>JAPQWN010000002.1:68537698-70937698 GCA_028538565.1 Umbellularia californica | reverse complement strand
AGGGTTTTTATATCGGCTAAAAACCGATATAAAAGACCTATTATATCGGTTTTTCAGTAAACTTCAAACCGATATAAGTACCCCCGACATAATAGATAACCATAACCGATATAATATGTGTATTATTTCATATCGGTTTTTGGACAACTGATGTCTTTTGAACCTGAAATTATGACACATATTACTGTAAAACCGATATAAAAAAAAGTGAAACCGATATAAAAAATATTTATAATATCGGTTTTCGGAGAACTGATGTCTTTTGAAACTGAAATTATGACACATATTACTGTAAAACCGATATAAAAAAAAGTGAAACCGATATAAAAAATATTTATAATATTGGTTTTCGGAGAACTGATGTGTTTTGAAACTGAAATTATAGCATACATTACTGTAAAACCGATATAAAAAAGAGTAAAACCGATATAAAAATTATTTATAATATCGGTTATAAAGGGCTTTGTTATATCGGTTTTTTGGGAAATTGTATTATAGCGTTTGTTCTGTAACCGATATAATATATATTTTTTTTATCAAAAGAATTTGCATTGCTGCAGTACCATATAAAACCTGCAGTACCCTTGCAGTACACTGTACATGCACCATTAATAAAACTTTAATTTGCATATATGTATAAATTGAGAGTTCCAAGGATATGCCACCCATATATGCACAAGTACAAGCTCTATGACATCATTATATATATATCAATATGTATTAACCTTATCACTATAAAGTATAAAGTAGATGGTCTTTTTTAATCCACATCACCAAATTGTAAATATAAGCACTACACCATAATAATCGATTAGTAATGGATCCACAGCCGTTACAAAAAAATTTAGTAACGGTTATTTTACGTTGATACAATTGCGTTACAAATGAAAAGTAACGGAAGTTAGTAACACTTAATAACCGTTAGAAATATTACTAACGGTTATCAAATGTGACTGAAATTAATTTCAGCAACACATCTTCAATCATTACAATTTATTAGTAACGGTTATTAATTTTGTTCATAGTTTGTTCCCAACGGATAAAACTGTTGGTAATTCCCACTTTCTGACGCATATAATTCTATTTGTAACGGTTGATGTCCGTTACTAAGTATTCTATTTGTAACGGTTTATATCCGTTACTAAGTATTTGTTGTCTTTAAAAAAAAATAATGGAATTTCCTGATCCATTTCTGACAGGCCACCTACAGTACTTCTGACTACATAGATACTCTCTCATCTGCATGTGTACCACAAATCCCACAATGTGAATATAGAAAACACACAAACAACACATTTCAGCAAATAAAAAAAAATAACAACAAAAAAAAAAGCAGAGTATGAAGAAGAAGAAGAGTAGTAGTACATCAGGCGTGCTCCTTGGGTAATGAATGGATCCTGAAATGAGAATCTTTCTTTGACCATTGATGATAATAGCCTTCCTATCATAAGTCACACTACACTGAATCAGCTGAAAATGCACCACAAGCAGAAACAAGGAGATGAAGAAGGAGACTAGGTAGTTTTTAGTCTCCATTTTCATGGGTACTTCTCTCTCCACAGGGAAATATCAACAGCAAAAATGCTAGCTATGAAATGTGAGGCAGAAGAGAGAGAAAGCAGTGGGTTTTGCAGTCTGCAACTATTTGGTGATCACGTGCATATCCAAATGAGTGAAAAGTGATCCAAATAATTGAATAACTTACTTGGTGATCACGTGCATATCCAAACATGAGTCCAGAATTCTTATTAGATCCCCACAAAATGTTGGCAAGAGAGGACCTAAAGCAGATGGCATATGAGATCTTACCTACAAAATGTTAACTTCAAGTAAATTTCTAAAAAAGAGGCACTAGATGTAACAAATATAAGTGTGCAAAGGATAGCAGTCACAGCACTACTTGGCACACGTATTATTTCAGCCATTTTGTCATTTTGTGGTTAAATTAAGATTTAAAACAAGAGAATAGAGGTCAACTTTGGCACAAGTCACACAACCATAATGCTAAAACAGCATAGTAGAGGTCAACTTTTACATAATAGATAACAGAATATCCTAGCATGTGACACTTGCAATACAAGTGCCAAAACCAGGTGTGAACAATTGACAAGGCACCATAACCTACAGAACAAGTGCAGCATGCCAGAATAAGTATCACATTCAAAAGTAAATTGTTGCATTCACACTAACAACAATGAACCAATAATATGAGTACATTTAGGCAAGATTAAGAAAGTACTTTTGAAATGTAACTTGGACTAATACGCTCATATTAAGTATTGAAAAGAAAAACTCACAGAAAAATAGATGCACTTGCATATCATAAGAAGGATTCTTTCAACTTCCACATCTACTCTGCCTTGGATAAGTAAAGCCTGCCAAGTGTACCATAAGTAGCACAAGATTATGTCACCTCTCCAATTTAAAAGCAACAAAAAGCACAGAGAAAGTGGGGAGCTCCAATCTAAGAATCACAAAATCAATAATGAGCTTAAAAATAAATGAATTCTACACTGGTGTGTATAAAACTCTGCTGATAATAGATGCACACATTACAACAGAATACACCATGTCACATAAAGTATGTAATTTGAAGCTCCGTTGAAAACGCACCAGCTCCACACTACACTATTGGCTACATTGAGTGAATAAAAGCCAGATGACAAAACAATGACATTCTTTATTAGCATATGGAAGTTGAAAATGTAAAATTTTAAACTAAAATTAGTGAATCGCAAAGTATGAAAATGGTTCTAACATCTTTGGAAAATGAGGTAAAACTCTATGTTGTGCCTTTTCCTACTAGTATCTAATAAACCAAAGACTTCATCAAACAGGAATTTGTAATAAAATAATACTTCTCAACCTTTACAGATCCAAATCCAATTAAACATCCAGACATCGATTAGGAGCTGAAATCCCAGAAAATCAGTACTCCACCCTGTATGATTTTCAATTTCCATTTCGTTCCAATCAAACAAGACACTATTAAAAACTAACAGTTTCCATGTCTAATGTGATACACAACAACCCGAAATCTAATCAGAGCCATATTTGTGGAGGGTTCTTGGTGAGGTTTTATACATTGCATACAGATTGTGTGATTTATAATTTTAGGAGTGATGATCAGGTGAAAAGTGATCCAAATGGTATGCATATCCAAACATTTCCCTGATCAATCTTGCACTTTCACCAATGTACTTATCTATTATAGCACTTGAAACAACCTGCATTTTGACCAAAAGAATTAAAAAACTCACATTTTGGTACTTATCTATTATAGCATTTATTCTATGATCTGTCCAACACTTTGGATAGACTTCAAATCATCCTCAATTTTAGCAAACTCCTTTTTTGCAGTTCGCAAGTTCTCCCTAACCACATTTAAAAATTTTTAAAAGATGTTAGGACTGATACAATACAACATAAGCATAAATAGTACTACATGTTTATTCACCAAGATCATCATTGAAAGTTATTATGTTTCATACCCGTGAGTAAACAAAGATGATCAAAAGCCTTGAAGAAACAAATCAATCTGACAAGTATAGAATAAAATGCAGGAGTACAACAGTACAATGTTAAATAAACGACGTTGCTGACTGCCAGCGTGTAGTGTGATGGCAAGCTCTATGCTTGCATCTATGTGATAGCGTAAGAGTGAGTTACTAGGATTTTGGGAGAGTTTAGGGGGGTGAATATGGGCTTAATCTCAACATTTTATTCACACAGCCTGCAAAACTTCCATGTTCTATAAAAGAATTCCAATCATACTAATGAAACTAGACAATGGTATGGGGTACTGTTGTTATTTAATTAAATCACATAGGTCTCACTTGGATCACACTGATGAAAACTAGACGATCAGTTTTTTTTTTGCTAAATGGTAAATTTGAATTGAAAGGAAGAAAAGGGCAAAGCCCCAGGACAAGAGAAGACAAAATACATCCAAAGGAAAGCAAAACAAAAAGGCCTGCCTCAAAACAGGGAGGGCAAAAAAAACCAGAAAACAAAAGAAGAAAAAATAGAATTCTGAAAATCTCCTTGAAGCTCTGAGAAAGAAAAAATCCAGGCAGCAGCAGCAGCTGTTAGCTGCACTTCATCCAATTAGGACAAAGGCAAAGCTGCACTACACCAACCAACACCAAGGCAGAGAAACAGAAAGCAGAGCTTACCAGCAGCGGAAGCAAAAAAAAAGGAGCACCAAACAGGCCACATGAAGACAAGAAAGCTGCACTTCTCCAAGACAAACCAGTAGAAAACAGAGCAATCCAGCAGCAGGAGCTCAAAAAGGAAGCACCAAACAGGGCACAAGAAGACAAGAAACCAAGGCTCTCCACAACAGAAAAGGCTAAGGAGCACACTGCTAAGCTGCACTTCAAAGGGCAAGAAAGCATCTAACAACAGGTCATGGAAGGCGGAGTTAGTATTTTTATAAATCAGGCATGTAAGTATTAAGATAGGTCATCTAAATAAATTTTAAGAAGTAGATCAAAAGGATGGGGTTTCATTTTCTTTTCTCTGTTTTGTTTTTTAATCCTTAATAAGTTTTGTCATGGTGGAATCTAATTTTCAATCTAGGATAGGTAGGTTGTTTCATAATTAATATGTTTCTCTTAAAGTTGTATAAAGAAATGTAAATTTCATAAATTTTACAAATGGATTTAAAGAAGAATTAGTAAATTGACTGAAGCCAAAATCTGCAACAATTTAAAAGCATCTGAGGTCCTTCCAGACAAGTTCAACAACCCATATGCAAAAAGAGAGAACAGGGGCAACCACATTCCTTAACAGAAAAAGATGCACCAAACAAGGTACAAGTATTACACCAGTTCACACTCATGAGTGGCACCTTAGTTTCACACTCATGCACAGGAGGGATGAATAATTGGGGCTTCGAGTTGAAGTACCAGTAATGTAGCCAAATTAAATTAATAAGCATTACAACTGCAGCACACAAGAATGACCTGGATAAAACAAAACACAATTGGGGTATCCTTTGAAAGACATCCTTCAGAGATTCACAGGTGCTAGGCTGACATAAATTCATAGATCTTGGGCCAACCATCCTCTTGGTTTATTAATATATTTTTGATCATCTTGTTTATTCACCAAGATCATGTTGATACAGATGCATCTAGGACCCACACAGACACAACCATACTCCGGGGATTTGTATGATAGTGTGGACCCCTAGCCGAAATTCCTGACACAACCATTACTTTTGCTGAAATCCAATCTGCTTATTGATTTCAAAGAAACAATCATATGGAATGAGCCAATTGCACCTGTGATCTTATGTGGGGCCTAGCTTCCCAATTAATGGTGATGCCAACCAACTCCCTCTTTTAGTTGAAGAGAGTTTGGCTTCTTTACTTTTGCATTCAGAATGCAATTTTTATTTTATTTCTTTTATTCTCTTATAAAAGTTTTCATATTTTTCATCTCTCATTAGTCATCATCCATAAAGCTACCTTTTAGATTCTACATATGAAAAACCATCAGATCTATTCGGATTCATAAACTAAATTCTAATTACAGTCGGTCATTAGTATTCTCTCAAACAACATCCATCTCTAATGCATTAAAATTTTCAATTGGTATCAACTATCAAATTGCAAACACTTACAACATCAAAACCAAAATTCAATCCAAATCAACGCAAACAAAATCCCTATGTGGGGAGGCTGTCTCTGTTTTCCCACCTTTTGTAGGGATATTTGATTGGACGAAAAAACCAGCTGAATCACTGAGAACTAAGATGGAGACTAAATTGGATGAGCTCTTCAACTTTTCCCTTAAAAGAAGTTAGATGACTCCTTGGGTCAAGTTTAAGCATTCATTTATTCAAAAACTGAAGGAATGAGGTCACAAACATCATCAAATTTATGAGAAATCTACGAGATTCTTTTATTAGCTAGTGTATCTCCAATAAAGGATCACAAAACAGAAAAAAGTCTGACAAACCTGAATTCTGATGCTCATTGTACATTCTTCTTCTCTCGTATTAAAAAGGAAATCATTACCATCATAGTTCATCCAGACCCCTGCTCCATAAACAAGAAAAGACATACAGAATTAGTCCTATTTACCCTCTATATTTTCCTTCCCCAACTCATATTAGAAACACAAATTCTTAAGCATGTTAAATGAGTTTCAACTCCTTTTAGGCCCCAAAAACTGACCATAAATTAAGAGAATGTGCCCTAAAACACTAAAAATAAAATTAGAAACAACCTAATAATAAAAATCTCTCATCCATATTAAAAAAAAAATCCTTTCCATCAAGAGTTATAGAAGCTCACACCTCATCTCCACTTTTAATCATCAGATCAAGATCCATTGCATTGATCAGGATACTTACATATGCCCAAAAAGTTAGGAATGAATATTTCCTTGTTCGAGCTATGCATTGCACTAAAATCCAATGAAGAGGGATAGACACAAACAATAGGTCTTGCTTCCAAGAAAGAACTGATGCTAACCTTCTACTGACAACAAGTCATAAAATGGGTAATCACATGTTTCCATCAAGGAATAGAAATACCTGTGTGTGGGCCAAAACACAGAGCATAGCAAACACTACGCTAGTTATGGGAGCACGAATCCCTCAAAAAAAAAAAAAAAAAAAAAAAAAAAAAAAAAAAAAAAAACTAAAGCAGCAGCGAAGAAGAAGAAGAAGACGGGAGCAGAACACAAGTAAAGAAGGAGAAAGAGAAAGGAAGGTATAGCTCTTCAAGTAAGGATAGGTTGCCCACACACTTGGGTATACCATTGTCGTTGAGCCAGTTAAAGGCTAAATCGAGCGACCGCAATGCTGTCAATTTACATATACCTGTGCATGAAATAAGCTCAATTTCAGCAAATGTAGTACTAACATGAGATAACAATTGATTTTCAAAGCCATAAATACCGGAAATAAAAGTTTTACATGCTGTTGTATACTTGGATTTTTATGGAACTGTATCTATTTTAGACTACCTGAATACCAGTTGTAGTCTTCAAAAATCGACAGTCCAATAGAATCCTCATATACTCTATTGCCAATATGATCACCAACGAACAGAACTTTCAGCGGCTTGTACAACAAACAGATGCATCCCTTCCAAAAAAATTTTCCATAGTTAGACATCTGATGATAATTACATGTAGATAGCAGTTTTGTCTCAACATCAGCGGTAGAAGGTTGTATCTGATGATGCAATTGCAGGGGGGAAGAAATTAAGTTAGAAATGTAGCATTTATATCAAAGTGAGAAAGTTAGAAATAGAGCATTTTGGATGGATCTTCTGGAGTTACCTGCTTATAGTTCTTGTAGATTTGCTTGGTTACTATGTTCTTGGATTCAAGGTAATAAACCAATAAATACCAAAACACCCACCTGAAAATCAAGAAGAACTTATAAGAGGAATCCTCAACTGCTACACCACCCTGCACACACCCGGCCACCTACTGCCACACCCTGCACACACCCACCCTGCACAGCCCACCTGCTGCACCACCCTGCACACAGCCACCTGCACATAGCCACCTGCACACAGCCACCCTGCACACACCAACTGCTGCACCACCCTGCACACAGCCACCTGCACACAGCCACCCTACACACACCAACTGCTGTACCACCCTGCACACAGCCACATGCACATAGCCACCTGCACACACCAACTGCTGCACCACCCTGCACACACCAACTGCTGCACCACCCTGCACACACCAATTGCTAGACATCCTCTATGTTAGCAAGTTCTGTCCTATTGTATTTAATTAGTATTGATTTGGTTTAAAAAGGGAAGGCTAACTTAGTAATTTGGTCTTTTTCAAAATATTGTTAGATGGCTGAGAATAAAACATCTCAAGTCACCTAAACATTTTTTGAATGGCTGAGAACCAAGGTTCAATGAATACATATGAATCACAATCTTCTATATGAGCAATTTGGTCATCATGCATTCTATCTCATGCATTCTATCACAATCTTCTATATGAGCAATTTGGTCATCATTCTATCAGTTCATTACAACTTTCAATAAAAGTCATATGAATAAATTGTAACATCTAATTCCACTCCACAACTTTCAACCTCTGTTCATATAAACAATACACACATTCCAAACCTGTACATGCATTTTTAACTTGTACCACCATTCCAAATCTGAAGGTCACAACAATCGAAGTATAGACCAAAAAATCCATGTCCATTCCATGATTCAAATTGAAACTAAATTTATCAACGCCTACAAAATTCAAAATTCAGAAAAAAGGGATAACTCCCAAAGCTCAATTACTAAAGAAAAAGCCCATTTCAAACTAAAGCCCATATATATATAGTATCTACATTGTCTTCCATGGGATGTACAAAAAGTTGAACTATATATAAACAAAAAAACCAAAAGTATGTATATGTACTATGTAGCATATGATGCCTCCGTGTACCGCTGCTTCCCCGATTAGTTCTCCAATGAAAAATGGACCTACAAGGCATAAATCACTTCATCGATCAATACTTTGCAAGAGAAGCCTAGCTAACATATATATATATATATATATATATATATGCTTCCTATCTCATGCATGAAGAACTATACAGTAAAATGAGATTTCCTGGCATAAAAACAGCCGATTATTTCGGTGTCTTCATTCGCAAAAATCACCTGCCCATCTGTCCATTAGCATAATAGTGGGGCCCACCCTATGATCCATCTAACTGGACATTAAAACAGGGGCAATTATCCAAATGGTCAAGACCATTTGATCGACTATGCACTCATTTTATCGACTATGTAAGTATTTCATGAGTTTACATGTAAATTAAAAAGCTACTACACCAACAGATCAATTGATAATCATATTAAACACATAGCCAAAACAACAAATAATCACAAAACACGGAAAATGTATAAATTTCAAAAAAGACCAACAAACCCATCACAACAAATCAGTCAATCATAGTATTGACACTTCCCCTATTCCATGAAGAAAGACAAAACATGCATTCATGACAATTTAGAGGCAAAAGGATAGAATGTACCTATTCTCCATTGTTGATAAAATCTAAAATGTATTCAACTAACTCCAAACGTAAATCATTAAACTCCTCGTCGCCATATGTTGCGGCCTCCCCAAGTTCTTTCAACTTAGATTTTGTCGACATGAGAGGATCTTCCATAAGGTGCTTCATAAATTTCATTACATAAACCCCGCATTCCTTTTTCCGCGTTTGCTTAGGGCACTTTATAGAGACCATAAAAAACATACAAAAAGGATTAGGAAGTATGTGTGATATCATAAACACAATTATTCATTGCTCACCTTCACCAATTCCCAAGTCGGATTTCCTTTAATTCTTTTTCCCATTTCCATAGCTGCCACTTTCATCGCACTTCACACAACGATATCCATTAAGGCTTAGTATTTTAAAAGAGAAGCCTTGAAAACAAATGAACAAGAAGAATTAATGAACTACTCACTCCTTCACTATGAACTTTACATTCAAGTCAACAACCTTTCGTACCAAGGAGTCCAACCAGAAAACTTCCATTGATGTCATATCAATGATTAATAGAAGCCAATGACCCCTAAATCCATAAAAGCGGACAGATTAAATGACAAATAAGATTTAATTACACACAAGTGGATAAAAATGACTACTAAGATAAATTGAAGACACGTGAAAATATAGTACACCCTTACATGGTGGAGTATGGAACAAAAATCAGTTGGTCCTTCTTTACAATTTTCATTCTCTTTATCATGTTGCGTTTCATCTCTTCTTTGTCTCCAAAATCATTGAAATGTGCAAGATGGGAAAATCCATATCTTGCTCGAGAATTTTCAAATCGATCGTAGAGAAACCTAAAGAAATAAGGTAAATAAAAGAGTCATAACATCAAATATATTAAAGACTGATAGTTCATCGGGAGAGGCAAATAGTTTACCTTTGGTATACAGTCATTGAGTTAACCTCTAGCTTCTTCATGTTACAAAGATCTAACAAATCAGATTTTAATAAATAATTGAATTCTATATCTTCTTCAAATACCCCTTTCTCAAGTGGAATACTTATTTGACTTGATTTCATCATCTTTTCTATAATCTTGGCAAACTTTTGGAGCTGACTTGCCCCTTCACCATTAGTTGCATCACCATTAGTTGCAGAAGAATCATCAACCACACTCTACATGGAAATCCAAATTAAAATGAAAAAGTTAATTACGGTAGTTTAACTTAAGCATAACTAATAAGAGTTGGAAAATACACTTTACCTTATCACCTAATATCACCCATTTTTCAGGCCAAGCCACAAATGAGTTGTGTGCATCTAAAATAGTGGTCAAAATACCACGTACAGGTATAGGAAGAGGGGAATCAGGACACAATACAGCATCAATCGACACTCGTACATTGTGCTCTCCTAAATAAATATTATGAATATTTTCCAATGGTCCAATCTTCCCATAAACCTTTCCTTTCGCAACAATCTTGTCCTTTGATCCCAAAGCCAATCTACAATTTTGCATCTTTAAATAATATATATAAGTACTAAATCTTACATCGACTAATGTATATAATACGATGAAAATAATGTTGGTTGTAATTTCATAATTTAATAGGCGACTTGGAAAACATACTTGCGGGGAACTAAGAATATTTGATGATGTCTTGTTCACTTTTGAAGTACCACCATCTTCAAGCTGCATGTTATAAGAGTTAAATACGAATTCATATGGTTATTAAGCAATGCATATAGTTAGGTCCCTTAGTTAAGAAATCATGTATTCAACATAATCTACCAAAACAACAAAAAACTATGGTTTGGTAAACTAACTGTTGACCTCTTAAAACACCGCTACTATTGGATGCAATCTTTTCTGAATGAGGAGAGTTCTGATGTGTCTCTTTATCCTTCACAATTTGTTCTAAAATTCTCATCCTTTCCTGAGATTCATGTAACTGGGCCAACAACTCCTCATTATACTTCTTTGTTCCGCGTTTTGGTATTTTGAAATAGGCCATTGGAGTGACATGCTTCCCTTCCCCTCTAACTCGTTCACAATGCTCCGGGGTACCCAAAGCCATAGTAAGAAGATCATTGCTCCCCTCAATCATTACAACCCCCTCATTTACTTTCTTTTTCAGATCATCCTACAATAACCATGACACCAATGAATCCCGAGCCATATGTATACAGCTAATATTCAAATACCTTGATGCATCGTCATGCAAGGCACTTAGGGAGAATACTCGACCTACAAGTTATAGTGAAGACGTTTGATGCCTCGCATCTACCTTTGATGGACTATTACAAAAAGTCTAAAACAATTTACAATTTTTCTGAGATTGGAAACTTACAATTTTTCCTACTACTTCCTTTGTGGAATCATTTGAATATTCCCCGTTTTTGTTTTGACGAGCCAATTTCCATTTGACGCTCCTATCTTCATGATCAACGAAAATGCCTGTCTCTATGGATTTTTTTTTCTATACATGAAATATGAAAACACAATTAAACATCTAAGTTAGTTTAGTTCAACCGTAAGAAACTATTTAAAATAGTTCTATATTAAATGTACTTACAATATCTTCTTCAAGACCCGCATAGCCTGATCTGCTTAGTCGGTGTGTATACACATGATTGGATTGCCTTTTAGATTGTAGAATGTTTAACTCCTTAGAGTTACAAAGAAGAAAAGACATTAACGTACATACATCAGCATATAAGACAGTGAGTGTCGTCGTTTGGCTATGTATGTGATGTGTGGTGCGCTGAGTGCTGTGTGGGCAGACTGCAGTGCAACGGTGTGCTGCAGTGTGCAGGGGTGTGCTGCAGTGTACAAGGGTGTGCTGCAGTGCAGTGGTTTGCTGTGTGTGGTGTGCTCAGTGCCGTGTGAGTGAGTGCAATGGTGTGGCTCCATAAGTAATCAATAGAAGTAGATATATACCTGAAACTCTAGGGTCAACCTTGATTGCACAAATTCAGTCCAAACTAATTTGTCGATAAACTTATACTTTGTAGGTGGCTCCACAAGTAGTTCGGGATTATCTTTGAATGGAAGTATGTACTTAGTAGTCAGAGTTGTCTTGAACGTCCTCCACTTGACGCCAATATCAGATATAACTTGAGCCCTCGTATTTTCATCCAACACAAATCTGGTCTATACCAAATGAATTAAATGGTAAGCGACTTCCCGTAATATTTTCATGCCAATTAATACAACACAAGATGCACATAAGAATCAGGGGAATAAAACGAGGATTCCCGAATCATAGTACGACCAGTAATTTCCTTAAAACAAATATTGCAGACTATATAGATGTTTTCACGGAGTCTCATGCAATTAACTTATCGACCTATACGTAACATTGTGTGTGTGTGTGCGTCTCAAAAATAGGGCATGCATGCTGAAATGAAAGGGGAAACTTATCACATAGACAAATCCCAAATTGTGAGCAGCCCAAACATGTAAGTAACAAAGACCACAAGTTCTGTTTAGAATGCTTCATAAAACTAAATATTAAGACAAATGACAAGGACAGTATCAAATAAACATGGAGATATCATATAGAAAAAATATGTTGTGTTAAATAGTAAAAACGACAAATAGCTTAGTAAGGCACATATTATTCTAAGGTCTTCCAAAAGTAACAGGAAATCACATATTTATTTACCTTCATTGTAGCCCATAAATCTCTTTCCAGCTGCCCTTCCCTAAGATCTTTCAATTTACGCCAATCACTAAATGCGTTAAGTGGGACCATCACTCTTGCCAAAGCCCCTTCGTAACCAGCTATTTTCCTGCGTACTTCTTGTGGTGTAGGCCTACCCTTTTGATCATACTCAACAGTAATTACATTTCCATCCCAATTCTTGGTCAACTCAAACATTAAAGTTGTCCCCCTAGCTTTCCTCTTTTTTTGAATGCGGGGTTGACCAACATTACTTATGTTGCCCTGTGATTCACCATTCCTTTCTAGATCCATTACTAGCTGTGAAAAAAAAAAACATACATATCAATAAATATATTGGATGTCATGGAATAGGTAATACATACAACGATGCAATGCATATCATACTAACACTACCACTAAGTGTGACATCAGTTCAAATAACCTATATATGCTTCTTACAAACAAGTACATAAGGGAATATTTAGCAATAAGAAACACTTACACAAAAAACACAATTTTAATACATTTTCAAAAATCAATGTCAGTCCAAGTCCCCTCGGCATCTTCACGCGTGTACATTGCCTCGGATTCATTTATAGCATCCAATGGTTCATCATATTGCATTACTTCGGGACGAGTTTGATCTTCAATGCCAACATCAAAGAGGACTTCTTCATTGTCATCAACATTATAGGTTCTTTCAGGAGTTGCTAGAGCAATGGACCATTTATGATTGACTGGATTAGGCACATAGAAGACTTTCTTTGCTTGAGAGGCTAAAATGAAAGAATCAGATTTATAACCAATTCTAGCAAGATCAACTATGGTGAATCCCAGCTCATCTACCTTAAAGCTAGTCTTGTTGTCAACCTAATCACACTTGAACAATGGGATTTTGAAATGACTATAATCAATCAACCATATTTCCACAATAACACCATAGTACCCTGATTTGCAGAAAACAGGATTATTATCCTTTGCACTAGACACATTCATCGTCGTGGCCACTAGACTTACAACACTATTCTGAGTGACATGTGAAGCATCACGATCCTTTGTGGTAAAATGACAACCATTAATGGTATAACTATGATATTTCATAACATGTATATGAGGACCTTGTGATACCCATCTCAAGATTTCTGAGATGTTGTTACTGGTGAGACGCCGATCTTCAAAAACCTGTGTTCCTAAGAAAATTAGTCACATTTAGTAAATAGACACAACACAAGTCTTACGGTTGACAATTGTTACCTCGTCTTTGAGCCAAGAACTAAAAGAATGGTTATGTTCATCTTGTAACCATTTCTGAATTTTGGACTGCCGAGGAAATGTTTTCTTTAGGTGGTTCATGTGTCTCTTGCATAGTTTTCCATACGAACCGCATGTTGGCTCTAAAACTAGTGTAACGCTTTAATTTGTAATTCAAGAAGTTAAAATATAATTACTCAATATAGGGTTGAACAACAATTGTGTTGTGCAATACATAACAATGTGCTTGCTCCAAGGACTTAGCATCAACTTCAACAAAATCACCTCCTGGAGGATTCTTTCTAGTCACAATTTCAGGGTAAGTTTTATCTTCAAATGGTGGAATTCCAACTGCATCCAATCTAGAGAAGTGCTCACTACAAAATTCAACCGCTTCCTCCGCAATATAACACTCTGCCATGCAACCTTCTGGACGGTAACAATTTCTTACTTGACCTTTTAAAACCGACATATACCTAAAACATAGTAAACCATTGATTACTTTATATAATTTAAATTAGTAAATTGTAAATGAAGAATATTTAAAGTTATTAATACCTCTCAAATCCATTCATCCATCGAAAACAAACAAGGCCCCCAATCTGAACTTCTCGAACGAGATGGACGGTTAAATGAACCATAATATCAAAGAATGATGGTGGGAAATATTTTTCTAGCAAACACAAGGTGACCGCCAGATTCTTCTGAACTTCAAGCAATCGAGGTACATCTATTACCTTCGCACATAATTCATTTAAAAATGAGCAAAATTTGATAAGTACAACTCTCACATGTTTTGGTAGCACGGATCATATAGTAATAGGAAGTAATTGCTGCATCAACACATGGCAATCATGAGATTTCATACCCCCCAACTTTAAGTCTTGCATAGAAACCAATGCTCTGAAATTTGATGAGTATCCATCTGGAACTTTTAACTTATGCAATGTTTCACACACACTGAATTTCTCTTCTTTGGATAATGAGAAACAAGCTGGTGGTAAGTACGCTCTATTTTGACTTACATCAGGTGCCAGTTCATCCCTTAAACCCATATCTTGCAAATCAAGGCGACTATTCAATCCATCCTTTGTTTTACCTGGAATATTCAGCAAGGTTCCAATAAGACTCTCACAAACATTGTTCTCTATGTGCATCACATCCAAGTTGTGTCGAAGAAGCAAGTATTCCCAGTAATCGAGGTTAAAGAAAATTGACTTCTTCTTCCAACAAATTCTAGCACCATCATCACTAACATCTTCCACTCGCTTCCTCATCAATGAAGTCGATCTTTTTGATTTTTTATTCTTTTTCTTGGGCTTCTCTTTTGGTACTGGTTTCCCCCACAAGGTTTTGATTCCATTAACCTTTTCTGCCACTTCTTCACCAGTCAAAGGAATTGGTGGTGATCGAAACTCTTGCTCACCATTAAATGCTTTTTTCTGTTTCTGAAAGGGATGATCTTCTGTAAGGAACATTCGATGGGCCATGTATACATTCTTCCTCGAATGTTTTAATCTGCATGATTGTGTCTCTTCGCCACATATGGGGCAACCATGATAGCCTTTTACAACACAACCAGACAAATTACCATATGCAGGGAAATCATTAATGGTCCATAACAACACTGCTTTCAATGTAAAAGCCTCTTGTCAGTAAGCATCATGAGCTTTAACCCCTGTATCCCATAGTGTTTTTAAGTCATCGATTAATGGTTCTAGGTAAACATCGATGTCGTTTCCAGGTTGTCGTGGACCCGATATCAACATCGTTAACATCACAAACTTTCTTTTCATGTACAACCAAGGCGGGAGATTGTAAGTGACTAACATTACGGGCCAACAACTATACTGATGGACCCGAAAGGAATCTTCCGTCCTCTCCCTCCGCACCCCGGGGGCTGACCTGGGTCTCGGCGGAGGAGGGAAGATCTCGGGCATCAACATTTTTGTACGGGTATGCCAGATTTACTTTCTGCTTGGAATTTGGAATAGTGATGATCCGGAGATTCACCTTCGCAAGTGGAAAGGAAATCAATCCTTTTTTTTAACTTTTCAAATTGCATAAATATTAAGAAAAGAGACAAGTTTTTAGAATGCCATAAGAGGCATTCTTGTTTGTTTGCCGTGAAAGGCGATTTTGCCGTGAAAGGCGTTTTTACAAAACTCATCAAATATGAAAGACAAGAATTGTGATTTCTTTTTGTCTCTTTAAGAAATACAAACTACAATAGAAAATGAAGAAAAGGGATCTAACTTCTCAGGAGATTGTGGGGACACGTTGAGATCGACGGTCGCAAGTCATGTATGGGCTTCGCCATCGTCCTTCAAATGAGAACATGTGATGCTTTGATTCTTTGGCTTGGCTCCTAACCTTAGTTTTTTAAAGGACAAGGACCAAGAGAAGGTCCTATATCCAATGAAAAACCAAGTAAATGGGCTGAAAAGCCGCGTTTAGGCCATGTTGGAGAAGGAGGTGACCTTGGGGGGGAGGCCCCCCAAGGGACGTTGATCACCTTGTGGTGCTTCTGGGAGCAAAGTAGCAGGACTTCGTCTCTCTCTTGGATTTTCTGGTTTTTCAGAGCTTGCACTTAGGATCTCCCTTTCCTTTTCTTTATTTTTTTTCTCTTGGAATGGACCTCCTTTTATAGGCTTTTGGTAGCCATGAGGTGTCCATTGGCATTGATGGCCATGATGAAGGAATTGATGAGGAGTTACAAATTGATTTTGTAACTCCTTTTTCAAGGCTTGTGATTGGCCGATGAAGGTAGTGGGCATTTAATCACCTTTATGCTTCATGATGATGGGAGTTTCATGGGTTTAATGCCATGATTGCTTGGATTTGTAACTCCCAAATGCTTGGTTCTGATTGGGCCATCTAAAATAATGAGTTAATGATTACTTTAATGGGTCAATTAACGACATTAAGTGGTTGCCAAGGCATGTGAAGATTCGCGGGCCGCGCTGTGCCTTTTGAGATTCTTCTTGCGATCATCACAGGTGGATCCACGCATTATTTGATGTCGAATTGCGATGCAATTTCAGACATTGATTGATGTTGGCGGGCCGGTGACATCTGTCTTGTCGATTTCACGATCGGTCGGATAGAAAGTGCACTTTCTTGGTCAGCCGGTTGGCGATCTTGAGACGATCGGTGATGATTTCATGCTTTTGACGGCGGATCCGAGATGTCGACGAAGATCAGTCGTTTTCAAGCATCAAACATTGGATTTTCAGAAAATCACAGAGGCCGGAACACCCGAAACGCGAAAACCATCGAAAAACGGACACTTCGGCGCAAAATCCGGCGACCCGGATTTCCAGGGTCGCCGGGCGACCATGCACCCAGGGTCGCCGGCGACCATGGGGCTTCGGCCCGTTTGGTCGCCGAGCGTCTTTTTCGGCCGTTTTTTCGTCTTTTTCGTCCCTTTTTTCTTCTGTATTTTTCTTGACATTTTTCCTCAATTCTTGACTTGATTTTCTTGAAGAAATCTTGATGAGAACCCTCACGAAATCGGAGCACAAAGTTTCCTATTTTTCGGGAAAGCTGAAGACTTTGTAGCCGATTTTCCGTCAAGCGTCGAAACTAGGTCAAACGATGTCGGAATGACCTGAAAATTGAGGTGAAGCTTCTTGAGCAGTGGATAGGACCAACCATGGGCTTTTATTTGAGTTTTGAAGCCGTTTGGGGTCCCATCGATGCTTCACTTGATTTTGCTGCGAGGAAAATGCCGAGCTTTGATATGTGGTCAAACGATGTCCGATTGACTTGAAATTTGACGGGGAGCCTATTGGAGTCATTTTAAGACGTTCAATGGGCTCCGTTTTGGATGTCATGGTCCCGGGTTGCTCCGCCGCCGGTAGGTTTGATTTTCTCTCGGAGCATCGAAACCTGGTCAAACGTTGTCGGAATGACCTGAAATTTGACGTGCAGCCTTTTGGAAGCATGTTGAAGCCACTCATGTATTTTTTTTGATGAGTGATGGCTTTGGTGGTTCCCGCCGCCGGGAGGCTTGATTTTGCTGCTCGAGCATTGATGGAGGGTCAAACGTTGTCGGTTTGACTTGAAATTTGGCATGGAGCCCTTTGGAGACATTCTGGAGTCATCCGTAGGCTCTGATCAAAGTTTTTGTGTCTTTGATGATGTTGCCGCCGGGAGCGCCTGTTTAGCTGTCGGAGCGGTGAAGTTAGGCCAAACGATGTCGGAATGGCCCGAAACGTCAGGTGTACCCCTCTTTTAGCTGTCTTGAAGGACCTCTCAGTTTCTGTCTGATTCTGACAAAATCCGATGCTTGAAGTAGCCTTGCCTATTTTTTAGCAGGATGCAGCTTCAGGAGGCTTCTTGATGTTGAGGAGACATATTGACTTTTTTGGTGTCAACAAATGCCCCCTCGAGGTACAGCGACGAGTAGCTTTTTGGAGTCGATGTGCCTCGAAGAGAAACTTGGAGGAAAGATTCCAACTTGACCAAGAGTCTTGAGCTTTTTTCTTTTTCTTTTTATTTTATTTTTTTATTATTTTTTTTTTTTTGAATAGCCTTCTGAGTTTCCGGGGGAATTTTATGGTAGTGAGAGGGATCACGTACCATCTCAAGGCAAAGTTTTGAAAATGACATGGGGTATTTGGATTTTGGTTTTTGACCTTGTGACCTAACAAGTTGTATGTGGCAGGTTAGGGGGTCGGGGTTTGATTTTGGTTTCGACCTTGTGACCCAACAAGCTGTATGTGGCAGGTTGGGGGGTCAGGTTTGGTTTGGTTTGGATTTTGATTTTTGGTTTTGGTCTTGTGACCTAACAAGCTGTATGTGGCGAGCTAGGGGACCGGAATTTGGTTTTGTGAAATGTCAATTTCAAGATTTTGACTCAATTTGGTTCATGAGGTTGGATGGTTTGGTTTTTGGAAACTCATGAGACTTTCTTTTTTTTTTTTTTCTTTTTTTTTTGAATGGTCCCATCAACTTAAAAGAGGCATGGGACTTTTTTTTTTTTGCTCTTTTCTTTTTTTTTATTTTTTGCTCTTGGTAAGAGGAATATTTTGACTAAAAGCCACTTTTAGTGCCTAGGTGGTCAAACCTGGCTCATATGGGCTAACCCATGGGACCTTAGGCTTTGGAGATGGCCTAGATCTCATATGGTGTTATATTTGTAAAGAATATCCAAAAATATCTCTTTTGTGTAGAGAATATCTAAAAATATCTTTACTTGGAGAGAATTTCTCAAGTTTTCTTTTTGTGGAAAGATTCTCTCAAAATATCTTTCTCTTTGGGAAAGTAGCTAAATTTTAGCACTTACCTCCTTTCTTTCTCTTTGTTTCCTCTTTGGCTTGCTCTCTTCTATAAAAGCAAAGAGGGTTGGTGCTTTTGCTCTATTACTAAAAAATCTTCAAGAGTGCTCCCCAAGGCAAGAAGTGCTTTCTCTTCTTCAAGGATCTCCAAGCTTTTCTTCTTCTTCTCCATCAATGGCTTCAAGTAAGTTTTCTTCCTCGT
Source organism: Umbellularia californica (assembly GCA_028538565.1). Lineage (NCBI taxonomy): Eukaryota > Viridiplantae > Streptophyta > Magnoliopsida > Laurales > Lauraceae > Umbellularia > Umbellularia californica. The sequence continues at coordinate 70,918,294 of JAPQWN010000002.1, read as the reverse complement.
CAAGAATCTCCATTGTAGAAGTAGCTTCTTCATTTTTTTTTTCTTTTTCTTTTCTTCTTTTTCTTCTTTTTTTCTCTTCTTTTTTCTTTCCTTTTCCTTTCATGCACGTTTTCTCCCTTTTTTTTCGTGCTTCTCTTGTTTTTTTCTTTCTTCGTTTTTTTTTTCACGGTTTTTCTCTTTTTTTTTTGTGAACTCTTTTTTTTCTTTCTTTCTTTTTTTTTTCCACGCTGATCCTTTTTTTTTTCAGCGTTTTTCTCTTCTTGTTTTTTTTTTCTGCTGTTTGTTTTTTTTTTTTTCCTGTTTTTCTCTTGGCTGTACAGATGGCCTGCCATGTGGCAGTGGGCCAAAAAAAAAAATTTTTTTCTTTCTGAGATTTCTTTCTCTCTCTTTTTTTTTCTTTTTCTTTCCTTTGTTTGCTCACCATGATAATGAGGCTATGCAATTTCAATATGTTCATACATTTTTTTTTTGTTTGATGCATCAAGATAGAAGGCTAGAGTCTCTAGGTCAAGCCAACATGATTTTTGACTTGGACAAAGTTTGATTGGTTTTGACCAAATTGGGTTGGAATTGGTCAAACTTTGGTCAAGGTTTTCCTAGAATCTAATGCATGATGATATTCTTTGATGCATGATTTTTGGTAAATGGACTTGGAAGTATGATGATGCATTCCTAAAAGTCTTTTACAAGTATCGGGATTTTGAGCTCGCAGCGATGTTGAGCTCTTTCTTGGTCTTGCTGGATTTTGAGGAAGTTTGCAACTTTTGGATTCTGAAGCTCGCAGCAATGTTGAGCTCTTTTCCAGATTTTGCGGAAGTTTGATGAGATTGGCTTGTTCTCGCAGAGATGTTGAGTTCGAGCCTTCTTTGAGAATTCTCCACTGACTATGAGCTCGCAGCGATGTTGAGTTCATCTTCAGGCTTCCTGTCTTTTTCGGAGTATTTTCCTTTTTGTTGGAATTGCCCCGGAACCATGTCAAAATTTTGCTAGAATTTTTTGTAGCAGAATTCTGTCATTTTGATGTTGATTGATCTTTTCTCTTCCATCTTTTACAGGCAGTTCTTCTAGAACAAACAAGGGTAAAGGTCCTGTCACTGACGCGCCTCGTCGGTCTGCTAGATCTTCCAATGGTGCCGTTCAGCAAGCTTGGGAGAAGGTCCAGTTTGTGGAGAAAAACTTGGAAGAATGCGATTCCCTCAATCGTGATGAGATGAGACAGCGATTGATCGCTCTCAAGGATAAGGAGTTCTATAAGATCACGGTAAGCAGCCGTCCCTAGGTTACGGACGATCAGAGCGTTGTGCTCAAGCCTACCTTCTTCTTCAGTGATGCAGTCCCCGACGACTTGATATACCAAAGGAGATGTTTTCAGTTCTCTTACACAGCGGATGGTGAGGAGAGAACTATTTCTACCCGGTCGTCTTTTGATCGGACCATCTCGATCCTGAGCCTTTCTCCCACGTGCCCTAAGAGGGAAGATCCTCCGAGTTGGGTGAAGAGGACCAGTGTGATCAAGACCGGGGTTTTTGTTGGTGGACCTTCCGGTTTTGCAGAGAAGCCACCTGTCCGTCTGGACGTGTTGATGCCAGCCAGTGGCTACCAAGGTTTTGATCATCCATTGGTCGATTTGAGACCGGTGGGCCTTGGCGTTTTTCGGGGTGACGGCAGCAATTGGGTGAAGCCTTTTCGACTTCGTGGCCGTTTCAGTGCTGACTCGAGCTGAGAGTCATGGACTGATCACACCTTGAGGATTGGTGAGGCCGTTCTTCGGGAGGCCGAGATTTTTGACGCGGTTCGCGCTTTTCGGCAAACCGTCGTTTTCTCCGATGAGGCTTTCATGGCCATGGTGGAGTCATTCCTTCCACAAACCAACACCTTCATTGTGACGAATGGTGAGATTGGTTTTTCTTTGAAGGAGTTGAGTGCCATCACCGGATTGCCTATCCTCGGGAAACTCTATGAGGAGTTTATGCCTATTGACAGCGTCCTTGAGGAGCAGTCTGAGGAGTTTAGGCTTGTGTACTTTCAGCTCGTCGCCTTCTACGATTTTTTGAAGGAGAAGGAGGGCTCGAAAGTTAGATGCAGCAGTTGGAGGAGTTGCAGCTCCAACTTCTTTGACAGCGGGGATTCTTCTGATGGCATGGCCCAGGATGTCAGGGCTAAAGCATCAAGTTTGAGGAAGATCACTGCTATTTGGAAGAAGTTCTTCGCAAGCACGGATGCCATTTGTCCTGACATTGCGTTGCGGAGAGATCTCGCTGTTTACCTCACTTATTGGCTGGGTGAGGCTGTTTTTGCGGGAGGAGATGGGACGCACATCAGGCCACACTGTATTTTTCCGGCTTGTCAGATGGCGTTTGGAGAGCGACTGGCTTTGGTACCTGCTCTTTACTCCTATTTATGTACCGAACTGCAGGCTGCTGCTTTCCTGGTTCGGCTTGGGCTTCCCATGAACAGGGTGTTTTCTGCCCACATCTTCTATTCGTGGTATGTATACCACTGTCCTAGCTTCCATCATTTGGGAGTTGCACAGGACGAAGATCCCTTTATGATTCGTTTGGCTAGAGGGACAGCCGTTCATGAATCACTTTTATCTGCCCGTTTAAGGATCCGACGATTTAGGGACGTCGAGATTGGGCAGTCTTCAGTGAAGCTTTCTCCGGGCTTGCGGAAGAAGGTTTTGACTTTGGTGTCTCCCGTGATTCGACCAGGGCAGGGTCGGGAAGACACTATGCTTTGATAGGAGCGGAGAAGAGGTGGCTCTTCAACATACGGGTTGGTACGATGGTGTACCGCAGACATCTTTTCGTTGACGTCCAACCGTATGTCCCTTCGCGTTTTGCGTTGCAGCTTGGCTTCTCTCAAGGCGTTGTTGGAGCGCCTTCGAGTATGGTGAAGCGTTTTGGAGGTTTGCAGGATGGGAGAAATGCATGGGGTTTTTATAGCGCCGAGGACACTACCGCCATGATTTCCTATCCTGAGCTGCCCACCTTCAGGACTGCTGGCTTCACGAAGTGGTTCGTGGAGAGCTTTTCAGTGTACCGGGGGCTTTCCAAGAAAGAGCTCGATATTAAGCAATCTCCTGGGAAGAGTCTTGGCAAATCGGATGGTGTCCGTCGGGAGGAAGTTTTGGCCTTCCTTTCTGGAGAGAAGCACAAGATAGGCTTTCTCAACGGGCAGGACATCATCAGATCAGGAGCTGCACAAGGGATTCCTGGTGAGGTCTTGAGGCAGCTGGAAGAGGAGGAGGCCGAGATCGATGCTATGATACAGGCAGAGCATACGAAGGCTTCCATGGAGTCTACTGAGAAAAGTAGACCATCCAGTGAGGACTCTTGTGAGAGGCCTGATGTTGATAGTGGGGCAGGATCGTCGAGCAGATTGACCCGCCGAGGCAAGAGGAGGAGAGGACAACGCCGTAACATGAGACGGCACGGTAGCCCTTCTGATCTTAAAGTTCCTCTCACCATTGCTGAGGAGGTGTCTGAGGATGCTGAGGAGCCTCCAGAGAAGAGAAATAAAGAAGAGGAGATAGGTGGTATGATCCCATTTCTTTCCTTTTGTTTCTTCCTTCGCTTTTTTTGTGAAAGATTTTGTTTTGATCCGCTGCTTCTTTTTTTTTTAGCAGAGGATGATGACCTGGTGATGCCTGAGGTTCCTGCCGATGAGGCGATGACGGATCCAGTCGTGGCATCTGAGGAAGAGCCCAGGGACTCTAGAGTGGTTCCAGAACCTTCACCTGGTATGACTTGCTTTGGCTTTTGCTTTTTTGTCTTCTTTTGCTGTCATTTACTAACATGTAGCTGACTTGCCAGAGGATTCCGACGATTTCGAGCCATCTATGGACGCAACTTTTGACGATGCTTCGGATGGGCTCAAAGAGGCAGAGAGTACTCCGCCGGTCGTCGAAGCAGGTATACTTGCAATAATAATCTTGATATATTTTTGACAAGATTATATTCATAACTTTTTGTCTTTTTCTTTGATAGATTGTGAAGCAGCAGGAGAGGTTCCTCCGTCTTCCTCAGAGCCAGAACAGGGGATACCTGCGGCTGATGCAGAAGTAGGGGCTTCTTCCACTTTCAATGAGTCAGCTTCTTCCGTAGAAAAGAGTTTATTGATTACTCTTCCAATGGAGCATGACGTGGGCAGTCGGGCACCAGAGCATGGCAATCCTCATCTGCACCGCACCTTCAGTATGCAAGGAAGGTGTTGAAGACTGTCTTGAGCTCATGGGTTGAGACTCTTTCTTCAGGTCATTTGGAAGCTGGCTTTGGCATGATCAAGCATGTGCAGGACATCCTTGCTGATGGCAAAGAAGTCGGTCTGGACATTGCAAGTGCCAAGGATTTTGTTGAGGAGATCATCACCTTGGGGAACAAATGGACTGAGACCAAGAGTTTCCCAGATGGTGACTTCTTTGATGAGATGTTCATAAAACCTTCCAGCAAAGTCAAAGCTGAGCTGACTAAGGTCACGAAGACTCGGAGGCAGATCGTTCGGGAGAAGAACGTTACCGAGTTATCCATCATGGGGCTGAAGCAAGACTTGGACCGCCTTGATAAGGAGGTCGTTGAGGCTAGGCAACGTCTTGATCTTTTGAAAGAAGAGGCTGCTGCCAAATGGACCGCCATTGTGGAGGCTCGTGACAAGGAGGGGACTCTCATTCGCCGGGTTGAGGAAACTGAAGGTAATGTCCGGAGGAAGACTCAAGAGCATGAGCAGTGGCAGGTCCTCTGGGAAGAACTTCCTCGTGCTGCAGATGGGTCACGGCATTCGGCCGCGTTTTATGTGGACATTTTGAAGGAGCGTGGCCTAAAAACTTTGGAAGTTAAGGCCAAGAGTCTGCTTGAGGAGTTGAACCTTTGGTTGAAGACCATGTAGGATTGAGCTCCTGAGTTGTAACAAACTGTTTTTCCTTTTTCTTTGTTTTTTTTTTTTTTGGGTACCTCCATGTATAACCAGTTTTGGTACAATATTTTTTGTATCCCCTTCCTTTCACTTAAATCATTTTTTTATGAAAACAATTTTGAGCAAAAGATTGATGGGAATGTTTGTTTAAGAATTTGATCAAAAGGTTGTTATTTTGTGGAAATCTTTTGTCAAAGAGTTGTTTTGGGCATGAAAGCCAATTTTTATGGCGAAAAGCCTGATTTTTTATGGTTTGAAAACCAAAATTTTGAATGGCATGAAAGCCTAATTTTGTCTGTGGCATGGGAGCCAAATTTGTTTGTGGCATGAGAGCCAAATTCGTTTGTGGCATGAGAGCCAAAGTGTTTTTTTTGGATGCCGTGAAAGACAAATTTTAGAATGGCATAGAAGCCAAATTTTTTTTTATTTGTCTTGGCATTTATAGCCGAATTTTGGCATTTATAGCCAGATTTTGGCGTTTATAGCCGATTTTGAGATGGCATGAAAGCCGATTTTGGCGTTTATAGCCGAAAAATTTTGTTTTTGGCATTTATAGCCGAATTTTGGCATTTATAGCCGGATTTTGGCATTTATAGCCGGATTTGGCGTTTATAGCCGAGTTTTGGCGTTTATAGCCAGATTTTGGCGTTTATAGCCGAGTTTTTTGAAAACCAAGTTTTGTTTTATTCGCATGAAAGCCGATTTTGGCGTTTATAGCCGAAAATTTTTTTTTTTTTGGCATTTATAGCCGAATTTTGGCATTTATAGCCAGATTTTGGCGTTTATAGCCGAGTTTTGGTTTTCAAAATGCAGGTATCGACTAAATGTCGCCTCCCCGCTGAATGGTGGCATTCAGCAACTGCTTGGTGTGTGTTGAGAGGAGGGAGAATCCTTCTTTGACACACTGTGACTTGCATGTTTTCCCCTTCTTGGATTGCCATGGATGCGGCAAGTCCAGCCAGGGCATCTACACGGATGTTTTCACCTCTGAGGATGTAGGTGATATGGCAGATGTTGAATTTTTGTTGAAGCGACTGCGCCTTATTGTAGTAAGGTAGCAAATCAGGCTTCCTGACTTCATATTTCCGATTCATCTGGTTGATGACCAGTTGAGAGTCCCCAAAAGCTTCCAACATGGTGATGCCGGATTCGAGGGCGAGTTCCAATCCTATAATCAGGGCTTGGTACTCAGCTGCATTGTTTGAACATGGTTCCAGTAGCGAGAAGGCGTGTGGAATCATGTATTTGTCGGGGCTGACAAATAGGATTTCGATTCCCGATATTTGCTTTCCTTTTTCATTTGTCCTGGTTGCACCGTCAAAGTACATGTCCCAGGAAGCATTTGATAAGGAAGTTTCCACATTGTAGACAAGTTCGTCTGGGAGATCTTCCCTGAGTGGAGAATCTTTAGGCAATAGATGCTCTGCGAGGAAGTCTGCTAGAGCTTGGCCTTTGATTGCTTTTTGTGGTACATACCTAATATCAAATTGTGATAGAAGAATGGACCATTTTGTCAGTCAGGCATTGAGAGAACCTGTTTTTGTGACAAGGACCTTTAGGAGGTTAATCCTCGAAATCAGGTAGACTGTGTTCGACAGCAGATAGTGACGCAGCTTTTGTACAGCGAACATTACTGCAAGGCATTCTTTTTCGACTGGGGAGTAGCGATGCTCTGCACCTACCATCATGCGGCTAAGGTAATATAGAGCAGGTTCTTTTCCGTCGTCGTTTTCTTGCGCGAGCAGAGCACCCAAAGAGTGGTCGAGAGCTCTTGTGTACAAGATAAATGGTTTTCCAATTGTGGAGGCAACCAGCACTGGAGGTTTGATGAGGTATGCTTTGATGTCCCGAAATGCATTTTCACATTCAGCATCCCAGACAAAGTCCACACCTTTCTTCATCAGGCGAGAGAATGGACAACATTTCCCTGATAGATTGGAGATGAACCGTCGGATGTAGGCCAGCTTTCCTTGAAGCCCTTTTAATTCTCTTAGGGTTCTGGGAGATGGCATTTCCAGGATAGCCTTGACTTTGGTGGGGTCAAGTTCTATTCTAGCTTTCCGGACTATGAATCCGAGAAACTTACCCGATGAGACCTGAAGAAGCACTTTAGTGGATTCATCCGCAATTTGTGTTTGCGAAGTCGGAGGAAGACTTCTCGAAGATCATTGAGATGGTCTTCTTTTCTTCTGCTTTTTATGGCGAGGTCGTCAACATAGCATTCGACCGTCTTGTACTGCATATCTTGGAATATTTTCATCATAGCCCTCTGATATGTCGCACCTGCATTTTTCAGGCCAAACGGCATAACAGTGTAGCAATGCACGCCGAATGGTGTCCGAAATGATGTATGCCTTTCATCTTCAGGATGCATCTTTATCTGGTTGTAGCCAGAGAATCCATCCATGAACGTCATTCGCTCAAACCCATAGGTGTTGTCAATCATCACCTCTGGTATGGGGAGCGGGAATTCATCTTTAGGACATGCATTATTCAGGTCTCTGTAGTCGATACAGACCCTTATCTGCCCATTTTTCTTTGTCACGGGAACAATGTTGGCCAACCATTCAGGATGCTGTTCCTCGCGGATGAAGCCAACGTTTGAGTTTCTGAACTTCTTGTTCAATTTTGTCCATCACGTCGGGACGGAATCTCCTTTGGCCTTGTTTGATAGGCTTGATTTCTTTTTGCAAGTTGAGCTTGTGGACTGCTACTTTAGGATCCAAGCCAGGCATTTCGGCATAAGGCCATGCAAAGCAATCAACGAACTCACGAAGAAAAGAGATATACTCGGGTAACTCATCATCCTTTATATTCTTGCTTATGAATACAGGACGTGGGTTATCAGGTGTTCCCAAGTCTATCTTTTGAACAGGATCTTCTGTCGGAAGGTTTGAAGGTGGTTCCTCCACAGTATTTTCGGAGGCTTCCAACTCAACAAGACCTTCTGGAGTGCCAGAGAAATTTTTAGACTGAGGCTCTGTTTCTATCCATGAATCTTCTTGATCAGCATCCTTCTCAATGCTATCCTTCTCAAGGCTTGCAATGAGATGGTCCCAATCATTTGCTGGAATTGGTTTGAAGTAAGGTATTTCTTTTGGAGACGATGATTCTTCTGGGACAGAGAACCGCTCGTCTACGTCATCGGGCAATTCCTCTTTATTATCAGAGAAATTATATCAATTGGAGGAGCTTTTGGGATTTTTGACGAGTAACTCCTCAAAGAGATATCCAGGGATATCGATGTCTTCATGAGATGTTGAGGCTTGGTCGGTAAAGCGACTTTGCAGCCATGGTGTCAACTGTCTCATAGGAGTGGTAGGATCATACCCCAACCCATATGAAGACTTGCCTTTTTTAAGGTGGATTTTCCAATCTTCTGATTGACTTTTGGTCAGGGTGGGTTCCAATGGTGTAAGAATACCACGGCCACCTCCCAAACCAGTCGGGTTTTGAGCATCGTAGCCCATGATAGCTTGTGCCATTGGACTATACAGGGATAGCTGAGGCATACCTTCGTTTTGGAAAGGTTCAAGCAGAGAGTTCAGTGGAGATGCTCCCGACCTGTGGAAGAAGATTGTTTTTTCTTCTGGCGAAGTTGCCGGGATAACAAAGGAGGCAGACGTAGGATCTTCTATGTCTGCAAGTGTCTCCAATGGAGTGAGAGTGAGCTGATCTTGCTGAGTATCAGCTTGGCTCGATGCTGTGTCATCTTCTGACTCTTACTCTGAGTCTGTGTCATGCATAATAGACACAAAGGAGACAGTGAACTTGCCCCCAGTCTTTTATTTTGTCTTCTTTGCTTTGGTAGTGATTACCAAAGGCTTTGGAGATTTGAAGGAGACGACGGAGGGAGCTTGGCAGCTTACTTCGAGTTTGGTGGAGGGTTTGTTTTCCTCCGATGATTGCTGAGGAGCCTTGCCTTTATCTTTCTGGAGACTGTCGACAAAGCGAATTGTTTTTTCCTCCTGTTCTTCTTTTCCATCTTTATACATTTGAGCATCTGCAAAATGGACATCTCTGCCTTTGAAGGGCTTTTTGTCTGCAAACACTCGATGTATCAAGCCATCGTTGCCAACGAACTTGATGCACTGATGTAGAGTTGAAGGGACGACGCCATTCTCATGTATCCAGGGGCGTCCTAGGAGTATATTGTAGCATGAAGGGGTCCTTATTGCATACACAGTGACTTCAGAAATAAGATCACCGATTTGCAATTTGAACCTGATTTTGCCGATAGGCCTTTGAGCGCTACCGTCATATCCGAAGATGGATACGGACGTGTGACTCAGTTCGCTAGGTGGGATGCCCAGCTATTCGAGTGCCGAAGTAGAAATGAGGTTGAGTGCAGAACCTGGATCAATCTGAACTCTGTGTACTAGCATTTCTTTGACGTACCCCGTAAAGTACAAGGGTCGGTTGTGCTTTGTTTCGCCTAGGAGGAGGTCATCCTTGTCGAAGGCAATTGTTGCACTTGTTGCTTTTTGTACCGAGAGGCATTCATTGCTTGATCCCTCAGTTTTCTTCTTTTCTCCCTTTGAGGGAGTATTTGATTTTTTGATCCTATAGTCCATTTCAATTTGTAGGACTTGTGGGGCATGTTTGTTGACATCCGCATTCAGCCTTTGCAATTCTGAAATGAGACTATCACGAGTTTGTGGAGACATTCGTAATAAGTCAAGGATGTGCAGACGTGCAGGTATGTGTTTGAAGTGCTCAATCAAGTCGTACTTGAAAGCCTCCTTCGGGCCTGCATTTTCATTATTGTTGCCACTTGGGGCACTTACATCTTGTTTTCCCGAAGGATTTACATAAGAAGAAGAGGGTTGATTGTAATTTTTGTGGTAATCCCGGCCAGAACGGGTACCTCTACCAACTTCAAGAGCCTCTAGAGAAGGGTCTTCTTTTGGAAGATCGTTCTCAGGATCAAGAGGTTGATCCTTTACTGAGGACGTCTCTGTAACAGCATTGGTGTCTTCAGTGATTGTGTTGCACGGAGCAATTTCCGGGAACAAGTCCTGAACAGTAGCCGGCAACTTTTCTTTATTAGCCCAGACATTGCCCGTGAGATCGGGTATCTGGGACCAATTGACTGAGTTTTCATTGAAGAAGATTTCATTGACAGAAGTTTCTCAAGATGATCAATCGGGAGTGGCTTGAGTTCCGATGTCACAGCTTCAGGAGACGAAGGTTGAGAGGATGTTATCTCAGTGGAAGTCACCTGAGAGGATGTAGCTCCGGAAGATACGCTACCGGTTGGGGAGTACGTGTCTTCGGAAGCTTCAGAGGCACTGTCGTCCTGAGCTATTGCATTACAGGTTATCCTGACAGGAGATGCCCCCGATGTAGACTGTTGGGAATCAGATTCATCCTCGGATGTGAGAGGATCATCGATCCAACAGTTTTCTCCATTTTCAGGAGTTAAGGGAGAAAGTTCCCTCTGATTTTCAGGGACTTCCGGTTCTGGGTCATGACAAAGATTGATGCGATCCTGCTCCTGCTCTACGGCAAGATGTTGCAAGATTCTTGCATATTCTTCGAGATCAGGCATTGGAGCCAAATCTTCTTCGTCATTTGCTCCTTGTGGTTTGCCAATGTTGGGTTCCACCGGAGCATTGTTTGGTGCTGGATCGACAGCATTTTCTTGAACAGGGTCTTGGTCTTCTTCATCATCAGACCAAGATGCTTGTGGCTGTAATGGGTTATACCAGATTACTGGCATAAGATGAGACTCGGGAATCCATTCCTCGTCGGAGAGGTGTTCTCCTGTTTCAAAGGATTCTTCCCACTCATCTATATCACTGGCAGTATCACTGGACTCGTATCCATTAATGGAGAATCCAACTACCAAGTTGCAAGAGTATGATGCCCCCTGCACATTTTCAATTTTGTATAGAGGTGGCATGAAATCATCAAGAGTGAATTTTCTTACCGCCTTGGAGGTTTTGGGAAGAGATTCTTCCGTCGTCCTTAGTGAAGCAGTGGAAGCAGTTTCTGCTCTTTCAAGGACTTCTTGTTTTGCTTGCGGAGCTGTCTCTTGGCTTGCCTTTGCTGCTGAGCGGTCGGCTTTGTTTTGACGATCTCCCAATTTTCATCATCTAGGAGATCGGGATGCACCCATATAGGTTGTCCATCTGGTGTTGGATAGGGAACCAATTCTTGGGACGCTTGAGCCATTTTTATCACCTTGAATGAAGTAGTGATTTTCTCCTTCGGTGACTTTGAAGTTTACCGACATGACACCATGTTGACAGAGGCGGGGCCATAGTTTTTATCAAAGGTTATGACTCCGTTTTTCCACATCTCGTTGATCTTCTCTCTCACAACGAAGCATTGATTGAGAGGATGTGAGATCATCTGATGGTATGGACAGTATCAGGGATCATTGGTTTTGCCAACATCTCCCAGTCTTTTGGGCTCTGGCAAAATGAGTTTGCCATTTGCTAGGAGAGCTTCAAAGATTTCTTCAACATCTTCATCGAACGGATATTTCTTTTCTACACGTTCTTTGAAGGCATCAGAGAGTTCAGGCCTTTTACCTGCAGTTTTGTTTTCAGGTTTCTTTAGCTGCTGCACATTGAGAGCCTCCTTTTTCTTTGGTTTTGAGGTTGTAACAGCAGTCGGCTCTTTCTTTGATGATTTCTGACTGTTGAGGTCTTTGATCACCATTTCAACTTCCATGGAGGCTTCGAGGAGTTCCCCCAGGTTCTTTGATTTGTTGCCGATGATCATGGAGCGGATTTTTGCTCTCATATTGTTACGGCAGATGTCGACTAGCTACGCTTGTGGCAGCACATCTGAGCATTTGTACGCCATTGCCTTCCATTTGTGAATGAAGTCGTATGTTGACTCATTCTCTCCCTGTTTTAGACTGCAGAGTTGAGCCATAGTAACAGGATGATCCTCACCTTGGAAGTGGGTCAGGAAGTGTGTCTCCAGCATAGCCCAGTTCTGGATGGAGTTCTCCGGCAGAGTGGAGTACCAATCAAAGGCTGTACCTTTTAGGGTACTTGCGAAAAGGCAAATCTTGAGGGCATCTTGATCCGCAATAGCTCCTGTGAGGATCTTGAAGCGGATGACATGCTGTCTGGCTGAACCTTTCCCAGTATATGTCTGGAGAGTAGGTTGTTTGAATTTTGCAGGGAATGGAACCGAGTCCATCCATAGAGGGTAGGGTGGCTTGATCCCATGTTCCTTCAATGTATCCTCTTCTTTTGCTTTTGCGAGGATATCGTCCACGTCTTTTCTTGTAAGGGCGCGAAACTCATTATTTTCTGCATTGCCCTCGTCATCTTCATGATTCGGAGGAGTTTCATTGTTAGGTGGTGGACGCTGTAGAGTGAGAATCAAATTTTCCATCAGAGTCTCAATTCTCTGTTGTCCTTGCTCCAACTGCTGGATGCGTGCAGTTACATCGTCATGCTGTGGAGGTGGCTCAGAACTTGTAGCCAAGACGTTCATCCCTCGGGATTCGAACGAAGAAATCGTCCTGGTGACTGAGCTGGGGCTCATTCTTCTGGATGAAGAATCTGAGGAGTGGTTACTCCGATGTCCTTGGCTTGGAGGAGTGGAAGATTCCTCCAGATGTGTTCGTGTCCGAGAGACGCTGCGAGTCACTGGACGTCTAACACTGATTTTGGTTGCTGACTTCCGGTATTTTCTGGTTTTGCCAACCATATGAACAGCAACGAATTGGTCGGGTCTTTCTTTTTTGACCCATTTGTTTGAGACGTGGAGAGTAGAACGCTGGGTTCTTTGTTTCTCGAGTCTCTTTTGTCGATATGCAGTGCGGCGACGCATACGACGAGCAATTTGAGCTTCAGTCAGCTCTGGCTGGGCTCTGGCGATGAAGGATGTAGTCCCTTGTGCGCAGCAGCCGAGTTTGTCTTCTTTGAAGTTTGGCATGGACAGAATCTGGAAGCTGTCCTTAGTCTGTCGCAATGAAGACTTGAATTTTGCGAGCTCGGCCCCTGTTGAGATGAAGGGTCGAGTCGCAGGAGTGCAGGCTTTAGCATGTTTTTGCATAGGCCTAACAATGCAGGATTTGATTTTGGGCTTGTAGGAGCAAGCCGGCTCATGATGATTTTGTTTATTTTTTGGGTGGAGGGTAGGTTTCTCCTCTTTCATGTAAGAGAGAGGGTATAACTGATTCTCCTTGAGAGGGGCCAGGTATGCTGGCTTTGCAAATGTTTGGGACCTCCGTTGCTTTGGCGAAGATCTCGGGGACCAAGTTTTGGTGTAAACCTGGTTTCTTGTGGGTTGAGGCTTCATGGGAACGCCACGGGCTTCAAGCTTCTTAGTGTTCGCCCTTGGTGCCAATTTAGTGACACGTTGCGGGGCGGTTTTCTGCTTCTTGGCAGGTATGTCTTCTGCAGGAAGTGGGAATGGTCCCAGTGATCGAAAGACGATGGTCCGGGGAGTTGAAGTTGACCCGGTGTTTGGAGAGTTGTCGAGGGAGATGATGCTTCGGCAACTGGCAGGGCGCTTATGCTTGTTTTGCTTATCTTGCAGCATAAGCTGGTACTTGTTCTCATCGAAAGTGATGGTCAATGAAGCTGCCATTTTTAGTTTTGGAAAACTTCTGAAACAAGACCAAATCCATTAGCAATCACAAGAATATGGTGATCGTAAATGGAGAACAACTATGGTTTTGTCTTTTCAAATCACTTGAGGGGACATGGCCCAACCCAAGGACGATGAAGAAGGCAAAAAGCCATAGAGGATACAATTGTTCTAAAATGCAAGTATGGTAGGCTCAGAGTGAGCGTTCCAGTGACTGCTAGAAGCAATTGTAGACCTTAATTCAAATTACCGAAAAGCAAGGCTCACTCGAGGTAAAATGATATAAGGTTGGAGATACAAATGTGTCGGTCACGAATACAGTAGACCCGAAAGGGTGTACTAGCACCGCTAGGCACAAATGTTGCAAATCGCATCCTTGGGAAGGATACGAGATGGGATTTTTTGAAAGGTCAAATTTGGATTCATAAAGGAGAGCAAATGGTATTCCAATCCGAACAAAGGCTCAACATTTCTGCGAGCGCTAAACTCAGAAAGGAAGGAACCATAATTTCTCGGATGTGAATCCAGACGTGACGGAAGTTTTTTGTTTGAAAGGTTAAGATTGAATTCATCGAAGAGAGCAAATGGTGTTCCATTCCGAACAAGGCTCAACATTTCTGCGAGCGCTAAATCCGAAATGGAAAGAACCAAGATTTCTCAACTCTGAATTCAAAGTGACAGAAGTTTTCTTTGAAAGGTCAAGATCGAATTCATCGAAGAGAGCAAATGGTGTTCCATTTCGAACAAGGCTCAATATTTCTGCGAGCGCTAAATCCGAAAGGGAAAGAACCAAGATTTCTCAACTCTGAATTCAAAGTGACAGAAGGTTTTTTTTGAAAGGTCAAGATTGAATTCATCGAAGAGAGCAAATGGTGTTCCATTTCGAACAAGGCTCAACATTTCTGCGAGCGCTAAATCCGAATGGGAAAGAACCAAGATTTCTCAACTCTGAATTCAAAGTGACAGAAGTTTTTTTTTCTTTTTTTTTTAGAGAATTTTTTTTTGAAAGGTGCACATAGATTTCCAATTCGATCTTATGAAACCTTAGTAGATAGATCAGCCCCCAGGTAAGGGTAGGATTACTTAATGAACCCGTTTGGAGGACCCTTGCCTCGAACAGTCTAGCTTTCTCCACACTCTGGACAAGGCTTTTCTTACATCCACTTTGGTCAAAGAACGCAATTGGTGGAACCTTAATGTTTTTTTTTAAAATCCCTTTTTTTTTAAAGGTTTTTTTTTTAATGAACTCATCAAAGAGAGCGAATGGTGTTCCAATTCGAACAAAGGCTCAACATTTCTGCGAGCGCTAAATCCGAAAAGGAAGGAACCAAGGTTTCTCAACTTTGAATGCAAAAGAGAGAAAACTAATTTTTTTTTGAATTTATAATTTTTTTTTAAATCCCAATTTGGACTCATCAAAGAGAAAAGATGGCCCAATCCCCGATATGAACGATAGCTGCGAACATTTCTGTGAGCTATCGAGTTCAAGGAGGAGAGGATCAAAATTTCTCAAAGTTGAATCTTGAGAAAGAGAGACCATTTTTTTTTTGAAAGAGTTTGAAAGGAAGGTGTTTTTTTTTTGAAATCCCAATTGAACTCATCAAAGAGAAAAGATGGCCCAATCCCTGATATGAACGATAGCTGCGAACATTTCTGTGAGCTATCAAGTTCGAAGAGGGAAGGATCAAAGTTTCTTAAAATTGAGCTTTTAAGAAAAAGAGATCAAATTTGTTTTTTTTTTTTTTGAAGTGAGAAAGAACAATTGAAATCCCATCTCATGTTTTTTTTTTTTTAGATGCAAGATGCAACATAGGCCACCAACTAGAAAGGAGCCAAGTGATCAAAGCATCACGTTCTCAAGTCAACGTGTCCCACCGGGTGTGCCAACTTGATGGACCCGAAAGGAATCTTCCGTCCTCTCCCTCCGCACCCCGGGGGCTGACCTGGGTCTCGGCGGAGGAGGGAAGATCTCGGGCATCAACATTTTTGTACGGATATGCCAGATTTACTTTCTACTTGGAATTTGGAATAGTGATGATCCGGAGATTCACCTTGGCAAGTGGAAAGGAAATCAATCCTTTTTTCTAACTTTTCAAATTGCATAAATATTAAGAAAAGAGACAAGTTTTTAGAATGCCATAAGAGGCGTTTTTGTTTGTTTGCCGTGAAAGGCGTTTTTACAAAACTCATCAAATATGAAAGACAAGAATTGTGATTTCTTTTTGTCTCTTTAAGAAATACAAACTACAATAGAAAAGGAAGAAAAGGGATCTAACTTCTCAGGAGATTGTGGGGACACGTTGAGATCGACGGTCGCAAGTCATGTATGGGCTTCGCCATCGTCCTTCAAATGAGAACATGTGATGCTTTGATTCTTTGGCTTGGCTCCTAACCTTAGTTTTTTAAAGGACAAGGACCAAGAGAAGGTCCTATATCCAATGAAAAACCAAGTAAACGGGTTGAAAAGCCGCGTTTAGGCCATGTTGGAGAAGGAGGTGACCTTGGGGGGGGTGGCCCCCCAAGGGATGTTGATCACCTTGTGGTGCTTCTGGGAGCAAAGTAGCAGGACTTCGTCTCTCTCTTGGATTTTCTGGTTTTTCAGAGCTTGCACTTAGGATCTCCCTTTCCTTTTCTTTTTTTTTCTCTTGGAATGGACCTCCTTTTATAAGCTTTTGGTAGCCATGAGGTGTCCATTGGCATTGATGGCCATGATGAAGGAATTGATGAGGAGTTACAAATTGATTTTGTAACTCCTTTTTCAAGGCTTGTGATTGGCCGATGAAGGTAGTGGGCATTTAATCACCTTTATGCTTCATGATGATGGGAGTTTCATGGGTTTAATGCCATGATTGCTTGGATTTGTAACTCCCAAATGCTTAGTTCTGATTGGGCCATCCAAAATAATGAGTTAATGATTGCTTTAATGGGTCAATTAACGACATTAAGTGGTTGCCAAGGCATGTGAAGAGTCGCGGGTCGCGCTGTGCCTTTTGAGATTCTTCTTGCGATCATCACAGGTGGATCCACGCGTTATTTGATGTCGGATTGCGATGCAATTTCAGACATTGATTGATGTTGGCGGGCCGGTGACATCTGTCTTGTCGATTTCACGATCGGTCGGACAGAAAGTGCACTTTCTTGGTCAGCCGGTTGGCGATCTTGAGACAATCGGTGATGATTTCATGCTTTTGACGGCGGATCCGAGATGTCGACGAAGATCAGTCGTTTTCAAGCATCAAACATTGGATTTTCAGAAAATCACAGAGGCCAGAACACCCGAAACGCGAAAACCATCGAAATACGGACACTTCGGCGTAAAATCCGGCGACCCAGATTTCCAGGGTCGCCGGGCGACCATGCACCCAGGGTCGCCGGCGACCATGGGGCTTCGGCCTGTTTGGTCGCCGAGCGTCTTTTTCGGCCGTTTTTTCGTCTTTTTCGTCCCTTTTTTCTTCTGTATTTTTCTTGACATTTTTCCTCAATTCTTGACTTGATTTTCTTGAAGAAATCTTGATGAGAACCCTCGCGAAATTGGAGCACAAAGTTTCCTATTTTTCGGGAAAGCCGAAGACTTTGTAGCCGATTTTCCGTCAAGCGTCGAAACTAGGTCAAACGATGTCGGAATGACCTGAAAATTGAGGTGAAGCTTCTTGAGTAGTGGATAGGACCAACCATGGGCTTTTATTTAAGTTTTGAAGCCGTTTGGGGTCCCATCGATGCTTCACTTGATTTTGCTGCGGGAAAAATGCCGAGCTTTGATAAGTGGTCAAACGATGTCGATTGACCTGAAATTTGACGGGGAGCCTATTGGAGTCATTTTAAGACGTTCCATGGGCTCCGTTTTGGATGTCATGGTCCCGGGTTGCTCCGCCACCGGTAGGCTTGATTTTCTCTCGGAGCATCGAAACCTGGCCAAACGTTGTCGGAATGACCTGAAATTTGACGTGCAGCCTTTTGGAAGCATGTTGAAGCCACTCATGTATTTTGTTTGATGAGTGATGGCTTTGGTGGTTCCCGCCGCCGGGAGGCTTGATTTTGCTGCTCGAGCATTGATGGAGGGTCAAACGTTGTCGGTTTGACTTGAAATTTGGCATGGAGCCCTTTGGAGACATTCTGGAGTCATCTGTAGGCTCTGATCAAAGTTTTTGTGTCTTTGATGATGTTGCTGCCGGGAGCGCCTGTTTAGCTGTCGGAGCGGTGAAGTTAGGCCAAACGATGTCGGAATGGCCCGAAACCTCAGGTGTACCCCTCTTTTAGCTGTCTTGAAGGACCTCTCAGTTTCTGTCTGATTCTGACAAAATCTGATGCTTGAAGTAGCCTTGCCTATTTTTTAGCAGGATGCAGCTTCAGGAGGCTTCTTGATGTTGAGGAGACATATTGACTTTTTTGGTGTCAACATATACTTGCTGCTCATCAAACCATGCGGATTGACCCCATCTACTGAAAGTGCTAAGCGCAAATTTCTTGGCTGTTGTGCAAACTCCGGCCATTTATCATCTACCAACTTCCATGCAGGGGAGTCAGCTGGGTGGCGTAACTTATCGTCAACCATTCTCTCATCAGCGTGCCAAGTCATCTGTTTTGATGTCTGTACTGACTGAAATAATTTCTTAAACCTAGGGATAGGTGGAAAATACCATAGAACTTTTGCCAGCACCCCCTTACGTTGCTCAGTTAGGTTCTTATTCACTTTGTATCTTGACTCACCACAAGTAGGGCAACTAGTTTTATTCTCATTATCAGATCCCTTTCTATAAAGCGCGCAATCATTCGGACTTGTGTCTATCTTCTCATAGCTCATCCCATACACAGACAATGACTTTTTAACCTCTTTCATACTTCGGGGCAGTAAATTATTATCGTCGGGTAGCATGTCTCCAATGATAATCAACAACCGTGAAAAGCTTATGTCAGACCACCCACTCCTCGCTTTCTCATTAAACAATGTAACTACTACAGATAATTTGGTAAACTTTAGACAACCTTTGTATAAAGGTTCCTCAGCCTTTGCAATAATTTTTTGAAACTTTTCAGGATTAGATGAATACAGGTCACAAGCGGTCTGAGCCAATTTTAATGAGCTTGCAACATCATCTGGGGGTGTAGTATCATCTGGGACATCACTCCCAAAATGGTGTTGGGTGGACCTATTTAAAGGCACACTTGAGGAAGCTTCACCAGGAGATGCTTCTCCATGCCATATCCACCTAGTATAACTTCGATCGATACCATGGAAAAACAGATGGTACTCAACATCCTTAGCTACAAATTTATTGAGATTCCCACATGTTTTGCATGGACATGGCATGGGATTAAGTTCACCAAACTTCTTTTTGGCAAACATCAAAAAACTTTCAACCCCTTCCCCGTATGCAATAGAAAACCGATTCAATGACATCCAAGACTTGTCCATTTCTGTATAGCCCAATAAAATGCTGGAGACAAGCAATAATCAAAAAGTCATTGCCATATAATGCTAATATTATGTAAAAAAAAAACGCGTGTATAACTTATTAAAAATAGATATATTCAAACAAATACACAAAACAAAACTATGTAGTATAATAATTTAATATTATTGAACTGGTTATAATAATTTATAGATTGCCGAAGACAGAAAATTCAACTGGTCAAACTCCCCACTTACAGCTATGGTCTCAATAGACAAGGATTAGGATAACCAAATGAATTATACCAGCATGCACCTTAACATCATCAGAAACTTTCTTCTAATGTACAACCAATTAATGTTAGAGAGACCTGGGTTGGTCTGCACCAAACGAACTGAATATCCTTGTTTCCAACATTGGTTTCTACAAACCACAAAAACCTGATTTCAAACAAAAAAAAAAAAGATCATCACTTGGTTATTCTCGTTCGAGCAAAGCTTTCAGATTGGCTGAAGATTTGTAGAAATAAATCCATGGACAGAGATTCACCAACCAGCAAAACAAAAGCAACCAAGTTCAGAAATTCACAACTGAAAGCAGATACAAATATTTAAAAAAAAAAACTAACCCAGTGATCGTCAATGAAAGAGATAAGAGGTAGAGAGACCTTTTTTTTGCTAAATGTTGAGATTGTATTGAGAGAAAAAGGGCTGAAACCCTCAGGAACAGAAGAAATAAAAATACACGGGCATGTTTGGTAATGGGAGGGGAATCCTCTCTTCGGAGGATTCTTGGGTGCCATGGAATCAAACTTTTCTCGATGAGGATTTATGAGGGAGGATTTATCTCATTCTACGCTGTTGACACCAAAAAAGTCACTATCTCTCCTCAACATCAAGAAACCTTGTGAAGCTGCATCCTGCTAAAAATAGGCAAGGCTACTTCAAGCATTAGATTTTGTCAGAATCAGACAAAAACTGAGAGATCCATCAAGACAGCTAAAAGAGGGGTACACCTGAGGTTTCGGGTCATTCCGATATCGTTTGGCCTAACTTCACTGTTCCGACAGCTAAACAAGCACTCCCGGCGGCGACATCATCAAAGACACCAAAACTTTGATCAGAGCCTACGGATGACTCCAGAATGTCTCCAAAGGGCTCCATGCCATATTTCAAGTCAAACCGACAACGTTTGACCCTCCATCAATGCTCGAGCAGCAAAATCAAGCCTCCCGGCTGCGGGAACCACCGAAGCCATCACTCATCAAACAAAATACATGAGTGGCTTCAACATGCCTCCAAAGGGCTGCACGTCAAATTTGAGGTCATTCCGACAACGTTTGACCAGGTTTCGATGCTCCGAGAGAAAATCAAGCCTACAGGCGGTGGAGCAACCCGGGACTATGACATCGAAAACGGAGCCCATGGAACGTCTCAAAATGACTCCAATAGGCTCCCTGTCAAATTTCAGGTCAATCGGACATTGTTTGACCACATATCAAAGCTCGGTATTTTCCCCGCAGCAAAATCAGGTAAAGCATCGATGGGACCCCAAACGGCTTCAAAACTCAAATAAAAGCCCATGGTTGGTCCTATCCACTGCTCAAGAAGCTTCACCTCAATTTTCAGGTCATTCCGACATCGTTTGACCTAGTTTCGACTCTTGATGGAAAATCGGCTACAAAGTCTTCGGCTTTCCCGAAAAATAGGAAACTTTGTGCTCCGATTTCGCACGGGTTCTCGTCAAGTTTTCTCCAAGAAAATATAGTCAATAATTGAGGAAAAATGTCAAGAAAAATACAGAAGAAAAAAGGAACGAAAAAGACTGAAAATCGGCCGAAAATGAAGCTCGGAGACCAAAGGGCAAAAAACCCTAAGGTCGCCGGCAACCCTGGCCCAAGGTCGCCGGCGACCCTGGCCCATGGTCGCCGGTGACCCTGGCCCATGGTCGCCGGCGACCCTGGCCCAGGGTCACCGGTGACCCTGGGTGCATGGTCGCCCGGCGACCCTGGAAATCTGGGTCGCCGGATTTTGCACCAAAGTGTTCGTTTTCCGATTCTTTTCGCGTTTCGGGTGTTCCGGCCTCTGTGATTTTTGGAAAATGCAATGTTTGATGCTTGAAAACGATTGATCTTCGTCGACATCTCAGATCCGCTGTTAAAAGCATGAAATCATCACCGATCGCCTCAAGATCGCCAACCGGCTGACCAAGAAAGTGCACTATCTGTCCGACCGATCTTGAAATCGACAAGACAGATGTCACCGGCCCGCCAACATAAATCAATGTCTGAAATTGCATCGCAATCCGACATCAAACAATGCGTGGATCCACCTGTGATGATCACAAGAAGAATCTCAAAAGGCGCAGCGCTGCCCGCGACTCTTCACATGCCTTGGCGACCACTTAATGATGTTATTTGACCCGTTTATGACAACTTAATGCGGTCATTAACTCATTATTTTGGACGGCCCAATCAGATTCAAGCATTTGGGAGTTACAAATCCAAGCAATCATGGCATTAAACCCATGAAACTCCCATCATCATGAAGCATAAAGGTGATTAAATGCCCACTACCTTCATCGACCAATCACAAGCCTTGAAAAAGGAGTTACAAAATCAACTTGTAACTCCTCATCAATTCTTTCATCATGGCCATCAATGCCAATAAACACCTCATGGCTACCAAAAGCCTATAAAAGGAGGTCCATTCCAAGAAGAAAGCATGATGAAAATAGATCCCAAGTGCAAGCTCTGAAAATCCAGAAAATCCAAGAGAGAGACGAAGTCCTGCTACTTTGCTCCCGAAAGCACCACGAGGTGATCAACGTCCCTTGGGGGGCCACCCCCCCCCCCCCCCCCCCCCCCCCCCCCCCAAGGTCACCTCCTTCTCCAACATGGTTTAAACGCGGCTTTTCAGCTCGTTTACTTGGTTTTTCATTCGATATAGGACCTTCTCTTGGTCCTTGTCCTTTAAAAAACCAAGGTTAGGAGCTAAGCCAAAGAATCAAAGCATCACATGTTCTCATTTGAAGGACGATGGCGAAGCCCATACATGACTTGAGACCGTCGATCTCAACGTGTCCCCACAATCTCCTGAGAAGTTAGATCCATTTTCTCACTTTTCTATTGTAGTTTGTATTTATTAAAAGAAATCACAATTCTTATCTTTCACATTTGATTAGTTTTGTAAAATCGCCTTTCACGGCAAAATCGCCTTTTACGGCAAACAAACAAAAACGCCTCGTATGGCATTCTCAAAAAACAAACTTGTCTCTTTTCTTAATATTTATGCAATTTGAAAAGTTAGAAAAAAGGATTGATTTCCTTTCCACTTGTGAAGGTGAATCCCCGGATCATCACCATTCCAAATTCCAAGTAGAAAGTAAATCTGGCATACCCGTACAAAAAAATGTTGATGCCCGAGATCTTCCCTCCTCCGCGGAGACCCAGGTCAGCCCCCGGGGTGCGGAGGGAGAGGACGGAAGATTCCCCTTTTCGGGTCCATCAAGTTGGCACACCCGGTGGGACGCGTTGACTTGAGAACGTGATGCTTTGATCACTTGGCTCCTTTCTAGTTGGTGGCCTATGTTGCATTTTGCATCTAAAAAAACTATGAGATGGGATTTCAATTGTTCTTTCTCACTTCAAAAAAAAAAAAAACAAATCTGATTTCGTTTCTTAGATTCAACTTTGAGAAATTTTGATCCTCTCCTCTTCGAACTTGATAGCTCACAGAAAGGTTCGCAGCTATCGTTCATATCGGGGATCGGGCCATCTTTTCTCTTTGATGAGTCTAATTGGGATTTCAAAAAAAAAAAACACCTTCATTTCAAACTCTTTCAAAAAAAAAAAAAATGATCTCTCTTTCTCAAGATTCAACTTTGAGAAATTTTGATCCTTCCCTCTTTGAACTTGATAGCTCATAGAAATGTTCGCAGTTATCGTTCATATCAGGGATTGGGCCATCAGGATTTAAAAAAAAAAGTTATAATTTCAAAAAAAAAATTAGTTTTCTCTCTTTTGCATTCAAATTTGAGAAACCTTGGTTCCTTCTCTTTCGGATTTAGCGCTCGCAGAAATGTTGAGCCTTTGTTCGGATTGGAACACCATTCGCTCTCTTTGATGAGTTCATTAAAAAATCTTTCAAAAAAAAAAAAAAACACTAAGGTTCCACCAGTTGCGTTCTTTGACCAAAGTGGATTTAAGAAAAGCCTTGTCCAGAGTGTGGAGACAGCTAGACTGTTCGAGGCAAGAGTCCTCCAAACGGGTTCATTAAGTAATCCTACCCTTACCTGGGGGCTGATCTATCATCTAAGGTTTCATAAGATCGAATTGGAAATCTATGTGCACCTTTAAAAAAAATCCTCTAAAAAAAATCTTTAAAAAAAAAAAAAAAACTTCTGTTACTTTTAAATTGGGAGTTGAGAAATCTTGGTTCTTTCCCTTTCGGATTTAGCGCTCGCAGAAATGTTGAGCCTTTGTTCGAAACGGAACACCATTTGCTCTCTTTGATTAATTCAATCTTGACCTTTCAAAAAAAAAAAAAAAACTTCCGTCACTTTTGAGTTCAGAGTTGAGAAATCTTGGTTCCCTCCCTTTCGGATTTAGCGCTCGCAGAAATGTTGAGCCTTTGTTCGAAATGGAACACCATTTGCTCTCTTTGATGAATTCAATCTTGACCTTTCAAAAAAAAAAAACTTCCATCACGTCTGGATTCACATCCGAGAAATTTTGGTTCCTTCCCTTCTGAATTTAGCGCTCGCAGAAATGTTGAGCCTTTGTTCGGATTGGAATACCATTTGCTCTCCTTTATGAACCCAAATTTGACCTTTCAAAAAAATCCCATCTCGTGTCCTTTCCAAGGAGCGATTTGCAACATTTGTGCCTAGCGGTGCTAGTACACCCTTTTGGGTCTACTGTATTCGCGACCGACACATTTGTATCTCCAACCTTATATCATTTTACCTCGAGTGAGCCTTGCTTCTCGGTAATTTGAATTAAGGTCTACAATTGCTTCTAGCAGTCACTGGAACGCTCACTTTGAGCCTACCATACTTGCATTTTAGAACAATTGTATCCTCTATGGCTTTTTGCCTTCTTCATCGTCCTTGGGTTGGGCCATGTCCCCTCAAGTGATTTGAAAAGACAAAACCATAGTTGTTCTCCATTTACGATCACCATATTCTTGTGATTACTAATGGATTTGGTCTTGTTTCAGAAGTTTTCCAAAACTAACAATGGCAGCTTCATTGACCATCACTTTCGATGAGAACAAGTACCAGCTTATGCTTCAAGACAAGCAAAACAAGCATAAGCGCCCTGCCAGTTGCCGAAGCATCATCTCCGTCGATAACTCTCCAAACACCGGGTCAACTTCAACTCCCCGGACCATCATCTTCGGATCGCTGGGACCATTCCCACTTCCCGCAGATGACACTGTACCTGCCAAGAGATGTGGAAAAACGGAGTCCTGACTTTTGATAAAAACTATGGCCCCGCCTCTGTCAACATGGTGTCATGTTGGCAAACTTCAAAGTCACCGAAAGAGAAGATCACTACATCATTCAAGGTGATAAAAATGGCTCAAGTGTCCCAAGAATTGGTTCCCTATCCAACATCAGATAGACAACCTATATGGGTGCATCCCGATCTCCTAGATGATGAAAACTGGGAGGTCGTCAAAACAAAGCCGACCGCTCAGCAGCGAAGGCAGGCCAAGAGACAGCCCCGCAAGCTCAAACAGCAGCATAAATCTCAACCAAAACAAGGAGTCCTTGAAAAAGCAGAAACTTCTTCCACTACTTCACTCGGGACGACGGAAGAATCTCTTCCCAAAACCTCCAAGGCGGTAAGAAAATTTACTCTTGATGATTTCATGCCACCTCTATACAAAAATGAAAATGTGCAGGGGGCATCATACTCTTGCAACTCAGTAGTTGGATTCTCCATGAATGGATACGAGTCCAATGATATTGCCAATGATACAGATGAGTGGGAAGAATCCTTTGAAATAGGAGAATACCTCTCCGACGAGGAATGCATTCCCGAGTCTCATCTTATGTCAGTAATCTGGTATAACCCATTGCAACCACAAGGATCTTGGTCTGATGATGAAGAAGACTAGGGCCCTGTTCAAGAAAACGCTGTCGATCCAGCACCAGCAAATGCTTTAGTGGAACCCAACATGGGCGAACCACAAGGAGCAAATGACGAAGAAGATTTGGCTCCCATGCCTGATCTTGAAGAATATGCAAGAATTTTGCAACATCTTACCATAGAGCAGGAGCAGGATCGCATCAATCTTCGTCATGATCCAGAACCGGAAGTCCCTGAAAATCAGCGGGAACTTTCTCCCTTAACTCCTGAAAATGGAGAAAACAGTTGGATCAATGATCCTCTTGCATCTGAGGATGAGTCCGATTCCCAACAGTCTAGACTGGGGGCATCTCCTGTCAGGATAAGCTGCAATGCAATAGCTCAGGACGACAGTGCCTCTGAAGCTTCCGAAGACACGTACTCCCCAACCAGGTAGCGTATCTTCCGTAGCTACATCCTCTCAGGTGACTTCCACTGAGATATCATCCCCTCTGCCCTTGTCTCCTGAAGCTGTGACATCGGAATTCAAGCCTCTCCCGATTGATCATCTTGAAGAAACTTCTGCCAATGAAATCTTCTTCAATGAAAACTCAGTTAATTGGTCCCAGATACCCGATTTCACGGGCGATGTCTGGGCTAATAAAGAAAAATTGCCGGCTGCTGTTCAGGACTTGTTCCCGGAAATTGTTTCGTGCAACACAATCACTGAAGACGCCAATGCTGTTATAGAGACGTCTTCAGCAAAGGATCAACCTCTTGATCCTGAGAACGATCTTCCAAAAGAAGACCCTTCTCTAGAGGCTCTTGAAGTTGGTAGAGGTACCCGTTCTGGCCGGGATTACCATAAAAATTACAATCAACCCTCTTCTTCTTATGTAAATCCTTCGGGAAAGCAAGATGTAAGCGCCCCAAGTGGCAATAATAATGAAAATGCAGGCCCAAAGGAGGCTTTCAAGTATGACTTGATTGAGCACTTCAAACACATACATGCACGTCTGCACATCCTTGACTTATCACGAATGTCTCCACAAAATCGTGATAGTCTCATTTCAGAATTACAAAGGCTGAATGCGGATGTCGACAAACATGCCCCACAAGTCCTACAAATTGAAATGGACTATAGGGTCAAAAAATCAAATACTCCCTCAAAGGGAGAAAAAAAGAAAACTGAGGGATCAAGCAATGAATGCCTCTCGGTACAAAAAGCAGCAAGTGCAACAATTGCCTTCGACAAGGTTGACCTCCTCCTAGGCGAAACAAAGCACAACCGTCCCTTGTACTTTACGGGGTACGTCAAAGAAATGCCAGTACACAGAGTTCAGATCGATCCAGGTTCTGCACTCACCTCATTTCTACTTCGGCACTTGAAGAGCTGGGCATCCCACCTAGCAAACTTAGTCACACGTCCATATCCATCTTCGGATATGACGGCAACGCTCAAAGGCCTATCGGCAAAATCAGGTTCAAATTGCAAATCGGTGATCTTATTTCTGAAGTCACTGTGTATGCAATAAGGACCCCTTCATGCTACAATATGCTCCTTGGACGCCCCTGGATACATGAGAATGGTGTCGTCCCTTCAACTCTACATCAGTGCATCAAGTTCGTTGGCGACGATGGCTTGATACATCGAGTATTTGCAGACAAAAAGCCCTTTAAAGGCAAAGATGTCCATTTTGCAGATGCTCAAATGTATAAAGATGGAAAAGAAAAACAGGAGGAAAAAACAATTCATTGCCGACAGTCTCCAGAAAGATAAAGGCAAGGCTCCTCAGCAATCATCGGAGGTAAACAAAGCCTCCACCAAACTCGAAGTAAACGGTCAAGCTCCCTTCGTCGTCTCCTTCAAATATCCAAAACCTTTGGTAATCATTACCAAAGCAAAGAAGACAAAACAAAAGGTTGGGGGCAAGTTCATTGTCTCCTTTGTGTCTATTATGCATGACACAGACTCAGAGTCAGAGTCGGAAGATGACACAGCATCAACCCAAGCTGATACTCAGCAAGATCAGCCCGCTCTCACTCCATTGGAGACACTTGCAGACATAGAAGACCCTACGTCTGCTTCCTTTGTTATTTCGGCAACTTCGCCAGAAGAAAAAACAATTTTCTTCCCCAGATTAGGAGCATCTCCACTGAACTCTTTGCTTGAACCTTTCCAAAATGAAGGTATGCCTCAACTATCCCTATATAGTCCAATGGCACAAGCTATCATGAAGAAAATGGGCTACGACGCTCAAAATCCGACTGGTTTGGGAGGTGGCCGTGGTATTCTTACACCATTGGAACCCACTCTGACCAAAAGTCAACCAGAAGATTGGAAAATTCACCTTCAAAAAGGCAAGTCTTCATATGGGTTGGGGTATGATCCTACCGCTCCTATGAGACAGTTGACACCATGGCTGCAAAGTCGCTTTACCGACCAGGCCTCAACATCTCATGAAGACATCGATATCCCTGGATATCTCTTTGAGGAGTTACTCGTCAAAAATCCTGAAAGCTCCTCCAATTGGTATAATTTCTTTGATAATAAAGAGGAATTGCCCGATGACATAGACGCGCGGTTCTTTGACCCAGAAGAACCATCGTCTCCAAAAGAAGTACCCTACTTCAACCCAATTCCAGCAAATGATTGGGACCATCTCATTGCAAGCCTTGAGAAGGATAGCCTTGAGGAGGATACTGATCAAGAAGATTAATGGACAGAAACAGAGCCTCGGTCTGAAAATGCCTCTGGCACTCCAGAAGGTCTTGTTTAGTTGGAAGCCTCCGAAAATATTGTGGAGGAACCACCTTCAAACCTTCCAACAGAGGATCCTGTTCAAAAGATAAACTTGGGACCACCTGATAACCCACGTCCTGTATTCATAGGCAAGAATATAAAGGATGATGAGTTACCCGGGTATATCTCTTTTCTTCGTGAGTTCGTTGATTGCTTTGCATGGTCTTATGCCGAAATGCCTGGCTTGGATTCCAAAGTAGCAGTCCACAAGCTCAACTTACGAAAAGAAATCAAGCCTATCAAACAGGGCCAAAGGAGATTCCGTCCCGACGTGATGGACAAAATTGAACAAGAAGTTCAGAAACTCAAAAACGTTGGCTTCATCCGCGAGGAACAGTATCCTCAATGGTTGGCCAACATCCTCCCCGTGACAAAGAAAAATGGGCAGATAAGGGTCTGTATTGACTACAGAGACCTGAATAGTGCATGTCCTAAAGATGAATTCCCGCTCCCCATACCAGAGGTGATGATTGACAACACCTATGGGTTCGAGCGAATGACGTTCATGGATGGATTCTCTGGCTACAACCAGATAAAAATGCATCCTGAAGATGAAAGGCATACATAATTTCGGACACCATTCGGCGTGTATTGCTACACTGTCATGCCATTTGGTCTGAAAAATGCAGGTGCAACATATCAGAGGGCTATGATGAAAATATTCCAAGATATGCAGCACAAGACGGTCGAATGCTATGTTGACGACCTCGCCATAAAAAGCAGAAGAAAAGAAGACCATCTCAATGATCTTGGAAAAGTCTTCCTCCAACTTTGTAAACACAAATTGCGAATGAATCCACTAAAGTGCTTCTTCGGTGTCTCATCGGGTAAGTTTCTCAGATTCATAGTACGGAAAGCTGGAATAGAACTTAACCCCACCAAAGACAAGGCTATCCGAGAAATGCCATCTCCCAGAACCCTAAGAGAATTAAAAGGGCTTCAAGGAAGGCTGGCCTACATTCAACGGTTCATCTCCAATCTATCAGGGAAATGCCGTCAATTCTCTCGCCTGATGAAGAAAGGCGTGGACTTTATCTGGGATGCTGAATGTGAAAGTGCATTTCAAGACATCAAAGCATACCTCATCAAACCTCCAGTGCTGGCTGCCGCCACAACTGGAAAACCATTTATCTTGTACACAAGAGCTCTCGACCACTCTTTGGGTGCTCTACTCGCACAAGAAAACAACGACGGAAAAGAAGCTGCTCTATATTACCTTAGCCGCATGATGGTAGCTGCAGAGCATCGCTACTCCCCAGTCAAAAAAGAATGCCTTGCAGTAATGTTCACTGTACAAAAGCTGCGTCACTATCTGCTGTCGAAAACAGTCTACCTGATTTCGAGGATCAACCTCCTAAAGGTCCTTGTCACAAAAGCAGGTTCTCTCAATGCCCGACTGGCAAAATGGTCCATCCTTTTATTACAGTTTGATATTAGGTATGTACCACAAAAAGCAATCAAAGGCCAAGATCTAGCAGACTTCCTCGCAAAGCATCCATTGCCTAAAGATTCTCCACTCAGGGATGATCTCCCAGACAAATTTGTCTACAATGTGGAAACTTCCTTGTCAAACGCTTCCTAGGACATGTACTTTGACGGTGCAACCAGGACAAATGAAAAGGGAACGCAAATATCGGGAATTGGCATCCTCTTTACCAGTCCCGACAAATACACGATTCCACACGCTTTCTCGCTACTGGAACCATGTTCAAACAATGCAGCTGAGTACCAAGCCCTGATTGTAGGATTGGAACTCACCCTCGAATCCGGCATCACCACGCTGGAAGCGTTTGGGGACTCTCAATTGGTCGTCAACCAGATGAATCAGAAATATGAAGTCAGGAAGCCTAATTTGCTACCTTACTACAATAAGGTGCAGTCGCTTCGATAAAAAATCAACATCTGTCACATCACCCACATCCTCAGAGGTGAAAACATCCGTGCAGATGCCCTGGCTGGACTTGCCGCATCCATGGCAATCCAAGAAGGGGAAAACATGCAAGTCACAATGTGTCAAAGAAGGATTCTCCCTCCTCTCAACACACACCAAGTAGTTGCTGAATGCCACCAAGTGGTCGGAAGTCGGATGTCAATCCTCAAACCTCCGATCGGCGACTGGAGAGATCCGTTCATTGATTACATCATGTTCGGAATCCTACCTGAAGATCCAAAGACGAGCCCCAAACTTTCATTTGGATATACCTTCAAAAGCACTTTACAGAAAATCCTCCAACGGAGTACTCCTACGCTGCTTATCACAACAAGAGGCTGAGAAAACTCTCAAAGAAGTACATGCTGGTCTTTGTGGAGCCCATCAGGCTGGCCCTAAGCTCTACAACCAGATAAAAAGGCTAGGTTACTATTGGCCTACCATGGTAGTTGATGCAATGCAATTTGCCAAGCGCTGCCAAAAATGCTAGATTCACGGAGATTATGTCCACATGCCTCCAGAACGGCTACATCCAACGGCAATCTCATGGCCTTTCGAAGCCTGGGGTACGGACATCATAGGTCCTATTTCTCCCCCATCCAGCAAAGGTCATCGCTTCATCTTCGCCGCTACGGATTATTTCTCCAAGTGGTCAGAAGCATTTACGCTCAGCGAAATGAAGACTTAATCAGTCCTTCAGTTCTTGCGCACCAACATTATTTGTCGCTTCGGCATACCTAAAAGATTCGTCCATGATAACGGACCACAATTCCGGGATCACAAATTCTATAGGTTTTGCGACAAGTACAAAATCCAAAGTTGTCATTCGACTCCATATAATCCAGCAACGAATGGACTAGCAGAAGCCTTCAACAAGACACTCTGCAAAGTTCTCAAGAAAATGGTCTCTAGTCACAGAAGAGACTGGGGCGACAAACTACAAGAAGCTTTGTGGGCCTATCGAACCACCGTTCAAGGACCAACCCATAGCACGCCATTCTCTTTGGTCTATGGATGCGAAGTTGTTGTCCCTTTGGAAGTACAAATTCCCTCCTTAAGGGTATCTTTGCAAAATGACATGACGCAAGAAAGCAATGTCAAATTGAGACTCCAAGAGCTGTATAATCTCGATGAAAGACGACTCGAAGTTCTACAAAGCATTGAGTTGTACCAAGCACGCATGGCAGGATCTTTCGACAAAAAGGTCAGGCAACGCGCCTACAAAAAGGGTGACTTGGTTCTTGCAGTAAAAAGATCCATAGTCTTTGCCCACAAATCCAAAGGCAAATTCGAACCAAAATGGGAGGGACCCTTCGTCATCGACAAAGTCTTCTCCAACGGTGCATACGCTCTTCTAAACATGGAAGGAGACAGATGTATGATACCCATTAACGACAAGTTCTTGAAGCGGTACTACCCTTGAAGACTTCCTCAAACGGGTCAGAGCAATATCTACACGGCTAAAGCATATTTCCAAGGTACTTGCTCGTCAAACCCACCCCTTTTGAAATTTTCATCTTTATGTTGAAGTTTCCAAAAAAAAAAAAAAAATCTCTCAAAACAATGCTTACTTTCATCGTTTAATTGTTCAAAAGAAAAATCAAATCCAAAATCCAAGTTTAGGAGCCTCTTCCTAGACTTGACCAAAATTTTCAATCCTTGAACCCAAAATTCATGGTTTGAAACAAAAACCAGGACTCAGGAATTTTCACCCTAGTCTACCTTGGCTTTTACAACCGAGATGGTTTTAAGCCAAAATTTATGACCATCGTGTCTCTAAACAAAAATTTTGGTTTTTAGAAATCGCGGGGAAGCGACATTCAGTTGATACTCGCAAAACCCAAAAACCGGAAGGATGTGAACCCCATTCAATACTTCCAAAACCCAAAAATCGCAAGGAAACGAACCCCATTCGATACTTGCAAATTTCAAAAATCGTGGAGAAGCAACAAACCAGTTGATATCCACAACCCAAATTTCAAAAATCATGGAGAAGCAACAAACTAGTTGATATCCACAACCCAAATTTCAAAAATCGTGGAGAAGCAACAAACCAGTTGATATCCACAACCCAAATTTCAAAAATCGTGGAGATGCAACATACCAGTTGCTATCCACAACCCAAATTTCAAATGGTTCGAGAAAACCTCAAATTTCAAAAATCGCGGAGAAACGACATCAAGTCAGTACCCGCAAAACCAAAAGTTTTGGGAAAAGCAGGGAAGCGACACTTAGTCGATATTTGCACCCCAATTCGCGAGGAAGCGACATTCCATCGATATTCGCAAAACCTAACCCGCGAGGAAGTGACATTCTATCAATACTCGCAAAACCGAATGAGCAAGGAAGCGACATTCCATCGATACTTGCAAGACCATTCAGCGGGGAGGCGACATTTAGTCGATACCTGCATTTTGAAAACCAAAACTTGGCTATAAACGCCAAAATCCGGTTATAAATGCCAAAATTCAGCTATAAATGCCAAAACAAAAAATTTTCGGCTATAAATGCCAAAATCGGCTTTCATGCCAATAGAAACAAACTTGGTTTTCAAAAAACTCGGCTATAAACGCCAAAACTCGGCTATAAACGCCAAAATCAGGCTATAAACGCCAAAATCCGGCTATAAATGCCAAAATTCGGTTATAAATGCCAAAACAAAAAATTTTCGGCTATAAACGCCAAAATCGGCTTTCATGCCATCTCAAAATCGGCTCTCATGCCACAAACAAAATTTTTGGCTCTCATGCTATCTCAAAATTCGGCTTCTATGCCATTCCAAAATTCGGCTTCGACCCCATCCAAAAAACTTTGGCTCCAATGCCATCTCAAAATTTTGGCTCCCATGCCACAAACAAATTTGGCTCTTACGCCACAAAATTAGGCTTTCATGCCATCCAAAATTTCGGTTTTCAAACCATCAAAAAATCAGGCTTTTTTCCACAAAATTGGCTTTCATGCCCAAAACAACCCTTTGACAAAAGATTTTCACAAAATAACAACCTTTTGATCAAATTCTTAAAAAAACATTCCCATCAAACTTTTGCTCAAAATTGTTTTCATCAAAATGATTTAAGTGAAAGGAAGGGGATACAAAATATAGTACCAAAATTGTTTATACATGGAGGTACCAAAAGAAGGAAGAAAAAAAGAGTCTGTTAAAACTCAGGAGCTCAATCCGACATGGTCTTCAACCAAAGGTTCAACTCCTCAAGCAGACCCATGGCCTTAACTTCTAAATCTTTTAGGCCACGCTTCTTCAAAATGTCCCCATAAAACGCGGCCGAATGCCGTGACCCATCTGCAGCACGAGGAAGTTCTCCCCAGAGGACCTGCCACTGCTCATGCTCTTGAGTCTTCCTCCGGACATTACCTTCAGCTTCCTCAACCTGGCGAATGAGAGTCCCCTCCTTGTCACGAGCCTCCACAATGGCGGTCCATTTGGCAGCAGCCTCTTCCTCTAAAAGATCAAGACGTTGCCTAGCGTCGACGACTTCCTTATCAAGGCAGTCCAAGTCTTGCTTCAGCCCCATGATGGATAACTCGGTAACGTTCTTCTCCCAAACGATCTGCCTCCGAGTCTTCGTGACCTCAGTCAGCTCAGCTTTGACTTTACTGGAAGGTTTTATGAACATCTCATCAAAGAAGTCACCATCTGGGAAACTCTTGGTCTCAGTCCATTTGTTCCCCAAGGTGATGATCTCCTCAACAAAGTCTTTGGCACTCGCAATGTCCAGACCGACTTCTTTGCTATCAGCGAGGATGTCCTGCACATGCTTGATCATGCCAAAACCAGCTTCCAAATGACCTGAAGAAAGAGTCTCAACCCATGAGCTCAAGACGGTCTTCAACACCTTCCTTTCATACTGAAGGTACGGTGCAGATGAGGATTCACCATGCTCTGGTGCCCGACTACCCACGTCATGCTCCATTAGAAGAGTAATCAATAAACTCTTTCCAACGGAAGAAGCTGACTCATTGAAAGAAGGAGAAGCCCCTACTCCTGGATCAACAGCAGGTGTCCCCTGTTCTGGCTCTGAGGAAGACGGAGGAATCTCTCCTGCTGCTTCACAATCTGTCAAAAAAAAGAAGAAGAAAAAGACAAAAAGGTATGAATATAATCTTGTCAAAAATATATCAAGATTGTTATTGCAAATATACCTGCTTCGATGACCGGCGGAGTACTCTCTGCCTCTTTGAGCTCATCCGAAGCATCGTCAAAAGTTGCGTCCATAGATGGCTCGAAATCGTCGGAATCCTCTGGCAAGTCAGCTACATGTTAGCAAGTGATAGCAAAAGAAAAAAAAAAGAAGCAAAAGCCAAAGCAAATCATACCAGGTGAAGGATCTGGAACCACTCCAGAGTCCCTGGGCTCTTCCTCAGATGCCACGACTGGATCCGTCATCGTCTCATCAGCAGGAACCTTAGGCATCACCAGGTCATCGTCCTCTGCTAAAAAAAAAAAAAAAAGAGAGGCAGCGGATCAAAACAAAATCTTTCACAAAAGAAAAAAAAGAAGAAACAAAGGAAAGAAAGAGGATCATACCAGCTGTCTCCTCTTCTCTGCTTCTCTTCTCCGGTGGCTCGTCAGCATCGTCAAACACCTCCTCAGCAATGGTGAGAGGAACTTCAAGATCATAAGGACTATCGTGCCGTCTCATGTTACGGCGTTGTCCTCTCCTCCTCTTGCCTCAGCGGGTCAATCTGCTCGACGATCCTTCCCCACTATCAACATCAGGCCTCTCACAAGAGTCCTCACTGGATGGTCTACTTTTCTCAGTAGACTCCATGAAAGCCTTCGTATGCTCTGCCTGTATCATAGCATTGATCTCGGCCTCCTCCTTCTCCAACTGTCTCAGGACCTCACCAGGAATCCCCTGTGCAGCTCCTGATCTGATGATGTCCTGCCCGTTGAGAAAACCTATCTTGCGCTTCTCTCCAGAAAGGAAGGACAAAACTTCCTCCCGACGGACACCATCCGATTCGCCAAGACTCTTCCCAGGAGATTGCTTAATATCGAGCTCTTTCTTGGAAAGCCCTCGGTACACTGAAAAGCTCTCCACGAACACTTCGTGAAGCCAGCAGTCCAGAAGGTGGGCAGCTCAGGATAGGAAATCATGGCGGTAGTGTCCTCGGCGCTATAAAAAGCCTATGCATTTCTCCCATCTTGCAGACCTCCAAAACGCTTCACCGTACTCGAAGGCACTCCAACAACGCCTTGAGAGAAGCCAAGCTGTAATGCAAAACGCGAAGGGACATACGGTTGGATGTCGACGAAAAGATGTTTGTGGTACACCATCGTACCAACCCGTATGTTGAAGAGCCACCTCTTCTCCGCATCCGTCAAAGCATAGTGTCTTCCCGACCCTGCCCTGGTCGAATCACGGGAGACACCAAAGTCAAAAGCCTTCTTCCGCAAGCCTGGAGAAAGCTTCACTGAAGACTGCCCAATCTCGACGTCCCTAAATCATCGGATCCTTAAACGGGCAAATAAAAGTGATTCGTGAACGGCTGTCCCTCTAGCCAAACGAATCATAAAGGGATCTTCGTCCTGTGCAACTCCCAAACGATGGAAGCTAGGACAATGGTATACATACCACGAATAGAAAATATGGGCCGAAAATACCCTATTCATGGGAAGCGCAAGCCGAACTAGGAAAGCAGCAGCCTGCAGTTCGGTACACAAATAGGAATAAAGAGCAGGTACCAAAGCCAGCCGCTCTCCAAACGCCATCTGACAAGCCGGAAAAATACAGTGCGGCCTGATGTGCGTCCCATCTCCTCCAGCAAAAACAGCCTCACCCAGCCAGTAAGTGAGGTAAACAGCGAGATCTTTCCGCAACGCAATGTCAGGACAAATGGCATCCGTGCTTGCAAAGAACTTCTTCAAATCTTCTCACATAGCAGCGATCTTCGTCAAACTTGATGCTTTAGCCCTAGCATCTTGGGCCATGCCATCAGAAGAATCCCCGCTGTCAAAAAAGTTAGAGCTGCAACTTCTCCAACTGTTGCATCTAATTTTCGAGCACTCCTTCTCCTTAAAAAAATCATAGATGGCGACGAGCTGAAACTACACAAGCCTAAACTCCTCAGACTGCTCCTCAAGGACGCTGTCAATAGGCATGAACTCCTCATAGAGTTTACCGAGGATAGGCAATCCGGTGATGGCGCTCAGTTCCTTCAAAGAAAAACCAATCTCACCATTCGTCACAATGAAGGTGTTGGTTTGTGGAAGGAATGACTCCAGCAAGGCCATGAAAGCCTCATCGGAGAAAACGACCTCGCCAATCCTCAGGGTGTGATCAGTCCATGACTCCCAGCTCGAGTCAGCACTGAAACGGGCACGAAGTCGAAAAGGTTTCACCCAATTGCTGCCGTCACCCCAAAAAATGCTAAGGCCCACCGGTCTCAAATCAACCGATGGATGATCAGAACCTTGGTAGCCGCTGGCTGGCATCAACATGTCCATACGGACAGGTGGCTTCTCTGCCAAACCAGAAGGTCCACCAACAAAAACCCCGGTCTTGATCACACTGGTCCTCTTCACCCAGCTCGGAGGATCTTCCCTCTTAGGGCACGTAAGAGAAAGGCTCAGGATCGAGATGGTCCGGTCAAAAGACGACCGGGTAGAAATCGTTCTCTCCTCACCATCTGCTGTGTAAGAGAACTGAAAACATCTCCTTTGGTATGTAAAGTCGTCAGGGACTGCATCACCGAAGAAGAAGGTAGGCTTGAGCACAACACTCTGATCGTCCGTAACCCAAGGACGACCACTTACCATGATATTATAGAACTCCTCATCTTTGAGAAAGATCAATTGCTGTCTCATCTCATTAAGATTGAGGGAATCGCATTCTTCCAAGTTTTTCTCCACAAACTGGACCTTCTCCCAAGCCTGCTGAACGGCAGCATTGGAAGATCTAGCAGACCGATGAGGTGCATCAGTAACAGGACCTTTACCTTTGTTCGTTCTAGAAGAACTACCTGCAAAAGGTGGAAGAGAAAAGATCAATCAACATCAAAATGACAGAATTCTGCTACAAAAATTCTAGCAAAATTTTGACATAGTTCCGGGGTAATTCCAAATAAAAGGAAAATACTCCAAAAAAGACAGGAAGCCTGAAGATGAGCTCAATATCGTTGCGAGCTCATAGTCAATGGAGAATTCTCAAAGAAGGCTTGAACTCAACATCGCTGCGAGAACAAGCCAATCTCATAAAACTTCCGCAAAATCTGGAAAAGAGCTCAACATTGCTGCGAGCTTTAAAATCCAAAAATTGCAAAACTTCCTCAAAATCCAGCAAGACCGAGAAAGAGCTCAACATCGCTGCGAGCTCAAAATCCCGATACTTGCAAAAGATTTTCAGGTATGCATCATTATACTTCCAAATCCATTTACAAAAATCGTGCATCAAAGAATATCATCATGCATTAGATGCTAGGAAAACCTTGACCAAAGTTTGACCAATTCCAACCCAATTTGGTCAAAACCAATCAAACTTTGTCCAAGTCAAAAATCATGTTGGCTTGACCTAGAGACTCTAGCCTTCTATCTTGATGCATCAAACAAAAAAAAAATGCATACATATTGAAATTGCATAGCCTCATTATCATAGTGAACAAACAAGGAAAAAGAAAAAAGAAAGAGAGAGAGAAAAAAATTTCAGCAAAAAATAAAAAAAAAAATTTTGGCCCACTGCCACGTGGCAGTACGGTCAGGTCCGTACAGCCAGTAAAAAAAAACAGCAAAAAAAGAAAGAAAAAAAGAAAAGAAGAGAAAAACGCTGAAATAAAAAAAAAGAAATCAGCGTGAAAAAAAAACAGAGAGTACACGGTTAAAAAAAAAAAAACGAAAACCGTGGAAAGAGAAAAAAAAAAAAAGAAAGAAAAAAAAAGAGAAGCACGAAAAAAAAAAGAGAAGGAAAACGTGCATGAAAAGAAAAAAAAAAAGAAAAAAAGAAGAAGAAGAAGAAAGAAAAGAAAAGAACAAGAAGAAGAAAAGAAAAAAAAATGAAGAAGCTACTTCTACAATGGAGATTCTTGACGAGGAAGAAAACTTACTTGAAGCCATTGATGGAGAAGAAGAAGAAAAGCTTGGAGATCCTTGAAGAAGAGAAAACACTTCTTATCTTGGAGAGCACTCTTGAAGATTTCTTGCAAAAAGAAAGCAATGGAGCAAAAGCACCAACCCTCTTTGTTTTTATAGAAGAGAGCAAGCCAAAAGAGGAAACAAGGAGAAAGAAAGGAGGTAAGTGCTAAAATTTAGCTACTTTCCCAAAAAGAAAGATATTTTGAGAAAATCTTTCCACAAAAAGAAAACTTGAGAAATTCTCTCCAAGTAAAGATATTTTTTGATATTCTCTACACAAAAGAGATATTTTTAGATATTCTTTACAAATATGACACCATATGAGATCTAGGCCATCTCCAAAGCCTAAGGTCCCATGGGTTAGCCCATATGAGCCAGGTTTGACCACCTAGGCACTAAAAGTGGCTTTTTAGTCAAAATATTCCTCTTACCAAGAGCAAAAAAAAAAAAAAGTCTCATGCCTCTTTTGAGTTGATGGGACCATTCAAAAAAAAGAAAAAAAAGAAAGTCTCATGAGTTTCCAAAAACCAAAACATCCAACCTCATGAACCAAATTGAGCCAAAATCTTGAAATTGACCAAAACCAAATTCCGGTCCCCTAGCTCCCCACATACAGCTTGTTAGGTCACAAGATTAAAACCAAAATAAAAATCCAAACCAAACCAAAACCAACAAACCAAATCTGACCCCCCAACATGTCACATACAGCTTGTTGGGTCACAAGGTCAAAATCAAAATCAAACCCTGACCCCCTAACTTGCCACATACAGCTTGTTAGGTCACAAGGTCAAAAACCAAAATCCAAAAACCCAAAATCCAAATACACCATGTCATTTTCAAAACTTTGCCTTGAGATGGTATGTGATCCCTCTCACAACCATAAAATTCCCCCGGAAACTCAGAAGGCTATTCAAAAAAAAAAAAAAAAAAGAAAAAAAAATGCTCAAGACTCTTGGTCAAGTTGGAATCTCTCCTCCAAGTTTCTCTTCGAGGCACATCGACTCCAAAAAGCTACTCGTCGCTGTACCTCAAGGGGGCATTTGTTGACACCAAAAAAGTCACTATGTCTCCTCAACATCAAGAAACCTCGTGAAGCCGCATCCTGCTAAAAATAGGCAAGGCTACTTCAAGCATCAGATTTTGTCAGAATCAGACAGAAACTGAGAGATCCTTCAAGACAGCTAAAAGAGGGGTACACCTGAGGTTTCGGGTCATTCAGACATCGTTTGGCCCAACTTCACTACTCTGACAGCTAAACAAGCGCTCCCAGCGGCGACATCATCAAAGACACCAAAACTTTGATCAGAGCCTACGGATGACTCCAGAATGTCTCCAAAGGGCTCCATGCCAAATTTCAAGTCAAACCGACAACGTTTGACCCTCCATCAATGCTTGAGCAGCAAAATCAAGCCTCATGGCGGCTGGAACCACCGAATCCATCACTCATCAAACAAAATACACGAGTGGCTTCAACATGCTTCCAAAAGGCTGCACGTCGAATTTCAGGTCATTCCGACAACGTTTGACCAGGTTTCGATGCTCCTAGAGAAAATCAAGCCTACCGGCAGCGGAGCAACCCGGGACCATGACATCTAAAACGGAGCCCATGGAATGTCTCAAAATGACTCCAATAGGCTCCCCGTCAAATTTCAGGTCAATCGGACATCGTTTGACCACATATCAAAGCTCGGCATTTTCCCCGCAGCAAAATCAAGTAAAGCATCGATGGGACCCCAAACGGCTTCAAAACTCAAATAAAAGCCCATGGTTGGTCCTATCCACTGCTCAAGAAGCTTCACCTCAATTTTCAGGTCATTCCGACATCGTTTGACCTAGTTTCGACGCTTGATGGAAAATCGGCTACAAAGTCTTCGGCTTTCCCGAAAAATAGGAAACTTTGTGCTCCGATTTCGCGCGGGTTCTCGTCAAGTTTTCTCCAAGAAAATATAGTCAATAATTAAAGAAAAATTTCAAGAAAAATACAGAAGAAAAAAGGAACGAAAAAGACGGAAAATCGGCCGAAAATGAAGCTCGGCGACCAAAGGGCAAAAAACCCTAAGGTCGCCGGCGACCCTGGCCCATGGTCGCCGGCGACCATGGCCCAGGGTCGCCGGTGACCCTGGGTGCATGGTCGCCCGGCGACCCTGGAAATCCGGGTCACCGGATTTTGCACCAAAGTGTCTGTTTTCCGATTCTTTTCGCGTTTCGGGTGTTCCGGCCTCTGTGATTTTCGGAAAATGCAATGTTTGATGCTTGAAAACGACTGATCTTCGTCGACATCTCGGATCCGCCGTTAAAAGCATGAAATCATCACCGATCGCCTCAAGATCGCCAACCGGCTGACCAAGAAAGTGCACTTTCTGTCCGACCAATCGTAAAATTGACAAGACAGATGTCACCGGCCCGCCAACATCAATCAATGTTTGAAATTGCATCGCAATCCAACATCAAACAATGTGTGGATCCACCTATGATGATCACAAGAAGAATCTCAAAAGGCGCAGCGCGGCCCGCGACTCTTCACATGCCTTGGCGACCACTTAATAACGTTAATTGACCCGTTTATGACAACTTAATGCGGTTATTAACTCATTATTTTGGACAGCCCAATCAGATTCAAGCATTTGGGAGTTACTGTCGCGCCCCCAAAACCAGGATCCGATCTCGGGGACACGAGCATGGGGAGATTTTGTATTTCCCCTCCCAGGATCCGCGTGTGTGAGGATGACAAAATTCACAACACAACAAAATATTTCGCGGAAGCTATACAAGACGTTACGACCCGGAATCCGTATCCATCGGGTTCCGTGTCGTACTCAATCTGTCAGCACAAGATTGTCATAGACATATTTAAATTCAGACTGGAACAATTCATAATATCAAGATATACAGAGCTGACAGCAACAGGCTTATCATTACCCAACATATTCAAGTTACAAATTAACAAGTGCATTGATTTCAATCCCCAAGAAACAGGCTAACAAAAGCCGTACACAAAAACAAGCTAGAACAAATACTACCCAATGGTGTAACGTAACTCCGGAGTCAAGCATGACGTCTACATGACATCGCTGACACTACAAGACTGCAAAACTCGTGGCTCAACAGCCCTCTGCACGCGAACTAGCTCAAAACAAGGACCTGCTATCTAGAGCACCAAAATAGAAGTATATCAGACACGACGGTCTGGCAGGTGATCAAAATAGGCAAGAGCATAAACAAAATCAAGGTTTAAAGGAAACAAGAACTAAAAACACTTCATTGAACTTGAACAGATTTACAAGATTTAAAAACAATGCATGAACATGATGCTTATCAGGAAATCATTAGTGCATGCACGATATACGAAACAAGACATGAATACATATAATATCATGATTAGTAAATCCACAAAGAGCCCATCCTTTCTCCATCATACATGATGATAAGAGTAAGCACGCAAGACAAGCACGACAAGAAACACGATCCCACGCCACACAAGGTAGACGGGGTATCCGGCCGCGGAACCGGACCAAGAACACGCACGATGTGTCAATTCAAGACACGACTAGTCTGCAGACAGTCCACGAGTTTAAGGACCCCCAGGTAGTGGATCAAGCTAAAAGGGCGGTCCAAGCTCAGTGAAATCACTTATATCATGAATGCATAAAACATGGCGATACACGTTCGAGAGCACAACAAAACAAGAGGGAAATCATTTGTCAAACACGTCACGACAAGGCTAGCACGATAGCATAATATAAATGCTTAACAACTGAAGAAATGATCCCCTTTTTCTTTCTTGAAACACGATTCTTGAAACACGTCTTAAAACAAGCTTATACTTGAAATTCAAACGAATGCACGATGATGCACAACGCATCAAAACAATGGTCTTGGTTCTTGAAACAAATCTTCAAACAAACTTATACTTGGAAATCAAACGAGGACACGATGATGCATGAAGCATCAAAACAAGAATTCAAACACGAAATCTATCAAGTTTAGGCTAAGACCAATCATTGACCCTTGTGGAGTTGAAACCCAAATGTCGGAGTTTTTATAAGGTTTGGTGCCCCGGAAGTTATAGTACATTTTGGAATTCCAAGTGCACAAAGTCAACAAAAAGGGTCTAAAACCTAGTCTAGTTTTCCTTCTCGCAAAAGTCCTTCAAAACAGTTCTTTTTGTAACTGTCGGTCAACGATCGGTTAACCGTCGGTTAACCGAGGTCGATATGTCGGTCGACCGAAGGCTTGACCGACAGATCCCAGCCCAGAATTGTTGCTCTCTGGAATTCAAACCGACAGATCCTCGGTCGACCGAAGGCGAACCGACAGATGACCTGACAAAAATGTTGCTCTCTGGAAATTGAACCGACAAGTCCTCGGTTGGTGTCGGTCGACCTGTCGGTCAACCGAAACTTGACCGACAGCTGACCGACAGGACTCGGGCAGTGCATTTCTGTACAGATTTTTCACAACTTCTTCCCTTCTTCACTTCTACATTTTTACCACCTGCACTCCCCAAGCCTCCATGCTTTC
This sequence comes from Umbellularia californica, assembly GCA_028538565.1. NCBI lineage: Eukaryota > Viridiplantae > Streptophyta > Magnoliopsida > Laurales > Lauraceae > Umbellularia > Umbellularia californica. The sequence goes on along the minus strand of JAPQWN010000002.1, from coordinate 70,876,012 downwards.
CAAGGGATGCATTACACACATTAAGGAGCATTCCATCCACAATTTGTCCATTCATTCCAAAGAGAAAACATCAAGACATTTTAAGGTATAAAATCATAAAACTAACAAGATCAAACATGATTCCAAGAACTTACAAAATCATTGCTAACAAGACAAATGAGGGAGCTAAAACCCATGACTTGAAAGAGCATGAACATGACTTGCATTATGAGATTAAACATGGAAAACATGTCTTAATGAAAGATTAAAACCCTAATGCAAACATGAGCAATATACATAAGAAATCCTATAGAGATCACTTGCCTTTTGTCCAAATGCCAAGCAAAACTTTCACAAATCCAAATCAAAGAGTTGATCCACGAAATCTACACAAAAGCCCCAAAAGAAAGCACATAAAAATCACCATTTTTGTCACTACAAAGCCCCATTTCGAAAATGGGTTTGAAAACATAGAAAACAAGTTCTAAATGAACTAAAAGAACACCAAATGAAAAGAGGAACAAGAGCCCTAACCTTTTGCTAGCCAAACAAGAAGAATGGAGGTTGAAGACGATGAATAGTGTCGGGGATTTGGCTCAAAAATGGGTCCAATCGAAGCTTGCGAAGAGAGGAAGAAAATGGCGGAGTCGGATTTGAGATTGGAGCTCTCTTGATGGAAGATCCAAGGGAAAAGGCCAAGAGGAAAAAGGTTTTCTCTCCTCTCCACTCTAGGGCAAGGCAAGGACCGGTTGCAGGAAAATGGAAGAAGAAAATGGAGGAGAGAGAGTAAGAGACCTTTTATAGTGTCTGGAGGGTGGGTCCCAAAGCAGTAGAACTTGAAACGATTAAAACTTGGTCTTGCGGACCCCGGATGAAATCGACGAAGAAGAACAAAACGATCGTCGAAAAATCTAGTTTCCAAAAAGTATATTTTCCCCAATTTCTGAAATTTTCGAAATTCATGGACAGATTTAGTGAAAATTGTCATTTTTGCCCTTTTTCTCGAAAAACGCGATTTCTGAGTATTAAATCAAGATGGTCAAAACATGAAAGTTGTTTATAGCAATCAAATGAGTCAAAAGGAATAAAATTTGGGATTTTTAGAAACCAAGAATAAATTCTCACAAAAATACAATTTACAAGGGTCGGGTCTAAACAAAGTCAATGGTCTTCTAAAACTCTCCAAAGTTATGAAAAATCTATTCAAACTCAAAAACAAAGTCAAATCATCTCTAATCTTGTTTAAAAAGCTAAATCACAATTAAGACAATACTAAACCCAAAAATTGAGGGTCGGGGTCTTACATCCTCCCCCCCTTAGAATCCATTTGGTCCTCCAAATGGTCTAAACCAAATCAAAAATCAAAAACTCAAAAGATCAAAGAAAACACTGAAGACCCAAAGACTAAAGAAAACACCGAAGACTCAAAGACCAAAGAAAACACTGACACCCTAAGTTGAACCTCGGAAACTGAGCTATCCCTGATCAATCCTGACAAAGAGAAGCGCCGGCAACAACACGTCTGATTCGATTGAAAACTTCACACTATCACCCATAACTGTCCAACAACTTGCTCTTCTAACAAATCCAATGTTCAATAACTCCCGTAGTCATCCCTCTGTGGTCATTTGACGTCCTTACACTGGATCATCTCTTTTACTAACTTTGTTAATCACCGTCTGTCTGAGAAGCAGCGAGTTCTGTCTCACTCTATCACCCCGAAATTTATGCCAAATGCTATACCGAGATGTACACGATGATCCTGACATTTTCATGTAGATGTGATCGTAGACATGCTTTCTCTTAAATAATCTTCATCCCGGAGAAATTCTGGAATCCCATATATCTGCTCTCACTGTACTACTCAGATTCTGGTTCCTTGTCTTCGAAGAATTGGCGAAGCTGAAGTGCTACAACGTACCAGTCTCTTCCATCCTCTATCTATGTTATCCAAATCCTTGAAACTATGCTGCCACGTCTTACAAAATTCTATAAGTGTCCTGTTTCTGACTCGGTCGGTTACAACTCAGATACTCTACTACTACAACCCAGATGCTAAACTGCCATAACCTGCTGAGCTGCTCTGAGTTTCAACACTTCGTATCGTTTACCTCTTTCAAATCTTATTTCTAAATCTCTTACCATTGACATGCATAACTGGTCTTAGAATTCAAATCTGTGTTTAAAGTCTTGGAGTCCAACCTTTCTGTGCTATGCTCACAGTTCCTGTTCACATCTGATTATATCTGTCTATTGTTCTAGATCTCTTATCTGAAGATGCGTTATCAACAAAACATCTGTCAACTTGGTATCCTTCTATGGAAAGTCAAAATCTCCAACCCAAGCCTTGAAACAATCCTACCACATGCTCTTACTAATTCTCCTATCTACCCTTGGTTTCAGAAAATTGGCGACGCTGAGTACTACCAGATGTGTCTTACTTTGGGCAATGTCGTCCAGTCCTCGGTACACTTCTGTCATCTCTGTTTGCTTGTTCAAACTAAGAGGTTCACAACTCTGTAGGTTTCCAGCTCTGACCAAACCTGCTAACATTCTAACAGTCATGCTACTCCACATTTCCAAACTTCGTAAGGTGTGCTTCTATCAAACTCTGTCTCTGTCTTCCTGTCTTTTACCCAGGCATGCATAGCTGACCTTGCGAGCTCGATTCGTGTCCACAATCCTAGAATAAAGTCTTTCTTCAAAATAACCAAAAGTTCTTGTTACTCTGACTCTTTCTGTCCAGTTGCCATTGGTCCTCTGCATAGTAATCGATTCCTAACCAAACGTGTTTGTTCACTTCGTGTCACCTCAACGGTTATAACTCTGCATTTAAATCTCGAAACTGCTCAAATCAAACCTTGGTTGCTCAATCTTCTGCCTCTGTTTCAGGTTCACCATCCTCAAGCCTCGCACATGTTTCATCCTTTTCTATATCTTTCAACTGACCTTGTCCATGAGTTATGATTCTTCAGCTTGCATCTGTACTCTGCCCAAACTAATGTTTTACAAGTCGGTAAAATCCACAAAATCTGCTCTATCATGTAACCAGGTAACAATCAATTCTGCATACTACTATCTACACTTTGCCAAAAACTGAATTCTCATGCTTCTAACCATTCACTGATACACCTCGCTGAGTCAACTTCACCACTATAGCCACAATTGTTGAACTTCCTCGAACAATTCTCCGTCACAAATTCATCAATACTCCGTCACAAGTTCATCAATACTCGAGAAGTTTCTAACTTTCTCACATCTTCTTGGAGCCGTACCACTGAAAATCACCTCAAACCACATAAAGTCCACCACTTATCCAGCTTTTGAAGTCTTCTAACTTAGGAAGATAATCCAAGTTTATCCAAAAATCTGCACTTACTTGTCTAACACACCGTCTGACGATACACGATCAACTGTAATTGGATCTTTACATACCATTCACATAACTTGCTGACTAACAATTGCTCACAAATTCCCTCGCTCACTCCATCTGTGACATCGAAAAGCTGAAAATTCTGCCAAAGTCCTTCGAGGACCACACGCTAAGTCCACAAGATGCCACAAAACATCGACTCTTTGCCACAAAAACAAGCAAAAGATACTAAATGTGGGTACGGATACATCAAATCCTCCCCCACTAGAAAAGAATTTGGTCCTCCAAATTCCCTCACAACAAGGACAAGAACACGAGACAAAGAGGGTCTCCCCCACTAGAAGAAAACAAACCGAGCTGATAAAACAAACAATGGCTAGCCAAAACAAAATCCACACGAACTAAGGAGTCCTCACCACACGTCTTAAGGTTACTAGAGTGTTTTATTTCCTAGAAACCTGCCCGCTCTGATACCAGTCTGTCGCGCCCCCAAAACCGGGATCCGATCTCGGGGACGCGAGCATGGGGAGATTTTGTATTTCCCCTCCCAGGATCCGCGTGTGTGAGGATGACAAAATTCACAACACAACAAAATATTTCGCGGAAGCTATACAAGACGTTACGACCCGGAATCCGTATCCATCGGGTTCCGTGTCGTACTCAATCTGTCAGCACAAGATTGTCATAGACATATTTAAATTCAGACTGGAACAATTCATAATATCAAGATATACAGAGCTGACAGCAACAGGCTTATCATTACCCAACATATTCAAGTTACAAATTAACAAGTGCATTGATTTCAATCCCCAAGAAACAGGCTAACAAAAGCCGTACACAAAAACAAGCTAGAACAAATACTACCCAATGGTGTAACGTAACTCCGGAGTCAAGCATGACGTCTACATGACATCGCTGACACTACAAGACTGCAAAACTCGTGGCTCAACAGCCCTCTGCACGCGAACTAGCTCAAAACAAGGACCTGCTATCTAGAGCACCAAAATAGAAGTATATCAGACACGACGGTCTGGCAGGTGATCAAAATAGGCAAGAGCATAAACAAAATCAAGGTTTAAAGGAAACAAGAACTAAAAACACTTCATTGAACTTGAACAGATTTACAAGATTTAAAAACAATGCATGAACATGATGCTTATCAGGAAATCATTAGTGCATGCACGATATACGAAACAAGACATGAATACATATAATATCATGATTAGTAAATCCACAAAGAGCCCATCCTTTCTCCATCATACATGATGATAAGAGTAAGCACGCAAGACAAGCACGACAAGAAACACGATCCCACGCCACACAAGGTAGACGGGGTATCCGGCCGCGGAACCGGACCAAGAACACGCACGATGTGTCAATTCAAGACACGACTAGTCTGCAGACAGTCCACGAGTTTAAGGACCCCCAGGTAGTGGATCAAGCTAAAAGGGCGGTCCAAGCTCAGTGAAATCACTTATATCATGAATGCATAAAACATGGCGATACACGTTCGAGAGCACAACAAAACAAGAGGGAAATCATTTGTCAAACACGTCACGACAAGGCTAGCACGATAGCATAATATAAATGCTTAACAACTGAAGAAATGATCCCCTTTTTCTTTCTTGAAACACGATTCTTGAAACACGTCTTAAAACAAGCTTATACTTGAAATTCAAACGAATGCACGATGATGCACAACGCATCAAAACAATGGTCTTGGTTCTTGAAACAAATCTTCAAACAAACTTATACTTGGAAATCAAACGAGGACACGATGATGCATGAAGCATCAAAACAAGAATTCAAACACGAAATCTATCAAGTTTAGGCTAAGACCAATCATTGACCCTTGTGGAGTTGAAACCCAAATGTCGGAGTTTTTATAAGGTTTGGTGCCCCGGAAGTTATAGTACATTTTGGAATTCCAAGTGCACAAAGTCAACAAAAAGGGTCTAAAACCTAGTCTAGTTTTCCTTCTCGCAAAAGTCCTTCAAAACAGTTCTTTTTGTAACTGTCGGTCAACGATCGGTTAACCGTCGGTTAACCGAGGTCGATATGTCGGTCGACCGAAGGCTTGACCGACAGATCCCAGCCCAGAATTGTTGCTCTCTGGAATTCAAACCGACAGATCCTCGGTCGACCGAAGGCGAACCGACAGATGACCTGACAAAAATGTTGCTCTCTGGAAATTGAACCGACAAGTCCTCGGTTGGTGTCGGTCGACCTGTCGGTCAACCGAAACTTGACCGACAGCTGACCGACAGGACTCGGGCAGTGCATTTCTGTACAGATTTTTCACAACTTCTTCCCTTCTTCACTTCTACATTTTTACCACCTGCACTCCCCAAGCCTCCATGCTTTCCAAGGGATGCATTACACACATTAAGGAGCATTCCATCCACAATTTGTCCATTCATTCCAAAGAGAAAACATCAAGACATTTTAAGGTATAAAATCATAAAACTAACAAGATCAAACATGATTCCAAGAACTTACAAAATCATTGCTAACAAGACAAATGAGGGAGCTAAAACCCATGACTTGAAAGAGCATGAACATGACTTGCATTATGAGATTAAACATGGAAAACATGTCTTAATGAAAGATTAAAACCCTAATGCAAACATGAGCAATATACATAAGAAATCCTATAGAGATCACTTGCCTTTTGTCCAAATGCCAAGCAAAACTTTCACAAATCCAAATCAAAGAGTTGATCCACGAAATCTACACAAAAGCCCCAAAAGAAAGCACATAAAAATCACCATTTTTGTCACTACAAAGCCCCATTTCGAAAATGGGTTTGAAAACATAGAAAACAAGTTCTAAATGAACTAAAAGAACACCAAATGAAAAGAGGAACAAGAGCCCTAACCTTTTGCTAGCCAAACAAGAAGAATGGAGGTTGAAGACGATGAATAGTGTCGGGGATTTGGCTCAAAAACGGGTCCAATCGAAGCTTGCGAAGAGAGGAAGAAAATGGCGGAGTCGGATTTGAGATTGGAGCTCTCTTGATGGAAGATCCAAGGGAAAAGGCCAAGAGGAAAAAGGTTTTCTCTCCTCTCCACTCTAGGGCAAGGCAAGGACCGGTTGCAGGAAAATGGAAGAAGAAAATGGAGGAGAGAGAGTAAGAGACCTTTTATAGTGTCTGGAGGGTGGGTCCCAAAGCAGTAGAACTTGAAACGATTAAAACTTGGTCTTGCGGACCCCGGATGAAATCGACGAAGAAGAACAAAACGATCGTCGAAAAATCTAGTTTCCAAAAAGTATATTTTCCCCAATTTCTGAAATTTTCGAAATTCATGGACAGATTTAGTGAAAATTGTCATTTTTGCCCTTTTTCTCGAAAAACGCGATTTCTGAGTATTAAATCAAGATGGTCAAAACATGAAAGTTGTTTATAGCAATCAAATGAGTCAAAAGGAATAAAATTTGGGATTTTTAGAAACCAAGAATAAATTCTCACAAAAATACAATTTACAAGGGTCGGGTCTAAACAAAGTCAATGGTCTTCTAAAACTCTCCAAAGTTATGAAAAATCTATTCAAACTCAAAAACAAAGTCAAATCATCTCTAATCTTGTTTAAAAAGCTAAATCACAATTAAGACAATACTAAACCCAAAAATTGAGGGTCGGGGTCTTACATCCTCCCCCCCTTAGAATCCATTTGGTCCTCCAAATGGTCTAAACCAAATCAAAAATCAAAAACTCAAAAGATCAAAGAAAACACTGAAGACCCAAAGACTAAAGAAAACACCGAAGACTCAAAGACCAAAGAAAACACTGACACCCTAAGTTGAACCTCGGAAACTGAGCTATCCCTGATCAATCCTGACAAAGAGAAGCGCCGGCAACAACACGTCTGATTCGATTGAAAACTTCACACTATCACCCATAACTGTCCAACAACTTGCTCTTCTAACAAATCCAATGTTCAATAACTCCCGTAGTCATCCCTCTGTGGTCATTTGACGTCCTTACACTGGATCATCTCTTTTACTAACTTTGTTAATCACCGTCTGTCTGAGAAGCAGCGAGTTCTGTCTCACTCTATCACCCCGAAATTTATGCCAAATGCTATACCGAGATGTACACGATGATCCTGACATTTTCATGTAGATGTGATCGTAGACATGCTTTCTCTTAAATAATCTTCATCCCGGAGAAATTCTGGAATCCCATATATCTGCTCTCACTGTACTACTCAGATTCTGGTTCCTTGTCTTCGAAGAATTGGCGAAGCTGAAGTGCTACAACGTACCAGTCTCTTCCATCCTCTATCTATGTTATCCAAATCCTTGAAACTATGCTGCCACGTCTTACAAAATTCTATAAGTGTCCTGTTTCTGACTCGGTCGGTTACAACTCAGATACTCTACTACTACAACCCAGATGCTAAACTGCCATAACCTGCTGAGCTGCTCTGAGTTTCAACACTTCGTATCGTTTACCTCTTTCAAATCTTATTTCTAAATCTCTTACCATTGACATGCATAACTGGTCTTAGAATTCAAATCTGTGTTTAAAGTCTTGGAGTCCAACCTTTCTGTGCTATGCTCACAGTTCCTGTTCACATCTGATTATATCTGTCTATTGTTCTAGATCTCTTATCTGAAGATGCGTTATCAACAAAACATCTGTCAACTTGGTATCCTTCTATGGAAAGTCAAAATCTCCAACCCAAGCCTTGAAACAATCCTACCACATGCTCTTACTAATTCTCCTATCTACCCTTGGTTTCAGAAAATTGGCGACGCTGAGTACTACCAGATGTGTCTTACTTTGGGCAATGTCGTCCAGTCCTCGGTACACTTCTGTCATCTCTGTTTGCTTGTTCAAACTAAGAGGTTCACAACTCTGTAGGTTTCCAGCTCTGACCAAACCTGCTAACATTCTAACAGTCATGCTACTCCACATTTCCAAACTTCGTAAGGTGTGCTTCTATCAAACTCTGTCTCTGTCTTCCTGTCTTTTACCCAGGCATGCATAGCTGACCTTGCGAGCTCGATTCGTGTCCACAATCCTAGAATAAAGTCTTTCTTCAAAATAACCAAAAGTTCTTGTTACTCTGACTCTTTCTGTCCAGTTGCCATTGGTCCTCTGCATAGTAATCGATTCCTAACCAAACGTGTTTGTTCACTTCGTGTCACCTCAACGGTTATAACTCTGCATTTAAATCTCGAAACTGCTCAAATCAAACCTTGGTTGCTCAATCTTCTGCCTCTGTTTCAGGTTCACCATCCTCAAGCCTCGCACATGTTTCATCCTTTTCTATATCTTTCAACTGACCTTGTCCATGAGTTATGATTCTTCAGCTTGCATCTGTACTCTGCCCAAACTAATGTTTTACAAGTCGGTAAAATCCACAAAATCTGCTCTATCATGTAACCAGGTAACAATCAATTCTGCATACTACTATCTACACTTTGCCAAAAACTGAATTCTCATGCTTTTAACCATTCACTGATACACCTCGCTGAGTCAACTTCACCACTATAGCCACAATTGTTGAACTTCCTCGAACAATTCTCCGTCACAAATTCATCAATACTCCGTCACAAGTTCATCAATACTCGAGAAGTTTCTAACTTTCTCACATCTTCTTGGAGCCGTACCACTGAAAATCACCTCAAACCACATAAAGTCCACCACTTATCCAGCTTTTGAAGTCTTCTAACTTAGGAAGATAATCCAAGTTTATCCAAAAATCTGCACTTACTTGTCTAACACACCGTCTGACGATACACGATCAACTGTAATTGGATCTTTACATACCATTCACATAACTTGCTGACTAACAATTGCTCACAAATTCCCTCGCTCACTCCATCTGTGACATCGAAAAGCTGAAAATTCTGCCAAAGTCCTTCGAGGACCACACGCTAAGTCCACAAGATGCCACAAAACATCGACTCTTTGCCACAAAAACAAGCAAAAGATACTAAATGTGGGTACGGATACATCAAATCCTCCCCCACTAGAAAAGAATTTGGTCCTCCAAATTCCCTCACAACAAGGACAAGAACACGAGACAAAGAGGGTCTCCCCCACTAGAAGAAAACAAACCGAGCTGATAAAACAAACAATGGCTAGCCAAAACAAAATCCACACGAACTAAGGAGTCCTCACCACACGTCTTAAGGTTACTAGAGTGTTTTATTTCCTAGAAACCTGCCCGCTCTGATACCAGTCTGTCGCGCCCCCAAAACCGGGATCCGATCTCGGGGACGCGAGCATGGGGAGATTTTGTATTTCCCCTCCCAGGATCCGCGTGTGTGAGGATGACAAAATTCACAACACAACAAAATATTTCGCGGAAGCTATACAAGACGTTACGACCCGGAATCCGTATCCATCGGGTTCCGTGTCGTACTCAATCTGTCAGCACAAGATTGTCATAGACATATTTAAATTCAGACTGGAACAATTCATAATATCAAGATATACAGAGCTGACAGCAACAGGCTTATCATTACCCAACATATTCAAGTTACAAATTAACAAGTGCATTGATTTCAATCCCCAAGAAACAGGCTAACAAAAGCCGTACACAAAAACAAGCTAGAACAAATACTACCCAATGGTGTAACGTAACTCCGGAGTCAAGCATGACGTCTACATGACATCGCTGACACTACAAGACTGCAAAACTCGTGGCTCAACAGCCCTCTGCACGCGAACTAGCTCAAAACAAGGACCTGCTATCTAGAGCACCAAAATAGAAGTATATCAGACACGACGGTCTGGCAGGTGATCAAAATAGGCAAGAGCATAAACAAAATCAAGGTTTAAAGGAAACAAGAACTAAAAACACTTCATTGAACTTGAACAGATTTACAAGATTTAAAAACAATGCATGAACATGATGCTTATCAGGAAATCATTAGTGCATGCACGATATACGAAACAAGACATGAATACATATAATATCATGATTAGTAAATCCACAAAGAGCCCATCCTTTCTCCATCATACATGATGATAAGAGTAAGCACGCAAGACAAGCACGACAAGAAACACGATCCCACGCCACACAAGGTAGACGGGGTATCCGGCCGCGGAACCGGACCAAGAACACGCACGATGTGTCAATTCAAGACACGACTAGTCTGCAGACAGTCCACGAGTTTAAGGACCCCCAGGTAGTGGATCAAGCTAAAAGGGCGGTCCAAGCTCAGTGAAATCACTTATATCATGAATGCATAAAACATGGCGATACACGTTCGAGAGCACAACAAAACAAGAGGGAAATCATTTGTCAAACACGTCACGACAAGGCTAGCACGATAGCATAATATAAATGCTTAACAACTGAAGAAATGATCCCCTTTTTCTTTCTTGAAACACGATTCTTGAAACACGTCTTAAAACAAGCTTATACTTGAAATTCAAACGAATGCACGATGATGCACAACGCATCAAAACAATGGTCTTGGTTCTTGAAACAAATCTTCAAACAAACTTATACTTGGAAATCAAACGAGGACACGATGATGCATGAAGCATCAAAACAAGAATTCAAACACGAAATCTATCAAGTTTAGGCTAAGACCAATCATTGACCCTTGTGGAGTTGAAACCCAAATGTCGGAGTTTTTATAAGGTTTGGTGCCCCGGAAGTTATAGTACATTTTGGAATTCCAAGTGCACAAAGTCAACAAAAAGGGTCTAAAACCTAGTCTAGTTTTCCTTCTCGCAAAAGTCCTTCAAAACAGTTCTTTTTGTAACTGTCGGTCAACGATCGGTTAACCGTCGGTTAACCGAGGTCGATATGTCGGTCGACCGAAGGCTTGACCGACAGATCCCAGCCCAGAATTGTTGCTCTCTGGAATTCAAACCGACAGATCCTCGGTCGACCGAAGGCGAACCGACAGATGACCTGACAAAAATGTTGCTCTCTGGAAATTGAACCGACAAGTCCTCGGTTGGTGTCGGTCGACCTGTCGGTCAACCGAAACTTGACCGACAGCTGACCGACAGGACTCGGGCAGTGCATTTCTGTACAGATTTTTCACAACTTCTTCCCTTCTTCACTTCTACATTTTTACCACCTGCACTCCCCAAGCCTCCATGCTTTCCAAGGGATGCATTACACACATTAAGGAGCATTCCATCCACAATTTGTCCATTCATTCCAAAGAGAAAACATCAAGACATTTTAAGGTATAAAATCATAAAACTAACAAGATCAAACATGATTCCAAGAACTTACAAAATCATTGCTAACAAGACAAATGAGGGAGCTAAAACCCATGACTTGAAAGAGCATGAACATGACTTGCATTATGAGATTAAACATGGAAAACATGTCTTAATGAAAGATTAAAACCCTAATGCAAACATGAGCAATATACATAAGAAATCCTATAGAGATCACTTGCCTTTTGTCCAAATGCCAAGCAAAACTTTCACAAATCCAAATCAAAGAGTTGATCCACGAAATCTACACAAAAGCCCCAAAAGAAAGCACATAAAAATCACCATTTTTGTCACTACAAAGCCCCATTTCGAAAATGGATTTGAAAACATAGAAAACAAGTTCTAAATGAACTAAAAGAACACCAAATGAAAAGAGGAACAAGAGCCCTAACCTTTTGCTAGCCAAACAAGAAGAATGGAGGTTGAAGACGATGAATAGTGTCGGGGATTTGGCTCAAAAACGGGTCCAATCGAAGCTTGCGAAGAGAGGAAGAAAATGGCGGAGTCGGATTTGAGATTGGAGCTCTCTTGATGGAAGATCCAAGGGAAAAGGCCAAGAGGAAAAAGGTTTTCTCTCCTCTCCACTCTAGGGCAAGGCAAGGACCGGTTGCAGGAAAATGGAAGAAGAAAATGGAGGAGAGAGAGTAAGAGACCTTTTATAGTGTCTGGAGGGTGGGTCCCAAAGCAGTAGAACTTGAAACGATTAAAACTTGGTCTTGCGGACCCCGGATGAAATCGACGAAGAAGAACAAAACGATCGTCGAAAAATCTAGTTTCCAAAAAGTATATTTTCCCCAATTTCTGAAATTTTCGAAATTCATGGACAGATTTAGTGAAAATTGTCATTTTTGCCCTTTTTCTCGAAAAACGCGATTTCTGAGTATTAAATCAAGATGGTCAAAACATGAAAGTTGTTTATAGCAATCAAATGAGTCAAAAGGAATAAAATTTGGGATTTTTAGAAACCAAGAATAAATTCTCACAAAAATACAATTTACAAGGGTCGGGTCTAAACAAAGTCAATGGTCTTCTAAAACTCTCCAAAGTTATGAAAAATCTATTCAAACTCAAAAACAAAGTCAAATCATCTCTAATCTTGTTTAAAAAGCTAAATCACAATTAAGACAATACTAAACCCAAAAATTGAGGGTCGGGGTCTTACATCCTCCCCCCCTTAGAATCCATTTGGTCCTCCAAATGGTCTAAACCAAATCAAAAATCAAAAACTCAAAAGATCAAAGAAAACACTGAAGACCCAAAGACTAAAGAAAACACCGAAGACTCAAAGACCAAAGAAAACACTGACACCCTAAGTTGAACCTCGGAAACTGAGCTATCCCTGATCAATCCTGACAAAGAGAAGCGCCGGCAACAACACGTCTGATTCGATTGAAAACTTCACACTATCACCCATAACTGTCCAACAACTTGCTCTTCTAACAAATCCAATGTTCAATAACTCCCGTAGTCATCCCTCTGTGGTCATTTGACGTCCTTACACTGGATCATCTCTTTTACTAACTTTGTTAATCACCGTCTGTCTGAGAAGCAGCGAGTTCTGTCTCACTCTATCACCCCGAAATTTATGCCAAATGCTATACCGAGATGTACACGATGATCCTGACATTTTCATGTAGATGTGATCGTAGACATGCTTTCTCTTAAATAATCTTCATCCCGGAGAAATTCTGGAATCCCATATATCTGCTCTCACTGTACTACTCAGATTCTGGTTCCTTGTCTTCGAAGAATTGGCGAAGCTGAAGTGCTACAACGTACCAGTCTCTTCCATCCTCTATCTATGTTATCCAAATCCTTGAAACTATGCTGCCACGTCTTACAAAATTCTATAAGTGTCCTGTTTCTGACTCGGTCGGTTACAACTCAGATACTCTACTACTACAACCCAGATGCTAAACTGCCATAACCTGCTGAGCTGCTCTGAGTTTCAACACTTCGTATCGTTTACCTCTTTCAAATCTTATTTCTAAATCTCTTACCATTGACATGCATAACTGGTCTTAGAATTCAAATCTGTGTTTAAAGTCTTGGAGTCCAACCTTTCTGTGCTATGCTCACAGTTCCTGTTCACATCTGATTATATCTGTCTATTGTTCTAGATCTCTTATCTGAAGATGCGTTATCAACAAAACATCTGTCAACTTGGTATCCTTCTATGGAAAGTCAAAATCTCCAACCCAAGCCTTGAAACAATCCTACCACATGCTCTTACTAATTCTCCTATCTACCCTTGGTTTCAGAAAATTGGCGACGCTGAGTACTACCAGATGTGTCTTACTTTGGGCAATGTCGTCCAGTCCTCGGTACACTTCTGTCATCTCTGTTTGCTTGTTCAAACTAAGAGGTTCACAACTCTGTAGGTTTCCAGCTCTGACCAAACCTGCTAACATTCTAACAGTCATGCTACTCCACATTTCCAAACTTCGTAAGGTGTGCTTCTATCAAACTCTGTCTCTGTCTTCCTGTCTTTTACCCAGGCATGCATAGCTGACCTTGCGAGCTCGATTCGTGTCCACAATCCTAGAATAAAGTCTTTCTTCAAAATAACCAAAAGTTCTTGTTACTCTGACTCTTTCTGTCCAGTTGCCATTGGTCCTCTGCATAGTAATCGATTCCTAACCAAACGTGTTTGTTCACTTCGTGTCACCTCAACGGTTATAACTCTGCATTTAAATCTCGAAACTGCTCAAATCAAACCTTGGTTGCTCAATCTTCTGCCTCTGTTTCAGGTTCACCATCCTCAAGCCTCGCACATGTTTCATCCTTTTCTATATCTTTCAACTGACCTTGTCCATGAGTTATGATTCTTCAGCTTGCATCTGTACTCTGCCCAAACTAATGTTTTACAAGTCGGTAAAATCCACAAAATCTGCTCTATCATGTAACCAGGTAACAATCAATTCTGCATACTACTATCTACACTTTGCCAAAAACTGAATTCTCATGCTTCTAACCATTCACTGATACACCTCGCTGAGTCAACTTCACCACTATAGCCACAATTGTTGAACTTCCTCGAACAATTCTCCGTCACAAATTCATCAATACTCCGTCACAAGTTCATCAATACTCGAGAAGTTTCTAACTTTCTCACATCTTCTTGGAGCCGTACCACTGAAAATCACCTCAAACCACATAAAGTCCACCACTTATCCAGCTTTTGAAGTCTTCTAACTTAGGAAGATAATCCAAGTTTATCCAAAAATCTGCACTTACTTGTCTAACACACCGTCTGACGATACACGATCAACTGTAATTGGATCTTTACATACCATTCACATAACTTGCTGACTAACAATTGCTCACAAATTCCCTCGCTCACTCCATCTGTGACATCGAAAAGCTGAAAATTCTGCCAAAGTCCTTCGAGGACCACACGCTAAGTCCACAAGATGCCACAAAACATCGACTCTTTGCCACAAAAACAAGCAAAAGATACTAAATGTGGGTACGGATACATCAAATCCTCCCCCACTAGAAAAGAATTTGGTCCTCCAAATTCCCTCACAACAAGGACAAGAACACGAGACAAAGAGGGTCTCCCCCACTAGAAGAAAACAAACCGAGCTGATAAAACAAACAATGGCTAGCCAAAACAAAATCCACACGAACTAAGGAGTCCTCACCACACGTCTTAAGGTTACTAGAGTGTTTTATTTCCTAGAAACCTGCCCGCTCTGATACCAGTCTGTCGTGCCCCCAAAACCGGGATCCGATCTCGGGGACGCGAGCATGGGGAGATTTTGTATTTCCCCTCCCAGGATCCGCGTGTGTGAGGATGACAAAATTCACAACACAACAAAATATTTCGCGGAAGCTATACAAGACGTTACGACCCGGAATCCGTATCCATCGGGTTCCGTGTCGTACTCAATCTGTCAGCACAAGATTGTCATAGACATATTTAAATTCAGACTGGAACAATTCATAATATCAAGATATACAGAGCTGACAGCAACAGGCTTATCATTACCCAACATATTCAAGTTACAAATTAACAAGTGCATTGATTTCAATCCCCAAGAAACAGGCTAACAAAAGCCGTACACAAAAACAAGCTAGAACAAATACTACCCAATGGTGTAACGTAACTCCGGAGTCAAGCATGACGTCTACATGACATCGCTGACACTACAAGACTGCAAAACTCGTGGCTCAACAGCCCTCTGCACGCGAACTAGCTCAAAACAAGGACCTGCTATCTAGAGCACCAAAATAGAAGTATATCAGACACGACGGTCTGGCAGGTGATCAAAATAGGCAAGAGCATAAACAAAATCAAGGTTTAAAGGAAACAAGAACTAAAAACACTTCATTGAACTTGAACAGATTTACAAGATTTAAAAACAATGCATGAACATGATGCTTATCAGGAAATCATTAGTGCATGCACGATATACGAAACAAGACATGAATACATATAATATCATGATTAGTAAATCCACAAAGAGCCCATCCTTTCTCCATCATACATGATGATAAGAGTAAGCACGCAAGACAAGCACGACAAGAAACACGATCCCACGCCACACAAGGTAGACGGGGTATCCGGCCGCGGAACCGGACCAAGAACACGCACGATGTGTCAATTCAAGACACGACTAGTCTGCAGACAGTCCACGAGTTTAAGGACCCCCAGGTAGTGGATCAAGCTAAAAGGGCGGTCCAAGCTCAGTGAAATCACTTATATCATGAATGCATAAAACATGGCGATACACGTTCGAGAGCACAACAAAACAAGAGGGAAATCATTTGTCAAACACGTCACGACAAGGCTAGCACGATAGCATAATATAAATGCTTAACAACTGAAGAAATGATCCCCTTTTTCTTTCTTGAAACACGATTCTTGAAACACGTCTTAAAACAAGCTTATACTTGAAATTCAAACGAATGCACGATGATGCACAACGCATCAAAACAATGGTCTTGGTTCTTGAAACAAATCTTCAAACAAACTTATACTTGGAAATCAAACGAGGACACGATGATGCATGAAGCATCAAAACAAGAATTCAAACACGAAATCTATCAAGTTTAGGCTAAGACCAATCATTGACCCTTGTGGAGTTGAAACCCAAATGTCGGAGTTTTTATAAGGTTTGGTGCCCCGGAAGTTATAGTACATTTTGGAATTCCAAGTGCACAAAGTCAACAAAAAGGGTCTAAAACCTAGTCTAGTTTTCCTTCTCGCAAAAGTCCTTCAAAACAGTTCTTTTTGTAACTGTCGGTCAACGATCGGTTAACCGTCGGTTAACCGAGGTCGATATGTCGGTCGACCGAAGGCTTGACCGACAGATCCCAGCCCAGAATTGTTGCTCTCTGGAATTCAAACCGACAGATCCTCGGTCGACCGAAGGCGAACCGACAGATGACCTGACAAAAATGTTGCTCTCTGGAAATTGAACCGACAAGTCCTCGGTTGGTGTCGGTCGACCTGTCGGTCAACCGAAACTTGACCGACAGCTGACCGACAGGACTCGGGCAGTGCATTTCTGTACAGATTTTTCACAACTTCTTCCCTTCTTCACTTCTACATTTTTACCACCTGCACTCCCCAAGCCTCCATGCTTTCCAAGGGATGCATTACACACATTAAGGAGCATTCCATCCACAATTTGTCCATTCATTCCAAAGAGAAAACATCAAGACATTTTAAGGTATAAAATCATAAAACTAACAAGATCAAACATGATTCCAAGAACTTACAAAATCATTGCTAACAAGACAAATGAGGGAGCTAAAACCCATGACTTGAAAGAGCATGAACATGACTTGCATTATGAGATTAAACATGGAAAACATGTCTTAATGAAAGATTAAAACCCTAATGCAAACATGAGCAATATACATAAGAAATCCTATAGAGATCACTTGCCTTTTGTCCAAATGCCAAGCAAAACTTTCACAAATCCAAATCAAAGAGTTGATCCACGAAATCTACACAAAAGCCCCAAAAGAAAGCACATAAAAATCACCATTTTTGTCACTACAAAGCCCCATTTCGAAAATGGGTTTGAAAACATAGAAAACAAGTTCTAAATGAACTAAAAGAACACCAAATGAAAAGAGGAACAAGAGCCCTAACCTTTTGCTAGCCAAACAAGAAGAATGGAGGTTGAAGACGATGAATAGTGTCGGGGATTTGGCTCAAAAACGGGTCCAATCGAAGCTTGCGAAGAGAGGAAGAAAATGGCGGAGTCGGATTTGAGATTGGAGCTCTCTTGATGGAAGATCCAAGGGAAAAGGCCAAGAGGAAAAAGGTTTTCTCTCCTCTCCACTCTAGGGCAAGGCAAGGACCGGTTGCAGGAAAATGGAAGAAGAAAATGGAGGAGAGAGAGTAAGAGACCTTTTATAGTGTCTGGAGGGTGGGTCCCAAAGCAGTAGAACTTGAAACGATTAAAACTTGGTCTTGCGGACCCCGGATGAAATCGACGAAGAAGAACAAAACGATCGTCGAAAAATCTAGTTTCCAAAAAGTATATTTTCCCCAATTTCTGAAATTTTCGAAATTCAAGGACAGATTTAGTGAAAATTGTCATTTTTGCCCTTTTTCTCGAAAAACGCGATTTCTGAGTATTAAATCAAGATGGTCAAAACATGAAAGTTGTTTATAGCAATCAAATGAGTCAAAAGGAATAAAATTTGGGATTTTTAGAAACCAAGAATAAATTCTCACAAAAATACAATTTACAAGGGTCGGGTCTAAACAAAGTCAATGGTCTTCTAAAACTCTCCAAAGTTATGAAAAATCTATTCAAACTCAAAAACAAAGTCAAATCATCTCTAATCTTGTTTAAAAAGCTAAATCACAATTAAGACAATACTAAACCCAAAAATTGAGGGTCGGGGTCTTACAGTTACAAATCCAAGCAATCATGGCATTAAACCCATGAAACTCCCATCATCATGAAGCATAAAGGTGATTAAATGCCCACTACCTTCATCGGCCAATCACAAGCCTTGAAAAAGGAGTTACAAAATCAACTTGTAACTCCTCATCAATTCTTTCATCATGGCCATCAATGCCAGTAAACACCTCATGGCTACCAAAAGCCTATAAAAGGAGGTCCATTCCAAGAAGAAAGCATGATGAAAATAGATCCCAAGTGCAAGGTCTGAAAATCCAGAAAATCCAAGAAAGAGACGAAGTCCTGCTACTTTGCTCCCGGAAACACCACAAGGTGATCAACGTCCCTTGGGGGGCCACCCCCCCAAGGTCACCTCCTTCTCCAACATGATTTAAACGCGGTTTTTCAGCCCGTTTACTTGGTTTTTCATTGGATATAGGACCTTCTCTTGGTCTTTGTCCTTTAAAAAACCGAGGTTAGGAGCCAAGCCAAAGAATCAAAGCATCACATGTTCTCATTTGAAGGACGATGGCGAAGCCCATACATGACTTGCGACCGTCGATCTCAACGTGTCCCCACAATCTCCTGAGAAGTTAGATCCCTTTTCTCACTTTTCTATTGTAGTTTGTATTTATTAAAGAGACAAAAAGAAATCACAATTCTTATCTTTCACATTTGATGAGTTTTGTAAAATCGCCTTTCACGGCAAAATCGCCTTTTACGGCAAACAAACAAAAACGCCTCCTACCGCATTCTCAAAAAACAAACTTGTCTCTTTTCTTAATATTTATGCAATTTGAAAAGTTAGAAAAAAAGGATTGATTTCCTTTCCACTTGTGAAGGTGAATTCCCGGATCATCATCATTCCAAATTCCAAGTAGAAAGTAAATCTGGCATATCCGTACAAAAAAATGTTGATGCCCGAGATCTTCCCTCCTCCGCCGAGACCCAGGTCAGCCCCCGGGGTGCGGAGGGAGAGGACGGAAGATTCCCCTTTTCGGGTCCATCACACGTTTGGCTGGCCCCAGTGGATTCAGTGATGATTTCTACAAATCCACATTTGGTAAGCATATGAAAATTCATAGAAAAAAAGATGAAATTCAAAAGATCTAATGACAAACAAATGCCTGAGAAGAGTAATGTAGAAAATCCACAGAAAAAAATGACTAACATTAATAAGATGAAATAAAAAGATCTAATGACAAACAAATGCCTGAGAAGAGTAATGTAGCTGCACACAAAATTTGATGACAACTGCACGGCCCCAATGAACTATTCAATAAGTTGGGTTTATCACGATTCTATTTCAATCCAAACACTCCAACAGTGCAACCAGCCAATATAAATCCCATACAATGATTTTGTTCATAAAATGGGTTTGACAATTTGTTTTTTCAGAAAACACAGGTCTATCATATATGTAAATTGACTTAAAAAATGCAGAGATATAATTGTGCGTTGAAGTCACTACTCATGTCCCACTTACTGTAAATTGTGCATTTGAGGATAACAACTAGCTCAATTGTTCCCCTGTGACCCAAAAAAAAAAATATATCATCTTCCAAAACCCAAATAGACAAACACCTACAGTACCAACCAAAACCCCAGACCATAAAACCCAAATAACCAAACGCCCAAATGAAACCCATCTTCCCAAACCAAAACAAACAAAAACCAACTAAACAAACACCAGCACCAACCAAAACTAGAAAACCGAAATAAACAAAACACCAACAAACCCCATCCACGACGTCTACCTCTCAGGCCCTGCAAACCCAAGCAAAACACCAAACAAACGAACACCCCTAGATTGTGATGTACATTGGGTTTTGGGGTTTTGAAGGTTTTGGAGATTTTCATTGTGATGAAGAATATGAAAGCACTCAGACAAGGATCAGGCAAAAGACATCTTCAACTCAGAAAGCGAAGTAAAAGGAGCCAGCCCAAAGTAATTGGAAGAAAAACCTGCTACAGAAACAGAGCCATACCTGCAACCCGCGAGCTATCCAGCAAGCAGAGAATGAAAGACTGAGATGGAGCAGGCAGCAGAAGAAGAACCTTCTAATCGAAATTGCAAAAGCAAAATCCAACAGAGCTTTAATAGGTTAAAACAAAGACTCCTCTCAAACTGAGAGAGCCCAGCCAAGCAGCACAAACCCGGAAAACGAACCAACCAAACCTTATCTTTATAAGCACTGCTCCTAAGCTTTTGGCTGAGAAGGGAGAGAAGAAAAGCATCCTACAAACTGCTTAACAAACAACTGCCAAGGAAGGACTCTAGACACCCTTCCACCGAAGAGAAAAGAAAAGCTGACAGCAACCTCTGATCGAAGAAACTCTCCTGAACAAAAGGGGCCAACACAAACCCCAGCCAAAACAAACCAACGCAGGGCCTACTGAGCTTTGCTGATGCTCACTAAGGAAGCACTATTAGCTGCTCAGCTCCTAGCAAGGCCAGAACAACAGAACAGGACACTAACCAGGCTACAGTGAGGAGGAGCTGGAGCTGGCTTGCTTACTCACAGAGAGCAACAACCAGCAAAACATTCAACAAAACCTCCCTAACCAGATTGCCAGCCAAGCAAAAAACCTCTCATCAGCAGAACTAAGGAGATTGATTGAAATATCAACTTTCACTAACATCCGAGCAATAGCAGCTCTAGAAAAGGAGCACCAAACGACCACAAGAAGACAAGACAGCAGCACTTCTTCAAGACAAACCACAGGAAACAGGCAACCCAGTAGCAGAGGCTCAAAGAGAAAGCACTAAACAGGCACAAGAAGATAGGAAGCCGGAGCTCTATACCAAAGGAAAGGCTAAGGAAGCACTCCGCTAAGCGAACAACAGCACACTGCGACAAACCATCCAGCAGACTGCACTGAAACGATGCACTGGAAAAGGAAACTCAGCAAAGTCCATCTGCCCACAACCAAAAGCCAAACCGAGACAGGAAAATACAACTTCAAACAGACTCCAGGAAGAGCACCAAAGGAAAACAGGGATCTGCAACTTCAACCTAACAGACTAGCATCCT
The DNA here is from genome assembly GCA_028538565.1 of Umbellularia californica. Taxonomy (NCBI): domain Eukaryota; kingdom Viridiplantae; phylum Streptophyta; class Magnoliopsida; order Laurales; family Lauraceae; genus Umbellularia; species Umbellularia californica. The sequence goes on along the minus strand of JAPQWN010000002.1, from coordinate 70,854,550 downwards.
GAAGCAGCTGGAGAGAAAATTGAGAAGAGTGATCCCAAAATAGTGCACGAAAGAGAAACCCCAAACAGAGATGGCACAATTGATGGAGAAAGAAAGAAAAGGGAGGGAATGGAAAAAAAGGAGGGAAAGAAGGAAAAAAACGGGCGCCCACTGATGGAGGGTATTTTGGTAGAACATATTATATCGGTTTTACTAATAACCGATATTAATAAATTTTTAAAACCGATATAAGTTATTGTTTTTTAATAGTGTATATAATATCGGTTTCATAATAACCGATATAAAATATAGCAATTAATATCAATTATTTGTTAACTGATATTATGTATATGGATTATAATATCGGTTACTATGTAACCGATATAAAAAAAAATTTACCGATATAAAAAATTATTAACCGATATAAAAAACCGTGACCGAAGATATTATATCGGTTATATGGAAAACCGATATAGGGCAGTTTCTGTAACCGATATAAAATCCCTTTTTCCTAGTAGTGACCCACTACAAGATAAGACCCTCAATCATACATCCATGGCCCAAGCATATTGATGAGATTATATCACATATCATTCCACCCCTCTTAAATTAACCTTGTCCACGAGGCTAGCCTTTGGGTAATTATCATGATTTTGAATCATCCCGATGTTGCACCTTGCCACTTGATTAAAAACTCCACCTCAGCAACATTGGACACCTTTCCAATATGGCTTATAGATTTTCCCACATGTTGCTGCGAAGTGTGTTGAACCAGCATGATATCCAAGTTGCCAACCGGTCATAGCAAATGCCTTAGAAAATCTATTTATAGTCAAAGTTCTCTCCCACAAAGCTTATTTTTTTTTGCTAGGGGATAGATGATGTGCTCATCTATCTCATCAAACAAAACCAAGAGCCTAGGATGTGAAGACATCTATTGCTCGCAGCAAGATTTTCTTTTTTAAGATGCACATATCACCATCATGCAAAACATTCCTTGATCCCCTCAAATACGAAGAAGGCAATAGGTGTCTGCCACATCCGCCAGATACAGAACTTGTATTAACGTTTAGGCCTAGTGATGGCTGGCTCCATGGACTGTTTCAAAATACAAAAGTATGTATGAAATAGTGCATAAAGTGTTTGTGCTTTTAGGGGCATTACATTGAACGGGTTGTAGCTACGGATTAACACAAAACCGTCCATTATCATAGGGGCAAGGTTGTTCGCATAGTTTCCATTGACCTTCGCCTTCGACTTGAGACCGATGATCGAAAGCTCCCAATCGGGGAGGTTCCAGCCATATAGATTGGTGACTGTGATAGCTGCCGCGGCGGCGCTAGAACCAATGCCTCTACTAAAAGCTAGGTCTGTATCCAACAACAATGAGATGTTGACAGAGTGGACGCAGATCATCCGTATCACGATGATCCCAATGCAGTACCAGAGCGGGTTGCAGCTGAGTTTGTTGGAAGCGGCTCTGATGCCATTGCTCAAGCTTGTCAACCGCGCAGCGAAGGAAGTCAAGCCCGGGCCAAGGTTGGGGATGGTATCAAGGGCGAAAGTTTTTAGACATTTGAAATCGGATTGGGGTGTAACGGAGGTTTTGCAAAAACCTAAATAGTTAAACTCTTGATTAAGAGATTTTCCAGTGTTGCGGTCACTAACAACGATGCGGACATTGGAAGGGACACCGGAATCTGCAGTGGAGGAGTCGGCTGGACTAGGGTGGGCAGAGGCAATTTTGGTGTGGTGGTATTGTTAGTGAACTTGGGGTGCTGGGCTCGTGTCACCAGTCATGCAGATGGAGTGGAGCAACGCCCAACATGAGGCTTGATAACAGCATGGTATGCCCGAGGTGTCTTCCCGATTAGTTTTTCTACAATCAGAAGATTCTCCACGCGTTACAGTATCTCTGTTAGCAGCTTATCATAGCGTTCATAGGCCTCTTTGAATTCGATCCGAGAGCTTTGTAGGATGTGCAGTCTCTCCTCCATCCAGGCTGCTCGCATTCCTTTTCCCATCCAAGGATCGTGCTCTGATACCAAATGATACCAACTTTCTTCCAGCCTTAAGCTATGGTGCTTAGGAGCTTAAGCATTTGTAAGACCCCACCCCGAGTTAATCAAGATTAACTCTAATTAATTAAAGTTAATACTAATTAATCACGTTTAATGAGGCTAATGATGGCTAATGACTAAGCTCGATGAGATTAGTCTCAAATGATTGAATTAAGCTTAATGAAATGATAATGAAGGGGATTGAATGGATTTAATGAGATTTTAGACTCAAACTAAGAGAACAAGGCCTTTTCCCGTAAATACGGATTTATACGTATTTTGTCGAATACGGAAACTCTTGATACCCACACGTGTATCTCGACGAGTACGTTAACTTTCATAATAGGCTCGAAGTCAGCCGACGAGTATTGACTCAAGTGAGCCTCCATTTGACTTGAATTGAAAATAAGAAAGAAAGAGAGGGTTTAGTTGCAAAAAGGTCTTATAAGAGATAAGATGAACTCTTTGAGTTCATTCTCTTCCATTTTCCATTGCATTGAAGAGGAAACCCTAGACACCCTTGGTCTTCTCCCTTCTCCCATCCTTCTTCATCAAGAGAGAGTGAGAGATTGGAGTGTCTCAAGCAAGTTTTGAAGAAGCTTCATCTTCTTCATCATCTTCCTCATCTTATATTCCCCATTTGGAGTGCTTGGAACTTGAAAGGAAGGCTCAAGAGCTCCCTACCCACATCACAAGTAAGTACTTAGGGCTTTCAAGGATTTTTCCAAGTTATAATGAGTGCTTAGATATGGTTTCTAGCCGATTAGCTCATAGGATAGTGTTTCTTGTGTTTTATGGAAATAGGGTTTGGATTGGGGATTTCTCATCTTAAAGTCAAGCTAGCAAAGGGGTTTCTTGCTAATAGGCTTTAAAGGCAAGTATAAATGTTCATTTATGATTCAAATGCTAATCTATAAGTTTCCTTGAGTTATTAGAGATGGGTTCTCAAAACCCCTTTTCTTTCTTATGAAATGGAGATTAGGTTGAATGTGATTTGTATGGTTTTATGATGTGTTAATGATGGAATAGAAGTGCTAAATGTGTATTAAATGATGAATGAGGGGAGGATTGAAGATCCTTAAATGTGTATGCAAAGGGTGGTTGAAAGGAATGAATGAAGGAGTGAAGTTCGGAGTTCCAGAAATGGAGTTCTGGACAGTTCGCTCGAGCGAACCAGTTACTGTCTGACGCGAAAAAGTGTCCGCACGAGCGAACTTTAGGTGCGCTCGTGCGATGAATGTTCTGTTTGGGTCCGCTCGAGCGAACTTGGATTCGCTCGAGCGAACCTGATACTGGCCCAAACATGAAATTGTAAGCAAAAATTTGTCCAATCGATCGGACCTAACGGTCCGATCAATTGTGGGACTCAGTTTGAGTCCAGTGGATTTTGATATTGTGGGTGGAAAATTTTTGGGGACTAAATGCACATATTAAATGAAAATGTGATGTCCATCGAAAATAACACGTGCATTTAGTAACTAATAATTACACCCAGAATTTGTCTAAATTGGAATAGAGACAAGTAGGACCGTGAGTAATTAATGATTCGTCTAATCCCCTTGAGTCTATAATGACTGAATACACTGAACCACCGAACAATGAATGAATACACTGAACCACTGAACAATAAATAAATGCAATGAATAATGATTAATCCTGCTGCAGCAGATGATTGGGGTGTTCCGGAGCTCCGTGGCGATGCCAGTGATCTCTGATCAAGACACTGGTAGATCCCACATATAGACTGAAAAGTCAATGAATTGATAAGCCATGTAAGGAAACTGAAACAATATTGAAGCCTCGGCCATGAATGGTTCGCCCTTCCGCCTTGTGCTTAATTAAATTGATTAAACGAAAGTGAAATAAAGCCGGGCCATGAACGGTTTGCCCTTCCGCCTTGTGCTTAAGTTTCTTCCGTTGGGAGACATGAAATGAAACGAAATGACATGAAATAAATGAAATGAACTGAATGATAGTAATACTATTGTAATTGAAAATTTTGCCATTGAGAATCAATGAGTTACACTGTACATGATATTGCATTAACCTAGATGTAATTGTCTAGAGTTGTTATATTGATAATGGACAAGTTTAGCATGTGTTATCATAAATGTGTTTATACATTGTTGAACCGTCGTGTTCATAGTGTTATTGATGGCATTACAGGCCCAGTTGCCCATCCCGGCCTTGCAGAGGCCGCGCCGCGTGCGGAGGAGGCCCATCCGATACCTCCAGGAGGTTTAGCGGAGTGGGCTTAGTTCGGAGGGCGATGGTTTTGGATGTTTTGGATTATTTTGGGAATTGTTTTGGATAGATACTTTTGTATATCATTTTGGAATGTAATTAGACGTCCCCTGCATTGTATTGTGAATATGCAGTGGTGGACTTCATTGGATTATATTTTTGTATATGGGAACTTTACTTGTAATGTAAAGTCAATTATGGTCAATGTACGTATATGTTTCCGCAAAAATGTACATTTGACAGGTATGTATGTTAGATCCCTGGTGAGTCTTCGTCTTAACTTCGGTTAATTCGAGATTTACGGGAGTAAGTATGATGACATCGCGATCCGAGTTAGGCCCCGATTAGTCCGATCTCGGGCCCGGGTCGTGACAGCATTGCTCAAAAAGGGAAGAAGAAAGAAAGATATATGATCTCAAAAGGGAGATCGCACTAGATAAACTAAAGAGTTGTGTTGATAATTCAGATGATTCATTTATTGAAAGTAAATCCCAAATAAATACAAGAGATTACATTAGATAACACACTTCCTTAAAGGAACTACTCCACTAGACTCCTACAGTTACAACCAACTCCTATGTGGGAAATGGCTTGACTAATTCAAGATAGCAAAAGAAAGTAACAAGCAAAAGAAACTTCTACACCGTACTGATCAGGACCCACTACAAGATAGAACCCTCAATCATGCATTCATGGCCCAAGCATCCTGATGAGATAATATCACATATCAAAGGGTCATGCAAAGTGTAAGGACCCGATTTCTCAATTTTATTTTAAATTAATATTAGTCGAAGATTATATCTTGTGTGGACCCCACCTTTTCTTTATATTTATTTTGATTATTATTATCTCTTATGTTTATTAGCATTTTCTTAGGAGGAGCCATCTAAGGATAAGAGGTGTTTGAATTTTATAGGGTTTTGTTCAAAAGATAGATTGGAATCTTTAATGATTGAGATAGGATTGGAATTACCTCTTTGAACTAAGAATTCCAATGATGTGATAAACCTCCTTTCCCTCTTGAGAACTTAACTTTAACCCAAACCCTTATCTTTTTACCCTTTTTAGCCAATAACAAAAGAGACATTCTTATTTTATACATATCTTAGCTTACTTTTGAACACTCTCTCTCAATATGCTATAAAAGGCACCCCACTCAACTCCGTGCCTCTCGTACGAATCTACACACTCTCTCTCTCCCTCGTTGGAACTACCCACGTTCAAGCTTCTTTTCTAGTTATTCTTTTTGAAGTTGATGCAGGTATGTCTTTACCCTTTATGCTAGTTTTCCTTTCTAGTAATTGTGGATTACATCATCTCACACAACCACCTTTCTCCAACCACCATCATCCTAGCTGCACCCACTTGCATAATATATGCCCGAGATCTCGTCACTGACACACAAACCTTCCTCTCATCCCAACTCTACTCTTGCAACCTCAGAACCACCTTCTGAAATACAGAACCTTTATTAGAACTACCCTTCATCATCCTAATCAAACATGACCAACACCCATCTTACCCAGTACACACCATAGCCACACTCCATTTCTGCACCAACCTAGGCCTAGCCTCTATTCTCCGGGATCATATGATCCACCCATCCAAACAAATCCATTAACTAGACTCCACACAAGTCGCACTAACCTGAGTTTAGACTCACCTCTTCTCCACTTCTACTCCCTATCAGTCCGCAGTTGAGCACCATCCACCAAACTAAGTTCATCGTCTTCATCTTCCTCTTCTCTGCTCTTCACTTCAATCTACTCCAAAACTATTCCGCCTGGAACTTAATGCAAACTCACATAGTCCAACCACTAAGCTGCCAAGTAACTCATCTTCTGACCTTCATCCCTGTCACCTATCTCCATCCCCATCTTCATATTCATTCTCACCTCACATCATCAACTTTGTTAAGCCCTTATTTACCAATACACCAGCAACCAAAACCCAAATCACACCAACTGTATAGCAACGTTTACCAACATCCATCCATACGACCTTACCAAGTCACACTTGGACAACCCAGACAGACTCCATCACCTTCTCAAACAACCCATAAAACCCAACACAGACTCTTAGTTCACCGCATTTCCATCATCAGGTACCCGAGGCTACCTTCATCTCTGTCATTGGAAACAAACAACCACCATTTCCCTCCATTATATCCAACCCACTTTGATAGATCCAAAATCAAAACCCACCTGCAACTCTATTCCTTAAACCCAATCCACCCAACCAAACATTGTGCACCACTCTGCTATCTTATTTCCCTGACCAAACAACAATAGCCAGACCTAGGATTCTTGTCACCACCGTCATCAACCCGAGCTTATGAACTCAGAAATCAAGCCATCGCTGAATCTCCTCTATTTTCATTTTTTTTAATTTCGTTTCCCCATTGACCAGAATCCACGCCTCTTTTGTTTTATTTATTTTCCTATTGTCAGCAAGACCTCTTTGCACTGGGACCCACTTTAAACCAAACAGGTTTCAACTTACAGCCAAGTGAGCTCATATACTCCACTGCCTTGACCCACTTAGGCACATCAGATTTTCACTTGTCCCTAACCCATTGATCTATACCATGATCATGTTCACTCAACCTATGTGCTAACTATGGGTGGGCCATTAATTAATAGGAACCCACTCCGAGTCACCTAAGCATTCAGATCGTGGCAGACCAAGCCTGCCTTGACTTTTAAAAACTGAACCCACTTACATAATTGACTAACCTAGGCCCAACCCAAAATTATGTCAAATCCATTTCTTAGAATTGTGACTCAAAACCAGGCCAACCCATCTCTCATGTTGGTCCAAACCCATGTACTCATGTCTGAGCCCACTTACACAACGCACTCGCTGACCACTTGGAAACTATCCTTGACACGGACCCACATCTCTGCATTAAGGAGCTTAGCCTAGGGCGGGTCAAATTAGTCAGATCCATCATCCATTGATGATCAAGGCAAGTAACCTTACTATGCTTCCCTAGTGCTTAGAGTTTCCAATTCTTTGCTTGTATATGATATATCTAGGATTTATTAAGTTTTCATCGTAATTTATGCTTGGATGCGTGGTGAGAGGGCCCGATCCTTGCATCTTAGAATTACAGGATATTTGTTTATTATTGATTTGGGTATAAAATAATAATTTTTGACTCAGTCCCGATTAAATTTTTAGCTATAATCAAACTTGTTGGACTTGATATTTCCCTTTAAGATCATAATTTGTGAAATGAACTATCGTTGAGAAATATGTTCTATGAGCTATCTGAAATTACATCCTAAGGTTTGTGTTTTGTACATTAATATATGATTTGATTCGCTTTTGCAACCTTCCTCAATTAGTAGATTAAAACAGAACATTATCGAACTTTGAAAAATATACACCGTTGACCTCTAAGGCATCCTCTAAAGTCTAGGCAACACACCGTGGGGACGCTCACACACGGACTTTAGCCCCTTTGGGTATAACATTGGGGAACTAGGAACCCCTTTGTGCGAAAATTACTAGTCTGCAGCTAGCTCCCTGTTGTTTTGATTTGGTTTGGTTACCGGTAACCTTGGCCTCATGCCGGTTAATTGTGATTCTAAAATGGTTGTACCTGGCGGGTACCTTTGTGCTTTGGTCAATTTTGGCAAGCATGCTTTGTTAATTTAGTTTGCTATGGAGGTGCCTTATCTTAGTTTTAATTCAGGGAATTTTGCTCTATTAATCTGATATCATTCCATCCAATTTGCTTTGTTATTTTGATTACCTCGATCTTGGCATTTGAGCTTAGAATATTTGAGCATCAATGTCCCATAGATTAAATTTGCTGTCAATTGACTGAAAAATCATTTGCTATGGTTTCATAGTCTGTTTACTTGTGGAGTTTTACTCAAATGGTTATTTTGTTCTTTTGTTTCAGATTTTGAGATCAATCTGGAATCTGAGAAACCTTAGAATGTTTACAAGCTTGGGTAGAGACATGAGCAGTGCATCACTTTGTTTTATTAGCTAGTAGACTTGAAAAAGTACTTAGTTTGTGGATCATTTGGAAATCTAGTTTAGATATAAGACATTATGAGATTGTCATGTTGTTTATGCATGGTTTATTTACTCTGCAATGACATATTGGGGTTATTAATTTCTTTTATGTGACATAATTTAATCAACACAAGAAGTGGGACCGTCGTGTCACGAAATTTGAAGGTCCCAAAGGCCTCAAATCTCGAGGCGTGACAAATTGGTACCAGAGCGCTAGGTTTCTATAAGAAATCAAAATTGGTATAAACCTTTAAGACGATTGAGATCACTAGGTAGAATTAGAATTTGGAAATAGTTGGAATCATGTTACAATTTTTTTCTTCTCACTTTCTAATCTAAATATGTTTCCTTTTGAAGATGGCATCAAGCGAAGATTCCCATGTTAATGGTGGTAGTTCCGAAATTGAAGATGTGCGGCGGATACTCCGAGAAGTTGCCACCATTATCACGGCACATATTGGGGCCTGAAAAGAGCCAGATCTTTATAAGAGGTTCAAGGGTTATGGTCCGCCATCTTTCAGTGGGACCACAGACCCGACAAAAGTGGAGACCTGGTTAAGAGAAATTGAGAAGATTTTTAAAGTGCTGAGATGTGCAGAGACAGATACGATATCCTTGGCAACGTATAAAATAAAAGGGCATCTAAACATTGGTGGGAATATGAGGAGGAAGCCCTGAAGAAGACTAGCACTGAAATAACATGGACACTTTTCAAAGAGAAGTATAACAAGAAGTATATCCCTAAACATATTAGGGCCCATAATGCACAAGAATTTGCTACTCTGATCCAATGGAACATGACCGTGGCCGAATATGAGGCAAAATTCTCGGAGTTGGCTAGGTATGTGCCTCACTTAATCCCGGACGAGGCGTCTAAGGCAGACAAATTTGAAAAAGGATTAAGGCCTATTCTCATGAACCAGGTGGCAGGATTTGAAATGGAAGACTATAACCAATTGGTAGCCAAAGCATTCAAGATGGAAGTCACTTTGTCTCTCACTAAACAATTCAAGGACAAGAAGAATGATCGGGGGAGTCATAAGAGGGGACAACCAAACAAGAGTCAAGAGTTTCATCAGACAGGTTATGGATAGCCCTAGAAGCAACAACAGACTGACAACCAAAGATCACCGGTGATCACATGTAGTTTCTGCCAAGGACGGCATCATGTGAACGACTGCTATAAGAAGAATAAGATGTGCTTTAACTGTGGTAAGCCTAGGCATATGATCAAAGGTTGTCCGGATCCATTCCGTCGAGAACAGTCAACTCAGCAGCCTCAGTGGCAGGAACAACAGCAATGACCCCCAAAGCAGCAGCAGCAACAGCGCAGGCATTTCCAGAATAACCAGAATGCACCCACCAAAGGCAGAGTATTTGCACCGACTGAGAAGGATGCATATGTGTCCCAAGCAGTAGTGGAATGTACGCTATTAGTTGCACAACACAAAGCCAGGGTTTTATTTGACCCTGGCTCCACCCACTCATTTGTTTCCCCTACTTTTGCTACTAAACTAGAAGTTATGCTTGCATCTATGGATTGTCCTTTGATTGTGGTTACTCCTACTGGTGAAAATGTTGAAACCAGTACCGTGTATGAGTCGAATGTTGTTTTGATTGGAGAGAATGAATTTTTAGCAGATCTCATCTTGTTGAATATGAATGATTTTGATATCATCTCGGGCATGGATTGGCTTGCATCTTATCATGCTTCTATTGACTGCTACAAGAAAACCATTACCTTCAAGATCGATGGACAACCGACTTTTCGTGGAAAGAGGAAGGCCATCAAAATCACTCGTATTTCGGCGATTAAAGCTGAGAAGTTGCTCCATAAGGGTTGCGGGTGTTACTTGGCTTTTTTAACAAAGGGGTCAACACATAAGGACTTGGATGATATGCTTATAGTGCAGGAGTTTCTGGACGTGTTTCCGGATGAGATCCCTGGTTTGCCACCTAAGGAAGAAATGGATTTTATTATTGATCTACTGCCACCGTCCCTATCTCCAAAGTACCATATCGTATGGCACTCGTAGAGCTTAGAGAATTGAAAGAACAGTCGCAGGACCTGCTAGATAAGGGCTTTAAAAGGCCTAGTGTGTCACCTTGGGGTGCACCTGTCCTATTCGTGAAGGACGGAACTATGTGGATGTGCATAGATTATCGACAGCTAAACAAGGTCACTGTGAAGAACAAATACCCGCTGTCGAGGATCGACGATCTCTTCGACCAACTGTGTGGGGGCACAGTATATCTCAAAGATCAACCTTAGTCAGGGTATCACTAGCACAGGGTTAGGGATGAAGACATTCCGAAAATGGCTTTTCAAACAAGGTATGGACATTACGAATTCCTCGTGATGTCTTTTGGCTTGACCAATGCTCTAGCGGCCTTCATGGATATGATGAACCAGGTGTTTCAGAAATACTTGGATAAGTTCATTGTGGTTTTTGTGAATGACATCTTAGTCTATTCTCAAACCAGGGAGGACCATGAACAACACCTAAGAACTGCCTTACAATTATTGAGGGAGCACAAACTCTATGCCAAACTTAGCAAATGTGACTTTTGGTTAGATGAGGTGGTATTCTTGGGACATGTCATCACCAAGGATGGTGTTTCAATAGATCCAGCTAAGATTGAATCAATGGTTAATTGGGAAAGACCGAAGACAACATCTAACTTTCGAAGCTTTTTGGGACTAGCTGGATACTATAGGAAATTTGTACAGGGTTTTTCTTCATTCGGAACACCCTTGACCAAATTAACCAGAAAGAATGAGCCATTCAACTGGTCAAAGGAATGTGAGCAAAGTTTTCAAGAATTGAAGACCCGGCTTACAACGGCACCAATCTTGTCCCTACCTTCGGGCGATGGGGAATTTGTGATCTACAGTGATGCCTCTCATATCAGCTTAGGTTGTGTGTTAATCCAGCACGGCAAGGTCATCGCATATGGTCCAAACAACTAAAGATTCACGAGAGAGGATATGCCACCCATGATTTGGAACTTGCCGCTATTGTCTTTGCACTGAAAATATGGCGGCATTACCTTTATGGTGAAGATTTTGAGGCTTTCACGGACCACAAAAGCTTGAAGTATTGAAGTATCTGTTCTCCCAAAAAGAGCTAAATATGAGGCAAAGAATGTGGCTATAATTTATAAAATATTATGATTTAGAAATCCACTACCACCCTAGAAAAGCCAACGTAGTAGCCGATGCCCAGAACTAGTTCAAGTAAAGACTCAATTTGGGTGGTTGTTGAACGACTCACTAAGTCAGCCCATTTCTTACCATATAAGACGGGAGCATTGTTCAAATCTATGGCAAAGTTGGATGTGAAGGAAGTGATTAGATTACATGGTGTGCCAACCTCAATTGTTTCAGACAAAGATACTAGGTACACGCTACAAGAAAATAAATTTTTAGCGTCGAACTTATAGTGGCGGCCGCTTAAATGCAACGCTATAAGACACTTATACCGGCGGCCAGATCTAACCCCCCGCTGTAACTTAATTTTTAAGTTACTTTTAACGGCGGCCTCCACTGTGACCATGGGTAAAACTATCGTTCCAACGGCGCCAGCGGTCCGCATGAAATTTTTTATTTTATCCGCCAAATATATAGCAGCGGCTAGTATTTTCGATGGTAAAATGAGTTTGTAGTGTCCATAAAGCGTTGGCCAACAGTAAAAAGTGTTTTTAGCGGTGGCCATAAGTGACTTACGATAAAAGTTATATTAAATGCACCTTGCCCAAAACTCCCTCGCTCTAAAATCCCTCATCTCTTCCTCGCCATAAACTCCGTCGCTCATCTCCCTCTCTCGCTCCCACTGTCGCGACCCCGAACCGGGTCACCAACCAAATCCAGGACTGGGACTTGGGTTACAAATAAAAGATGAATGATGATTGATGCCAAAGAATGAACAATACATACACATGTCAATGAAGAATGAGATACTACCCGTGCACGTGATTTCCCACAGGTGTCCGCGGTGAGGATATCACAACAACATAATATATTCTGTTTAGGTGTGGAAGCGTATAGCAAATCAAGTATGAAATTCATTTTCATTAACAAGACTGATAACCTATAAACAACTTGATGTCAGAGTGAGCAATGAGCACATAGCATTTTCCCAAAAGTAATGTTCAAGTTTATACAAAAGATCATTTAGTTAACATTCCCATAAAAAAGGCCAACAAAATCCAGTACAACCAAAACAATAACCCCAAAGGAATGAGTTAATCGCAAACCCCAAAATGTATCAGATCTCGAGGCAACCAAATGTCTACACGACATCATCGGCGTGCCACTCAACTAAACGTTGTGGTTCACTGACCGCCTTCTCAGGCTCCGCCTCGGGATAACCGGCGTCTGGACCTGAGTACCAAAGAACGGGTCAAATACAACGATTTGGCAGGTGGGTGAAAGGACATCTAACACAATTATAAAGGAGTTTACCTTAAAAATCATTAAAACCTTTTTAAACAACATTTTTTTATAAAAGAAATATGTCACTGATTAGAAAACAGAATGCAATATCGAAACATGTAAGTGTACTAAGGAATCAGGAAGTAGCAAGATGGCAACCACACAAAGCTAAGTCCTCTATCACCGAAGTGACAAGAGCATATCGAGGTGTTGATCTCAGTCACCGAAATGAGGAGATTCAACGAAAATATTCATATACATATAATAATAATACGGGACGGGAGCACAATAGCAAGCCGGATATCGGAAACTGCGGTAGCGAATCGGGTATCGGGAACCACGGGAGCGAGCCGGGATCAGGACGGGACCACGGTAGTAAACCGGGTATTCGGATCCAACTGCAGCTCGCAGAACGGGAGGGGGACTTCCAAGTCGGTAGATCAAACCAACAGGGTCGTCCTAGCTTAGTGGTGCCGACTCATGGGTCAAATACAGAAATCGGGGCATGTATAAAAATGTATCAGGTGCAAGTATATAAACGGGCGAGACGGGGTGCTCAAGGGCACAATTATCACTTCATTTCGGGCAATGCACAACGGGACTAGTAAAATGCTACAATTATAATTTCAGTGCTTTCGGGAATTATAAATCATAATTCATGAATTTCGGGGGTGCATATCAAAATTTCGGGAACAATGAAATACAATTGAACTTTCAAAATTCTGAGACAAGTATCTGGATTCAAGACTAGTTCAAGGTGAATAGGGATCCCATATGCCGGTTTCAGTATACACTTGGTACTCCTTAAGTTTTGGAAACATTCCGGGCTCCTTACACACCTTGGTAATTTCAACACTTCCATGAACCTTCGTGATATGGTTTCTTTCTCAAACGGACTTCTAACAAACGTTTAAACATCACCTTCCTGCTCCAACCTAGCCCCCAGATGAATAGTGCACGTTGCTCGAGTGGACAACACAGTTCGCTTGAGCGAAGTGGTCTCTAGAAGGGTTTACTCGAGCGAAGTTGGGTTCGCTCGAGCGGACCTGCTCAGTTCAGGTTGGCTCGAGCGAATTTTTAGTTCGCTCAAGCTAACCACATTCTGGATGGAATTCTGGGAGGGTTCGCTTGGGTGAGCTAAGGTTAGCTTGAGCGAAATGTCATCTGGATGGTTCGCTCTAGCGAAGTGTTAAGTTCGCTCGAGCGAACTGTCCAGAAACATATTTCGGGACAGCTCTGCTCCTTTCCTTTTACCTCTTCTTACAAACTCCTTTGAGCCTCATTCTCACATTATAATGAGAGGGTTAAAACCTCCATAAAACTTCATTCAAAACACCATCAAATCCACCCACCAACAACCATCCATTCACCTTTTCTCAACCATATTCAACCACAAAAGAGGAGAGAAAATGACCAATCACAAAGATTCATCTATACCACAAGTAATAAATGAAAGGCTATAAATGCAATATTTCCAGAGTTAAACAACCAACAAGACTCATTCATGGGCATTTATTTGAAATCAATGCAAGTCAAAAATAATAATGAATAGAAATAGTAAAATCATCACATTTCTCATAAAAGTCATTTAATACTCAAAATATCTATTCATCCACTTGCCTTGGGTCTCTAAACAAGTAAATCAAGCTCTAAACACTCTTCCAAGCCAAGCTTCAAAGCTACATACAAAAACCCCCAAAACAAACCCTAAAATGGTCAAAACCAAAAAAAAAAAAAAAAAAAAGAGAAAGCTTACAATAATGAGAATGGAGCTTCTCTAAGGTTAGAAGAACACAAATCTAAGAGATTGGAGGAGAAGCTCACTTGTAAGGTTTCCAAATAGACAAGATAGCTCCAAGGAAGCTCCAATGTGGTTGGGTTTACACTATGAATAGCATCCAAAGAGAGCTCTCAAGGAGAGGAAGAAGATGATGACATATATCTCTCCATAGGTACGGGCTTGGTAGGGATTGGGAGATGGAAGAGCAAGAAGGAGAAGATGAAGAGGAAAACCATAGCTGGGGTTGGATTTGTGCTGGAAAAAAGAAGAAAAGAAAGAGGGTTCTCCTTTTATAACAAGTGAGATGGGCTCCACCACTAAGAAATCTTGTAGGGCTGAAATCATGGCTTTCGGGACCTCGGATGGGTTTGACGAAGAAGTAATAAGTGATCGCCGAAATATCTAGTTTCTAAAAAGTATATATTTCAAGTGTTTCGGGGACATTGATTTTTGTGTCCAGATTTGGTGTAAAAAAACGTTTTTGCCCCTGATATTGGAAAGGTCGGGTTTCGGGTTTTCGAATGAGAACGGGATTAACACAAAAATTATAGAGGTTAACGAGATGAGTAAACGAGATTGGAGTACGAATTATTAGGATTTCGAATAATCCCCCAAGTACGCGCAAAGTCACACAAGGAAGCCCCAAAGGGTCCCACTAATCACAAAGGCACTCAAATTGTCCAAAGCTATATCAAAAGCTATTCTATTCCCAACTTAATCAAAATTCACTAATCACGTTTAGAACTAACACATGACTTAATTAGCACTAATCGAAGTCACTCGAGTCGGGGTCTTACATCCTGCACCCCTTAGGGCGTTTGGTCCTCCAAATAAAATACAAAGCTCACCTTAGGTAGTAGATGCGGATATTTCTTCTGCACTTGATCTCGTAGTTCCCACGTGGCTTCTTCTGGTCCATGATTTTCCCAAAGCACTTTCACCCAGAGAATAGTCCGTGTCCTCAACTCTTATTCCTTTGTATTAATGATCTGAATTGGTTTCTCAACATATGTAGCATCCTCTCGGATCTCCAAGGGCTCATGACGGAGTACGTGCGATGGATCGGGGACGTACTTCTTCAACATTGACACATGGAAGACATTGTGTACGCCGAATAGCTCAAGTGGTAAGGCTAATCTATAAGCCACGTCACCAATCTTGCTCACAATGTCACAAGGCCCAATGTATCTCCGGGATAGCTTGCCTTTCTGCCCAAATTTCAATGTTCCTCTAGTCGGTGATACCTTCAAGAAAACTTTATCTCCTTCTTTGAACTGTAAGTCCCTTCTGTGAGAATCTGCATAGCTTTTCTGTCTACTCCGAGCTACTTTCAAATGTTCTTGGATCAACTTGACTTTATCACTAGTCTCACTTACCATTGCCGGTCCATGGAAACTGCGGACGCCAACTTCTTCCCAACACACAAGTGTCCTACACCTTCTGCCATACAAAGCCTCAAAGGGCGCCATTTCAATGCTCGAATGGTAACTGTTGTTGTAAGCGAACTCACACAATGGTAAGGTCTCATTCCATTGAGTCTTGAAGTCTAACACACAAGGACGGAGCATATCCTCAAGGGTCTGAATTGTCCTCTCTGATTGGCCATCCGTTTGAGGGTGATAAGTCGTGTTGAACTGTAGCTTCGTACCCATGGATTCATGTAATGTCTTCCAAAATCTCGAGACGAATCTGTTGTCTCTGTCTGATGTGATGGAAACCGGCTGTCCATGTCGACTGACGATCTCGTTAACAAACAACTCCTCCAAAGGTAACATGTGCATCTTCTTTCCAGTCCTCATGGGAATGAAATGAGCTGACTTGGTGAGTCGATCCACGATGACCCATATTGCATTGTTGCCTCTGCTAGTTCTCGGTAGTCCCGAAATAAAATCCATGGTAATTTGCTCCCATTTCCATTCCGGAATCTCTAATGGTTGCAACAACCCTGGAGGCTTCTGGTGCTCTGCTTTTATCAACTGGCAAGTCATACAACGGGAGACAAATGTTGCTATCTCTCTCTTCATATTGTTCCACCAAAATCTACCTTTCAAATTCTGATACATCTTAGTACTACCCGGGTGCATGGAATACTTCGTACTATGGGCCTCAATCATGATGTCATTCTTCAAATCTTCGATATTAGGCACACATAGACGATTACGATAGTACAAAACTCCATCAACAATACGAAAGTCAGGACGATCTACTATATGCTCTGAAATCTTGGCCAACTCTGGGTCTTGTAATTGATTATCTTTGATCTTCTGGATGAAGGAAGGTTCGGATACTGACTTGTTGGCTAATATCACACCCTTCTTCAATGGCGGTAGATCTATTCTCAACTCTTCAAATTGCTCAAAAATGCACGTGCCACTTAGATTTGCCAAACCTGCTGATTTTCTGTTCAAGGCATCAGCAACTACATTTGCTTTCCCTGGGTGATATTTGATCTGGATGTCATAATCCTTGACATATTCCATCCATCTCTTCTGCCTCATGTTCAGTTCCTTCTTGAAAATAAGTACTGTGGGCTGTGGTGGTCAGAGCGGACATCAAACTTCTCTCCATAAAGATAGTGTCTCCACATTTTTAATGCAAAGACAACCACTGCCAATTCAAGATCATGGGTTGCATAGTTCTTCTCATGATCTTTCAATTGCCGAGATCCATAAGCAACCACTTTTCCATATTGCATCAACACACATCCAAGTCCAACATTTGAAGCATCGGTGAAAATAGTAAAACCGCAACTTCCAGATGGTAGAGTAAGGACTGGTGCCGTAGTCAATCTCTTTTTCAGCTCTTGAAAACTAGCTTCACACTGATCTGTCCACACATACGGCACATTTTTCCTGGTCAACTTCGTCAATGGTGACGCAATCGACGAAAATCCTTGTACAAACCTCCGGTAATACCCTGCCAATCCCAGGAAACTTCTGATTTCTGACACATTCTTCGCCTTTTCCCACTTCACTACTGCCTCAATCTTGGATGGATCTACTGACAGAATTCACTCTTATTGAGCTTTGCATACAATTGGTTTTCTCTTAGAAGTTGCAGTGTTATCCTTAAGTGCTCTTCATGCTCAAGCTAGAATTCACACTTATTGAGCTTTGCATACAATTGGTTTTTGCTTAGAAGTTGCAGTGCTATCCTTAAGTGCTCTTCATGTTCTTCCTTGGTCTTGGAGTACACCAAAATATCATCAATAGATACTACTACAAGCTGATCCAGATACTGTGCAAATATCTTTTTCATCAATGCCATGAATACTGCCAGTGCATTAGTCAATCCAAATGGCATAACTAGGAATTCATAATGCCCATATCTCGTCCGGAAAGCTGTCTTCAGTACGTCTGATTCTCTGACTTTCAGCTGATGATATCCGGATCTCAAGTCAATCTTCAAGAAATATGAAGCACCTTAGAACTGATCAAACAGCTCATCTATCCTTGGCAATGGGTATTTATTCTTGATAGTTATTTGGTTCAATCTTCGGTAATCAATGCACAACCTCATCGAACCGTCTTTCTTCTTGACAAACAAAACTGGAGCTCCCCATGGCGAAATACTAGGTCCAACAAAACCTTTGTCTAACAATTCTTGCAATTGTATATGTAATTCTCCCAATTCCGTCGGAGCCATCCAGTAGGGTGCAATAGAAATCGGAGCGGTCCCTAGTAACAACTCAGTAGTGAAATTAATTTCTCTGATGGGTGGCAATCGTGGGATTTCTTCTGGAAAAACATCCGGGAATTCCCAAACAATAGGGATCTCCTCTACCCCTTGGGACCATTTATCCTCCGTGGTAAACGCCAAATAGGCTTCACATCCACTTTTCAAAAGTTATCAGCTTTCAGCGTTGAGACAAACCCTATATGAGGATTTCTCCTCTCTCCCTGAAACAACACTCCCGCTGGTGTCTCATCTAATTTGAATGTGGGGGTCTTATGGAAATAGTCCATCGCGGTATGGTAACTTGCCAACCAATCCATCCCCAGGATAATATCGAAATCTTGCATCTTCAATAAAATAAGGTCTGTGGGTAATATCACTTCTCCTATCTGAATTGTGCAACTAGGGTAAAAGGTTCTACATACAACTTGTTTCCCTACTAGAGTAGCCACAGTTAAAATAAATCCAAGTTCTCTAGCACGCACATTAATTAATTCGAAAATTTTAGGGGACATAAATGAGTGTGTAGAGCCAGCGTCAAATAAAATCCTAACTTTAATTCCACAAATGAGGAGCGTACCTTCCACCACGTTCCCTGCTACTTCTGCATCAGCTCTATTGACCGCATAGACTTGTCCTCACCGCTGTGGCTTGTGTGGAGCCTGCTGCTGCTTACCATGTGGTATATTTATGTTTTGTTGCGGTGGATGCTGATTCTGATTCTGTCCCTATGGACGGGCCTGTTGCTGTTGCTGCTGTGGTCTATACTGCTACTGCAGTACTTGTGGCTGAGGTGGTCTAGCATGATTGTGGACAACTGGTATGTTTTGAGGTTGTGCTGGACATTGTGCTCCCTGTTGTTGTTGATTCTGTCTGTTCGGTCTTGGATAATCTCTCATCTGATGGTTCATCGAACCACACCTGAAGCATGCTCCTGAAATTGTACGACACTGGGTACTATCATGATTCTTCCCACAATGGATACAAACTATCTGGTTCTGAACATTCTGCTCTGGCCTATGCCTCTTGTGCTGGTGATTCCTCTGCTGGTAGTTCTGCTGATGAGTTTGCCCCTTTCCCTAAACTTTAAGAATTTTGTTGTGAAAGTTCTCAAATTTATAGGCCCTCTTGATAGCCTCTTCAAAGGTTGCAAATGGCACTACCCCGTAGCATCCCTCCCTATGATGGGAATAAGTCATTCAAGAAATTTGGCTATCTTCTTCTCAACAGTGTCTACTAACTCCAGAACATATCTTGACAATCTTTTAAACTTTGTGAGGTATTCTAAAACTGTCATGTTCCCTTGCACAAGATGTTGGAACTCTACTGCCTTCTGCCTCTTGACATGGGTGGGTACATACTTGTCCCCAAACTGCTTCTTAAAATTAGTTCAAGCCACTGCATCTGCTATAGTCTTGTATTCCTCCCGGGCCGTCTTCCACCATATTTCTGCCAAACCGGCGAACAAGGACGCTGCAAGCTTCACTTGTTCTCCTCCCATGCATCGGAAGACCTCAAAGATGTTCTGCGTGTGTTCTCGCTAATCATCTGCAGCCAATGGATCCTCTGTCCCAACAAATTCTTTCGGAGCCGTTTTCTGAAACCGTTCAAACAATGCATTCGGGTCAGGCCTTGATGACAATATGTGGGCCTATTGGTTGAGGTAGAACCAACTTAGGCCTCCTTTGTAATACCTCTAGCAATTGTGCTTGCATCCGTGCCAACTCCCTGGCATGATCCTCATCCTTCTTAGCCATTTGTTCTTGTAGTCTAGCTTGGTTCTCATTGGCCTGACGCTGCTTGTCAAGCATGACTTGCATCATCTGCTGAAACTGGTTTTGTATGGTGTTATCAACTGTATCTTCCTTGACTGGCCCCGTATGATCACTATTACTTGTGGTGGAATTTTCGTTTATCGGTCTCTTACGAGGTGGCATAATGCTGCAAAACAAGATGTTAGCACATAATAATCAAGAAGGGGTCACACATTGCTCACACGATTCTATTTAACGAAAAGCCTAACGAATCCTCGCCACATCCATAGGATTTCTAGTTTCTTTTAATTGCCTGAAACATGACTCACTCCAATACCAGTCTGTAGCGAACCCAGACAAGGTCACCGACCAAATCCGGAATCGAGACTTGGGTTACAAATAAAAGATGAATGATGATTGATGCCATAGAATGAACAATACGTACACGGGTCAATGAAGAATGAGATACAACCTGTGCACGTGATTTCCCATAGGTGTCCACGCTGAGGATATCACAACAACATAATATATTATGTTTAGGTGCGGAAGCGTGTAGCAAATCAAGTATGAAATTCGTTTCCATTAACAAGACTGATAACCTATAAACAACTTGATGTCAGAGTGAGCAATGAGCACATAGCATTTTTTCAAAAGTAATGTTAAAGTTTATACAAAAGATCATTTAGTTAAATTTAACATTCCTGAAAATAAAGGCCAACAAAGGCCAGTACAACCAAAACAATAACCCCCAAAGGAATGAGTTAATCGCAAACCCCAAAATGTATCGGATCTCGAGACAACCGAATGTCTACACGAAATCATCGGCGTGCCGCTCAACTAAAAGTTGCGGTTCACCGACTGCCTCCTCAAGCTACGCCTCGGGATAATCGGCGTCTGGACCTGAGTACCAAAGAATGGGTCAAATACAATGATTTGTCAGGTGGGTGAAAGGACAATCAACACAATTATAAATGAGTTTACCTTAGAAATCATTAAAACCTTTTAAACAACATTTTTCATAAAAGAAATATATCACTTATTAGAAAACAGAATGCAATATAGAAACATGTAAGTGTACCAAGAAATCAAGAAGGAGAAAGATGGCAACCACACAAATCTAAGTCTTCTATCACCGAAGTGATAAGAGCATATCGGGGCATTGATCTCAGTCATCGAAATGAGGAGATTCAACGAAAATATTCATATACATATAATAATAATACGGGGCGGGAGAAAAGTAACAAGCCGGGTATCGGGAACAGCGGTAGCGACTGGGTATTGGGAACCACAGGAGCGAGCCGGGTATCGGGACGGGACCACGGTAGTAAGCCGGGTATCAGGATCCAACTGCAGCTGGCGGGACGGGAGGGGAACTTCTAAGTTGGTGGATCAAACCAACAGGGTCGTCCAAGCTTAGTGGTGCCAACTCATAGGTCAAATAACAGAAATCGGGGCATGTATACAAATGTATCAAGTGCAAGTATATAAACGGGCGGGACGGGGTGCTTGATGGACCCTCGGTTTTCCGTCCTCTCCTTTCGCACCCAGGGGGCTAACCTAGGTCTCGGCGGAGGAGGGAAAACGCAGGTATCAACATTTTGTACTGGTATGCCAGATTTACTTTCTACTTGGAATTTGGAATGGTGATGATCCGGAGATTCACCTTCACAAGTAGAAAGGAAATCAATCCTTTTTTCTAACTTTTCAAATTGCATAAGTATTAAGAAAAGAGACAAGTTTGTTTCTGAGAATGCCGTAGGAGGCGTGTTTTTGTTTGTTTGCCGTAAAAGGGGATTTTGCCGTGAAAGGCGATTTTACAAAACTCATCAAGTATGAAAGACAAGAATTGTGTTTTCTTTTTCTCTTTAAAAAATAAAAAAGTACAATACAAAAGGAAGAAAAGGGATCTAACTTCTCAGGAGATTGTGGGGACACGTTGAGATCGACGGTCGCAAGTCATGTATGGACTTCGCCATCGTCCTTCAAATGAGAATGGTTGATGCTTCGATTCTTCGGCTTGGCTCCTAACCTCAGTTTTTTAAAGGACAAGGACAAAGAGGAGGTCTTATATCCAATGAAAAACCGAGTAAACGGGCTGAAAAGCCGTGTTTAGGCCATGTTGTAGAAGGAGGGGACCTTGGGGGGGTGGCCCCCCAAGGGACTTTGATCACGCTGTGGTGTTTCTTGCAGCAGAGCAGTAGGATTTCGTCTGTATTTCTTTGGGAGAATGCAAGTGTGCAAGTGCAGAATTTCAAGTCGATGTCTGTATCGATTTTTTTGTATCGATTTTTGTGTGTATCCCTCCTCCATTTCTTTCTTTTGGACCACCTTTTATAGGCTTTTGGTAGCCATGAGGTGGTTATGGGCATTGATGGCCATGATGAGAGAATTAATGAGGAGTTACAAGTTTTTATTCTTTGATTTTGTAACTCCTTTTTCATGGCTTGTGATTGGCCGATGAAGGGTAGTGGGCATTTAATCGCCTTTAATCTTCATGATGATGAGAGTTTCATGGGTTTAATGCCATGATTGCTTGGATTTGTAACCCCCAAATGCTTGAATCTGATTGGGCCGTCCAAAATAATGAGTTAATGACCGCATTAAGTTGTCAAAAATGGGTCAAGTAACGACATTAAGTGGTCGCCAGGGCATGTGAAGAGTCGCGGGCCGCGCCGCATCTTTTGAGATTCTTCTTGTGATCATCACAGGTGAATCCACACATTGTTTGATGTCGGATTGCGATGCAATTTCAGACATTGATTGATGTTGGTGGGCCGGTGACATCTGTCTTGTCGATTTCACGATCGGTCGGACAGAAAGTATATTTTCTTGGTCAGCCGGTTGGCGATCTTGGAGCGATCGATGATGATTTCTTGCTTTTGACGGCGGATCCAAGATGTCGGTGAAGATCCGTGGTTTTCAAGCATAAAAAATTGGATTTTCAGAAAATCACAGAGGCAGGAACACCCGAAACGCGAAAAGGATCGGAAAACGGGCCATTTGGTGCGAAATCTGGTGACCCGTATTTGCAGGGTCGCCAGCGACCTTGGGCCAAGGTCGCCGGCAACCATAGGGCTTTGGCCCTTTTGGTCGCCGAGCTTCGTTTTCGGCCGTTTTTCCGTCTTTTTTGTTCCTTCTTTCTTCTGTATTTTTCTTGACACTTTTCCTCAATTATTGACTTGATTTTCTTGGAGAAAACCTGACGAGAACCCGCCGCAAAACCGGAACACAAAGTTTTCCATTTTTCGGGAAAGCCGAAGACTTTGTAGCCGATTTTCCGTTAAGGATTGAAACTAGGTCAAACGATGTCGGAATGACCTGAAAATTGAGGTGAAGCTTCTTGAGCAATGGATAGGACCAACCATGAGCTTTTATTTGAGTTTTGAAACCGTTTGGTGTCCCGTCGATGCTTGACTTGATTTTGCTGCGGGGAAAATGCCGAGCTTTGATATGTGGTCAAACGATGTCCGATTGACCTGAAATTTGACGGGGAGCCTAGTGGAGTCATTTTCAGATGACCCATGAGCTCCAATTTGGATATCATGGTCCCTCAAGGTACAGCGACGAGTAGCTTTTTGGAGTCGATGTGCCTCGAAGAGAAACTTGAAGGAGAGCTTCTGACTTACCAAGAGTTTTGAGCAATTTTTTTTAATAGCCTTCTGAGTTTCCGGGGGAATTTTATGGTAGTGAGAGGGATCACGTACCATCTCAAGGCAAAGTCTTGAAAATGACATGGGGTATTTGGATTTTGGGTTTTGGACTTTTGTTTTTGGATTTTGGTTTTGACCTTGTGACCTAACAAGCTGTATGTGGCAGGTTAGGGGGTCGGAGTTTGGTTTTTGGGATTTTTTTTTTACCTTGTGACCTAACAAGCTGTATGTGGCAGGTTAGGGGGTCGAAGTTTGATTTTTTATTTTGACCTTGTGACCCAACAAGCTGTATGTGGCAAGCTGGGGGGTCATATTTTGTTTTTTGGTTTTGGTTTTGGTTTGGTTTGGATTTTGATTTTGGTTTTACGACCTAACAAGTTGTATGTGGCAAGCTAGGGGACCGGAATTTGGTTTTGTGAAATGTCAATTTCAAGATTTTGGCTTAATTTGGTTCATGAGGTTGGATGGTTTGGTTTTTGGAAACTCATGAGGCTTTCTTTTCTTTCTTTGTTTTTTTTTTTTTGAATGGTCCCATCAACTCAAAAGAGGCGTGGGACATTTATTTTTTTACTCTTGGTAAGAGGAATATTTTGACTAAAAGCCACTTTTAGTACCTAGGTGGTCAAACCTAGCTCATGTGGGCTAACCCATGGGACCTAAGGCTTTGGAGATGGCCTAAATCTCATATGGTGTCATTTTTGTAGAGAATATCTAAAAATATCTCTTTTGTGTAGAGAATATCTAAAAATATCCTTACTTGGAGAGAATCTCTCAAGTTTCCTTCTTTTGTGGAAAGATTTTCTCAAAATATCTTTCTTTTAGGAAAGTAGCTAAATTTTAGCACTTACCTCCTTTCTTTTCTCCTTGTTTCCTCTTTTGGTTTGCTCTCTTCTATAAAAGCAAGAGGGGTTGGTTCTTTTGCTCCATTGCTTTCTTTGTTTATTAGAAATCTTCAAGAGTGCTCTCCAAGATAAGAAGTGTTTTTTCTCAAAAGGGCTCCTAGCTTTTCTTCTTCTTTTCCATCAATGGCTTCAAGTAAGTTTTCTTCCTCCACAAGAAACTCCATTGTAGAAGTAGTTTTTTTCTTTTTTTCTTCTCTTCTTTTTTCTTTTCTTCTTCTTTTTCTTTTTGTTTTCCCAAGCACGTTTTTTCCTTTCCTTTTTTTTTTCTTTCTTTCTTTTGTTCACGGTTTTTCTTCTTTTTTTTTTTTACCGTGTGCTTTTTTTTCTTTTCTTTTTCTTCTCGCTGATTTTTTCCTGTTATTTTTTTTTTCAGCGTTTTATTTTTCTTCTTCTTTTTTTTTTTCACGCTGATTTCTCTTTTTTTTTTTTCAGCGTTTTTTCTTCTGCTTTTTTTTTCACGCTGATTTCTTCTTTTTTTTTTCATCGTTTTTTTTTTTTTATGTTTTCCTTGGCTGTATGGACAGGTCTATACGGACGCGGCCGTACTGCCACGTGGCAGTGGGCCAAACTTTTTTTTTTTTCGAGATTTCTTTCTCTCTCTGTTTTTTTTTCTTTCTTTCTTTGTTTGCTCACCATGATAATGAGGTTATGCAATTTCAAAATGTTCATGCATTGTTTTTTTTTTTATGCATCAAGATAGAAGGCTAGAGTCTCTAGGTCAAGCCAACATGATTCTTGACTTGGACAAAGTTTGATTGGTTTTGACCAAATTGGGTTGGAATTGGTCAAACTTTGGTCAAGGTTTTCCTAGCATCTAATGCATGATGATATTCTTTGATGGATGATTTTTGGTAAATGGACTTGGAAGCATGATGATGCATACCTGAAAATCTTTTGTAAGTATTGGGATTTGGAGCTCGCAATAATGTTGAGCTCTTTCTCGGTCTTGCTGGATTTTGAGAAACTTTGCAATTTTTGGATTTTGGAGCTTGCAGCAATGTTGAGCTCTTTTCCAGAATTTTGCGGAAATTTGATGAGATTGGCTCGTTCTCGCAGCAATGTTTGAGTTCGAACCTTCTTTGAGAATTCTCCACCGACTATGAGCTTGTAGCAGTGTTGAGCTCATCTTCAGGCTTCCTGTCTTTTTCGGGGTGTTTCCCTTTTCTTCGGAATTACCCCGGAACCATGTCAAAATTTCGCTAGAATTTTTTTTGTAGCAAAACTCTGTCATTTTGATGGTGATTGATCTTTTCTTTTCCATCTTTTGCCGGTAGTTCTTCCAAAATGAACAAGGGTAAGGGTCATGTTACTGACGCACCCTGTCGGTCTGCCAGATCTTCTAATGTGGCCGTTCAGCAGGCTTGGAAGAAGGTCCAGTTTGTTGAGAAGAACTTGGAAGAGTGCGATTCCCTCAATCGTGATGAGATGAGACAGCGATTGATCGCTCTCAAAGATGAGGAATTCTATAAGATCATGGTAAGCAGTCGTCCTTGGGTTACGGACGATCAGAGCGTTGTGCCCAAGCCTACCTTTTTCTTTGGTGATATAGTCCCCGACGACTTG
This sequence comes from Umbellularia californica, assembly GCA_028538565.1. Classification (NCBI taxonomy): domain Eukaryota; kingdom Viridiplantae; phylum Streptophyta; class Magnoliopsida; order Laurales; family Lauraceae; genus Umbellularia; species Umbellularia californica. Next base: position 70,828,476 of record JAPQWN010000002.1, on the reverse strand, counting down.
ACATACCAAAGGAGATGTTTTCGGTTCTCTTATACAGCAGATGGTGAGGAGAGAACTATTTCCACCCGGTCAACTTTCGATCGGACCATCTCGATCCTGAGCCTTTCTCCCACGTGCCCTAAGAGGGAAGATCCTCCGAGCTGGGTGAAGAGGACCAGTGTGATCAAGAATGGAGTTTTTGTTGGCGGCCCTTCCGGTTTTGCAGAGAAGTCGCCTGTCCGTATGGACATGTTGATGCCAGCCAGTGGCTACCAAGGTTCTGATCATCTATCGGTCGATTTGAGACCGGTGGGCTTTGACATTTTTCGAGGTGACGGTAGCAATTGGGTGAAGCCTTTTCGACTTCGTGGCCATTTCAGCGCTGACTCGAGCTGGGACTCATGGACTGATCACACCCTGAAGATTGGAGAGGCCATTCTGCGGGAGGCCGAGATTTTTTATGCGGTTCGCGCTTTTCGGCAAACCGTCGTTTTTTCCGATGAGGCTTTCATGGCCATACTGGAGCATTCCTTCCACAAACCAACACCCTCATTGTGACGAATGGTGAGATTGGTTTTTCTTTGAAGGAACTGGGCGCCATCACCGGGTTGCCTATCCTCGGTAAACTCTATTAGGAGTTCATGCCTATCGATAGCGTCCTTGAGGAGCAGTCTGAGGAGTTTAGGCTTGTATACTTTCAGCTCGTCGCCTTCTATGATTTTTTTAAGGAGAAGAGGGCTCGAAAGTTAGATGCAGCAGTTGGAGGAGTTGCAGCTCTTAACTTTTTTTATAGCGGGGAGTCTTCTGATGGCATGGCCTAGGATGCTAGGGCTAAAGCATCAAGTTTGAAGAAGATAGCTGCTATGCGAGAAGATTTAAAGAAGTTCTTCGCAAGCACAGATGCCATTTGTCCTGACATTGCTTTGTGGATAAATCTCGAAATCTCGCTATTTACCTCACTTATTGGCTGGGTGAGGCTGTTTTTGCTGGAGGAGATGGAACGCACATCAGGCCGCACTATATTTTTCCGGCTTGTCAGATGGCGTTTGGAGAGCGGCTGGCTTTGGTACCTGCTCTTTACTCCTACTTGTGTACCGAACTGCAGGCTGCTGCTTTCCTAGTTCGACTTGGGCTCCCTATGAACAGGGTATTTTCTACCCATATCTTTTATTCGTGGTATGTATACCACTGTCCTAGCTTCCATCGTTTGGGAGTTGCACAGGACGAAGATCCCTTTATGATTCGTTTGGCTAGAAGGACAGCCGTTTCCGAATCGTTTTTATCTGCTCGTTTGAGGATCCGACGATTTAGGGACGTCGAGATTGGGCAGTCTTCAGTGAAGCTTTCTCCGGGTTTGCGGAATAAGGTTTTCGACTTTGGTGTCTCCCGTGATTCGACCAGGGCAGGGTCGGGAAGACACTATACTTTGACAAAAGCGGAGAAGAGATGGCTTTTCAACATACGGGTTGGTACGATGGTGTACCGTAGACATCTTTTTGTGGATATCCAACCGTATGTCCCTTCGCGTTTTGCATTGCAACTTGGCTTCTCTCAAGGCGTTGTTGGAGCGCCTTCGAGCATGGTGAAGCGCTTTGGAGGTTTGCAAGATGGGAGAAATGCATGGGCTTTTTACAGTGCTGAGGACACTACCGCCATGATTTCCTATCATGAGCTGCCCACCTTCCGAACTGATGGCTTCACGAAGTGGTTCGTGGAGAGCTTCTCAGTGTACCGGGGGCTTTCCAAGAAAGAGCTCGATGTCAAGCAATCTCCTGGGAAAGGTCTTGGAAAATCGGATGGTGTCCGTCGGGAGGAAGTCTTGGCCTTCCTTTCTGGAGAGAAGCATAAGATAGGCTCTTTCAATGAGCAGGACATCATCAGATCAAGACCTGCACAAGGGATTCCTGGTGAGGTCTTGAGACAGCTGGAAGAGGAGGAGGCCGGGATCGATGCTATGATATAAGCAGAGCGTACGAAGACTTCCATGGAGTCTACCTAGAAAAGTAGACCATCCAGTGAGGACTCTAGTGAGAGGCCTGATGTTGATAGTGGGGCAGGATCGTCGAGCAGATTTACCCGCCGAGGCAAAAGGAGGAGAGGACAACGCCGTAACATGAGACGGCATGATAGTCCTTCTGATCTTGAAGTTCCTCTCACCATTGCTGAGAAGATGTCTGAGGATGCTGACGAGCCTCCGGAGAAGAGGAGCAAAGAAAAGGAGACAACTGGTATGATTCTCCTTCTTTCTTTTGCTACTTCTTTTCTTTTATGAAAGATTTTTGTTTTGATCCGCTGCTTTCTTTCTTTTGGCAGAGGATGATGACTTGGTGATGCCCGAGGTTCCTGCTGATGAGGCGATGACGGATCCAGTCGTGGCATTTGAGGAGGAGCCCAAGGACTCTGGAGTGGTTCCAGAACCTTCACCTGGTATGATTGCTTTCGCTTCTTTGTTTTTTTCTTTTTTGTTTTGTGTTGTCTTTTGCCAACAGGTAGCTTTTGTTTTCTTGTTAGCTGACTTGCTAGAGGATTCTGACGATTTCGAGCCATCCATGGACGCAACCTTTGATGATGCTTCGGATGAGCTCAGAGAGGCAGAGAGTACTCCGCCGGTCGTCGAAGAAGGTATTTTTGCAATACTAATCTTGATATTGATTTTTTTTTACAAGATCATATTTATACCTTTTTGTCTTTTCCTTGACAGATTGTGAAGCATCAGGGAAGGTTCCTCCGTCTTCCTCAGAGTCAGAATAGGGGATACCTCCGACCAATCCAGGAGTAGGGGCTTCCTCTTCTTTCAACGAGTCAGCTTCTTCAGTTGGAAAGAGTTTATTGATTACTCATCCAATGGAGTGTGACATAGGCAGTGGGCGCCAGAGCATGGCGAATCCTCATCTGCACCGCACCTTCAATATGCAAAGAAGGTGTTGAAGACTGTTTTGAGCTCATGGGTTGAGACTCTTTCTTCAGGTCACTTGGAAGCTGGCTTTAGCATGATCAAGCATGTACAGTACATTCTTGCTGATAGCAAAGAAGTCGGTCTGGACATCGCAAGCGCCAAAGATTTTGTTGAGGATATCATCACCTTGGGGAACAAATGGACTGAGACCAAGAGTTTCCCAGATGGTGACTTCTTTGATGAGATGTTTATGAAGCCTTCCAGCAAAGTCAAAGCTGAGCTGACTGAGGTCACGAAGACTCGGAAGCAGTTCGTTCGGGAGAAGAACGTTACCGAGTTATCCATCATGGGGCTGAAGCAAGACTTGGACCGCCTTGATAAGGAGGTTGTCGAGGCTAGGCAGTGTCTTGAGCTTTTGGAGGAAGAAGCTGCTGCCAAATGGACCGCCATTGTGGAGGCTCGTGACAAGGAGGGGACTCTCATTCGCCAGGTTGAGGAAGCTGAAGGTAATGTCTGGAGGAAGACTCAGGAGTATGAATAGTGGCAGGTCCTCTGGGAAGAACTTCGTCGTGCTGCAGATGGGTCGCGGCGTTCGGCCGAATTTTATGGGAACATTTTGAAGAAGCGTGGCCTGAAAACTTTGGAAGCCAAGGCTAAGGGTCTGCTTGAGGAGTTAAACCTTTGGTTGAAGACCATGCTAGATTGAGCTCCTGAGTTGTAACAAACTCTTTTCATCTTTCACTTTTTTGGTACCTCCATGTATAAACAATTTTGGTTCTATATATTTTTTGTATCCCCTTCTTTTCACTTATCATTTTTGATGAAAATAGATTTGAGCAAAAACTGATGGGAATGCTTGTTCAAGAATTTGATCAAAAGGTTGTCATTTTGTGAAAATCTTTTGTCAAAGGTTTGTTTTGGGCATGAAAGCCAATTTTTGTGGTGAAAGCCTGGTTTTTGATGGTTTGAAAACCGAATTTTAGATGGCATGGAAGCCTAATTTTGTGTCGTAAGAGCCAAAAAAAATTTTGCGGCATGGGAACCAAAAATTTGAAATGGCATTAAAGCCGAAGTTTTGAGATGGCATGAAAGCCTAATTTTTGGATTGGCATGAAAGCCGAGTTTTGAGATGGCATGAAAGCCTAATTTTTGAATTGGCGTGAAAGCCGAGTTTTGAGATGGCATGAAAGCTAATTTTTGAATTGGCGTGAAAGACGAAGTTTTTTTTTGTTTGTGGCATGAGAGCCAAAGTTTTTGATTTGTGACATGAAAGCCAAAATTTGTGATGGCGTGAAAGCCGAATTTGTTTGTGGCATGAGAGCCAAAAAAATTTTGTTTGTGGCATGAGAGCCAAAGTTTTTTGTTGGTGGCATGAGAGCCAAAGTTTTTTTTTTGAATGGCGTGAAAGCCAAAGTTTTTTTTTTTGAATGGCGTGAAAGCCAAAGTTTTTGGATGGCATGAAAGCCGATTTTTAGAATGGCATAAGAGCCGAGTTTCAAGATGGCATGAAAGTCGATTTTTGGAATGGCATAGAAACCGAAATTTGTTTTGTTTTGGCATAGGAGCCAGATTTTTTAAAATCAAGTTTTGTTTTGTTGGCATGAAAGCCAATTTTGGCGTTTATAGCCAAATTTTGGCGTTTATAACTGAATTTTGGCGTTTATAGCAGAATTTGGCGTTTATAGCCGAATTTTGGCGTTAATAGCCAATTTTGGCGTTTATAGCCGAATTTTGGTGTTTATAGCCGATTTTGGTTTTCAAAACGCAGGTATCGACTAAATGTCGCCTTCCTGCTGAATGGCCTTGTAAGTATCGATGGAATGTCGCTTCCTTGCTCATTCAATTTGCGAGTATCGATGGAATGTCGCTTCCTCGCGGGCTGCATTTGCGAGTATCGATGGAATGTCGCTTCCTCGCGGATTGGGGTGCAAGTATCGACTAAGCGTCGCTTCCCTGCTTTTCCCAAAACTTTTGGTTTTGCGGGTACTGACTTGATGTCGTTTCCCCGCGATTTTGAAATTTGAGGTTTTCTCGAACCATTTGAAATTTGGGGTTTTGCAAGTATCGAATGGGGTTCGTTTCCTTGCGATTTTTGGATTTTGGAAGTATCGAATGGGGTTCGCATCCTTCCGGTTTTTGGGTTTTTGGAAGTATCGAATGGGGTTTGCATCCTTCCGGTTTTTGGATTTTGCGAGTATCGACTGAATGTCGCTTCCCCGCGGTTTCTAAAAAACTTTTTGTTTTTGTTTAAAGACACAAGGGTCATAAATTTTGACTTAAAACCATTTTGTTGTAAAAGCCGAGGCGGACCATGAATTTTGGGTTCAAGGATCAAAAATTTTGGTCAAGTTTGGGAAGAGGCTCCTAAACTTGGATTTTTGAATTTTGATGATTTTGAATAATGAAACGATGAAAGTAAGCATTGTTTTGAAAGTTCTTTTTTTTTTTTTTTTTTTGAAATTTCAACATAAAGATGAAAATTTCAAAAAGGATGGGTTTGATGAGCAAGTACCTGGAAATTGGCTTTGGCCGTGTAGATATCGCTCCGACCCATTTGAGGAAGTCTTTAAGGGTAGTACCGCTTCAAGAACTTGTCATTAATGGGTAGCATACATCTGTTTCCTTCCATGTTTAGAAGAGCGTATGCACCGTTGGAGAAGACTTTGTCAATGACGAAGGGTCCCTCCCATTTTGGTTCAATTTGCCTTTGGAATTGCGGGCAAAGACTATGGGTCTTTTTACTGCAACAACCAAGTCGCCCTTTTTATAGGCGCGTTGCCCGACCTTCTTGTCGAAAGATCCTGCCATGCGTGCTTGGTACAACTCAATGCTTTGTAGAGCTTCGAGTCGTCTTTCATCGAGATTATCCAGCTCTTGGAGTCTCAATTTGACATTGCTTTCTTGCGTCATGTCGTTTTGCAAAGATACCCTTAAGGAAGGAATTTGTACTTCCAAAGGGACAACAGCTTCGCATCCATAGACCAAAGAAAATGGTGTGCTATGGGTTGGTCCTCGAACGGTGATTCGATAGGCCCACAAGGCTTCTGGTAGTTTGTCGCCCCAGTCTTTTTTGTGACTAGAGACCATTTTCTTGAGAATCTTGCAGAGTGCCTTGTTGAAGGCTTCTGCTAGTCCGTTCGCTGCTGGATTATATGGAGTCGAAGGACAACTTTGGATTTTATACTTGTCGCAGAACTGTAGAATCTGTGATCCCGGAATTGTGGTCCGTTATCATGGACGAATCTTTTAGGTATGCTGAAGAGACAAATAATGTTGGTGCGCAAGAATTGAAGGACTGATGAGGTCTTCATTTCGCTGAACGCAAATGCTTCTGACCACTTGGAGAAATAATCCTTAGCGACGAAGACGAAGCGATAACTTTGCTTGATGGGGGAGAGATAGGACCTATGATGTCCGTACCCGAGGCTTCGAAAGGCCATGAGATTACTGTAGGATGTAGCCATTCCGGAGGTATGTGGACATAATCTCCATGAATCTGGCATTTTGGCAGTGCTTGGCAAATTGCATTGCATCAGCTACCATGGTAGGCCAATAATAACCTAGCCTTTTTATCTGGTTGTAGAGCTTAGGACCAGCCTGATGGGGTCCACAAAGATCGGAATGTACTTCTTTAAGAGTTTCCTCAGCCTCTTGTTGTGACAAGCAGCGTAGAAGTACTCCGTTGAAGGATTTTCTGTAAAGTGCTTTTGAAGGTATATCCAAATGAAAGTTCGGTGCTCATCTTTGGATGCTTACCTGTTCTTTTGGATCTTCAGGTAGGATTCCAAACATGATGTAATCAATGAACGGATCTCTCCAGTTACCGATCGGAGGTTTGAGGATAGACATCCGACTTCCAACCACTTGGTGGCATTCAACAACTGCTTAGTGTGTGTTAAGAGGAGGGAGAATCCTTCTTTAACATACTGTGATTTGCATGTTTTCCCCTTCTTCGATCGCCATGGATGCGGCGAGTCCAATCAGGGCAACTGCACAGATGATTTCACCTCTGAGGATGTGGGTGATGTGACAGATGTTGAATTTCCGTCGAAGCGACTGCGCCTTGTTGTAGTAAGGTAGTAAATCAGGCTTCCTGACTTCAAATTTCTGATTCATCTGGTTGACGATCAATTGAGAGTCTCCAAAAGCTTCCAACATGATGATACCGTATTCGAGGGCGAGTTCCAATCCTATAATCAGGGCTTGGTACTCAGCTGCATTGTTTGAACATGGTTCCAGTAGCGAAAAGGCGTGTGGAATCATGTATTTGTCGGGGCTGACCAAGAGAATCCCGATTCCCGATATTTGCTTTTCTTTTTCATTTGTCCTGGTTGCAACGTCAAAGTATATGTCCCAGGAAGCATTTGACAAGGAAGTTTCCACATTGTAGACAAATTCGTCTGGGAGATCATCCTTAAGTGGAGAATCTTTAGGCAATGGGTGCTCTGCGAGGCAGTCTGCTAGAGCTTGGCCTTTGATTGCTTTTTGTGATACATACCTAATATCAAACTGTGATAGAAGGATGGACCATTTTGCCATCCGTGCATTGAGAGAACCTGCTTTTGTGACAAGGACCTTTAAGAGGTTGATCCTCGAAATCAGGTAGACTGTATTGGACAGTAGATAGTGACGCAGCTTTTGTACGGCAAACATCACTGCAAGGCATTCTTTTTCGACTGGGGAGTAGCGATGCTCTGCACGTACCAACATGAGGCTAAGGTAATATAGAGCAACTTCTAGAGAAGGGTCTTCTTTTGGAAGATCATTCTCGGTATCAAGGGGTTGATCCTTGTCATTTGCTGAAGACGTCTCTGTAGCTGCATTGCCGTCTTCAGTGATTGTGTTGCACGGAGCAATTTCCTGGAACAAGTCTGGGAGAGGCTTGAGTTCCAATGTCACAGCTTCAGGAGATGAGGGCTGAGAGGATGATATCTCAGTGGAAGTCACCAGAGAAGATGTAGCTCCGGAAGATACACTACCGATTGGGGAGTACGTGTCTTCGGAAGCTTCAGAGGCACTATCGTCCTGAGCTATCGCATTGCAGGTTATCCTGACAGGAGATGCCCCTAGTGTAGACTGTTGGGAATCGGACTCATCCTCGGATGTAAGAGGATCATGGATCCAGCAGTTTTCTCCATTTTGAGGAGTTGAGAGAGAAAGTTCCCGTTGACTTTCAGGGACTTCCGGTTCCGGATCATGACGAAGATCATTGATGCGATCCTGCTCCCGCACTATGGCAAGATGTTGCAAGATTCTTGCATATTCTTCAAGATTAGGCATATGAGCCAAATCTTCTTCATCATCTGCTCCTTGCGATTCACCCATGTTGGGTTCCACCGAAGCATTGGCTGGTGCTGGATTGACAACATTTTCTTGAACAGTGTCCTGGTCTTCTTCATCATCAGACCAAGATCCTTGTGGCTGTAATGGGTTATACCAGATTACTGGCATAAAATGAGACTCGGGAATCCATTCCTCGTCGGATAGGTATTCTCCTATTTCAAGGGATTCTTTCCACTCATCGATATCGCTGGCAATGTCACTGGACTCGTATCCATCCATGGAGAATCCAACTACCGAGTTGCAAGAATATGATGCCCCCTGCACAGTTTCATTTTTGTATAGAGGTGGCATAAAATCATCAAGGGTGAATTTTCTTACCGCCTTTGAAGCTTTGGGAAGAGATTCTTCCATCACCCCAAGTGAAGCAGTGGAAGAGGTTTCTGCCTTTTCAAGGACTTCTTGTTTTGGTTGAGACTTCTGCTGCTGTTTGAGCTTGCGGAGTTGTCTCTTGGCTTGCCTTCACTGCTGAGCGGTCGGCTTTGTTTTGACGATTCCCCAATTTTCATCTTCTAGGAGATCAGGATGCACCCATATAGGTTGTCCATCTGGTGTTGGATAGGGAACCGAGCCTCAAAGATTTCTTCAACATGTTCATCGAACGGATATTTCTTTTCTACATGTTCTTTGAAGGCATTGGAGAGTTCAAGTCTTTTACCCGTAGCTTTGTTTTCAGCTTTCTTAGGCTGCTGAGAAGCTGACTTGGTCTGCACATTGAGAACCTCCTTTTTCTTTGGTTTTGAGGTCGTAATGGCAGTTGGCTCTTTCTTTGATGATTTCTGACTGTTGAGGTCTTTGATCAACATTTCAGCTTCCATGGAAGCTTCGAGGAGTTCTCTCAGGTTCTTTGATTTATTACCGATGATCATGGAGTGAATTCAAGCTCTCATATTGTTACGGCAGATGTCGAGTAGCGATGCTTGTGGCAGTACATATGAGCATTTGTATGCCATTGCCTTCCACTTGTGAATGAAGTCATATGTTGACTCATTCTCTCCATGTTTTAGGTTGCAGAGCTGAGCCATAGTAACAGAATGATCTTCACCTTGGAAGTAGGTCAGGAAGCGTGTCTCCAGCATAACCCAGTTCTGGATGGAGTTCTCCAGCAAAGTGGAGTACCAATCAAAGGCTGTACCTTTCAGGGTACTTGCGAAGAGGCGAATCTTAAGGGCATCTTGATCCGCGATAGCTCCCGTCAGGATTTTGAAGTGGATGACATACTGTCTGGCTGAACCTTTCCCAGTATATATCTGGAGAGTAGGTTGCTTGAATTTTGCAGGGAACGGAACCGAGTCCATCCACAAAGGGTACGTGGCTTGATCCCATGTTCCTTCAATGTATCCTCTTCTTTTGCTTTTGCGAGGATATCATCCACGTCCTTTTTGGTAAGGGCGCGTGACTCATTGTTTTCTGCATTGGCCTCATCATCTTCGTGATTCGGAGGGCCTTCATTGTTAGGTGGTGGACGCTGTAAAGTGAGAAGAAGGTTTTCCATCAGAGCCTCAATTCTCTGTTGTCCTTGCTCCAACTGCTAGATGCCTGTGGTTACGTCATCACGCGGTGGAGGCTGCTCAGAACTTGTAGCCAAGACGTTCATCCCTCGGGATTCGAACGAAGAAATCATTCTGGTGACTGAGCTGGGGCTCATTCTTCTGGATGAAGAATCTAAACAATGGTTACTCCGGTGTCCTTGGCTTGGAGGAGTGGAGGATTTTTCTAGATGTGTTCGAGTCCGATAGATGCTGCGAGTCACTGGACGTCTAACACTAATTTTGGTTGCAGACTTCTGGCATTTTCTGGTTTTGCCAACCATATGAACAACAACGAATCGGTCGGGTCTTTCTTTTCGACCCATTTGTTTGAGACATGGAGAGTAGAACGTTGGGTTCTTTGTTTCTTAAGTCTCTTTTGTCGATATACTGCGCGGCGATGCATACGACGAGCAATTTGAGCTTCAGTCAGCTCTGGCTGGGCTCTAGCGATGAAGGATGTAGTCCTCCGTGCACAGCAGCCGAGCTTAACTTCTTTGGAGCTGGGCAAGGACAGGATCTGGACGCAATCCTTAGCCTGTCATGGTGAAGACTTGAATTTTGCGAGCTCAGCCCCTGTTGAGATGAAGGGTCGACTTGCGGGAGTGCAGGCTTCAGCATGCTTTTGCGGAGGCCTAACGATGCTGGATTTATTTTGGGCTTGTAGGAGCAAGCCGGCTCATGATGATTTTGTTTGTTCTTTGGGCAGAGGGTAGGTTTCTCCTCTTTCATGTAAGAGAGAGGGTAGAACCGGTTCTCCTTGAGAGGGGCCAGGTATGCTGGCTTTACAGATGCTCGGGACCTCTGTTGCTTTGGTGAAGATCTCGGGGACCAGGTTTTGGGGCAAACCTGGTTTCTTGTGGGTGAGGCTTGGTGGGAGCTCCACGGGCTTCAGGCTTCTTCATGTTCGCCCTTGGTGCCATGTTAGTGACACGTTGCGGGGTGATCTTCTGCTTCTTGGCAGGTTCGGTTTCTTCTGTGGGGAGTGGGAATGGTCCCAGCGACCCGAAGACGATAGTCCGGGGAATTGAAGTTGACCCGGTGTTTGGAGAGTTGTCGAGGGAGATGACGCTTCGGGAACTGGCAAGGCGCTTATGCTTGTTTTGCTTGTCTTGAAGCATAAGTTGGTACTTGTTCTTATCGAAAGTGATGGTCAATGAAGCTGCCATTGTTAGTTTTGGAAAACTTCTGAAACAAGACCAAATCCATTAGTAATCACAAGAATATAGTGATCATAAATGGAAAACAATTATGGTTTTGTCTTTTCAAATCACTTGAGGGGACATGGCCCAACCCAAGCAAAATGAAGAAGGCAAAAAGCCATAGAGGATACAATTGTTCTAAAATGCAAGTATGGTAGGCTCAGGGTGAGCGTTCCAGTGACTGCTAGAAGCAATTATAGACCTTAATTCAAATTACCAAGAAGCAAGGCTCACTCGAGCTAAAATGATATAAGGTTGGAGATACAAATGTGTCGGTCGCGAATACAGTAGACCCGAAAGGGCGTACTAGCAATGCTAGGCACAAATGTTGCAAATTGCATCCTTAGGAAGGACACGAGATGGGATTTTTTGAAAGGTCAAATTTGGGTTCATAAAGAAGAGCAAATGGTGCTCCAATCCGAACAAAGGCTCAACATTTCTACAAGCGCTAAATCCAGAAGGGAGGGAACTAGAATTTCTCAGATGTGAATCCAGTAATGACGGAAGCTTTTTTTTTTTTTTTAAGGGTCAAGATTGAATTCATCAAAGAGAGCAAATGGTGTTCCATTCCGAACAAGGCCCAACATTTCTACGAGCGCTAAATCCGAAAAGGAAAGAACCAGGATTTCTCAACTCTGAATTCAAAAGTGACAGAAGTTTTTTTTTTTTTTAAAAGATTTTTTTTTAAATGTGCACATAGGTTTCCAATTCGATCTTATGAAACCTTAGTAGTTAGATCAGCCCCCAGGTAAGGGTAGGATTACTTAATGAACCCGTTTGAAGGACCCTTGTGTTGACACCAAAAAAGTCAATATGTCTCCTCAACATAAAAAGCCTCGTGAAGCTGCATCCTGCTAAAAATAGGCAAGGCTACTTCAAGCATCAGATTTTGTCAGAATCAGACAGAAACTGAAGGATCCTTCAAGGCAGCCAAAAGAGGCGTACACCTGAGGTTTCGGGCCATTCCGACAACGTTTGGCCTAACTTCACCGCTCCGACAGCTAAATAAGCGCTCCCGGCGGCGACATCATCAAACACGCCAAAACTTTGATCAGAGCCTACGGATGACTCCAGAATGTCTCCAAAGGGCTCCATGCCAAATTTCAAGTCAAACCGACAACGTTTGACCCTCCATTAATGCTCGAGCAGCAAAATCAAGCCTCCCGGCGGCGGGAACCACCGAAGCCATCACTCATAAAACAAAATACATGAGTGGCTTCAACATGCTTTCAAAAGGCTGCACGTCGAATTTCAGGTCATTCCGACAAAGTTTGACCAGGTTTCGATGCTCCGAGAGAAAATCAAGCCTACCGGCAGCGGAGCAACCCGGGACCATGACATCCAAAAACGGAGCCCATGGAACGTCTCAAAATGACTCCAATAGGCTCTCTGTCAAATTTCAGCTCAATCGGACATCGTTTGACCACATATCAAAGCTCGGCATTTTTCCCACAGTAAAATCAAGTGAAGCATCGATGGGACCCCAAACGGCTTCAAAACTCAAATAAAAGCCCATGGTTGGTCCTATCCACTGCTCAAGAAGCTTCACCTCAGTTTTCAGGTCATTCCGACATCGTTTGACCTAGTTTCGACTCTTGATGGAAAATCGGCTACAAAGTCTTCGGCTTTCCCGAAAAATGGGAAACTTTGTGCTACGATGTCGCGCGGGTTCTCGTCAAGTTTTCTCCAAGAAAATGAAGTCAATAATTGAGGAAAATTGTCAAGAAAAATACAGAAGGAAAAAGGAACGAAAAAGACGAAAAAAACGACTGAAAACGACACTAGGCGACCAAATTGGCCAAAGCCCTATGGTCGCCGGGCGACCCTGGGTGCATGGTCGCCCTGCGACCCTACAAATCCAGGTCGCCGGATTTTGCACCAAATCGTCCGTTTTCCGATTCTTTTCACGTTTCGGGTGTTTCGGCCTCTGTGATTTTCGAAAAATGCAATGTTTGATACTTGAAAACGACTGATCTTCGTCGACATCTCGGATCCGCCGTCAAAAGCATGGAATCATCACCGATCGCCTCAAGATCGCCAACCGGCTGACCAAGAAAGTGCACTTTCTGTCCGACCGATCGTGAAATCGACAAGACAGATGTCACCGGCCCGCCAACATCAATCAATGTTTGAAATTGCATCGCAATCTGACATCAAACAATGCGTGGATCCACCTGTGATGATCGCAAGAAGAATCTCAAAAGGTGCAGCACGGCCCGCGACTCTTCACATGCCTTGGCGACCACTTAATGACGTTAATTGACCCGTTTATGACAACTTAATGCGGTCATTAACTCATTATTTTAGACGACCCAATCAGATTCAAGCATTTGGGAGTTACAAATCCAAGCAATCATGGCATTAAACCCATGAAACTCCCATCATCATGAAGCATAAAGGTGATTAAATGCCCACTACCTTCATCGGCCAATCACAAGCCTTGAAAAAGGAGTTACAAAATCGATTTGTAACTCCTCATCAATTCTTTCATCATGGCCATCAATGCCAATAAACACCTCATGGCTACCAAAAGCCTATAAAAGGAGGTCCATTCAAAGAAGAAAGCATGATGAAAATAGATCCCAAGTGCAAGCTCTGAAAATCCAGAAAATCCAAGAGAGAGACGAAGTTCTGCTACTTTGCTCCCGGAAGCACCACAAGGTGATCAACGTCCCTTGGGGGGCCACCACCGCCCCCCCCCCCCCCCCCCCCCCGCCACCCCCCCCCCCCCCCCCCAAGGTCACCTCCTTCTCCAACATGGCCTAAACGCGGCTTTTCAGCCCGTTTACTCGGTTTTTCATTGGATATAGGACCTTCTCTTGGTCCTTGTCCTTTAAAAAGCCGAGGTTAGGAGCCAAGCCAAAGAATCAAAGCATCACATGTTCTCATCTGAAGGACGATGGCGAAGCCCATACATGACTTGCTACCGTTGATCTCAACGTGTCCCCACAATCTCCTGAGAAGTTAGATCCCTTTTCTCACTTTTCTATTGTAGCTTGTATTTCTTAAAGAGACAAAAAGAAATCACAATTCTTGTCTTTCACATTTGATGAGTTTTGTAAAATCGCCTTTTACGGCAAACAAACAAAAACGCCTCCTACGGCATTCTAAAAAAAAACAAACTTGTCTCTTTTCTTAATATTAATGCAATTTGAAAAGTTAGAAAAAAGGATTGATTTCCTTTCCACTTGTGAAGGTGAATCTCCGGATTATCACTATTCCAAATTCCAAGTAGAAAGTAAATCTGGCATACCCGTACAAAAATGTTGATGCCCGAGATCTTCCCTCCTCCGCCGAGACCCAGGTCAGCCCCCGGGGTGCGGAGGGAGAGGACGGAAGATTCCCCTTTTTTTCAGGTCCATCACCTTGCCTCAAACAGTCTAGCTGTCTCCACACTCTGGACAAGGCTTTTCTTAAATCCACTTTGGTCAAACAACGCAACTGGTGGAACCTTAGTGTTTTTTTTTTTAATTCTTTTTTTTAAAGGTTTTTAATGAACTCATCAAAGAGAGCGAATGGTATTCCAATTCGAACAAAGGCTCAACATTTCTGCGAGCGCTAAATCCGAAAGGGAAGGAACCAAGGTTTCTCAAATTTGAATTCAAAAGAGAGAAAACTAATTTTTTTTTTAAATTATGATAATTTTTTTTTAAATCTCAATTGGACTCATCAAAGAGAAAAGATGGCCCAATCCCCGATATGAACGATAGCTGCAAACATTTCTCTGAGCTATCAAGTTCGAAGAGGAGAGGATCAAAGTTTCTCAAAGTTGAATCTTAAGAAAGAGAGATCATTTTTTTTTAAAGAATTTAAAATGAAGTTTTTTTTGAAATCCCCATTGGACTCATCAAAGAGAAAAGATGGCCTAATCCCGATATGAACGATAACTGCAAACATTTCTGTGAGCTATCAAGTTCGAAGAGGAGAGGATCAAAATGTCTCAAAGTTGAATCTAAGAAAAGAAATCAGATTTTTTTTTTTTTTTTTTTTTTGAAGTGAGAAAGAACAATTGAAATCCCATCTCATGTTTTTTTTTTTTAGATGCAAAATGCAACATAGGCCACCAAGTAGAAAGGAGCCAAGGGATCAAAGCATCACGTTCTCAAGTCAACGGGCCCCACCGGGTATGCCAACTTGATGGACCATCGGTTTTCAGTCCTCTCCTTCCGCACCCCGGGGCTGACCTGGGTCTCGGCGGAGGAGGGAAAACGCGGGTATCAACATTTTGTACGGGTATGCCAGATTTACTTTCTACTTGGAATTTGGAATGGTGATGATCCGGAGATCACCTTCACAAGTAGAAAGGAAATCAATCCTTTTTTCTAACTTTTCAAATTGCATAAGTATTAAGAAAAGAGACAAGTTTGTTTTTGAGAATGCCGTAGGAGGCGTTTTTTTGTTTGTTTGTCGTAAAAGGCGATTTTGTCGTAAAAGGCGATTTTGCCGTGAAAGGCAATTTTACAAAACTCATCAAGTATGAAAGACAAGAATTGTGATTTCTTTTTGTCTCTTTAAAAAATAAAAAGTACAATAGAAAAGGAAGAAAATGGATCTAACTTCTCAGGAGATTGTGGGGACACGTTGAGATCGACGGTCGCAAGTCATGTATGGACTTCGCCATCGTCCTTCAAATGAGAACGGTTGATGCTTCGATTCCTCGGCTTGGCTCCTAACCTCAGTTTTTTAAAGGACAAGGACCAAGAGGAGGTCCTATATCCAATGAAAAACCGAGTAAACGGGCTGAAAAGCCACGTTTAGGCCATGTTGTAGGAGGGGACCTTGGGGGGTGGCCATGATGAGTGAATTGATGAGGAGTTACAAGTTTTTATTCTTTGACTTTGTAACTCCTTTTTCATGGCTTGTGATTGGCCAATGAAGGGTAGTGGGCATTTAATCGCCTTTAATCTTCATGATGATGGGAGTTTCATGGGTTTAATGCCATGATTGCTTGAATTTGTAACTCCTAAATGCTTGGATCTGATTGGGACATCCAAAATAATGAGTTAATGACCGCATTAAGTTGTTATAAACGGGTCAATTAACGACATTAAGTGGTCTCCAGGGCATGTGAAGAGTCGCGGGCAGCGCCGCGTCTTTTGAGATTCTTCTTGTGATCATCATAGGTGGATCCACACATTGTTTGATGTCGGATTGCGATGCAATTTCAGACATTGATTGATGTTGGTGGGCCGGTGACATCTGTTTTGTCGATTTTACGATCGGTCGGACAGAAAGTATACTTTCTTGGTCAGCCGGTTGGCGATCTTGGAGCGATCGATGATGATTTCATGCTTTTGACGGCGGATCCAAGATGTCGGTGAAGATCCGTAGTTTTCAAGCATAAAAATTGGATTTTCAGAAAACCACAGAGGCAGGAACACCCGAAACGCGAAAAGGATCAGAAAACGGGCCGTTTGGTGCGAAATCCGGCGACCCGGATTTGCAGGGTCGCCGGCGACCATGCACCCAGGGTCACCGGCGACCTTGGGCCAGGGTCACCGGCGACCTTGGGCCAGGGTCGCCGGCGACCATAGGGCTTTGTTCCTTTTGGTCACCGAGCTTCGTTTTCGGCCGTTTTTCCGTCTTTTTTGTTCATTCTTTCTTCTGTATTTTTCTTGACACTTTTCATCAATTATTGACTTGATTTTCTAGGAGAAAACTTGACGAGAACCCTGGCAAAACCAGAACACAAAGTTTCCCATTTTTCGGGAAAGCCGAAGACTTTGTAGCCGGTTTTCCATTAAGGGTTGAAACTAGGTCAAACGATGTCGGAATGACCTGAAAATTGAGGTGAAGCTTCTTGAGCAGTGGATAGGACCAACCATGAGCTTTTATTTGAGTTTTGAAGCCGTTTGGGGTCCTGTCGATGCTTGACTTGATTTTGCTGTGGGGAAAATGCCGAGCTTTGATATGTGGTCAAACGATGTCCGATTGACCTGAAATTTGACAGGGAGCCTATTGGAGTCATTTTGAGATGACCCATGATCTCCAATTTGGATGTCATGGTCTCGGGGTGCTCCGTCGCCGGTAGGCTTGATTTTCTTTCAGAGTGTCGAAACCTGGTCAAACTTTGTCAGAATGACCTGAAATTTGACGTGCAGCCTTTTGGAGGCATGTTGAAGCCACTCATGTGCTTTGTTTGATGAGTGATGGCATCGGTGGTTCTCCCCGCCGGGAGGCTTGAGTTTGTCGCTCGAACGTTGATGGAGGGTCAAACGTTGTCGGTTTGACTTGAAATTTGGCATGGAGCCCTTTGGAAGTATTTGGAACCATCCGTAGGCTCTGATCGAAGTTTTGGTGTCTTCGATGATGTCGCCGCCGGGAGCGCTTGTTTAGCTGTCGGAGAAGTGAAGTTAGGCCTAACGATGTCGGAATGGCCCGAAACCTCAGGTGTACCCCTCTTTTGGCTGTCTTGAAGGATCTTACAGTTTTTGTTTGATTCTGACAAGATCTTATGCTTGAAGTAGCTTTGCCTGTTTTGTAGCAGGATTCAACTTCATGTAGCTTCTTGATGTCAAGGAGACATAGTGACTTTTTTTGTGTCAACAGTGCTCAAGGGCACAATTATCACTTCATTTCGGGTAGTGCACAACGAGACTAGCAAAATGCTACAATTATAATTTTAGTGCTTTCGGGAATAATAAATCAAAATTCATGAATTTCGAGGGTGCATATCAAAATTTCGGGAACAACGAAATACAATTGAACTTTAGAAATTCCGGGACAAGTATCGAGATTCGAGACTAATTCAAGGTGAATAGGGATCCCGTATGCCGGTTTCAGTATACAACACTTCCATGAACCTTCGTGATATGGTTTCTTTCTCAAACGGACTTCTAACAAACATTTAAACATCACCTTCCTACTCCAACCTAGCCCCCAGATGAATAGTGCACGTCGCTTGAGTGGACGACACAGAAGTAATAAGTAATCGCCGAAATATCTAGTTTCTAAAAAGTATATATTTCAAGGGTTTCGGGGATATTGATTTTTGTGTCCAGATTTGGTGTAAAAAGACTGTTTTGCCCCTAATATTGGAAAGGTCGGGTTTCAGGTTTTCAAACGGGAACAGGATTAACACGAAAATTATAGAAGTTAACGAGATGAGTAAATGGGATTGGAGTACGAATTATTAGGATCTCGAATAATCCCCCAAGTACGCGCAAAGTCACACAAGGAACCCCCAAAGGGTCCCACTAATCACAAAGGCACTCAAAATTTCCCAAAGCTATATCAAAAGCTATTCTATTCCCAACTTAACCAAAATTCACTAATCACGCTTAGAACTAACATATGACTTAATTAGCACTAATTGAGGTCACTCGGGTCGGGGTCTTACACCCTCCCTCTCTGGCCCTCGTCTCCCTTTCTCGCTTCCTCCTTATCCGGCCCTCATCTCCATCACGTAGCCCTCTCTATCACCTCGTCCCCACCATCTCCAAGAAAACCTCATCTCAAAAAACCCACCACTCTCCCTTTTCCGGTCACCTCGTCTCCCTCTCTCGCTCTCTCCCTCTCTGGCCCTCGTCTTCCCCTCTCTCTCTTTGACCCTCATCTCCATCAGGCAGCCCTGTCCATCACCTTGTCTCCCACCATCTCCAAAAAAATCCCATCTCTCTCCCTTTTCTGGCCACCTCATCTCCCTCTCTCGCTCTCTCCCTCTCTAGTCCTCGTCTCCCATTCTCACTCTTTGGCCCTCATCTCCATCACCCAACCCTCTCCATCACCTCGTCTCCCACCATCTCCAAAAAAAAAAAACCATCTAAAAAATACCCATCTCCAAAGAAAACCTATCTAAAAAAACCCATCTCTCTCCCTTTTCCAGTCATCTTCTACTTGTTGCAGCCTCCAGCTCTCGCGCCATCTCTCCCCACAAGGGTCCATCGTGCCTGCCTAAATCTTCTCTAGGGCTTCTTCACTTGCCAAATTCGACAATTCTGCACAAGGACGATCCGTACCACGCATCCCTCCACTTCTGTTTTCGCTCTCTTTTGCCTCCCATAGAACCAACGAGGAGAGCTTTCTTCAAGTGGACTTTTCAATCTTCTTCATCAATCTGCTGGTGAGGGTTTCTGCATCTTCTTGTACAGATATTTCTCTCGCTTTTGTCTTCTTTTGATGCATGTTTGGCTTGTAGTTAACGATTGTAGAGTTAGTTTCAAAATTTGTGTTTCTATTGTTTGAATGCTGTTGGTTTCTTCTGTTTTCTTCTGAAATCTCAGTTGCATTGGCTTTCTATTTGTGATTTTTCACTAGATCTTGGAGTTTTGTTATGTGATTAGAGTCTCTCTTCTTCTTGATCGAGAAATGAGGAGTTTTTTTATGTCCAGAAAAAGCATCCTCTCCCCTCTCATCCAATTCTGCTTCTCTTGGGTGTGAATAGCTAAAGCCTTCGCCCCCCTCTGTCTGTCAGTTTCTAGGTAGTGGTGTGCTATGTTGCTGTTTGCTCCCATGCTTTCTACATTGTGGTTTAGTGATGTGCAATTCTCTGTTTGGTCCTGTCCGATTGAAGGCTTCCTCCTTAGGGCTGAGCTTTGCTTTTGGAATTTTCTCTGGTGCTGTTGTTTTGGCGTGCTGTGTTTCTGCTAGTTTGGGCCATGCTGGTTTGTATTGCAAGCTTCTGTGCTTCGGTGTTTTGCTGGTCTGTGTTTTGTTGTGTAGAGTTATGCACGGCTGGTGTTTTGTTGTTTACTTTGTTGTCCTTGTGGTTGTCTCACGTATCGTTGAGTTCATTTGAGTTTGTGCAGAGTGCAGAGTGCTGTGTAGTGTTGTTTTTTGGTCGCAAGCTTCTCCCTCTGATGGCTTAGCTATGTGGTGTTCAGCTTTTTGGCTTTGGAGTGCCTGCCCAGGGTAGTAGTGTTATAGTCCAGCTGCCTTGTCTTGGGATAGTCAGCTGCAGTGCAGGATTCTTTTTGTTTCCCCTCAGTGCTTGAAGTGCAGTCCTGCTCTTTGTGGATTTTCTATCTCCTCTGAGTCTATTTTTGCCTTCCAGCGGTCTTGAGTAGCTTCTCTTAGCTGTAGTGTTGCCTTTTGGTGGGTGTTGAGTATGTTTGCTCTATGGTTTCTCTCTGTTTTTTCTTTTGTTCAGTTGAGCCCTCTCTTTTGGCTAGTTCGCTTGTTTGGGTTGGTTTCTTTGTTAGCCTCCCCTCTCGCTTTCTCTCTGCTTTTTTTTTCGGGGGCTTTTGCCCTTCTCCTCTCCTTCTTTACTTCAAATTTACCTTTAAGCAGAAAAAAAAAAAAAAAAAATAGTGGCACCTATAAATTTCATCTTCCTCTCTCCTTCACTTTCTTGCTATTGAACTCTCTCTCTCTCTCTCTCTCTCTGAAATCTAAATCTAAAAGGTAAGATTCTTAAATCCAAGGTTTTTAATTTTCTCAGAAGTTCTTTTTTCTTCTTCTTCCGGACTCTCTTCGGAAGGAATCAAGGAAATTGATTGATTTGTTTACTAATAATACTAGGAGCCTTGCAACAATGAGCTAAATGTGAAGTTAGCATTGTCTCTCAAATCTCAGTCTTTTGATTTTTCTCAGTTTCATGTTCTTGAGAAAGCGTTTGTTGGTGTGATCACTAGATTTTAAGATAGGGTTGTTTACTTTCAGAAATTGAGAATCTGAAGTTCATTTTGTTACTTAGGGCGTAGAAAACCTTTGGAAATCATGTGCTATGTAAGAGAATTAGAAGTTTTTTTTTTCTTTTTAAGAGATTTCCAAGTTGTCATTTTTTCTTGATGGGTATCACTCTAGAGTTAATGTCATCACAAGATCATGCTCTTTTTAATTCTTAATTTTTTGTTTCTTGTATAATTTTACAAGGAATGATTGTCTCTGTTTTACTTATTTTATTTTTCGTTGAGATGCATTTAGTATGATTATGTAGACTATAATCAAATTTTTTTATTGTGCATAAATGTAGAAACTTTAACAGAGCACTAATTATCTCTTAGTTTGAAGTTTGTTGATTAGGGTTGATTATAATAAAAAGTTTTAGTTTTTCCCTGAAAATGGAAATGCCATTTTTCTTGATGGATCTCCATCTAGAAGTTGATTGTAATTAAAATTTTCTATTTTGAAGAAACTTGAATAGAGCACTAACATCTTGGTCTATTTATTATTAATGTTTTTTTTTAAGTTTTTCTTGATATGTCTTAATTAGGATTTGTAGATTATAATCAATTTTTCCCTATCTATCTGAAGAAACTTGAAGCTTGAACTAGGCAGTAACTATCTTTGAGTTTGTAGATTTTCTTTTTTATCCTACATAGGCATTTTTTAATGTCTTCATAGATTTTTTGGGTAATTATGTATGTTTTGAGATGTTAGATTTATCCATATTAGAGCAGTCATCATGGTTCCTATAAGCAATAATGATTTTGCCACCGCATGGTGAAAATATTACATTAAAGTGACTTGCATGTAAATATTACTTGGGAGTAAGGATACTCATAAAACGTGTTTGTGCAAATGCATTTCTACGGAAAAGGAAAGGGCAAGCAAACGGGTGCCTAGGTTTCCCATATGACATTTTACATGTAAAACAGAACCTCCTGCCCTAATTACTTGGTAGAAGTTGCAAATAATCACCTTTACGGTAACAAAATCCGTTCTCTTTGAGCACCATTTGATTTAACTAAAAATAAAATTCGAAGAAAAGTCACACTAGAGATTGATGGTTATCTATTCAGTTCCCCCCCAAAGCAAGCATGTGTAAGTGCAATGCATTCCTTTGAGGCCCACTTAATTGCAATCTTGGTCCGACCCAACTACTGACTAATTATGTATAGTTTCATTTATGGCAATGCAATGCGGGTAGTGTTTTGACGGAGGAGAGGGAGAGGGACTTGGTGTTGGGGGATCCACTTAAGGAGGAGGAGGAGGTTGAGGAGCTGGTTGTCACGCCCCCAGACCGAGGCCTGATAATCAAATCCTTAATCAGGGAACGTGGCGTGACGGGACTGAAAATTCTGCCTACATGCGCTAATTATTTTTCCCACAGGATTCCACGGTGAGGATCCCAGTCGATCCATCATAACCAGTTAATCGATTTCACAACAGATAATGATATGCATAAGTATGTAGCAAAATAAAAAAATCAAGTGTAACATGAGATAAGTGCACAAACTTGGTATCGAAAAAAATATATATACATAGCACAACCCAAAGTTAATTAAAGTTGTGATGATCACAAAAGTATATTTCAATTATATAACCCAACATGGCCAACAGAGGCCATAAACAAACTCCCAAAATAAAAGTCACTCCCCAAAAGATATTATCGAAACTCCAAGCTCAACATGACGTCTAAATGACATCATTTGGCTGCCACTCGTGTTCCACCAAAGGCCCTATTGTCTCCTCCGCACACTCCACCTCAAAGGTTGCGGGTCCGACATCTGACACCAAACAAAAAAGTATCAGACACGACGGTCTGGCAGGTGAATAATACAGATATGATATACAAGTTTTATCCAAGTCGTATTTAAAATCATAAAAGTGTATTGAAGACAAAATGTATGCACAAAACAATTTAATTAAACAATTGCTGCATATACAAAAATTTATAGTAAAACTTTTCAAACTGGCGGATAAATATTTAAAACAATGGCAACCCACATATAGCTATATTCTCCTATTACCGAAGTAATAAGAGCAAACAAACAGAAACTGTCGCCATACAAAATGGCCGGAATTGATGCCATACAAAATGGCCAGATCAGAAATCGTTGCCATACAAGATGGCCGGAACAAATAGAAACCGTTGCCATTGCCGGAGCAAACAAACAGAGTTCAAACTGCAGTTGGCAGATAATCTAAAGATCCCAAGCCGGGTGATCAACCCAACAAGGTAACCTAAGCTTAGTGGTGCCGTTCAAAACCAAAACCTGAGTCGATACAATTCAAATCATAGTAATACATTTCCAAAATCGATAAAAAGAACTACTCCAGACAAATACATACTGACAAATTCGAACGAATCAGATGAGTAGCCTTACCAATGTTTCTGAACGTGGCAAAACCACTCGGATCAATTTCAAAAAAATTTGTGAGAAAACATATAATTTGTCTAACTTGGAATGGGATAATTAAAATGATTGATAGTGTTTGATGGGCTTACCGGGGGCAGTCTCAATACACACTTAGTGTCTCCATGCCGGTTTATAAGCAGAGAAGTTGGTGTCTTTGAAGGTCTCCGACATTTGAGGGCATAAAGTGTATATTAAGATTAATGGAAAATCCCTGGGTGATTTAATTACTAATCTTTCTCCATGGTTTTGTTCAAACAAAGTGATTCGGGCTCAAATTCTCGATTCCCGCTGATTTATAAGTCATTAGGAAATTTTTATACTCAAACCGGGCCTCAAATTGCAAAATAGGCCCAAAAAAATGCATCTTAAAATATCTGGGCCAGAACCCAGGTCCGCTCAAGTGGGCTGTCACAGCAGCCAGGCCCACTCGAGCGGGCTGGGCTGCTGCCTAGCTCGAAACAGTCAGCTGAATGCTGGCAGTTATGTACTTTCTTCCTTTATACAAACTTCATTCTCATTTCATCACATTCATCACATTCCCACTCTTATTTACAGCAGGTTGAACTCCCATTAGCTTCCATTAAACTCCCTTCAATCACCAATAATCACTCATTCATTCTAATCACATATCAAAGAGAATGAAAACAGAATTTTAGAGTTCAAGTAGATAACACAGAATTTATCTTTTCTAAAACAAAACTGAAATCTCAACAACAAAATCTCCCATTAGCTTCCATTAAACTCCCTTCAATCACCAATAATCACTCATTCATTCTAATCACATATCAAAGAGAATGAAAACAGAATTTTAGAGTTCAAGTAGATAACACAGAATTTATCTTTTCTAAAACAAAACTGAAATCTCAACAACAAAATACCCCTTGAAATGAACTAGCATTGAACCATTCCCTGCACAAAAAAATCAGGTATAACCTGATTCCAAAGATTGAGAAAACAGCCCTTCCAATCCAAGAAATAATACCCTCAAACTTTAAATAGGAAATCCATCTCATGAAACCATCCATAAATATAATGTTTCCAGCTAACAAAGTTATAAAACTCTGCAGAAAATTGTACAAATTTTAAATCCAAGTCTTCTGAAATCAGCCATTTATACCCAAAACAATAAATCAAATAGTATAGCATTTTCACATTCATCTTTTAAAAGGAAATCATCAATTCAGTGGCATGCATTCCAAACTGAGTTATTCACTTGCCTTGGGTTACAAATAGGTCTCAAAATACTCCAAATATTTCCTATACAACCAAGCTTCAATCTTACACCAAAAGCCCCATGAAAACTAGCTCAAAATCCATGAAAATTCGAAATCAATGGAGTCCTCCAAGAGAACACCTTGCATGCATGTTTAGAGGCTTCTATAGGCTTAAAAGAACATATGGTCTCAATAAGGTAGCAATGGCCTACCTTTAGGTGGCTCAAACAAGAAGAAAAGCTTGGAGAAGATGATGAACCCAGCTGAAATCTCTTGAAAATGGTACCTTTGGAAAGCTTGGAAGATGAGAAAGGGAGTGGTGTAATTCGTTTCCCAATTCGGGTTTGATTCCTATGACATGCAGAGGAGAGAAGGTGTGGAGAAGAAGAGAATTTCTCCCTGGTTCGGTTCCGGCAACTATGAAGAAGAAGAATAAGTGAATCAACGTGGGTTTGGGTTTTAAAATGGGTAAGTTGTGGGCCCCAATGACTCTAATACTTCAAGGGCTTAAAACTCCCTTTTATGGGTCCCGGATGAAATCGATGAAGAAGAAAAAAATGATCGTTGAAAAATCTAGTTTTCAAAAAGTATATTTTCCTCATGATTTTCAAATTTCAAAATTTATGCATAGATTTAATGTAAAAAGACGAATTTGCCCCTTTTTCTCGAAAAACGCGATTTCTAGAGTCAAATGCAAACGGAGCAAATATGAAAGTCGTTGGAATCAAAATAAAAAATTCAAAAATATCGAAATCCATATTTTACAAAAGTCAAATAAATCAAATTCCCACACTAACACGCGTCACACGGGCCACCCCATGCCCGATTAAACCAGACTCAACGCGCTCAAAATTCTCCAAAGCTGTTCAGAATTCTAATCTAACTAAAAAAATCTAAGCTAATAGTCCTCTAATCCCACTTAGAGACTAATCACAATTAAAAATAATAATAAAATATACTAAAACTGGGTCGGAGCCTGACACTGGTGGAACGGTATCCTCATAGTGATTGCTCTCAATCATCAGATCAATATCGGTATACATTGTCACTCTCTCTCTATCAGTTTTTTTTTTTTTTTTTTTAGAAAATTTCAAATTTGGGCTTAAGTTTCTAGGAGTAATCAGACAATACATAAAAAAATTGGTTTTTCTACAAACAAATTGAGCTCAAGTTTCTGGGAGTTATCATAAAGTGCTTCAGGAGAAGGTATCAAGCACAGATTGCTTTGTTTGTGTGTTGAAACAAAATGCTCCACCATAGCAGCATACCATAAATATACAAAACAAACAGGTCCATAAAAGACACAGCTCTTTTCTAAAGTAGGTCCATGTGCAGATTAGGAAAACTAAATAAAAACTTAAGGCCCTTTTTTGAAATTCTCCCTTTTTTTTTATTGGTGGTACTGGAGCCTGGTGATAGGTTCTTATTTGAGATTTTTTTAGTACTTTGCAGTTAATGGTGCTGTGAAGCCTTTGTTATGGCATTGAGATTTGTCTCATAATTTTTGAACAATTACATATGGGGTTGTAATACCAAATATGCGTTACTACTATATCATAGTTTTGATACCATTTTCTATATCTAAAGCATTCCTGAACTAAGATTTTTATAATGATATTATATATATAGTCAAATATTTATCTAAACATAATGCCATGCATGATATCTAGCATCTCATAAGCCATAGCTGTTTTTTGGCTTGAACACTCCTGTGCTTTATTATTTTTGTTAAAACCTTCTCTTTAATTTTGTTGCGGCATCTTCGATATTGACTTGCTATGACATTTGAGTAGTGAACACAGTCTAGCACTTCTTATCAAAGGCATTATCATACTGTTATGCACCACGAAGTGGAGGGGTTGAATATGAAGCAAGAAGAAGTATATCAAGTGATCAAGTGGAGGAGTTGAATATGAAGCAAGAAGAAGTATATCATGTGATCAAGTGGAGGAGTTGAATATGATGCAAGAAGTATATCAAGTGGAAGAGTTGAATTCAAACTTATTCTACATATGTCTTTGTTTCCAAATCAACTTTCTGAGATCAATTCCGATTTGGATTTGATGTTTGTGATCTTTGATAGCATGTGACTTTTATGTTTGTAATCTTTGATAGAAAATAGCATGTGACTTTTATGTTTGCCATGCTTTTAATTTTGCATATTCCCATTTTTATTCTCAGTTTGTAGTATACTTTGGCTTTGCATTCCAAGTTCAAACATCTTTGTTGGTAGATATTTTTGTGCTTCCTGAGGGCTGATATTTGTAAAAAAAAAAAAAATATTGCTTTTAGTGGCGGCCATATGATCGCTGTAAAAAGCAGTGTTTTTTAAAAAAACAATACTGCTTTTAGCGGCAGCCACATGACCGCCGCTAAAAGAAAACTAGTTTTAGCGGCAACCATTTTTACTATTACCAGAGGCTAGGAAAAAAAATGGCCAGAAAAAAATACTTTTTCAGCGGCAACCATTTTTACTATTACTGGCGGCCAGAAAAAAAAAAAACACTTCTTTTAGAGGCGATAGAATGGGCGCCGCTAAAAAAAATGGTTTTTAGCGGCAGACATTTTTACAATTACCAGCGGCCAAGCGCCCCTGCTAAAAATTACATTTGTCATCTTACTAGCCCACGAATATCTTTTACTAGTGGTCCAAGGCACCGCAAGAAAAAAAAATAGCGGCTTACCCACCCGATGTATACCGTCGCCAAGCAGCGGCCACACTGATCACCGGTAAAGGTTTTACCAGCGGCCAATGGCACTTTTACCGCCGTTAAAAGAAGTTTTTCTTGTAGTGACGCCTCCAATTTGTGGAGGGGTATGCAGGAAGCCTTGGGGACCAAATTAAATTTTAGTACAGCTTTCCACCCTCAAACGGATGGTCAAATGGAGCGAACAAACCAAACTTTGGAGGACTTGCTAAGAGTTTGTGTGTTAGATTTCAAAGGTGATTGGGATGAGCTTTTACCCTTAATTGAATTTGCATACAATAATAGCTATCAGGCCAGTATCAAGATGGTTCCATTTGAGGCAGTGTACGCCCGAAATTGCAGATCTCCAATTTGCTGGGAAGAGGTTTGTTAGACCCCGACCCAGACCAACTCGATTAGTACTAATTAAGCGAGTGTTTAGTCTTAAGTGAGTCTTAGTACTAGCTGGGTTAGAATGTGATTAGACTTAGTCTGGATTATGGCTTTGGGGATTTTGAGGACGTTTAGTATGAGTCAGACACGCTAAGGGACGCCCTTAGTACACGTGTAAGAGTGGGTTTTCGTTTTAGGTATCTTGTTTGATCGTGATTTTTGTTTCTCTTGAATGGTTTTATTATTCGTTACAACTTTCATTTTTAGCCTGCATGTATTTGAGGCCCAGAAACCCGAGTTTTGGCCCAAGAGGGTAAATCTGACTATTCATGCTAAATCTTGACACAATTTTTGAAGTCGTTAAACTATGTCAAAATTATACTTTTCCAAAACTGGATTTGTCGATGATCGTTTTGTTCTTCTTCGTCGACTTCATCCGGGATCCATAAGACCATGTTTTAATCGTTTTAAGTTCAACTGCAGTTGGGACCCACTCCCATACACTATATATACTCTCTCTCCTCCATTCTTCTTCCCATTTCCTACAACTCTTCTTGACCTAGAGCAAGAGTGTGAAGAAACCTTCTTCTTGACTTTCTCCTCCTTGAAATCATCTAGCTAGAGTGTCCCAAATCAAGATCCAAGGCTGCCATTCTCTTCCTCTCTTCTCAAGCTTCGTTTGGGGTATTTTTGGAGCCAATCTCTTTTACTATTCATCATCTTCAACCTCTCTTCTTCGTGTTCAGCTAGCTCGAGGTTGGTACTTTTCTCCATTCTTTCATTTGATGTTCATTTAGCTCCTTTAGAGCTTGTTTTCCATGTTTTCAAACCCATTTTCGAAATGGGGGTTTGTGAGGACCAAATGGTGATTTTTGTGTGCTCTACTTTAAGGATTTTGTGTAGATTTCGTGGATCTCCCCTCTTGTTGAGTTTTGCTTGGCTTTTGGACTTGAGGCAAGTAACCTTTCTAGGCTCTTTGTGCATGTTTATGACATATGGGTTTTTAACCCTAAAATCTATATTAAATGTTAGATTGGTAATCTATGCATGGTTTATTTATGGAATGAATGTTGTTTTTGACCCTTGGTGAGCATGGTGGCTCAGGGGTTTTTTTCGGTTCAGAGGTGAAAAGAAGAAGAAGAAAAATGTATGAAGATGAGTGGAAGAAAGTGCAGTTTCTGCACTCAGGCGCGTTCAGGCAGAAGCCTGTTCGCTCGAGCGACCACAGGGTCGCTCGAGCGAACGTGCCTCTGTTTGAAGAATTTCGGGCAGAAACCTATCCGCTCGAGCGAACCCTTGGGTTCGTTTTAGCGAACAAACCTTTGTCTGGGTCCGCTCGAACGAATGTTTGACCGCTCGAGCGAACCCGACTATCCCAGTTTTGGATTTTCAGTTCTTTTCTGAATTTCTTGGAAATTGAAAACTAGACTATGCTTTAGAATTTTAATTGACATTGTGTAAATTGGAATTCCAAAATGTACCTTACCTTCGGGGACATCAAGCTATGTAGATTCTAACATTTGGGTTTCAACTTCACAAAGGTCGATGAACAGTCTCAGCCTATGCTTGATAGATTTGTTTGCACTCTTGTTTTGATGCTTCATGCATCATCATGTTCTCATTTGATTTTCAAGTATAAGCTCGTATTTAAGATGTGTTTCAAGAATCATGTTTCAAGAATAAAAAAAAGGGAATCATTTCTTAAGTTCATTAAGCATTTGTGCTATGCTATTTTGCTAGTCTTGTCGTGTTGTGAGTGATAAATGATTTTCCCTAATGTTTTGTCGTGTTCTCGAACGTGTATCGCCGTGTTTTGTGCATTCATGATATAAGTGAATACCACTGAGCTTGGACTGCCCTTTTAGCTTGATCCACTACCTGGGGGTCCTTAAACATGTGGACTGTCTACAGACTAGTCGTGTATTATATTACACATCGTGCGTGTTCGTGTCCCGGTTCTGCGGCCGGCCTCCCCGTCTACCTTGTGTAGCGTGGGATCGTGTCTTGCGTGTCGTGCTTGTCGTGCGTGCTTGCTCTTGTCATCATATATAATAGAGAAAGGATAAGCTCAATGTGGATTTTTCTTTTCATGATATTATAAGTATTCATGCTAGTTTCGTAAAATTGAAACGTGCATTTTAAATCTTGAACTGTCTTGTTAGAGTGTTTATTTTGTTGTAATTTGATAGGATGCATTCATCTTCATAAGCTTGTCCTCTCATTCATTCAGGTTCTCCTTTCTAGGATCATCATGCTTATTTCTCTTTCATGGTTTTTGTTTTTACAAAGTTGCATGGTCTTTCAAAATATTCTTAAGTTCTCAAAGCTTTCTGTTCAGTCCTGGTATACTTCTTTCTAAAAGCTTTGAATTTGTTTAGCTCTTTAAAATCCTTCAAACCTTCAGAAATTCTGTGTGTTTGGCCTGTCGGTCAGGTGTCGGCTAACCCACAGTGAACCAAGTTTAACCGAGACAGTGTCGGTTAGAATTCCAGAGAGCTTCATTTTCAATCATTTGTTGTTACTCTCTGGTCGGTCAGGGTGTCGGTCAAGGTTCGGTTAACCGACCCTCATTCAAAACCTGACCGAAGTTCTCTCGGTTGGATTTCCAGAGAGCTGTTTTCTGAACTGATTTATTCTGTCGGTTAATGTGTTGTTCAACCCTCGGTTAACCGAACAAGTTCAGTCAATCGACCATGCTTTATGGTTAGCTAAAAAATTTGAAAATATGACCGTTGGCAAGTGACCGTTGGGGGTGTCGGTTAACCGACCCATGTATGTCGGCTAACCGACGCCTAGCCGTTAGAACAACTTTTTCTATAAAAAGTGGTTTTCTCTTTTGGAAAAGTTGCTGAACTTTGGGGGATTTTCAAGGGCAAGGAAGAGCAACTTTTCAACCACCTTTGTGAAGGGATTATGAAGCCATCTCATTAGATTCAACCTTTGATCCTCAAAATGGGTGTGCTTCTCTTCTCTTTAAATTTCAAAAACATGCTCTTTTCTTAAACCTTTGTGTTTCTATTTAAGGCATGATCATAGAGTTGCTTGTATCCTTGTGTAGTTGATTTTCATAACATGTTTCATCTTTTAAAGTCTATTTGATTTATGAAATCAACTTATGTTTTGTTTTCACATGAATTTTTCAAAACCTAGTTTTCAAAATCAACTTGTTTATCTTGTAATTACATCTTTCAAAATACAAGTTGGATCTTTATGAAATCCATGTGTAAATCATTCTACTCTTTGTCTCACATATGATTAGCATCTTTGAATCATCTTGAATTTCCTTTTCTAAAAAGAGTTTGAATGTTTTTCTAGAACTTGCATCTACTACACTCTTTGTCATTCATTTGCATGCATCTAGAAGTTTAATTTTTTATTTTCATATCACCCTATTTAGAGGCAAATCTTAGTGCTTGATTAGTTCCCTTATCCATGCATGTTGAGGCATAATTCATAAGAGAAAAATCTAAGTTGTAAAGGTTAGTGCTTAGCCTTGAAAAGCATTTGTTGTGGTTGTAAAGGTTTATGCTTAGCCTTGAAAAGCATGATGTATGTGTAAGGTTTGAGGTGATCCTAAACCTTAAATTGATTAGTGAAAATCCGGTAGGGTTACCGGGAGTGGATGTAGGCAATTTGGCCGAACCACTATAATTGATTGTGTTATGGTGATTGATCTTGTACTTTTATTTCATGAATGGTATACTTATGCTTAAGTGGTCATTGAATAGAGAATGTGGTTATATGAATGCTTAGGATTGAATATCTAGGAGTCCTCTTTCTTCATCAAAGCATAATATATTTAAAAGTGAAAGAAATTTAAAAGTTGTATAAGCTCTTAGGAGTAATCCTATTCACCCCCCCCCCCCCCCCCCCCCCCCCTAGGATTCGATCTTGGACTTTCAATTGGTCTCAGAGCAAGGTTGCTCTTGATTAGGTCTTACCACCTAGAGTTAGAATCCTAATGAGTGCTTTTATTTTGTTGCCACCATGCAATCTCATTTGGGAGAGGGAAATGCCCCAAATAGACCACCCTTGTTTAATGGAACACACTATCGGTATTGGAAAATTCAAATGCAAGTGTTCTTAGAATCCCAAAGCCTAGATGTTTGGAACATTATTGAAGAAGGCTACCATCTTCCCACTACCACAGAAAAGGATTCTGAAGGAAATGATATCTCCATAAAACTCAAACCCAAGAGTACTTGGACTCAAGGGGAAAAGGATAGAGCCAACTTGAATGCTAAAGCAAAGAACTCTCTATATTGTGCTTTGTCTCAAGAAGAATTTAATAGAGTAGTAAATTGCAATACTGCTAAAGAAGTTTGGGATACTCTAGAGACCACTCATGAAGGAACGGATCAAGTCAAGATAGCTAAAATTCAAATGTTGACTTCTAAATTAGAAGACATTAAAATTCTTGAGGAAGAAACATTTGATGAGTTCTACACAAAGATAATGGAACTTGTCAACTCTCTCATAGGTCTAGGAGAAGTCATGGATGAAGTTAAAACTGTTAAAAAGATTTTGAGATCTCTCCCTAAAAGATTCAAACCAAAAATTGTGGCCATAACTGAGAGTAAAGATGTTGACAAAATTAAAATTGAAGATCTAAGAGGAAATCTACTCACTTATGAATTAGATTTTAAAGTTCAAGACAAAAAGAAAGGAGTAGCCTTCTCATCTCAATTTAAGGAAAATAAAAGTGAATGTGATAGTGATGAGGACAATGCTCTGCTTGTTAAAAAATTTAAGAAATTCTTTAGAACAAACAAGAACATTAGAAACTCCGATGAAAGCAAGTCTCCTAAATTTCAAAGAAGCCCCAAGAGATCATTTGTTAAAAAGAATGTGCAATGTTACAATTGCAAAGGGTTTGGACATATTGCACAAAATTGCTCCACTCCTAAAGAATTTGAAAGAGGAG
Organism: Umbellularia californica; assembly: GCA_028538565.1. Lineage (NCBI taxonomy): Eukaryota > Viridiplantae > Streptophyta > Magnoliopsida > Laurales > Lauraceae > Umbellularia > Umbellularia californica. Next base: position 70,796,289 of record JAPQWN010000002.1, on the reverse strand, counting down.
ACAAGAGAGGAAAGAAAGCCTTAAACATAACTTGGGATGATGAAGAAGAAGAAAGTGATAAAAATGAATCCCAAGATGATGAAGATGAAAATTCCCCTAATTGGCTTCTCATGACACATATTGAAGAAATTAATGAGCATAATTCATTAATAGATGATTTATTAGGGTAAGAAGAAACCAAAAATGAAAATGAAGATAATGAATTACAACAAGCTTATGATGAACTCTATGAAAATTTGAGATTGTGATTAAGAAAAACAAATTGCTAAAAGAAGAGTCTAAAACGCTTGTCAATGAATTAAGCATCTTGAAGGATGACTTAAAATTGAGAATTATTGAGAAAAAGAGCATAGAACAAAAATTCATCACTCTAAATGAAGATCTAAAGCTTGCTCAAAACAAAATTCATAATTTACAATCCAAGTTAGAATCTAGTCAACTTGAAATCAACTCTCTACAATCAAAACTTACACTACAGCAAAATGCACTTTTGCCAACGCAGTCATTGCGTCTGGAAAAGTGGGTTTTGCGTCGGCAAAGGATTTCCCGACGCATTTCAGCGCGTCGACAGCGCGTCGGCAACCATGTGTAGCCAAATCCATAGTCGACGCTATTTCAACTGCATCGGCATATCCCTGCACAATTGCCAACGCACTGCAGCGTTGGCCAATACGTCGGCAAAGAGATGTGCGTCGGCAAAAAGTCCAACTTTCTGATTCGAAAACCATATTTGCCAACGCAATACCAGCGTCAGCAAAATAAACGCCGACACTGGTAGTGCGTTGGGAGTTCCTAGTAATGGCCGACGTTGGCAGTGCGTTGGGAATTCATAGTAATGACTGACGCTTGTAGTGCGTTGGAAATTCCTAGTAATAGAAAATGCTTGTAGTGCGTTGGGAATTCGTGGTAATAGCCGACGATGATTAAGCGTTGGGAGTTCATGAAATAGTCGACGCTACCAATGCGTTGGGAATGCATGAAATAGCCTACGCTACCAATTAGCGTCGGGAATGCATGGAATAGCCGACTCTACCAATGCGTTGGAAATGTGTGATATCTTTGGGCCAATTGTTGGAAAATGCAACATCGCCGACACAAAAATTACGTTGGAAAATGTTGTAATACATTTTCTTTTTTGCAACGCACGCTTGTACGTCGGGAAAGATTATTATTATTTTTAAATTAAATTTTCATTTATCCCTATATACCACAAAAAAAAAAAAAAATCTGAATACTTGTTCAAACCACCAAACTTGATGCACAACCCAATTTAAAATATATTCATTAACAAATCGAAAATAACATCCACAACCAAATATCCTACATCCATAAACCAAAATAAAACCATAAATCTCTAAAATACACAAATATTACTACTTGATAATTTCAAAAAATCTTTAACATATACAAATGTCTGTGATCAAAATAAAAAAGGTAATCCTTAAGAGCCCGCAGCCAGCACAATAAAATCCAAAATCAATCTGCAAAACCAAAAAAGAACACCGTCAGAATACAAGTAGCAATAAACTAGCAACAACGAGGGAATAAAATCATCATTCAACACTAAAGAACAAAACATATTTTTTTATGAGAACGAATTGCTTTTTCAATTTCTGACTCAAATTAATCGAAGAACATGAGTCTTGTTTCAATAACATGGAATTGCTGCTGCATCACTAGCTGCACATGTCATGCCACATTTCCTATCTTGTAACAAACTTAGATGAAGTTGAAGTATATCACCTGTAAAACCTCGAATTGACTTGGACAAATCGACTTAGACATTGTATTAAACAGTAATACAAATAGTATTAAACAGTAAAGCAAAGTGACTTGGACAAATCTTGTACAACCTCGGACCAATCAATTGAATATTGACTAATACGTAATCGATTGAACATTACTTTAAAACAGTGTTTCTGTTCATAAATGAAATGTTCCAAAAGCTCCTAGAAATTAATGGTCCCAATATTGGACCATTTTTATCTATATACATTAGGATCCCAATTCGTGGATCTCTCAATTTGAGGAATAAGATGATCAAACCACTTCTTCTTAATCATTTCCAAATTAGATATATGTTGGTTGATCATATATTTTATTTACAATACTTAGATGATTCAGAGTATCATTTCCTATTTGATGCTTTTGAATTACATATTCAAAGATGCAATTGGATAAAAAAGGGGTAATTTATAATAAAGTTTTCTTGTTGTTGATTTCTAGATCTCATTGCCTTAAAAAATCTATAATAAAACCACATGGAGAAAATTACAAAGGAACTGCAAAATTACGGATCATAAAGGGGTAATTTATAACAAAGTTTTCTTGTTGTTGATTTCTAGATCTCATTTGCCTTAAAAAATCTATAATAAAATCACATGGAGAAAATTACAAAGGAACTGCAAAATTACAACTACTCACTCGCATCATCAAAGGAACAAACACCAAGTGCATGAAAAGAAACAACCTCAAAACAATAATGAAGTGAATCCAAAAACCAAAATAGGAGAGCGTACAAGTCAATTAATTGCAATGTTTCAAAAACCAGACCAAACTAAACTGCAACTTCAAAACCAGGGTACTGGTTAAAAAAAAAAAAAAAAAACTGCGAAAGACCAATGGTTGAAATCAGTTTGATTCAGAATTAACTATTTTAAATTTTTTATTGTTTCTTATGCCATAGTTGTGTTGGCTTAAACCAGACCATCAAACCAAGTTGGAGTGTTGGACACAACCGTTCATGCTCTATAATTTCATATAACTAAGGGTCATTTAATAGAATGGAAAGAACAAGAAAACTGGCAAAACCCATGCTTGGAGCAATGGCAAGGCATCCCTCTACTATTGAGGGCTGTAGGGCTAGAGTCAGTGATGGGTATGCTTAACACACTAAGAACTAAGAGGAACACAGTCTTCCCTAGTTTTCTGCCCAAATTATTAGTGTGAAAGGTGGGAAAGGCAGAATGACAATATCCTTATTAATGTGGTGATAAATGACAGTATCCTTATTAATGTGGTGATTTCTGATTTTCACACTACCTTGAACACATATACAGCTCATAAGTGACAACCAGATAAAAATGCACATAGTAGTTAAAAATGTAATAATGTGTGGGGTGTATCAGAATTGGAACTTTCTGAAGCTACAATGCTATACATTGTCATCCTTGGTATAATAGACCTGCTCATACTTAATTCTTATGCTGTTAAATATAATTAGTTGGTCTTTTTTGATAAGCTAAATTTTTTAACTAATATATCACTTTCCGCCTTTTACTATGTATTATATCAGATTGAGATACAGCAAAAGGATGGGATTTGTCCTGCACCAAGTGACATGGCAGAGCAAGTTCTATCCTACTTGAAAGAGAAGGAGTTTTTGCAAGAGTAGTGACTGATTATGCCAGCATCCCTTCAACATTGTTAAAATTGGATGTATTCTTTCTTGTTGTAAACCAGAATAAACATGACCAAGATTAGTCATCTTTTTATTCTTATTATTTTGGTTTTCATGTAAGTGGGTCATCCCAAGACTCACTTAATTGTTCTCTAATGGAAAAATGCCTGCCTAACCCAGCATGCTAAATGTATGGTTGACAATTTGTTGGCCCATAATTTGTTTTGATATTTATTTATTAATATTCTTGGGGCTAATGTTGCATCTAAATTAGCATTGTTTTGATTTTTTTTTGTTACAAAATTAGGTTGATGATACCAATAAAAAACAGTTAAGACTCATCATCTACATTCCAATTCATCACCAGTTTAGCTTCATCTCATTAATATAAACAGTAATTCGAACTATGTTGATATCTCTATCTTTTGATAATGTGCATGAAAGTGAGCTTTCTGTCTTTATTTAGGGCCCGGTTGTTTGCAAGAATTCTAAGAATTTTTGTTGGAGTTTTTTTAATACCCCAAATGTTGTTTCTCTCCTAGTTTCACAAATGCTGATGTAGAATGTAGCATTTTTAAAATCGAGATTATACGACTACATGCCAAAAGTGACATTTCACGAGGTTGGTTTTATAAATTCTCACCATTCAAAAAATAGAGTCTGGAATTCCTTAAGGACAGGACATGTCATTGGTCTCTGGCTGACCCCAAGAAAGAGAGAGAGACATTGGTCTCTGGCTGACCCCAAGAAAGAGAGAGAGAGAGAGAGAGAGAGAGAGAGAGAGAGAGAGAGAGAGAGAGACCTTTTCTCTGTGTGTGGGGTTTTTCGGGTTTTGTGTGTTGGCCGTGGCTATTGCTGGTCATGGAATCCTAAATGCTCCCCATTGTAGTGTATCCATTACTGCTGCTCATGTGATGACTGGTTGGCCTCACTCTCAGATTGAAGTTCAACTGTGGGTTGAACCCTGTTGGGGGTAATATCATTACAAGGAAGATTGAAACACAAAAGTGCATTTTACTATAGCATGTGAGATGATGGTTGTCACTACATGAGATAGGATTCATAATCAGCTCTCCAAGTAGATGTTCTGTGACACTCATGCAGCCTTTGACATCACCTCTAATTCAATATTCCCCAAAAGACTAAAAGACATTGGAGTTGACTGTCATTTTGTCTATAAAAAGGACACAAATGGAGTACTTCATCACCCTGTAAGTTAGATCTAAAAATAAACTCAGATGTCTTCACAAAAAACACCAGGGCAAGATAATATAACGGCAATAGTTACTAAGCTTTCTGCACCATTGATATACATACCACAGCTTGAGGAGAATTGTTATGAATGTACCATTTCATTTAGGTCTCTGTGTACCTAGTGATAGTTTGTACTGACTTCAATAACTGGTATAGGTCAGTTAGTATGTTACCACCAACAGAACCTTTTCTCTCCTTCCTCCTTTCTCTTTCTTATTTTCTTTTCATGTCTTTCTACTTTTCCCTCCATCTCTCCTCTTGCTCAATGCATTATCACAAAAGCAACCTTAAAATATGCTTAAAAGTGATCTAACAGAGGTTTGGAAAAAATTTAGGGTGTCTCTGGGTTTTAGCCAAAATTATGTGAGTTATAACGGTCATGTCTAACCATTATAATATATTGCCTCAAATTATTCAAATTGCTTGTACTTGAGGCCACATGTAAAAGCTACCTAACAATGATGTATTGCCACTATTCAATTGACTTGTGCACAGTAGATTATTAGCACATTAGATGTTTCTTATTCGGCTGTTACAATCTTTTATGGGGATCAAAGTAGACACTAAATTGAAAGTCTCACTAATCTATACAAAACTCATTGAAAGACATGTGTCAATGGTGTTGAGATTTTGGTTGTGATTAAAGGGAACATTTGCTACAGTGTAAATCCCACTGCCCTATTGATTTCCATGCGAATGAAGAAAAACACACAACTTTTATCGTTTTCTTTGCAAAAAATGAAGCTGACTCATTTATCAACTCCTTTTTCGTGGATTTACCTATGCACAAATACATTTAAGTTCTAAAATTTCTTCTTCTTCATGCACAAAAAACCCAAAGTGAGGCATTGTTTTTAACTCAAAACCTTGAAAAATTATATTTTCATGAGCCTTACAAATTATAAAAAAAAAAAAAAAACTAAGAACTATGAGTGACCCTTATATTCCAAACACAGCATGATTTTCAACTAAGGAGAGGAAACCTTTCAACACGCATGCGAGCCCCCCAACCCCTGTCCATCTCTCAGTCTCAACAAAAGACCCTATCCCTCTTTTGTTTCAGGTCTGGCCCCTCTCTCTGAGGTCCAACCAACCCAACCCAACGTCCATCAAAGAGGAGATGGTTTGATGGTTCCTTTTGGATATTCGCCTTGAACTCTTTATGCTTTCAATTGGCCATTTGATATAAAGCAATTCATAAAAATCTTAGGAACTCAATGTTGATTTAACGGAATTTAACGGGCCTATAATAAGAGTAAAGAAGGAATTGCTCATTTTTTCCTTCTCTGTTTGGACATTTGGGAACTCATGTAGACACCAGAGAAGATGACGTCTATGAGACTCTGAGGTTGGAACGTGATGGACAGGTGTGATTGTAGCTGTATGCCTTATTTTGATACTACTTTCTTTATGAAATCTGATTCTTCTTAATGTATAAATCCATTTTGTCTCTAAAGTTTGATTATTCTAGTGTATAAACGGCCACCCGAAATTTTCATTTTCAATCAATACAAAGGCCTTTTTTAGGTGACTTTATGGTGCATCTTAAATGCTCTGTTCATCTTCGTGGAACTGGTTACTTGTAGCTATTAATTCTTTCTAATTTTTTTTTTTTTTTTGTCCTCAATGCATTCATGTAATTCTGTTTATGTTCACCTATGATAGGTTGTGGCAGAGAGCAAGAGTACGGTTGAGAAAAACTTGTTCTTGGATTGGTAAAATTTTTCCCAGTGGAAAATCTTTTTAATATATGGCTATTCTTCAAAGATGAATGAAAGATAGAAAAACCTAAATCTTTTCAAAGATGAATGAAAGATAGAAAAACCTAAATCTTCATAATCCAAAATTGCAAAACCCTAAATCCTCAAAGGCCCAAACAGAGATTATACCTTGACAAGAAGTGAATCTCGGATTGCTTGCAGTAGAACTCTTTTCTGGTGGTGTTCTGATCGGCAAGGTCTCGAGAGAAACCGAGAGATGAGCAACCGTAGAGATGAGAAACCGAGATAAACTGTAGAGAAACCGAGAGAAACCGAGAGACGATCAACCGTAGTGGAAGCACTTTCCAAAGAGCAACCGAGAGATGGGAAACCAAGAGAAACAGAGAGAAATCGAGAGAAACTGAGAAACTGAGAGATGAGCACTGGAAGCACATTCCAAAGAGAAACAAAAAACGTGGAGATGAGGAAAACCGTGGGAAACAATAGATATATAGAGAAGAAAAACGAGGGAAGCAAAAAATTAATTTATAAATTTAGGGTTTTGTAAATTTATAAAAAGGATCAAAACCGACTTACATTCTAATTAATTTGCCCAAATACCTGCGATACAGTGTAAACTTATCTCACCTTCAAAAAGGCCAAAAAAAAAAAAAAGAAAAAAGCAAAAAGGAAAACAGGCTGAAAGTTGATATTGATCAATCTGGTAAAGTTTGAGTGTTGACCACACAGATCTATCGTACCAATGGTCTTTGATAGGGTCCAAATTAGTCTTATGAATATTCCGCCAAATAAAATTGCATACATTTACTAGAAACCAAATCAGGTTAGGGTCATTATTATTAACTGATGAATGATTGATCCGCCCATACCAATAAGTGAGTTTAGTCATGAGGAGTGCACACGAAAAGATGGATCACAATTTCAAGGCCTGATGAGTTCATAATTAACAACATAATATTTCAAGGGTTGGTATTCTCTCGATTTGGTCAAATTGTGCTTTGGCCAGTGGCATCACTGCGATATCCATCTTCTGATCTTCTAAGATCAACTCTTGGATGGGTTGGATCAAATCCAGAAGGGTCTAATTAGAAGGTCACATGCAACCACTAAGCATAACTAGGTAAATACATGGAAACCAAATCAAGTTGCCCAAGACTTTCCTGCCAAATGCTGGGGCTGTCATTGAAATTTTTTTTATCGGCAACCTTTATTATGGCCGTCGATATAAGTTAATAAAAAATTTAATTTTAGCGGGTCCAGTTTTGGCAGAGGGTTAGGGATAAATCAAATAGTTGAAACTGACAAAGGGTTGGGAATAAATCAAAGAGTTGAAAACGGTATGCTCAGGTTATGTTGAAAAAAATACTTTTTTTTTACTAAATGGGGCTTTGCCGATGCAAATCGTGCGTTGCCAATGGTGTAGATAAGAAGTCAGAGCTTTCCCAACGCAGACATGTGCATCGCCAATAAGGTTTTCCAAAATTTTTGCCAACGCGGTCTTACTTGTGTCGGTAAAAGTAACAATTCTCTGTGACTTTTGCCAACGCAGTCCAAATATGCATCGGAAAAAAGAATTCTACCAACGACAATTTTCATTGCGTCGCCAAATAGTGTCGGGAAAGTTTTTCCACATCTTTAGCCAACGCAGTCTTACTTGCGTCCGTAAAAGTAACAATTCTCTATGACTTTTGCAAACACAAATTTTCACTGCGTCGGAAAATAGTGTCGGGAAAAGTAATTTTTTCATAGATGGGGCTTTGTGGACGCAATAATGCGTTGGCAATGATGCGAATAAAAACTCAGAACTTTCCCAACGCACATCTGTGCGTCGCCAGTAGGCACAATAATTGCCAACGCATTATTGCGTCGCCATTAGAAAAACACGCGTTGGCAAAACTTTCCCTCTCTTTTGGGGGGATTTTTTGCTGGCGCCAATATGGTTACCACAGCTTTTGCCAACGCGGTCTTACTTGCGTCGATAAAAGTAGCAATTTCTATGACGTTTGCCAACGCAGTCCAAATATGCGTTGGAAATAAGAAATTTGCCAACGCAAATTTTCAATGCGTTGGGAAATATTGTCGGGAAAAGTGCATTTTGTTGTAGTGTTAACAAAGAAAAATTCATTGTTGATAAATTCACCTTGGGAAGTGATAAAGCTTATCAAATGTTGGGCATGCATAAAATCTATGGTGATAAGAGTGGACTTGGGTTTGAAGGTTCCTCGAATAACATAAAGAATGACTTTCAAAACTTCACCAAAAATTTACACAAACCCTTAGTTGAAAGAAACTATCTCTCTAGATGGATTTGCCACTTTTACAATCGTAGTAGACATTTAGTTCTTAATTGTCCCTACAAGATTAGGTTGTCACTCAAAAATCCCTCTAGGATCCCATTCAAATTTGTCCCCAAGACCATTACCTCTAAACCCTTGTTAGCTAGTTGGTTTGCTAAAGAAACAAACCTTAAGAATCTCATAGTTAAAACTGCCTTGAAAGCTAAGGAAAACCCCACTTGGTTCTTAGATAGTGGGTGTTCTAAACATATGACCGGAGACCGATCTAAGTTCAGCTCCATAGTGGAATATGATGGTGGAAATGTTTCTTTTGGTGATAATAGCAAAGCTCAAATCATTGGCAAAGGAAGTGTGAAAGGAGATCAAATACCAACTCTAAATGATGTATTTCTGTGGAAGGATTAAAACACAATCTTCTTAGCATAAGTCAATTGTGTGACAAGGGAAACAAGGTAGTCTTTGACAGTCTTTCATGCAAAGTGGTAAATGACAAAACCAAGCAAGTCATTCTTACTGGATCAAGGACAAAAGGAAACATTTACATTATTGAAGAATGTGATGACAATGAATCGAGGTACTTGATAACCAAAGATCAAGAAAATTATTTATGGCATCAAAGGATGGGTCACATAAATTTCAAGTTGATGAAAATGTTGTCGAAAAATGAGATTGTGAAAGGTATACCCAAGTTAAGTGATGAAAGATCAGAAATATGCAAAGCTTGTCAGTTGGGAAAACAAATCAAGAAAAATTTCAAAGGTTTAAAGGATATATCGTCTTCTCGTCCTCTTGAACTAATCCACATGGACTTGATTAGACCTGCACCTGTGCAGAGTATTGGAGGAAAGAAGTTCATATTGGTTATAGTAGACGATTATTCTCATTTTGGATGGGTTGCATTTCTTCATGCTAAATCTGATGCTGTAGGCAATATTATAAGGATTTGCAACAAGATTCAAATTGAAAATGATTGTAAAATTCAGAAAATTAGAAGTGATCATGGAGGAGAGTTTGAAAATGAAAATTTTGCAAATTTTTGTGAGAATCATGGAATCAATCATCAATTTTCAGCTCCTAAGACTCCTCAACAAAATGGAGTGGCAGAAAGGAGAAATACAGTGATTCAAGAAATGGCGAGGACCATGTTAAATGAAAAGAATCTTCCTCGAAGTCTATGGGCTGAAGCTGTTAATACAGCTTGCTATCTTATAAACAGAGTTTATCTCACCAAGAATACCAACAAAACCCCCTATGAACTTTACTTTGAAAGGAAACCTAATTTGGGGTATTTGAAAGTGTTTGGAAGCAAATGTTATATTCTAAGAGATTGGGAGCAGCTGGAGAAATTTGAGCCTAAATACGATGAAGGAATTTTCTTAGGATATTCTGAAAGAAGCAAAGCATATAGAGTATTCAATCATAGAACCATGACTATTATGGAATCAGCTCATGTGGTTATTGATGATCTGAAACAAGTTGGAAGAACTCTACAAGAAGATGATGAAGTCGAGATTGAGTGTAAACGAACATCTCCTACAGATAAAAGTGATATCATTCCATCCAAAGCAATTGTACCAGTCAAACTAATGAAAGATCATACCTTGGATGATATCATTGGAAATATCAGCAGTGGGGTTATGACCCGGAAACAAGTACAAAATCTTTGTGCTCATTATTCCTTTGTTTCTCAAATTGAGCCCAAAAATTTTTCTGAGGCTGAATCTAAATCAGAATGGATGGAAGCAATGCAAGAAGAATTAAATCAATTCAAGAAAAATGATGTTTGGGATCTTGTACTCTTACCTGCAGAGAAAAAACCCATAGGCACTAAGTGGATTTACAAGAATAAATCAGATGAGACTGGAAATGTTGTGAGAAACAAGGCAAGACTTGTAGCTAAAGGATATGCTCAAATAGAAGGTATTGATTTTGAAGAAACCTTTTCTCCTGTAGCCAGACTGGAATCTATAAGAATCTTATTGAGCTTGCTAGTAGCATGAAAATCAAATTGTTTCAAATGGACGTCAAGAGTGCCTTCTTGAATGGAGAGATTGAGGAAGACGTATATGTTACTCAAGTAGAAGGTTTTGAAGATCCTCACAATCCTGAATATGTTTATAAGCTCAAGAAAGCTCTTTATGGATTAAAACAAGCCCCTAGGGCCTGGTATGAGAAGCTTACAAATCATCTGATTGAAAATGAATTTGACTGTGGGAAGGTTGATAAGACACTGTTTATCAAGAAAATTGATCAAGATATTCTTGTTGCTCAAATCTATGTTGATGACATTGTTTTTGGATCCACATCAGAGAAGCTTGCACAAGGATTTTCAGAGTTAATGAGTTCCACTTTTGAGATGAGCCTGGTCGGTCCCCTTCAATTCTTCCTTGGTCTTCAGGTTAATCAAACTGAGAGAGGGATTTTTCTTAGCCAGTCCAAATTTGCCTTAGACATCATTAAGAAATTTGGCTTAGAAAACTCTAAACCTAATGGCAATCCCATGGGATCCACTTCAAAACTTTCCAGTGATCTAAATGGCATTAAAGTGGACCAAAAACTTTACCGTTGTATGATAGGAAGTCTTCTCTACCTCACAGCTAATAGACCGGATCTCTCTTTTAGTGTTGGGATTTGTGCTAGATATCAATCAGATCCTCGAGAGTCCCATCTCAAAGCAGTTAAACGTATTATCAAATATGTCAATGGTACATCTCATTATGGTATCTGGTATCCTTGTGACTCAACCTTACATTTACTTGGATACAGTAATGCTGATTGGACCGGATCAATCGATGATAGGAAAAGCACCAGTGGATGTTGTTACTTCATAGGCAGTTGCTTAGTAGCTTGGCATAGCAGAAAGCAAAATTCTGTATCCCTCTCCACTGCAGAAGCAGAATACATTGCTGCAGGGAGCTGTTGTGCTCAATTGTTGTGGATGAAACAAACCTTGTTGGATTATAATGTTCCACAACAATGTATGCCTATCATGTGTGATAACTCTAGTGCAATCGGCATTTCTAAAAATCTTGTTCAGCATTCTCGCACTAAACATATTGACATTCGCTATCACTTTTTGCGTGATCATGCTGATCAAGGATCTATTAAGTTACTATTTGTTCCGACAGATTCTCAAATGGCTGACCTATTTACAAAGCCCTTAGGAAATGAAAGGTTCATCAAATTGAGACATCAATTGGGCATTGGCCCTTGCCCTGAATTTTAAACCTCTTGTTGACACATCACCTGTTATTTCATTCCATTTTTATCTTATAAACAGGTGCTACTAACAAGGTAATGTGCTTTTCTTGTGGGCAGGCTCCTTTGCAATTAGATTTTAAAGGGGGAGAGAGTGTCTCAAAGTCAAATCAAGTGGTCTCCAATTGAGGGGGAGAAATTCTGGCCTATAGTTGCTCCTACAAGGAAAATCCAAAGCTCCAGAATATCCAAATGCTCCCAAGCATCCAAAGCTCCTTAATATCCAAAGGAGTTAGTTTTCAAGATTCAAGGAGATTAAAAGAGAGAGTTCAAGCTTCTAGAGTTGCCATCAAATTGCAAAAGGGGAGATTGTTAGAGTGTTTATTTTGTTGCAATTTGATAGGATGCATTCATCTTCATAAGCTTGTCCTCTCATTCATTCAGGTTCTCCTTTCTAGGATCATCATGCTTATTTCTCTTTCATGGTTTTTGTTTTTACAAAGTTGCATGGTCTCTCAAAATATTCTTAAGTTCCCAAAGCTTTATGTTCAGTCTTGGTATACTTCTTTTTAAAAGCTTTGAGTTTGTTTAGCTCTTTAAAATCCTTCAGACCTTCAGAAATTCTGTGTGTTTGGCCTGTCGGTCAGGTGTCGGCTAACCCACAGTGAACCGAGTTTAACCGAGACAGTGTCGGTTAGAATTCCAGAGAGCTTCATTTTCAATCATTTGTTGTTACTCTCTGGTCGGTCAGGTTGTCGGTCAAGGTTTGGTTAACCGACCCTCATTCAGAACCTGACCGAAGTTCTCTCGGTTGGATTTCTAGAGAGCTATTTTCTGAACTGATTTGTTCTGTCTGTTAATGTGTCGGTCAGCCCTCGGTTAACTGAACAAGTTCGGTCAACCGACCATGCTTTATGGTAAGCTAAAAAATTTGAAAATATGACTGTTGGCAAGTGACCTTTGGGGGTGTCGGTTAACCGACACATGTATGTCGGCTAACCGACGCCTAGCCGTTAGAACAACTTTTTCTACAAAAAGTGGTTTTCTCTTTTGGAAAAGTTGCTGAACTTTGGGGGATTTTCAAGGGCAAGGAAGAGCAACTTTTCAACCACCTTTGTGAAGGGATTATGAAGCCATCTCATTAGATTCAACCTTTGATCTTCAAAATGGGTGTGCTTCTCTTCTCTTTAAATTTCAAACACATGCTCTTTTCTTAAACCTTTGTGTTTCTATTTAAGGCATGATCATAGAGTTGCTTGTATCCTTGTGTAGTTGATTTTCATAACATGTTTCATCTTTTAAAGTTTATTTGATTTATGAAATCAACTTATGTTTTGTTTTCATATGAATTTTTCAAAACCTAGTTTTCAAAATCAACTTGTTTATCTTGTGATTACATCTTTCAAAATACAAGTTGGATCTTTATGAAATCCATGTGTAAATCATTCTACTCTTTGTCTCACATATGATTAGCATCTTTGAATCATCTTGAATTTCCTTTTCTAAAAAGAGTTCGAATGTTTTTCTAGAACTTGCATCTACTACACTCTTTGTCATTTTGCATGCATCTAGAAGTTTAGTTTTTCATTTTCATATCAGCCTATTTAGAGGCAAATCTTAGTGCTTGATTAGTTTTCTTATCCATGCATGTTGAGGCATAATTCATAAGAGAAAAATCTAAGTTGTAAAGGTTAGTGCTTAGCCTTGAAAAGCATTTGTTGTGGTTGTAAAGGTTTATGCTTAGCCTTGAAAAGCATAATGATGTATGTGTAAGGTTTGAGGTGATCCTAAACCTTAAATTGATTAGTGAAAATCCGGTAAGGTTACCGGGAGTGGATGTAGGCAATTTGGCCAAACCACTATAATTGATTGTGTTATGGTGATTGATCTTTTACTTTTATTTCATGAATAGTATACTTATGCTTAAGTGGTCATTGAATAGAGAATGTGGTTATATGAATGCTTATGATTGAATATCTAGGAGTCCTCTTTCTTCATCAAAGCATAATGTATTTAAAAGTGAAAGAAATTTAAAAGTTGTATAAGCTCTTAGGAGTAATCCTATTCACACCCCCCCCCCCCCCCCCCCCCCTCTAGGATTCGATCTTGGACTTTCATGTCTTAGCATTACTTTTCATATTCACGCTTAAATTATTTATTTGCTAAACTGACGTGTTTGATGCATTCTATTTTGGTGTCCAGGTGCAGGAGATGTCGCGTTTGACGAGGAGTGCCCGGAGGAGGCTATTGAGCCACCCCCAGCACATGAGTGGCATCCCAACGACGTCATCTAGACGCCGGGCGGGATCTTGACTTCTCGTTCACCTAGTTTTGGGTTATCTTTTGGGATTTTAATTTGCTGTATTGGCCTTTGTTGGCCTCTCATGGTTTTGTAACTTGAATTATATACTTTTGTTAAACGGTGAAACTTTAATCATGGTAGGAATGCTTTGTTGACATTTCTCTTTCGATACCAAGTCTCGGTAATATAATTTCTCTTGTGTTTTATTGTTTTAGATTAGTATGATTCGTTTTGCTACACGCTTCCGCATACCTATTCGTGTGAGCTCGACCCGTGTCTTGGGATCCTCACCGCGGAAACCTGTGGGAAAACAGGCGGTATGTTTTATGTTTAATTAATCATATCGCCGCGTCGTGGGCCCGGGTCTCGGTCCGGGGTCGCGACAAGACCGGTATCAGAGCGGGACTTGTTTCAGGCACTTAAAAGAAACTAGAAATCTTAGGAACGTGTTGAGGATTCGTGAGTTCGCTAGACTCTTAGTTCACTGCATTTCCATCACCATCTACCCAAGGCTACCTTCATCTCTGTCATTGGAAACAAAGAGCCACCATTTCCCTCCATCATGTCCAACTCACTTTGATAGATACAAAATCAGAACCCACCTGCAACTCTATTCCTTAAACCCAATCCACCCAACCAAACATCGTGCACCACTCTGCTATCTTATTTCCCTGACCAAACAACCATAGTCAGACGTAGGATTCATGTCACCACCATCATCAACCCAAGCTTCTAAACTCAGAAATCAAGCCATCATTGAATCTCCTCTATTTTCATTTGTTTTCATTTCGTTTCCCCATTGACCAGACTCCACGCCCCTTTTGTTTTATCTATTTTCCTACTGTCAACAAGACCTATTTGCAATAGGACCCATTTTAAACCAAACAGGTTTCAACTTAGTTATCTAGACCCTTCTCCATACAGCCAAGGGAACCCATATACTCCGCAGCCTTGACCCACTTAGGCACATCAGATTTTCACTTGTCCTTAACCCATTAATCTATACCTAAACATGTTCACTCAACCTATGTGCTAACAACCATGGGTGGGCCATTAATTAATAGGAACCCACTCTGAGTCACCTAAGCATTCAGATTGGGCAGACCAAGCCCCCTTCACTTTACAAAACCGAACCCACTTACATAATTGATTAACCTGGGCCCAACCCAAAATTATGTCAAATCCATTTCTTAGAATTGTGACACAAAACCAGGCCAACCCATCTCTCATGTTGGTCCGAACCCATGTACTCATGTCTGAGCCCACTTACACAACGCACTCTCTAACCACTTGGAAACTATCCATGACAGGGACCCTCATCTCTGCATTAAGGAGCTTAGCCCAGGGCGGGTCAAATTAGTCAGATCCATCATCCATTGCTGATCAAGGAAAGTAACCTTACTATGCTTCCCTAGTACTTAGAGTTTCCAATTCTTTGCCTCCAATATGATATATCTAAGGATTTGTTATGTTTCCATCGTAATCTATGCTTGGATGCTTGGTGAGAGGGCCCGATCCTTGCATCTTAGAATTATAGGATATTTGTTTATTATTAATTTGGGTAGAAAATTATAATTTTTTACTCAGTCCTTATTAATGGTTTTTAGCTATAATCAAACTTGTTGGACTTGATATTCTCCCTTAAGATCATAACTTTGTGTAATGAAATATCATTGAAAAATACATTCCATGAGCTATCTAAAATTATGTCCTAAGGTTTGAGCTTTGTACATTAATATATGGTTTGATTCGCTTTTCCAACGTTCCTCAATTAGTAGATTAAAACTGAACATTATCGAACTTCGAAAAATATGCACCATTGACCTCTAAGGCATCCTCTAAAGTATGGGCAATTCACCATGGGGTCGTTCACACGCGGACTTTAGCCCCTTTGGGTATGACATTGGGGAACTGGGAACCCCTTTGTGCGAAAATTACTAGCCTGTAACTAGCTCCCTTTTATTTTGATTTGGTTTGGTTACCGGTAACCCATGTCTCATGCCGGTTAATTGTGATTATAAAATCGTTGTACCTAGCGGGGGTACCTTTGTGCTTTGGTCAATTTTGGTAAGCATACTTTGTTAATTTAATTTGTTAAGGAGGAGCCTTATCTTAGTTTTAATTCAAGGAATTTTGCTCTATTAATCTGATATCATTCCATCCAATCTACTTTGTTATTTTGATTACCTCGATCATGGCATTTGAGCTTAGAATATTTGCGCATCAATGACCCATAGATTAAATTTGTTGTCAATTGACTGAAAAATCATTTGCTACGGTTTCATAGTTTGTTTACTTGTGGAGTTTTACTCAAATGGTTGTTTTGTTCTTTTGTTTCAGATTTTGAGGTTGATCCAAAATCTGAGGAACCTTAGGATATTTATAGGGTTGGGCAGAGACATAAGCGGTGCATCACTTTATTTTATTAGCTAGTAGACTTGAAAAAGTATTTAGTTTGTGGATCATTTGGATTCCTAGTTTAGATATAAGACATTATGAGATTGCCATATTGTTTATGGATGGTTTATTTAGTGTGCAATGACATATTTAGGTTATTAATTTCTTTTATGTGACATAATTTAATCAACACATGAAGTAGGACTGTCGCCTCACGAAATTTGAGGGTCCCATATGTTAGATTGTATGGACTCAATCCATCAGATGATATGATAAATTAATTAATTTCTTTATTTATCAATAAAATCATGCTTTACTTTCATGAGATGAATGTTATTTTATTACTTCATGCACATGACCAATACACTTGACATAATAGTTCATGAGTTGAACTGGGTCCCATTAGTATATTAGATGTGATATATGTGTATGGATGAGATCCACACACAGGAGACATATGTCACAAATCTTATACTTAAATAGCTTCACAACCAGTGATGAGAATGGGCATCTCATTTGATAAGGTTGCAACACTTTGATCACAATGAGCTAGTGTGATTTGTCTCGATCATCAGAATGGAAGATTCTGGATCATGGTGCTTGTACATTGGATGTATTGAAGGACCATGAGAAGCACCTTATGGAATTCCGTCTCAATAATAAGGTCTGCTCTCATAATACCCTAGCAATAGACTCTGTATCCTGCGACATTGATGAACTCAAGTTTCTATCTATTCATTTGCTTTGAGTCACCAATGAGTGAGGCCAACTGTAGGTCAACACCTCGGTGTCTTGGGTATGTGGTAGTAAGATTGTGGGAACATTAAATGATCAAAATGGAATCTATCTCTATTATCCCCTTGTGCCAATTAATAGATTTGTCATTAGTAAGTGTGCACCCATCTCGATTAAGAGTTAATTGGATGGTACTGATGATCACTGTGATTAATTGGGGCTCAAGGATAATAAGATGTGGAACTAAGATTGGAAGAGACAGATTTATTCCAATTGATCCACTACAAGAAACTGTACTTTTAGCGACGTTTCATAAATTCGTCGGTAAAGAATACCTTTTACTGACGTATATTATTTCGTCGGTAAAAATTACACTTTTACCGATGTTTTACAGAAAACGTCGGTAAAATCCAGGATTTCACCGACGATTCCTATTAAACGTCGGTAAAAGTGTAATTGTTACTGACGATTTTATTAAAGCGTCAATAAAAGGTTATTTGAGGATTGACTTACATAATAGGGAAGGAAAAATCAGATACTTTTACCGACGTTTCCCAAAAACGTCGGTAAAATCGAATTTTAGCGACGTGTTTTTTTTTAAAAACGTCGGTAAAAGATTATTTTAGAATTAACTTAAAAAATAATAATATTTTACCGACGTTTTCCAAAACATCAGTAAATCCCTCTAATTTTT
This sequence comes from Umbellularia californica, assembly GCA_028538565.1. Lineage (NCBI taxonomy): Eukaryota > Viridiplantae > Streptophyta > Magnoliopsida > Laurales > Lauraceae > Umbellularia > Umbellularia californica. Next base: position 70,778,291 of record JAPQWN010000002.1, on the reverse strand, counting down.
CCCACCCTTCTTTTCCCTCTCCTGCCTCCAAAACCCCTCTTTTCTCCAAAACGTCTCTCTCTGCTCTCTCACTCTCTCGCTCTCGGTCTCTCTCTACGATCTCTTTGCTCTCTCTCGCTCTCGGTCTCTCCTGCTCTCTCTCTCTCTGCTCTCTTTCGCTCTCAGTCTCCCACTCGGTCTCTCTCTCTCTCTCTCTCTCTCTCTCTCTCTCCCTCTACTCTCTGTCTCTCGGTCTCTCTCTTCTATCTCTCGCTGTCAGTCTGTATCTGCTCTCTGTCTCTCGCTCTCTCCGTCTCCAAAAACCCATCTCTGTTATCAGGCACAAACCTATCTCTCGCTCAAGTGCCCCCTTTTCCGGTCGTCTTCTCCAAAGCCAGCACGAGTTTGACCCCTTTTCCGGTCGTTTCTCCAGACACAGCAGAAGGTCGACTCCTTTTCTGGTTGTCTTCTCCAGAAGCATTTGCCCTTTTCTGCTCTATCTCTGTAACAGAGAATCGAAAACGGAGGAGGTATTTCAGTTTGCTTTGTTCTTGACTTGTAGTTTTTTTTTTTTTTTTTTGGTTCTTTAGTATGTGTGTTTTGATTTGGTTGCATGAGATTTCATGAATTGGGTTTTTGTTCTCCAGTGATTTTGATTTGTTCTAATATGGTTTGGATGGTTTTAATGAGTTTGGTGCCTGTTTTTCTCTACTATTTACTATGGAAAGTAGCAGGGTAATGGATGGGTATTAAAGGTTGGGTTTTTATTTTTTTAATGGTCCCTTGATCCTTCTTCACTTTTAGTGCCTTTGCTTTGGTTAAACATACCAAACCACAAGCATGTTTTGAATGGCATTCGTGTGGTAGGAGCTGAATTAATAGGTTTAGTTGATACTAAATAGATTTAGAATCATTTTTACCTTTTGGATGGATGCTTTGTCTGAAATTTAGGATGAATCTTGTATATTCTGCCAATTGGGCAAAAATAGGTAATTCTCTATTAGACGGAAGTTTTTGAATCATCTGTTGGTTTTTTTCCCTGCCAATTGTTGACACCAAAAAAGTCAATATGTCTCCTCAACATCGAGAAGCCTCCTGAAGCTGCATCCTGCTAAAAATAGGCAAGGCTACTTCAAGCATCAGATTTTATCAGAATCAGACAGAAACTGAGAGATCCTTCAAGACAGCTAAAAGAGGGGTACACCTGAGGTTTCGGGTCATTCCGACATCGTTTGGCCCAACTTCACCGCTCTGACAGCTAAACAAGCGCTCCCGGCGGCGACAACATCAAAGACGCCAAAACTTTGATCAGAGCCTATGGATGACTCCAGAATGTCTCCAAAGGGCTCCATGCCAAATTTCAAGTCAAACAGACAACGTTTGACCCTCCATCCATGCTCGAGCAGCAAAATCAAGCCTCCCGGCGGCGGCAACCACCGAAGCCATCACTCATCAAACAAAATACATGAGTGACATCAACATGCTTCCAAAAGGCTGCACGTCAAAATTCAGGTCATTCCGACAACGTTTGATCAGGTTTCGATGCTCCGAGAGAAAATCAAGCCTACCGGCGGCGGAGATACCCGGGACCATGACATCCAAAATGGAGCCCCTGGAACGTCTCAAAATGACTCCAATAGGCTCCCCGTCAAATTTCAGGTCAATCGGACATCGTTTGACCACATATCAAAGCTCGGCATTTTCCCCGCAGCAAAATCAAGTGAAGCATCGATGGGACCCCAAACGGCTTCAAAACTCAAATAAAAGCCCATGGTTGGTCCTATCCACTGCTCAAGAAGCTTCACCTCAATTTTCAAGTCATTCCGACATCGTTTGACCTAGTTTCGACGCTTGACGGAAAATCGGCTACAAAGTCTTCGGCTTTCCCGAAAAATAGGAAACTTTGTGCTTCGATTTCACGCGGATTCTCGTCAAGTTTTCTCCAAGAAAATATACTCAATAATTGAGGAAAAATGTCAAGAAAAATACAGAAGAAAAAAAAGAACGAAAAAGACGGAAAATCGGCCGAAAACGAAGCTCGGCGACCAAAGGGCAATAAACCCTAAGGTCGCCGGCGACCCTGGGTGCATGGCCGCCCGGCGACCCTGGAAATCCGGGTCGCCGGATTTTGCACCAAAGTGTCCATTTTCCGATTCTTTTCGCGTTTCGGGTGTTCCGGCCTCTGTGATTTTCGGAAAATGCAATGTTTGATGCTTGAAAACGACTGATCTTCGTCGACATCTCGGATCCGCCGTCAAAAGCCCGAAATCATCACCGATCGCCTCAAGATAGCCAACCGGCTGACCAAGAAAGTGCACTTTTTGTCCGACCGATCGTGAAATCGACAAGAAAGATGTCACCGGCCCGCCAACATCAATCAATGTCTGAAATTGCACTGCAATCCGACATAAAACAATGTGTGGATCCACCTGTGATGATCGCAAGAAGAATCTCAAAAGGCGCAGCGCGGCCCGCGACTCTTCATATGCCCTGGCGACCACTTAATGACGTTAATTGACCCGTTTATGACAACTTAATGCAGTCATTAGCTCATTATTTTGGACTGCCCAATCAGATTCAAGCATTTGGGAGTTACAAATCGAAGTGATCATGGCATTAAACCCATGAAACTCCCATCATCATGAAGCATAAAGGCAATTAAAAGCCCACTACCTTCATCGGCCAATCACAAGCCATGAAAAAGGAGTTACAAAATCAACTTGTAACTCCTCATCAATGCTCTCATCATGGCTATCAATGCCCATAACCATCCCATGGCTACAAAAAGCCTATAAAAGGAGATCCATTTCCAAGAGAAAAAAAGAAAAAATCGAAGAATCGAATCATCGAAGGATCATTAGATCAACATCTACCGACTTAAAGTTCTGCACTTCTCCTAAAGAAATCGAGACGAAGTCCTGCTACTTTGCTCCCGGAAGCACCACAAGGTGATCAACGTCCTTTGGGGGGCCACCCCCCAAACGTCACCTCCTTCTCCAACATGGCCTAAACGTGGTTTTTCAGCCCGTTTACTTGGTTTTTCATTGGATATAGGACCTCCTCTTGGTCCTTGTCCTTTAAAAAACAGAGGTTAGGAGCCAAGCCAAAGAATCAAAGCATCACATGTTAGGAACCAGAACTCGGTTCTATTCCCTGCAAAATTCAAACAACCTACTCTCCAGACATATACTGGGAAAGGTTCAGCCAGACAGCATGTCATCCACTTCAAGATCCTGAGGGAGCTATTGCGGATCAAGATGCCCTCAAGATTCGCCTCTTTGCAAGTACCCTGAAAGGTACAGCCTTTGATTGGTACTCCACTCTGCCGAAGAACTCCATCCAGAACTGGGCTATGCTAGAGACACGCTTCCTGACCCACTTCCAAGGTGAGGATCATCCTGTTACTATGGCTCAACTCTGCAGCCTAAAACAGGGAGAGAATGAATCAACATACGACTTCATTCACAAATGGAAGGCAATGGCGTACAAATGCTCAGATGTGCTGCCACAAACGTCGCTAGTCGACATCTGCCGCAACAATATGAGAGCAAAAATTCGCTCCATGATTATCGGCAAAAAATCAAAGAACCTGGGGGAACTCCTCGAAGCTTCCATGGAGGCTGAAATGGTGATCAAAGACCTCAACAGTCATAAATCATCAAAGAAAGAGCCGACTGCTGTTACAACCTCAAAACCAAAGAAAAAGGAGGTTCTCAATGTGCAGACTAAGTCAGCTCTTCAGCAACCAAAGAAACCTGAAAACAAAACTGCAGGTAAAAGACCTGAACTCTCTGATGCCTTCAAAGAACGTATAGAAAAGAAATATATGTTCGATAAAGATGTTGAAGAAATCTTTGAGGCTCTCCTAGCAAATGGCAAACTCATTTTGCCAGAGCCCAAAAGACCGAGAGATGTTGGCAAAACCAATGATCCCCGATACTGTCCATACCAACAGACGATCTCACATCCTCTCAATCAATGCTTCGTTGTGAGAGAGAAGATCAATGAGATGTGGAAAAACGGAGTCATAACCTTTGATAAAAACTATGGCCCCGCCTCTGTCAACATGGTGTCATGTCGGCAAACTTCAAAGTCACCAAAGGAGAAGATCACTACTTCATTCAAGGTGATAAAAATAGCTCAAGCGTCCCAAGAATTGGTTCCCTATCCAACATCAGATGGACAGCCTATATGGGTGCATCCCGATCTCCTAGATGATGAAAATTGGGAGATCGTCAAAACAAAGCCGACCGCTCAGCAGCGAAGGCAAGCCAAGAGACAACTCCGCAAGCTCAAACAGCAGCAGAAGTCTCAACCAAAACAAGAAGTCCTTGAAAAAGCAGAAACTTCTTCCACTGCTTCACTAGGGACGATGGAAGAATCTCTTCCCAAAACCTCCAAGGCGGTAAGAAAATTCACTCTTGATGATTTCATGCCACCTTTATACAAAAATGGAAACATGCAGGGGGCATCATACTCTTGCAACTCAGTAGTTGGATTCTCCATGAATGGATACGAGTCCAGTGACACTGCCAGTGATATAGATGCGTGGGAAGAATCCTTTGAAACAGGAGAATACCTCTGGTATAACCCATTGTAGCAATAAGGATCTTGGTCTGATGATGAAGAAGACCAGGACCCTGTTCAAGAAAACGCTGTCGATCCAGCACCAGCAAATGCTTCAGTGGAACCCAACATGGGCGAACCACAAGGAGCAAATGACGAAGAAGATTTGGCTCCCATGCCTAATCTTGAGGAATATGCAAGAATCTTGCAACATCTTGCCATAGAGCAGGAGCAGGATCGCATCAATCCTCGTCATGATCCAGAGCCGGAACTCCCGGAAAATCAACGGGAACTTTCTCCCTCGACTCCTAAAAATGGAGAAAACAGTTGGATCGATGATCCTCTTACATCTGAGGATGAGTCCGATTCCCAACAGTCTACACTGGGGGCATCTCCTGTCAGGATAACCTGCAATGCAATAGCTCAGGACGACAGTGCCTCTGAAGCTTCCGAAGACACGTACTCCCCAACCGGTAGCGTATCTTCCGGAGCTACATCCTCTCAGGTGACTTCCACTGAGATATCATCCCCTCAGCCCTTGTCTCCTGAAGCGTGACATCGGAATTCAAGTCTCTCCCGATTGATCATCTTGAAGAAACTTCTGCCAATGAAATCTTCTTCAATGAAACCTCAGTCAATTGGTCCCAGATACCCGATCTCACGGGCGATGTCTGGGCTAATAAAGAAAAGTTGCCGGCTGCTGTTCAGGACTTGTTCCCGGAAATTGCTCCGTGCAACACAATCATTGAAGACGCCAATGCTATTACAGAGACGTCCTCAGCAAAGGATCAACCTCTTGATCCTGAGAACGATCTTCCAAAAGAAGACCCTTCTCTAGAGGCTCTTGAAGTTGGTAGAGGTACCCGTTCTGGCCGGGATTACCATAAAAATTACAATCAACCCTCTTCTTCTTATGTAAATCCTTCGGGAAAGCAAGATGTAAGAGCCCCAAGTGGCAATAATAATGAAAATGCAGGCCCGAAGGATGCTTTCAAGTATGACTTGATTGAGCACTTCAAACACATACCTGCTCGTCTGCACATCCTTGACTTATTACGAATGTCTCCATAAACTCGTGATAGTCTCATTTCATAATTACAAAGGCTGAATGCGGATGTCGACAAACATGCCCCACAAGTCCTACAAATTGAAATGGACTATAGGGTCAAAAAATCAAATACTCCCTCAAAGGGAGAAAAGAAGAAAACTGAGGGATCAAGCAATGAATGTCTCTCGGTACAAAAAGCAGCAAGTGCAACAATTGCCTTCCACAAGGATGACCTCCTCCTAGGCGAAACAAAGCACAACCGTCCCTTGTACTTTACGGGGTACGTCAAAGAAATGCCAGTACATAGAGTTCAAATCGATCCAGGTTATGCACTCAACCTCATCTCTACTTCGGCACTCGAAGAGCTGGGCATCCCACCTAGCAAGCTGAGTCACACGTCCGTATCCATCTTTGGATATGACGGTAGCGCTCAAAGGCCTATTGGCAAAATCAGGTTCAAATTGCATATCGGTGATCTTATTTCTGAAGTCACTGTATATGCAATAAGGACCCCTTCATGCTACAATATACTCCTTGGACGCCCCTGGATACATGAGAATGGTGTCGTCCTTTCAACTCTACATCAGTGCATCAAGTTCGTTGGCGACGATGGCCTGATACATCGAGTATTTGGAGACAAAAAGCCCTTCAAAGGCAGAGATGTCCATTTTGTAGATGCTCAAATGTATAAAGATGGAAAAGAAGAAAAGGAGGAAAAAACAATTCGCTTTGTCGACAGTCTCCAGAAAGATAAAGGCAAGGCTCCTCAGCAATCATCGGAGGTAAACAAACCCTCCACCAAACTCGAAGTAAGCGGTCAAGCTCCCTTCGTCGTCTCCTTCAAATCTCCAAAGCCTTTGGTAATCATTACCAAAGCAAAGAAGACAAAACAAAAGGCTGGGGGCAAGTTCACTGTCTCCTTTGTGTCTATTATGCATGACACAGACTCAGAGTCAGAGTCAGAAGATGACACAGCATCAACCCAAGCTGATATTCAGCAAGATCAGCCAGCTCTCACTCCATTGGAGACACTTGCAGACATAGAAGACCCTACGTCTGCTTCCTTTGTTATTCCGGCAACTTCGCTAGAAGAAAACGTGATTTACTTCCACAGATCAGGAGCACCTCCACTGAACTCTTTGCTTGAACCTTTCCAAAACGAAGGTATGCCTCAGCTATCCCTGTATAGTCCAATGGCACAAGCTATCATGAAGAAAATGGGCTACGATGCTCAAAATCCGACTGGTTTGGGAGGTGGCCGTGGTATTCTTACACCATTGGAACCCACCCTGACCAAAAGTCAACCAGAAGATTGGAAAATCCACCTTCAAAAGGGCAAGTCTTCATATGGGTTGGGGTATGATCCTACCGCTCCTATGAGACAATTGACACCATGGCTGCAAAGTTGATTTACCGACCAAGCCTTAACATCTCATGAAGACATCGATATCCCTGGATATCTCTTTAAGGAGTTACTCGTCAAAAATCCAGAAAGGTCCTCCAATTGGTATAATTTCTCTGATAATAAAAAGGAATTGCCCGATGACACAGACAAGCGGTTCTCTATCCTAGAAGAATCATCGTCTCCAAAAGAAGTACCCTACTTCAACCCAATTCCAGCAAATGATTGGGACCATCTCATTGCAAGCCTTGAGAAGGATAGCCTTGATAAGGATATTGATCAAGAAGATTCATTGACAGAAACAGAGCCTCAGTCTGAAAATGCCTCTGACACTCCAGAAGTTCTTGTTGTGATGGAAGCCTACGAAAACATTGTGGAGGAACCACCTTCAAACCTTCCAACAGAAGACCCTGTTCAAAAGATAGACTTGGGAACACCTGATAACCCACGTCCTGTATTCATAAGCAAGAATATAAAGGATAATGACTTACCCGAGTATATCTCTTTTCTTCGTGAGTTCGTTGATTGCTTTGCATGGTCTTATGCCGAAATGCCTGGCTTGGATCCCGAAGTAGCAGTCCACAAGCTCAACTTGCAAAAACAAAATCAAGCCTATGAAACAAGGCCAAAGGAGATTCCGTCCCGACGTGATGGACAAAATTGAACAAGAAGTTCAGAAACTCAAAAACGTTGGCTTCATCCGCGAGGAACAACATCCTGAATGGTTGGCCAACATCGTCCCCGTGACAAAGAAAAATGGGCAGATAAGGGTCTGTATTGACTACAGAGACCTGAATAGTGCATGTCCTAAAGATGAATTCCCGCTCCCCATACCAGAGGTGATGATTGACAACACCTATGGGTTCGAGCGAATGACGTTCATGGATGGATTCTCTGGCTACAACCAGATAAAAATGCATCATGAAGATGAAAGGCATACATCATTTCGGACACCATTCGGCGTGTATTGCTACACTGTCATGCCATTTGGTCTGAAAAATGCAGGTGCAACATATCAGAGGGCTATGATGAAAATATTCCAAGATATGCAGCACAAGACTGTCGAATGTTATGTTGACGACCTCGCCATAAAAAGCAGAAGAAAAGAAGACCATCTCGATGATCTTCGAGAAGTCTTCCTCCGACTTCGCAGACACAAATTGCGGATGAATCCACTAAAGTGCTTCTTCGGTGTCTCATCGGGTAAGTTTCTCGGATTCATAGTACGGAAAGCTGGAATAGAACTTGACCCTACTAAAGTCAAGGCTATCCTGGAAATGCCATCTCCAAGAACCCCAAGAGAATTAAAAGGGCTTCAAGGAAGGTTGGCCTACATTCGACGGTTCATCTCCAATCTATCAGGGAAATGCCGTCCATTCTCTCGCTTAATGAAGAAAGGCGTGGACTTTGTCTGGGATGCTGAATGTGAAAATGCATTTCAAGACATCAAAGCATACCTCACCAAACCTCCAGTGCTGGCTGCCCCCACAACTGGAAAACCATTTATCTTGTACACAAGAGCTCTCGACCACTCTTTGGGTGCTCTGCTCGCACAAGAAAACAACGACGGAAAAGAAGCTGCTCTATATTACCTTAGCCGCATGATGGTAGGTGCACAGCATCGCTACTCCCCAGTCGAAAAAGAATGCCTTGCAGTAATGTTCGCCGTACAAAAGTTGTGTCACTATCTGCTGTCGAACACAGTCTACCTGATTTCGAGGATCAACCTCCTAAAGGTCCTTGTCACAAAAGCAAGTTCTCTCAATGCCCGACTGACAAAATGGTTCATCCTTCTATCACAGTTTGATATTAGGTATGTACCACAAAAAGCAATCAAAGAACAAGCTCTAGCAGATTTCCTCGCAGAGCATCTATTACCTAAAGATTCTCCACTCAGGGATGATTTCCCAGACGAATTTGTCTACAATGTGGAAACTTCCTTGTCAAACGCTTCCTGGGACATGTACTTTGACGGTGCAACCAGGACAAATGAAAAGGGAAAGCAAATATCGGGAATTGGCATCCTCTTTGTCAGTCTCGACAAATACATGATTCCACACGCTTTCTCGCTACTAGAACCATGTTCAAACAATGCAGCTGAGTACCAAGCCCTGATTGTAGGATTGGAACTCGCCCTCGAATCCGGCATCACCACGCTGGAAGCATTTGGGGACTCTCAACTGGTCGTCAACCAGATGAATTAGAAATATGAAGTCAGGAAGCCTGATTTGCTACCTTACTACAATAAGGCGCAGTCGCTTCGACAAAAATTCAACATCTGTCACATCACCCACATCCTCAGAGGTGAAAACATCCGTGCAGATGCCCTGGCTGGACTTGCCGCATCCATGGCAATCCAAGAAGGGGAAAATATGCAAGTCATAGTGTGTCAAAGAAGGATTCTCCCTCCTCTCAACACACACCAAGCAGTTGCTGAATGCCACCAAATGGTCGGAAGTCGGATGTCAATCCTCAACCCTCCGATCGGTGATTGGAGAGATCCGTTCATTGATTACATTATGTTCGGAATCCTACCTGAAGATTCAAAAGAGCGGGTAAGCATCCAAAGACGAACCCCGAACTTTCATTTGGATATACCTTCAAAAGCACTTTACAGAAAATCCTTCAACGGAGTACTCCTACGCTGCTTATCACAACAAGAGGCTGAGGAAACCCTCAAAGAAGTACATGCTGGTCTTTGTGGAGCCCATCAGGCTGGCCCTAAGCTCTACAACCAGATAAAAAGGCTAGGTTACTATTGGCCTACCATGGTAGCTGATGCAATGCAATTTGCCAAGCGCTGCCAAAAATGTCAAATTCACGGAGATTATGTCCACATGCCTCCAGAATGGCTACATCCAACAGCAATCTCATTGCCTTTCGAAGCCTGGGGTATGGACATCATAGGTCCTATTTCTCCCCCATCAAGTAAAGGTCATCGCTTCATCTTCGCCGCTACGGATTATTTCTCCAAGTGGTCAGAAGCATTTGCGCTCAGCGAAATGAAGACTTCATCAGTCCTTCAGTTCTTGCGCACCAACATTATTTGTCGCTTCGGCATACCTAAAAGATTCGTCCATGATAACGGACCACAATTCCGGGATCACAGATTCTATAGGTTCTGCAACAAGTACAAAATCTAAAGTTGTCCTTTGACTCCATATAATCCAGCAGTGAATGGACTAGCAGAAGCCTTCAATAAGACACTCTGCAAAATTCTCAAGAAAATGGTCTCTAGTCACAGAAGAGACTGGGGCGACAAACTACTAGAAGCTTTGTGGGCCTATCGAACCACCGTTCGAGGACCAACCCATAGCACACCATTCTCTTTGGTCTATGGATGCGAAGCTGTTGTCCCTTTGGAAGTACAAATTCCTTCCGTAAGGGTATCTTTGCAAAATGACATGACGCAAAAAAGCAATGTCAAATTGAGACTCCAAGAGCTGGATAATCTCGATGAAAGACGACTTGAAGCTCTACAAAGCATTGAGTTGTACCAAGCACGCATGGCAGGATCTTTCGACAAGAAGGTCAGGCAACGCGCTTACAAAAAGGGTGACTTGGTTCTTGCAGCAAAAAGACCCATAGTCTTTGCCCACAAATCCAAAGGCAAATTCGAACTAAAATGGGAGGGACCCTTCGTCATCGACAAAGTCTTCTCCAACGGTGCATACGCTCTTCTAAACATGGAAGGAGACAGATGTATCCTACCCATCAACGGCAAGTTCTTGAAGCGGTACTACCCTTAAAGACTTCCTCAAACGGGTCAGAGCAATATCTACAGGGCTAAAGCGTATTTCCAAGGTACTTGCTCGTCAAACCCACCCCTTTTGAAATTTTCATCTTTATGTTGAAATTTCCAAAAATAAAAAAAAAAAAACAATCTTTCAAAACAATGCTTACTTTCATTGTTTCATTGTTCAAAAAAAAAAAATCAAATCCAAAATCCAAGTTTAGGAGCCTCTTCCTAGACTTGACTAAAATTTTCGATCCTTGAACCCAAAATTCATGGTTTGAAACAAAAACCACGACTCAGGAATTTTCACCCTAGTCTACCTTGGCTTTTACAACCGAAATGGTTTTAAGGCAAAATTTATGACCCTCGTGTCTCTAAACAAAAAATGGTTTTTTAAAAACCGGAAGGATGCGAACCCCATTCGATACTTCCAAAAACCCAAAAAACCGGAAGGATGCGAACCCCATTCGATACTTCCATAACCTAAAAAATCGCAAGGAAGCGAACCCCATTCAATACTTGCAAAATTTCAAAAATCATGGAGAAGCGTGGAGAAGCAACAAACCAGTTGATATCTACAACCCAAATTTCAAAAATCGTGGAGATGCAACATACCAGTTGCTATCCACAACCCAAATTTCAAATGGTTCGAGAAAACCTCAAATTTCAAAAATCGCGGAGAAACGACATCAAGTCAGTACCCGCAAAACCAAAAGTTTTGGGAAAAGCAGGGAAGCGACGCTTAGTCGATACTTGCACCCCAATTCGCGAGGAAGCGACATTCCATCGATACTCGCAAAACCCAGCCCGCGAGGAAGTGACATTCCATCAATACTCGCAAAATCGAATGAGCAAGGAAGCGACATTCCATCGATACTTGCAAGACCATTCAGCGGGGAGGCGACATTTAGTCGATACCTGCATTTTGAAAACCAAAAACCGGCTATAAACGCCAAAATCCGGCTATAAACGCCAAAATCTGGCTATGAATGCCAAAATCCGGCTATAAATGCCAAAACAAAAAAAAATTTCGGTTATAAACGACAAAATCGGCTTTCATGCCAATAAAACAAAACTTGGTTTTCAAAAAACTCGGCTATAAACGCCAAAATTCGGCTATAAACGCCAAAAGTCGGCTATAAATGCCAAAACAAAACAAAAAAAATTTCGGCTATAAACGCCAAAAAATCGGCTATAAACGCCAAAATCTGACTATAAATGCCAAAATTCGGCTATAAATGCCAAGACAAACAAAAAAAAAATTCGGCTTCTATGCCATTCCAAAATTCGGCTTCTACGCCATTCTAAAATTCGGCTTTCACGCCATCCAAAAATTTTGGCTCCCATGCCGCAAAACAAATTTTGGCTCTTACGCCACAAAATTAGGCTTTCACGCCATCCAAAATTTGGTTTTCAAACCATAAAAAAAAATAAAAAAAAAACTAGGCTTTTCCCCACAAAAATTGGCTTTCATGCCCAAAACAACTCTTTGACAAAAGATTTCCACAAAATAACAACCTTTTGATCAAATTCTTAAACAAACATTCCCATCAATCTTTTGCTCAAAATTGTTTTCATCAAAAAATGATTTAAGTGAAAGGAAGGGGATACAAAAAATATAGTACCAAAACTATTTATACATGGAGGTACCAAAAAAAAGAAGAAGGAAAAAGAGTCTGTTACAACCTAGGAGCTCAATCCGACATGGTTTTCAACCAAAGATTCAACTCCTCAAGCAGACCCTCGGCCTTGACCTCCAAAGTTTTTAGGCCACGCTTCTTCAAAATGTCCCCATAAAACACGGCCGAATGCCGTGACCCATCTGCAGCACGAGGAAGTTCTTCCCAGAGGACCTGCCACTGCTCATGCTCTTGAGTCTTCCTCCGGACATTACCTTCGGCTTCCTCAACCTGGCGAATGAGAGTCCCCTCCTTGTCACGAGCCTCCACAATGGCGGTCCATTAGGCAGCAGCCTCTTCCTCTAAAAGATCAAGACGTTGCCTAGCCTCGACAACCTCCTTATCAAGGCGGTTCAAGTCTTGCTTCAGCCCCATGATGGATAACTCGGTAACGTTCTTCTCCCGAACGATCTGTCTCCGAGTCTTCGTGACCTCAGTCAGCTCAGCTTTGACTTTGCAGGAAGGTTTTATGAACATCTCATCAAAGAAGTCACCATCTGGGAAACTCTTGGTCTCAGTCCATTTGTTCCCCACGGCAATGATTTCCTCAACAAAATCCTTGGCGCTAGCGATGTCCAGACCGACTTCTTTGCTATCAGCGAGGATGTCCTGCACGTGCTTGATCATGCCAAAACCAGCTTTCAAATGACCTGAAGAAAGAGTCTCAACCCATGAGCTCAAGACAGTCTTCAACACCTTCCTTGCATATTGAAGGTGCGGTGCAGATGAGGATTCGCCATGCTCTGGTGCCCGACTGCCCACGTCATGCTCCATTGGAAGAGTAATCAATAAACTCTTTCCAACGGAAGAAGCTGACTCATTGAAAGTGGAAGAAGCCCCTACTTCTGCATCAGCCGCAGGTGTCCCCTGTTCTGGCTCTGAGGAAGACGGATGAATCTCTCCTGCTGCTTCACAATCTGTCAAAGAAAAAAAAAAAAGAAGAAGAAAACACAAAAAGGTATGAATATAATCTTGTCAAAAATATATCAAGATTATTATTGCAAATATACCTGCTTCGACGACCGGCGGAGTACTCTCTGCCTCTTTGAGCTCATCCGAAGCATCGTCAAAAGTTGCATCCATAGATGGCTCAAAATTGTCGGAATCCTCTGGCAAGTCAGCTACATCTTAGCAAATGACAGCAAAAGAAGAAGAAAAAAGCAAGCAAAAGCCAAAGCAAATCATACCAGGTGAAGGTTCTGGAACCACTCCGGAGTCCCTGGGCTCTTCCTCAGATGCCACGACTGGATTCGTCATTGCCTCATCGGCCAGAACCTCAGGCATCACCAGGTCATCATCCTCTGCTAAAAAAAAAAAAGAGGAAGAAGAAGCAGCGGATCAAAACAAAATCTTTCAAAAAAAAATGGGGAAAAAAATAAACAAAGGAAAGAAAGGGGATCATACCAGCTATCTCCTCTTCTCTGCTTCTCTTCTCCGGAGGCTCGTCAGCATCCTCAGACACCTCCTCAGCAATGGTGAGAGGAACTTCGAGATCAGAAGGACTATCGTGCCGTCTCATGTTACGGCGTTGTCCTCTCCTCCTCTTGCCTCTACGGGTCAATCTACTCGACGATCCTGCCCCACTATCAACATCAGGCCTCTCACAAGAGTCTTCACAGGATGGTCTACTTTTCTCAATAGACTCCATGGAAGCCTTCGTATGCTCTGCCTGTATCATAGCATCGATCTCGGCCTCCTCCTCCTCCAGCTGTCTCAAGACCTCACCAGGAATCCCTTGTGCAGCTCCTGATCTGATGATGTCTTGCCCGTTGAGAAAGCCTATCTTGTGCTTCTCTCCAGAAAAGAAGGCCAAAACTTCCTCTCGATGGACACCATCCGATTTGCCAAGACCTTTCCCAGGAGATTGCTTAATATCGAGCTCTTTCTTGGAAAGCCCCCGGTACACTGAAAAGCTCTCCACGAACCACTTCGTGAAGCCAGCAGTCCGGAAGGTGGGTAGCTCAGGATAGGAAATCATGGTGGTAGTGTCCTCGGCGCTATAAAAAGCCCATGCATTTCTCCCGTCTTGCAGACCTCCAAAACGCTTCACCATACTTGAAGGCGCTCCAACAACGCCTTGAGAGAAGCCAAGCTGCAATGCAAAACGCGAAGGGACATATGGTTGGATATTGACGAAAAGATGTCTGCGGTACACCATCGTACCAACCCGTATGTTGAAGAGCCACCTCTTCTCCGCGTCCGTCAAAGCATAGTGTCTTCCCGACCCTGCCCTGGTCGAATCATGGGAGACACCAAAGTCAAAAGCCTTCTTCCGCAAGCCCAAAGAAAGCTTCACCGAAGACTGCCCAATCTCGACATCCCTAAATCGTCGGATCCTTAAACGGGCAGATAAAAGTGATTCGGGAACGGCTGTCTCTCTAGCCAAACGAATCATAAAGGGATCTTCGTCTTGTGCAACTCCCAAACGATGGAAGCTAGGACAGTGGTATACATACCACGAATAGAAGATATGGGCAGAAAACACCCTGTTCATGGGAAGCCCAAGCCGAACTAGGAAAGCAGCAGCCTGCAGTTCGGTACACAAATAGGAGTAAAAAGCAGGTACCAAAGCCAGCCGCTCTCCAAACGCCATCTGACAAGCCGGAAAAATACAGTGCGGCCTGATGTGCGTCCCATCTCCTCCAGCAAAAACAGCCTCACCCAGCCAGTAAGTGAGGTAAACAGCGAATCTCTCCGCAACGCAATGTCAGGACAAATGGCATCCGTGCTTGCGAAGAACTTCTTCAAATCTTCTCGTATAGCAGCGATCTTCTTCAAACTTGATGTTTTAACCCTAGCATCCTGGGCCATGCCATCAGAAGAATCCCCGCTGTCAAAAAAGTTGGAGCTGCAACTTCTCCAACTGCTGCATCTAACTTTCGTGCCCTCCTTCTCCTTCAAAAAATCGTAGAAGGCGACAAGTTGAAAGTACACAAGCCTAAACTCCTCAGACTGCTCCTCAAGGACGCTGTCAATAGGCATAAACTCCTCATAGAGTTTGCCAAGGATAGGCAACCCGGTGATGGCGCTCAACTCCTTCAAAGAAAAACCAATCTCACCATTCGTCACAATGAAGGTGTTGGTTTGTGGAAGGAATGACTCCAGCATGGCCATGAAAGCCTAATCGGAGAAAACGACGGTTTGCCGAAAAGCGCGAACCGCATCAAAAATCTCGGCCTCCCGAAGAACGGCCTCACCAATCCTCAGGGTGTGATCAGTCCATGACTCCCAGCTCGAGTCAGCACTGAAACGGCCACGAAGTCGAAAAGGCTTCACCCAATTGCTGCCATCACCCCGAAAAACGCCAAGGCCCACCGGTCTCAAATCAACCGATGGATGATCAGAACCTTGGTAGCCACTGGCTAGCATCAACATGTCCATACGGACAGGTGGCTTCTCTGCAAAACCAGAAGGTCCACCAACAAAAACCCCGGTCTTGATCACACTGGTCCTCTTCACCCAGCTCGGAGGATCTTCCCTCTTAGGACACGTGGGAGAAAGGCTCAGGATCGAGATAGTCTGGTCAAAAGACGACCGGGTAGAAATAGTTCTCTCCTCACCATCTACTGTGTAAGAGAACTGAAAACATCTCCTTTGGTATGTCAAGTCGTCGAGGACTGCATCACCGAAGAAGAAGGTAGGCTTGAGCACAATGCTCTGATCGTCCGTAACCCAAGGACGACCGCTTACCATGATCTTGTAGAACTCCTCATCTTTGAGAGCGATCAATCGTTGTCTCATCTCATCACGATTGAGGGAATCGCATTCTTCCAAGTTTTTCTCCACAAACTGGACCTTCTCCCAAGCCTGCTGAACGGCAGCATTGGAAGATCTAGCAGACCGACGAGGTGCGTCAGTAACAGGACCCTTACCTTTGTTCATTCTAGAAGAACTACCTGCAAAAGGTGGAAGAGAAAAGATCAATCAACATCAAAATGACAGAATTCTGCTACAAAAATTCTAGCAAAATTTTGACATGGTTCTGGGGCAATTCCAACGAAAAGGAAAATACTCCGAAAAAGATAGGAAGCCTGAAGATAAGCTCAACATCGCTGCGAGCTCATAGTCAGTGGAGAATTCTCAAAGAAGGCTCGAACTCAACATCGCTGTGAGAACGAGCCAATCTCATCAAACTTCCGCAAAATCTGGAAAAGAGCTCAACATTGCTGCGAGCTTCAGAATCCAAAAATTGCAAAACTTCCTCAAAATCCAGCAAGACCGAGAAAGAGCTCAACATCGCTGCAAGCTCAAAATCCCGATACTTGCAAAAGATTTTCAGGTATGCATCATCAGACTTCCAAATCTATTTACCAAAACTCATGCATCAAAAAAAAATATCATCATGCATTAGATGCTAGGAAAACCTTGACCAAAGTTTGACCAATTCCAACCAAATTTGTCGAAACCAATCAAACTTTGTCCAAGTCAAAAATCATGTTGGCTTGACCTAGAGACTCTAGCCTTCTATCTTGATGCATCAAAAAGAAAAAAAGAAAGAAAGAAAATGCATACATATTGAAATTGCATAGCCTCATTATCATAGTGAGCAAACAAGGAAAAAGAAAAAGAAAGAGAGAAAAAAAATCTCAACAAAAAAAAAATAATAATTTTTTTTGGCCCACAGGCCGTGGCCCACTGCCACGTGGCAGTATAGTCAGGTTCGTACGGACCTGTCCGTACAGCCAGAAAAAAAAAAGAAAAAAGAAAAAAAAACAGAAAAAAAAGAGAGTACACGGTTTTAAAAAAAAAAAAAAGAAAACCGTGGAAAAAGAAAAAAAAAAAGAAGCACGAAAAAAAAAGAGAGAAGGAAAACGTGCATGAGAAAAAAAAAAGAAGAAGAAAGAAAAGAAAACAAAAGAAAAAGAAGAAGAAAAGAAAAAAAATAAAGAAGCTACTTCTACAATGGAGATTCTTGACGAGGAAGAAAACTTACTTGAAGCCATTGATGGAGAAGAAGAAGAAAACCTTGGAGATCCTTGAAGAAGAGAAAGCACTTCTTGTCTTGGGGATCACTCTTGAAGATTTCTTGCAAAAAGAAAGTAATGGAGCAAAAGCACCAACCCTCTTTGCTTTTATAGAAGAGAGCAAGCCAAAAGAGGAAACAAGGAGAAAGAAAGGAGGTAAGTGCTCAAATTTAGCTACTTTCCCAAAAAGAAAGATATTTTGAGAGAATCTTTCCACAAAAAGAAAACTTGAGAAATTCTCTCCAAGTAAAGATATTTTTAGATATTCTCTACACAAAAGAGATATTTTTAGATATTCTTTGCAAATATGACACCATATGAGATCTAGGCCATCTCCAAAGCCTAAGGTCCCATGGGTTAGCCCATATGAGCCAGGTTTGACCACCTAGGCACTAAAAGTGGCTTTTAGTCAAAATATTCCTCTTACCAAGAGCAAAAAAAAGAAAAGAGCAAAAAAAAAAAAAAAAAGTCCCATGCCTCTTTTGAGTTGATGGGACCATTAAAAAAAAACAGAAAAAAAAGTCCCATGAGTTTCCAAAAACCAAACCATCCAACCTCTTGAACCAAATTGAGCCAAAATCTTGAAATTGACATTTCAGAAAGTCCCACTCGGTCTCTCTCTCTCTCTCTCTCTCTCTCTCTCTCTCTCTCTCTCTCTCTCTCTCTCTCTCAGTCTCCCTCTGCTCTCTGTCTCTCGGTCTCTCTCTTCTATCTCTCGCTGTCAGTCTGTATCTGCTCTCTGTCTCTCGCTCTCTCCGTCTCCAAAAACCCATCTCTGTTATCAGGCGCAAACCTATCTCTCGCTCAAGTGCCCCCTTTCCCGGTCGTCTTCTGCAAAGCCAGCACGAGTTTGACCCCTTTTCCGGTCGTTTCTCCAGACGCAGCAGAAGGTCGACTCCTTTTCTAGTTGTCTTCTCCAAAAGCATTTGCCCTTTTCTGCTCTATCTCTGTAACAGAGAATCAAAAAAGGAGGAGGTATTTCAGTTTGCTTTGTTCTTGACTTGTAGTTTTTTTTTTTTTTTTTTGGTTCTTTAGTATGTGTGTTTTGATTTGGTTGCATGAGATTTCATGAATTGGGTTTTTGTTCTCCAGTGATTTTGATTTGTTCTAATATCGTTTGGATGGTTTTAATGAGTTTGGTGCCTGTTTTTCTCTACTATTTACTATGGAAAGTAGCAGGGTAATGGATGGGTATTAAAGGTTGGGTTTTTATTTTCTTAATGGTCCCTTGATCCTTCTTCACTTTTAGTGCCTTTGCTTTGGTTAAACATACCAAACCACAAGCATGTTTTGAATGGCATTCGTGTGGTAGAAGCTGAATTAATAGGTTTAGTTGATACTAAATAGATTTAGAATCATTTTTACCTTTTGGATGGATGCTTTGTCTGAAATTTAGGATGAATCTTGTATATTCTGCCAATTGGGCAAAAATAGGTAATTCTCTATTAGACGGAAGTTTTTGAATCATCTGTTGGTTTTTTTCCCTGCTAATTGTTGACACCAAAAAAGTCAATATGTCTCCTCAACATCGAGAAGCCTCCTAAAGTTGCATCCTGCTAAAAATAGGCAATGCTACGTCAAGCATCAAATTTTGTCAGAATCAGACAGAAACTGAGAGATCCTTCAAGACAGCTAAAAGAGAGGTACACCTGAGGTTTCGGGTCATTCCGACATCGTTTGGCCCAACTTCACCGCTCCGACAGCTAAACAAGCACTCCCGGCAGCGACAACATCAAAGACGCCAAAACTTTGATCAGAGCCTACGGATGACTCCAGAATGTCTCCAAAGGGCTCCATGCCAAATTTCAAGTCAAACCGACAACGTTTGACCCTCCATCCATGCTCGAGCAGCAAAATCAAGCCTCCCGGCGGCGGCAACCACCGAAGCCATCACTCATCAAACAAAATACATGAGTGGCTTCAACATGCTTCCAAAAGGCTGCACGTCAAAATTCAGGTCATTCCGACAACGTTTGACCAGGTTTCGATGCTCCGAGAGAAATCAAGCCTACCGGCGGCGGAGCAACCCGGGACCATGACATCCAAAACGGAGCCCATGGAACGTCTCAAAATGACTCCAATAGGCTCCCCGTCAAATTTCAGGTCAATCGGACATCGTTTGACCACATATCAAAGCTCGGCATTTTCCCCGCAGCAAAATCAAGTGAAGCATCGATGGGACCCCAAACGGCTTCAAAACTCAAATAAAAGCCCATGGTTGGTCCTATCCACTGCTCAAGAAGCTTCGCCTCAATTTTCAAGTCATTCCGACATCGTTTGACCTAGTTTCGACGCTTGACGGAAAATCGGCTACAAAGTCTTCGGCTTTCCCGAAAAATATGAAACTTTGTGCTTCGATTTCACGCGGATTCTCGTCAAGTTTTCTCCAAGAAAATATACTCAATAATTGAGGAAAAATGTCAAGAAAAATACAGAAGAAAAAAAAAACAAAAAAGATGGAAAATCGGCCGAAAACGAAGCTCGGCGACCAAAGGGCAATAAACCCTAAGGTCTCCGGCGACCCTGGGTGCATGGTCGCCCGGCGACCCTGGAAATCCGGGTAGCCGGATTTTGCACCAAAGTGTCTGTTTTCCGATTCTTTTCGCGTTTCGGGTGTTCCGGCCTCTGTGATTTTCGGAAAATGCAATGTTTGATGCTTGAAAACGACTGATCTTCGTCGACATCTCGGATCCGCCGTCAAAAGCCCGAAATCATCACCGATCGCCTCAAGATCGCCAACCGGCTGACCAAGAAAGTGCACTTTCTGTCCGACTGATCGTGAAATCGACAAGACAGATGTCACCGGCCCGCCTACATCAATCAATGTCTAAAATTGCACTGCAATCCGACATCAAACAATGTGTGGATCCACCTGTGATGATCGCAAGAAGAATCTCAAAAGGCGCAGCGCGGCCCGCGACTCTTCACATGCCCCGGCGACCACTTAATGACATTAATTGACCCGTTTATGACAACTTAATGCAGTCATTAACTCATTATTTTGGACGGCCCAATCAGATTCAAGCATTTGGGAGTTACAAATCCAAGTAATCATGGCATTAAACCCATGAAACTCCCATCATCATGAAGCATAAAGGCAATTAAAAGCCCACTACCTTCATCGGCCAATCACAAACCATGAAAAAGGAGTTACAAAATCAACTTGTAACTCCTCATCAATGCTCTCATCATGGCTATCAATGCCCATAACCATCCCATGCTACCAAAAGCCTATAAAAGGAGATCCATTTCCAAGAGAAAAAAAGAAAAAATCGAAGAATCGAATCATCGAAGGATCATTAGATCAACATCTACCGACTTGAAGTTCTGCACTTCTCCTAAAGAAATCGAGACAAAGTCCTACTACTTTGCTCCCGGAAGCACCACAAGGTGATCAACGTCCTTTGGGGGGCCACCCCCCCAAGGTCACATCCTTCTCCAACATGGCCTAAACGTGTTTTTTCAGCCCGTTTACTTGGTTTTTCATTGGATATAGGACCTCCTCTTGGTCCTTGTCCTTTAAAAAACCGAGGTTAGGAGCCAAGCCAAAGAATCAAAGCATCACATGTTCTCATTTGAAGGACGATGGCGAAGCCCACATATGACTTGTGACCGTCGATCTCAACGTGTCCCCACAATCTCCTGAGAAGTTAGATCCCTTTTCTTACTTTTCTATTGTAGTTTGTATTTCCTAAAGAGACAAAAAGAAATCACAATTCTTGTCTTTCACATTTGATGAGTTTTGTAAAATCGCCTTTCACGGCAAAATCGCTTTTTTGGGCAAACAAACAAAATCGCTTCCTACGGCATTCTCAAAAAACAAACTTGTCTCTTTTCTTAATATTAATGCAATTTGAAATGTTAGAAAAAATGATTGATTTCCTTTCCACTTGTGAAGGTGAATCTCCGGATTATCACCATTCCAAATTCCAAATAGAAAGTAAATCTGGCATACCCGTACAAAAATGTTGATGCCCGAAATCTTCCCTCCTCCGCCGAGACCCAGGTCAGCCCCCGGGGTGCGGAGGGAGAGGACGGAAGATTCCCCTTTTCGGGTCCATCACTAATGAGTCATTCTAACAATCTGCCCTAATTTTCTAGTTTCCATATGGGTCATTTTTATTGCATGGAATTGAATGTGCAATTATGTCCAACCTCCATTTGTTTATTTATTTATTTATTTTATTTTAACTTTGTTTTTCGCATGTGGAACTTGAAATGAATTGTCATTATTTGTCAACTGTTGCTTCTATTGGAGTGTGTACGGGTAAATTACATTATTCATATAAATTTTCTGTTGTATTGTAGCAGTTTATATGTACAGAGAAAACAACATATGAATATTTCTGATCACATTTCGTGCCTATAGGTGTACGGAACATATTTAGTTTTTATGTTGCTATGAGTTTGAGTCGATGCAGAATGTAGAAAACACAGGCAAGATACTCTCTCTTTATGCCTTTTCCACGCTGAGTTTTTTGCAGCATTATAATCACTAATATTTAGTGGTGGCTTTTGATGAACTAGCAATCCATCTGTGTGATTTCTGAGTTTTGAGCAGGCTCAATGCCATAGTGGAATAGACAACCATACATTATGTATGCCAAAATATACAAAGCATTTTCTATTTTCAGTGCATGCAAGCACACACTGTGCATGAGAGTATCCATAAGTTTCATGATGTCATGACATAAGAAGACCTATGATGCCCAGATACAGCATGGATACGGCAAGGACACGCCATAGACATCAGTTACAAATACAAATACATTGTATATGGACTGTCTGTTTGTGTAATTTATACATAGGAATTGACTACACAGAAACTCCTGGTGAAACGAATCTACCACATGATTATTAAAGATGTGAAGGGTGAAGAATATGAAATGAGGGGTGAAAGATATACAAAAGAGATAATAGATATGACCTGATCACTTTTCCATTTATTGAATTAATAGGATGATAATTGGATATTCAATTTCCATGCATTCTATTGCAAACAATTAGGTTTTTGGGGAATTTTCATGTGAGCTCAACTTCATACATTCTTGTACACAGAAGTTGGAAAAAATCATCTTGGACGTACAACTGCTACTCAATGGTCCATGACTAATCATTTCATACATTCCCAGCCCCGGCATTATTTGAATCCATTCCGTCCTTATTCATCTTTGACTTGGACAGGGTACGTATAAACGAAGTAGATTGTGAGACGTCGTCACTTTCTGTTATATGAACTACCAAAGAGCAGAGTCATTAATTTTTGAAATATATACATCCAATTAAGAATTTTTTAATGAGTCCAATTAAGTTATTCTCCAGTAGCATGTCATGATTAGTGCTTGCCTACCAAAAGGAAATGAAATTTATTTTTCTGTCCTTTGTTGTTTATGATTTGGGAAACCACCAATGTTTTGTCTTGTTTGGATGTTAAATCGTGTGAGTGAAGAATTTCATCTGTTACGTGACAATGAATCTTCATCCTCCTTATAGTTCATGCATCAATTTGGATGATAAGATTCCAACTTCAAGATGTCTTCTTTCATTCTTTCTTTCTTTCTCTATTTATTTATACTAATTGATTGATGGAATAAACAAATAAAATTTACCATTCATAAAAAAAAAAATTTGGCCATGCTTTCTCATAAAATTTTCCATTCATAAAGAAGTGTACTAATCCATATGATGCATCAACCCATAGGTTCCAATTATTACTGTTGTGGTAGTCCTTTAGACTTCAGAGTATATTTAATATTGCCAATACATGTCTTAATAATGATTTTCCTGCACCACAATATAGTTTAGATTTTATAATATATATGTTTACTATTTAATAATATGAATCACGCTTCCCGTGTTTAACACGGGGGCTTTTCGCTAGTATAATTTGATGAATGTAGTCAAGTTTATCATGTGTTATATTAGGTAAAAAATACTTGTATAATTATTTTCCCATGTAGAAATATGTTGTACGAAACACCGACACATAGGAATCATCAAGGAATCTGCTGTTAGCTTGTTGCACCAAACAACTCTAATGAATCTGAGCCTGTTTCTTTTGTTGTATCAAATGCTAAAAACAAGTTGCAAATGTTAAAATCATTCTTGAAAACATCAAACAACACAAACAAATTGCAAATTATCACCAGTAAACAAAAAAGATCATAACTTAAAACATTAGTCCTTCTCACCATAAGTCAAAACTCATGAAATATAAAGTCATTCTCGAAAACAACACAGAAACTTGAAATTATGCTGGTAGAAAAGAAAAACTCGTAACTTAAACATGAGTCATGAAAGTGACAAAACAACCTCACTTTCATTTTTGGGCTATTTCTATTTCTAATTTCTAATTACTTGTGATTAGGTCAGATATGGACAGGAGTTGGATATTACTTTATCAGAACCGATTTAGTGCGGAGTACATAGTTGGGGTGATCTCATTTATTGATTTTGCAAAGGCGAATTCGGGCGGGGCAGTGTTGATTAACTGCCCGTGTAACGATTGCTATAACTATCGAAAGCAGGACTATGCAACCGTGAGAAGTCATTTGCACATTCATGGAATGATGGTCTCATACCTACGGTGGATATTTCACGGGGAACCTATAGTTCAACCCGATGATTTAGATGAGAGTGATGATGAATCGGAAGAGAATTAAGATGAATATGATGAGTTGTTAGAGGACCATCGTAGGGGAACTTACTTGGAGGAAGATACTCAAGAGAGGGATGACGTGCATGATTTTGAAGATTTGTTAAAGGCTTCACAGCGTGGCCTATACCCAGGATGCAAAAGCGCAGATACTCTGTTATCATTTGTCATCAAGATATTGCATGTGAAGGTAGAAAGTGGGTGTAGCAACAAGTCGTTTGACAAGGTTCTGCAGATTTTTAAGGACTTCTTACCTGAAGGTCATGTGGTGCTGACCTCAGTTTACGAGACGAAGAAATTATTACGTGACTTGGGCATGGGATACAAGAACATAGATGCCTGCAAACACAATTGTGTGTTGTACTGGAAGGAGAATGCTCAATTGGATAAATGTCCAGAATGTGAAGAGCCTAGGTACAAGGTCAATGATGGCAAGCGAAAGAAGATTCCTCATAAGGTGCTTCGTTACTTCCCATTGACACTGAGGTTACGCAGATTGTATATGTCAAGGAAGACAGCCATAGAGATGAGATGGCACAGTGATAAACGCGTTGACGATGGGATAGCGCGGCATCCAGCTGATTCAGTGGAATGGAAAGAATTTGATAAGAAATATCCAGAGTTTGCCCAAGAGACACGTAATGTGAGGCTGGGGTTAGCCACCGATGGATTCAATCCTTTCGGTAACATGAGCACCTCTTATAGCATGTGGCCTGTCATACTTATACCCTATAATTTGCCACCATGGATGTGCATGAAGGAGCCATTTTTGATGATGTCATTACTTATTCCAGGACCAAGCTCACCGGGAAACGATATCGATGTATATCTTAGGCCCTTGGTTGATGAGTTGAAGGAGCTGTGGGATCATGGTGTATCAACTTATGATGCCTCCACTAAACAGATCTTTCAAATGCATGCGGCTGTAATGTGGACGATAAATGACTTTCCTGCTTATGGTAACTTGTCTGGGTGGAGCACAAAAGGTTATAATGCTTGCCCCTCGTGTAAAGACAGCTCGTTAGGGGTGAAGTTGAAAGATAAGATTGGGTATATTGGCCATCGAAAATACTTAGAACTGAACTACCAATGGCGTAGAAGCAAGGCCTTCAACGGTCAGCCTGAGCGTGAAAAGAGTTCTTTGGATTTACCGGGGCAAAAGGTACTAGACCAGATAGAAGAACTAGCTCCGATCAAGTTTGGCAAGAATAACGAAAGACTGCGTGACTCCGGAGAACTGAATTGGACAAAGAAAAGCATCATATTTGAATGGCCCTACTGGAAGTGCAAAAAACTCCGACACAACCTTGATCCTATGCATATTGAGAAGAACATTTGTGTAGCTTTGGTTGGAACAATTTTGGGCATAAAGGGCAAAAACAAGGACACCGAGAAAGCACGTAAGGATTTGAAAAATATGGGCATCAAGCCAGAGTTGCATCTAGTGGAGAGGGGCAATGGATCCAGCACGAAGCCGCATGCCTTTTACACTTTGGAAACAAAACATAGAGATGGATTTTATGAATTCTTGAAGTCGATCAAATACCCAGACGGCTATGCGGCGAACCTTTCGAGGTGTGTAACCTCGAAAAATGATAAATTAGCTGGTTTAAAGAGCCATGATTGCCACATCCTTATACAACCCATCCTTCCTATTGGCATACGCGGCTTTTTGAATAAGGATATCTGTACAACATTGTTTGAGTTAGGCAGCTTTTTCCAAGACCTTTGCTCGAAAACACAGAGACACGATGATTTGAAAAAATTGGAGGAGCAAATAGTTTTGATATTGTACAAGTTGGAGAGGATTTTTCCTCCTGCTTTCTTTGATGTGATGGTTTATCTATCGGTTCATTTGCCACGCGAGGTCATGCTTGGTGGACCGGTGCAATATCGGTGGATGTATCCGATAGAAAGGTAATATTTTATGACCATTGATTAATTATTTATGCATTAGTGCAGCTAACTGTCTTGCATTGAAAATCGTGATTGTTATCATTGGCTATCTAAAGGTTTCTGAAGACCCTAAAAGGGTACGTTCGCAACCGAGCTCAGCCTGAAGGTTCGATCGCTAAGGCTTACATTGTTAAAGAGTGCCTCACTTTTTGCTCAATGTATTTAAGGCAGACTGATCGAGTAGAGCGCTATGATGATGGTGGCGAACGTGGCCTAGGGATGTTGGTTTTCACACAAACCGTCCGTCCCATCGGACCGATGCCAAGAGCACATGATCTTTCTCAAAAAAAGCGTGACATGGCCCAATGGTTTGTGTTGAATAATTGCCCCGAGGTGGAGCCCTATCTAAAGTATGTGCTTCAATCTAGTAGATTATTCTTGCATTGCTTGTTAACTCTTTTATTCATTCTCTACTCTTACTTATTCATTAAAAGCTATCTTGAGTAGGGAACACGAGCATTTAGTGCAAGATCAAAGAACTGGAGATGTCGGTCAAATACAACGAAAAGAATTTGCAGGATGGTTCAAACAACGTGTAAGACATATGAAATATCATCATTTTAATTGCTACATATTATTGGATTACACTTCAAATAACATTAGTCTAATACATTTGTCTTAATCTGCTTATATAGATTAATCAATTGCGAACTCTAGGGTCACCAGAAGCATTTGATGAGATGTGGTCATTAGCAAATTGCCCTAGATCCCTAGTGAATCTTTATCAAGGGTGTGATTGCAATTGCGTCCGATACCACACTATAGACCGTGAGAAATGCCGTAGGAGCCAGAGTAGTGGCTTGGTCGTGGAAGGGGAATACCAAGGGGTGAAGCATGACTACTATGGCTACATCTGCAAAGTCTGGGAATTGTCCTATCGGCACGGGGGTAAGGTGGTCTTATTTGAATGTGAATGGTACAACAATAGTACCAAGCACAAGATAAACATCGAAGACCATGTTACAAGCATTGATATCACGGGTCGTTGGTGTACGGATGATCCATTTTTCCTACCAAGTCAGGTGACACAAGTCTTCTACGTCAATGACACCAGCAAAGGAAAAAATTGGAGAGTCGTAGAACGGGTCAAGCCTCGGGGAGTATGGGATGTACCCGCAAAGCGGGATGACGACGACGACGATGATGATGTGCCTAATGATGCATCTCAGCAACACGAAACAACATTTGTTGTCCTAGTTCTTGTCGATGGTACTAGTGTCCAATACTCTAGGGATGATCTAGATCCTGAGATCGTTCTTAGTGATGAGTCAGCAGACGTGGATGGCCAAGACGAGGATGAAACACTGGCGGAGTACGAAGATGAAGAAGAAAATGATGTTCATAGTCAGGAAGATGATGACATGGAATATGACATGTAGTGTTTGTTTCAGGTTTTGCATATGTAACGATTAAGTAAATTAATAAAAATCTTGTCTTACATAATAACATTGTCTTCAATTTCATTTTCTCTTATGATTTGTTCATATATGGATAAGACATTTCTACATTTCACATTTTATTCTTACTTCTATATATCATAGTTGCAAAAGATGCCAAACGGAGGGAAAAAATGGGTCAAACCAGGAAAGTTGTCCCGTCAAGTGCAAGCATCCAATTATTTATTAAAGAGAAAAAAGACAATTAAGCAGAATGTAGAAAAACTTGCATCTCTAGGGCTCCCGCCGACCGCATGTATAATATTTGGTTTGGCTAAAGGGACAAACGAGAAGGGAAAGAGGAATGTTAGTGTGAATGATAAGGATGAGAATACATTCTCGGCGAAGATGATGTAGATGACGAGACATTTTGGTCTCAATCGGATGAGGTAATCTTTCTGTGAATGTCTATGACGTGTACTTCAAAATATTAGTTTTGACGGTGACACTCATGCTAAAATGATTTCCATTTTTATTTAATGTAAATTGTTGACATTCACTTTACTAATATTATTGATTTTTGCTAATAATTATTTATTTTCCTTTTCACTTTGCGTTATGCCAGATTGCAGATATGCCTCGGGAAAGTAGGGTGAAACGTGCTCGGAGGATCACAGCTTCACTTACGGTGACACCTGAGGCCTCCACACAGCCTCCGCCGGCTGCTCTTCTAGTTACACGGTCTGGAGGATCAGGGAGCACCCCTGATTTGGCAACCCCCCAGCCTCTGCCGATTCAACCTCTGACCACACAGCCCTCGCCGACCCAGCCTCAGCCGTCCCAGCTTTCGACGAGTCCTCATACAGTCGGGAGCAGCGTAGGTGAGAAAATTATGACCTTTTAAGATTCAGAATGGTTCACCTCAATTTAATGATTTGTGTTCACTAACTCATTTATCACTTTCATCTTACCAGCATCAGCCCCAGTCTCGGAGGTTCCGAGCAGTGTAAGGGGTGTTACACGAGGGAAGAATGTGACAAAGCTGAGGAGACAGCTGGGTCATAACACCCCAGTTCCGATCCCCATCTCCAGTAATAGGCTAGAAGGGAAACATGCCCCATCACTGGTTAACCATCTTGGGTTAGCCATTAGAGAGGTTGCCCTAGTCAGGCCCCATGGATGGAAGAAGCTTGACAGTGGGATCAAGCTTGTCGTCATTGCTGCAGTTCAGGTAAACT
This sequence comes from Umbellularia californica, assembly GCA_028538565.1. Taxonomy (NCBI): domain Eukaryota; kingdom Viridiplantae; phylum Streptophyta; class Magnoliopsida; order Laurales; family Lauraceae; genus Umbellularia; species Umbellularia californica. The sequence goes on along the minus strand of JAPQWN010000002.1, from coordinate 70,749,692 downwards.
TCAACGAGAAATATCAACCAATTTTTATCTCAAATCAATTTCTATTTCCCCACAGTCCTATTTGTAGCAATGGCATTTTTTAGTGAATTCCTGCTGTCTTATCTGTAGAAGTGCGCCTTTTCATTTGAACCAGTCTTCCGGATAATTTGAATTTGGAGTTAAGTTGAGTTTCTGATTAACTCTCTCAAATTTTGACTACTATTTGCTGGTTTCTTCTACCAACTTCTCGACCATAGTTACTTTCTATATTGCATTCAAAGAAATTAAAATCCCTTCGGCGACAAAACGAATCCTAGATTCTAGCACGTGAAAAGGTCTGTCTACCTCTTGACCATCTAACAGTTGAAGAGGACTAGAGTCTAGAACCGGCACGAGCACCTTGCTCGAGGGTAGAGTGACTTGTAGGAACTGACGGTTAGCAGATATGACTCCCGGTTAGAGAATTAGAGGCGTAAACATCGGATTTTCCAACACTAAGGCTCGAAAACGGCCCGCCGGGGGTCCGGAATGGGAACCGGCCCCCAGAAAAATTGGGAACCGGCACGAGCACCTCGCTGGAGGGTAGAGTGACTTGTAGGAACTGACGGTTCGCTGATAGGACTGCCGGTTAGAGAATTAGAAGCAAAAATCGACGATTTTCTAACACTTAGGCTCGAAAACGGCCCGCCGGGGGTCCGGAACGAAAACCGGCCCCCGGAAAAATTGGAAACCGGCACGAGCACCTCGCTCGAGGGTAGAGTAACTTGTAGGAACTGACGGTTCGCAGATAAGACTCCTGGTTAGAGTTTTAGAGGCGAAAATATCGGATTTTCCTAACACTTAGGCTCGAAAACGGCCCGCCGGGGGTCCGGAATGGGAAACGGCCCCCGGAAAAATTGGGAACTAGTACGAGCACCTCGCTGGAGGGTAGAGTGACTTGTAGGAACTCACTGTTCGCTGATAGGACTCTCGGTTAGAGAATTAGAAGCGGAAATCGACGATTTTCTAACACTTAGGCTCGAAAACGGCCCGCCGGGGGTCCAGAACGGGAACCGGCCCCTAGAAAAATCGGAAACTGGCAAGAGCACCTCGCTCGAGGGTAGAGTGACTTGTAGGAACTGACGGCTCGCGGATAGGACTCCCGGTTAGAGTTTTAGAGGCGAAAACATCGGATTTTTCAACACTTAGGCTCGAAAACGGCCCGCCGGGGGGTCCGGAACGGGAAACGGCCCTCGGAAAAATCGGGAACTGGCACGAGCACCTCACTCGAGGGTAGAGTGACTTGTAGGAACTGACGGTTCACAGATATGACTCCCGGTTAGAGAATTAGAGGCGTAAACATCGGATTTTCCAACACTTAGGCTCGAAAACGGCCCGCCGGGGGTCCAGAATGGGAACCGGCCCCCGGAAAAATTGAGAACCGGCACGAGCACGTCGCTGGAGGGTAGAGTGACTTGTAGGAGCTGACGGTTCGCTTATAAGACTCCCGGTTAGAGAATTAGAAGCGAAAATCGACGATTTTCCAACACTTAGGCTCAAAAAGGGCCCGCCGGGGGTCCGGAACGGGAACCGGCCCTAGGAAAAATCAAAAACCACTACAAGCACCTCGCTGGAGGGTAGAGTAACTTGTAGGAACTAACGGTTCGCAGATAGGACTCCCGGTTAGAGATTTAGAGGCGAAAACATCGAAATTTCCTAACACATAGGATAGAAAGCGGCCCGCCGGGGGTCCGGAACGGGAAACGACCTCCGGAAAAATCGGGAACCGGCAAGAGCACCTCGCTCGAGTCGAAATTAACTTGCAAGAACTGACGGCTCGTAAATCGGACTCCCGGTTAACGAATTAGACCTAAAAACATTGGATTCCTAACACTTAGTCTTGAAAATAGGCCGTTGGAGGTTAAAAACGGGAATCAGCCATCGGACAGCTCAGAAACTAGCACGGGTACCCTTGTTCAAGGCCAAAGTAACTTGTTGGAATTTACGGTTAGTGAATCGGACTTCTGGTTATCGAATTAGACACAAAAACCGCCTGATTCTCAACACTTAGACGGGAAAATAGGCCGCCGAGAAACTTAGGAAAAGATATATATATATATATACACACACACATGTTTATCTTTCATTTATAATTTAATTCGTTGAAAAGATTCTAATGTTGTTTTTTTCATTGCAGATTGATTGACGATTTGCAGTCGGATGCAGACTTTTGGGGGTGTTTTATTCTTTTTTGTTTATTTGTATATATATATTGGATATTTATATAGTCTGTGTCATTGTTGATTATAATATTTGGTTAATGAGATGAATGATTAGATGAAAAATGGCGATGGTTGTTGGGTAATTTAGCAACTTTTGTTTTAATGTATTTTTCATATTGAATATAGGTAAATGAACAGGTTTACTTCTGATACAGGTGTATAAACAGCTTTACAAGAAAATTATATTAAAAAACGAATATTGTATTTTAAAAAAAAAAATAAAATCACTTTTGCCGACGTTTTATTTTCGTCGGTAAAAGTGGTTTTATTTTTCCTATTTCTTTTACCGACGAAAATTTAACGTCGGTAAAAGTGGTTTTATTTTTCCTATTTCTTTTACCGACGAAAATTTAACGTCGGTAAAAGTAGCTTTATTTTTTTGAATCTTTCCTATTTATTTTACCGACGAAAATAAACGTCGGTAAAAGTTGTTTTATTTTTTTAATTTTTCCCTATTTATTTTACCGACGAAAATAAACGTCGGTAAAATTAGTTTTGTTTTTTTTTATTCTTCCTTTTTATTTTACCGACGAAACTAAACGTCAGTAAAAGTCATTTTGTTCTAGTTTATTTTTCCTTTTTTTTACCGACGTTTCTTCCGTCGGTAAAAGTGCAGAATTTTTTATTTATTTTGATTTTTTATTTTGCCGACGAAAATAAACGTCGGTAAAAGTATTTACTAAATTTTTAAAAAACGAAAATAATATTTCTGACTTATTTAAAACGTCGGTAACATTCAAAAAATCGTCGGTAAAAGTCCAATTTTTGCCGACGGAAAATATTTCGTTGGTGAAACATTTTACTGACCTTTTCTTAGAGACGCCTGGCCGACGAAAGTAATTTCGTCGGTAAAAGTCCAATTTTTGCCGACGGAAAATATTTCGTTGGTGAAACATTTTACTGACCTTTTCTTAGAGACGCCTGGCCGACGAAAGTAATTTCGTCGGTAAATACTTTTACCGACGTTTTTCGGACTTTTGGCGACGAAAAATTTCATCGCTGAAAGTGCAATTTGTTGTAGTGATCCATAGATATTGATGGAGAGGCCTACTTGTGATAATAGGGAACACTACCTCAAAACGTCTCATTACCGATGGAAACTCACCCAATTACCGACAGTTTAAAACTGTTATATCATTACGATGAAAATGAGACATCGCTTTTGCCAAAACGATGGCAAACGTATTGTCGGGTCCAGTATTAAAATCACCGATGAATAAGTACCGTCGCCTCTTGATATGCTTTTCACTCTCCCGCGCGCGCCCGTTCCACTACCCTCCCTATTTCGTTTCGCGCCCTAATGTTATCACCTAAGCATCTCTTCCGCTGCAGCTCTTCTCTTCCACTCTCGATCTATCCACATCTTCTCTTCACAGCGTGCAGCGTCCACCATATTCTCTCATCCCACCTCCCTCCGGCCATCCATTCTCTGCAACCCATCATCCCCTCTCCGTCTCATCAACTCCGTCACCACATCATCATCACTCTCTCGCCCAGAACTCCCAGACGCAGCACCTCCCCTCCCAGACCGATCCCACCTTCACTTTCCTCATCCCACCTTCTTCTCACTACACAACACCCACCTTCCTCTCCGCTCTCATCTCCTCTCCACCCCATCCCAGCCTCACGCATGTCAGCAGCCCATTTTCTCCACCCATCCGCGCATTATCACAGCCCACCATCTCCATTCACAGAACCCGGGCGATCACCATCACCGGTCTCCCTCTCCATCCTGCGCAGACACATCTTCATCTCCCTGCTAGACGCACGCAGCAACCCCTGGACGTCCACATCGCTTTCATCTTCCTCCGCAGCAGCACCTCTTCCCACCAGACGCCTCCCCTGCGCAGGTACATTCCCTCCCACACTCTGCCCCAGGTCAAAGAATCGTAGCAGGATTGTTTTTTCCATTCCCCATCGCCTCTTTCTCATTCCATTTTTCTGTCTTTTCTTCCCATTTTTTCCAAACCTCTTTTATATTTTTGATGTCATGGGGTTTTGTTGGTGTATTGGAAGTTTGAGATTTGGAGACTCTATTTGGGGTTCGGTTGATGGAGAATGGGTTTTTGGGGTAGAAAAGGTCTTGGGAATAGGTGATGGAGAACGGTTGCATCCCAACCCTACTCTGCTTCACCTGGGCATTCTTCCCTAATGATGAGAAGAATGGGAAGAGTCTCTTTTACTATGTTGTTGAAGTTGATGGGCATCCTGGAAAGAAGCCCCTTACTCGTTGGTTCAATGGAGATTGGTTCTTTTTGTTCTTTTGCTTCCTTTTTGGGGGATGAGACTTCGTTTCATTTTTTTCATTAATTTTGGGTCATGGGATGCTAGAGTTTCACTTTCACCTTTTGTTCATTTTTCTCTCCACCACATAATGTTTTAGTTAGTTCTATCTCAGTTGCAAAATGGTTGTTTTCTTTCTTCTTTTTAGGGTTCTTACCGATGGTAGTTATTTTCATAGGTTTTTTTTTCTAACTAATTGGATTTGGTTAGATTAACTCAGCTCAGCTTTTGCATTCCTAGAAGATGTTGCTTATGTGCCTCTTTGACAGTATAGTTCCTGTTGGCTTTTGCTCCAATCTGTCCGCTTTAACTTGTTATCCTCTGTTTTGAATGAATGTGCAACATCTCAGTATTAGAACAAGTAGTTCAACTGAAATTTGGGACTGCGCTGGAAGTACTAGGAATAATAGGGATTATCAGCTCATTCTCAATTTTTATATTTATTCCTTAAATCTAAACAACCTGTTTATGAAAAAAAAAAAACAGAGAAGTGAGCATCAATCTCTCCTTAAGCCACATCAGCAGCCCATTTTCCATATCAGCAATTGAGCCCTCTCCTTTTTATCTCATTTCCTCCCTTGCAGAGCAGCAGTTGTGTTTGGCAGTCGCCCTTTTCAGTTCTCCATAGCTTTCCCCCTGGCATCTATTTTCCCTCAGCAGCAGCAGCAGTGTTGGGTCTTGGTAGCAGGCATCCAGAGCTTCTTCATTGCAAGCTTTGGAGTTGGGTGCAGCTCAGCAGTGTTGGGTCTTGGTAGCAGGCTTCCAGAGCTCCTTCATTGCAAGCTTTGGAGTTGGGTTCAGCAGTCTGCGTTCTGCTTTGCTTCTTCTGAGTCTTTGCTGGTGTGGAGAGCTCAGTCTTTTCCTTCCTTGAGCAACAGATGCTTCTTTTGCCCTGCTGCATTGGGAGTGGTTGGTCTCCTCCTTGATGTTGCAGTAGTTCTGGTCTTGTAGTGAGTGTGCTGCTGTCCAGTGCCCTGCTGTTCTTTTTCTGTGCTGTTTGTTGTCCTGCCGTGGTGTCCTGTTCAGCTGTGGTGGCCCTGGTAGTGGCTTGGCTGTGGGCTTCTCCGCTTCTGGGAGTCTCTGCCTAGGTTTTTTATTTTCCCAGTCTCTGTTTTCTGTTTTGGATTGCTTTCAGTTGGGTTGTTTTTTCTGTTGGCCTCTTTCTTTAGCTTTCTCTTTGTATCTTAGGGGCCTTTGGCCTTTTCCCTCTCTTCAATTCAATTTGCCATTTAGCAAAAAAAAAAAAAAAAAATCTCCATTTTTTCGTTTTTATTTCGTTACTATTCTTTTCTTTCTTTTTTTTTTTTTTAATGCTGTTGTGGTTGTTTCAGGTGAAAATCGAGTAGGCAATCAGAGAAAGAGCAGGGAGGGAAGGAAGGGGGAGCTCAGCCTTGGCCCAGGTATGTGGATCTCATCTTCTTCTTCTTTCTTCTCCTTCTTTCTGATCGGTTCTACTGTGCAATTTCGATCAGGCTTCCCAAGTAGTTGTTGAGATCACAAAATGGTTGTTCAATAAATAAAAGTCAAAGCTTCTTATTTTTTATTTTGTAGTTTTTCTAAACTATATAAGTTATTAATATCCAATAAACTTAATTTTATATTACTTTAATCACAAAGCCTTCATTTACATGGGAGAACCAATGAGCGCTGTGATGTTTTGCTCGAACAACTGCTTAATAGAGCTTCTCTATTGGGTGGTCTTATTTGGTGGTTTTGGACTTTCATTTTAGTTTCCTCACATGCTTGGTTCATGAAGGGTTATTTTAAAGAAAGAATCTACTATTCACATCATAAAAATGTAAGCACTCTCCATCCCTTTTTTCTTGGGGAAAGAAGGCCTTTTTCTTTCTCTTTTATCTTTCTTTCCTTATATTTTCATCCTTCTTATGATTGAATTCTTGTCTTATATATTTTAAGTCAGCTTCGTAATCTTATTTGAAGAACAACCCTTAATAAGAACTTTTTTGAAAAATTGCCTCTGCAAAGATAAGGTCTGAAAATGTTATTTATAAAATGTTTAAAATAGAATATCTGCTTGATCCGTAACTGTAGCTCAGTTAGTTATAGATGAAAAACGGCCGTTGGAGAGAGAGAGAGAGAGAGAGAGAGAGAGAGAGATAATATATTATGAAACTGACAACTATTTATGACATTTAATGATGGATAAAATCTTTAATGATGGATAAAATTCCAAAATAAAAGATCATTCTCCATTTTTATTTCAGAAAATGGGCGTACCATCAATCCAGACCTTCACATTAGCACCCAATTTGACTTGAATTTGATCGATTGGGTAAAAATATATATAAAAAAAAAAATGGACCAAGGTGAAATCTACCTTGGAATTTTATATGTACACATGTGCTTGGACCACTTCACTTACTCTGGTCAAGTAAAATATTTCAAGTTGCACTTTTCTCGTTTTCTTTTATTCTTCCCTACTTTATTCCTATACAAATGGAAATAGAAAAGGTGGTTGTGTTGGTCAGAATTTGGGAGCAGATGGTCATGGGATCATGGGACTTGGCTTTCTGACAATGTCTACATGTTATGGCATATGTACATTTATTTAGGAGGATGAGGATCCCTTTTCTAATAGGATATGACAAATGTCAGTTATTTTTGTAACTTGATCCTATATTGGCCAACGAGAAAATCATTATGTATCCTACTATATATATATATATATTTTTTTTTTCAGATTTTAAACTTGTTTTAAGGTAAAAAAATTTTGTTCTAGTTTTTAGTTATTTTCGGGGTCTTCTTATTTGCATATGGAATTGAGTTTTTAAGAATTTTAAAAAAAGAATCCTCAAGGGCCGGTTTGCATTAGAATAGACATGATATGAATACATAGCATTTCATGTCATAAGTGGTTAAAAATAAAGATTAAAGTGTTTCTAAGAATGAGAATCAAATTACCTTTCTTTTATAAGGAAATAGAATGAAGGGAAGATAGGGAAATGGAAATCCCATCAACCTAATAATTCAATAGAGAAAAGTGAAGGCCTACCTGCATGGAGTCTCCACTCCTTATATCCTTCACCCCTTACCTCATGTCCTTACCCACTCATATCTATAGTAATCTTTTGTAGAGTTCGTTTCACCGTGAATTTCTATGTATCTTAATGTAAATAAATAGGCCCTAAAAGAAAGAAAAAAAGGTAAAAACCCATAAATGATGATAATCTACCCTTTCATGGAAATGAGTTAATTAAGGTAAAATTGTAAACGAATACCGGCCCAACCATGAACCTAAATGCCTAGTTAGGTTTCATTTATATTTCTATCTTATGTTTTCGGCCCTTAGCCTTTTTCTATCTCTACCTTATGTTTTTGGTCCCTAGCCAGTTAAACGATCCTACAATACAACAATTTTAGTGTGAGTTCCTATGAATTCAATTTCATGCAAACCAATGGACTTAGAGTGTTATGTTTGTATAATGTATTAATAAACTTCCAAATACAATTTATGTTCGGACAGAATCCATAGCAAATGGGACCATGTCCAGAACCTTTATGTCTAGACACGACCCAGTTTTGGTTGACATTTAGAGCAATGCATGTGTCCAAAATGTATATGATCCCATTGGTCCTACAAGTTACAAATTAATGTTGCTACTCCACACTCTAGATTATATATACATTATTTCCTTCACCCAAGGTAATTTTTTTTAGTGTTTAATGGTATCAAACATTTAGTTGTTATGCTGTCAGGTCAGCTTGGGTGAACCTCCTAAGAAAATGGACGTCATATATGCCCATTATGATGCATATTTAGGATTGGGAAAATTTATTTATTTATTTATTTTTGATAATTTTTCCTCGTGTTTGTTCATGATGTACCTTCTCTTCTTGCAGTGAAAATTGCTTTTCTCTGAGGTTCAAGGGAAAGCAACTTGTATTCTTGTTGTCATTGTGGTAAGTCCACTTCACTAACACCCTTGTTGTTTATTGGTGTAGACTGTAGACGTGTTGCAGATGTAATTACGAAAATGTTTATTCAATTATGAATCCATCTATAGGGGTTATTTTAACAGTTAGCTGTGAATGAATGTTTATATTGTCTTACAAACAACTAGGATAACTCTAATTTCTTATTTTGGTAATAAAGCCTTTTGTGTTGGAATGAAATGGGTTGATGTTCCTAAATGAACATATGTGTGTGTGTGTGTGTGTGTGATTGAATAATCTGTGAAAGGATCATAGTTTTCTAACTGATTTTATGGTTGATTTTATTCATGATTAAATGATTTTTATTCGGTTGGTTGAAATTCTCATGTTTTTCAAGAATCTCTCCTCTCTATACACACAGACCAAGACCCCACTCTGTGTACTCTTTTTCTCCACACGTCGTTGGTATGACCTTGATTTTTTCTCTTTTTTATTGAAAAGCTATTTACTTTTCTTCTCATCTTTGTTCTTTTATTCCTCTGCCGAAAATGCATGTGTTTTTTTACATAGTACGATTTTGTGATTCTTCCATAGTTGCTGATTATTTCCAGCTAAAAGGTATTGAAATGAGTTCTTACATTATCATTGATGAATTTCTTTATATGTTTTTTTCATTCCATCTTTTTTCTTTTACTTTCCTTGAAATTGGACGAAGAGAAGAGTGACATCCTAATTTATTGTGATTTAGTGGGCCCGCGATATAAAAGAGGTTTCACAAGATAGTTGTAAGTGGTTTGGGACGGAGAGCATTAAGCATGCACATTGTATGAATAGTTTAAACCTGAGTTCCCTTACCAAGACTTGATCACTTTGTTAAAGATTAATTACACTAATGATAATATCATGTGGGAATTGAGTCATATATTCGTATTTAACCATTTTATGTACCTTCTTCCATGGATTTATTTTTTCAGAACATGGCCCCAAGCAAAGAGTGGATGACGGCACCAAGGCTTTCTAATGAATACTTAGAAGGCATTGAATCATTCTTTGATTTCATAAGAGCTAATAAACATAAATTAGGAAGTGATGACTGGTATTGCTGCCCTTGTGTCAAGTGTCGCAATTTGATAGGAGGGAAGAAGACATTAAGAGATATTCGTACACATTTAATATGTGATGGTATAGATACAACTTACACAACATGGTTCCACCATGGAGAAATACATCCTCATAGTCGGGTCAATGTAGGGAATGGGAGCGGTAATGAAGATGCATTCCCAAGAATGGTCGATATGGTGAATGACTTATTTGGACATGAGCATGGCGAGAATGTCGTTGAAGCTCAAGTGGGGGTTTGTTCATCTGCCTATTCTGATGAAGCTAATTATGAAGAATTTCCTCAAGTTCAGGATGATTCAATGGAGAATATTTGGTACAAGAAGTTGATGGAGGATGCAATACAACCACTATATCCCTCGTGTCGAGTTGAACATACGAAGTTGTCGGTGACGGTTGATTTATTGAGCATGAAGGCTCGACACAAATTGTCCAATGAATGTTTAACAGAGTTGTTACAAATGTTCAAAAATATTCTACCAGATGAGAACAACTTGCCTAATAACACCTATGCGGCCAAGAAGATGATCAATTCTTTACGTATGGAGTGCAAGATTATCCATGCATGCAAAAATGATTGCATACTTTATTGGAAAGAGCACGAAAATAGGGTTGATTGTCCCACGTGTGGTGAAAGTAGGTGGAAACCGGAGAACGTATCAAAGCCAAGAAGCAAACCTAAGCCATGGAAGAAGTTAAGATACTTTCCATTAACACCACGGTTGCAAAGAATGTACAGTGTACCTTGGATTGCGGAGAGCATGACATGGCATGCAAATGCGAGCTTAGTACGGAATGAATCAATTATACGTCATCCAATTGATGCCTCATGTTGGAAAAATGTAAACCGTAAATGGACTAACTTTGCATCAGAGGCACGTAATGTTCGTCTGGGACTTGCAACAGATGGATTTAATCCTTTTGGAAACAATAATAACTCATATAGTTGTTGGCCTGTTATGATTGTTCCATACAATCTTCCTCCATCTCTATGCATGCGCAAAGAGTTTACTATGTTAACATTATTGATTCCCGGGAAGAAGGGTCCAGGACATGAGATTGATGTATACTTACAGCCATTGGTGGATGAGTTGAATGAATTGTGGTCCACCGGAGCCATAACATATGATTCTTACAGTAAAAGTAGGTTCTCAATGAAAGCAATTTTGTTATGGGCTATACATGACTTCCCGGCGTATGGCCATTTGTCAGGTTGTAGGACAGCAGGAAAGTATGGTTGTCCTGTGTGTAGTGAAGGGACTGATTCAGTGCGGCTAAAATATGGAAGGAAGTTTGCTTACATGGGGCACAGAAAATTCTTAATAAATATGAAGCATCGATTCAGGAGCCAAAAATCACAATTTAATGGAAAAGAAGAGCATGGAAAGCATCCCAAACGTTTAAGTGGTTCCGAGGTATTAAGAAAAATGGAAACCATTCAGACTCATTTTGGAAAGGTAATGCTCAAGAAGAGGAAAAGAAGTGCAGAGGAGAACGAGAACACTGCATGGAAAAAAAGATCAATATTTTTTGACTTGCTTTATTGGAAGGTGCGCTTTAATAAATTTCTATCATTTAAATTATTCTATATGTTGAACTTCCATACTAACATTAATAAATCATTTTATAGGATTTGCCCATTCGCCATAATCTGGATGTGATGCACGTGGAGAAAAATGTGGCAGAAAATCTAATTGCGACAATTATGAATACAAAGGATAAAACTAAGGATGGTCTTAAAGCTCGCCAAGATCTGATGGATATGCGAATTAGAAAAAAGTTGTGGCCCGTGGAAAAAAATGGCAAGTTGACTTGTCCTAAAGCTCCTTACACTCTATCCCAACATGAGAAAGACTTGATCTGTAAAACGTTGTATCATTTGAAGGTTCCTATTGGGTACAGTGACTATTGGAAGCACAAGGTATGCTTGGAGGATAGAGAGCTTAAAAACCTCAAGTCGCATGATTATCATATTCTAATGCAGCAGTTACTACCAGTGCTACTCATGCATGCATTTGAGTCACATAAACCACTACGTGCAGCCATTCGAAATTTATCGATATTCTTTAATGTCTTATGTTCAAAGGTTATCAATCGTGAAGAACTTTCAAAAATGAAAGAACGCATTGTGGAAACCCTATGTGTCTTTGAAAAGTATTTTCCGCCTGCATTTTTCGTTTCCATGACACACCTTGTTGTGCATTTGGCGGAGGAGGTGCAACTTTGTGGACCTGTTAGATATCGATGGATGTATCCTTTTGAGCGGTAATTAAAATATTTTGATTAATTTTAATTCATTATTCTTATTAATCTCAAGTTTGCTTGGAAATCTAATTTAGATGTCTTGTATTAGGAAGATGAAGACATTTAAACGATATGTAGTCAATCAAACATATCCAGAGGGTTCTATTGCCGAATGCTTTCTTATGGAGGAGTCAATGTTGTATGCTATGAATTACATGCCTGACGGTAAAAAAAAAAGCCATAAACAAGGACATGAGATATGGATGGATGAGAGTGGTGAGTGTGCATACCCTGTCGATAAAAAGGGGAAGGATTATAATCTTCAAAATGTGCAATATCAACAGGCGCGGAAATGGGTATTGCTTCATTCTATTGAGAATGCTGACTGGGAGAGGTAAGCAGAATCTTGACTACATCCTTTGTACACTTTTATTTCTTTGGTCCTATAGCGTCATCACAATGTATAATTGATTACAGGAGATATGCTGTATACCTTCAAAGCCAAAGATTTTCAACTGGATGTCGGAGAGGGAATATGCGAACCGAAAAGGCGTTGGACTACATTCCTTGGCTTAGAAAACAATTAGAAAGTACAGAAAATTGTACCATCAAAAGGCTTGCTGATGGACCGAGCTTTAAAGCCATTTCATATACTGCATATGCAATAAATGGTTATGTTTTTTATACTGCGGATGCGGAAATGAATAAAACAACACAGAACAGTGGGGTTTCAACGAGGGCAATAACACCTTTGAGGAGAAATGCCAAGGACACAAACATCATACATGAAGAAGTCACTTACTATGGCATTGTCAAACAAATTCTGGAGCTGGACTACTATGACTTCAAACATGTCCTATTCTATTGTGATTGGGTGCGTGTAGAAGATGACCATGGATGTAGAGTTGATCCAGAAAAAAATTTGATATATGTTAATTTGGGGAGGCTAAAAAGAAATATAAAAGAAGATGATGAGCCATTTATTCTTGCTCAACAAGCAACTCAGGTCTTCTATTGCAAAGATCATAGTAGACCCGAGGAAGAATGGCATGTTATCTTAGATGTTCCAAAGAGATTAAATCAAGATGTGGATTCTTTTGAAGATCCCTTAGCCTTCGAGCCAAGAATGAATGAAAATGCCTTAACAGAAGCATTACAGGAGGATGTCATTGGTGACGATGATTAATCATGTATGTCTTTTCGCACATAATATTCATAATTCTCTCTTATTTTTTTTTCTTTCTCTTATTTTATTTAACTCAAATAATCATCTTATCTTGGATTGCATATTATGTTATGATATTGTCTATAAACATGAGTTTCTAACATATCTTATTGTCTTTTATTGCATATTTTTTAATGTAAGGTCTTTTAAATTCTTATATTATTATGATTATGGGAGGGTCAAATTTGTTTGTTATTGGGTTGCAGGCATTATATCAATGTCGGCATCTGCGTCCATGTCAACGTCGAGATCTTCCATGGAGAGTATGTATCACGAGTGAAATCTTCTTTACCCATAAACTTTATTATTTTCCATTTCCATTAATGATATTTGTAATAGGTCATCTCATCAAGTTGAGGTTCAATCCAGCTGGCCAGCCTATAGGGCCAACTGCTGCAACCTTTTCCACTAACATAGGTCGGATTGTGAAGACTCATGTGCCACCAACCTACAACAGCTGGAAAAAAGTGCCACAGCACCTTAAGGAGGATGTATGGAAGCATGTCCTCGTGAGTGTTTGTCCATTTTTAATTGGTGATTTACAATGTATTGATGTTATGTAACAATGCATGATTTATCTTTAAATATTATGATTGTGCAGACACTTTTTGATGTTCCTGAATGCCACCGCCCATGTGTCCTAACAAGAGCGAATGCGACTTGGAGGGATTGGAAGTGCGATCTCCGATGTAAAGTATATGATAAATATAACACGGACGCGGAGAGAAAGAGGGCTTTACCGCAATACTTGAAAAGAGAGGATTGGGAGACTTTTGTGGATTCAGAAGGGTCATTGGAGGCACAGTTAAGGAGGAGGGTAGGGAAGGCCGCGAGGGCATCTTTGAAAAGCCCACATACTTCTGGCAGAAAAGGGCAGGCAAGGGTTGCTGACGAGTTGGTAAGTATGATTATTTCAATCTATTTTTAGTTCTTCAATTTATTATGTAATGCCAATGTTTCCTTCAAACATTTTCAGCAACAACAACATCCTGAAAGGGAGGTCACCCGGTGTGAGATCTTTATCAAGACACATTACAAGAAGGATGGCACTGCTTCAAGTCACGATGTGGTAAAGAGACATCAACTTATTTGAGATTCATATTTCTTATTTCGGATGACTGATTTGGTTTCATTGCTAAAAAAATATATACCTTGATGCTAAGATTGATACAATTGTCTTAGCATACAAATAGTCATCTGTACAAAAGAATCATTTTGAAAACCCATACATGGGCATAATACAAAAAATTTGGAGTGAAACATGAGGAAGATGAGTGCCCTGACCATTTCTATTTTTGATCCAAAAGAACCCATACATAGGCCATGCCACAATTTAGCAATCAAATCTCATTTTTGATTAGTAATCTCTAAACTTAAAAGACTGTGCAATACGCTACTTTCAGTCCAAATCTCATTTTTTATTAGTAATCACTAAACTACTACACATCAAAATGCATTCTCATTCATTAGGGAACAAAATGCATTACCTGGGTTGGTTCTATATTACCTGGATTTATGTGGAATCATTTTTGAATAGATAGTTTTGTGCTACTAATGCTAGAAAGGAATGATGATATGGAATAATTAGTGTCTTTTCTTTTTGGGTTTTTTTTGTGCCTTGTTTCTTTTTGGATTTCCCATGTTAGATGCAGGGAAATAAAGATGAGATAGAGAATAGATCATTGTATGGTTGGTGGTTTTTTTTTTTTTTTTGTTTTTTTTGTTTTTTTTTAAATGTTTATTAAGGTATGGATCTCTCTCTCTTTTTTTGTGTTCTTTGCTGAAATATGTAAAATATGTTCCCTCCTTACATTATACTCTTTACAACTCATACCAATAACCCTCAATTGTGTCAACACTAGAAGAAAGGGATCAGCTTTGTTTCAACTATATATAGTAAAGACTGCTCATTCCACTGTTAAAGTAAACAACAACTTAGATTGTGCTTCATCTAATTGGGTCAATAGGGCTTTTGAGATGAGTTGTTGCTAGTGGGTCCATGATTGGCCAAAAAAATTGTCATGCTAGTTATGATATTGTTATTTCCTACCGTGTTTTATTTAACAATTTGTTTTACAGGAAAGGCTTAGTAGAATGTGTGACGATGACCCTTCCATTGCACATAATGATATCGACAATGATGGGGTTGCAAAGGTATGCGGGTTATCTTATATTTATATTTAGATATTAACTTGCATGGCCTTATTCTATATGATAATAAATGAGAGTGATTAATGAATACATAGCAATAAATTGACAATTGAGAATTGCTAGTGGTTAGCAGTTATTTTCTACAATAATTGCCTTCATGTATACTTTAGAATGCTGTAATTTTTTGGACAATCAAATTAATGTTTATCTATTCAAACACTATACAAGCTTTTGTGTTGTTCTTCCTCAATTTATGGTGCAGGTCTTTTGATTTTAATTAATACTTAACAATGAATACATATCAAGAGCACATATTGACCTTTTTAATTTTTGAATTAGGTTTTTGGTACCGATAGTCGTGGACGTGTCAGGGGCTTGGGGTTGGGTGTCTCAAGGACAATCGTCCATAATTCGAATCCTTATAAGAGAGCTTATGAAGAAGAGCACAAATCGCATGTGGCCCTTGAGACTGAGGTAGATGGGTTGAAATCTCGAATGGCAGACATGGAGAAGATTGTTGCTTCCCTTTCTCAAAGTGGGACGCAAATGCGGTCTTCGACCGATCACGAGGGTTCCTCTCGAGTAAGACACAACTTTACATATAAAATGTAGATTCATAAACTTATTTAGATAATTGAGTATGATAGAATACTTACATTATGTGTTTCTTAATTATAATGTAGGTGAGACCTCCATCCACACATCAAGAGACACAAGCAAGCTCGAGATCAACTCTCTCAGGGACATACAAGTTGATGCATTTAAGGAAGAGCACAGTTGTAGCCTTTGGGAGTTTGATGGGGGTATCACTGAACAATTCAGATTGTTATAGAATTGTTATAGATGAGATTGTGGATGGTGACATCGAGTTGATGGACGGAGTTAGGAAGATGGAAGATATTATGGTTGCAGACATTATTGATTGGCCAACATTTAGGACTTTCCCTTGCTAGTTTTTGCTTTTCTATATTACTTGGATTTTGATGATGGGATGGATGTTCAGTTGTTTTGGATGGAGCTTTGTTTCTTGGACAACTTTTTGAGTTTCGATGATGGGACGGATGTTCAGCTGTTTTGGATGGAGCTTTGTTTCTTGGACAACTTTTTGAGTTTTGATGATGGGATAGATGTTCAGCTGTTTTGGATGGAGCTTTGTTTCTTGGACAACTTTTGGAATTTTGAATATTGTATAGATGTTCACTTCCAGTGTTATTTTAACTGGATATTGATATGATGTTCAATGGATGTTTGAAAGGTTAATGGTTGTATATTGGTATGTGAATGGATAAGAGTGGATCGATTGCCGCCTTGGGTATTTTTGTGTTCCTTCATATGATGAGTAGAATGTAAATGACTTGAGTTAGTTTCTCATCTGTAATCTGTTAGTCATTATGGTTGGACTGGATCGCCATCATGTAATTTCTTGTTTTCATCATCAACATGAAAAATGCTATTTGTGTACAATGCAGACGGTTAAGTTTGATGTCAACATCGAAAAGGACTTGGCGTATGCCCTTAAAGTTAAAGAATGCCCACAACTGCTATTTCTTCGAGGGCAGAAAATCATGTATAGGGAGAAAGGTAATGTTTATGTTTTGTTTCTTTTCATGGAAGTCTATTTCTTTGTAGTTTGTTTTTTAAGCATGACTATATCAACTTCCTTTCCATCCATCCAGTGATTTGAGTTTTGGATGTGCTGAGTTTCGAACCGCAAATGAGTTGGTACAGATGATTGCACATTTCTATTACAATGCAAAGAAACCGCAGATGAGTTGGTACAGAAGATTAAGCCATGGCATGCATAAAATCTAATAACTGTTTGGCTGTTGTTTTTTTTTTTTTTTTGCTGGAAAACTGTTTGGCTTCTTATAAAGCTAGAAGTAAGACATGCTCAAGATACAAGGAAAAGATAGATCTTTCTATGAAGTAAAATTTTGTTAAAAGCTACTTACATGTGAGATTGTGAGTACAGTCATCGTCATGAAAAAAAGAAGGGAAACACAATTTTGAGTTTACTTTTGAGTTTAATTGGCTATGAGGATAGATGTTCATGAAGTAATATCAACTTCAGTAGCTTCAGTTCTGATTGTAATTCCATTGTAAGTTTAATCTTTCATGCTTGATTTTATCATATTGTAAATGGGCTGGGCTGGCTTTGGTGTGACCTTTGGGTTAATTAGTTTCTTTCAGCTGCTACTCTGTTTTGCCATGTTTTGTTTTTTTCGTTTTTCATGTCTTATCTCTTCCAGCTGGTGCTTCTTTGCTGTATACTTTTGGGGCTTGCAAAAGTATAAATTGGTATTAGAGCCACCAGCTTTCATGTCTTATCAAGTATCAAGAATACTTGATACTTGCCACATAATTCTGCAACTGAATTATTTCACTTGGTTGGTTGGTGTGACTTAGGTTGTTCATGTTTAGAAGCTTGGCAACCTTAAAAATGTGAAGATGAGAAACAAATGTGAGTGATGATACCCAGTTACATCAAGGAACAAAGACTTTACACATCAAGATGGAGTATTTTGATGTGTTCACCACTTTTAATTATCAGGATATCATAGGGTGCAATTGAGTCCTTTCTTAGTTCATATGCTTTTATTTGTAAGTGACCGGTACCTTTGGACAATTTCCACTTTATTGTTGCAAGTCTATTATATGTAATTCACGTTCGACTTCTCTATATCAATGACAGGTCTTTGTTTTTAGAAGACATAAATTTTTGAATGGTAAATCATTTTCTTTATTTTAATTATCACAATGGGTGGAGTGACAGTTCCCTTAGTTTTTGTTTGAATCAAGATCCTGATTGAATTCTATGTTGCCAACACGTTTGAAGGTTTCGGTGGCTAGACCATTTCCCAA
Source organism: Umbellularia californica (assembly GCA_028538565.1). NCBI lineage: Eukaryota > Viridiplantae > Streptophyta > Magnoliopsida > Laurales > Lauraceae > Umbellularia > Umbellularia californica. The sequence continues at coordinate 70,731,674 of JAPQWN010000002.1, read as the reverse complement.
TCAGTTTGTAATACTCTGAATAGTTGAGAGACTGTTGGATGGGTGGAGAAAGTATACATGTAATACTCTCAATAGTTGAGAGACTGTTTGGATGGGTGGAGAAAGTATGCATGTCTAGTAATCTTCCTTCATCAATTTATGTTTGCTTCTTTTGGGATATTTTCTTTCATAATCTTCCTGTATTTCTATTCTTTCATAGCATATTGTTGAGCCATGATATGTCATTTACTTATTGCTGCAGGTTATCAATCTTGTTGGTGTACATAAGAGATCACTTCATCCTGTTGATATGCTTCTACTTGCCAATTTTGTGTGATCTTTTGAATCAGTTAGTAAAGGGCAAACTTTTTTTTTTTAATGTTATGTCGGCTTTCTTATTTGTTTTGCCATTGATCTTACTCAAACTAAGAAACTTGTAAAGGTTTAAACTCAATTGAGAAACATACTAAAATACTATTTACTCAATATCTATGCCTATAATGCGTGATATCTATGCCTGTGGTGCAGATGGTGAATAGGTGCTTGTTTGAAAAGATAATGTGGGTATGACTTTGTCCCTTAAATTCAATTTTCTTTTATCATATGTTTGCCATTTACAGGTGTGGGCAGAATTAGTTTTATTGATGTCATTTCAATCTTTATCTGTGATTTTTGTGAAGTGGGTTTCTGTTTTCTCGCATTTAACTTCATGGGCGTGTGGTTGGGTTTTTATTATTGCTGCCCCTGTATGATTAATTCTATTGATTTTAAAACACCCATGTTTGTGGTTTTAAAACACACCATAACAAAAGAGACTTGAATTTAGTAGATCTGTTAGAACCTTGCCTTGGAAGTGTCTTGGGTTACTTCTAGTGTTGTTTACATTGGAGAGCTGGTAGACACTGAGTGTATTAGACTTGGTGTGAACCTTTCCTACAACAATTTCTAGGGGCATGTACATGGGAGAGGACTTGATGTTTGTTTTTACCATGTTTCTAGATGGTCAGTATGTTTGGTATTGGGCAAATATGTGATTCTTTATTTATTGAACAGAGCAAGTGTGGAATTTCAGTGTCTCCAATGGCAGAATTGGTTGGGCCTCGATTATACAGCTACTACAATTGCCGTAACCATGTTGCACTCCACGATGATGTAATTTCGAAAGCTTTTCAGGTAAAGATCATGCTTTTTTACTTGTGTACATCAATATCTTGGATTGTTCTTCAAATTCTGATATGGGTCTATGTAATCTTTGTTTCCTTAAATTTAAATACCATGTTTTATAGATGGGTCTAATAAAACAGATTATGGCCTTTGTAGAGTTTATAAGTGTCATGGATGTTTTGGCAGAATGGATGGCTATGTGGTTCTTTGGTAACTACAACCATATTGGGCAAACCTTCATCTCCTTACCTCTTCTCCCAAAATCAGCACATGGGTGAAAGCATCTTGCCCATGATGCTTTGCAAAGGACATCCAAATGGTTCCTTGATTGGAATACATAATTTATAATAGAAAGTGTGATGGCTAAAGCTATATTTAACATTAGTCATTTTTAGATTCAAGTGAATTTCATGAATTAGATGTGGGTTCAAAGAACTCTTTCCCCCCATCTTTATTGGTTCTTTGTGGTCAAGTGTACTCATTTGTATCCAGGTATGGCTTATAGGTCTTTTCCTTTGATCTATTATGGGTGAATTTTTTTTTTTTTTCCTTTTCTTCTCAATATGTATATGTTGTGGGTCAGCTCGTCAGTGGACCGCACACCATTGCTGATATTTACTGCTGTGACTGCCACAAAGTGTTGGGTTGGAAGTATGAAAGAGCTTTTGAGGCATCATAGAAGGACAAAGAAGGAAAGTACATACCTGAGAAGTCGAAGATTGTCAAGGAAAACTGGTAGCTCCCATGGATCTGGCTTTACGCAAATAACCATCAAATTAAATAAAAACTTTTGGAACTAACCATCAAATTATCTTAACTCGAATGGATATATATAGAACACCCACTTGACTATTTCTGTCAAGGAATACATTGGCTGTTTTTCATTTATATTACTAGTTTGCAAGCTCAATTATGGATTCTTGTTTTTCATTGGCTGCTTCAGGCTGGCTCGCATTGTTGGCCTTTGTGGGCTTCTGTGTCCAGCAATGATGATTAATAGTTGCAAGCTCAATTATGGATTCTTGTTTTTCATTGGCTGTTTCAGGCCTTTGTTTTTCATTGGGAAGAATTCAGCTCTCTAAGGTAAATCATCTAACATTACCCCATTATTCATCATAACAAAGTTCTCATTTTCCTCTCTCTCTCTCTCTCTCTCTCTCTCTTCCATATTGTATATTTCATGTAAGGTTCAAGTGCTTTGGGTCATTTTGCATTAACTGAAAAGATGGGTTGGTGTGGTGATGCTGATATTGATAATTTATTGAAGATGATTTGGCATGGAATATTTATGAATCTCATTGCACCTGATCTGATGGGGTAGACATGTGAGCCCACCAAAATACTTTGAATATTGTATGGATGTTCACTTCTAGTGTTATTTAAAATGGATATTGATATGGTTGTCAATGGATGTTTGAAAGGTTAATGGTTGAAATAACGGTATGTGAATGGATAAGAGTGGATAATGTATGTGTGGTGATTATTATTTGATTTCAGCAGGTTGAAATTTTGTTTTTATTTTATCTTTCAATTATTTTTTTTTTCTAGAAAATAAATAAAACGACGGCTTTTAACCGTCGTTTTATGTTTTATTCTGACCTTCACTCTTCATGCAATTTCAAATAAACGACATAGGTAAACTGTCGTTTTACCCAATGTTTAGCCGTCGGCATAATGATATAATGTGTCGGTAATTAGTCACATTAAGTGATGGTTAATAGCCGTCGTTAATTTAAATAATAGCAATAGCCAGAAACCGTCGTTTATTTTAAAAAAACGATAGTTATTAACTGTCGTTTTTGAAAGCGACTACAATATCCACCACGGTTCTACCGACGGACGGAAGTGTCGTTTTTGAACGAAAACGACGGTTATTGGCTGTCGGTTTTTGAACTTTTTTACGTAGTGGAAGTTTAGGGTCTTCTGTGTAATTTATTCCTAAGACTGGAGTTCAATTGCATTTATATAGTGGAGTTATTTGCAATTAATTGTGAGCCCGGACTGCACATGAGATGTGGGTAGCGAGTCCTAATTGGAGCCAGCTTTCTAAAGAATCCCTAGTGGTCCTCACGCTAACCCAAGCTATTAGAAATATACTAATTATAGTAAAACTCTAAAAGGAAATAGAAAGTTACTATTTTTATCAGAAGTGAGACTTCTAATAGTGGTAATAGTAAGTTACTAATTATAATGGAAGTGAGACTTCTATTTTAATTAGAAAGAAGAGACTTACTAATTGTTAGATAAGTAAGACTTCTATTTCAATTAAATAACAAAGAAGAGGAATTTGCTTTTAGCAATAAATAGAGGAGATAAAAGTGCTTGGACGTTCCATGAAAATACCAACCTAGGGATTCACGCCCATGCTTTTTGTGCAAGAGTTGCACATGCTTCATGACCTCTCTTCCCTCTTCTAGTTTTCTTGAGAGCTTTCTCTTGGAGATCCCACCCATCTTCTAAAGAAAAGAGAATCTGATACGGGCAATAGCGTGGAAGATCAAAAGGTCCTGGAGATTCCTATTTGATAAGTGACAGAGTTTCATCATCAAATAAAGACGCAACTTCTCCATTAGAGCACAACCGAGCTCCAAAGGTATAATCTACTTCGTTGCATGTTGTAGATTTTTATGGATGCTTGTTGGCTGTTGTTCTATCTTCTTGATAGGTTTATTTACTGATCATGATGACTGAGATTGAGGACATGGATCTTGGATTAGGTTTTTTGGTCTTATGGGTACTTGATCCCTGAGTCAAGTGGGTCAAAAGTTTTGAAAATCTATTTACGAGGCCCACCTACTTCCAACACCAAGGGCCTCATATTGATGAGATAATATCACATATCAAAGGGTCATGCAAAGAGGCTAAAATCCTCAAAGGAGAAAACACATAAAAGAATGATGTTGCCATGGATGTAACAAATGTGGTGTTTCCCATGATAGGTATACTTGTCCTGCCTTATTAAAGAGGTATTTAATAATGAATTTTCGTACAATACATATTTGTTCTAATGCTTTCATTAATTAATAAGTACTACATGTGTATTTTTAAGTTGTAATTTACGAAGTTATGAAAATACTCCAAGAAGATCTGAAATAAACTATGCCTTGCACAACAAAGGCGACATTTTAGACTTGTCTACTTCTGATGCGGAGTCATAATTAGTCATTATAAGTATGCATTTCTACTATTTTGTGACCCAACTTCACCAAGCACAACCCCACTTTCTATAAATTCCCATCCAAAAATCCCAGTTTCTCTAAATTCTAACAAGTGGTTTTACAATCATGAATTTTGTAGAGAAGGAGCCATGGGCATGAAGTGGTGGGTTTTGATTCTGAATGGGAGTGGTGTTATTATTGTATTGGCCGAATGGGTTGATTTTGCATGGAAGCAAACAGAGATATGTGGTTTTGAATCTTGTAGTTGGTCTGTATTTTTATTGTCCATATGTTATTGGAATGTAGCACATTTAGATCGTGGAAGTTGGAATGTAACCCATTTTTTGTAATTGTGAGTTGCAATGTAACCCATTTTTCATAACTAGAAGTCGAAATGTTGTTCGAATGATATATATATTTTGAATGATATAGTTTGAAGCTCACCACAAGTTTAATTATATATGATTTTTTAAAACTGTAGAATGATAGAGGACTCGATCGATATATACACTACAATAAAATACAGTTTTGCCAACGCAGTCATCATGTCTGGAAATGTAGTCCGCAAAGGATTTCCTAACGCATCCCAGTGCGTCGGTTGCGCGTCAGCAACCATATGTAGCCAAATCCATAGCCGATACTATTTTAACTGCGTCGGCATATTCCTGTACAATTGCCAACACAATGCAGTGTCGGCCAATACGTCGGTGAAGAGATGTGCGTCCGCAAAGTCCAACTTTCCAAATTCGAAAGCAAAATAAATGCCTACGCTGGTAGTGCGTTGGGAGTTCCTAGTAATGGCCGACGCTGGCACTGCATTGGGAATTCATAGTAATGGCCGACGCTTGCAGTGCGTTGGAAATTGCTGATAATGGACGATGCTCGTAGTGCGTTGGGAATTCGTGGTAATGGCAGACGATGACTAAGCGTTGAGAATTCAAGAAATAACCGACGCTACCAATGCATTGGGAATGCATGAAATAGCCGACACTACTAATGCGTTGGGAATTCATGACATGAAATAGCCGATGCTACCAATGTGTTGGAAATGCGCTATATCTTTAGGCTAACGTGTTGGAAAATGAAACTTCGCCAAACCACAAATCACATCAGGAAATGTTGTAATACATTTTCTTTTTTGCAACGCACACTGGTGCGTTGGGAAAAAAAATTTTAAATTAACTTTTCATTTCTCCCTGTATATGACAAATAAAAATCTGAATACATGTTCAAACCAGCAAGCTTGATGCACAACCCAATTTAAAATAGGTTCATCAACAAATTGAAAATAACATCAACAACCAAATATCCTACATCCATAAACCAAAATGGACCCACAAATCTCTAAAACACACAAATATTACTAATTGATAATTTCCAACAATCTTTAAGATATACAAATGTCTGTGATCAAAATAAAAAAGGTAATCCCTAAAAGCCCTCAGCCAACACAATAAGATCCAAAATCAATCTGCAAAACCAAAAAAGAACAGCATCAGAATACGAGTGGCAATAAATTCGTGCAAGGCAAAGCATTCACTCCAAAAAAGATCTTGGGTAATGAGACAATATTAAATTAGCATAATAATTTTATATAATCACTTTGCAATAGCCATATGACAATAACAAAAAATCACCTGGAGTGTATCCTATCCAAAAGCTCCCCACCTTCACATAACCTGAAACATGTGATAATGAGACATCAAGTTCTAAATCATTAAGCATGTGTTTACCTAATAGTAATAGTAAATGAAAATGAAAAAGGAGATAAACATCAATATCAGTGCACTTGAGAATATAAAAATTCCAAAGTTCTAAAAAACTTGAATGAGTTGAAGGTGTGGCTTATGAAGGTATGACAAAGGAAGCTTTAGAGTTGCAGAATGAGTTGTCTGCCAAATGGGTCATGAAGAAAACTCCTGCCCAACAAGTGACAGCTAATACGTAGACTGGACAGGCTGGTTTTTATGAGGTTTTGAAGATGAGTGTTGAGTACTTGTGCCAATGGTTGAAACTAAGGTCCTCCTGCACTTCTTCTGTTGCTTGCTATTGTATCATGATGCATGGTCATAATAATGGGAAATTTAGAATCCAGCTTCAATTTTGATAATTTTTAAAGGCACACTTAGGTAGCTTTAACTTCCCTTATTTTGGTGCAAGTTGGATTGTAGATATTAGCTAATAAGATACCCACCGCTGTATTGTATTTTAAGGTTACTTTCTTTCCTTCCACTGTAAGAGGCAAAAACCATTAAAACCTGAATTTTTTCTTTAATTTGGAGGCATCAGTAACAACTTTATTTTTGACATCCATAAAAATACACTGTTATCACAAAATTTGTATCTGTCAATGTTACGGTTGTAGAAACTGTGTAGGAACTACATATTCTGGCAAAGCCTGAGATAGCTACTTAAATGTTTCACAAAAGGAACAAGAGACACCAAGAAATGGGAATAGTGAATAACTTCCATGAGGGAGATGAAAAAACTTTGTTTCCTTTTAGTCATATCCCCCTTGTTATATTAAGACTCTTCTTTACATGAATATAAAACCGTAAGCAAATTGTTAATATTAAAAAAACTCTGTAGTAGAGTCAATAACCAACAGCTAATCCAATAAAAAAAAAAAAAGGGGGATCATTAGTCAATCCACACTTAACAAAACTCATAAATTCATTATCACCATCACCATCACCATTGGCTATTAGGCTTATCTCATTGAACTGGGGTTGGCTAAATGCAATCTACTCAAGCCAAGATACAAGCTTCTAGGCTCACTTGATATTCATTATTTGCTATTATTATAGAGATACAGAGTTCCTAAACTTAGAAAGCTCTAAAATCTATTCAAGAACTTACCCTAGGCATGATATATGGCAGAGGAAGGGTTGATGGTTGAACAATTATTTTCTTAGAGGAAACTCATCATCACATACAGATGGATAAAAGCAGTTGTCATCATAGTTTAACATTAGTTGATAAAGATGCATATCGTCCATATTATATTACCATCCCTAAAGATTTCCAAAACATAGTTGTGCAAAATTTGCATAGTTGAATATTTTATGATATTTGTTGATTCCGGCATCTTTGTTCTATTGGCTTTCGTGAGATTTGAGAATATTATTGTTTATATAGTAATAATGTTCCATCATCAAAGCTAACAGCTAGACATCTAATTTGACTTATAGTAATTGCTCGTGTATGACTGTTGAAATTGAGATTAATCACATTATTTAAAGACAATTAATTTCACAAGAGAGCAAGTAGATAAGTTATTTCTAAAACGCTTCACTAATTTAAGATGTTAATATCCAAACTCTAATTATAAATAATAAAATCTACACTAAAATAGTAGGATAAGGACCAGTGGACGTAGAAAATGGAGAGGATTTTCTCTGAAAATTAAATGTAGAAACAACCATATTTTGCTTAGATGCTTGCCTCAACCTCTAATTCAATCAGAAATCTAATTATAGGTTTGGGTTTACCTAAGTACAAATTGGGTGTGGCTTGGGTTGAGATAATATCCTACCCAACAACCCCTATGGGCATACTTAATCTCAGCTTTCAATCTATGAATTCCACCATTCAAACCTATGACCACCATCACATGGAGATGCCCATTTATACTATATAAATTTAGGAGGAATTTATGGGCCTGGTGAGATTGAACCAAACCTTATGATAACCCACTTCAGTTCTATAAGAGAATCGCCATAGGCCCTAACCCTAGGGCCTGCATCATCAAGACTCCGGAGCGAGGTTTTCCTCGATACCATTCATACTCCTTCTCTAGTCTAATTTGATAGCCATAATATTTTTGTTCCCACCTCAAACATATGAATCATCAGTTTAATCGCAGACTAATCCTGCCCACTCCACAATCGTGGGGAATGAAACAAAAAAAAATCCGATGCAACAATTGACAGACATGACGTAATAATTCATGAGATACTCAAATCTTTTCCATGAAATGCAATCAAGCAATAATCATAATCAGAACAAGAAAACCCCAACAAAAAGTGCCCCACATCAATTATCAGCCATAGGTGACAAGAAACCCCAATCCTCCAACACAACTAAACCCCATTCTCGAATAGACATCAAACCAGATATATACATAAATCCGGTCCAAAGATCCTAACTTTGCGACAGAATCATCATCTACATCAAACAAATAACAACAAAAAGCATTAAAACAGGATCATTCAATGACAGGAGACAATCAAACGATCTTAAATCAAGGCAAGGGGCATCATACTAACACAAATTTGATTGCAATCTCTATTTCTGAAATGGATCATATGTGATAGGCCATTCGTGAAAACCCCCCCCCCCCACCCCACCCACACTTCCCCCTTCCATAGGACTGATCAAGCAGGGGCTTTTGGAATTGGAGCCAATGGAAGGTAGGCTGTTTCCTTGTGTATTTGCATAGCCCTAACGGTACACTACCCACATTCACAAAGCCTAATAATCACTGCAACAAAACCACTGAAAAACCAAAAACAGAAATCTTCTATTTCATAGCAACAACCATCAAAAAGAGGGGGACAATACCAAACAAAAAAACATCGGGAGGCTACGGGGCTGGTGGGGATGGGCGGGTGGGAGAAGATGGAGGTCGGGGCTGCAGGGGGAGAGGGGAAGAGATGTACCTGGGCCAGTTGAAAGTACGAGAAAACTCTAGAGGTTGCCTCACCGAAAAAAGATTACTTTCATTCACAAGGGTTTAATCGTCGGAGGCTTTATTATGTTCGAGAATTAAAGAAAAAACTCCACAACTTTTAGTCGGGGCTCCCGTGACCCCACCGAAAAAAAGTTTTACCAATGCCCCATTTAGTGGCAACCGCTAAAAACGTATTTTTACCCTCCAATATTTTGGATTCATTCACAAGGGTTTAATCGTCGGAGGCTTTATTATGTTCGAGAATTAAAGAAAAAACTCCACAACTTTTAGTCGGGGCTCCTGTGACCCCACCAAAAAAAAGTTTTACCAATGCCCCATTTAGTGGCAGCCGCTCAAAACGTATTTTTACCCTCCAATATTTTAGATTCATTCACAAGGGTTTAATCGTCGGAGGCTTTATTATGTTCGAGAATTAAAGAAAAAACTCCACAACTTTTAGTCGAGGCTCCTGTGACCCCACCGAAAAAAAGTTTTACCAATGCCCCATTTAGTGGCAGCCGCTAAAAACGTATTTTTACCCTCCAATATTTTGGATGTGAGGGTTAGGTAGGGGGGGACCCCACCGAAAAAAAGTTTTACCAATGCCCCATTTAGTGGCAGCCGCTAAAAACGTATTCTTACCCTCCAATATTTTGGATGTGAGGGGGGGGGGGGGGGGGGGGGGGCGGGTGGGCGAGTTTTACCAATGCCCCATTTAGTGGCAGCCGCTAAAAACGTATTTTTACCCTCCAATATTTTGGATGTGAGGGTTAGGTAGTGTTTGGGGTGGGGGGGGGGGGGGGGGGGGGGGGCAAGTTAAAAAAATGGGGGAAAATGTTTTTTGAGGGTGTTTGGGGGGGCGGGGGGGGGGGGGGGGGTGGGGGTGGGGGGCAAGTTAAAAAAATGGGGGAAAATGTTTTTTGAGGGTGTTTTGGGGGGGGGGGGGGGGGGAATTATTAAATTGCCCTTTTTTGTCCAATTGAAATTTTTTCAAAAGAAAGGGTAAAATGGTCTTTGTCTCCCTACTTTTTGACTTCCCAAACAAGAGGAGGGAAAATTAATTTTCCCTCCACTCCCCTTCATTTTCCTTCCCCCTCAAATTCCCACCCCCCCCCCCCCCCCCCTTTCTTCCCAAACACAGCATTAGAGTTTAGAGATAGAGAGAAGAAAATACCTGCTACCGTCCAAGATGGAGAAACCATGGGATATGAGTCGCCTCTGCGTTTCGGTGAGAAGATATATCCAAAGCAAGAATTCTAGCCGGAAGGAAGTCTTGAGCAATGGGATCAAATCTTAGGAACTAGGGGTGTAAATTGGGCCGGCCCGGGGGGTGGGGGGCGAGTTAAAAAAATGGGGGAAAATGTTTTTTTAGGGTGTTTTGGGGGGGGGGTGGGGGGGCTGGGAATTATTAAATTGCCCTTTTTTGTCCAATTGAAATTTTTTCAAAAGAAAGGTAAAATGGTCTTTGTCTCCCTACTTTTTGACTTCCCAAACAAGAGGAGGGAAAATTAATTTTCCCTCCACTCCCCTTCATTTTCCTTCCCCCTCAAATTCCCACCCCCCCCCCCCCCCCCCCCCTTTCTTCCCAAACACAGCATTAGAGTTTAGAGATAGAGAGAAGAAAATACCTGCTACCGTCCAAGATGGAGAAACCATGGGATATGAGTCGCCTCTGCGTTTCGGTGAGAAGATATATCCAAAGCAAGAATTCTAGCCGGAAGGAAGTCTTGAGCAATGGGATCAAATCTTAGGAACTAGGGGTGTAAATTGGGCCGGCCCTGGGCGTGGAATGCCTGTCTACGTGCTTTGGCCCAGACCAGCCTGGCCAATGAACGAGCCATGGTTGGCCAGGATGCCGACGTTGCACGGGTTGTGATGGGCTTGGCCCCAATTGTCAATAAGATATGGGCCTACTATATTAAATCGCGTGTATATGAGCCCACTTTCCTAGAAAAGTGTTAAAATGGTACCATGAGATCTTATTCACGTTGACATGCAATCCGGCCAAACAGAACCCAACTTGTCTTCTGGAGGAAATTTTTATTGGAGCCCACATGTTTTCCACAGCTTTTGCCAATGCGGTCTTACTTGTGTCAGTAAAAGTAGCAATTCTTTGTGACTTTTGCCAACGTAGTCCAAATATTCGTCGGAAATAAGACTGTTGCCAAAGCAAAATTTCACTGTGTCGGAAACTAGTGTTGGGAAAGGTGCAGTTTGTTATAGTTAGGGCTTTGCGGACACAACTCATGCGTTGGCAATAGTGCGGATAAAAAGTCAAAGCTTTCCCAACGCACACCTATGCCATGGTGGGCCAGGATGCCGACGTTGCACGGGCTGTGATGGGCTTGGCCCCAATTGTCAATAAGATATGGGCCTACTATATTAAATCGCATGTATATGAGCCCACTTTTCTAGAAAAAGTGTTAACATGGTACCATGAGATCTTATTCACGTTGACATGCAATCCGACCAAACAGAACCCAACTTGTCTTCTGGAGGAAACTTTTATTGGAGCCCACATGTTTTCCACAGCTTTTGCCAATGCAATCTTACTTGCGTCAGTAAAAGTAGTAATTCTCTGTGACTTTTGCCAACGTAGTCCAAATATGCGTCGGAAATAAGACGTTGCCAAAGCAAAATTTCACTGCGTCGGAAACTAGTGTTGGGAAAGGTGCAGTTTGTTATAGTTAGTGCTTTGCGGACACAACTCATGCGTTGGCAGTAATGCAGATAAAAAGTCAAAGCTTTCCCAACGCACACCTATGCGTTGCCAGTAAGTAAAATAATTGTCAACGCACTATAGCATCGCCATTAGGAAAACACGCATTGACAAAACTTTCCCTTTCTTTTAGGGAAAATTTTTGTTGGTGCCAACGTGTTTTCCACAGCTTTTGCCAACGCGGTATTACTTGCGTCGGTAAAACTAGCAATTCTTTGTGACCTTTGCCAACGCGGTCCAAATCTGCGTTGGAAATAAGACTTTTTCCAACACAAATTTTCATTGCATCGGAAAATAGTGTCGGGAAAAGTAAGTTTGTCATAGATGGGGCATTGCAAACACAACTCATGCGTCGGCAATGGTGTGAATAAAAACTTAGAGCTTTCCCAATGCACACCTGTGCATCGCCAATAGGCAAGATAATTGACAACGCATTATTGTGTCGCCATTAGAAAAACAAGCATGGGCAAAACTCTCCCTCTCTTTTGGGGGGATTTTTTGTTGGTGCCAATGTGGTTACCACAGTTTTTGCCAACGCGGTCTTACTTGCATCGGTAAAAGTAGCAATTTCTATGACTTTTGCCAACACAGTCCAAATGTGCGTTGGAAATATGACTTTTACCAATGCAAATTTTCACTGTGTTGGTAAATAGTATCGGGAAAGGTGCAGAAAGCATGATTATATTAATAAATAAATAAACAATTCAATTTATTACATCATCTAATGGATTGAGACCATATAATTTAACAGTGTAGGCTGCTGCAATTAAATGTAAGTTGATAGGTGTCGGTGAGTAATCCTCACACGCTTGAAGTGAAATTTCTCCTTCATGGATTCGGTCTTGGTCTAGAATAGTCATGAATTCACAAGAGTACACATGTCACACTTCGGGGATTTCTCGGGCCCGGGATGTGACAGAGACTGCGCAGGTGTTCACTGTTTTGTATATTGTAATGCCCTTGAGCTCTATTATATTTATAGAAGAAGCTGATGTATTCAGGGCTTTCATGAACATAATTTTAACCGTATATGTGCCCTCATGAATAGTAAGTAGAGATCCTATGAAACTTTGATTGTGTGACACCATTGTAAATGGCATTAATTGCCTTGTTGTTGCAGTTAGAAGCCGGTTTTCCTCGAGTCCACTGGGCTTTAGGTTTCACGATTCTCTGTCCATCTGCTATAACTGTAGGTTTGGTATAACCTTGTTCAGCTACATCCCAGACCTCGTCATCTATAGCCCTAAGGAAAGCAATTATCCTTATCTTCCAGTGAGCATAATTGGTTCCATCAAGCAACGGGGGCTTAGTGGTCGATGTTCCTTCTCTATTGAATTCCATAAGAGAGAACTGATGAATTGATCACACAACAAGTTAGTGCAACCCGCTCTGATACCAATTGAAGGACGCGTAAGCCTTAACACAAGCGAAGGTTCTAGACTAGTTTCTCTTTTAGATTTCAATTCTAATTAATGAATCTAGAATTAGTTAACCTAAATCAAGTAATCGACCACAAGAGAAGGAGATACAAGATTTTTTACTTGGAAAACTCTACTCGGGAAAAACCACGGGTCTTATCATCTAAACCACAGACAACCAAACACTATGTAATTAAAAGTTATAAGAAGTACTCACAGACCCTTCCCAGTTGCAACTCAACCTAAAGAATGTGATAATCTTGTCGACGACTCGCCGTACACTTTCACAGTTCTTAAACCAACCACCTTGAATGCCACTTCAAAGTGAATCTATTGCAAAAGAGTAGATAAAAAAACTCCAAAAGATAAAAGCTTCAACACAACAACAATGATGGCTCTATAGAGAATAAGATGAATCTCTAAAAGGGTTTCTAGGGTTTAGAACTGTGAGAGCAGTGATTATGTTTGGGGCAGAAGGTCTTTAAATAACTTTAGGTTCATGTAGAAGAGTTAGGGTTCCAATAGGAGAAGAATTTGGAAGTTTTGGAAATATTGGAAACAACTCGGGTGAATATCTCTGCCATCTGATTGATCGGTCACCTCATCCGATCAATCGGATGAGGTACAATCATGGACAAAACCAAAATAACCGAGAGGTCTCTCAGGTCTGTTCGTTCAGGCTTATCCGATCGATCGTATAGAGCACTTGCCAAACTTTGTGACTTTGCTTCTTTTCTCTTCCTGTGGCTTCACTTCATGCACGTAACGAACAGTCCTTCTAAATTATAAAAATACATCTCAATGAACCCGAGTTTTGTCCAAATGAAGAAATGAGTGAGGAAGACGGAGTGACGAATGCGAGCTCCGGAGAGGGAGACGTCTCCTTGCTTTCGAACTATATGTTTTTTAACTCTTATATCTCTCATCACATCCTATGGATTCACACTCAGATCCAACAATCATGAGTGTAGTTTGTATAAAATTCTGAGGTCAGCTCGCATACGAGAATTTCCCTTTTACTAAAAGCGAAATTGGTTTTTGCAGAGCCTTTAAAGGTCGAAGATTTGTCTCTGTTAAAGAAGCTGAAGTGTGGGTGCTTCTCTTCACAGTAGAAAATGGTTGCATCTCAGGGTCTTTTTAAAATTCATGCATATTTTTTCAGACGCTTTGGAAGTGATCAAGGCTATCCAAGGAGTTGAGGATTCATCTATAAGCCTCGTCATTTCGGACATTTTGCATTTTGCTAAGAGCTTTTTTTTTTTTTGAGCTTTTTTATGTTTCTAGGTGAATGAATGGGGTTGCACATCCGCTTACTAGACAGGCTATGGTTGGGACCTATTCCACTATCCGGTTTCCGTTGGTGGGTCTTTTTTTTTTTTTTTGGTGTTAATGCATTTTATTTCCTTCAAAAAAAAAAAAAATGCAGGGCCTAACTAGTCCAAACATGGAAGGACTTAGATTTGGTAATAGGGAGAGCCATATAGGCAACGTAGTTAGACCGTTCCAAAGATTAAAAAAAATTCCTGAAAATTTTCAATCTTTGCAGTAAATATAATAGAGTACACCAACCACTTAATCCTGTCCATTTGGGTAACTCGGTTTTCAAATTCTCGGATCAGCCCGAGCCAACCCTGAGCATAAACCTAAACAAGTTCGGCCAGAACTGGTTGGTTTTCAATTGGCTCAGGCTGCGGCCAACCTAAATTCACAATAGGTGGAGCCACCCTAAATTCACAATAGGTGGAGTTGGTCCATCATTAGACTTATCACATTTAAATCAATAATTGAAACAAAAGTAAAATTCTCGAAAAAAGAAACATCATTCACATTGATTGAAACTTATCTAGGGTACTCGTGGACTGGGCCACCTCACCCAAATGTGAGCCCAGCCGACATTGGCTGGATTTTTTTGTGGTTCTGGAGCTATGGGCCGGAGATGGCCTAGTTTCTGTCCCCATAGTTAAATGGAATGGGCCTAATTCTGTTTACACCTATAAGGCCGAGTCGAACTTGGCATATTTAAAACAAAGGTCAGTATATATTTTGAAGATAAGCTGGACCTTGGCGTGAATTTTTGGTATGCAGTCTTGATTTTAGGCCCAGTTAGTAAACAGGTGGCCTTGGAGAAACTTCAAGCCAGTCTGACTTTGGACATGATGAATCCAATGGTAAAGTTCACTTTGATTGGATTGGAGTGAATCTAGATGCATGTCAATCCACTAGGGGAGGAGGCACAAGAGCAAACCTGTACCCGAATAAAGAGGAAACTGAAATCAGTTTACGTGTATGAATTACATAAATTGGATAGATGAGTAAAACTTGGTCTGTTCGGTAAAACAAGTAAAGTGAAGCTTCTAATCAGGAGAGAATAAAATATTAAAGCATCTAATCATAGTATGATGAAAATTTATTTTTAGTGGTTTCGTAAGGATTCTTTTTAACTTTTTGGGTAAAAAGTAGATGGCTTTTTGTTTTTTATGGGTTGATAAGAAATCTTTTCGGCGGAATGACCTGGTTGTTTATGAGGTCTAAGTCCATGAATCCATACCCAATGAGCAATTGGCCCAGGAACAAAGTACAGACTCGGATGTTTTCTGGTCAGGCCCACTGATACCTTCTGTGACGACCTTTGACTATAAGAGATACGCATATATAGCTTGAAAATTATTACAACTTCACTCTCAAATTTCTTTAGTTTTGCGGTAGCAAAAAAGCAAGAGACAAATTGGGTGCTCACTCAGTAGGCTTGCACATGGGCTGGAGCATCCCATCTTTGGGTCCATCTGATCCTTCTTTGGTTGGATTTTGGGTGGATCGAGGCCTGATATTTATAGTTAAAGGGTCTTGGTGGCTATTTCAACCTAAAGGCTTGACTATTCCTTCAACCTGGCCTGACAAATTATAGACAAAATGGGTGAGTATTTAAAAAAATGAACTGGACCGCCACTGTCCTTTTGGCCCATTGACTGGCAGAGTTCGATTATCACTATATAGTATGGGTTGAACTGTCTTTGTTCCGGCCCATTTGACACCTTTGCAGTTGTCGGAGTCTTAAATAACTTATTGGGACTGAAACTGGAATGAGCTTGGCATGAGTTAAGGCTAAGGCCTTTAACCTCATAATGTTGACCCGAGAGGGCTGTACCCACTGTTGTCATTGTGGTCGCGGTCATCATCTTAGCCTTATTTCATCCTCAAAAAGTCTACTTGTCCCGGGGGTCTTGTCCCGGGACTGGCCAGACTCCACATGGGAGGGGGATTTTGGTCATTTGACAGTAGCATGGCTCTTTCATCCTAGGCTTAGGCTTAGGCTTCGGTCCATCCATGTTTTTAAAAAAAAGTACATTGGGCTGACAGGAGCCATCTAATCAGACCTTTAAGCCAATAACTTCTGCCAGTGGCGTAGCCTGTTCATTTATTGGGCCAAATATCAGTCAAGGATCCGAACCATGAGCATAAAATCTCTGATCAATTCCAGCCCAACACCAACACTCACTGATTGTGGCTTAGGCCGAATGCAGGGTGGCCCAGGCTGACCCAGCCCATTTGCAACCTCAATGTTATGTGGCCCCCACATTGCAAAATTCTCTCATTGTTATTACAGTGCTATTTTCTGTCTGCATTCACTGATAAATGCACCCTTCTTAACCTAAAAAATCTTCCAATTCAAGCTGACCACAGACTAGGGCTTGAAAATAAAAACCCGATTTGAATTCGGGTAGGGTTAGGATTGAATAATATTTTATAAATGAAATATAAATTGAATAATATTTTATAAATGAAATATAAATTGAATAATATTTTACAAATGAAAAATAAATTATTCTTGTAACATTTTTACCAGAAAGATAGACACAGGTCAAGTCAGATTTAGGTTGGCCCTTCTAGAATTCAGGTCTTAAATTAAGTCAAATTTGAAGACATCTTGGGATTGGGTTGACCCGGACAGTCCAGCTCGAATTGGCCCAACAACCTAACTCCAACCAGCCAAGATGCACCCTCTAGTGGACAAAATAATACTCAGAAAATGCCACAGAGAGATGAGAAAAGGCAATTGGTTAATGATGCCCCACTGTCCATCTACATATGAATGGTTCACAATGAGATCACCTATTTGAATCACGGTGATCTGGGCACCACATGAAGACACCGTACATACCTTGGGGGAGAGGATGCTGTGATTCTCTCCTTTTTGGGATGCTACGTAAAATGGCGGATCCAGGATTTTAGTTTGGTGGTGCGGTATATGGTCAAGTGAAGAAGTTAAATAATAAAATTAAGCCTTTTAATATTTATCTCAAGGATCTCTCAAATCACTTGGGTGCGACTGTACACGTGTGCTTACACTTGGATGCAGCCCTGACTACCTAGATGCCGTTCAATGTCCATGTGGAAACAGGCGCCATAATTTTATCATCGAGGCCGTTATTAGATCAATGGACTTTACATAAATGGTGTACTACTTGATTAACAAAGAATATGATGTAAGTCAAGTAACATAAAGCAAGCTAAGTATTGGAGAGTGTGAGGAAGGATTAATGAATGTGTAATCCCTCCCAACCCAAAAAAAACAAAAGAAGAAGAAGAAAGAATGTGTAATCCCTTTTTGACCAATTGTCTTGTATGTACAAATCTTCACAGCCATGAGGTCAATCAGGAAGCTCTTTAAATTAGAAGGGGACATTCAAAGCAGAAGGAATCAGATGCAAACTCGGCAGTAAATATCTTAGGGTCCGTTTGGGTAATTTCCTTCACCTATAAAAAGAAATGAATTCACTCCTACAGATAATAAAGAAGAGAAGAAAGGTCCTATCAAGAAGGTACACAATTTTAAAAAAGGGAAAATTAGCTAGAGGTCCTTTAATATTGTCGTTTAAGGCCTCTAATCAATAGGAATTTTCGGTTAAGGCCTCTAGTCTATGCACTTAGACTTATTTCAGGTGGAGGTCCCTAAATATGCAAGATCATACATTTACATGATTGATTTATCATTCTAACCGTCTTAAGTTATGTCATGAATTTAATTAATTCCTAGTTTTAAGCTCCTTGACATGATATTCATGACTGATTTGCCCCTCTAACGGATTTTATTTCATAGTTTTAGATCAAGTTTTGAGATTCAAGTGGGAGGGAATAGATCAAGTTTCAAAATTCAAATGGAAGGAAATGATGTTGCAGAAATTGTTGAGGAGGTTTTGTAGAAGCCGGAGAGAGGGGAGAAGACGACCTTGCCAACCAAATGAATAATCCTTAAAGTGAGCTCTTTACATCCTCAGACGTTGAGTTTGGACATATGAGAGCACCGAAGGCAATTGAGGTGATCAAGTCTTCTCAATCTTAAGTCTTCTCAATTCTTCTTATATTCTCAGACACACACAAGGCAACAAGGTGAGTTTGAGAGCATCCATCATGACATGATCATTGCCTTCACAGATTGTGGCTTTTCCCCTATGGATCTTGAGAATCCATTCATCGACAAAGAAGGTTTTGTTCAATTATGGCATGGGGATGACAACAGTATTGTTCCTGTGGAAACGCAGTATTACATTTTTGAAAAGCTACATTGGATTCAGTATCATGAGGTTCCTAGTGCTTCTCATGCGCTGAAAGGAGTGGAAGAAGTTCTTTTTCTCTCTCCTTTGTTTACTGTTGCAAAAGAGGAGGCAAGCAAAGAACACATGACAGAGTTGGCTATTTTTTCGGTTTGTGCGCCCCGGGGGGGCGGGGGGGCGCAGTACCTCCCCCTTCTCTAAATTTATCCGAGTTTAGTATGAATTTATCTAAGTTTGAAGTAAATTTATCTGAGTTTGGTATCAATTTATTTGAGTATTGAAACAAACTCAAATAAATTTATCTGACTTTCTGTCATAAACTCAGTTAAATTTATCTGACTTTTTGTCCTGAAAATTACGGCTTAATTTTTAGCGATTCGTCTTCACAAAATTTACGGACGGATTTTTAGCATTTTTGTATATTGCTGAGAGTGTATCGACGAGGCCAAACGCCTTTACGAAACTTGAAAAGGGACATTTGCCTTTACGGAAAAAAAAAAGTGGGCCTTTTGCAATAAAATGCAATGTTGAGGGACTTGCGGCCAAACGCCCCTTTTAAAAATTATTATTTCAAAAAAATAAAAAATCAATCTTTCATCAGGATTTAAAAAAAAAAAAAAAAAACACTCTTTTAATGTACTCTGGACCAAAAAGATCATTTTAGTTTCCCACACACCAAATCGGTATTCCTATCTAAAAATTCTTTTTTTTACCTTATTTTTTTTAGGATGCTGTCAAGAGTCAACTCGCCGAGTTTTCTAACCTCGATTAAAAGACTTCAATTTATAAAATTATTAAAGAATTTAGAAACATATGTGAGTCTTTACAAACGACCATCAAAGTATCTCGATGGGAAATGAATACCAAGCCACCATCCTAGTAATTCAAAAACTACAAAAAGTAAGGGGTTGGTTGTTCGGTGGTAAAATGATTCACATGCGCAAATCATGAGAAAATGACCATCAAAGTATCTCGATGGGAAATGAATACCAAGCCACCATCAAAGTAATTCAAACACTACAAAAAGTAAGGGGTTGGTTGTTCGGTGGTAAAATGATTCACATGCACAAATCATGAGAAAATGGTGTTAGTAGCCAATCATTTTAAACAGAACACACATGCCTAAAGTATACATGCATGCTAAACATTTACATATTTAAATTGCATTTATGCATCTCATGTGAAAGTGCCAAGGGTTGGATTTGACTTGCAAATTTACATCTTTTACCTCTCACCTTTTTAATAATCATTAAGTGGAGCTCATTGTGTTCTATCTAAACAAATAGCCCTTGATAATTACTATTCTATGCGAACAAACGGGCACGACTATCTCTGTGAATGGGTTTTTTTGCTGCGACGAATACCCAAGGTGGGGAGGGGTTGGGTGTAGAGAGAGATTGAAAAGATTTTTCAAACACTGCATTGATAGGTTTTTTGCTTTAAGAACTTTTGTGATTGTGATAATTTTAGAAATCACAAAAATAAAATGGATTCTAGTATTTTGATAATTCTCAAAAAATAAAAAGACTAGGAACATGGTTCTGATTATTTTGGCTGGCTAATTTTAAACTAAAAAATTTAGGGGAAATTCTCAAAATGAAAAAAAAAAAAAAACATGATGAATATGGTGGGACCATATGTAAACATGGTGGGCCTATAGGACATATATTCAGCAGTTCTGAAAGGTATTCATAATCTTTATTTTTTGGTGTTTCAATCATATAAAACATTAAATTTTTGTACATATAAATTGAACAGGTTATCATGTCCAAGGTCTGGGCCTTTTACAGTCTGACTAATCAGACCTAGTCTTAAACTTAACCCTCTCTACCTAAAGGCCCTGACCCAAAAGAACTTCTGTCAATCCTCCTATTTTGGGCCCGATTGACAGCTGGTCTAGGTTTCGGCACCACATGTGAGTCTCTCTGGTCAACCTTAATAAGCATTACCTTTTGAACTTGTGGGCCCTACTGCAGATTGCATTCTCCAAATTAATAACTTAACAAGCTTAGTTGACCCTAACCATTCATCTTTCTGTTAATGTTGAATGTAAACTCATGTTGTATGTAATCCTTTTTCCAGTTGTTGATTTGGCTGCTGTTGATCAAAGAGTTGCCATTCTTGGATGGATGAGAATAGATAAAGCCCACCCACCACTAGCTTCTACAAATGAATGCCCCAGATCACCAAATTGTGGGCCCCAAAACGGACAAACGCAGTGGTGATTTTTTCTCTTCTGAGTTGAAAGTTTCTAAAAGGAGTGAAGATGGATACAAACTTGTTTGTGCAACAAGAGCATTTAGCATTCTACATAATTTTTTTTTTTTTTATTTCCATGGGATCGAAGGCCTCTCCCATACGAAGTCAAAATCCTTTGCATCTAGGAAAATTACTTCATATTTTCTTTTCTTCACAAGAAAAATGTGTTGCATCAAACAAAAGAACAAAGTTTTGAATGGAAAATCTGAACAATTTTTCTCTCTATCATGAAATCCCTTGTTGCACGAATATGTCTTTAGTGTGCATTTGAACCATAAAACGAATTTGCGATAGAGAGGAAGCGCCTTTGTATGGTGAGTAAATTGTTCTGGTTACCACGAATGCCCTTTGGTGCCACACATTGTCCTCTTAGAAAAGATAAAAAAACATAGGGGCATTCGGTGATAGGTCCTTAAATATGTCACTTTATTGCCTTAGATCCACAATCTTTTTTCATAGTGTGATAGGTTATTTTTCAAATTTGAAGACCTAAAATGTCTAATTTAGCATTTCTTCAAAATCATTTCCCACGATTAGTGGGATTTGACATTAATAATGGTAGTTCCCATCAATGGGATTTTCAAATAAATCTTAAAAAACACAAATAAATTTCACAAGAACGCAAATAACTTTAAAAAAACGCAATAAATTTCGAAAGAACGCAAATAAATTTAAAAAGATGCATATAAATCTCAAAAGATCCAAATAGATTTTAAAAAATGTAAATAAATTTCAAAAGATCCAAATAAAATTAAAAATATATAAATAAATTTGAAAAGACACTAATAAATTTCAAAAGACGTAAATAAAATTTCAAAATAAAACCAATAATTTCAAAAAATGCAATAAATTTCAAAAGAACGAAGATAAATTTAAAAAGACGCAAACAAATCTCAAAAGATCCAGATAAATTTCAAAAAATGGAAATAAATTTCAAAAGAAGCAAATAAATTTCAAAAGATCCAAATAAAATTCAAAAATCTAAATAAATTTCAAAAGACGTAAATAAATTTCAAAAGACATAAATAAAATTAAAAAACGCAAAGAAATTTCAAAAAACACAAATACATTTGCGCAAACTACAATAGACCAAAATTTCAAAATTTAGAAAATTTTGCCAAAAACTCAAGTATTTTTTCCAAAACTATAAATTTAAAAAAAACACAAATAAACTTCAAAAGACACAAATAAAATTAAAAAAATGCAAATAAATTTCAAAAAATGGAAATAAATTTTCAAAAAAACTCATATAGATTTGTAAAAAAACTTAGATAAATTTGCCAAAAATAAGATTTGCCAGAAACTCCGATAAATTTGTTAGAAACTCAAATACATTTGCCAAAACATCAGATAAATTTTCCAAAAACTCAGTTAAATTTATCAAAGACCCAGAAAAATTTGTAAAAATCAACCTCCGGTAATGGGAACAGTTAACGTCCGGCAATGAACGGTGACAAACAGCCCTCACGGCAGATCCTGTCATCATCTCCACTGCCACTCCTTCGACCACCCCTCCACCGTGGCCTGCAAAACCCATTATTCTCTCCTCCTCCTCCACCAAGGCCTGCAAAAACCTAGTCTTCTGATGTGGGGGGCACCTTATTGAATGGATCAATGCACACATTGCTTTCTACATGAGAGACGTGGAGCAGCATCCAATCAAACTCTTCCTTGCGTCCAGAACCTGAGCAAAGTCAACAAACCTGCGAAAAATCTCCAGTTCGTCAATAGACAGATCATCTTCTATGTTATGTTTGCATGCTGAAGATTGCATCTTTTGCTTCAGATCCAAGTCTTTTTCGCATACAAGTTCCTCCTCGCCGAAGGAGAATCGATCTTTAGCTTGCAAGAGCCGATCGAATCGACTCGTTAACATGCTTAATCGAACGCGAAAATTCCAAAAACCAGAGACCCATTACTGAGATTGATGGATTAGTTGCAGAAATCCACCGATTAGATACTGCATATCATAACCACCATTTTCTTCTAATACCCACATGTCAAAACTCGGGAAATTTCTTAGGATTCTTATGAAACCATTCTTTTCTCACTCTGGCACAGGTAAACACATGAGATATCAAGAGAGAAGCCGGCCACTCCATCTCCTTTGCTGCCAA
The DNA here is from genome assembly GCA_028538565.1 of Umbellularia californica. NCBI lineage: Eukaryota > Viridiplantae > Streptophyta > Magnoliopsida > Laurales > Lauraceae > Umbellularia > Umbellularia californica. The sequence goes on along the minus strand of JAPQWN010000002.1, from coordinate 70,708,636 downwards.
TCACTTCATCCCCTTCTTCGTCGTCGAAATCGCCATCTCCATTCCCTTCGCCGGATGCATCTCCTCTGGGGCTCCAAAAGCACCTGCTGGCTGAGGCGGTGAGGGAGTGTGAGGAGGCGGTGAGGTCTGTGAGGGAGTGTGAGAAGGAGGTGAGGTTGGATCCAGCGAATGGGACTAGACGGTTGGTTTTACCCTGTACGAGGGAAGATTTGAAATTTTTGAGATTTGAAATTTTAAATTTCAAAAATTTATGCCAAAAACAATTGAAAGGGCAAATCAGTCATCAAAATCGTATCTAGGGACCTCTCTCCAAAATATATTCAGATGTATGGACTAGAGGCCTTCGAGAAAAAGTTGATGGACTGGAGGCCTTACAAGACCTCTACGAGGGACCTTTCGCTAATTTACTGAAAAACATAAATTAATTTTAATTGATAGAGAAGATCCCAATCTTCTATTTGAGGGGGAGAAATACAGAATAAGTTCTCCCATGGAAACAACAATCTGCTTGGGTACAATCTTCACCCTCAATACACCATATGTTGTCACTCTCCAAGTATTTTGAAAAGGATAGGTAAGTAAAACTACAGACGCCTGCTCTCTATACGGAATTGTTTCTTCTCTCTCCGTCTCTCTCTCTCTTTCCTTTTCAAAAAAAAAAAAAAAAGACCCACCAACTGAAACGGCTTTGATCACTCATTCATTTCCCACTGTTGCCATATAGGTATGAGCTTTTTAGGGATGTAAATGGGTCCCCGATTCTCCGATTACCCGGAGGTTCCGACCAGTTAAAAACCAGGTCTGGATCCTTATTTAGGCCCTGATAAGTAAATGAGTCCGGGTCTAGTTTTACCTTGGTTCGAACCTGTGGACCCAAGACCCGACATATTACCTAAATTTAAAAAACTCTCTCCTAAAAATCATGTTTTTTTAATATCATTCTCTACTTGGACCCAGACTCGGATTCAGACCCGTCCCATATATGGTTTTGGCTCCTGTTCCGAAGCCAAGAAACCAATTTTGGGTCCAGATCCAGTTCCTCATTCTCCTTAATGGTTTCGGTTCTGGGTCCATCATGGACCCATTGGGACCGACCCTTTTACAACCCTAGAGCTTTTCAATGTAATCCATCGCCAAGAAGGGCTTACAAAATCAAAGAGCTTACAAGATCAAAGTGAAGCGACCTACGGTTGATCCAAGTCCTGAAAGAGATAAATCGGATACTGAAATTGCTGGTAATTCTGATTCAGTCCATTACCCACCGAGTCATTGCTGGGGTCATTCTTACCGTTGATCCATTGGGATTGATCTAATGACCCATAAGCTATGAAATTCCTCTTGCCCAACCCTTTGTTCTTATTAGAAAAAATAACATCAGGTTATCTTTCATTAACCTTAGGCATTTGTTTAAGAGATTTTCTGAATGTACTGTGGATTTCACTAAGCACACCTACATTTTAAATATTTTTTCATTATCAAAATACCCATATGTGAAATACTGAAACTACCCTTGACTTCATCTTCTCTACCAAAGCTCACTGATTTCTTCTTCTTCTTCACTTCATCTTCATTTCTCAAATTTCTATCTTAGCCCATTCCTCTTTTGCACTTCTGTCACGACCCGGGCCCGAGATCCGGTAACTCCGAGCCGTGAGCCCATACTTACTCCCGTAAATCCCGAGTTAACTGAAGTTAAAACGAAATCCACAAGGGATAACAATCTCAATAAACCTGTCAATTACACAATTCTGCGGAAACAATTGCACTTGACAACAGCAATTAAGATGTACATGTATACAAAACAAAGTTCCTTATACATGTATACTATCCATCAATTAATTATCAAATAGTGCATGTCCAAAATACTGTGCAATGACCATTAATTACATCAATGACCATTAATTACAACCCAAAATGATTATACAAAAGAATGACTTCACAAAATATTTCCAAAAACATAATATTCCTTCTCGCACTCGGATACCCGTATCAAACGGTATCTCGGCCATTCCATTCGATCAGTCCTTCTGGAGGAACCGGAGCGGTCTCCTCCGATCTCACCGGGGGCGCTGCTGCACCGGCAAGGGCAACCGGGCCTGTAATGTCATCAATAACACTAATGAACACGACGGTTCAACAATATATAAACAGATATTGTAATAGCATGTTAACCCATAATTAAACTCATTCCATCTATTAATAACAGTTCCAATACCAGATAAGTCTTGAAAGTTCCTACAATAGGATGTGTGTACATAAAAACTAAACTTGTGGTCATACGTTGGGTGGACACTACCATAGTATTCATTTTCCATTTCATTTCATTTACCATCTTCCCTCAAAGGAAGGATTCATCATTGCCATCTTCCCTCAAAGGAAGGATTCATCTTCCAAATGGAAGGCATCGATCATTACCATAAATATGATCGGAATTAGTGGGACTTACTAGTGTGCGGGCCAGGGACAACTAGCATCACCACGGAGCTCCGGAACGCCCCCAAATACTATCTACTGCAGTAGGATTAAACATTTGTCTCATTTATTCATTTAATGAACTCATTTAGAGTTCTAGTACAATTGCTAGGTAGTGTCAGACTCCAAGGTCAACATTTCTCAGTGAACAATCCAATCTTAGATTCGATTCAATTCAATTCAATGATTCCCTTCATAGTAAGAGAAGAGAAGGGTAATAATACCAATCACATTAGATTGGGATACATTGTTATAATAAGAATTGCTGGACAATTATGATTCTATTCAATTCTTTCTTAAATCTAAACCACCATATAGATATAGCCAACGGTACTAAATGCACGTGTTATTCTTGATGAGCATCACATTTATATTTAGTGTGTGCATTATAGTCCCCGTGGTTAACATCCATGGGGTTTAGACCACCATTTATTAATCATGAAGTTCTTCCTTCATTATCCTTAAATTCTCAATCATTTCACTTTACTCCACGATTAGTCTTCGAACTAATTTAGGGAGCATTATACTCACAAGGAGTGCTATAAACTTTCGTAAAGATCCAAAACTCACTGGACTCAAACTGACATTTTCTATACTTAATAGTCTTTAAGTATGGTATATTTAGTTCTAGGACTCATTTATAGTCCGTTCTCAATCATAAATAAAGTACCGGCACAATTAATCGCCGATCTCAACCGGACTCAAAATGAGCCCTCCGATCAATCGGACTAAAACCACGTCCAGTTAGTGACTTGTCCGATCGATCCGATCGATCGAACTGAAACCACGTCCAGTTAGTGACTTGTCCGATCGATCGGCCTGCTGGTCCGATCGATCGGACTGAAAACATGTCCAGTTAGTGACTTGTCCGATCGATCGGCCAGTTGGTCCGATCGATCGGACCTGGGACGAAATCCTTCCAAAAATCAGTCCGAAATCTGATTCTTCTCCCTCCTTCTCTACTTCTAATACATTCAAAGCTTACAACCAATTGAGAATCTCCTATTCTCCTCCTCATCCACAATCCATCAATAAAAACACACATTTAATCATCTATTAATCATTCCATTCAATCCATAAACAACTCAAAGCTCAATGACAATGTATAAAAATCTAAATCCATGGAAATTCTAAGTATTTCTACAATGATTAACAATAACTACAACCAAATGCTTATACTTGCCTCTCTTGAAGATAAGCTACAGAAGTCCTCTTTGTTTCGCTTGCTTTCAAGATGAAAAACCCCCAAATGAAGCCCTAACTCCATGAAAACATGAAAATACCCAACCATTGAGCTATTTGTGCTAGAAACCTTTGCTAACCAACCAATGGAACTTGAAAGTTACACTAAAACACTTATCTACTCACTTGAAGTTCAAAGGAATGGATTTTGAGACTTTTCTCAAGCTCTATACTTCCACAATGGAGGGATGGCTTGAGGAAGAAGATGAAGTGGAATGTCAACTCTTCAAAACCCCTCTTAGAATCACTCCAAGCCTCACACTTGATGAAGAAGAATGGAATAGAAAGGAAGAGAAGGAACCTAGGGTTTGTCTTGAAGAGAAATGAAGGAATGAGGCTCATTTCCCTCCTTTCATTCTAATATATAGTCCTTTCACACCAAAACTCCCTCATGTTTAGTCTTATTTCATTTTGAGTCAAATGAACCCTCACTTAGCCCATTTGAAGCCAAACGGGACCGCGCCTATTACGAAAGTTAAAGTACTATTCAAGATACACACGTTGGTATCAAGAATTCCCGTATTCGACGAAATATGAGAAAACTCGTATTTACGAGAAAGTCCTTAGCCCACTTTATCTAAGTCTAAATTCATTTTAACCAACTTCAATTCCATTCAATTTCATTCCATTATGCTTAATGCATCACTTGAGCCTAATTTGTCTCTCTTTGGTCATTAACTTCATTAACCCAATTATCCGTACTTAATTAGCATAAGTCCTAATTAATTAGCATTAATTTCGATTAATTAGAGTTAATTTTGATTAATTCGGGGTAGGGTCTTACAACTTCTTTTCCTTCATCACTATACTTCTTCGTTTTCTTCTCATTATCATAAAGCTCCCACCATTAGTTCTTGGAAGAACTCATCTCCCAACTCATCCCTCCATTTCCCTATATAAGCTACCACACCTCCAATCTTAGGCACCACATTGTGTTTTATAGAATCTTGATGGACTCGCCTTTTCGCGGTAGCGCTATCGGGGTCAGCGGAGGTGAGAGTCCATGGGGTCCAACCCTTTCGCGATCGGAGGCGAATGCGAGTATCAACATTTTTTGTACAGGTATACCAGATTTTCTAATCTACTTGGAATTGACAAATGGTGGTCTGGAGATCCCCCTTCGCAAGTAGAAAAGGAAATCAACTTTTTTCGAGTTTTCCATTGCACATATATTTAAGAAAAGAGACATGGTTTGTTTACTGTGAAAGGCGATTTACAATTCTTATCAATAATGAAAGACAAAAGCTGTGATGTTTTTTATATCTCTTCAGAAAAATACAAAATAGAATGAAAAATAAGAAAAGAGGATCTACCTTCTTAGGAGATTGTGGGGACTCGTTCAGATTGACGGTCGCAAGCCATGTGTAGACTTCGCCATCATCCTTTAGATGAGAACAGATAATGCTTTTGATTTGCTTGGCTCGGCTTAAACCTTAGATTTTTAGAGGATAAGGACCAAGAGGAGGTCCTATATCTAATAAAAAGCCAAGTAGACGGGCTGAAAAGCCACATCTAAGCTATGGAGATAGAAGGAGAAGGCCTTCGGGGGGTGACCCCCTAAGAGACTTTGGTCACTTTGTAGTGGCTGTCGGTGCAGGACTTCTTCAATAAGGGAGAGTTTTTTGTCGGAGTGTCACAACAACGTCGCAGAGTTTTCTCTTGTGTATTTCTAGATTTCGATCTTCTGACCTTTTGATTTTTTGATTGATTTTTTAGATCCATTTCCCTTGGAATGACCCCCTTTTTATAGGCCTTTGGTATCCATTAGGTGGGTTTATGAGCCTTAAATGAATTAAAGCTACATAATATGAGGAGTTACAACTTTTAATTCATTATTTTGTAACTCATTTTTCTTGGCTTCTGATTGGCCGATGGAGAATTAAGAGCCTTAATCTCCTTTAAGCTCCATGATGGGAGGAGTTACATGGCTTATTGTCATATTTGTAACTCCTATTTGCTTGCTTCTGATTGGGCCGTCCGAACTAATGAGTTAATGACCGCATTAACTTTTCATAAAATGGGTCATTTAACTGTATTAAGTGGTCGTTGAGGTCATTGAAAAGCCGCGGGCCCTGCCGCATCTTTTGGGATTCTTCTTGTGATGGTCTCCGATGGATTTTCATGCTGATCGACGTCGAATGATCATGCAACTTTAGACATTGATTGCTACCAGTGGGCTGGTGCCATCCCTCCTGTCAATTTTTCGATTGATCGGGTGCCATCTGTCCTGTCAATTTCTCGATTGATCGGGCAAAAAGTGTGCTTTCTTGGTCGGCTGACTGGTAATTTCGAAGCGATCAATGATAATTTGATGCTCTTGACTATGAATCCGTGATGTTGACAAAGATCGACGGATTTCGTGCCTCAAAAGTCAGAATTTTGGAAAACCACAGGGGCCAGACATCTCGAAACGCAGAAAAGGACCAAAAAATGGTTTTTCGGTGAAAATCCGACGACTTAGATTTCCAGGGTGGCCGCGACCATGAGCCAAGGTTGCTGGCGACCATGGGGGGTTTTTTCTCCTTTTGGTCGCCGATTTTCGGTCATTTGTCTAGTTTTTCCGATTCTTTTTTTTTTATTTCTTCTGACATTTTGTACATATTTTGGCCAGATTTCCCTGTAGAAAACTTAATAAGGAGCCTTGCATATCGGAGAGCAAAGTTTCCGATTTTCCAGAAAAGCCGAGGACTTTGTCGCACAGAGTTGCGGATTTGCCGTCAGAAGCCGAAATTGGGTCAAACGATGTCGGAATGACCTGAAATTTAAGGTGAAACCTCCTAAACAATAAATAAGAGAAGCCATAGGCTTTCGTTTGAGTTTTGAAGCCATGTAGTGTCTTGTTGCCAGTAGACTTGATTTTGCTATGAGGAAGATGCCGTACTTTGATGTACAGTAAACTGATGTCCGATTGACCTAAAATTTGACAAGGAGCCTATTGGAGTCAATTTGAGACAATCCATTAGCTCCGATTTGAAAATCATAGTCTTGGGGAGCTCCGCCGCTGGGAGGCCTGATTTGGCTTCCGAGCGTCAAATCTGGTTAAATGTTATCGAAATGACCTGAAATTTGATATGTAGCCCTTTGAAAGCATTTTGAAGTCACCCATGTGCTTTGTTTGATGAGTGATGGCCTCTGTGGTTCTCACTGCCAAGAGGCTTGATTTTGATGCTCGAGGGTTGATGTAGAGTCAAATGTTGTTGGTTTGACTTGAAACTTGACATTGAGCCTTTTGGAGATATTTTGAGACCATCCATGGGCTCTGATCGAAGATTTGATGTATTCGATGTTGTTGCTGTGGGAGCTCTTTTCAGCTGTTGGAAGAGTGAAGTTAGGCCTAATAATGTTGAAGTGGCCCGAAACTTCATATGTACTCTTCTTTTGGTTGTTTTGAAGAATTTTGTAGTTTTTATTTGATTCTGACAAGATTTGACGCTTGAAGTAGTATTGTCTGTTTATGATAGGATGTGGCTTCATGTAGCTTCTTAATGTTGAAGAGGCAAAGTGACATTTTTGGTGTCAACAAAGCCATCTCTAATATGGACCATCAGATGACCATCTATGAAGAGAAGGTATCTTTTTTTTTTTTTTTTACACATTGTTCAGTTTTTTTTCCGTTCGCGGCCTGCATGGAATTACAAAACCGTGCATCACATATAGTGCTCGGCCATCTTAAGCCGTGCAATGCAGTAGTGCTCGGCCATCTATGGTTGTTCACTATTGTAATGCACGACCATACTTGACCGAGCATGTGTATTGCACGGCTCTATATTTCCATGAAATACCATATAGCTAGGCCAAGTTGAGCCGAACAGTATGATGTTGGACGGTTTAGCACGACCGTCCCATGCTGAAACATGTTTTTTTATTTATTTATTTATTTTTTTTTTGTAGAAGATTGATTACACAAGTGACAGTGAGTGCTTATTGGATTTTACTAACGTCTTCACCACCGCTACTAGATTCAGAAGCTGAAAAGCCCTTATCCAATGGACACAGGATGTTGGAAAGAAAAATGTCTTAGCAATTGTAATCAAAACATTAGATACTGGTCTAGATGGTAGGAAACCAAGAATTGAATTTTTTTTTAAGAGAAGCGGTACTTACTGGAGTTCTTCGAAGGTCTTTGAAAAGAAAGATCTGAATAAGCCAACAGGAACGAAGAAGTGTAGTTGCCATTTTGCTTTGGAAGGCCAAAAGTTTCCAATTGATGATGATTGGATGGTAACAGTGGTTTGTGGGGTGCACAATCATCTTAATGCATAACATCTCGAGGGGCACTCGTTTGATGGGTGGCTCTTCGATGAAGAATTATATATTTCGGCTAATATGAACAAGAGTTTAGTGAAGCCGAGAAACATTCTTCATACATTGAAACAAAGGAATGTGAACAACAACACTACAATGAAGAGTATCTACAATGCTCGTCACAAATACAGGATGACAGAGATTGTCGGAAGATCACAGATGTAGCAACTCATGATGGATTTAAAGGAGAACATATACATTGAATGGCACACTAGCAACGATGCAACATACTGTGTTAGGGACTTATTTTGGGGACATCCCTCATCTGTTGAGTTATTAGGTGCAATTCTCGAGGTGTTGATAATGGATTCCATATACAAGACTAACAAATATAGGCTGCCCTTGCTTGAGATTGTTGGTGTTACGTTGACTCAGTTGACGTTCTCGGTTGCTTTTGTGTACCTGGAGTCAAAGAAGGTGCAGAACTATACATGTGGCTTTGGAGAGGTTGAAATCGTGAATGGATGGATGCATGTTGCCACGTGTGATTGTCACAGACAGAGAGCTGGCCTTGATGAATGCAATTAAGAATATTTTTTCGAATGCTACAAACTTCCCAAGTGGCATATTTCAAGGAACGTCTTGGCTAATTATAAGAAGTTTTTTGAAACCAAAGACAAATGAGATGCATTTATTACTAGGTGGAACATGTTGGTAGTATCTTCCACAGAAAATGACTACATGCAACTTCTAAGTACGTTGGACATGAATTTCTTTGGATATCCACATGCTACATTAGACTTGATTATGTGAGGAAATCCTGGTTGATTAAGCATAAGGAACAATCCGTGGCTACATGGACAGACTTGCGCATGCACTTTGGGAATGTCACTACGAACAGGGATGAAAGCACACGTGCAAAGCTAAAGAGACATCTAAAGTAATCGAACTATAATCTTGATTCGCCATGGACGACTATCCATGCCTTGCTCGAGTTGCTCTTTATGGAAATAAAGGATTTTTAAGAAGAGTTTGAACACCGTGCAAAATAAGTTCAAACTAGACTTGTTTTAGGAGCTGAGAGGATTTCTATCAAGGAGTGCTTTGGATATAGTGTTAAATGAGTCAATGAGAGTTGATGATATCGGTATAGGCTCGGTGGCATGTAGATGTGCAATTCGACGCATTCATGGATTACCATGGGCACACAGATTGCCGAGTATCGACTTTTAGGCTGTCCCATACCCTTGATGTTGCGACCCTGGACCGGGCCCGCGGGCCTAATCCAGGATCGGGACATAAATTGGATGAATGAAAATGATGTGTGCCAATACCATAGTGCATATATTTATTTGGCTAATACGTACACGGATTGGTAAAGAGTGTGATACTACTCATGTACGTGATTTCCCACGGGTGTCCGTGGTGGGGATGTCACACTAACATAACATTTTTCATTTATGGTTTAAGTGCAGAAGCGTATAGCAAATCAAATTCATAAATCTATTCCAACCTAACAAGAATGATAATACATATAAATAACTTAATGTCAGAGTGAGCAATGATCAATATAGCATATTTCCCAAAAGTAAATGTTAATGTTTATAAAAAGATTAGTTAATTATCACTCTCCAAAAATAAAGGCCAACAAAGGCCAGTACAACCAAAATAATTCCCAAAAGAATGAATTAGTCACCATGACAAAATGTTTCGTTCTCAAGGCAACCGAATGACTAAACAACATCATCGGCTTGCCATTCTCCTAATCATTGCGGCTCACCGGCCGCCTCCTTATGCTTTTCCTCTGGATAAACGGTGTCTGGACCTGAGTACCAAAGAAAGGGTCAGACACGGCAGTCTGATAGGCGGGTGAAAAGATATAACATCATAATAATAATAATGAATTTACCTTGGAAAACATTAAAACTTGTTTAAAAAATATTTTTCCATAAAAGAAGTGCATCACTTGTTAGAAAGTTCATATGCAACATAAAAGTATGTAAAGGTACCAAGGAATGTGAACTAGCAAGATGGCAACCACACGAAGCTAAATCCTCTATCACCGAAGTGATGAGAGCACATCGGGGCATTGATCTCTGTCATACGAGGTGAGGAGATTCAACGAAAATATAATAATACATATAACTATACGGGACGGGACCACCGTAGCGAACCGGGTATCGGGATGGGACGGGATCCAAACTACAGTTGGCAGGACAGGAGGGGGACCTCCAAGTCGGTGAATTAGACCGACAAGGTCGTCCAAGCTTAGTGGTGCCGACTCATAGGTCAAATAACAGAAAACGGGACATGTATAAAATACAAATGATGCAATACATAAACGGGTGGGATGGGGTACTCGTAGGTACAAATATCACTTTAATATCGGGCAATGCACAACGGGTTAGCAAAAATGCTACAACGTAATTTCAGTGTTTTCGGGAATGACAAATCATATATCATAAATTTCAGGACGTGCATATTACAATCTCGGGGGCAATAGAACACCATTGAATTTCCAAATCTCTTGGGCCGGGCATCGGGGTTCAAGATTTAAATCAATGTGAAGAGGGGTCCTGTATGTCGAATTCAATATAAACTTGGTACTCCTTGAGGTTTGAAGACATTTCGGGCTCCCTATACACATTGGTAGATCAAAGGTCATTATTAAATCTTCGTGACGGGGTTTCTTTCTCAAACGGCTTCATACATTGCCTCTTAAATATCGCCGACACAAAGGGGCTCCTAATAAACCTCTTCCAAACATTTAAACGTCATACCCAGGCTCCCAACACAGCCCTTGGTCAAAAGTACACATTGTTCGCGCATACCTAGAGTTCGCTCGGGCGAAGTGTTCTCTGGAAGGGTTCGCTTGAGTAGACTTGTCCAGTTCTGGTTGGCTCGAGAGAACTATCAAGTTCGCTCAAGCTAATTATCCTCTGGATGGGGTTCGCTCGAGCGAACTGTCCAGAAAACTGTAGAAATGCAGTTTCGGGCTCCTCTCTTTCTTTTCTTTTCCAAACATCTTTGGGCAATCTTTTTACACAAAAAGGAGGCTCACAACCCTCTCCAAACCACACTTATTTCCCCCATTCAAAACACTCCACAAGATGCATCACATCCATTACATTCTTCTCCATTTTATCAAAAGAAACCCAATCATACAAGAGATCCACAAAACCAATTGATAAGCTTAAATAAAAATCAAGTGCATACATTTTTCAAGAATTTAAATAAGAGGGAAAAGGTCTATCAATGTATATAATTCAATAACAATGGAAAACATGTAAAGAGGATATATAGTAAATCTCCAAAAGTATATAATGGCAAAGCACCTTCAACATAAAACATAAAAATACTAACACATCCATTCATCCACTTGCCTTAGGTCTTTAACAAGTCAAAGAGGCTTCCAGTCTCCCTTTCTCAAGGCCAACCTACAAACACATTCCAAAAACCCCAAATACAAACCCTAATTGGTCAAAACTATGAATGGGGAAGAAAGAGCTTGCAATAAGGGGATGGAGCTTCCTTAAGGTGAGTACAACTCAAATCTAAAAGGTGGAAGAGGAAGCTTACAAGAGGGTTCTTCAAATGCACAAAGCTAGCTCCAAGAAGACCTCAATGGAGTTGGATTCCTTCACAAATGGTGTCAATAGATAGCTTTCATGGGGAGGAAAAAGAAGATGACTTCCATTTTTCTATTGGTGCAAGATTGATAGTGGATTGGAGATGGAAGAGCAGGAAGGAGAAGGGGGGAGAGAAACCCTAGCTTAAGGTTGGATTTGAGCTGGAAAAGGAAGAAGGGAGAAAAGGTTCCATTTTTATAGCAAATGAGTGTGGGCTCCACCACTAGCGAGGTTTGTCCGGCTGAAATCATGGCTTTCGAGACTTCGGATGAGTTCGACGAAGAAGGGATAAATGATCGTCGAAAAATCTAGTTTATAAAAAGTATATATTTCGAGGGTTTCGGGGACATCGAATTTTGTGTCCAGATTTGGTGTAAAAAGACTGTTTTGCCCTCGATATTGGGAAGGTTGGGTTTCAGGGTTTCGGATGGGAACGGGACCAACACAAAAGTTGAAGTGATTAACGAGATAAATCAAATGAAGTCAAAACACAAATTATCGAAACTTCGAACAAACCCCCATGTAAACGCAAGGTCTCTAAAAGAACCCCCAAAGGGTCCGCTAAATCAAGAAGGCACTTAAAACTCCCAAAAGCTATTGAAAAGTTATTATAATCCTAACTTAGTCAAAATTCACTAATCTCGCTTAGAACTAACACACGATTTAATTAGTACTAATCGAGGTCACTCAGGTTGGGGTCTTACACTTGACATCTATAAACCACCATTGGATGAAGTTTAATTTGATTGCCATATGGGCAAGGAAACCATTGAGTTGACCACCATTGCTAATTTTGAGTTGACCGCAAAGAAATCTCAAGATAAGGATCAACTTAATAAAATACATATATTGAGAAAACTGAAAGAATCCTATAAAATAAAGAAACTTTAAGAGAGTGATCAACTTGGTAAAATATAGATATCTAGAATCTCGAGTGTAGTCTGTAATGCCCTATAATACAAGTCAGATGGTTGTCCAGGTCTCACAATCGGGGCACGAAGATGGTTCACAGCTCGGTGGACATGTATCATCCATCAGAGATACAAATTTAGCAAATGGGGAAAGCACGCAGATACCATCAATTCTAATTTTTATGGAACAAATTAACTAATCTCACCATTGTGGGAGTAGGGCCACTAGCACCCTGGTGGGGGTCATAATGTGAGTGACGCTCTCGGTTTCTGGACCTATAAATGTGAAATCCTCGGAAAACACTCAAGGTAATCTGGGGCACAATCCCATGTATGCGTCACTCGACCCCCGCAGTGCTCTGGAGATAAAATATGGTCACCCCACATCATCCAAGATTGGTCTAGGAATTGGTAGGAGACCTTATACTTAGCCGCAGTCGCTCTCCCGTGATGCATGAACATGGGCATAAGGTGGAGGTGGAATCCTCGCACATGTCCAAACTGATGAAGAACCCTTTTGTGGATGATAGGGTTCTATAACATCAATCGATCTCAAGCATCCGCAAAAAAATGAAATCTGATGGAATGGATGATGAGCCCTAACACTAGTATAGGGGTCACAAGCTACCTGTGAAGAAAAAAAATGAACCAATATATTAATATACATGACTTCTATATAATAGTAACTATCAAATAGGTGTGTCTATTCACCTCGCTCGGATGGAGACTGTCCAGCATCTCACGCATCAATTGTATACTCTTCCATCGATGTGCAAGTGGGTCACTTGGAGTATATCCAATCTGTGCAAAGGGATGATTAAACGGGAAGTGATCGTACACCTAAGCATGTATGTGTAAAATATATGAATTAACAAATCTGTAATATACCAAAAATGTTTTATATATATATATATACACACACGTGACGTAAGATACTTGCAGTAGCGTGAGATATCCGGCAATCTATTAGACACCTATCATCATCTCAAAGCCTAGCTGGCGATATAAATACGCCAATGCTGTAGGCCGCGCCCCCCCCCCCCCCCCCCCGCCCCCCCCCCCCTGCATGATGTCTAATATGTCCAACCCCCCCTGCATGATGTCTAATATGTCCAAAGTTCATCAAAGCCTCAAGGTAGAAAATGGAGACTCTCGTTGTAGACTTATCGACAAAGAGTGTGCAACCTAACAACTACAATAGGTAGTCCCTTGCAGCACATAATATCTGCCGTGCAGACGACTAAGGAGTCACATTGCTGGACATTTGTTTGATCCATTTCATTCTCACCACCCCACCACGGGCCAAGGATAACTCTATGTTTGTGGACCCTTTATCCACCCCCAATTCACGCTCTAGTAAAGATATCTTATCAGTAATAGACAGATGGGTTGGTGCGTGGACAGGTGTACCCAGAAATGGAATGCCAAGAATAACACTGATGTCATCTAATGTGACCCTTATCTCACCAAATGGTTGGGAAAAAGTGTTTGTTCCGGGCTGCCATATCTCTACAAATGCCGACACCAAAGCCCGGTTAAAATTGCGATAAGATAAGCACATCAATATTGGTGCCCAGCCAGACTCCTCTACAATTCCCAGGTTACGATTGATAAGACGATCTCAACTTAGGCCCGTGATTTATACACTTAAGACGATCACGATCCTGCACATTGTAAGAAAACATATTAAAATTGGATTCTAACCATTCTGATAAGAGAAACGAATAATTAACATATTGTTAGAATGAATGCCAAACCTCCCCTGTCCATATCGACATAGCTACATGTGTCTTAAAACTGATAAGGATAGATAGATCCTCTGGACCGCCCAGAATAGGACATGCCTGACGATCCTCAGCCACTCTCTCCTTTGAAATGACCAACCGTGCCTCCTCCTTAGTCATCTCATCATATGTAGCCTCCTGAGAGGCTACATCCTCTTTTGACTCCTCCATCGGATTCGGAAGTGGATCCTGCCGCTCCTTGCATCTCCTTTCTGACGCCATTGGACGATGACGATTTGAGGTGGATGAGCTCATAACACTACCTCATCCGCACGAAGCCGATGAACTCACAATGCCACTTCGACCCCGCGAGTTCGATGGACTACTAACAATACCTTCGCGACCTGACGTCGAAAAACTACCACGACGAACTCGTCTTAGCTGCATGTCCGGTAACTTGTTTCAATACCTGAAATATATATATCATTCGAATTAGCACATAAGTAAACAAACTCATTGATTACAAATTTAACTATGCTTGGCCGAGAATAGTGCACATATCTACACGGAAACTCAGGGACGTGCATCTCTCAAAGTGCACGGTTCTCATTAACCGTGCATATGAGATGTGCACGATTTTCATTGGCTGTGCATGTGACATGACGCCGAGCAGTGAAACGGCGTGCATATGCAACCCGCATGGTTTTCAAACGTCGTGCAAAAAAAATTGTGCACGTCTTGGTGTCACCATGCATGACGCGAACAATTTTTTAATTTTTTTTTTGTTTCACTCCAGTCGAGATTTCCCTTCTCCTCTCTCCCATCCCTTCCATTAAATGGCGTTTCCCTCCCAATTGCAACCCACCCTCCATTCTATTTGCATAGATTACAACCTATTTCCTTAGAAAAATACTTATTTAGTTGGAAAATATTTAACAAAGCTAAGAATTGAAGAATAACAAAAAAGGAAAAACTTGAAGATGATGAGTTTACCTTTGGGGGAGAAGAAAAACGTTGGAGGAGCTTCCTTTTTTCGAAGAAGAAAGACGATGAAGAAGAAGAGAACACGGCTTTCGCTTTTTAGAAGAAGATAAGGGCGGGATTTTTGAAATGGGCTAGTTTGGGAATTACTGTGGGTAGGCTCAACAAAAATAAATCCTTTATATATATATTTTTTTGGTGAACTCAGAATGTGAGTATGCTCAGTAAGTTATGCGGGTTCATATAGAAGTTCTCTTTGTTTAACTGGTAACAAACCCCTGGATGGAAGGTCTTTCGGAAAATCTCTCTATGTTAGTTTTGTCTCCCCATCCAAGGAAGTTGCGGTTCTCGTTCATCGTCCATCTCACTCTCATAATATTTTCTTAGCTTATATACTCTTGAAACTAGAAGAAGACTTTTGTCACCGTTCATGCATAAATAGCACATCATACTAAAATGGAATTTCATTTTGTTTGGGATATGGGATTTGGATGAAATTGGATTCACAGAAGCCCTAGGAAAGATATATTTGTACAACTGGTTAAAACTCGTCAATGGCCATCAAATGAGCTCTCTTTTGCTGCAAAATGGATAAAGGGGATATGAAAGATGAATACCCAGCCATTACCTAGTAATTAAAATCATGGGAAATGTAGTGTGCCATCTACATCCCACCTTGTAACCTTCACCCTTCACCTCTTTTAAAACACTTTTGTGTCATAAGCAGATAAAACATGATAATTGTTACTGTTGTTGATTTTGCTGGCAATAGATAATCATGGAAGCCTTGGATTGAGTGCCACAAGTCCACTTCTACTTAAGAGACCAATTATAATGCCCTCAAATTGGATTACCATAATGGTCCCAATTTCAATATGCAACTAGTCTGGGGATGCGAGTCATTTCGACTTGAATGGAACTTTATCCTTGCATTTTACCCATAGGATACCGGAATGGAGAAATAGAATTCATGTAGCCGACCCCAACATAGTTGGGACAAGGCTTTGATAATGACTATACCTACAGGATATCATATGTGATATTACAAAGCATATTTTTGATATTTTCCTGCTGGAGTATAATAAGCTGTGATTTACATACAATCGTATCTCATAAGATAAATAGAGAATATACAGTCTCAGAATATTTACAGCCGAAAAGTCTTTAAGTTACAACATAAAAGAAAAGTGTTTTATAAACATCTCAAAATAAATCTTGCCGCACTATCCACCAAAATGTTTTCAAATTCATTCACCACGGAACACTCTCCTTATGACGTACTCTCGCATCCATATGACTAAAAAACACCATTAGGAGTCCACTTACTCAATCCTGGTGCAGTCTCCTCGACCGCCTTGGTCTCTTGGGTAGTGATAAGAGTAGTATCTCCTGTAACGCCAAAAGTCTCATCAGAAATTTCCTCATTCTCATAGGGTTCCCAACAAACCTCTCCTAATCTTATAAACGTTTCATTTCTGCTCCAGACACAGCCCCAGGTGAACAATACACTTCGCTCCCTGAAAGGGCTCAAAAGCGATAAACCCCTTTCATTTCTCTTCATTTCAAAATTTTTGGGGAAGGCCGGTTACCTGGCGGTTAGCCGCCAATGGGTTTGGCGGTTAGCCGCTGGCTGACCGCGAGTAGCCCGATAGAGTGCATCATACTGGAATTGCAACCGAATCTGGTTCGGTTAGCCGCCAATCACCAGGCAGCTAGCCGACAGCTGACCGCTAGCT
This sequence comes from Umbellularia californica, assembly GCA_028538565.1. NCBI lineage: Eukaryota > Viridiplantae > Streptophyta > Magnoliopsida > Laurales > Lauraceae > Umbellularia > Umbellularia californica. The sequence goes on along the minus strand of JAPQWN010000002.1, from coordinate 70,691,696 downwards.
GACCGCCCCCCCTTCAGAATAGAAAAGTAGTTATCTGGAATTGTGACTGAACCTGGTTTGGTTAGCGGCTAGTCACCAGGCGGCTAGCCAACAGGTGATCGTCAGCTAACCGCCCAGCTATGGGAAATTCACATTGAGTTCAGATTCGAGCCTTTTCTTCCTCCAATCAATTCTCTTTATTTGCCATTCATTTCCCTGCAATAAAATGAGCTAACAAGCTCCTCCAATTCATCCTTCAACACTTCCCCCATCAAAATTTCTATAAGCATTGATCCAATCACCTTTTTCTCTATTACATTCAACCACAAGAGAAGAGAAGAAACCACCAATCACAAATATTCATTTGAGCTATCAACTAGTAATAAACGAAAGGCTATAAATGCTAATATATCTAAGAGTTTAACAAACCCATAAGACTCATTCATGAGCATTAATTTCAAGACCAATGCAAGTCAAGAATAAATAGTAAAATCATTCATATTTCTCATAAAACCATTTAATATTAAAAATACCAATTCCTCCACTTGCCTTGGGTCTCTAATCAAGTGAATCAGACTCTAATCACTCTTCCAAGCCAAGATTCAAAGCTAAACACAAAACCCCCAAAACAAACCCTAAAAGGGGTAAAACAATGAATCAAGAAGAGGAAAGCTTTAATAATGAAAATGGAGACTCTCATAAGCTAGGAAAATACACATAAAAGAAATGGAAGGGATTTCTTACTTGAAAGTTCTTCAAAACACTAGGTTAGCTCAAAAAGGATCTTGAAATGGGTAGTTCCTTCCACAAAGGACATCAAGAGAGAGATCTAGTAATGAGGAGGAAGAAGATGACCTCCATTTCTCAAAAGATACAAGGTTGATAGTGATTTGGAGGTGGAAGAGTAAGAAGTAAGGACGAGAAGGAAACCCTAGATGGGTTGAGGTTCTTGTGATGGAAAAAGGAGAAGAGGGAAAGAGAAGAAGGGTTCTCTTATATACACTAGTGAGATGGGCTCCACCACTTGAAATTCTTGTGGGGTAAAAACATGATTTTTTGGACCTCGGATCGGATACGCTCAACGAAGAAGGGAAAAACGACTGTCGAAATTTCTAGTTTCCAAAAAGTATATATTTCGAGGGTTTCGGGAACATTGAATTTTGTGTCCAGATTTGGTGTAAAAAGACTGTTTTGCCCTCGAAGTTGGGAAAGTCGGGTTTCGGGGTTTCGAAGGGAACGGGGTCAACTCGAAAGTTGTAGAGATTAACAAGATGAGTAAAATGGGGTTGACATACAAATTATTGGAATCTCACATAATCTCCCAAGTACACGTAAGGTCACAAAAAGGAACCCCCAAAGGGTCCCACTAATCACAAAGGCAGTCAAAAATTTCCCAAAACCTTATCAAAAGTTATTCTATTCCCAACTTAACCAAAATCCACTAATCACGCTTAAAGCTAACTCACGACTTAATTAGTACTAATCGAGATCACTCGGGTCGGGGTCTTACAAGACTCATCTTACCTAATATCATAGTATTAACAAATCTTACAGCGTAAACAAAATACAAAGTACAAATAAATAAGACATAAGAGTGCATGAGCTGATCATATGATTACTGATGATAACGGCATTATGAATGATCTATGAAACTAACTAAAAAGCCAGTTATAAAGACTGGATTATCCAAGAACACCATTAAATAAAAATGTGTATCTTTAAGGTTTTAATTATTGGAGTTACCAAAGTTAATTTGATTCGCATAGTCCTTAAGTAACACATTGTTGCATTAATGATTCTATTGTTGATTTAAAGGCAATTTATAGATCAATGTCAGTTTTAGACATCTCTTACTATGATCTCCTAGAAAATTAGGGTCATTTGAGTATCATAGAGTACCTTTCCAATCTTGAAGACTAGGTCTGGGAATTAATTTGGAAAATATGTTTCAACGGTTAGCTTATAGCCATTTGTAAGGTTACAAGTCTTGGACCAAGTTATAGATTCAGGTTACGTTCTCTACAGGGTTAGCTGTAAAGTTACTCTACGGTCAGATTCACGGTGAGCCTACGGTTACCTGTACGGCTAGTCTTAGAGTAAAATACCTGAAATTCCAATTCTATCTTAGCAACCTTAGTGTAATTCATAGTAAGCATACAGTTAACTGTAAGGTGACTTACGGCTAGCCTATATCATAAACCTACAACTCAAAATTGAGATACTCTTGCCGAAAGAAAGAAGAAAAAGAAAAAGAAGAAAGAAAGCAGAAGACTGGAAAAAAAGGAAACATGGAAGAAGAGTATAGTGCACCAACGCCACCATCGCTGCCCATCGCCATCGCCACTGTCGCTGTCGCGCCCTTGCTGTCCATTAGTAACTTCCCCATTGCCTATCTCTCATCTCTTCGAAGAACACCAACAAAAGAAAAAGGGAAAAGAAACCCATTTTCTTCTTCGTGCAGCAAACCCAAGGAGAGGAAAATCACGTACCTTGTGACACATGCCAAACTTAAGTTTTGTGGGAGTTGGGCCTGGTTCCTAGTTTGGGTTGAGTTCAGGTTTGGATTAGGAAGACTGCACATTGTTTGAGGTCCAACCCTGTTTGAAGCCTAGCAGAGTTGTGTTAACATCATCCTTGCATCAACAGAATCTGATCAATGGCAGACCTGACCCAATCAACAGTTCAATTTTCTTTTCTCAATATCAAAGTCATCTAACGTCAGATTTCAAATCTGTTTTTGCCTGCGTGATCGTCGAGAGCAGATCCACCAACCAGGTCAATCAAATTTTTTCAGATCACATTTAAAAAATAATGGTTCATAAGAAGGAAAAAGTAGGGTCTTCCTCCACGAATGATGAGAATTTGAGGGGAACTGTTGCCGAGTTATCGAAAAATGTTAATCAACTCTCTGTAACGATGGTTCAAATCAAGAAACTCTTGCAAGAATGAAAACCCAATTAACCAATTTGAAAAATATTCGTCATGCAGATAATCATCGTGATGATGGAGAAAATATTCAGAATCAGCGAGATCCACATGCAATTGGTGTTGATCGAGGTTTAGAAATTAAACTCGTGATTTCCAAATATGATGGAAAACTAAAGCCAGATGAATTCATGGATTGGTTAGTGTGTGTGGAAAATATTTTTGCACACATGCCAATACGGATGGTCATAAAGTTACCATAGTGGCAACTCGATTTCGCAATTATGCTTCGATATGGTGGGCCAAGTTGCAAAAGAAGAGAAGGAATCAAAATATTAACCCATTGAAACAAGGGTTGAGATGAGAAATCTTTTTAAACAAAAGTCTCTTATGGTCAACTAGCCCAGAGATCTGCGTTCTTATTTTCAAGATTCAAAATAAGGATTTAAGACAGTTGTTGAGTATTTAGATGAGTTAATGACCATGCAAGCTCATTGTGGCTAGAATGAAGATGATAATGTATTAGTTGACAAATACTTTCATTGGCTTAGACTTGACATACACAACATATCCTCACATTAAATTTCTTTTATAGGTTTATGAGATCATCCAACATGCTATCAAGGCTGATGATATTATAAATTATCAAACGGAAAGTTTAATGCATCTAAATGGGTTGTATAAAAGAACTCATCAATGTAAGATTTTAAACCAAGTGGTTCATCGAAAAAAGTCTTCACCAAGCCCGAAGGCTAGAGTAGGATCACATCAACAAGGGCACCGTGCAATGGAATGTCCTAAACGCATCTACTTCATTGAAAATGAAAGTAATGAGAAAGATACACCAGATGATCCTAAAGTGAAAGAAGCTAAAGCTGAGACACAAGAATTAGAGATCCACCATGCAGTTGAATGTGAATCTCTCATGGCCATTAAAGAGACTACATTAACTACTGAGCTAAAGTGGTTGTGAAATAATATTTTTTGCTCAAAGGGAATTGTCAATGGCCAAGCATGCACAGTTGTAATTGATGGAGGCAGTTGCGGAAATATCATCTCTCAAGCTCTAGTGGATCGATTGCAGCTGAAAGTTCCAAAGCATCATTATCCCTATTTTGCTAGAGGGATATTGATGAAGTGCAAGTACGATATGCATGCTTAGTTACGTTTTCTATTGGTGAAGATAATCCAGATACAATTTGGTGTGATGTGCTACATATGAATAGTGGTAATATCTTATTGAGTTGCCCATGTATGTAAGACAAAAATGGAACTAATGACATGCACAATAACACATATACATTCATGCATGGTGTGAAGCAAGTGACACTCCATCCTATAAAGTCGGCCCGCAAAAAACAAAAAAAAGGGATCAAGATCTCGTCTCACCAAGGAAGCACTTCAAGTACACAATGTCTATAGAATCAACATCAAGAAAAGCTGAGTTCGAGGTTGAACTCTTTTCCAACCTAGGGGGAGTGATGCAGCAGCACCACGGTTTCACAGGAGATAACTTGTGGGCCACATGGGACCAATGGATGCTACCCGTTTGGTAATTTTACATGTAAAATAAAGTGTAGTAAAGCATTAAATCTACAGAGAATAAAATATAATGGGGTTATGATGATATTTTATTTTTAGTTGTTTGGTATAAAATATTTTTGACTTATTGTATAGAAAAGTGGAGTTTTTTGTCTTTTAGTGGAAAAAAAAGGTTTCATTTTTACTTTTTTTTTTTTTTGAAAAAGATGGAGGGATTATGAATTAAATTGCTATTGAAGTGACCGCTTGTCTGAAAAATGGAGGCTTTACATGATTTTCACCAGTCTAGTAAAGTGCCAAACGGGAAAAGATTTTCTTAATTGTTATTAGTTTTAATTTTAGTAAAGAGTTGTAATTAGGATTAGTTTCTAATTTTATCTTATTTTGTTTTCTAGTTTGAATAGGATTGTTTCTTAGAGCTTAAGTATCATTAATTATAAATATGGCATTGTAGAGACCTATAATCCCAGATTTTGGAGTAAATAGAATTTCTCTACATAGGTTTTATCATGTGGAGAGTTCTCTTCGTGTGATTGTTTTTGCCAAAACCTTTGACTGTGCTTCGGCACCTGCGATTCTAACCCTAGGATTGCATCAATTATGAAATCAATGAAAATCCAATATTCATGGTTTGATGCATAAAAATCACAAATTGAGCTGAAAATGGTATCTACATGTTTAAATTGGAAACTCATGAAATTAAATAATCTTGATATAAATATTACACTTGTTTACTTGCCTTGGGTTAGGTTCTAACCGATTCCTCACAAAATCACACAACCCAAACTCAAGGCCCCTAGCTATCACCTCAACAAGATGATAAAGAGATGAAGATGAAATTGGGTGGATGTAAATATTTTAGGGTCCGCGATTCTAGATTGGTCTACTCAAACAATCAACCCAAAAGTGTGCAGAAATATATAATATGCAGTGGAAAATAAATCAACAAGCACACACCATAAGGACACCAAATTTAAGGTGGAAAACCCTAACCGGGTGAAAAACCACCGATCCGAACTGGATCAAATCAAGCACTATGAATCTCGCAATTACAAGAAACTCAGATCTCTTTCCTAGATATCCCCTACCCAAGGACTGAAGTTACCTTGTGTCGCCTCACGCTTCAACGACTTCACACCGTTGATTACAACAGATTCAAACCAGCACTTGATTCCTCAGATCTTCTTGTAGGAAGATAATCTTCTACAAAGGATGCAGAAGAACTGACTATAGAGAACTTGGCAGCACAACTTCATAAAAACTCTAGAGAAGAATTCTCTCAATAATAATATCTAACTCAGAACTTTGAGAGGTGAGGTGTCTCTTTGGAATAGCCCTTCATGAGACCTTTAAATAGCCCTTGGTTCATGCTTAAGGTTGCCTAACTTGATTAGGATAAAAACAAGCAGTTTGAGCACAATTAGAAATCAATTTCTAATTTTCGTAGGACTCCTGACACATGTCCGCTCAAGCGGATGAGGTTCTGTTTCATCGTTGGCTATCCTGACTCTGTTCGCTCGAGCGAATGAACTGGTCGCTCGAGCGGACCCCATTCTGTTGATCCGAAAAATCAGCACAAAATCTTCAGCAGACTTCTTCAAATTCTTTCAGACCTTCTTCTGAGCCCTTCCAATCTTCTATCTTTAGAGTCCTTTTATAAAAAAGAATTACAACTCAAAAGACCTAGAGTTTTGTCCAACCCATGAATTTGGCCAATACTAAAATTCTAACAATCTCCCCATTTGGCAATTCATGGACAAAACTCTCTAGGACAATACAATTTGATCTACCCAAAATGAAACCCAAAATACATTGAAAAAAAAAAAAAAAAACAGCACAAAAATTGGCAAAATCAGCAAATGTAGATCTACATTGTCTCTGACTTAGTCTGAACTTCAGGTTCTCCCCCTTGATCTGTCACCTTTCTCCCCCTTTTGTCCATACTTTGACAAAGCTAAAGATAATAAACTGTAGCTTTCTTGTCAATTAGGATCAATAGCTCCCCCTCAATAAGCAACTCCCCCTGAATGATCTCTTCGTAGCAGCACTGGGGGTGGGAGCTTGATCTCCTTGATCAAGGCTTTTTACATGTAGCCACTCATACTTGTGTAGTTTGATCTTTCAGTAGAGTGTGAGTAAACTCCTTAGGCAAATCAGATTTTCTAACCCAAATTAGAGTTGTCTTGGGCGGAGAAAAATTCTTCCGCCATTGCTTGGTCTTAGGTAGACTTTGTAGCTTCTTGCAATGGGGACGAATGTGTCATTTTAATCCACAATGATGACAAGTAGATGTGCGTGCAGCGCGTGACACATTCTTTTTCTTGATACTACTCAACACATTATTTGAAAGTGCAGTATGTGGAGTAGCATGTGCAACACTTGAAACAAAAATTGTTTTACCTTTAGCATTTAAAGTGGATGCACTATGATCATAACCAAGACCGCTTCTGTCAAAAGAAGGCTTCTGACTACACAGGATGTTGGTGAGAATATTCGAACCAGTGTTCATCTTGTTTAGAGAAGCTTGCTTGACTTCTAACTCAGACAGAATGATCTTCAGTCTTCCTTGTAGATATTGATTTTCAGCTTTTAATATTACTATCTCTTTTTCAGCCTTCTCAAGTTTTTGACCGTCAATAGTCAAATTTTCAACCAAACAATTTTTCTGACTTTTCAAGAGATGAACTTCTTTAAGTGCTTGCTCTAATTCTATCTTCAGTGCAGAATTTTCTTCTTGAGCAGCCTTGTACTTGATAGTGATCTTGTCACCATACTTGGTCATCTTGACACAATCAGCATAGGTAGCATGATACAACTCTTCCCAATCTTTCTCTTGGTCTGACATCTCATCTTCATTATCTTCATCAGTATCATTGTCAGACACAGATTTAGCCATGAATGCTACAAACTTGCCATTCACATTATTAGAAGGGTCATCCTCAGGATCTTTTGCATTTTCTTTTTCTTCTTCAGAAGATTCTTCATCCCAAGTTTTATTTAGATCCTTTTGCTTTGTAACCTTTTTCTTGTTGGCACACTCATTAGCATATTGACCATAGCTTTGGCACAAAACACTTTGTCCCTTTTGCAGGATCCCTCTTCTCAAATTTGAAATTCTTTTTATTGGTTCGTTTTGTCTTCATGTATTTTTTGAAACATTTCATAAACTCAGCCATATCATCTTCAGCTTCAGATTCAGAATCAGACTCAATTTTCTTTGCAGGCTTCATTCTTGATTCTGAGATAGCTTTCAAAGCAATATCCTTCTCTTTTGATTTTTCTTTATTCAAACGGTTTGCTTCAAACGTCTGAAGATTTCCAGCCAGTTCATTTAACTTGAGGGTATCCAGATTCTTGTTTTCTTCAATAGCATCAACTTTAGAATCGAACCTTGAAGGTAGAGACCTCAAAATTTTCTTGACAATCTTGTGTTCTGGTATTTCTTCCCCTAGAATAAAAACAGAATTGACAATATCATTCAACTTTGCATTAAATTGATCAAAGGTCTCATGTTCTTCCATCACGATGGCTTCAAATTCTTTATTTAGCCTTTGCAATTTGGCTTGCTTCACCGTGTCTGTACCCTCATAGACTGTCTGTAAGACATCCCATGCTTTTTTTGCAGTTTTGCAAGTGGAAATCCTTCGAAACTCATCAGCAGAGACTCCATTGTATATGCAATTCACAACCTTGTTATTACAATTGGATCTATGCTTCTCATCCTTAGACCATTGGGCTTTAGGTTTAGGAACAGTTTGTCCATTAACTACAATATTAGTTATGGAGTAGCCCTCTTCAACAATATCCCAAATATCATCATTTATGGACTTAAGGAACCCAATCATCCTTTGCTTCCAATATGCATAATTAGAACCATCAAACAAAGGAGGCTTGGAAGTTGATGTCCCTTCTCTATTAAGCACCATTCTAGAAATCTTGTAGGATCAAACACGATAAGATAGTGCAACCCGCTCTGATACCAATTATAAATATTTTAGGGTCCGTGATTCTAGATTGGTCTACTCAAACAATCAACCTAAAAGTGTGCAGAAATATATAATATGCAGCGGAAAATAAATCAACAAGCACACACCATAAGGACACCAAATTTAAGGTGGAAAACCCTAACCGGGTGAAAAACCACCAATCCGAACTTGATCAAATCAAGCACTATGAATCTCGCAATTACAAGAAACTCAGATCTCTTCCCTAGATATCCCTACCAAGGACTGAAGTTACCTTGTGTCGCCTCACGCTTCAACGACTTCACACCGTTGATTGCAACAGATTCAAACCAGCACTTGACTCCTTAGATCTTCTCGCAGGAAGATAATCTTCTACAAAGAATGTAGAAGAACTGACTCTAGAGAACTTGGCAGCACAACTTCATAAAAACAATAGAGAAGAATTCTCTCAATAATAATTTCTAACTCAGAACTTTGAGAGGTGAGGTGTCTCTTTGGAATAGCCCTTGAGTCCTTTAAATAGCCCTTGGTTCTTGCTTAAAGTTGCCTAACTTGATTAGGATAAAAGCAAGCAGTTTGAGCACAATTAGAAATCATTTTCTAGTTTTCTTAGGACTCCTGACACATATCCGCTCGAGCGGACCCACCATCCGCTTGAGCGGATGAGGTTCTGTTTCATCGCTGGCTATCCTGACTCTGTTCGCTCGAGCGGATGAACTGGTCACTCGAGTGGACTCCATTCTGTTGATCCGGAAAATCATCACAAAATCTTCAGCATACTTCTTCAAATTCTTTCAGGCCTTCTTTTTCTGAGCCCTTCCAATCTTCTATCTTCAGAGTTCTTTTATAAAATAGAATTACAACTCAAAAGGCCCAGAGTTTTGTCCAATGAATTTGACCAACACTAAAGTTCTAACAGTGGAGAAGAAGATGAAGATGATAGGAGAGCTTATTTTAGTGATGAGAAATTCAGAAGGAAATGAACGAGGAAGAGTTGCACAGAATCTGGGAGGGCTGGAACGAATGAGAGAAACAGAGAAAAACTTGGATGAGTTGAGAATTCTCTGGATTTTATGATAATTATTGGATTTTCCAAAAATCGCAAATAAGTCCACATTGATGAAAATGCATCATTTCTGATCAAATGATACACTAAATTAGGGTCCAAGAATTGCAAATAAGTCTACATTGATGAAAATGCATCATTTCTGATCAAATGATACACCAAATCAGGGTCCAAGAACAACAGATATTCAGAATTATGTCTTCTAACCAACAAAGCAGAAAAACATGGAAATCTAATATTAACAAATAATCCTCTAGCCTTCACTCAAATTACAAATAGGTTACTTCTAAGTTCAAAGCCCCACCAAGTCTATCCTATTGATAATCTAACATGCAAAATTACTTAAGTAACTACTAAATAAGATTATTTAAATAATAAAAATACAATTAAAACCAGGAATCTCATGTCAATTCACGTAAAGGATGAGATCTTTTATTTGTGAGATTTACTAGAAATCTCTTCCACTGAAGTCACTCCTTTTTGTCCATAGGCTAAGAGTAGGGGTGCTCATGGACTGGGCCAGCCCAAACCCAAATCGGGCCTAGCCCGCTTTGGGCCGGGCTTGGATATGTAATGAGGGCATGATTTATAATCGGGCCAGGCTTGGATTAAGTGACAGAAAGCCCATAGCTCAGCCTGGCTCGGCTTGTGTAAGAAATGCATGTAATTTAATTTAATTAGTGCTCTAATTCCCACAAAAGTGATAAAAAGCCCAGTTCAGCTGGCCTGATTGATTAAATGGGCAGGCTCAGGCCCTACTTTTATGGCCTGTGTCGGGCTTGGGCCAGTCTTTCTAAAGCCGGGCCAAGCGTGGGCATGCCTTAGCCCGGCCCATGAACACACCTAAGAGATTGATGTCTATTGAGTGAACTAATGCGTGGGTGGATTGGATCTCAAGAATGGTTTCTTCGTTTCTTAGGAAGCACTTTACCAAACAGAAATCCTGAAGAGGGAGATAGACTTTTGATGTATATTCTTCTTATCATCTCCTTGCATAGCCAAAGGGGAGATGAGTGTTCGCCTCTAATGCAAGGACTTTTTCCTCACTGGAGAGGAAGAGGAAATCGACAAGAGTTTATGTGAGGAAATCGACAAGTAAGTGGTTGGACTTGGGGCCAATGTTGGGCTAACATGGTAGTGGGCCCAACTGAGCTCCAACCCACTAAGTCTTAACAGATTTGACTTTCTTAAGTCCAGGTTTAAGGATTTGTAACATTGACGTTGGAGATAATCCTACGAACAAACAAAGAGGAAGTAGATACGATTCAGCTTTGAATGGGTGTTGCATCACCTATTTTTCAAGCATTGGATCCAATTATCATCTTTGAAATGAATATTTCTATCATAATTTTGATACTTTGAGCAGTCATTATTCATTGCCGCAATTTATTTTACTTGAATCAGGCAATGTTCCCCTATGAGCATAGGGGCATATAGCTTCTATGAAGTCTAGCTCGTAAGGCCCACTTAAATATAAGTTTTTCAATAGGAGAAGGGTGGATGGAAAGGTCTCCTCATGGCCAGATTATCCTAGGCCTTAATTTAACATCCTTAAAGTTAATTGCATCTTAACTATATATAATCTCCTGAGATTTAAATTATTCAACGGTGAATGAAGGTAGCTATATGCAATATGCTCGTAAGGCCCACTTAAATAAAAGTTTATCAAAGGGAGAAGGGCAAATGGAAAAAGTTTCCTCATGGATAAGGGGGATGCAAAAAATTAGCCCGACCATGAAGGTTTAGTTAATGTAAAATTCGGTCTGGTTTCCTATCATGGAATGAAATGAGTATGAAGTGGCTGTACTAATGAAAGGCGGAAACCGGAGTGCTGGCTTGTACTTGCGCTCGCTCGTAGAACATTTTCCTAATTGAATCATTTAACTATTGATATCATTTGCCTTGGTTGAAACCAAAGCTCTGGATGTTGTGGCCCATGCTCAAGTTCCCTTTGAATGCTATGGAGATATGTGCACCTTTGTTTGTCACTTTCTTTTTAAACCTAAAAGGCATTGTCAAAACATTCCTTAGACCACCCATAAAAGCAAATTTGAATAATGTATGACATCAAAAGGGGTGAATCATGCACAACATCTTTACAAGCTGTTGGTTAAACAAGAGATACATCTATCCATTAGTAGAAAAGAAGGGTATTTTTAAGCTTTTGAAAGATACCATTCATTTCACAGCCCATACAAAGACATTTATAGAGTAGAAGTCCACATATGCATCACCACGACTACATAAGTATTGAAAGAGAGACCAACACAATGGAGAGGAAAATAACCCTATTTTAAGAAAGGGAGATCAACCATGGTTCCCTTACAGAAACCCTAGGACAAAAAATAAAATGAAAATAAAGCTGAGATGAGAGCAAAAGAGTGAATAAACTTGGAAGATTATATGATGTATTCTCTTTGGCTTTCTCCTTAGACTGCAGTGCCTGAAAAGGGAGCCATAAGCATTGTAAAGACATGGATAATGTATATACTACAAAGAAAAGCAAGGCGTGAAGGTTGACATATATTGTAAAGTAAGTAATACCTCAAAATGAAAGCCAATGCTGAATATGAGGATCAGTTACCAAGGTCCCTAGGCGCATTGCATCTGAAGCACTCCATCCTGCTAGCAAAATTGTGCTCATTGCAGCCAAACCTATCCAAGTTTATATACACACACACTCAGCTCAAGCACCAGAACACTATAACATAGTTTGCAGGGTGCATTTTCAAGAGAATTAAAAATGGTTTTTAAAGGAGAATGATGGTAAAGTTTCCTATGTTTTCATTTCTTGAAGCCTATTTAATTTTTCAAAATGCAGATTCGGACTCCTCTCTCTCTCTCTCTCTCTCTCTCTCTCTCTCTCACACACACACACACACACACACAAGAGGTGAAGAAACCTTTCAATAGAAAATGTTTCCCCGCATTATAGTTTATGTTCAGTTGAGTATTTGCAAAAATTGTCATAAAATTACAATATAATAATATTTCATTTTGGCATGATGAAATCTGACGATATTTGAATATGTTGATATGATGCTCTGCATGTATCCAAACATCCCCTAAGTATTAGATTTTATTTTTGGCGTTTAACATGCCCCAGATTTAATGTATTCACTAGCGTAAAGTCATGCCATGCTAAGGTTTGCCCAACCCAGTCATTTAATATACAGTTCGATGGCCTTTACTGCCAGGCCGAGGCCTGGTCTGCAAAATATACGTCTTTGTGGTACTAATGTGGGCCCAATTTCTACGCATATGTAATCCAAAATGCAGCCCATAAGTTTGATCCGGTCAAGCTCATGGGCCTATAACATAGTCCAAATCCAGCACAATGTGGTCTGGATTGAGCTTGTCCGGCAGATGAGCATCCTAGAGATGGGGCAAGAAATGGTATAGACATTTTTTTTTTCAAACCAAAGTTAAAATTGAAGTATGACTACAAAAAAAAAAGTAGATATAGAAAGTAGTCAAAGCAAACCCACCTTTTCTTCTTTTCTTTACTTGAACAGAGGGAAAAAAATATCCTACGTTAGTACAATTAACTAATACATAGACCCAAAATATTTAATCAAATTTCATTTCAATACCCTTCTCTCTCCCTCTCTCAACACATTCTTGCTATGCCTTCTGCTATAGAAAAGAAGAGGATAGAAAGAGATTGAATGAGAAGAAAACTTTACCTAGTACACATCCAATCACCAGATTTCCATGACGAGCGGCTGCTTCCGCCGAACCCGACTGAGCCTCTTGACCGAGGGCCATCACCGTCGAAGCTGCCGGCGGACTCATCTTTGAAGGCACCACACTTGAAGCAGCTAGAGCGACTGGCGAAGTTGTGGGTGCCACAATTACTTGCAGAGCAGTACCAGTCACCAGGCCGGACATCAGACCCAACAAACCCGAATGATGACCCACTTGTCCCACCGAAACTTCCATAGTCGCCGAACTTAGGGTCCCCGCAACGCTGGCAGGAATCGCGCCGGCTGAAGTTCAAGTGCTGGCATGACTTGCAGTTCCAATCCCCTGGCTTCCTGATCATCTTCTCTGATCTAAAATATCCAAATGAACTGCAATGAGAGAATTAAAAATAAGAGGAATACTATAATAACATCTACTCAAAATCAATGACATTGCCAAAGTTTTCTTCCAATGAAGTACAACAAGGCTCCATATGCACTATGCACTTATGATAATTAAAAACTAGTTACAAAGATCAAAACCCAAGAAGAAAATGATAAAGGCCTAATCTTATAAAAAACTAGACCAAAGGGTGAGCCATTGGAGAAGGCGGTTGGGTTCAAACCGGTTAACCATCCGGTTTAACCGTTTTCGGGCACAAAACCAGAAGCACAATAAAAAGTGAAAAATATATTGGTGGGTCGAACCAGTTCAATCTCAAGGTTTAGCCAATGAAACAATTTTGGTTTCAACATCAGACTGACCAGAAAATAATCAAAGGTGAAGAAAGTTGATAATAAAAAAAAATGATGAAGGAGGCCACGTTAGGGTCAAATCAGGTGGAGGCAACATTGCCTGGCATGAAAGTGTCTCTAGAAAACCATGTTTCCATCCATTATATTCAATGTAGAGGATTCAAGGCTCGAATTGAATAAGGATAGTGCTAAGGTGCTTACTTCAAGAAAAACAAGCAAAGAATAGAGAAAAGAAAGGGAGAAGGTGAGGAAGGAGTAGTGGAGATGGGTTAGGGAGAGATGGTGATTTTGGAGTGTGGGTTGGGTTGGTTTATATACTGGCTTACGCCTCAGGAATCGAGATTGCCTGTGGGGGGCCGCTGTTCTTTTTCTTGAACAATGGAATCAAAATATCCAAGGGTAAGAAAAAGTAAGGGATAAAAAGGAAATCAAGATCGGATGCTAAAGATATAAATTCGGATAAAAAAAAAGCTTCATTTTTTTTTTTTGGATGATAACAATAATAATTATATTAAAAAGAGAAGGAAAACAAGCTGAAGCACAAATGCAGAAAGAAAAGCTTCAAAAAACTGGAAAAGACTCAATTTGACCCATCCGAGTTAACTCAGCTCCACTGACCAGATACTTGTAGAGATGAGATGGGTTCCCCTCCCCAAATTACTCAAATACAGGAAGGACCCAAATTGAAAAGATCGAGTATAATCTAGTTTTTTATTGGAGTAAAGTTCGGGTCCAATGCATAGAACAAGAATAGTTTGGGTCCTTCCATTATTGAGGAAATGAATCACCAATGCCAGAACCGTCGAATTAGATGATGAAATAAGGTTGGTTAAGTTGATAATGATAGTGATAATAAAAGTATGTGTAGATTTAGATTATGATGTAAGTACTTGAACCTTGGTTGGGTCCATTAATTCCTTTTACTTTGGGTGAAAGGGCTCAGGCCATCAGTTTAAATTTAGCTGTGGTTACGGATTCTGTAATCTCTGTATCTCAAATATCGGTCATTTTAGGGCTAGCTTCTGACAAGTTGCACTATCTCGACTGGGCTAAGTTGGACTTGGGCTTGATCTCAACTCTTGATATGATCCGGTTGAGCTTGGCTATGTTAAGGGCTTGTTTTGAGCTCGACCCACTTAAGTTTTTCTCAATAGTAATTTGGATTCTATTCAAAAGTGGGTATAACACAAAATTCTACATATTTGATCTTCAAAAAGAGGATAAAGAAAAGAGGAAAAATGCTCACAAATGGGCTAAATGAAAAGTTGTCAAGCATCAAGTTGTAAGGCCCACAACCCGAGCACCAAACTAAAGATTAAGTAATTGATGAAGCTCCAAATCTAAAGAATTCTTAGGCGTTGGACACCTTCTATTTCTTCGAAGAAGCTGCCAAGATGGCTTGGATATCTAAAGGACTTGAACAGTCATGTACTTGCGCATGGATTGCCAAATGGACGGTAAAGGAGACTTTAAACCTTCAGTAAATCATCCTCTAATTCATAACATAATCAATTCAAATGAGGTGGAGCTAATTCCAATACTACATGCACATCATGAGTAAGATTATTTGCAATAACGGAGAGAGCACTACAAGGCCTTCATATCCAACCATAATATACCCATAACCATTGGAGTTAACCAAGCAATCCTCCATATTAAAGGTAAAGGCTTATATACAATGGTTAGATGCTGGATTTGATTATTAGGTGGAAGGTCCCAGTGACAAGAAATATGGTCTAGAAAATTAAGTCCTAAAAATAAATTCCGAGTTCAAATCTGATTTTGAGTACAAAACGTCACAAATATCCATTCCATGTTCTACGGAATGTGTGTGGATTTCTCTCTCGCCATACATTCCAAATATTAGTGGAGAAAATCAATTTACCCATGGTAATCGGGGCCGTTATCATTTGGACTCACACTAAGAAAAATGGGCTCTACCATCTCAATAGGAGAAGCACAAGCTATCGGATGAATATTATCCAAACGAAATAAAAATCTTCAAATATTAGTAGTGAAAAGGGGGAATGAAGAAAGATATGCTAACTAGATTCCCAACTTGCCATACACAAAGCATAGGAAGAGTCACATTGAGCATTTTTCTAAATGAGAGACTTTATCTATGAGCAATGGAGTGCTTTTGAATACAACTCTTAAACCAAATGAAAGCAGCCCAGGGGACCGGATTACCAATATGATTTTAAAGCATGTTATAGGTTGACTTTAAAGAAAACCTCCTGCTCTCCTCTTAGTTTCAAATGATCTTAATAGAATAGTCAGCTGCTCGATAAATCTCAACAGTAGTATGCTTCCAAATATGATGTAGATCAACCCTTTTTCTAGGTGGAAAATGCCAAGTACCATCACAAAGAAAATTACTCACAAGGACGTTAATACCAAATCCAAGACTTGACTGGAGGCCAAATTGATCTATTAATTGCCTATTCTCGAACCATAGATCGGTCTATAAGTGAGTCAAAACACCATTTCCTATCAAATAACGAATAAATGGGAGGGGTGGACTCCGCAAAGACAAAATAGAACGGCATCCCCATGAAGTTGTCTTAAGGATTTTAACATCTCAAAATGACTTATCCTTGATGTATTTTGCATAAACCCACACATTCCAACGGGAATGATAATTCATAGCAGCTTTCCACACATGCTTAATAATAGTGGCTTGATTTAAGGTAATCACTGATCAGATACCCAACCCACCACAATCAAATCAACAGGCTTGCATATGGTGCTCCATGCAATAGGATGCAAGTACTTTCAATTTCATTTATTCCAAAAGAAGTCATGCATCAAACAACCAATGGCATTAAGATCAGATTGAGAAAATAAGATATGTGTGGAAGCTCAATAAATATGTAAAGCAGCCAAAGTGGATTTGACCAACTTCAAGCGATCTGCAAAGAAGACTAGTATTACAGCCTGAAAGTCTAGTATGAAACTTCCCCAATAAAGGAATACAGTTTCAGTGAGATAATCTTCAAGATGAAATTGGGATACCCAGATACTTAAAACGGAAAGAGTTTTCTTCGATATTCCAAACCCCCTTAATCATAGTTTGAATCTCCTCATCACAGTATAAGAAAATAATAAAGCTTTTATTCCAATTAACACCAAGCCCCGAGAAGCGGTGGAAATCATCTAAGAGGCACCTTTTTCAAAAAACAATGACATGATCATCTATAAAAAACAAATGAGAGGTAGCCACATTCGCTGTGAGAAAACGGGTAGGAATAAGCTGAGATGAAGAACGCCTTGTCATCGTAGTAGAGAAAATTCTCATCGTAATAGTAAGAAGAAATGAGGATAAAGGGCATCCTTGACGGAGATCCCTTGTACCTTTAAAGTACCCAATTGAGGTATCGTTTAGGAAAATAGAATTCCTTGGATATTGAACACACACCATGATCAACTTCATAAAGTGATTTGGGAACTCTATTGGAATCATAGTAGCTCGAAGAAATTATCATCGAACACTATCATAAGCCTTTGCCAAGTCCAACATGAGACAGATTTCAGGGAGTCCCCTATTTTAAAAGGAAGTTGTGCAACATATCTTAAGTGATTAAAATATTCTCTCAGACACCCTACCCTGGAATAAATGCTGATTGCATGGAACCAATAAGTTTAGAAATCAACGGCTTCAATCTATGCATTATGATGCGAGGGATGATCTTATAAGTCTCATTTGTAAGTGAGGAAAAGTGAAATTTATCAGAGCTATTAGTAAACTCTCCCTTTGGAACAAGGACAATGAAGGTGGCTTTTAGTTGTTTCAACATCTTACTAGAGTGGAAAAAATATTGAATGGAACAACAAACATCTTTCCTAACAATCGGCCAACATACCTTAAGAAAGTGGGCATTAAAACCAACAGGTCCTGGGGATTTAATAGGACTAGCCGTTTTTATAGCATATTCAATTTCCTCAACAGTAATAGTCTTCATAAATTCTACAACGGCTTCATCTGAAAGGCGGTCAAAAGTATCAATGTGGGTCAAAGTTGATTCCAAAGGTTTTGGGGGGGGGGGGGGGGGATTGGTAGGGGGCACAGTTTGGTTTGGTTTAGAATCTACTTGAAGTGTGAAACGAACACCATAGATGTACAATCAAATTCTATAAAGCAACTTCCTTTATTGTCAGTGATTTGATCGATATAATAATTCTTTTGATGATTTTTAAGAAGCTCATAGAAGTATCTTGAATTTCCAACCCATAGATTAATAGATTTATTGCTGGATTTTTGTTTTAGCATGCTCTCTTCCATCAGTACAAGAGAAATTAAACGATCATAATCTTTACGCTCTTTATGTTGCAAATCAACATCAATTAAATTACAGATGATAGTATTTCTTCAAGGGCTTGTCTGGGCAAATCAAGCTGAGTATTCAACGGAATATGAGAATGACGTCAAATGTTGACATTATATACGAGCCCAAACCCAAGTTTTTGCCCAAGTTCAGCTCATTAATACACATGATATGTAAGCATACAAAAGACCCTGGCTTCTAGATGCAGTCTTTGCAAAGAAGGAGAAGACTCTACCAATCATCTCTTCTTTTACTGCCCCTTTGCCCGCCCCATCTGGAATTGGATTCTTCAAGCATCTAATGCTCAGCAGCCCGTCACCTTCTCTGCTGCTTCACTATGGATCTCTCTCTCTTCAGGGAATGACAAGAAAAGTTAAAAGTTCATGGCATCTATCTTCCTCTCTGTGATCTACTCAATTTGGAAAGCAAGGAACTATGCAATCTTTGAAAATCACCCACTCACCTTCAATCAGATAACTGCTCACCTCCTTGAAGAGCTCTGCTTCTCCCTGAAGAAGATCTCCAGGCCTTTCGTTAGCCCTCAGATCAGCTCGATCATCTCTCTGCTGCATCTTGACGATCACCTTCCAACTTACACTGATTCCCAGCAGCAATCGCCTGCAGATCGCTCCCAGCATCTCTGCTCCGCTGCAGCCCCAGGAGATCCCCCGAATGCATACGTCCAAGGCAATCTCTCGCATCCAAACATCCCAGGCGATCGGAGTATACATCTCTACCCTTCTCAAGTCCCAGGTGATCAAAGTGTTCAACGTCCTAGCGGCCTCAGGCGATCTCCGACGGCCGCTATCAGCACCTCTGGTCTGTTCACATCGACCTCTGCTCCCTCCAGCACAGGCCTGCAGCCGCCCCAGCTGATTAGCCTGCCAGTTCTGGCCTCTGCGATCCTCCATCTTTGGCCTATGCGTTTCTCCCTCTTAGTTGGTGCTCTCGTGCAGTTGCTCATCCTCCCGGTGTTTGCCAGTCTCCGGAAGCGGTCTTCTATGCCTGGGTTTCCCCGTTGCAGCGTCTATATATTGTGTCTCTGTTTGGGTTCCCCCCTTGCAGCGATCTTCTCTCTCTTCGTGGTTGGTCCAGCAGATCGGTCTTCGATCTTCTTCTTAGTTTGGTGTTCTCGCGCAGTTGCTTTGGTGTTAGCCAGTTTCCGGAAGCGTCCTCCTCCTCCTGGGTTTTCCCTCTGCAGCTTCTCGGTTTGGTTGTCCTTTTTGCAACGTTTCTCTCTCTCTGCTCGTGGAAGGCCAAGCTCGGTTTTCCTGTTGAGAAGCTCCGCCAGCGATCGTTCCCCTCTGCTGTTTTGGTTCTCTGATCTCTCTTATAGTTTCTTCTCTGCTCTCTCCTTCTTTCCACTCTTTTGTTTCTCTGTTTTCTTTTTGCCCATTTAGGGCTTGTTTCTGTCCCCTTCCCTTTTTCTCAATAAGCTTACCCTTTAAACTAAAAAAAAGTCCCAAGACCAACTCAATCTCATCCCTTTTATCATCTAGCCTAGTCGAGTTGTCACTAAAATAAAAGTCACTTTTAGTGGTGTAAGTAAACCACATTAGTAGCTAGTTTTTCTGCCACTAGAAGTGACTTTTATTGTAGTTAGATCAGGTAGTTGAGTTCGAACTAGGCCCAACTAGGCTCAACTTTACACCCCTAGGTGTCCTTTTATTAATTTGGCTTGAGGCCCAGGTAAATTACAGACCTGACCCATTTTCATCCAACTCAAAACTGAGCTAATAAAGCCCCATCCAACTCATCCAAGACTCGGACAATATCACAACCATGGTTGGAAAACTATCTGCGTTGATTCTTGACTCTCCCAAGTCATTGTATTTTGACAAAGGACCAAATCAAATATAGAGGAGACTCAGGCCGAGTCACCTCAATTTGGTATGTTATTTACATCTGAGAAAATTGATTGGTGAATATAATTTTAAACAGTTAATATTTATTTTTAAGTAAGTATGCACAAGTCAACAATTTAAATATGATGATTGGAATGTAGTTTGAAACTAATATTTGATAGTTTACATTCGAAATTTAGACTAATAAATTATGTAATATGCAATCCTTTTCATTTATTTTCTTAATATAATATTTTCCTTGTATGTATAAATTTATTAATTTGGATTTATTATCATGAATGCATATAAATAAATGTATATTTATGTTTTATAAGTGTTTGATCTATTTTTAAAATAATTTTAAAAAAGACATGACTCTCTTGAGTTACTGTACATGTTGACACTATCAAGTTAGATATTTTGTATTGGACAGGTCGAGTCCAAGTCCCGAGTTTTCCAACCTTGATCACAACTGATCAGTAATTGTCAGAAATGATTTATTGAAAACTATTATTATTATTATGTTTTGACTGGTTTATTATTTTTTTATATTTAAATATTTCCATACCAAGCTGAGTTCAAGCTGCTCAACTCGTTGACTCACTTCTTTATACAATTCTCATCCGTTACACATCCATATCTTGTTGGACATTACCGTTCAAAATATATATATATATATATATATATATATATATCTCTTGTTGGACATCTTTGCATCTTTCTTTTACTTACGGAATGCTGGATGAGATTCTTCACATCTTTCTTGTTCAAATACCATTAGTTATCTTTATCTCACACCCCCACCTGACACCCACATAGCAATATCTTGAGGTGGCTCCGCAATAAATACTGAATTTGTTCTCTGTCTTTCCATCACTTAAAGTTTAAATCCAATTAGTTTTTTAATGAGTTACTCAAGATATGGATAAAATAAGTTCTATTTAAGCTTTGTAATGTTAAGGAGAAAACCTATTAGGTTCCTATTTAAAGTTGGTCACGTTCACTTTATAAGAAGCACAAAGAAATCTATGGATCGGTGTTCAAGGGAGGAAGAGAGGACCAGCGGTGAAATTGTGAGACTCATGTGAGTCATTCAAGCACCTGAACAAACATCCAAACCATTCTCATGTGAGTCATTCAAGCACCTGAACAAACATCCAAACCATTCATCTTGTTGTTTCTGCATACGTCTTTGTTTCTAGATCTAAGTATCAATCGATCTAATTTTTTTTTCGAACATTGATCTTATAGATCAAATGTGCCATTGGTCCATTGATTTTCACTTTATTTGATAGCGTCATTTGGGCCTCATACTTCAAATACAAGCCAATCTGGCACCAAATGAACTCAATCTATGGTTCTTGTATATGGAAAAAAATGAGACGCCTGACTCCTTTACTTCACAGTGGTAGTACTTAGATCTTTGGCAATGGTCAGGACATAAACCTCTAGTTGGATTTTTGGAATGGTGGAGCCTCTCTCTGAAAGATTTCCTTTAATGCATTTTCCTCAGGACCAAACTCTTTCTTCTCTTTTCCACTCGGGATCCTGGTCTCTCCCAGAAGGTATCCTGCCCGCTGTCCACAACCTTCTTTCTAGTTAGCTCTCAGATCTCTCTCCTAGGTCAGAAGTTAGTGACAGCCTCAGATGGAAAAACTCTCATGATGGCCAGCTATCCCTGCAAGCAGCTTGGAACATAGTCAGACATAGAGCAGATATTCTTCCCTGGCCTAAGTTCATCTGGAATAGCATCTCCCTTCCCAAAACAAAGTGCTTTTGGTTGGAACTTTTTGCATAACAAAACTCCAACAAAATCTCTCCTGAAACGCTTGGGTTTTTCTCTTGCTTCCAGATGCAGTGGTTGCCACCAAGAAGAAGAAACAGTTCCTCACCTCTTCTTCTCCTGTGCTCAATCAAGATCTCTCTGGCTTTGGCTATTTAGAGCTGCTGATTTGAGGCATCCCAGGTTCTTCTCTGTTGCAGAAATTTGGCAAGCTCTCTCTCAAGGAAATGACTTATCAGGCTCCAAGTTCATGGCTGCAATTTTCATTGATGTCATCTATGCTCTCCGGAATGTTAGAAACAAGTTAATTTTTGAAGATCACAACTCCCCCTCAATCTCATAATTTTGCAGCTGCAAGAAGAAATCACCTTTTCTCTGAAGAACATAAGAAATCAGCTCATGGAAATTTGCCATTTTTTGAAAGTTCAAGTTGCTAGGTAGCCTTCCTTTTGTTTTGGCTCCTCTGTTTAGCTTTGTCAGCTTTTGGGGGTCCTAATTGACCCTTTTATATTCTTTCCCTTGTTTTCTCCTCCTTTTTTGAATACAATTACCCTTAAAGCAAAAAGGAAAAAAAAAGTCATGTGGGCCTCATAAATCAACCATGACATTCACTCGCTTTGCACATGACTCCATGCAATTTTTTTTGGTGAAAGATTCCATCCAATTATTGTACATAGGAAATGTATTTGTTTACGGGCACACAAATAACTGAATGATTATTGTGGGCGTTCACATTCACTGCAATCAACCTCCCCCAAGCAATTCACAGTGATTAGTGGTGAGCTTCAACACTCGAAAAGGCAGTTGCAAAATCCTCTCAGAATCTATTCCTTCAATCTAATCTATCCGTGCATTTGGTTCTCTATTATTTATGTGTACATTCTCTTCTCTTTCTAGTTCTCTATTATTTATGTGTACATTCTCTTCTCTTTCTTCTTCCAAAAACAATTCAACAAAACAATACAAATATGTTCAGGTCAAAAGTTTATTCGCTCCTGCATCACAACACGGGTTGCCACGTATTTGCATTTGGGTGTGTTGGTTTTGTTCATATGTATATATGGGCCACCCTTTCCCAAGCACCAACTGCGAGCACCCCCTTGTGGGGCCCCACCTAGAGCCACTGGTAATCAAGAGGAGTTGGTGGGTTGAAAGATCTGAGCAAGACCCAAGGTTATGCAAAATACCAACCCCATTATGTCAATCACAAGAAATGAATGGGGAAGTCTTAATTTGAGGTGTGGATTAGAGTAGACCGAAATGATCTGGACCAGTGGCAGATTCAAGATTTTTAGTTTTAATGGTGCAGACCCTAATAGGTAGTTTGGTCTTGAGGGTAAACTGAAGATTTTCATTTGGTTTTGTAGGGTGGACCCACGGTTTTAATTGGACTTTTTTTAAAGTGGACTCAGAATTTTCATATAGGTTTTGAAAGCGCATTGCGGTTTGAAGGATACGACCACACCCACATACTTGTACCTGGGTCTGCCCATGATTCTGATTGCATGGTGATGGCCATGCTTTAGAATTTCAAATTTTAATTGTCCTAACTCTCATGGATAAAGTTTTATTTATTAAATCCAGTAATGAAAGAGCGTATTTTGATGGATACGACCACACCCACATGCTTGTACCTGGGTCTGCCCCTGATCCTGATTGTATGGTGATGGCCATGACTTTATAATTCCAAATTTTAATTGTCCTAACTCTCATGGAGAAAGTTTTATTTATTAAATCCAGTAATGACAGAGCGTATGTGAGTAGTGTGTGATTTTTTTTCAATAATTGAGGGCATCTGCGTTACATCGAGGATAAATGTTTCTCTTTTTTTGTGTTTTTTCTTTTTGATCCATAGATCTCAAATAAAAAATATAGGTAATTGTTCTATTTTTTGAATATATCAATTGTTAATATTTTATAATGATATATTTTCCTATCATATTAATAACTAAACCCTCTTTGTTAGAGATAGGTAAGTGGTCCATATGAGCAAATGTCTAATAATGATAGGGCTCCTCTTTTAAACAATTGATTTGAGATAAGGTTCCCCTTTAATTTTGATTTAAATAAATCTAGCTTGTATTCACTTTAATAAAGTCCAATCCGTTTAGGACTCTTATTTAACTAATCAATTAGAGAATTAAGGAAAGTGACTATTTTTTATGGAAAGAAATCTCGCGAGGGTTATCTATGTAAGTGGTTTTCTAGTCTTCTCTATTGACTCACAATATTTACATATTACCCATTAACTCTCACGCATTATAGAGTGAGCGTGACAAGACAAGGGAGATAGGAGCAAACCATATTCTATTAAGGTCGTAGATCGCAATGCGAAATAATATAAATATCAGATCCGAACCACTGATGATCAGGTTCATGGTGCAAGGTATGCTTTTATAATTTCAAATTTTCCATTGTTTAATGCATAAGTCAACATAGATAAGTTTATTTGTGTTGCAAACCATACTAGATCTTACACTCGGTTCTAGAGAAAGATTTTCACCAATGAGCTGAATGTATAATATGCTTTGTAGCCAAATCATGGCACCTATTTCGATCTATTCCTATCATTGAGTGTATGAAGGGAAAAATCAGCCCAATCATATTATTCTTGCCATTGGTTTTATATCCTTCAAGTTTAATGGTTTTTTAACTAAAATTTTTTATCCTGGTATTTAATCCAACAATGAGTAAGGGTTTGATGAGTATAAAATTGGGAAAGACCCCAAATCAAGGGCATAAGAGTCAAAGGTGAGCTCAAGTGGGCCCTAAAGAGCTGGATTACACATGTAGGAGAAAACTTCCCCTTTCTTCTAGATTATGAAGGAGGTATTCATCATCCATTCTCTTAATCAGTCCCATGGTTTTGACAATTGAGGAGTATGCAAATTAAAGGCAAAGCTTGAGTAAAATGCCTTTCATTATTTAATTCACATGTGAAATATTTAAATGAGACACAAACATAAATTTTCACTCAGGAAAATTAAGGGACATAAAATTTTCATAAAATTTTGGAGGAATGAGATTTAAGCTTAGAACTTAGGGCTGCACATGGGCGGTTCAGATCGGTTTAACACTAAAATGAACCACCAAACCAAACCTAACATCAATTTTGAATTAACCAATCCGATCTGACCGATGGAAAAGGCTTTTTTTTTTTTTTAAATCAGAAATTGAAAATTTCAAAATGATGACACCCCCAAAAGAGGCACATGAATTGTCGAATGCCAACCAAATGAAACCATAAAATTTAAATAGTCAAATACTCAAATTAAATAATATACCGATCGTTCGATTTAGGTGGTGAACCGGGAGACCGATAACCGACCAATTTAAGCGGTTTCTACGATTTTCAAACCATAGACCGAACCGATCTAATATAAAAACCGATCCGAACCGCCCGACTTGGTCCAATTAAGTTGTGATACTGGATTTTTTGTACCGCCCCAACTAAGATTGTCAATCTAAGCAAATTTCTCAGTCCATGCCATAAAGCTCATACCAACGAGCATGTAAAATAGACTACCCTTGATCCAAGATCCTTGCCATCATTTGATCCTCCAGCCTGAAGGGATATTTTGAATTATGTCTAGAGGGTCCCACAGGTGGCAACGTAGACCCACAAGTATGCCACATGGCGATTTGGTTGCTTGTCAACCCTAGATTGGATAAGAAGGCATCCCAATCAAGTCCTTTCAGCAGACACTATGAATATCTCTTATAGACCCTCTAGTTATTCTTATTTCCATTATTATCAAGAGGCATTCCACTCGAATCATTTAACTGCCACTGCCCGCGCAAAATTGCCGTTGCTTTTGAATTTTTGAATATTCCTTTTGGTACTTGGAACCTCTTTTTCCCCAAAAACTGTCTTGGGTCAAAAAGGGTACAAAATGACACTAATTTTAAGAGGTTGCACAAAAAGCTCAATGGCATTAGAACAAGCAAAAGACCTTTGAAACCCTTTATGAACGTACAGCTCATGTGGATGCAACTTTGGCTGCAGCTTTGTCTAAGGTATTGTTGATCTTTGTTTTATAGGTTGATAATGAATCACACTCAGTTCAAGGTCGAAATTATCATATTAAGGTAACAAGTATTTTGGCATGGTCATACAAGACCCAAAGCTTATTATCAATTGGGCCCATATAAGTAACAGGATTTCCTGGGTTTGTTGGCAAATTGGGTAACTGTGGCCGTTTACAACTTCATTAATTCAATCCAATGCTCTTGCTCGTGAAACTTCTCTGACTAATTGAGGCATCCGGGCTGTAACTTGGTCACATCTGTTGGTCCACTTGAGTCCCCACACCAACAAACTAGGTGTAATCCAAGTTGAGTAGAATTTTTGGACCTGTTTCTAATTTATTGAGTTCCTGATTTCGGTCTATTATATGGACCCAAATAATTAAATCCTAGTTTGGGTCTATGGATTTCATATGCAAGGATCCAAAATGATGCAATAAAAAAGAATTTAATTTTTTTGCGTAAAACACAATCATGTTATTATATATGCATATAAAGCCAAGATGTTAATTAGTACAAAACTATTTGGGTCTATTTCTGATTTAAATTCTGCTGTGGGTACAGCCCCAAATAACTTGCACATAAGTTGACCAGGGGTTGGAGTATGGGTCTCTGGCAACTCGGGGTTGAGTCCAGTACATTATGGACCCAACCTCTTTTCATCCGAACTTGTGAATCCAGATCTCCTGAGGCCAGGTGATCTTAATTAGTAAATTTTTCAGTTGGCTCCTATTACTATTTTTTTATTTTTATTTTTTACAAACTTGAAGTAAGAATCATCTCAACTGGGGAAGCATCTTTGCTTTACTTTCATGAGCATGCAAAACCACGCAAAAGAGAAAGAGTTGCATGGAGAGTTTCGATAAAGAAAGAAGCTGATGATGGAAGTCTTCGAGGATGGTTTTGACTGTCCTCTCTCTCCTTCCTCCTTTTCTTCTCCCTTTCTATATATTTGTTTTTAAAAATTTACAAATAACCATCTAGATTTTCTGACATTTATAAATTAAAAAATTTACAAATAACCAACTAGATTTTCTGACATTTATAAAGAACACATGAACTTTTCATTTTTGTAGAGAACCCCGTGTAATATCCATCATTCTTGGTCAGCCACTTTGACCAACAATCATTCTCCCTTTACCAACCTGTTCAACTAATTTGAGCTAACTTTTTATATCAGTCTAAAATAAGATCATTTTATTTCTTTTTCTAGAAAAAGGCTAGTTGAATTTGATCAAGATGACAGAAAAATAAGCCTAATAGCTAGTGAAGGTGGTTGTTGACCGATTTAATGGGGAATTTTATGGTGTTTTTTTCAACATGGTCTGCCTAAGATTTTCCTTTTACATAGAGATCTCTCAAGGAAATTTTCCTGAATTTTCCAAGGATTGTCCAGGAAGTTTAGATGCTTGAATGTAAAAAATAAAAAATAAAGGCGGTTGTACGTAAATATTAGGAAAGGTATGTGATTATGTGTAAATTTCCCTTTCTCATAGGAAATTATAATATTAGAAAACAAAGGATGATATGCCTACTTCCATTTTCTTGGAGGCCGTTAAAGGGACCACAAGCAAGTTGTAAAACAAGAGAGAGAATAGAACAGATTCTCTTTGGAAAATGCTTCCATGCAAGGTCATGAGTCATGACCATAGCCCACGAAGATTTCAATCACTTAAGCTTGCTCTTCAAACTTTCCTTCCTTTCTACTATCAAAGTGAAAAAGCCTGCCAAATTTTCTCCTCATACAAATTAATGCCTGTTTTAGGTTTACACTTTAGGACCGATTGATTGAAGTAGAAATATGGGGCCACGTGTAATATCTGTGTGTCTGGAGTGTTTCTATTGGTGGCCCGAAATTCATATCGATGGGGCTCACCGGCTTTAAATTCATAACGATAGGGCTCACCGGCTTTAACTTCATGGTTTTGGCCTATTTCTTTGCTAGAACTACTAGCAGGAATTTATTATGTTAATTGGGATTTTTTTTTTAATGTAACATCTTGTCCTCTGGCATTTGCAAACGCTATATTTCTTCACAAGCATTTTAAAATTCTAGCCATATGGAAGGTCTCAAATGGCATTTGTGAATTTAGGAATTTCAGCTCTTTTCCTTTTTGGTAGAATTTCTAGATGATCAAGTATAAGGAAGCATTCAGAAATTCTCCTATATCTAGGAATTCAGAAATTTCTTGAATTCTAACAAAGAAATTAGCCCAAGAGTAATAGTCACCGAATAACATATGCTTTGTTCAATATAGAGTAATGTTCACCGTACCATTGAATATGACATATGCAAGCAGCAAGAAAACATCAGTCGTATCCAAATTTATACTACTTTAAACCATAGTCATTGAAATCTTATCATGTCCATCAGTGATGGCATGTAAAATCGACACATGAATTGGAGCTGCGGTGGATTGAGCTTTAAACCATAAGAAAATGAAGGGGTTTTTCAGCTCCACATGTGAGTACTTTCCAAGGCATCTTCCTATCTATAGATATAACCAGGGATTGATCCCTAATCCGTTTAATGAGGACTTGGGCATTGTGAGAATTTAGGTGATGTGGATCAAGTGATTAAGTAGGCTTTGACCTTCGTGAGTGCATTTGAACGAGCACAAGGGGTCCGAACCCATGTGTGAAGTCCCATCTCTCATAAAAGGAACTCATAACAATCCCTAATATGTGAGAATTGAATAAACCCCGTTTAATAAAAACATATAAACTGCGGGGATGTTTATGCAATTTTGAATAAACTGCATTTCATTAACAGTGCACAGAATGTGGGAATCGTGAGTGCTATTTGGAGTAGTCAGTTGAGGGTCCAAATGGGCACAAACCCAACTGCAACCAGCACACCCATCGTCGACCATGAGTGTACTGACAGCAGGCAAAATCCACCTCTCCCTCAAGTGGGTAATGTTGGGTCGATAGGCAAAGTCGACCATGAGTACTAGGATGGCCCTGTTTTGGAAAAAAAATAATCAAAATCTGAATTTTAAATCCAAATATATGTAGGACTCTTCATTCATGCATAATGGGAAGAGATTTAAAGTTTCAGGCAAAATGGAAGGATTTTGAATGCTCTAGATCATAAAAGGGAGAGAACTGGGTTGTGTTGGAAATAGAACAGAGTAGTGACTGCTGTCAAACAGAAAAAGTGAAACAATAGTACCCGACTCTGCAACTACGATTCGTTGGCGGAAGTCGCCGAACAGCAACGGCAACAGATTTGTGACCGAGGCACGTCTAATGATGCTTTCTTTAGGACGAGTTCCGTCCCTTAGGATAAAATCCAGGTGCGAAGGTTCTCAGCATAACCGCCCCCAGGATACAACGGCCTTCCTTGATTCAGGTCTGGTCGCAACGCAGCCCGAAAGTGAAGACTCCTTTTAGAATGCTCAATACTCAGAGTAAAAAGATCGTGAAAAAAGAAGGAAAACTTTTTTTCTGTATATGAAACGATCACTCAGATGATCCTAATTTATAATCTGATTAGTGTCCTTTGGGCCATTAATCTCCATTAAGGCACAATGTTAAAGCACATTAAAATAGCGATCAATATCGGTTTAAAACCTCACGTTTAAAATCATTAAAACAGCGATTTAAAATTAATTAACGTTAAACAACAGCGCATGGTAAAACCAAAGGACCTAATTTATTTTTATTTAAATGAAATATAGAAAATGGCAAAAGGTTGCTGTGTCTATACGGGTCCCTCTAGGCCAGGATTTGCACCCCCCTTGCGCGCGATAGACACGCAGGATGCGCATCGCGGACGCACGCCCGGTTAAACGTTTTCGGACCCAGGGTCAAGCCTGGCTTGCGTGTGCGCATAGGACCCATGGCAAAAGCCTACAAGAGTCTTTAAAGAGTAAATGAATGAAAACACATATAAACCATCTTCAAAAGTTGAACTTTAGCAATGTGGGATGGGTTGTTCTTCAATAGCCTACACTACCCATAAAGCAAAAAGTACTAAAGGACAAAAACCTTGAAAATGTTTTGAAACACCAAAATACCAACAATCTCCCCTCTATTTCAAAATATTGAAAGAGCATCTCACTGGTAAGGTGACAAAGCTTGAACCTCACCGTCATGACATAATTTCAAACCTTTAGGAGTTGGAGTGAACAAAGTCTTGAACTTCAACTTTTTATATCAGTTCGGAATTATGTCAAGTTTGATCTTGGAGTAAAAAACTAGCACTTTATGGCCTTGTGCTTAATCCCGAATTTCATGATTGCTCTAGAGAATCTGGCCATATTCTCATAGGAAGCGGCCTCACTTCCACACTCATATAGGTGAGTCTATCAAGAGTGCTCCTGCAGCTATGCACCCCACCATATAAGCTATAGATCTCATTAAGGATTTAATTAAATCCAACCTCATTCGCTACAGGTTATGTACCAACCATCAAATTAATCTCACACAACAGGGATGAGTACAGAGTATACACACTCTTTACGTTAGTACTTCACATCATTGAGATAGCTTGTTTTTCCCATTGAACCTATTTCTCGGGATCTCCGGTCATTAGGTTGGGTTCCCGCTATTGATGATTTATGGGCTTAAGACCCATCCCTTTAGTTGTTTCTTTTATTTTTTCCCTTGCAAGGCCTTTTGTCAAAGGATCTACTAGATTATCCTTTGATCTCACAATAGTCTAAAAAATCTTTTGAGGTGTATTCACCACCTCTATTTGATGGAACGCGCTCCTGCCGAGGGTGCTACCGGGGTCGGCGGACGTGGGAGTCCGTCGGGTCCGGCCCTTTCGCGCCCGGGGGGCTGAAGCGTGCATCAACATTTCTTTGTGTGGGTGTGCTAGATTTTCTATTTTACTTGGAATTGCAAGTGGTAATCCGGAGATCAACCTTCGCAAGTAAAAAGGAAATCAACTTCTTTCAAGTTTTCCATTGCACAAATATTTAAGAAAAGAGACATTTTCTTGGTTTGCCGTGAAAGGAGATTTTGTTTGGCATTTATAGCCGATTTTGTGGCGTTTATATCCGATTTTGGCATTTATAGCCGATTTTGGCGTTTATAGCCGATTTACAATTCTTATCAATAATGAAAGACAAGAGTTGTGATTTTTTTTGTCTCTTTAGAAAAATACAAACTACAATGAAAAGCAAGAAAAGGACGATCTAACTTCTCAGGAGATTGTGGGGTACTCGTTCAGATTGACGGTCGCAAGCCATGTGTGGGCTTCACCATCATCCATGCAGATGAGAACAGTGGATGCTCTTGATTCGCTTGGCTTGGCTATAACCTCAGATTTTTAGAGGACAAAGACCAAGAGGAGGTCCTATGTCCAATAAAAAGCTAAGTAGACGGGCTGAAAAGCCACGTCTAAGCCATTTGGAAGCAGGAGGAGAAGGCGAAGGACCTTGGGGGGGAGGTACCCCCCAAGGGACTTTTGTCACCTTGTAGTGGTGGCCGGTGCAGAACTTCAACAGAGTTTTTCTCTCTTTTTCTTTCTCTGGATTTTCTGTGTTTGATCCGTCTGGATTCGATTCTCTTCTGGATACGAGCTCTGGATTCTTTCCGATCTGGATTTCAATGGAATGCTCTCCTATTTATAGGCTTTTGGTAGCCATTTAGGAGAGCTTTTATGGGCTTTAATTGCACTTAAGCCGCATAAATGGAGGAGTTACAGGGTTTAATTCCTTTATTTCGTAACTCCTGGATCTTGGCTTCTGATTCGCCGGTGGAGATTGAGGGCATTTAGTCACCTTTGATCGCCATGATGGGAGGAGTTTCATGCGTTAAATGCCATGAATCAATTGACTTGTAACTCCCAAATGCTTGCTTCTGATTGGGCCGTCCAATAGAATGAGTTAATGACTGCCATAAAGCTAGCCAATTAACCACATTAATTGGTCGCCGAGCAGTCGAAGAGTCGAGGGTCGTGCCGTGTCTTCTGGAATTCTTTCGGCGATGATCATCGATGGATCTTCATGCTGATCGACATCGGATGAACATGTAACTTCAAACATTGATAGCTAAGAGCGGGCCGGTGACATCTGTCCTGTCGATTTTTCGATCGATCGGGCGGAAAGCACACTTTTTTGGTCGACCGGTTGGCGATCAATGTTGATTTTGATACTTTTGGAGGTTGACCCGTGATTTTGACGGATGTCGGAGGATTTGGCGCCTCAAAAGTATGAATTTTGGAAAGTCCCAGGGGTTGGAAGCTTCGAATCGCGAAAAACGACGGAAAACGGAGCTCCCGGGGCGAAACCGGAGATTCCGGGCTTCCAGGGTCGCGGGCGACCCTGGGCCAAGGTCGCAGGGGCTGGCGACCCTGCGCCAGGGTCGCAGGGGCCTGCGACCTTGGCCCAGGGTCGCAAGGGCCTGCGACCCTGGGCCAGGGTCGCGAGGGTCTGCGACCCTGTGGGAATTTTCCCCTTCGGAGCCCGTTTTGCGGTCGTTTTGAGGTCTTTTTCCTTCGTTTTTTCTTCTGTATTTTTCTTTGACATTTTTGCTCATTTGTCAGCCTTATTCCCTTGTAGAAAAATTGATGAGAATCCTTGCAATTTGGGTTGCAAAGTTTCCAATTTTCCAGGAAAGCCGAAGACTTTGTCGCGCAGGGTTGCCGATTTTCCGTCAGAAGCTGAAACTGGGTCAAACGATGTCCGAATGACCTGAAATTTGAGGTGGAGCCTCCTGAGCAATAAATAAGACCAATCATATGCTTTTGTTTGAGTTTTGAAGCCGTATGGGGTCCCGTCGCCAGTAGGCTTGATTCTGCCGCGAGGTAGATGTCGCGCTTTGATGTACGGTTAAACGATGTCCGATTGACTTGAAATTTGACAGGGAACCTATTGGAGTCATTTTGAGATGATCCACAGTCTCTGTCTTGGAAACCATGGTCCCAGGGAGCTCCGCCGCCGAGAGGCCTGATTTGGCTTCCGAGAGTCAAAGTCCGGTCAAATGTTGTCGAAATGACCTGAAACCTGACGTGTAGCCCTTTGTAAGCATTTTGAAGCTGCCCATGTGCTCTGTTTGATGAGTAATGGATTCGGTGGTTTTCGCCGCCGAGAGGCTTGATCTAGCTGCTTGATGGTTGATGTAGGGTCATACGTTGTCGGTTTGACTTGGAACTTGACGTGGAGCCTTTTGGATGCATTTTGAGATCATCCACAGGCTCTGATCGGGAATTTGATGTCTCCGATGCTGTCGCCGCCGAGAGCTCCTGTTTAGCTGTCGGAGAAGTGAAGTTAGGCTAAATGTTGTCGAAATGGCCCGAAACTTCATGTGTCTATTCTCTTGGCTATCTTGAAGGATCTTGCAGTTTTTGTTTGATTCTGACAAGATTTGGTTTTTTGGATCAGCATTGCCTATTTTGGTAGGCTGCGGCTTCATGTGGTTTGAAGAGGCAAAGTGACATTTTTAGTGCCAACAAATGCCCCCTCGAGGTACAACGACGAGTTGCTTAACCTTTGTAGTCGATGTGCCTCGAAGAGAATCTTGAAGGAGAGTCTCTGTCTTGACCAAGAGTCTTTGAGCATTTATTTATTTTTATTTTTTATTTTTTTGTAGAGTGGCGTTTTGAGCTTCCGGGGGAATTTTATGGTAGTGAAAGGAATCACACACCATCTCGAGGCAAAGTTTTGAAGATGACATCAGGGATGTGGATTTGGGTTTTTTTTTTTGACCTTGTGACCTAACAAGCTGTATGTGGCAGGTTACGGGGTCCGGTTTTGGTTTTGACCTTGTGACCCAACAAGCTGTATGTGGCAAGTTGGGGGATCATGATTTGGTTTTTGGTTTTAGTCTTATGACCTAACAAGCTGTATGTGACAGGTTAGGGGACCAGGATTTGATTTTTGGTTTTGGTCTTGTGACCTAACAAGCTGTATGTGGCAGGTTAGGGGACAAGGATTTGATTTTTGGTGAAATGTCAATTTCAAGATTTTTGCTCAATTTGGTATATGAGGCTGGATGGTTTGATTTTTGGAAGCTCATGGGGCTCGCAATTCTTTTTTTTTTTTTTTTTTTTTTTTTTTTGTGCCTAGGTGGCCAAACCTGGCTCATATGGGCTAACCCATGGGACCTTAAGCTTTTGAAATGGCTTAGATCTCATATGGTGTCATTTTTGTAAAGAATATCTAAAAATATCTCTTTTGGATAGAGAATATCTAAGAATATCTTTAATTGGAGAGAATCTCTCATCTTCCCTTTATTTTGGGAGAGAATATCTCAAGGAATATCTCTTTGGGAGAGAATATCTCAAATCCCCTCCTTTTTGGGAGAAAATCTCTCTAATTGCTTTTTTTTTTGGAGAGAATATCTCAAGGCATCTTTCTTTTAGGAAAGAACCTTTCTAATTCTTTTCTTTTGGTAAGGTTACTAATTAGTAACACTTACCTCTTTCTTTTCTCTTTGTTTCCTTCTTTGGTTTGCTCTCTTCTATAAAAGCAAAGGAAGGTAGGATCTCTTGCTCTTATTGCTTTCTTTTTGCAACAATCTCAAGAGTGCTTCAAGACCAAGAGTTCTTCTTCTTCAAAGATCTTCAAGCTTTTCTTCTTCTTCTTCTCCATCAATGGCTTCAAGTAAGTTTCTTTTTCAAGAAAACTCTTTTCTAGAAAGTAGGATGGTAAAAAAAGAAGGTCTTCTCTTTTCTTTCTTTGTTTTTTTCTCACGTGTTTCTCTTTTCTCTTTTTGTTTTTTTTTTACACGTTTTTTTCTTTTCTTTTTTTTTCGTGCTTCCTTTTCTTTTCTTTTTTTGCACTTTCTCTTTTTTTTTTGCCCGCGTCTTGATTTGCTAACATTTTTCTTGTCAGCTGACTTGCCACAGGATTCCGATGACTTTGAACCATCAATGGACACAAATGTTGATGAAACTTCCGATGAGTTCATGGAGGAAGAGAGTGTTCCGCCAGTCGTCGAAGAAGGTACTTTGTAGTGATGACCCTGATGATTTTTTTTTTAACAGGATCATATTCATACCTTTTTGTGTTTCATTTGCAGGTTTTGAAGTGACAGAAGAGAGTCCATCGCTTTCTTCAGAACCAGAGCAAGGGATGCCAGAGGTCGATCCGGAGGTAGAGACTCCTACAACCAGTTCTGACGCGATAGAGGAGATACCTCGTGCTGAGATTCCTTCTCCAGTGGCTCCAAGTGGAAAGAGTTCTTTTGTTACTCTTCCAATGGGACATGACATGAGCAGCCAATCAACGGAGAAGGGTGAATCTTCATCCAGTTCATCTCTTCAATTTGCGAAGAAGGTGCTGGCTCGGGTTTTGAGTTCTTGGATCGAGACTCTCTTTTCTGGACACCTGGATGCCGGATTTGGCATGATCCCACATGTACAGGAGATTCTCACTAATACCGAAGAGGTTGGTCTGGATGTCACAGGTGCCAGGGCGATCGTTGATAGGATCATTGCACTGGGTGACAAGTGGTTTGAGACCATGGATTTCCTTGACGACCAATTCTTCATGGAGATGTTCTTGGACCCTGCTGATAAGGCTAAGTCTGACCTGAATGAGGCTACATAAAGCAAGAAGCAGCTAGTTCGGGAGAAGAACTTGGAAGAGCTAGCCATCATCGGATTGAGGCATGACCTTAACGTCCTTGATAGGGAAGTTGAGGAGGCCAGGAAACGTCTTGAGCATTTGAAGGCGCAAGTCGCTGCCAAGTGGGCTGCTATAACAGAGGCTCGTGACAGGGAGAGTGCTCTGATTCGCAGGGTTGTAGATGCCGGTCAAGTTCTCGAGAGGAGGACTCTAGAAAACGAACAATGGCAAACTGCTGGGGAAAAGCTTTCCGGTGTAAAAGAAGGGTTACGGCATTCGCCAGCATCTCATGGCAAGTTCCTGAAGAAGCGTGCCTTGAAAACTCTGACGGCTGAGGCCAAAAGTTTGCTTGAGGAGCTGAAGCTTTGGCTGGAGACCATTTTTGGCTGAGCTCCTGATTTTTTTTTTTTGTAGCAGAAACTACTCTTCTTTCTTTTGGTACCACATGTATATATATATTTTTTTGGTACTTTTTTTTTTGCAGTGCTTGTGAACACTTTTTTTTGGTACCACATGTATTTTTGGTACTCTTTGCAAGTACTCATTCTACAAAAGTTACTTTTTTTTTTCCCTACGCTCACTTAAATCTTTTTGTGATGAAAGTAATTGCTAAATGGGATTTGATCAAAAGCTTTGTCATTTTGTGAAAATCTTTTGTCAAATGATTGTTTTGGTAGGGGAAACGAATTTGGCATGAAAGCCGGATTTTTGTGGCATTTATAGCCAGTTTGGTGGCATTGATAGCCAATTTGTGGCATTTATAGCCGGTTTGGTGGCATTGATAGCCGGGTTTTTTGAAAGCCAAGTTTTGGTTTGTCGGTGTGAAAGCCAATTTTTTGTGGCATTGATAGCCGGTTTGTGGCATTTATAGCCGGTTTTGACATGAGAGTCAGGTTTTTTTTTTTTTTTTTTTTTTTTTTTTTTTTTTTTTTGTGGCATTTATAGCCGATTTGGTGGCATTGATAGCCGGTTTTGGCAAAAGAGCCAGGTTTTTGGTTTTCAAAAATGCAAGTATCGACTAAGAGTCGCCTCCCTGCTGAATGGTCTTGCAAGGATCGATGGAATGTCGCATCCTTGCTCATTCGGTTGCGAGTATCGATGGAATTTCGCCTCCTCGCGGATTTGGGTGCAAGTATCGATGGAATGTCGTATCCTTGCTTTTCAAAAATTTTGTTTTGCGGGTACTGACTTGATGTCGTTTTCCCCTTGATTTTTGAAATTTGCGGTTTTCTCGAACCTTTGGGTTGTGGATATCAAAACATTGCATCTCCACGAATTTTAGGTTTTTTCGAACCTTTTTTGAAATTTGGGTTGTGGATATCAACTGATATGTTGCGTCTCCACGGTTTTTCTTTTTTTGGGTTTGTAAGTATCGACGAAATGTCGCTTCCCTGCGAGTTTGGAAGTGTTGAACGTGGTTCGTATTCTTCCGATGGGTGCGAGTATCGACTAAGCGTCGCTTCCCCGTGGTTTTTTTTTGAAAAACCATTTTTTTTGTTTAAAGACACGAGGGTCGTAAATTTTGACCTAAAACCATTTGGCGGTAAAAGGCAGGGTGGAAATCCCTGAATCCGGATTTTCATTTCAAACCATGAATTTTGGGTTCAAGGATCGAAAATTTTGGTCAAGTCAGGGAGGGGCTCCTAAACTTGGATTTTTTTTTGAACAATTAAATGATGAAAGTAAGCATTGTTTTTTGAGTTTCTTTAGAAATTTCGACATTTTGATATGAAAATTCTAAAGGAGTGGGTTTGATGAGCAAGTACCTGAAAATAGGCTTTTGCCGTGCAGGCATTGCTCTTACCCAGTTGGGTAAGTCTTCAAGGGTAGTACCGCTTTAAGAACTTGCCATTGATGGGCAGCATACACCTGTCGCCTTCCATGTTTAGGAGGGCATATGCGCCGTTGGAGAAGACCTTGTCGATGACGTAGGGTCCCTCCCATTTTGGCTCAAACTTGCCTTTGGACTTGTGAGCGAAGACCATTGGTCTTTTTACCGTAAGAACCAAGTCACCCTTTTTGTAGGCGCGTTGCCTGACCTTTTTGTCAAAAGATCCTGCCATGTGTGCTTGGTAAAGTTCAATGCTTTGTCGAGCTTCGAGCCGTCTCTCGTCGAGATTGTCCAGCTCATGGAGTCGCAATTTGACATTGCTTTCTTGAGTCATGTCATTCTGTAGAGATACCCTCAGAGAAGGAATTTGTACCTCTAGGGGCACGACAGCTTTGCATCCATAGACCAAGGAGAATGGTGTGCTATGGGTTGGTCCTCGAACGGTGGTTCGATAGGCCCACAAGGCTTCAGACATCTTGTCGCTCCAGTCTCTTTTGTGACTAGAGACCATTTTCTTGATGATTTTGCAGAGTGTCTTGTTGAAGGCTTCTGCTAATCCGTTTGCTGCCGGATTGTATGGAGTCGAATGACAGATTTGAATTTTGTATTTGTCGCAGAACCTGTAGAATCGATGATCCCGGAATTGTGGTCCGTTATCATGGACGAATCTTTTAGGTATGCCGAAACGACAAATGATGTTGGTGTGTAGGAATTGAAGGACTGATGAGGTCTTCATTTCGTTGAACGCAAATGCTTCTGACCACTTGGAAAAATAATCCGTTGCGGCGAAGATGAAGCGATGACCTTTGCTTGAAGGGGGAGAAATAGGACCTATGATGTCCATACCCCAGGCTTCGAAAGGCCACGAGATTGCTGTAGGGTGTAGCCATTCCGGAGGCATGTGAATGTAATCTCCGTGAACTTGGCATAGCTGGCAGCGTTTGGCAAATTGCATTGCATCAGCTACCATGGTAGGCCAATAGTAACCTAACCTTTTTATCTGATAATACAGCTTAGGACCTGCCTGATGGGCTCCACAAAGACCAGCATGAACTTCTTTAAGTGTTTCTTCGGCCTCTTGTTGTGACAAGCAGCGTAGAAGTACTCCGTTGAAGGATTTCCTGTAGAGGATTTTTGAAGGAATATCCAAATGAAAGTTTGGGGCTCACCTTTGAATGCTTACCCGTTCTTTTGGATCTTCAGGTAGGATTCCGAACATAGTGTAATCAATGAATGGATCCCTCCAGTCGCCGATTGAAGGTTGAAGGATAGAGATCCGACTTCCAATCACTCAGTGGCATTCAGCAACTGCTTGGTGTGTGTTAAGAGGAGGGAGGATCCTTCTCTCGCACACTGTGATTTGCATGTTTTCCCCTTCCTGGATCGCCATTGATGCGGCAAGTCCGGCCAGGGCATCTGCACGGATGTTTTCACCTCTACGAATGTGGGTGATGTGACAGATGTCAAACTTTTACAGAAGCGATTGTGCCTTGTTGTAATAAGGCAGCAGATCGGGCTTCCTGACTTCATATATCTGATTCATCTGGTTGACGATCAGTTGAGAGTCTCCAAAGACTTCCAGCATAGTGATACCAGATTCGATGGCGAGTTCCAATCCTAGGATCAGAGCTTGGTATTCAGCTGCATTGTTTGTGCATGGTTCCAGTAGCGAGAAAGCGTGTGGAATCATGTATTTGTCGAGGCTAACAAAGAGGATGCCAACTCCCGAGATCAGCTTTCTGTTTTCATTTGTCCTGGTTGCACCGTCAAAGTACATGTCCCAGGAGGCATTTGGTGAGGAAGTCTCCACGTTGTAGACAGGTTCGTCTGGGAGATCATCTCTGAGTGGAGAATCTTTAGGCAATGGATGCTCTGCGACAAAGTCTGCTAGAGCTTGGCCTTTGATTGCTTTTTGTGGTACATACCTAATATCAAATTGTGACAAGAGGATGGACCATTTTGCCAGTCGGGCATTGAGAGAACCTGCCTTTGTGACAAGGACCTTCAAGAGGTTGATCCTCGAGACCAGGTAGACTGTGTTGGAAAGCAGATAGTGACGTAGCTTTTGTACGGCGAACATCACTGCAAGGCATTCCTTTTCGACTGGAGAGTAGCGATGCTCTGCACCTAGTAGCATGCGGCTGAGGTAGTATAGAGCATCTTCTTTTCTTTCATCATTTTCTTGTGCAAGCAGAGCACCCAGAGAATGATCAAGGGCTCTTGTGTACAAGATGAATGGTTTCCCAGTGGTAGGAGCAACTAACACTGGAGGTTTGGTTAGGTATGACTTGCTATCTTGAAATGCGGCTTCACAGTCAGCATCCCAGACAAAGTTTACACCCTTTTTCATCAATCGAGAGAATGGACGACACTTCCCCGAAAGGTTGGAGATGAACTGTCTGATGTAGGCCAATCTCCCTTGAAGCCCTTTTAGTTCCCTCAAGGTTCTTGGAGAGGGCATTTCTAGAATAGCCTTGACTTTTATGGGGTCAAGTTCTATTCCAGCTTTCCGAACAAGGAATCCGAGAAACTTACCCGACGAGACGCCGAAGAAGCATTTTAGAGGATTCATCCGCAGTTTGTGTTTGCGGAGTCGGAGGAAGACTTCCCGAAGTTCTTTGAGATGGTCTTCTTTTCTTCTGCTTTTGACGGCGAGGTTATCAACGTAACATTCGACCGTCTTGTGCTGCATATCTTGGAATATTTTCATCATAGCCCTCTGATATGTGGCACCAGCATTTTTCAGACCAAATGGCATGACAGTATAGCAATATACGCCAAATGGAGTCCGAAATGATGTGTGTTTTTCATCCTCGGGATGCATCTTTATCTGATTGTAACCAGAGAAGCCATCCATGAATGTCATTCGCTCGAATCCGCAGGTATTGTCAATCATCACCTCCGGTATGGGGAGCGGGAATTCATCTTTAGGGCAAGCGCCATTCAGGTCTCTATAGTCAATACAGACCTTGATCTGCCCAGTTTTCTTTGTCACGGGGACAATGTTGGCCAACCCTTCTGGATGTTGTTCCTCATGGATGAAGCCGACGCTTTTGAGCTTTTGAACTTCTTGTTCAATTTTATCCATCACATCTGGACGGAATCTTCTTTGGCCTTGTTTGACAGGCTTGATTTCTTCTTGAAGATTGAGTTTGTGGACTGCTACTTTGGGGTCTAAACCAGGCATTTCAGCGTAGGACTGTTGACACCAAAAATGTCACTTTGCCTCTTCAACATCAAGAAAGCTGCATGAAGTCGCAACCTGCCATATATAGGCAATGCAACTTCTCAAAAAATCAAATCTTGTCAGAATCAAACAAAAACTGCAAGATCCTTCAAGATAGCCAAGAGAAGAGTACATATGAAGTTTCGGGCCATTTCAGAATCATTTGGCCTAACTTCGCTTCTCCGACAGCTAAAATGGCGCTCCCGGCGGCGACATCATCGGAGACGTCAAAACTTCGATCAGAGCCTACAGATGACTCCAGCATGTCTCAAAAGGGCTCCACGCCAAATTTCAAGTCAAACCGACAACGTTTGACCCTCCATCAATGCTCGAGCAGCAAAATCAAGCCTCCCGGCGGCGGAAACCACCGAAGCCTTCGCTCATCAAACCAAGTGCATGAGTGGCTTCAACATGCTTCCAAAAGGCTGCACGTCAAATTTCAGGTCATTCTGACAACGTTTGACCAGGTTTCGATGCTCCGAGAGAAAATCAGGCCTACCGGCGGCGGAGCAACCCGGGACCATGACATCCAAAACGGAGCCCATGGAACGTCTCAAAATGACTCCAATAGGCTCCCCGTCAAATTTCAGGTCAATCGGACATCGTTTGACCACATATCAAAGCTCGGCATTTTCCCCGCAGCAAAATCAAGTGAAGCATCGACGGGACCCCAAACAGCTTCAAAACTCAAACAAAAGCCTATGGTTGGTCTTATTTATTGCTCAGGAGGCTTCACCTCAAATTTCAGGTCATTCCGACATCGTTTGACCAAGTTTCAGCTTCTGGCGGAAAATCAACAGCTCTACGCGACAAAGTCTTCGGCTTTCCCGGAAAATTGGAAACTTTGCACTCTAAAAATGCAAGGATTCTCATTAAGTTTTCTACAGGGAAATCAAGCCAATAAATGAGAAGAAATGTCAAGGAAAATACAGGAGAAAACGGCGACGAAAAAGACCTCAAAACGACCGCAAAACGGGCTCCGAAGGGGAAAAATCCCCCAGGGTCGCAGACCCCTGCGACCATGGCCCATGGTCGCAGGCCCCTGCGACCATGGCCCATGGTCGCCGGTCCATGGTCGCCGGCGACCATGGCCCATGGTCGCCGGCGACCATGGAGGTCCGGGTCACCGGATTTTCCGCCGGTGACCTGTTTTTCCGTCTTTTTTCGCGTTTCGCGCACTTTGGCCCCTGTGGTTTCCTGAAAATGTGATTTTTAGTGCTTGAAATTGACTCATATCCGACGACATCCGTCAAAATCACGGGTCAACCTCCAAAAGCATAAAATCATCATTGATCGCTCCAAGATCGCCAACCGGCTGACCAAGAAAGTGCACTTTCTGTCCGACCGATCGTGAAATCGACAAGACAGATGTCACCGGCCCGCTCTTAGCTATCAATGTCTGAAGTTACATGTTCATCCGATGTCGATCAGCATGTAGATCCATCGATGATCATCGCCAGAAGAATTCCAGAAGACACGGCATGGCCCGCGACTCTTCGACTGCTCGGCGACCAATTAATGTGGTTAATTGACTAGCTTTATTGCAGTCATTAATTCATTTCTTTGGACGGCCCAATCAGAAGCAAGCATTTGGGAGTTACAAGTCAATTGATTCATGGCATTTAAACCATGAAACTCCTCCCATTATGGTAATTAAGGTGATTAAAAGCCCTTAATCTTCATCGGCCAATCAGATTCAAGGAAAAAGGAGTTACAAAATCAAGAAATAAATCTTGTAACTCCTCCCATTAAAGCCATTAAGGCTCATAAACCCTCCTAAATGGCTACCAAAAGCCTATAAATAGGAGAGCATTCCATCGAAAAAAGATCGGAAAAAAGAGGCGAAAATCAGAAGATCAGAAAAAAAAGGATCAGAAAGAGATCTGAGAGAAAGAAAAAGAGAGAAAAACTCTGCTGAAGTTCTGCACCGGCCACCACTACAAGGTGACAAAAGTCCCTTGGGGGGTACCCCCCCCCAAGGTCCTTGCCTTCTCCTGCTGCCTCCAATGGCTTAGACGTGGCTTTTCAGCCCGTCTACTTAGCTTTTTATTGGACATAGGACCTTCTCTTGGTCTTTGTCCTCTAAAAATCTGAGGTTATAGCCAAGCCAAGCGAATCAAGAGCATTTTCTGTTCTCATCTGCATGGATGATGGCGAAGCCCATACATGGCTTGCGACCGTCAATCTGAACGAGTCCCCCACAATCTCCTGAAAAGTTAGATCTTCCTTTTCTTGCTTTTCATTGTAGTTTGTATTTTTCTAAAAGAGACAAAAATCACAAATCTTGTCTTTCATTATTGATAAGAATTGTAAATCGGCTATAAACGCCAAAATCGGCTATAAATGCCAAACAAAATCGCCTTTCACGGCAAACCAAGAAAATGTCTCTTTTCTTAAATATTTGTGCAATGGAAAACTTGAAAGAAGTTGATTTCCTTTTTACTTGCGAAGGTTGATCTCCGGATTAACACTTGCAATTCCAAGTAAAATAGAAAATCTGGCACACCCACATAAAAGAAATGTTGATGCACGCTTCAGGGCCCGCCAGGGCGCGAAAGGGCCGGACCCGACGGGCTCCCACGTTCCGCCGACCCCGGTAGCCGCCCCAGACGGCGCCTCGGAGCGCGTTCCATCAAGCTGGCACACCCGGTGGGACTCGTTCATTTGAGAACACGGTGCTTGGAAATGAAATATTTGCATATCATACTTTTTGCTCTATGCTTATACTTCTTTTCCGGATTCCTTGGCTACTTTCTAGCTGGTAGCCTATGTTGGATTTTGCATCCTAAAAAAACATGAGATGGGATTTTTTGGAAATTTCTATTCCTTTGAGTTTGTTTCCATTCTTTCTCTTTTCAAAAAAAAAAAAAAAATCAGTTTTCTTAGTTTGGATTCAAAATTGAGAAACCTTGATCCTATCCTATCGTTCTTTGGCGCTTGCAGAAATGTTGAGCCCGTTCGACTAAGGTTTTGGACCATCGTTTCTCTTCGATGAGTTCATTAGAGATTTCAAAAAAAAAATAAATAAAAAAAAATCAAATCAGTTTTCTTAGTTTGGATTCAAAATTAAGAAACCTTGATCCTATCCTATCGTTCTTTGGCGCTTGCAGAAATGTTGAGCCCGTTCGACTAAGGTTTTGGACCATCGTTTCTCTTCGATGAGTTCATTAGAGATTTCAAAAAAATAAATAAATAAATAAAAAATCAAATCAGTTTTCTTAGTTTGGATTCAAAATTGAGAAACCTTGATCCTATCCTATCGTTCTTTGGTGCTTGCAGAAATGTTGAGCCCGTTCGACTAAGGTTTTGGACCATCGTTTCTCTTCGATGAGTTCATTAGAGATTTCAAAAAAATAAATAAATAAATAAATAAATAAAAAATCAAAAAATCAGTTTTCTTAGTTCTGATTCAAAATTGAGAAGCTTTGATCCTATCCTATCGTTCTTTGGTGCTTGCAGAAATGTTGAGCCCGTTCGACTAAGGTTTTGGGCCATCGTTTCTCTTCGATGAGTCTATTTGGGATTTTTATAAAAAAAAGGGACATAGACCACTAAGGTTAAACCAATTGCGTTCTTTGATCAGGATTGATTCAAGAAAAGCCTTGTCCAGAGTGTGGAGACAGCTTGACTGTTCTAGGCAAGGGTCCTCCAAACGGGTTCATTAAGTAATCCTACCCTTACCTGGGGGCAATTCTATCAATTGAGGTTTCATAAGACCGGGTTAGGAGGCCTATGTGTACTCTCTCGTCTTTAAATCTTAAAAAATTAAAAA
Organism: Umbellularia californica; assembly: GCA_028538565.1. Lineage (NCBI taxonomy): Eukaryota > Viridiplantae > Streptophyta > Magnoliopsida > Laurales > Lauraceae > Umbellularia > Umbellularia californica. The sequence goes on along the minus strand of JAPQWN010000002.1, from coordinate 70,647,449 downwards.
AAAAAATCAAAAATAAAAAAAAAGATTTTCAAAAAAAAAAATCTTAAAAAAATAAAAAAATCAAAATAAAAAAAAAATAAAAAAAAAAGATTTTCAAAAAAAAATCTTAAACAAAAAAAAAAGATTTTTTTTTTAAAAAAAAAAAAAAAAATGAAAATCTTAAAATAAAAAAAAAATCTTCAAAAAAAAAAACTCTCGTCATTTTAGATTCAGATCCGAGAAATTGTGGTTCCTTCCCTTCTGGGTACTGGTGCTCGCGGAAATCGTTGAGCCCGTATTCGGATCGGAATACCATCTGCTCTCTTTGATGAATCCAATCTTGACATTTCAAAAAAAAAAAAAAACAAAGAATCCCATCTCATGGATGCGATCTCCAACATTTGTGCATAGCAATACTGGTACGCCCTTTCAGGGTCTACTGTATCTGTGACCGGCACATTTGTAACTCCTACCTTATATTCTTCTTATCTCGAGCAAGCCCTGCTTCTCGATAAGTCGAATTTAGGTTTACAATTGCTTCTAGCAGTCACTGGAACGCTCATTCTGGGCTCACCATACTTGCTGTCAGAACAATTGTACCATCTATGGCTTTTTGCCTTCTTCATGTCGCTTGGGTCATATCCCTTAAGCGATTTGAAAAGACAACCATAGAAATTCCCATTTATGATCATTATATTCTTGTGATTACTAATGGATGTGGTCCTGTTTTCAGAACTTTTTCGAAACTAACAATGGCAGCCTTAACCATTATCTTCGATGAGAACAAGCACCAACTCATGCTTCAACAGAAGCAAAGCGCGCGCACTCATAAGCGCCCTGTCAGCTGCCGAAGCGTTAACTCCCTCGGCAACTCTCTGAACTCCGGGTCGACCTCGACTCCCCGGACCATCGTCTTCGGGACACTGGGACCATTCCCACTTCCCGAAGAACAAACTGCGCCTGCCAAAAGGCAGAAGATCGCCTCTCAACGTGTCACTCCCGTGACACCAAAGGCGAGCGCCCAAAAGCCTGAAGCCCGCGGCACCCCCGCGAAGCCTCGACCCACAAACAACCAGGTCTATCCCAAGACTTGGTCTCCAAGACCTTCCCCAAAACAAAGGAGGTCTCAAACCTCCACCAAGCCAGCATACCTGGCCCCACTCAAAAAGAACCAGTTCTACCCTCTTGCCTACATGAAAGAGGAGAGACCCATCTCCAACCTGACTCCCAAGTCAACCCAGCATGAGCCGGCTTGTTCCTACAGGCCCAAAATCAGATCATGCATCACCAGGCCTCTCCAAGCACCTGCTAAGGCCTACACCCCTTCAGTTCGACCCTTTATCTCTACAGGGGCCGAACTCGAAAGGTTTAAAGCTTCGCTGCAACAGGCAAAGGACCGGGTCCGCATCCTGTCCTTGCCCAACCACAAAGAAGACAAGCTCGGCTGCTGCACCCGAGGGAGCACATCCTTCATCGTCAGAGCCCAGCCAGAGCTGACCAAAGCTCAAATCGCTCGTCGAGCACGCCGCCGTGCGTCATATCGACAAAAGAGACTAGAGAAGCAACGGACCCAGCCTCCTACACTTCAAGTCTCCCATAAATGGGTCGAAAAAGAAAGACCCGACCAAGTTGCTGCCGTCCATATGGTTGGAAAAACCAGAAGACGCCAAAAGTCAGCATCAAAAATCCATGTCCGACGTCCGGTGACCCGTAGCGTCACCGGGACACGAAGACATCCTGAAGAATCTCCTGACCCTTCAAGCCAAGGACGGGAGAGTAATCCTTCATCAAGCTCTTCATCAAAAAGAATGAGCCCCAGCTCGGTCACCAGGACGATTTCTTCGTTCGAATCCCGAGGGATGAACGTCTTGGCTACAAGTTCTGAGCCACCACCTCAGAATCCACCTCGAGATGATGCGCTCACACGCATCCAGCAGTTGGAACAAGGCCAGCAGAGGATTGAAACTCTGATGGAAAACATTGTCCTTGTCGTCCAAAATCAGGCGAACAATGAGCCTCCTCCGAATCATAACAATAACGAGGAGAATTGTGAAGAAAATGAGTCACGCGCCCTTACCAAAAAGGACGTAGACAGTATCCTCGCCAAAGCTAAAGAAGAGGATATACTCAAAGAGCATGGGATCAAGCCACCATATCCTTTATGGATGGACTCGGTCCCGTTCCCCACAAAATTCAAGCATCCTACTCTCCAAACATATACGGGGAAAGGATCGGCCAGACAGCACGTCATCCACTTCAAGATCTTGACGGGAGCTATCGCGGATCAAGATGCACTCAAGATTCGCCTCTTTGCAAGTACCCTAAAAGGTACGGCCTTCGATTGGTACTCCACTCTGCCGGAGAACTCCATTCAGAACTGGGCTATGCTGGAGACACGCTTCCTGACCCACTTCCAAGGTGAGGATCATCCTGTTACTATGGCTCAGCTCTGCAGCCTAAAACAGGGAGAGAATGAGTCAACTTATGACTTCATTCACAAGTGGAAAGCAATGGCGTACAAATGCTCAGATGTACTGCCACAAGCGTCGCTAGTCGACATCTGCCGAAACAACATGAGAGCTAAAATCCGCTCCATGATCATCGGCAATAAATCAAAGAACCTGGGGGAACTCCTGGAAGCTTCCATGGAAGCTGAAACGGTGATCAAAGACCTCAACAGTCAGAAATCATCAAAGAAAGAGCCGACTGCTGTTGCAACCTCTAAACCAAAGAAGAAGGAGGTTCTCAATGTGCAGACTAAGTCAGCTCCTCAGCAACCAAAGAAAGCTGAAAATAGAGCTGCAGGTAAGAGACCTGAACTCTCTGATGCCTTCAAAGAGCGAGTAGAAAAGAAATATCCGTTCGATGAAGACGTCGAAGAAATCTTTGAGGCTCTCCTAGCAAATGGCAAACTCATTTTGCCAGAGCCCAAAAGACCTGGAGACGTTGGCAAAACCAATGATCCTCGGTACTGTCCATACCACCAGATGGTCTCGCATCCTCTCAATCAATGCTTTGTTGTGAGAGAGAAGATAAACGAGATGTGGAAAAACGGAGTCATCACCTTTGACAAAAACTATGGGACTGCCTCCGTCAACATGGTGTCATGTGGACAAACACCAAAATCACCGAAGAAGAAGATCACTACTTCCTTCAAGGTGATAAAAAGATTTCAAACGTCCGAAGTGTTGGTTCCTTGCCCGACACCAGACGGACAACCCATATGGGTACATCCCGATCTCCTGGAAGATGAAAATTGGGAGATCGTCAAAACAAAGCCGACCGCTCAACAGCGAAGGCAGGCTAGGAAACATCTCCTCAGGCTCAAACGGCAAGAGAAGACCCAGCCAAAACAAGAAGTTCATGAAAAGGCAGAGGCCTCTTCTACCACTTCACTCGGGGCAACAGAAACGTCCCCTCCAGAGACTTCAAAGGCGGTAAGAAACTTCACTCTCAGTGATTTCATGCCACCTCAATTCAAAAAAGAAGCCATGCAGGGGGCATCATACTCTTGCAACTCGGTAGTTGGATTCTCCATTGATGGATACGAGTCCAGCGACACCGACGATGGATTTGAGCCCAACTACACCGATGAGTGGGAGGAATCTCTTGAAACAGGAGAGTATCTCTCCGACGAAGAATGGGTTCCTGAAACTCACCTTATGCCAGTAATCTGGTATAACCCCTTGCAACCACAAGGATCCTGGTCTGATGATGAAGAAGACCAAGAGGCTGCACAAGAAGATGCTGTTAACCCAGCACCTGTCATTGCTCCAGTGGAAATCAACTATGTTGAGCCACACGGAGAAGACGAAGAAGAGGATCTGGCTCACATGCCTGATCTTGAAGAATATGCAAGGATCTTGCAGCGTCTCGCTCTAGAACAAGAGCAAGACCGCGTCAACGAGATTCCTCACAATCCAGAGCCGGAAGTCCCTGAAGCCCATCAGGTACCTCCTCCCTCAACTCCTGAAAATGGAGAACATTGCTGGATTGACGATCCTCTTACATCCGAGGATGAGTCTGACTCCGAGCAGGCAACATCTCCTATCAGAGCTTCCTGTAATGTAATATATCAGGACTATAGCTCTTCTGAAGCGTCGTCTGATGAGATTACCTACACTCCGACGACGCCTAGCAATGTATCCTCTGGAGCTACCTCGTCTCACGTGACTTTCACAGAGATGACACCCTCTCAGGTTTCTTCTCCTGAAACTGTGACTTCAGGATACACATTCTTCCCGACTCATCATCATGAAGAAAACCCAACTTGGGGTGATGGATGGGTCAACGAAGAAGAAAAGCTGCTGGATGCTGTTCAGGACTTGCTCCCGGAAAATGCTCCGTGCAACACAATCACTGAGGATGGCAACTCTGCTGCAGATACATCCCCAGTAGATGAAAAACGACAGCCTCTTGATCCTGAAGACAATCTTCCAAACGAAGATCCTTCTCAAGAAGCTCTCGAAGTTGGTAGAGGCACCCGCTCTGGCCGGGACTACCACAAGAATTACAACCAATCTTCCTTTACTTATGTAAATCCTTCGGGAAAAGATGTTGTAAGCCCCCCCAGTGGCAACAATGATGAACATGCAGGCCCTAAGGAGGCTTTCAAGTATGACTTGGTTGAGCACTTCAAACACATACCTGCACGTCTTCACATCCTGGATTTATTACGAATGTCTCCACGCACTCGTGATAATCTCATCTCAGAATTACAAAAACTGAATGAGGATGTCGACAAACATGCCCCGCAAGTCCTCCAAATTGAAATGGACTACCGGGTCAAAAACTCTGAAACTTCCTCAAAGGGAGAAAAGAAAACTGAGGGATCATGCATCCAATGCCTCTCGGTTCAAAGGGCAGCCATTGCAACCATCGCCTTCACTAAGGAAGACCTCCTACTCGGCGAAGCAAGGCACAACCGACCCCTGTACTTCACAGGGTACATCAAAGAAATGCCGATACATAGAGTTCAGATCGACCCAGGTTCTGCACTCAACCTTATCTCCAGTTCGGCTCTTGAAGAGTTGGGCATCCCACCCAGCAAGCTAAGCCACACATCTGTATCTATCTTTGGATACGATGGGAGCACTCAAAGGCCTATCGGCAAAATCAGGTTCAAATTGCAAATCGGTGATCTTATCTCTGAGGTCACTGTGTATGCAATAAAAACCCCCTCATGCTACAACATCCTTCTCGGACGTCCTTGGATACACGAAAACGGTGTTGTCCCTTCAACTCTACATCAATGCATCAAGTTCGTCGGCGACGACGGCATGGTACATCGTGTCTTTGCGGACAGAAAACCCTTCAAAGGTAAAGAAGTCCACTTCGCAGACTCCCAGATGTATGAAGGAGAAAAAGAAGAAGAGGAAACAGCACCCCCTGCTGAAAATCTCCAGAAAGATAAAGGCAAGGCTCCTCAAAAATCACCGGAAGAAAGCAAACCCTCCGGCAAATTAGAAGAGAGTAGTCAACCTCCCTTCGTCATCTCCCTCAAATCTTCAAAACCTTTGGTCATCACGACTAAAGTGAAGAAGGCGAAACAAAAGCCTGGGGGCAAATTTGTTGTCTCTCTCGTGTCTATCATGCAAGACACAGACTCGGACTCAGAGCCAGAAGACGATGCATCGTCAAGCCAAGCTGACACTCAGCAAGTTCAGCCTGCTCTCACTCCGATGGAGACACCTGCTGATGTAGAAGATCCTACGTCTGCTACCTTTGTTGTTCCGGCAACATCACCAAAGCAAAGACCGATCTTCTTTCATAGATCGGACGCTTCTTCATCAAACTCCATGCTGGAACCTTTCCAAAATGAAGGTATGCCTCAGCTATCTCTATATAGTCCTGTGGCACAAGCAATTATGAAGAAAATGGGCTATAACGCTCAAAACCCAGTCGGTTTGGGAGAAAGACGCGGTATTCTCACGCCATTGGAGCCCGCCTTGACCAAAAACCAGCTGGAAGATTGGAGACTCTACGGATATGTAGAAAAGTCTTCATATGGGTTAGGGTATGATCCCGACACTCCTCTGAGACAGTTGACATAAAAGCTTAAAAGTCGTTTTACCGACCAAGCCTCAACATCTCAAGTCCACGAAGACATCGATCTCCCCGGAAATCTCTTTAAAGAGTTACCTGACAAAGATCCAGGAAGCTCATCCAATTTGTACGATTTCTCTGATGATGAAGAGGAATCGCCCGATAATACAGACTTGTGCTATTCTGACCCAGAAGAACCCTCGTCTCCAAAAGAAATACCAGACTCAACAGGCGATTGGGACTATCTCATAGCAAGCCTTGAGGAGATCACCAATCAAGAAAATCCATGGAAAGGAACAGAGCCTTGGTCTGGTAATGCAGTTGAAACTCCAGAAGGTTTCGTTGAGTTGGAAGCCTCCGAAAGTATTGTGGAGGAACCACCTTCGAACCTTCCGACAGAAGATCCTGTTGAAAAGATAGACTTGGGAACACCAGATAACCCACGTCCTGTATTCATAAGCAAGAATATAAAGGATGATGAGTTACCCGAGTATATCTCTTTTCTTCGCGAGTTCGTTGATTGTTTTGCTTGGTCTTACGCTGAAATGCCTGGTTTAGACCCCAAAGTAGCAGTCCACAAACTCAATCTTCAAGAAGACATCAAGCCTGTCAAACAAGGCCAAAGAAGATTCCGTCCAGATGTGATGGATAAAATTGAACAAGAAGTTCAAAAGCTCAAAAGCGTCGGCTTCATCCGTGAGGAACAACATCCAGAATGGTTGGCCAACATTGTCCCCGTGACAAAGAAAACTGGGCAGATCAGAGTCTGTATTGACTATAGAGACTTGAATGGCGCTTGCCCTAAAGATGAATTCCCGCTCCCCATACCGGAGGTGATGATTGACAATACCTGCGGATTTGAGCGAATGACATTCATGGATGGCTTCTCTGGCTACAATCAGATAAAGATGCATCCCGAGGATGAAAAACACACATCTTTTCGGACTCCATTTGGCGTGTATTGCTACACTGTCATGCCATTTGGTCTGAAAAATGCTGGTGCCACATATCAGAGGGCTATGATGAAAATATTCCAAGATATGCAGCACAAGACGGTCGAATGTTACGTTGATGACCTCGCCGTCAAAAGCAGAAGAAAAGAAGACCATCTCAAAGATCTTCGGGAAGTCTTCCTCCGACTTCGCAAATACAAACTGCGGATGAATCCTCTAAAATGCTTCTTCGGCGTCTCGTCGGGTAAGTTTCTCGGATTCCTTGTTCGGAAAGCTGGAATAGAACTTGACCCCATAAAAGTCAAGGCTATTCTAGAAATGCCCCCTCCAAGAACCCTAAGGGAACTAAAAGGGCTCCAAGGGAGATTGGCCTACATCAGACGGTTCATCTCCAATCTTTCAGGGAAATGCCGTCCATTCTCTCGATTGATGAAAAAGGGTGTAGACTTTGTCTGGGATGCCGACTGTGAAGCCGCATTTCAAGATATCAAGTCATACCTGACCAAACCTCCAGTGTTAGCTGCCCCTGCCACTGGAAAACCATTCATCTTGTACACAAGAGCTCTTGATCATTCTGTAGGCGCTTTGCTTGCACAAGAGAATGGTGAGGGAAAAGAAGCTGCTCTATACTACCTCAGCCGCATGCTAGTAGGTGCAGAGCATCGCTACTCCCCAGTCGAAAAAGAATGCCTTGCAGTGATGTTCGCCGTACAAAAGCTACGTCACTACTTGCTTTCCAACACAGTCTACCTGGTCTCGAGGATCAACCTCTTGAAGGTCCTTGTCACAAAGGCAGGTTCTCTCAATGCCCGACTGGCAAAATGGTCCATCCTTCTATCACAATTTGATATAAGGTATGTGCCACAAAAAGCAATCAAAGGCCAAGCTCTAGCAGACTTCCTTGCAGAGCATCCATTGCCTAAAGATTCCCCACTCAGAGATGATCTCCCAGACGAACCTGTCTACAACGTGGAGACTTCCTCACCAAATGCCTCCTGGGACATGTACTTTGACGGTGCAACCAGGACAAATGAAAACAGAAAGCTGATCTCGGGAGTTGGCATCCTCTTTGTTAGCCCCGACAAATGCATGATTCCACACGCTTTCTCGCTACTGGAACCATGCACAAACAATGCAGCTGAATACCAAGCTCTGATCCTAGGATTGGAACTCGCCATCGAATCTGGTATCACCATGCTGGAAGTCTTTGGAGACTCTCAACTGATCGTCAACCAGATGAATCAGAAATATGAAGTCAGGAAGCCCGATCTGCTGCCTTATTACAACAAGGCACAATCGCTTCTGCAAAAGTTTGACATTTGCAACATCACCCACATTCGTAGAGGTGAAAATATCCGTGCAGATGCCCTGGCCGGACTTGCCGCATCAATGGCGATCCAGGAAGGGGAAAACATGCAAATTAGGGTGTGCGAGAGAAGGATCCTCCCTCCTCTTAACACACACCAAGCAGTTGCCGAATGCCACCGAGTGGTTGGAAGTCGGATCTCTATCCTTCAACCTTCAATCGTTGACTGGAGGGATCCGTTCATTGATTACACTATGTTCGGAATCCTACCTGAAGATCCAAAAGAACGGGTAAGCATACAAAGGCGAGCCCCAAACTTTCATTTGGATATCCCTTCAAAAATCCTCTACAGGAAATCCTTCAACGGAGTACTTCTACGCTGCTTGTCACAACAAGAGGCCGAAGAAACACTTAAAGAAGTTCATGCTGGTCTTTGTGGAGCCCATCAGGCAGGTCCTAAGCTCTATGATCAGATAAAAAGGTTAGGTTACTATTGGCCTACCATGGTTGCTGATGCAATGCAATTTGCCAAGCGCTGCCAACAATGCCAAGTTCATGGAGACTACATTCACATGCCTCCGGAATGGCTACATCCTACAGCAATCTCATGGCCTTTCGAAGCATGGGGCATGGACATCATAGGTCCCATCTCTCCCCCTTCAAGCAAAGGTCATCGCTTCATCTTCGCCGCAACGGATTATTTCTCCAAGTGGTCAGAAGCATTTGCGTTCAACGAAATGAAGACCTCATCAGTTCTTCAGTTCCTGCGCACCAACATCATTTGTCGTTTCGGCATACCCAAAAGATTCGTCCATGATAACGGACCACAATTCCGGGATCATCGATTCTACAGGTTCTGCGACAAATACAAAATCCAAAGCTGTCCTTCGACTCCATACAATCCGGCAGCAAACGGATTAGCAGAAGCCTTCAACAAGACACTCTGCAAAATCCTCAAGAAAATGGTCTCTAGTCACAAAAGAGACTGGAGCGACAAACTGTCTGAAGCTTTGTGGGCCTATCGAACCACCGTTCGAGGACCAACCCATAGCACACCATTCTCCTTGGTCTATGGATGCGAAGCTGTCGTGCCCCTAGAGGTACAAATTCCTTCTCTGAGGGTATCTCTACAAAATGACATGACTCAAGAAAGCAATGTCAAATTGCGACTCCATGAGCTGGACAATCTCGACGAGAGACGGCTCGAAGCTCGACAAAGCATTGAACTTTACCAAGCACGCATGGCAGGATCTTTTGACAAAAAGGTCAGGCAACGCGCCTACAAAAAGGGTGACTTGGTTCTTGCGGTAAAAAGACCAATGGTCTTCGCTCACAAGTCCAAAGGCAAGTTTGAACCAAAATGGGAGGGACCCTACGTCATCGACAAGGTCTTCTCCAACGGCGCATATGCCCTCCTAAACATGGAAGGCGACAGATGTATGCTGCCTATCAACGGCAAGTTCTTGAAGCGGTACTACCCTTGAAGACTTACCCAACTGGGTAAGAGCAATGCCTGTATGGCCAAAACCTGTTCTCAGGTACTCGCTCATCAAACCCACTCTCTTTAGAATTTTCATATCAAATGTCAAAATTTCTAGAGATTCAAAAACAATGCTTACTTTCATCGTTTCATTGTTCAAAAACAAAAAAAATCCAAGTTTAGGAGCCTCTCCCTGACTTGACCAAAGCTTTCGATCCTTGAACCAAAATTCATGGTTTGAAACAAAAATCCGGATTCAGGGATTTCCACCCTAGTCCACCTTACCTTTTACCGCCAAATGGTTCTAGGTCAAAATTTACGACCCTCGTGTCTTTAAACAAAAAAAAAATGGTTTTTCAAAAATCGTGGGGATATGACATCAAAATCAGTACCCGCAAAACAAAAATTTTGAAAAAAAGCAAGGATGCGACATTCCATCGATACTTGCACCCAAAATCGCAGGGAAGCGACATTTCGTCGATACTTGCAAAATCCAAAAACCGTGGAGAAGCAACAAACCAGTTGATATCCACAACCCAATTTCAAAAATCGTGGAGATGCAACATACCAGTTGCTATCCACAACCCAAATTTCAAAGGTTCGAGAAAACCTCAAATTTCAAAAATCACGGGGAAACGACATCAAGTCAGTACCCGCAAAATCAAAAGTTTTGGGAAAAGCAGGGAAGCGACGCTTAGTCGATATTTGCACCCCAATTCGCGAGGAAGCGACATTCCATCGATACTTGCAAAACCTAACCCGCGAGGAAGTGACATTCCATCAATACTCGCAAAACCGAATGAGCAAGGAAGCGACATTCCATCGATACTTGCAAGACCATTCAGCGGGGAGGCGACATTTAGTCGATACCTGCATTTTGAAAGCAAAAAAAAAAATCTGGCTATAAACGCCAAAACCTGGCTCTTTTGCCCAAAAACCGGCTATCAATGCCACCAAACCGGCTATAAATGCCACAAACCGGCTATCAATGCCACAAAAAATTGGCTTTCACGCCGGCAAACCAAAACTTGGCTTTCAAAAAATGGCTATCAATGCCACCAAACCGGCTATAAATGCCACAAATTGGCTATCAATGCCACCAAACTGGCTATAGATGCCACAAAACAAAAACCGGCTATCAATGCCACCAAATCGGCTATAAATGCCACACACAAAAAAAGACCTGACTCTCATGTCAAAACCGGCTATAAATGCCACAAATTGGCTATCAGTGCCACAAAACCGGCTATAAATGCCACAAATTGGCTATCAATGCCACCAAACTGGCTGTAAATGCCACAAAAACACCGGCTTTCATGCCAAATTCGTTTCCCCTACCAAAACAACCATTTGACAAAAGATTTTCACAAAATGACAAAGCTTTTGATCAAATCCCATTTAGCAATTGCTTTCATCACAAAAAGATTTGAGTGAGCGTAGGGAAAACAAAAAAAAAAGAAGTACCAAAAATACATGTGGTACCAAAAAGAAAAAAAAAGAAAGTGTTCACAAGCACTACAAAACAAAAAAAAAGAAAAAAGAAAAGTACCAAAAAAATACATGTGGTACCAAAAAAAAGAAAGTGTTCATAAGCACTACAAAAAAAAAGAGTACCAAAAAATACATGTGGTACCAAAAACAGAAGAATGGTTTCTGCTATAAAAAATCAGGAGCTTAGCCAAAAATGGTCTCCAGCCAAAGCTTCAGCTCCTCAAGCAAACTTTTGGCCTCAGCCGTCAGAGTTTCCAAGGCACGCTTCTTCAGGAACTTGCCATGAGATGCTGGCGAATGCCGTAGCCCTTCTTTTACACCGGGAAGCTCTTCCCCAGCAGTTTGCCATCGTTCGTTTTCTAGAGTCCTCCTCTCGAGAACTTGACCGGCATCTGCAACCCTGCTGATCAGAGTACTCTCCCTGTCACGAGCCTCTGTTATAGCAGCCCACTTCGCATCGACTTGTGCCTTCAAATGCTCAAGACGTTTCCTGGCCTCCTCAACTTCCCTATCAAGGACGTTAAGGTCATGCCTCAATCCGATGATGGCTAGCTCTTCCTTGTTCTTCTCCCGAACTAGCTGCTTCTTGCTTTGTGTAGCCTCATTCAGGTCAGACTTAGCCTTATCAGCAGGGTCCAAGAACATCTCCTTGAAGAATTGGTCGTCAGGGAAACCCATGGTCTCAAACCACTTGTCACCCAGTGCAATGATCCTATCAACGATCGCCCTGGCACCTGTGACATCCAGACCAACCTCTTCGGTGTCGGTCAGAATCTCCTGTACATGTGGGATCATGCCGAATCCTGCCTCCAAGTGTCCAGAAAGGAGAGTCTTGACCCAAGAACTCAAAACCCGAGCCAGCACATTCTTCGCAAATTGAAGAGACGAACTGGATGAAGATTCACCCTTCTCCGCTGATCGGCTGCTCATGTCATGTCCCATTGGAAGAGTAACAAAAGAACTCTTTTCACTTGGAGCCACTGGAGAGGGAATCTCAACACGAGGCATCTCCTCAATCATATCAGAACTGGTCTCTACCTCCGGATCGACCTCTGGCATCCCTTGCTCTGGTTCTGAAGGAAGCGATGGACTCTCTTCTGTCACTTCAAAACCTGCAAATGAAACACAAAAAGGTATGAATATGATCCTGTTCAAAAAAAAAAAAAAAAAAAAAAACCATCAGGGTCATCACTACAAAGTACCTTCTTCAACGACTGGCGGAACACTCTCTTCCTCCATGAACTCATCGGAAGCATCATCAACATTTGCGTCCATTGATGGTTCAAAGTCATCAGAATCTTGTGGCGAGTCATCAGAATCTTGTGGCGAGTCAGCTGACAAGAAAAAATGTTAGCAAATCAAGTCGCAGGCACAAAAAAAAGAGAAAGCGAAGGAAGTCATACCAGTCGGAGATTCCGGAGTCATTCCAGAGTCCCTAGGTTCTTCTTCAGATGCCATAACCGGCTCCATCACCGCCTCATCGGTCGGAACCTCAGGCATCGCCAAGTCTTCATCCTCTGCTAAAAAAAAAAAAAAGCAGCAGCAGGGTGAGAAAACAAATCAGAACATGGAAAGCCCTATGAAAGAAGCAGATAACGAAAAAGGAAGAATCATACCTTCACCAATGGTCTCTTCTCCACGGCTTCTTTTCTCTGGAGGCTCGTCGACAGCCTCTGGCACCTCCTCGTTGATAGTAAGAGGGATTTCCATGTCAGGAGAGTCCTCATGTGGCCCCTCGCTGCGATGATGACTCCTCCTCTTCTTACCTCTACGGGTTCGCTTCCTAGAAGAACCCGCCCCACTATCAGAGTCAGGTTTCTCACTTGACTCCTCACTGGATGGTCTGCTCTCGCCCGTAGACTCCGCGGAAGCTCGCCTCTGTGCCGCTTGCATCCAAGCGTCGAGCTCAGCTTCCTCCTGTTCTAGCTGCTCCAAAGCCTCATCAGGTACTTCCCGAACAGCTTCAGAACCAATGACGCCCTGGTCACCGAGAAAGCCTATCTTGTGCTTCTCTCCAGAAAGGAATGCCCAAACTTCCTCTCGCCGGACGCCATCCGACTTCCCAATGCCTTTTCCAGAAGACAGCTTTACATCAAGCTCCTTCTTGGAAAGCCCCCGATATGCCAAAAAGCTCTCCGCGAACCACTTCGTGAAGCCGGCAGTTCGGAAAGTCGACAGCTCAGGATAAGAAATCGCGGCAGTAGTATCTTCAGCACTATAGAAAGCCCATGCATTTCTGCCATCCTGCAAACCCCCAAAACGCTTCACCATACTCGAAGGCGCTCCAACAACGCCTTGAGAGAAGCCCAACTGAAGTGCAAAGCGAGAAGGTACATACGGCTGGATATCGACGAAAAGATGTCTGCGGTACACCATCGTGCCGACTCGTATGCTGAAAAGCCACTCCTTCTCTGCATTTGACAAAGAGTAATGCCTTCCCGACCCTGCTCTGGTAGAGTCTAGGGAGGCACCAAAATCAAAAGCCTTCTTCCGCAACTCCGGAGAAAGCTTAACTGAAGACTGCCCCATCTCGACGTCCCTGAACCGTCGGATCCTCATGCGGGCAAACAAAAGTGATTCGGATACGGCTTTTCCCTTAGCCAATCGAATCATCAGAGGATCATCATCCTGTGCAGCACCCAGCTGGTGGAAGCCAGGACAGTGGTATACAAACCACGAATAAAAGATATGGGCTGAAAATACCCTATTCATAGGGAGCCCAAGCCGAACCAAAAAAGCAGCAGCCTGCAGTTCGGTACACAGGTAGGAGTAAAGAGCGGGCACCAAAGCAAGCCGCTCTCCAAACGCCATCTGACAAGCCGGAAATATACAATGCGGCCTGATGTGCGTCCCATCTCCACCAGCAAAAATAGCCTCACCTAGCCAAAAAGTGAGGTAAACAGCAAGATCTCTCCGCAGTGTAATGTCAGAACAAATGGCATCTGTGCTCGCGAAGAAACCCTTCAACTCTTCCTGCATGGCCAAAGTCTTCTTCCTGTCTTCCCGGGTCATGCTATCAGAAGGTTCTCCACCGTCAAAGGAGTTGAAGAATGAAAAGCCATAACTCTTCCAACTACTCTATCTCACTTTCGAGCCCTCCTTCAAAAAATCATAGAAGGCGACGAGCTGAAAGTATAGGAGCCTGAACTCCTCTGACTGCTCCTCAAGGACGCTGTCAATCGGCATGAACTCCTCATAGAGTTTGCCAAGGATGGGCAATCCAGTAATAGCACTCAACTCCTTCAGAGAAAAACCAATCTCACCGTTCGTGACAACGAAGGTATTGGTCTGAGGGAGGAAAGACTCCAACATAGCCATGAAGGCATCATCGGAAAAAGTCACGGTCTCCCTGAAAGCGCGGACCGCGTCAAAAATCCCGGCTTCCTTCAAAACGGCGCCCCCAATCAGCAAGGTGTGGTCAGTCCATGACTTCCAATCGGAGTCAGCATTGAAACGGCCACGAAGTCGAAAAGGCTTCACCCAAGTACTGCCGTCACCGCTGAAAACGCCAAGGCCCACCGGTCTCAAATCGACCGACGGATAATCAGAGCCCTGGTAGCCGCTGGCTGGCATCAACATGTCCATACGGACAGGTGGCTTCTCCGCAAAACCGGAAGGTCCACCAACAAAAACCCCGGTCTTGATCACACTGGTCCTCTTCACCCAGCTCGGAGGATCTTCCCTCTTAGGGCACGTGGGAGAAAGGCTCAGGATCGAGATGGTCCGGTCAAAAGACGACCGGGTAGAAATAGTTCTCTCTTCACCATCAGCCGTGTAAGAGAACTGAAAACATCTCCTTTGGTATGTCAAGTCGTCAGGGACTGCATCTCCAAAGAAGAAGGTAGGCTTGGGCAAAACCCTCAGATCGTCCATAACCCAAGGACGGTTGCTTACCATGATCTTATAGAACTCCTCATCCTTGAGAGCGATCAATCGCTGTCTCATCTCATCACGATTGAGGGAATCGCATTCTTCCAAGTTCTTCTCAATAAACTGGACCTTCTCCCAGGCCTGCTGAACGGCCACATTAGAAGATCTGGCGGATCGACGAGGTACGCTTGTAGCAGGCTCTTTACCCTTGTTCGCTCTGGAGGAACCACCTGCAAAGGTTGGAAAAGAAAAAGATCGTCATCAAAATAACAGGATTTCGCTAAAAAAAAAGAAAAAAGGGTCACTTTGTCCCACCAAAAATCTGGCGAAATTTTGGCATGACCCCGGGGCAATTCCAAAGAAAAAGGAAATACCCCGACGGAAATAGAAAGTTTGAAGATGGGCTCAACATCGCTGCAAGCTCCGAGACTCCAAACTTTCGAAACCTCAAAATCTCCGCAAAATCAAGAAGGGCTCAACATCGCTGCGAGCTCCAAATTCCCAAATTTGCAAAGATTTTCAGGTATGCTATCATGCTCAATCTACAAATAGTACATGCATGAACATCTAGATTTGCACAAAAAACGCATTATCATGATGAGCAAAAAAAAAAAAAAAAAAAAAAAGAAGAAGAAACTTTCTCGAAAAAAAGGGGAGAAAGAAAAGAAAAAAAAAAAAAAAAGAAACTTTCTCAAAAAAAAGAGAAGAAAGAAAACAGCAAAAAAAAAAAAAAAAAAAAATAGGCCATGTGGCCGTACGGACCAGATCCGTACGGATCTGTCCGTACGGCCCACAAAAAAAAAAAGAGAAAAAAAAAAACGTGAAAAAAAAAAAAGAAATCACGTGGAAAAGAAAAAGAAAAGAAAAAAAAAAGAAGGAAAAAAAAAAGAAAAGAGAGAAACTTTCTTCTTTTTACCATCCTATTCTCTACATGGAGTTTTCTTGAAAGAAAAAGAGAGAAAACTTACTTGAAGCCATTGATGGAGAAGAAGAAGGAAAAAGCTTGAAGATCCTTGAAGAAGAAAAACTCTTGGTCTTGGAGCTCTCTTGAGATTGTTGCAAAAGAAAGCAATAAGGGCAAGAGATCCTACCTTCCTTTGCTTTTATAGGAGAGAGCAAATCAAAGAAGGAAACAAAGAAGAAAGGTAAGTGTTACTAATTAGTAACCTTACCAAAAGAGAAGGAATTAGAAAGATTCTTTCCCAAAAAAGAAAGATGTCTTTGAGAGATTTCCTCCCAAAATCAATCAATGAGAGATTCTCTCCAACAAAATAGGAGATTGGAGATTCTTTCCCAAAAAGAAAGATACCTTGAGATATTCTCTCCCAAATTAAGGGAATATGAGAGATTCTCTCCCATAAAGATATTTTTAGATATTCTCTATCCAAATGAGATATCTTTAGATATTTTTTACAAAAATGACCCCACATGAGATCTAAGCCATCCTAAAAAGCTTAAGGTCCCATGGGCTAGCCCATATGAGCCAGGTTTGACCACCTAGGCACTAAAAAAAAAAAAATGGGCTTTTAGTCAGAAAAAAAAAAATCCCTCTTACCAAGAGCATACAATAATGGTTCCATGCCTCTTTTGAGTCGATTGAACCATACAAAAAATCCCAAGCCCCATGAGCTTCCAAAAATCAAACCATCCAGCCTCATATACCAAATTGAGCCAAAATCTTGAAATTGACATTTCACAAAAATCCAAACCACTCCAATGGACCCACACAGTCCCAAAGAGTGACCAAAAACCAAAATCCTGGTCCCCTAACTTGCCACATACAGCTTGTTAGGTCACAAGACCAAAACCAAAAACCAAATCCTGATCCCCCAACTTGCCACATACAGCTTGTTGGGTCACATGGTCAAAACCAAAACCCGATCCCCTAACCTGCCATATATAGCTTGTTAGGACACAAGGTCAAAAACAAAAGCCCAAATCCACATCCCTGATGTCATCTTCAAAACTTTGCCTCGAGATGGTATTTGATTCCTTTCACTACCATAAAATTCCCCTGGAAGCTCAAAGGCTACTCTACCAAAAGAAAGATTGCTCAAAGACTCTTGGTCAAGACACAAGCTCTCCTTCAAAAATCTCTTCGAGGCACATCGACTACAAAAGTCAAGCAACTCGTCGCTGTACCTCGAGGGGGCATTTGTTGACACCAAAAATGTCACTTTGCCTCTTCAACATCAAGAAAGCTGCATGAAGTCGCAACCTGCCATAAATAGGCAATGCAACTTCTCAAAAAATCAAATCTTGTCAGAATCAAACAAAAACTGCAAGATCCTTCAAGATAGCCAAGAGAAGAGTACATATGAAGTTTCGGGCCATTTCAGAATCATTTGGCCTAACTTCGCTTCTCCGACAGCTAAAATGGCGCTCCCGGCGGCGACATCATCGGAGACGTCAAAACTTCGATCAGAGCCTACAGATGACTCCAGCATGTCTCAAAAGGGCTCCACGCCAAATTTCAAGTCAAACCGACAACGTTTGACCCTCCATCAATGCTCGAGCAGCAAAATCAAGCCTCCCGGCGGCGGAAACCACCGAAGCCTTCGCTCATCAAACCAAGTGCATGAGTGGCTTCAACATGCTTCCAAAAGGCTGCACGTCAAATTTCAGGTCATTCTGACAACGTTTGACCAGGTTTCGATGCTCCGAGAGAAAATCAGGCCTACCGGCGGCGGAGCAACCCGGGACCATGACATCCAAAACAGAGCCCATGGAACGTCTCAAAATGACTCCAATAGGCTCCCCGTCAAATTTCAGGTCAATCGGACATCGTTTGACCACATATCAAAGCTCGGCATTTTCCCCGCAGCAAAATCAAGTGAAGCATCGACGGGACCCCAAACAGCTTCAAAACTCAAACAAAAGCCTATGTTGGTCTTATTTATTGCTCAGGAGGCTTCACCTCAAATTTCAGGTCATTCCGACATCGTTTGACCAAGTTTCAGCTTCTGGCGGAAAATCAACAGCTCTACGCGACAAAGTCTTCGGCATTCCCGGAAAATTGGAAACTTTGCACTCTAAAAATGCAAGGATTCTCATTAAGTTTTCTACAGGGAAATCAAGCCAATAAATGAGAAGAAATGTCAAGGAAAATACAGGAGAAAACGGCGACGAAAAAGACCTCAAAACGACCGCAAAACGGGCTCCGAAGGGGAAAAATCCCCCAGGGTCGCAGACCCCTGCGACCATGGCCCATGGTCGCAGGCCCCTGCGACCATGGCCCATGGTCGCCGGTCCATGGTCGCCGGCGACCATGGCCCATGGTCGCCGGCGACCATGGAGGTCCGGGTCACCGGATTTTCCGCCGGTGACCCGTTTTTCCGTCTTTTTTCGCGTTTCGCGCACTTTGGCCCCTGTGGTTTCCTGAAAATGTGATTTTTAGTGCTTGAAATTGACTCATATCCGACGACATCCGTCAAAATCACGGGTCAACCTCCAAAAGCATAAAATCATCATTGATCGCTCCAAGATCGCCAACCGGCTGACCAAGAAAGTGCACTTTCTGTCCGACCGATCGTGAAATCGACAAGACAGATGTCACCGGCCCGCTCTTAGCTATCAATGTCTGAAGTTACATGTTCATCCGATGTCGATCAGCATGTAGATCCATCGATGATCATCGCCAGAAGAATTCCAGAAGACACGGCATGGCCCGCGACTCTTCGACTGCTCGGCGACCAATTAATGTGGTTAATTGACTAGCTTTATTGCAGTCATTAATTCATTTCTTTGGACGGCCCAATCAGAAGCAAGCATTTGGGAGTTACAAGTCAATTGATTCATGGCATTTAAACCATGAAACTCCTCCCATTATGGTAATTAAGGTGATTAAAAGCCCTTAATCTTCATCGGCCAATCAAATTCAAGGAAAAAGGAGTTACAAAATCAAGAAATAAATCTTGTAACTCCTCCCATTAAAGCCATTAAGGCTCATAAACCCTCCTAAATGGCTACCAAAAGCCTATAAATAGGAGAGCATTCCATCGAAAAAAGATCGGAAAAAAGAGGAGAAAATCAGAAGATCAGAAAAAAAAGGATCAGAAAGAGATCTGAGAGAAAGAAAAAGAGAGAAAAACTCTGCTGAAGTTCTGCACCGGCCACCACTACAAGGTGACAAAAGTCCCTTGGGGGGTACCCCCCCCCCCAAGGTCCTTGCCTTCTCCTGCTGCCTCCAATGGCTTAGACGTGGCTTTTCAGCCCGTCTACTTAGCTTTTTATTGGACATAGGACCTTCTCTTGGTCTTTGTCCTCTAAAAATCTGAGGTTATAGCCAAGCCAAGCGAATCAAGAGCATTTTCTGTTCTCATCTGCATGGATGATGGCGAAGCCCATACATGGCTTGCGACCGTCAATCTGAACGAGTCCCCCACAATCTCCTGAAAAGTTAGATCTTCCTTTTCTTGCTTTTCATTGTAGTTTGTATTTTTCTAAAAGAGACAAAAATCACAAATCTTGTCTTTCATTATTGATAAGAATTGTAAATCGGCTATAAACGCCAAAATCGGCTATAAATGCCAAACAAAATCGCCTTTCACGGCAAACCAAGAAAATGTCTCTTTTCTTAAATATTTGTGCAATGGAAAACTTGAAAGAAGTTGATTTCCTTTTTACTTGCGAAGGTTGATCTCCGGATTAACACTTGCAATTCCAAGTAAAATAGAAAATCTGGCACACCCACATAAAAGAAATGTTGATGCACGCTTCAGGGCCCGCCAGGGCGCGAAAGGGCCGGACCCGACGGGCTCCCACGTTCCGCCGACCCCGGTAGCCGCCCCAGACGGTGCCTCGGAGCGCGTTCCATCAAGGACCATGGAAAGCAATCAACGAACTCACGAAGAAAAGCGATATACTCGGATAACTCATCATCCTTTATATTCTTGCTTATGAATACAGGACGTGGGTTATCTGGTGTTCCCAAGTCTATCTTTTCAACAGGATCTTCTGTTAGAAGGTTCGAAGGTGGTTCCTCCACAATATTTTCGGAGGCTTCCAACTCAACGAAACCTTCTGGAGTTCCAAGGGCATTTGTAGACCGAGGGTTTGTTCCTTTCCACAGGTCTTCTTGATTGGTGATCTTCTCAAGGCTTGCTATGAGATGGTCCCAATTGCCTGTTGAAACTGGGTCGAAGTAAGGTACTTCTTTTGGAGACGAGGGCTCTTCTGGGTCAGAATAGCACAAGTCTGTATTATCGGACGATTCCTCTTTATCATCAGAGAAATCGTACCAATTGGATGAGTTTCCTGGATCTTTGTCAGGTAACTCTTTAAAGAGATATCCAGGGAGATCGATGTCTTCATGGACTTGAGATGTTGAGGCTTGGTCGTTTAAACGACTTTTAAGCTTTTGTGTCAACTGTCTCAGAGGAGTGTCGGGATCATACCCTAACCCAAATGAAGACTTTTCTACATGACCGTAGAGTCTCCAATCTTCCAGCTGGCTTTTGGTCAAGGCGGGCCCCAATGGCGTGAGAATACCGCGTCTTTCTCCCAAACCGACTGGGTTTTGAGCGTCATAGCCCATTTTCTTCATAATTGCTTGTGCCACAGGACTATATAGAGATAGCTGAGGCATACCTTCATTTTGGAAAGGTTCCAGCATGGAGTTTGATGAAGAAGCGTCCGATCTATGGAAGAAGATCGGCTTTTTCTTTGGTGATGTTGCCGGAACAACAAAGGAAGCATACGTAGGATCTTCTACGTCAGCAGGTGTCTTCATCGATGTGAGAGCAGGCTGAACTTGTTGAGTGTCAGCTTGACTTGACGAGGTGTCATCTTCTGGCTCTGAGTCTGAATCCGTGTCTTGCTTGATAGACACGAAAGAGACAACAAATTTGCCCCCAGGCTTTTGCTTTGCCTTCTTCACTCTGGTTGTGATGACCAAAGGTTTTGAAGATTTGAGGGAGATGACGAAGGGAGGTTGACTGCTCTCTTCGGATTTACCGGAGCGTTTGTTTTCTTCCAGTGATTTTTGAGGAGCCTTGCCTTTATCTTTCTGGAGATTTTCAGCAAAGGGTGCTATTTCCTCTTTTTCTTCTTTTTCGCCTTCATACATTTGGGAGTCTGCGAAGTGGACTTCTTTACCTTTGAAGGGTCTTCTGTCCGCAAACACTCGATGTACCATGCCGTCGTCGTCGACGAACTTGATGCATTGATGTAGAGTTGAAGGGACAACACCATTCTCGTGTATCCAGGGGCGTCTGAGAAGGATGTTATAGCATGAAGGGGTTTTTATTGCATACACAGTGACTTCAGAGATAAGATCACCGATCTGCAATTTGAACCTGATTTTGCCGATAGGCCTTTGAGTACTCCCATCGTATCCAAAGATAGATACAGATGTGTGGCTTAGCTTGCTGGGTGGGATGCCCAACTCTTCGAGAGCCGAAGTGGAGATGAGGTTGAGTGTAGAACCTGGGTCGACCTGAACTCTGTGTATAGGCATTTCCTTGATGTACCCTGTGAAGTACAGGGGTCGGTTGTGCCTTGCTTCGCCAAGTAGGAGGTCGTCCTTTGTGAAGGCGATGGTTGCACTGGCTGCTTTTTGCACCGAGAGGCATTCAATGCATGATCCCTCAGTTTTCTTTTCTCCCTTTGAGGAAGTTTCAGAGTTTTTGACCCGGTAGTCCATTTCAATTTGGAGGACTTGCGGGGCATGTTTGTCGACATCCTCATTCAGTTTTTGTAATTCTGAGATGAGATTATCACGAGTGCGTGGAGACATTCGTAATAAATCCAGGATGTGCAGTCGTGCAGGTATGTGTTTGAAGTGCTCGATCAAATCATACTTGAAAGCCTCCTTAGGGCCTGCATGTTCATCATTGTTGCCACTGGGGGCGCTTACAACATCTTTTCCCGAAGGATTTACATAAGTAAAGGAAGATTGGTTGTAATTTTTGTGGTAGTCCCGGCCCGAGCGGGTGCCTCTACCAACTTCGAGAGCTTCTTGAGAAGGGTCTTCGCTTGGAAGATTGTCCTCAGGATCAAGAGGCTGTCGTTTCTCATTTACTGAGGATGCGTCTGCAGCAGAATTGCCATCCTCAGTGATTGTGTTGCATGGAGCATTTTCCGGGAGCGAGTCCTGAACAGCATCCAGCAGCTTTTCTTCTTCGTTGACCCATCCATCATCCCAAGTTGGGTTTTCTTCATGATGATGAGTCGGGAAGAGCGTGAGTTCTGAAGTCACAGTCTCAGGGGACGAAGCCTGAGAGGGTGTCATCTCTGTGAAAGTCACGCGAGACGAGGTAGCCCCAGAAGATATGGTGCTAGGTGTCGCCGGTGTGCAAGTGATCTCATCAGATGATGCATCGGAAGAGCTATAATCCTGAATTATCACATTACAGGCAGCTCTTAAAGGAGACGTTGTCTGCTCGGAGTCAGACTCATCCTCAGATGTAAGAGGATCGTCTACCCAGCAATTTTCTCCATTTTCAGGAGTTGAGGGAGGAGGTACCTGGTGGGCTTCAGGGACTTCCGGCTCTGGATTGTGAGGAATCTCGTTGACGCGGTCTTGCTCTTGTTCTAGAGCGAGATGCTGCAAGATCCTCGCATATTCTTCAAGATCAGGCATGGGAGCCAAATCTTCTTCTTCATCTGCTCTTTGTGGCTCAACATGGTTGATTTCCACTTGAGCAACGACGGGTGCTGGCTCAACAGCATCTTCTTGTGCAGCCACTTGATCTTCTTCATCATCAGACCAGGATCCTTGTGGTTGCAAAGGGTTATACCAGATTACTGGCATAAGGTGAGTTTTAGGAACCCGTTCTTCGTCAGAGAGATACTCTCCTGTTTCAAGAGATTCCTCCCACTCGCCGGTGTAGTTGGGCTCGAATCCATCGTCGGTGTCGCTGGACTCGTATCCATCAATGGAGAATCCAACTACCGAGTTGCAAGAGTATGAAGCCCCCTGCATAGCTTCTTTTTTGAATCGAGGTGGCATGAAATCACTGAGAGTGAAGTTTCTTACCGCCTTTGAAGTCTCTGGAAGGGACGTTTCTGTTGCCCCGAGTGAAGTGGTAGAGGAGGCCTCTGCCTTTTCATGGACTTCTTGTTTTGGCTGGGTCTTCTCTTGCCGTTTGAGCCTGAGGAGATGTTTCCTACCCTGCCTTCGCTGTTGAGCTATCGGCTTTGTTTTTACGATCTCCCAGTTTTCATCTTCCAGGAAATCGGGATGTACCCATATGGGTTGTCCGTCTGGTGTCGGGTAAGGAACCAACACTTCGGACGTTTGAATTCTTTTTATCACCTTGAAGGAAGTAGTGATCTTCTCTTCTGGTGATTTTGGTGTTTGTCCACGTGACACCATGTTGACGGAGGCAGACCCATAGTTTTTGTCAAAGGTGATGACTCTATTTTTCCACATCTCGTTTATCTTCTCTCTCACAACAAAGCATTGATTGAGAGGATGCGAGACCATCTGGTGGTATGGACAGTACCGAGGATCGTTGGTTTTGCCAACATCGCCCGGTCTTTTGGGTTCAGGCAAGGTGAGCTTGCCGTTTGCCACGAGAGCCTCGAAGATTTCGTCAACATCTTCATTGAACGGGTATTTCTTTTCTACTCGCTCTTTGAAGGCATCAGAGAGTTCAGGTCTCTTACCTGCAGCTCTGTTTTCAGCTTTCTTTGGTTGCTGAGGAGCTGACTTGGTTTGCACATTGAGGACCTCTTTTTTCTTTGGTTTAGAGGTTACAATGGCGGTTGGCTCTTTTCTTGATGATTTCTGATTGTTGAGGTCTTTAATCACCGTTTCAGCTTCCATAGAAGCTTCCAGGAGTTCTCCCAGGTTTTTTGATTTGTTGCCGATGATCATGGAGCGGATTCTAGCTCTCATGTTGTTTCGGCAGATGTCGACTAGCGACGCTTGTGGCAGTACATCTGAGCATTTGTACGCCATTGCTTTTCACTTGTGAATGAAGTCGTATGTTGACTCATTCTCCCCCTGCTTCAGGCTACAAAGCTGAGCCATAGTAGCGGGATGATCCTCACCTTTGAAGTGGTCAGGAAGCGTGTCTCTAGCATGGCCCAATTTTGGATGGAGTCCTCCGGAAGAGTGGAGTACCAATCGAAGGCCATACCTTTTAGGATACTTACAAAGAGGCGAATCTTGAGTGCATCTTGATCCGCGATAGCTTCCGTCAAAATCTTGAAGTGGATGACGTGCTGTCTGGCTGATCCTTTCCCCGTATATGTTTGGAGAGTAGGATGTTTAAATTTTGTGGGGAACGGGACCGAGTCCATCCATAAAGGATATGGTGGCTTGATCCCATGCTCCTTGAGTATATCCTCTTCTTTTGCTTTGGCGAGGATACTGTCTACGTCCTTTTTGGTAAGGGCGCGTGACTTATTTTCTTCTCCATTTACCTCCTCGTCTTGAGGATTCAGAGGAAGTTCATTGTTCGCCTGATTTTGAAAGGCGAGGAGAAGATTTTCCATCAGAGTTTCAATCCTCTGCTGGCCTCGTTCCAACTGCTGGATGCGTGTGATCGCATCATCTTGAGGTGGATTGCGAGGTGGTGGCTCAGAATTTGTGGCCAGGACGTTCATCCCTCGTGATTCAAACGAAGAAACTGTCCTGGTGACTGAGTTGGGGCTCATTCTTTTTGATGAAGAGCTTGAGGATTGATCGCTCTGCCGTCCTTGGCTTGAAGGAGCAGGGGATTCTTCGTGATGTCTTCGTGTCCTGGAGACGCTACGAGTCACCGGACGTCGGACATGGATTCTGGATGCTGACTTTCGGCGTCTTCTGGTTTTTCCAACCATATGGACAGTAGCAACTTGGTCGGGTCTTTCTTTTTCGACCCATTTTTGAGAGACTTGAAGTGTAGGAGGCTGAGTCCTTTGCTTCTCTAGTCTCTTTTGTCGGTACGACGCACGGCAGCGTACACGACGAGCAGCTTGAGCTTCGGTTAGCTTTGGCTGGGCTCTGACGATGAAGGATGTGCTCCCTCGGGCCCAGCAGCCGAGCCTGTCTTCTTTGTAGCTAGGCAAGGACAAGATCCGGACCCGATCCTTTGCCTGTTGCAGCGAAGCTTTGAATTTTTCAAGTTCGGCCCCTGTAGAGATAAAGGGTCGAACCGAAGGAGTGTAGGCCTTAGCAGGTGCTTGTAGAGGCCTGGTGATGCATGATCTGATTTTGGGCCTGTAGGAACAAGCCGGCTCATGCTGGGTTGACTTGGGAGTCAGGTTGGAGATAGGTCTCTCCTCTTTCATGTAGGCAAGAGGGTAGAACTGGTTCTCCTTGAGTGGGGCTAGGTATGCTGGCTTGGTGGATGTTTGAGACCTTCTTTGTTTTGGTGAAGGTCTTGGAGACCAAGTCTTGGGATAGGTCTGGTTGTTTGTGGGTCGAGGCTTCGCGGGGGTGCCGCGGGCTTCGGGCTTTTGGGCGCTCGCCTTTGGTGTCACGGGAGTGACACGTTGAGAGGCGATCTTTTGCTTTTTAGCAGGCGCAGCTTGTTCTTCGGGAAGTGGGAATGGTCCCAGCGTCCCAAAGAAGATAGTCCGGGGAGTCGAGGTCGACTCGGAGTTCGGAGAGTTGCCGAGGGAGTTGTCGCTTCGGCAGCTGATAAGGCGCTTATGAGTGCGCGCGCTTTGCTTCTGTTGAAGTATGAGTTGGTACTTGTTCTCATCGAAAATAATGGTTAAGGCTGCGCTTCGGCAGCTGATAAGGCGCTTATGAGTGCGCGCGCTTTGCTTCTGTTGAAGTATGAGTTGGTACTTGTTCTCATCGAAAATAATGGTTAAGGCTGCCATTGTTAGTTTCGAAAAAGTTCTGAAACAAGACCACATCCATTAGTAATCACAAGAATATAATGATCATAAATGGGAATTTCTATGGTTGTCTTTTCAAATCACTCAAGGGATATGACCCAAGCGACATGAAGAAGGCAAAAAGCCATAGATGGTACAATTGTTCTGACAGTAAGTATGGTGAGCCCAGAATGAGCGTTCCAGTGACTGCTAGAAGCAATTGTAAACCTAAATTCGACTTATCGAGAAGCAGGGCTTGCTCGAGGTAAGACAAATATAAGGTTGGAGTTACAAATGTGCCGGTCGCAAATACAGTAGACCCTGAAAGGGCGTACCAGTATTGCTAGGCACAAATGTTGGAAATCGCATCCATGAGATGGGATTCTCTGTTTTTTTTTTTTGAAATGTCAAGATTGGATTCATCAAAGAGAGCAGCTGGTATTCCGATCCGAATACGGGCTCAACGATTTCCACGAGCACCAGTACCCAGAAGGGAAGGAACCACAATTTCTCGGATCTGAATCTAAAATGACGAGCGTTTTTTTTTTTGAAGATTTTTTATTTTAAGATTTTTTTATTTTTTAAATCTTTTTTTTTATTTTTTTTATATTTTTTTTCTTTAAGATTTTTTTTGAAAATCTTTTTTTTTTATTTTTTATTATTTTTTTATTTTGATTTTGATTTTTTTTTGTTTAAGATTTTTTTTTGAAAATCTTTTTTTTATTTTTATTTTTTTTATTTTTAATTTTGATTTTTTTTGTTTAAGATTTTTTTTGAAAATCTTTTTTTTTTATTTATTTATTTTTATTTTTAATTTTGATGTTTTTTTGTTTAAGATTTTTTTTTGAAAATCTTTTTTTCATTTTTTTTTATTTTTGATTTTTTTTTAATTTTTTAAGATTTAAAGACGGGAGAGTACACATAGGCCTCCTAACCCGGTCTTATGAAACCTCAATTGATAGAATTGCCCCCAGATAAGGGTAGGATTACTTAATGAACCCGTTTAGAGGACCTTTGCCTAGAACAGTCAAGCTGTCTCCACACTCTGGACAAGGCTTTTCTTGAATCAATCGTGATCAAAGAACGCAATTGGTTTAACCTTAGTGGTCTATGTCTTTTTATATTTTTTTTTTTTTAGATCCCTGACAGACTCATCGAAGAGAAACGATGGCCCAATCCCCGATCCGAACACGGGCTCAACGATTTCCGTGAGCACACATGCCCAGAAGAGAAAGGATCAAAGTTTCTCAATTTTGAATCCAAAACGAGAAATTTGATTTTTTTTTATTTTTTATTTATCCCTGACAGATTCATCGAAGAGAAACGATGGCCCAAATCCCATTTCGAACAGGCTCAACGATTTCCACGAGCACACGAACCATAGGAGAGGATCAAAGTTTCTCAATTTTGAATCCAAAACGAGAAATTTGATTTTTTTTAATTTATTTTATTTTTTTGAAAAGAGAAAGAGTGGAAATAAATTCGAAGAATTAGAAATTTCCAAAAATTCCCATCTCGTTTTTTTTAGATGCGAAATCCAACATAGGCCACCAACTAGAATGTAGCCAAGGAATCTGGAGAAGAAGTATAAGCATAGAGCAAAAATATGGTATGCAAATATTTCATTTCCAAAGCATCGTGTTCTCAAATGAACGAGTCCCACCGGGTGTGCCAGCTTGATGGAACGCGCTCCTGCCGAGGGTGCTACCGGGGTCGGCAGACGTGGGAGTTCGTCGGGTCCGGTCCCTTCACGTCCGGGGGGCTGAAGTGTGCATCAACATTTCTTTGTGTGGCTGTGCCAGATTTTCTATTTTACTTGGAATTGCAAGTGGTAATCCGGAGATCAACCTTCGCAAGTAAAAAGGAAATCAACTTCTTTCAAGTTTTCCATTGCACAAATATTTCAGAAAAGAGACATTTTCTTGGTTTGCCGTGAAAGGCGATTTTGTTTGGCATTTATAGCCGATTTTGTGGCGTTTATAGCCGATTTTGGCATTTATAGCCGATTTACAATTCTTATCAATAATGAAAGACAAGAGTTGTGATTTTTTTTGTCTCTTTAGAAAAATACAAACTACAATGAAAAGCAAGAAAAGGACGATCTAACTTCTCAGGAGATTGTGAGGGACTCGTTCAGATTGACGGTCGCAAGCCATGTGTGGGCTTCGCCATCATCCATGTAGATGAGAACAGTGGATGCTCTTGATTCGCTTGGCTTGGCTATAACCTCAGATTTTTAGAGGACAAAGACCAAGAGGAGGTCCTATGTCCAATAGAAAGCTAAGTAGACGGGTTGAAAAGCCACGTCTAAGCCATTTGGAAGCAGGAGGAGAAGGCGAAGGACCTTGGGGGGGAGGTACCCCCCAAGGGACTTTTGTCACCTTGTAGTGGTGGCCGGTGCAGAACTTCAGCAGAGTTTTTCTCTCTTTTTCTTTCTCTGGATTTTCTGTGTTTGATCCGTCTGGATTCGATTCTCTTCTGGATACGAGCTCTGGATTCTTTCCGATCTGGATTTCAATGGAATGCTCTCCTATTTATAGGCTTTTGGTAGCCATTTAGGAGAGCTTTTATGGGCTTTAATTGCACTTAAGCCGCATAAATGAAGGAGTTACAGGGTTTAATTCCTTTATTTCGTAACTTCTGGATCTTGGCTTCTGATTCGCCGGTGGAGATTGAGGGCATTTAATCGCCTTTGATCGCCATGATGGGAGGAGTTTCATGGGTTAAATGCCATGAATCAATTGACTTGTAACTCCCAAATGCTTGCTTCTGATTGGGCCGTCCAATAGAATGAGTTAATGACTGCCATAAAGCTAGCCAATTAACCACATTAATTGGTCGCCGAGCAGTCGAAGAGTCGCGGGCCGTGCCGTGTCTTCTGGAATTCTTCCGGCGATGATCATCGATGGATCTTCATGCTGATCAACATCGGATGAACATGTAACTTCAAACATTGATAGCTAAGAGCGGACCGGTGACATTTGTCCTATCGATTTTTCGATCGATCGGGCGGAAAGCACACTTTTTTGGTCGACCGGTTGGCGATCAATGTTGATTTTGATACTTTTGGAGGTTGACCCGTGATTTTGACAGATGTCGGAGGATTTGGCGCCTCAAAAGTATGAATTTTGGAAAGTCCCAGGGGTTGGAAGCTTCGAATCGCGAAAAACGATGGAAAATGGAGCTCCCGGGGCGAAACCGGAGATTCCGGGCTTCCAGGGTCGCGGGCGACCCTGGGCCAAGGTCGCAGGGGCTGGCGACCCTGGGCCAGGGTCGCGGGGGTCTGCGACCCTGGGGGAATTTTCCCCTTCGGAGCCCGTTTTGCAGTCGTTTTGAGGTCTTTCTCCTTCGTTTTTTCTTCTGTATTTTTCTTTGACATGTTTGCTCATTTGTTGGCCTTATTCCCTTGTAGAAAAATTGATGAGAATCCTTGCAATTTGGGTTGCAAAGTTTCCAATTTTCCAGGAAAGCCGAAGACTTTGTCGCGCAGGGTTGCCGATTTTCCGTCAGAAGCTGAAACTGGGTCAAACGATGTCCGAATGACCTGAAATTTGAGGTGGAGCCTCCTAAGCAATAAATAAGACCAACCATAGGCTTTTGTTTGAGTTTTGAAGCCGTATGGGGTCCCGTCGCCAATAGGCTTGATTCTGCCGCGAGGTAGATGTCGCGCTTTGATGTGCGGTCAACCGATGTCCGATTGACTTGAAATTTGACAGGGAACCTATTGGAGTCATTTTGAGATGGTCTACAGGCTCTGTCTTGGAAACCATAGTCCCGGGGAGCTCCGCCGCCGAGAGGCCTGATTTGGCTTCCGAGAGTCAAAGTCTGGTCAAATGTTGTCGAAATGACCTGAAACTTGACGTGTAGCCCTTTGTAAGCATTTTGAAGCTGCCCATGTGCTCTGTTTGATGAGTAATGGTTTCGGTGGTTTTCGCCGCCGAGAGGCTTGATCTAGCTGCTTGAGGGTTGATGTAGGGTCAAACGTTGTCGGTTTGACTTGGAACTTGACGTGGAGCCTTTTGGATGCATTTTGAGATCATCCACAGGCTCTGATCGGGAATTTGATGTCTCCGATGCTGTCGCCGCCGAGAGCTCCTGTTTAGCTGCCGAAGAAGTGAAGTTAGGCCAAATGTTGTCGAAATGGCCCGAAACTTTATGTGTACTCTTCTCTTGGCTATCTTGAAGGATCTTGCAGTTTTTGTTTGATTCTGACAAGATTTGGTTTTTTGGAAGCAGCATTGCCTATTTTGGTAGGCTGCGGCTTCATGTGGCTTGAAGAGGCAAAGTGACATTTTTAGTGCCAACACTATCACTTCTGAATGTCACAACCTTTCTATTCAATTTATTTTCAACTTCAGTCACATATAGCTGAAATTTAGATAATGCTTCATCTTTAGTTCTTAATAAGTATACATAAGTATATCTAGAACAATCATCAATAAAAGTAATAAAATAATATTTACCACCTCTAGTCATAGTATTACTTAGATCACATATATCAGAGTGACCCAATTGTAGTAATGTAGATTTCCTTTCTACATGTTTGAAGGGCTTACGAGTAATTTTTGATTGAGAACAAATTACACATTTCTTATGATCATTGTCATATTTATCAATTAGTCCATCATTACTCATATTTTTCATAGTTCTGAAATTAATATGACCTAATCTACCATGCCATTCATCAACTGAAGCAATGATATAAGCAGAAAAAGATGCAATATTATTATTGACAACATTCAATTTAAACATATTCTCACATGCATAACCCTTACCGACAAATACACCTTTCTTGGTGATTACAAATTGGTCAGATTCTATTATCTGTTTAAATCCGGCCTTATTCAGAAGATAACCGGACACAAGGTTCTTTCTCAACTCTGGTGCATGGAACACATTCAGCAAGGTCACTGTCTTTCCGGAAGTGAACTAAAGTTCAACCTTCCCTTTACCAATTACATCAGTAGTAACGGTAGTTCCCAGAGTGAGCTTACATTCATTTGTGACCTTCTCATAGGTCTTAAACACACCTCTGTCATAAGTGACATGGGTGGTTGCACCAGTGTCAATCCACCATCCTTCGCTCTTTCCTGTGCTGATAGCATTTACCTCAGAAATAACAGCAACGAACTGTTCTGTTTCAGCAACATTAGCTTGATGCTTGGTGGTATGAGATTGTTGTGGATTTTTCTTTCGGTGATGACATTCTCTCGCAAAGTGTCCCAGCTTGCCACAAACAAAACAACTGCCTTTAGCCTGTGGCTTGACAGTCCCTTGATTTTTACTGAACTTTTTGTTCTGCTTTTGCTTAGGATTCTTCCTCTTAAAGGAAGGATTAAACTATTTATTCGTGCCAAGATGTTGATCAAACTTCCCTTTCTTTTCACCATCAATTTGGGATTTAGATTCAGCCAAGTTTATTTTCTCACCATTCTCAGCCAAATCTTTTTGATCACTCTTCCGGGCTTCTTCCTCAATTCTCAAGTAGCGCTGAAGGCGCTCTAAAGAATAATCCTTTCTTTTGTGTCGAAGGGTCTTTTGTATATCCTTCCAAGTGGATGGTAATTTTTCAATAACCGTAGCCACTTGGAACTGTTCATCAATTCGGATTCCTTCTTTAACAATTTCATTAACGATGGTTTGTAAATCATGTACTTGAGGAAGAATGGGCTTGTCATCTACCATTTTGAAATTCAGTTAGCGACCAACCGCATACTTCTTAGCCCCAGACTCTTCTGTTTTATATTTTTTTATCAAGAGCTCTCCAGAGGTCTTTAGTAGATCGGGTTTCAGAATACAGATTGTATATGTTGTCTGCTACCAGGTTCAGAATATGGCTTTTGCACAGGTAATCATGCTCTTTCCATTTCTTCCGTGCATAAGAGCCGCCTGGTCCTTCTTCACGTTCTGGGCATGATTCGGTGAGGACATAAGCAATTTTTAAAGATGTCAGCAGAAATAAAACTTTCTGCTGCCATCGTCGAAAGTTGGATCCATCAAAATTGTCCAACCGAACCAGGTCCTGATGCATGAATTTGACAGCGGAAGTGGCCATGGAATTCGTCCTAAAATTGTTGGAAATAGAACAGAACAGTGACTGCTGTCAAACAGAAAAAGTGAAACAATAGTACCCGACTCTGCAAATACGATTCGTTGGCGAAAGTCGCCGAGCAGCGATGGCAACATATTTGTGACCGAGGCACGTCTGATCTCCATTAAGGCACAACGTTAAAGCACATTAAAATTTTGATCAATATCGGTTTAAAACCTTACGTTTAAAATCATTAAAACAATGATTTAAAATTAATTAACGTTAAACAACAGTGCACGGTAAAACCAAAGCAACTAATTTATTTTTATTTATCTAGGCCAGGCGGCCTAGATTTGCACCCCCCCTGCGCGCGATATACACGCAGGATGCGCGTAGCGGACGCACGCCTGGTTAAACATTTTCGGACCCAGGACCTTAGGTCAAGCCTGGCTCGCGTGAGCGCATAGGACCCATGGCAAAAGCCTACAAGAGTCTTTAAGGAGTAAATGAATGAAAACACATATAAACCATCTTCAAAAGTTGAACTTTAGCAATGTGGGATGGGTTGTTTTTCAGTAGCCTACACTACCCATAAAGCAAAAAGTACTAAAGGACAAAAACCTTGAAAATGTTTTGAAACACCAAAATACCAACAGGTTGTGACTGTACTGTGCATGCACAGTCAAGGTCGACAGTCAATGCCGCTACCAATCTTCTTTATTTGTTTTTTCCTAGTATATTATGGATTTAATGTTATCTGATATCAAGGGTGTAATGGGTTCAAGTTCATGGGTCGTCTTTAAGAGGATGGAGTAGAGATGAAGGTTTTTGTCATTTTCTGATTCAAGAAAAAAATAACAATACAAAGTGGAATCAGAATCTTGTATTTCTTCCAAAAGAATTTAGTTGCCGGTGAATGGTGTTCTATAATAGAATTGCTGGTATGAGGCTTGCCGGCTGTCCATTGAAGGTGTTCAGTCACATTACACTGTCAGGTTGCTCTTTAACCTGATCCTGGCCAATCTTGGGTTGTGGTCGTCGCTATCATCTCCATACAAAGGGGATAGATACGTTATATTGAAAATATCAGAGATGTTGAGGTTACTTGGTAGCTCAATCTGATAGGCATTGTCGTTGATCTGCTAAAGTACTCTGCATAGCCCAATTTTTCGTTGCCTTAACTTGTGATGTGCACCAATTAGAAAATGCTCCTGCAAGTAAACCCACACATGATCACCTTTTTCAAATACAACTCGGCAACGGTATTGATCAGCTGCAACTTTGTAACTGGCATTGCTTTTCTCAATTTGCGGGCGCACTTTATCGTGAGTGCTCTTGATGTGCTGCACCAAATCGTCAACATCGGCTCGAACCAGTCCTGTATGAGGAATAGGAATAAGATCAACAACATTAGTGAGGTTCATCCCATAAACAATCTCAAAGGGACTCTTGTATTGTCCCATTTGGGAATCGGTTATAAGCGAACTTGGCATGAGAAGTCATATATAGTATCCCATTGTTTTGGTTTGTTTTTTACCGAAGCTCGCAAAATATTTCTGTAAGTGCCTAAATTCTTACGGACTCGAATAGGCGAGTACGAAACTCGAGATATTGCTGTTAAACTCGTGATATTGCTATTCAACTTCTTATGGATGCCTTAAACCTGAAATGGAAGGAGAAACAAAGATCAGAGACCCTGGCTGTAGTCAGGCAAAAGCACTCCGAAGCCTAAGTTAGTGCATTCACTGAACAAATGATGAGTGAGTGGAGAAGAAGGGAGAGACTATGAGTGTATGAATGTCTATAAGCATATGAACGTATGAGCGTCCCTCTTCTGGATTTACCATTTGCACATATCTAGGCGGAAGTCCCATCGGACCTTTCCTTGAGTGGAGGTAGGTGGAGCTACCATCTTATCAGACCATACCTTGGTTCCTTAGTGGAGGTAGGTGGAAGTATTGTCCCATCAGACTATACCTCAGTCCCTTGCATAATTGTGGATGTGACCGACTGATAGGGACAACCCCTTTATCTATATCTGGCGCTCATCCTATATGTCAGTACGTTCCGCAATGTAGCCGTACTTTTATAGAGGCATAATTGTGACGGACTGACACTCAGTGTTTATCTCGGTTGATCGGACTGAGTTGGAGATGATACCGAGATCAGATATATACACATCCTGGCACCGTTACCAAAATGAGTAAAATTGAGACTGAGGCAAGCCTAGCTGGTACTTTTACCGAAGCTAGCTCAAGCCTAGTACAAGCTGGTACTGTTGCCGAGCTGCATTAGACCGAGATCAAGACTAGTTGGTACTTTTATTGAATCTAGCATAATCTTGGTGTCACGGGGATATCCCCACACAATTGCCTCTAGCTTCTGACCTTTTATAGTTCTTTAACTCTTTGAGGTCGGAAGTTAAGTATTGTAATGGGAGTCTTCCTGTAGAGTTTGGAGCTTACACCATACTTCGTCCCGGCGTCGGTTCCTGACATCTCATCCTTATCAAGATGTCACTTCGTGTGCCCGAGGTGGTTAATAGCATGCCTATGTCACTTCGTCTGCCTGAGGTGATTAATAATGGGCCTCAATTAACGCAGAAGACGTATCGGCGGTACTACGTGTCACCACCTGATTGGTTGTCCAATAACTTCGAAGAGACACGTGGAGTAGTCGAGGAGACGTCTTGCACGTGCGTCTTCGAAATTCGAAAGGGGCGCCCTTTTTTATATTATATATACAGAGGTGCTTCTTTTTTCCTCATTTACTTTTGCGCCCATTAGATGAGAGGGTTTTATGCTAAAAGAAAAGTTCCATCGGAGTCCGGATCTAGCGACCCCGAGTCTAGAGTTTTGTCTTGTCCGTTTTCTGTAAGTCCCCTTCTTTCTCATCTTCTTCCATTCCTGCATTCCTGCTTCTGTCAGGGTTTGCTGCCCCATTTTTTCTTTTCTTCTTTCATCCTTCGCTTTCCCGGTTTCCTTAAACTCAGGGATGGGCATCTACAGGCACTGGTTAGAGACCCCACGGGCCGTAGTTGAGTTTAGAGCTAGATATGAGGTACCCGATGATGTCATGGTTAGATTACATGACCCTGAGGACCCCTTCGACGGTTTAACTTTCCATAACACCTGGATGTTGTTTCCTCTCGTTACAGTGGTCGAAGGCGGGGTTAGGTTTCCTCTTCACCCCCTTCTGAGGTCCTGCCTTAGGAAGTGGAACCTCTGTCCCTGCCAACTAATGCCCAATAGTTACAAAATAGTCATGGGCATAGCCGAGCTCAATAAGATTCTCAGCATCAACCTCAGTGTCCACGACATCGAAGACATGTATGACCTCTGCAAATCCAGAGGAGGCGACAGCACGTACTACCTCCGGGGAATGGCGAAACGGGAGTCCTTCATCTATGACCTGGAAGACTCCAGTAAATATGCCGGGGACAACCGTTTGTTCGTCTCGGGCAACTGGGAGTTCGGGGCAGCCGAGCCTGAGGTGGCAAGGACAGATAGAGTTCCTCACGTCTTCGGGACTCCTCCAAGTAATTACTAACCCCTTCTGAGTTCCTATATTTCCTCTTTCTTGCTTCGCCGAGCTAACGCCTTTTGTTTGCCATGCAGACGGCCATCAGAGGAGGCAAGATGCCAACCGGGTCAGTTGGAAAAGAAATGATGCCTGGCTGAAAGCTGTGCACGACTACCGAGGCCATAAAGGGCGAGCCGCCTGGGCGCTGCTAGGGTACAAGCCGAGATATCATTCTTTTATTAATAGAAGGACAGGCCATGTTCCAACTGACGTCGAGCGCCGAGTTGCTTCGGGTGCGGAGGCCTCTACCTCGCCTTCCGTCTCAGAGGGTACTAGGCTGCAGCGGGTCATTGATTCTTACACCTCTTCTTCTAGTTCGGAAAAGGAAAGAGAAGAAATGCAGCGGCGCCAACCTCCTGTAGTGGTGAAGAATTTAGGGGATAAGGTATTTAAAGGCTGAGCTCCTCCTGCCCCCACACCTCCTGGCGCTGCTCCTTCCTCTACCTCCATCTCTGCATCCTCAGCAGCCACTGGCGCCTCCACCCTTACCCCTGCAACTTCTTCAAGTACGGGAGTCCAGCAGCTCCCTGTCGACGCCGCCCGAGATAAGGTCCCATGGGAGAAGAGGGCTAGGACCGGGGACAGGGCCGAGGCTCCTCCGTCATCTAGTGAGGCTGCGGCATCCAAGCCTACTGGGCCGGCTCCTTGGAGACCGAATCTCCAAGTTGAGCCTGGAAGGTCGTTGACAGTGGACGACCGCGTTACATTTGGCAACGCCCTCATCGTCGCCGCGATCCGCCGAGCTTGCGCCCTGCCGAAGGATGTGCAAAGGTTGCGGGAGTTTGATGACACAAGTTTCACGATGTCGGCGATGCAGTCGGTGATCTCGGTGAGTCTTTTCGACAAATTTCACCAAGTATTTAATCTCGGTGATTATCTTCTAACGTCTATCTCTTCCTCAGGTGGTGCAAAAATGCGAGGTTTCTCTAAAAAAGCTTCAGGAGCACCATTCGAAGGTTCAAGGGTTGGAGGACGAGAAGAAACGTCTCCAAGCAGGTCTGGGCTTCAGCGACCAGAAGATGAAAGAGGAGGTGGATAGGAATATTGGTCTTGTTACTGAGCTCGATGTGGCAACAGCCGAGATCGGTAAGCTGAAGGCAGAGGCAGAGATCTAAAGGAAAAGGGCGGCTGAGCTTGAAGCCATAATGGAAAAGCAGAGAGCCAAGCTTGGAGAGAGACTGGAGAAGCAGAAGGCTGATTTTGAGGCTATACTCCAGGTTGAGATCGATGCTGCTATCCATGATGGGGTGACTGAAGCAACAAAGCTTTATGAGGCTCAAGTTGTCACCGTAAGCCAGCAAGTGTGGGAGCTTAGGTGTGTAACATCATTGAAGGAAGCAGGGGTCCCCAAGGACCATCCTGTTTATAAGCACCTTCCAAAGCTCTCGAACTCAGAATCGGAATCCTGAGGTTGCCATAACCGAACCCACCGAAGCTGCTCAGGCCGAGGCCGATGCCGATGTTAATGTCATTGCTTGAGTCCTCCTTTGTATTCCATTGTTTTGGTTATAATGTAATGGATGCTGAACTTCTATTCTTTTGGTTTTTTGGGAAAAATGTAATGACGACAATGTAATTTCATCCTTATGAATACAATGGTATCTTTTCTTTTCTCATGCTTACCTTCGAACATTTCTTCGGGAATTTCATGCGTTTGATCTCTGTTCTTCAACCGTATTCTTTTGTATGCTTTCTTCCAAATTTGCTTAAGTAACAATAACCGAGACCCGTAATACTCATAAGCTTTTTAACTCAAGAAACTTTAAGTCATTGAGTTTGGTTCGATAACCGGAACCTAGTACATTCTTAAGTTCTGGAACTCGAGAAAATGAATGTTGGTGATGGAATACTTTAAGCCCGGTTCTCTAACCAAAACTCGGTTCCTTAACCAAGAATATTCCTGACACCGAGGTAGCCACCAAGTTCTCTAACTTAGTGTGGCGCATTAACTATTTAAGGCTTTTCTTCACTTCCCTACTACTCCATAGCAGTTAGGTGACTGCCGAGTTCCATAACTTGGCTAGAATTGAAGCTGTCGAGTTCCATAACTTGGCAATAATTGAAAGAAACGAAGTATGATTCTTCCATAAGAATTACTTTTATTGATTCTGAAAATCGAGTACAATTTAGAAATAATACTTCTTGAGGTACGTCGCATTCCATGGCCGTGGTAACTTTTTACCATCCATGTCCTCAAGCCTGTATGCTGTTTGTCCAGCAGTTGAGATCACCTCGAATGGCCCGTGCCAGTTCGATGCCAGCTTGCCTTCATTGGGATTCTTATCCTTAGGAAGCGTCTTCTTTAAGACCAGTTCTCCAACTGAAAACTTCATTTCTTTGACTTTTTGATTGTATCTTCTGGCCAATTACTGCTGGAAAGAAGCTAGGTGGATAGCTACTGCATCTCTTTGCTCCTCAGCCAGGTCAAGTTCTCGGGCTAGGTTTACTTCACAAGAGCTCTGATCTCAAGTTCGGAAGGCCAATCTCAAGAAGGATCACGGCCTCCATTCCATAGGCCAAGGAAAAGGGTGTTGTCGAAGTGGAGCATCTCGGGGTAGTCCTATACTCCCAAAGGACACTCGGCAGCTCCTCCACCCATCTCCCCTTGGCTCGGTCAAGCCTCTTCTTGAGTCCATCGAATACTACCTTGTTCGAAATTTCAGCCTGGCCGTTGCTTTGTGGATAAGCCGGAGTTGAGTAATAGTTTCTGATGCCGAGTTCCTGGCAAAAGTTTCTGAAGAAGTTGGAGTCGAACTGGGTCCCGTTGTTCGAGACTAGGGCTCGTGGGACTCCAAATCTTGTGACTACATTCTTCCACACAAAGTTCTTCGCGCAGTGATGGAGGACAATGGCTCAGCTTCTATCCATTTGGTGAAGTAATCGGTGGCTACTATTAGCCACCTCTTATTCCCTGGAGCTCGGTGGAGTGGTCTCACAATGTCTAGGCCCCATTGGGCGAAGGGCCATGGGATAGAGAGCGGGCTCAGATCCTATGCAGGCTAATGGATGGAGCATGAGAACTTCTGGCATTTCTCATATTTTTTGGCATACAGCTAAGCGTCCTCCTGCATGTAGGGCCACCAGTAGCCTTGGCTGATGGCTCAGTACGCCAGTGATTGTCCTCCAATGTGGCTTCCGCAGATCCCCTAATGAATTTCATAAAGGAAATCTTCACCTTTGCTGGGATGAACACACTGGAGGTAGGAACCGGTGAAGGACTTCCTATAGAGCTTGCCATCTGGAGACAACCAAAGTCGAGCTGCATTCAGCCTGATTTTGTGAGTGTTGACACCAAAAAAGTCACTATGTCTCCTCAACATCAAGAAGCCTCCTGAAGCTGCATCCTGCTACAAAACAGGCAAGGCTACTTCAAACATCAGATCTTTTCAGAATCAGACAAAAACTGAAAGATCCTTCAAGACAGCTAAAAGAGGGGTACACCTGAGGTTTCGGGCCATTCCGACATCGTTTGGACCAACTTCACTGCTCCGACAGCTAAACAAGCACTCCCAGCGGCGACATCATCAAAGACGCCAAAACTTTGATCAGAGCCTACGGATGACTCCAGAATTCTCCAAAGGGCTCCATGCCAAATTTCAAGTCAAACCGACAACGTTTGACCATCCATCAACGCTCGAGCAGCAAAATCAAGCCTCCCGGCGGCGGGAACCACCGAAGCCATCACTCATCAAACAAAATACATGAGTGGCTTCAACATGCTTCCAAAAGGCTGCACGTCAATTTTCAGGTCATTCTGACAACGTTTGACCAGGTTTCGATGCTCCGAGAGAAAATCAAGCCTACCGGCGGCGGAGCAACCCGGGACCATGACATCCAAAATGGAGCTGATGGAACGTCTCAAAATGACTCCAATAGGCTCCCCATCAAATTTCAGGTCAATCGGACATCGTTTGACCACATATCAAAGCTCGGCATTTTCCCCGCAGCAAAATCAAGTCAAGCATCGATGGGACCCCAAACGGCTTCAAAACTCAAATAAAAACTCATGGTTGGTCCTATCCACTACTCAAGAAGCCTCACCTTAATTTTCAGGTCATTCCGACATCGTTTGACCTAGTTTCGACGCTTGACGGAAAATCGGCTACAAAGTCTTCGGCTTTCCCGAAAAATGGGAAACTTTGTGCTCCGATTTCGCGCGGGTTCTCGTCAAGATTTCTCCAAGAAAATCAAGTCTATAATTGAGGAAAAATTTCAAGAAAAATACAGAAGAAAGAGGGAACGAAAAAGACGGAAACATTTGCTGAAAACGACGCTCGGCGACCAAACGGGCCAAAGCCCTATGGTCGCCGGCGACCTTGGCCCAAGGTCGCCGGCGACCCTGCAAATCCGGGTCTCCGGATTTTGCACCAAAACGTCCGATTTTCGATCATTTTCACGTTTCGGGTGTTCCTGCCTCTGTGATTTTCTGAAAATCCAATGTTTGATGCTTGAAAACGACTGATCTTCACCGACATCTCGGATCCGCCGTCGAAAGCATGAAATCATCACCGATCGCTCCAAGATCGCCAACCGGCTGACCAAGAAAGTACACTTTCTGTCCGACCGATTGTGAAATCGACAAGACAGATGTCACCGGCCCACCAACATCAATCAATGTCTGAGATTGCACTGCAATCCGACATCAAACAATGCGTGGACCCACCTGTGATGATCGTAAGAAGAATCTTAAAAGACGCAGCGCGGCCCGCGACTCTTCACATGCCGTGGCGACCACTTAATGTCATTAATTGACCCGTTTATGGCAAATTAAAGCGGTCATTAATTCATTATTTTGGACGGCCCAATCAGATTCAAGCATTTGAGAGTTACAAATCCAAGCAATCATGGCATTAAACCCATGAAACTCTCATCATCATGAAGCATAAAGGCAATTAAAAGCCCACTACCTTCATCGGCCAATCACAAGCCATGAAAAAGGACTTACAAAATCAATTTGTAACTCCTCATCAATGCTCTCATCATGGCTATCAATGCCCATAACCACCCCATGGCTACCAAAAGCCTATAAAAGGAGATCCATTTCCAAGAGAGAAAGGGGCATCGACATCTATCGGCATCGACATCTATCGACTTGAAATTCTGCACTTCTTCCAAAGAAATCCAGACGAAGTCCTGCTGCTCTGCTGCAAAGAACACCACAAGGTAATCAACGTCCCTTGGGGGGCCAGCCCCCCAAGGTATCCTCCTTCTCCAACATGGCCTAGACGTGGCTTTTCAGCCCGTTTACTTGGTTTTTCATTGGATATAGGACCTCGTCTTGGTCCTTGTCCTTTAAAAAACTGAGGTTAGGAGCCAAGCCAAAGAATCAAAGCATCACATATTCTCATTTGAAGGATGATGGCGGAGTCCATACATGACTTGCGACCGTCGATCTCAACGTGTCCCCACAATCTCCTGAGAAGTTAGATCCCTTTTCTTACTTTTCTATTGTAGTTTGTATTTCTTAAAGAGACAAAAAGAAATCACAATTCTTGTCTTTCACATTTGATGAGTTTTGTAAAATCGCCTTTCACGGCAAAATCGCCTTTTACGGCAAACAAACAAAAATGCCTCCTACGGCATTCTAAAAAAAACAAACTTATCTCTTTTCTTAATATTTATGCAATTTGAAAAGTTAGAAAAAATGATTGATTTCCTTTCCACTTGTGAAGGTGAATCTCCGGATTATCACTATTCCAAATTCCAAGTAGAAAGTAAATCTGGCATACCCGTACAAAAATGTTGATATCCGCGTTCTTCCCTCCTCCGCCGAGACCCAGGTCAGCCCTCGCGGTGCGGAAGGAGAGGACGGAAGATTCTATCGGGTCCATCAGTGAGCCTCGTTCTTGTCTTTAGGAAGTTGTTCATTCCTAAGATAGGAGATGATTGGGTCCATCCAGCTTGGACCGAGATCAATTCACAAAATCTGCCGAGGTGGCTGAAGCTCTATGCTTGGTTTCTGCAACGTCTCCACCTCGATGGTTCGTTTTCTCCTAGCTTCGACAGCAGAAGCTAGACTAGCAAGAGCATTGGCATGAGAGTTGGAATCCCTGCCGATCTGTTTGACTTCAACTTTCTCGAACTGAGAAAGGAATTGTTTGGAACGAGCAAGATAGGCTGCCATCCTTTCGTCGCGAGCTTGGTAGTCTTCGTTCAGCTGGCTCGTCACCAGCTAGGAGTCGCTGAAGATCACCAACTGCCGTGCCCCCAGGATTTTGGCGCCGTTATTGGACGCCTTGAAGCTGAGTGTCAGGGCCTGCTCGATGACCAGGCCTTCCGGAGACTAGAGGACTATGCCAGCGCCAACCCTTTTGGAGGTTGAGGATCCGTCGACGAAGACCTTCCAAGATGAATCAAAGAACTGCTTCCAAGATTGCTCTTCTTCTGTCTTGGTGACTTTAGCCTCATTCCCTTTGCCCCCCAGTTCGGTGTCGAGCTGGCTCGGTGCCGAACTAGAAGAAACAAACAACACACTGAAATTTGTCAAAACTTGGGCCTTGATTGTTGTTTTGGGCAGATACTGGATATCGTACTGCCCCAGCTCGACGACCCATCGTGAGATTCTTCTAGAGAAGTCTGCCTTTCTGTAAAGGGACTTGAGTGGATGTTCTATAACAACCACGATAGTGTATGTCTGGAAGTAATGTGAGAGTTTGTGAGAATCACTGATAAGTGCTAATGCAAATTTCCCTAATGGCAGGTACCTGGTATCTGCATCAAGAAGTATCTTGCTCGTGTAGTAAACAGGCTTATGTTGCCTGTCTTCTTCCCTAACGAGTACCGAGCTCACTGCATGATCTGAGACGGCCAGGTACAGGCAGAGTACCTCCCTTTGCTTTGGTGTGGACAACAAGGGTGGTGAAGCTAGATAATTTTTGAGTTCCCGCAGAGCTCGGTCGTACCCCGGAGTCCACTGAAATTTCAAGCTTTTCTTCAAAAGCTGAAAGAAGGGTCGGCATTTATCAGAAGCCTGGCTGATGAAGCGGTTGAGCGCGGCAGCCATGCCGGTGAGCCTCTGAACTTGTTTTGCCATGGTTGGACTATGTATCCCCTGGATTGCTGAGATCTGGTCTGGATTGGCTTCAATCCCTCTTTTTGTGACCAGGTTCCCCAGGAATTTACAGGACCCGACACCAAATGCACACTTGGATGCATTTAGTTTGAGATGGAACTTCTTGAGGACTTCAAATGTTTGACTCAGGTCCACCAGGTGGTCCTGTGACCTTTTAGACTGGACAACCATGTCGTAAATGTAGACCTCCATTGTTTTGCCAAGCTGGGCCTGGAACATCTTGGTTACCAGCCTCTGGTAAGTTGCCCTCGCATTTTTTAACCCAAAGAGCATCACTTTGTAACAGTAGATGCCTCTAGGTGTTATGAACGCGATTTTCTCTTTGTCAGGCCCGTGCACCGGAATCTGATGGTACCCTCGGTAAGCATCGATGAAACTCATCCTGTCATGTCCGGTAGTGGCGTCGATCATTTGGTCAATTTTTGGGAGTGGAAAGCTGTATTTGGCACAGGCTTTATTGAGGTCGGTGAATTCAACGCAAACCCTCCACTTCCCATTCTTCTTCTTGACCACAACTGTGTTGGCTAACCAGTCTGGGTAGTGAACCTCCCTAATCGCCTTGGTTTCCAGCAAATTCTCGACCTCTTCGATCACGGCCTCAGTTTGTGGGTCCCCCAACCTGCGAGCTTTCTGAACCATAGGTTTGTGTTTTGGGTCCACATTCAGCTTGTGGCATATGATCTCGGGATCGATGCCCGACATTTCGTAGGGCGTCTAGGCGAAAACTTCCTTGTTCTGTAACAAAATGTTTAAGAGCTTGGACTTCTCAGGTTCAGTCAGTTGGCTTCTGAGCAAAAAGTACCTTTTGAGATCGTTGGGGTCGATCTTGATCTCAGTCAGATCTTCTATGCTCTTCAGTTCGGGGGCTCGGCCAACGTCCTTGAGTTCTGTTTCCAACTCGGCCATGTGCACCTGCTGTGGTTCTACCTCACCAGGTACCACAACCATTAGGCATTACTTGACCATCTGCTGGTCACCTTTGACCGTGATCACCTCCACTCTCCCGTTCTGGTTCTCTAACGGGAACTTGAGCTTTTGGTGATGGGTGGAAGGCACTGCCTCCATATTATGTAGCCAAGTTCTCCCCATAATTGCATTGTACGGGGATGGTGCATCCACACGTTGAAGTCGGCCGACATGGTGGCGCCTCCAACTTGAATATCTAGGGAGATTTTCCCCTTACGGTATACTGGTTTTGAGCTGAAGCCCACCAGAGGAGTGCGAGCTTCCTGCAAGTCTTCCTCTCTGAGACTCATCCTTTTGAAGCAGTCGAAATAAAGGATTTCCGACGAACTCCCGGGGTCCACAAGAATCCTTCGTACCTTGAAGTTCTTTAACCTCAGGGTCACAATTAGTGGACTGTTGTGGGGGAGCTGGACTCCATCTAGGTCCTCATCTGAGAACCAGATCTTGTGCCTCTCTTTCCGGGCTTTCTTGGTAACAGGTCTCAGCTCGGCTGTCATCACCTGCTTGCTGTTTGAAGCCCTCCTAGCCTTGGCATGAGCCTGGTTACTCCCCTTTGGTGCGGGAGCAAGGTGAATGACATAAATGATGCCTTCCAGCTCATCGTTGTCTTGATCATCATCATTTCGGTGCTAAGCTCGGTTGACTCTCCCTTCTTATTTCACATAGTCCTTCAAGTATCCATCTCTGATGAGCTTCTCATGGTGGGACTTGAAGGCCATGCAGTCTTCGGTTCTGTGCCCATTCTGTTTGTGGTAGGCACAAAACTTGCTCTGGTCACGGGTGCAAGGATCACCCTTCATTGACTATGGCCATTTAAAAAAAGGCTGCGACATGATCCTGCCGAGAAGCTTGTAGATGGGCTCCTTGAAGATAGTATTCACAGCTTTGTAGGAAGCAACGGTTGGTTTGGGCTTCTTCTGCCTCCCAAGGTGGGAGCCAAGATCGCTGCCGAACTCGTCGAAGCCTTGCTCCAGTCTGCCTCCTCCCTCCGAGATGATTTTTTGTCCTTTTTGGAGGGTTTGTCTTCTTGCCAGAGGCCAAAGCTTTCCCGAGCTTGGGCCTCGTCTTCTTCTTGTTCAATGAACCGGTTCACCCTGACCATCAGTTCTTTCACTATGACCACGTGGAACCACGCCAAATCCTTCCGAAGCTCATTGCCTGGCAATAGAGCCTGTTTGAAGGACTTGATAGCCACTCTGTCAGTGGCGTCTTCCAC
Organism: Umbellularia californica; assembly: GCA_028538565.1. NCBI lineage: Eukaryota > Viridiplantae > Streptophyta > Magnoliopsida > Laurales > Lauraceae > Umbellularia > Umbellularia californica. The sequence goes on along the minus strand of JAPQWN010000002.1, from coordinate 70,602,700 downwards.
TTGGCTGTAGACAGTCCAGAACCTCTTGACGAACTAAGTGATGCTTCTGGTCCGCCTCATCCGGATCGCCATCAGATGATCGTCCGTCTTCGGGATGACCCTGTGGGCTTGGAACTTTTCCACGAAGGAGTTTCGGAGCTGCCGCCAGCTCGAAACTGACCCCTCCGGAAGCGCGCAAAACCACCATAGGGGGAGGTCTCCGAAACTGGAAAAGAAGACTGTACAGTTCAGGTGACCGATGTCGCCCCACACCGACATTCTCTGAGTGAAGTGCCGGAGGTGTGTTGCTGGATCTGAAGTCCTGTCATAAAGAACGAACCTTGGGACACTGACTTTCTCAGAGAGAAAAATCTCTTATCTCCTGAGAGAATGGAGAAGTGCCGAGGTCCTCAGTATCATAGGCGTTTAGCCGGTCTCAGGTGAAACTGACCACCTCCATATTTTGTTGGACTGTCTGCTTAACCTGTCGATCGAGCCATTCCCTCAAGTAGTCATCGTCCTCCGGTCTTTGGCACGGCCTCTTGGAGTCATCATTGAGGTGGCTGCTACTTGAGCCCTCATCATAGACTCGGTCGCGCCTTTTGTTAGTCAGGATTTGCCTAAAATCTTGCTCGATCGAAGGAGCCCGGCGGCGCCTAGGGGACGCGACTAATCAGCTCTTTGCTTTGGATAACGAGGTTTTGGGCCCTGATATCCGGGAGGAGTGAGTCGTCGTCATCGTCAGCATTAACCTGGTGATGGGATTGGTGGGACTTGGACGGCATCGGGGTTTCGTCTCGTCAAAAGCGCTCCTTTGCAGGAACATCCTGACTGGGACGCTCCGCTAGAGGGGCATCCTAACGGAGACGTTCCAGCTAAGGATCATCTTGTAGGGGAGGTGCTGTCACCCCCTTTGAAGATGAGCCTGACTGAGTCACAGGCCCTTCGACACTCTTTGCACTAGGTTTTCCCCCGGTTCTCGTCTGGCGAGGAACCAGCGGCAGTTGCTTCGGTAATACTGGTGGTAGTGACGGTGCTGTTGATGATCCTTCGCCATTCTTGGTTTTTGGAGGCATGATGTTTGAGAATTCAATTTAATAATCTTTCCCCACAGATGGCGCCAGTTGTAATGCCTAAATTCTTACGGACTTGATCAGGGGACTATGAAACTCGTGATATTGCTATTAAACTTCTTTGGGGAGGATGGATGCCTTAAACCTGAAATGGAAGCAGGAACAAAGATCAGAGACCCTAGCTGCAATCAGGCAAAAGTACTCCGAAGCCTAAGTTAGTGCAGTCACTGAACAAAGGATGAGTGAGTGGAAAAGAAGGGAGAGAGTATGAGTCTATGAATGGCTGTAAGCATATGAACGTATCAGTGTCCCCCTTCTAGATTTACCATTTGCACATATATAGGCGGAAGTCCCATCGGACCTTTCCTTGAGTGGAGGTAGGTGGAGGTACTGTCTTATCAGACCATACCTTGGTTCCTTAGTGGAGGTAGGTGGAAGTACTATCCCATCGGACGCCACCAAGTGGTTGGAAGTCGGATGTCCATCCTCAAACCTCCGATCTGCGACTGGAGGGACCCGTTCATTGATTACATCATGTTCGGAATCCTACCTGAAGATTCAAAAGAGTGGGTAAGCATCCAAAGACGAGCCCCGAACTTTCATTTGGATATTCCTTCAAAAGCACTTTACAGAAAATCCTTCAATGGAGTACTCCTACGCTGCTTGTCATAACAAGAAGCTGAAGAAACTCTCAAAGAAGTACATTCTGGTCTTTGTGGAGCCCATCAGGCTGGTCCTAAGCTCTACGACCAGATAAAAAGGTTAGGTTATTATTGGCCTACCATGGTAGCTGATGCAATGCAATTTGCCAAGCGCAACCAAAAATGCCAAATTCATGGAGATTATGTCCACATGCCTCCAGAATGGCTACATCCAACAACAATCTCATGGCCTTTCGAAGCCTGGGGTATGGACATCATAGGTCCTATCTCTCCCCCATCAAGCAAAGGTCATTGCTTCATCTTCGCCGCTACGGATTATTTCTCCAAGTGGTCAGAAGCATTTGCACTCAGCGAAATGAAGACCTCTTCAGTCCTTCAGTTCTTGCGCACCAACATTATTTGTTGCTTCGGCATACCTAAAAGATTCGTTCATGATAACGGACAACAATTCCGGGATCACATATTCTACAGGTTCTGTGACAAGTACAAAATCCAAAGTTGTCCTTCGACTCCATATAATCCAGCAGCGAACGGACTAGCAGAAGCCTTCAACAAGACACTCTGCAAAATTCTCAAGAAAATGGTCTTTAGTCACAAAAGAGACTGGGGTGACAAACTACCAGAAGCCTTGTGAGCCTATCGAACCACCATTCGAGGACCAACCCATAGCACACCATTTTCCTTGGTCTACGGATGCGAAGCTGTTGTCCTATTGGAAGTACAAATTCCTTCCTTAAGGGTATCTATGCAAAATGACATGACGCAAGAAAGCAATGTCAAATTGAGACTCAAAGAGCTGGATAATCTCGATGAAAGACGACTCGAAGCTCTACAAAGCATTGAGTTGTACCAAGCACGCATGGCAGGATCTTTCGACAAGAAGGTCAGGCAACGCGTCTACAAAAAGGGTGACTTGGTTTTTGCAGTAAAAAGACCCATAGTCTTTGCCCACAATTCCAAAGGCAAATTTGAACGAAAATGGGAGGGACCCTTCGTCATTGACAAAGTCTTCTCCAACGGTACATAAGCTCTTCTAAACATGGAAGGAGACAGATGTATGCTGCCCATCGATGGCAAGTTCTTGAAGCGGTACTACCCTTGAAGAGTTCCTCAAATGGGTCCTAGCAACGCCTATATGGCCAAAACCTATTTCAAGGTACTTGCTCGTCAAACCCGCCCCTTTTGAAATTTTCATCTTTATGTTGAAGTTTCTAAAAAAAAAAAAACTTTCAAAACAATGCTTACTTTCATCGTTTCATTGTTCAAAAAAAAAAAAATCAAAATCCAAAAATCCAAGTTTAGGAGCCTCTTCCCAGACTTGACCAAAATTTTCGATCCTTGAACCCAAAATTCTTGGTTTGAAACAAAAATCAGGACTTAGAGATTTCCACCCTGATCCGCCTCAGCTTTTACAACCAAAATGGTTTTAAGTCAGAATTTATGACCCTCGTGTCTTTAAAAAAAATGGTTTTTAGAAACCGCGGGGAAGCGACACTTAGTCGATACTTTCAAAACCCAAAAATCGGAAGGAAGTGAACCCCATTCGATACTCCCAAAACCCAAAAAAAAAAAAAACTGGAAGGATGCGAACCCCATTCGATACTTCCAAAACCCAAAAATCGCAAAGAAGTGAACCCCATTCGATACTTGCAAAACCTCAAAATCGTGGAGACGCAATATTCCAATTGATATCCACAACCCAAATTTCAAATGGTTCAAAAAGCCTCAAATTTCAAAAATCGTGGGGAAACGACACCAAGTCAGTACCTGCAAAACCAAAAGTTTTGGGAAAAGCAGGGAAGCGACGCTTAGTCGATACTTGCACCCCAATCCGCGAGGAAGCGATATTCCATCGATACTCGCAAATCTAGCCTGCGAGGAAGCGACATTCCATCGATACTCGCAAAACCAAATGAGCAAGGAAGCGACATTCCATCGATACTTGCAAGATCATTCAGCGGGGAGGCAGCACTTACTCGATACCTGCATTTTGAAAACTAAAAATCGGCTATAAACGCCAAAAATCAGCTATAAACGCCAAATTCGGCTGTAAACGCCGGCTATAAACGCCAAAATCAGCTTTCTTGCCAACAAAACAAAACCTGGTTTTCAAAAAAAATCTGGCTCTCATGCCATCTAAAAAAAAAACTTCGGCTTTCACGCCAATTCAAAAGTTCAGCTCTCATGCCATCTCAAAACTTGGCTCTTATGCCAATTCAAAAAATCGGCTTTCATGCCGTAAACAAACAAAACTTGGCTTTCACGCCATTTCAAAATTCCAGGCTTTCATGCCATCACAAAATTCGGCTTTCACGCCATCTTACAAAATCGGCTTTCATGCCAACAAAACAAAAACTTGGTTTTCAAAAAATCTGGCTCCCATGCCAAAAAAAAAGCAAACAACAAAACAAAAACTTTGGCTCTCATGCCACAAACAAAAAAAAACTTTGGCTTTCATGCCACAAAAAAAATTTTCTTCCATGCCACAAAATAAAATTTGGCTTCTATGCCATTCCAAAATTTGGCTTTCATGCCATCTCAAAATTCTTTTGGCTTCAATGCCATTTCAAAAATTTCGGCTCCCATGCCGCAAAACAAATTTTGGCTCTTACGCCACAAAATTAGGCTTCCATGCCATCCTAAAATTTGATTTTCAAGTCATTAAAAATCCAGGCTTTTTGCCACAAAATTGGCTTTCATGCCCAAAACAATCATTTGACAAAAGATTTTCACAAAATGACAACCTTTTGATCAAATTCTCAAACAAATATTCCCATCAGCTTTTACTCAAATTTGTTTTCATCAAAAATGATTTAAGTGAAAAGAAAGGGATACAAAAAAAATATAGTACCAAAATTGTTTATACATGGAGGTACCAAAAAAAAAGGGAAACAAGAAAAAGAGTTTGTTACAACTCAGGTGCTCAATCTAGCATGGTCTTCAACCAAAGGTTTAACTCCTCAAAGACCCTTGGCCTTAGCTTCCAAAGTTTTCAGGCCATGCTTCTTCAAAATATTCCCATAAAATACGGCCGAACCCCGCGACCCATCTACAGCACGAGGAAGTTCTTCCCAGAGGACCTGCCACTGCTCATACTCCTGAGTCTTCCTCCGGAAATTGCTTTCAGCTTCCTCAACCTGGCGAATGAGAGTCCCCTTCTTGTCACGAGCCTCCACAATAGCGGTCCATTTGGCAGCAACTTCTTCCTCCAAATGCTCCAGACACTGCCTAGCCTCGACAACCTCCTTATCAAGGCGGTCCAAGTCTTGCTTCAGCCCCATGATGGCCAACTCGGTAACGTTCTTCTCCCGAACGAACTACTTCCGAGTCTTCATGATCTCAGTCAGCTCAGCTTTGACTTTGTTGGATGGCTTCATAAACATCTCATCAAAGAAGTCACCATTTGGGAAACTCTTGATCTCAGTCCACTTGTTCCCCAAGGCAATGACTTCATCAACAAAATCCTTGGCGCTTGTAATGTCCAGACTGACTTCTTCGCTATCATCAAGAATGTCCTGTACATGCTTGATCATTCTAAAGTCAGCTTCCAAGTGACCCGAAGAGAGAGTCTCAACTCATGAGCTCAAAACAGTCTTCAACACCTTCCTTGTATACTGAAGGTGCGGCGCAGATGAGGATTCGTCATGCTCTGGCGCCCGACTGCCCATGTCATGCTCCATTGGAAGAGTAATCAATAAACTCTTTCCAACCGAAGAAGCTGATTCGTTGAAGGAAGAAGAAGCCCCTACTCCTGGATCAACCGCAGGTATCCCCTGTTCTGGCTCTAAGGAAGATGGAGAGACTTCTCCTACTACTCCACAATCTATCAAGGAAAAGACAAAAATGTATAAATATGATCTTGTCAAAAAAAATATATATCAAGATTATTATTACAAAATACCTTTTTCGACGACCGGCGGAGTACTATCTACCTCTCTGAGCTCATCCGAAGCATCGTCAAAAGTTGCATCCATGGATGGCTAAAAATCGTCAGAATCCTCTGGCAAGTCAGCTAACAAGAAAACAAAAGCTACATGTTGGCAAATGATAGCACAAATAAAAAAAAATAAAGAAGCCAAAGCAATCATACCAGGTGAAGGTTCTGGAACCATTCCAGAGTCCCTGAGCTCTTCCTCAGATGCCACGACTGGATCCTTCATCGCCTCATTGGCTGGAACCTTGGGCATCACCAATTCATCATCCTCTGCCAAAAGAAAGAAAGCAGTGGATCAAAACAAAAATCTCTTGTAAGAGAAAAGAAGAAACAAAAGAAAGAAAGAGGATCATACCGGCGGTCTCCTCTTCTCAGCTCCTCTTCTCCGGAGGCTCGTCAGCATCCTCAGACACCTCCTCAGCAATGGTGAGAAGAACTTCAAGATCAGAAGGACTATCGTGCTGTCTCATATTACAACGCTGTCCTCTCTTCCTCTTGCTTCGACAGGTCAATCTGCTCGACGATCCTACCCCACTATCAATATCAGGCCTCTCACTAGAGTCCTCACTGGATGGCCTACTTTTCTCAGTAGACTCCATGGAAGCCTTCGTGCGCTCTGCTTGCATCCAAGCATCGATCTCGGCCTCCTCCTCTTCCAGCTGTCTCAAGACCTCACCAGGAATCCCTTGTGCAGCTTCTGATCTGATGACATCCTGCTCATCGAGAAAGCCTATCTTATGCTTCTCTCCAGAAACGAAGGCCAAAACTTCCTCCCGACGGACACCATCTGATCTGCCAAGACCCTTCCCAGGAGACTGCTTGACATCAAGCTCCTTCTTGGAAAGCCCCCGATACACTGAGAAGCTCTCCACGAACCACTTCGTGAAGCCAGAAGTCCGGAAAGTGGGCAGCTCAGGATAGGAAATCATGGCGGTAGTGTCCTCAGCATTGTAAAAAGCCCATGCATTCCTCCCATCCTGCAGACCCCCAAAATGCTTCACCATGCTTGAAGGCGCTCCAACAACGCCTTAAGAGAAGCCAAGCTGCAATGCAAAACGCGAAGGGACATACGGTTGGATATCCACAAAAAGATGTATGCGGTATACCATCATACCAACCCGTATGTTGAAAAGCAATCTCTTCTCTGCGATTGTCAAACCATAGTGTCTTCCCGACCCTACCCTGGTCGAATCAAGGGAGACACCAAAGTCAAAAGCCTTCTTCCGCAAACCAGGAGAAAGCTTCACTGAAGACTGCCCAATCTCGACATCCCTAAACCGTCGGATCCTCAAACGGGCAGACAAAAGAGATTCGGAAACGGCTGTCCCTCTAGCCAAACGAATCATAAAGGGATCTTCGTCCTGTGCAACTCCCAATCGATGGAAACTAGGACAGTGGTATACATACCACGAATAGAAGATGTGGGCAGAAAATACCTTGTTCATAGGGAGCCCAAGCCGAACGAGGAAAGCAGCAGCCTGCAGTTCGGTGCACAAGTAAGAGTAAAGAGCAGGTACCAAAGCCAACTGCTCTCTAAACGTCATCTGACAAGCCGGAAAATATAGTGTGGCTTGATGTGCGTCCCATCTCCTCCAGCAAAAACAGCATCACCCAGCCAGTAAGTGAGGTAAACAGCGAGATCTCTCCGCAATGCAATGTCAGGACAAATGGCATTTGTGCTTGCGAAGAACTTTTTCAAATCTTCTCGCATAGCGGCGATCTTCTTCAAACTTGATGCTTTAGCCCTGGCATCCTGGGTCATGCCATCTGATGATTCCCCACTGTAAAAAAAGTTGGAGCTGCAACTCCTCCAACTGCTACATCTAACTTTCGAGCCCTCCTTCTCCTTCAAAAAGTCATGGAACGCAACGAGTTGAAAGTACAAAGCCTAAACTCCTCAGACTGCTCCTCAAGGACGCTGTCGATAGGCATAAACTCCTCATAGAGTTTGCTGAGGATAGGTAACCCGGTGATGGTGCTCAGTTCCTTCAAAGAAAAACCAATCTCACCATTCGTTACAATGAAGGTGTTGGTTTGTGGAAGGAATGACTCCAGCATAGCCATGAAAGCCTCATCGGAGAAAACGACGGTTTTCCGAAAAGCGCGAACAGCATCAAAAATCTCGGCCTCCCGCAGAACAGCCTCGCCAATCTTCAGGGTGTGATCAGTCCATGATTCCCAGCTCGAGTCAGCACTGAAACGGCCACGAAGTCGAAAAGGCTTCACCCAATTGCTACCGTCACCCCAAAAAATGCCAAGGCCCACTGGTCTCAAATCGACCGATGGATGATCAGAACCTTGGTAGCCACTGGCTGGCATCAACGTGTTCATACGGACATGCGACTTCTCTGCAAAACCGGAAGGGCCGCCAACAAAAACCCCGGTCTTGATCACACTGGTCCTCTTCACCCAGCTTGGAGGATCTTCCCTCCTAGGGCACGTGGGAGAAAGGCTCAGGATCGAGATGGTCTGATCAAAGGTCGACCGGGTAGAAATAGTTCTCTCCTCACCATCTGCTGTGTAAGAGAACTGAAAACATCTCATTTGGTATGTCAAGTCGTCGGGGACTGCATCACCAAAAAAGAAGGTAGGCTTGGGCACAATGCTTTGATCATCCGTAACCCAAGGACGGCTGCTTACCATGATCTTGTAAAATTCCTCATCCTTGAGAGCGATCAATCGCTGTCTCATCTCATCACGATTGAGGGAATCATACTCTTCCAAGTTCTTCTCGACAAATTGGACCTTCTCCCAAGCCTGCTGAACGGCCGCATTTAAAGATCTGGAAGACCGACGAGGTGCGTCAGTAACAAGACCTTTACCCTTGTTCGTTCTGGAAGAACTACCTGCAAAGGAAGGAAAAACAAAGATCAATCATCATCAAAATGACAGAATTTTGCTAAAAAAATTCTAGCGAAATTTTGACATGGTTCCTGGGCAATTCCAAAGAAAAAGGAAACACCTCGAAAAAGACAGGAAGCCTGAAGACGAGCTCAACATCCCTGCGAGCTCATAGTCAGTGGAAATTCTCAATGAAGGTTCAAACTCAAACATTGCTGCGAGAACGATCCAATCTCATCAAATTTCCGCAAAATTTGGAAAAAAAGCTCAACATTGCTGCGAGCTTCAAAATCCAAAAATTGTAAAGTTTCTCAAAATCCAGCAAGACCGAGAAAGAGCTCAACATTGCTGCGAGCTCAAAATCCCAATACTTGCAAAAGATTTTCAGGTATGCATCATCATGCTCCCAAGTCCATTTACCAAAAATCATGTATCAAAGAATGTCATCATGCATTAGATGCTAGGAAAACCTTGACCAAAGTTTGACCAATTCCAACCCAATTTGGTCAAAACCAATCAAACTTTGTCCAAGTAAAAAATCATGTTGGCTTGATCTAGAGACTCTAGCCTTCTATCTTGATACATCAAAAAAAAAAAAATGCGCATGAACATATTGAAATTGCATAACCTCATTATCATGGTGAGCAAACAAAGAAGGAAATAAAAAGAAAGAGAGGGAGAAAGAAATCTCAGCAAAAAAAAAAATTTGGGCCCACAGGCCGTGGCATACTGCCACGTGCAGTATGGCGAGGTCCGTATGGACTTGTCCGTACAGCCAAGAAAAAGAAAGAAAATAAATGCTAAAAAAAAAGAGGAAAAAACGGTGAAAAAAAAAGAAAATCACTGTCTGAAAAAAAAAAACGAAAGAAAGAAACAAAAAACCCGTGAGGAAAAAAAAAAAAAGAAAACACGGTGAAAAAAAAAAGAAAGAAAACCGTGAACAAAAGAAAAAAAAAGAAACAAGAGCACGAAAAAAAAAACAAAGAAAAAAAACGTGCTTGGAGAAAGAGAAAAAAAAAAAAGAAAGAAGAGAAGAAGAAAAAGAAAGCAAAGAAAGAAACTACTACTTCTACAATGGAGTTTCTTGTGGAGGAAGAAAACTTACTTGAAGCCATTGATGGAGAAGAAGAAGGAAAATCTTGGAGATCCTTGGAGAAGAAAAAACACTTCTTGGAGCACCCTTGGAGACTCTTGCTAACAAAGAAAGTAATGGAGCCAAAGATCCAACCTTTCTTGCTTTTATAGAAGAGAGCAAACCAAAAGAGGAAACAAGGAGAAAAGAAAGGAGGTAAGTGCTAAAATTTAGCTACTTTCCCAAAAGAAAGATATTTTGAGAAAGTCTCTCCAAAAAAGAAGGAAACTTGAGAGATTCTCTCCAAGTAAAGATATTTTTAGATATTCTCTACAAAAAAGAGATATTTTTAGATATTCTTTACAAAAATGACCCCATATGAGATCTAGGCCATCTCCAAAGCCTAAGGTCCCATGGGTTAGCCCATATGAGCCAGGTTTGACCACCTATGAACTAAAAGTGGCTTTTAGTCAAAATATTTCTCTTACCAAGAGCAAAAAAAAAAAAAAAAAAGAAAAAAGTCCCATGCCTCTTTTGAGTTAATTGGACCATTAAAAAAAAAAAAAACGAAAGCCTCATGAGTTTCCAAAAAACCAAACTATCCAACCTCATGAACCAAATTAAGCCAAAACCTTGAAATTGACATTCCACAACAAACCAAACCTTGGTCCCCTAGCTCACCACATACAGCTTGTTAGGTCACAAGACCAAAACCAAAAAAAAAATCCGAACCAAACCAAAACCAAAGCAAAAAACCAAATCTGACCCCCCAACTTGCCACATACAACTTGTTGGGTCACAAGGTCAAAATCCAAAATCAAACCCCGACCCCCTAACCTGCCACATACAGCTTGTTAGGTCACAAGGTCAAAAACCAAAATCCAAAACCCAAAATCCAAATACCCCATGTCATTTTCAAAACTTTGCCTTGAGATGGTACGTAATCCCTCTCACTACCATAAAATTCCCCCCGGAAACTCAGAAAGCTATTAAAAAAATTGCTCAAGACTCTTGGTAAAGTCAGAAGCTCTCCTTCAAGTTTCTCTTCGAGGCACATCGACTCCAAAAAGCTACTCGTCGCTATACCTTGATGGGGCATTTGTTGACACCAAAAAAGTTACTATGTCTCCTCAACATCAAGAAGCCACATGAAGCTGCATCCTGCTACAAAACAAGCAAAGCTACTTCAAGCATCAGATCTTGTCAGAATTAGACAAACTGCAAGATCCTTCAAGACAGCCAAAAGAGGGGTACACCTGAAGTTTTGGGCCATTCCGACATCGTTTGGCCTAAGTTCACTCTCCGACAGCTAAACAAGCGCTCCCGGCAGTGACATCATCGAAGGCACCAAAACTTCGATCAGAGCTTACGGATGGTTCCAAAATACCTCCAAAGGGCTCCATGCCAAATTTCAAGTCAAACCGACAACGTTTGACCCTCCATCAACACTCGAGCAGCAAAATCAAGCCTCCCGGCGGCGAAAACCACCGAGGCCATCATTCATCAAACAAAGCATATGAGTGACTTCAACATGCTTCCAAAAGGCTGCACGTCGAATTTCAGGTCATTCCGACAGCGTTTGACTAGGTTTCGACGCTCCGAAAGAAAATCAAGCCTACCGGCGGCGGAGCACCATGGGACCATGACATCCAAAGCGAAGCTAATGGATCATCTCTACATGACTCCAATAGGCTCCCTGTCAAATTTCAGGTCAATCGGAAATCGCTTGACCACATATCAAAGCTCGACATTTTTCCCGCAGTAAAATCAAGTCAAGCATCGACGGGACCCCAAACGGCTTCAAAACTCAAATAAAAACCCATGGTTGGTCCTATCCATTGCTCAAGAAGCTTCACCTCAATTTTCAGGTCATTCCAACATCGTTTGACCTAGTTTCGACTCTTGACGAAAAATCGGTTACAAAGTCTTCGGCTTTCCCCAAAAATGGGAAACTTTGTGCTCCGGTTTTGCCCGGGTTCTCATCAAGTTTTCTCCCAGAAAATCAAGTCAATAATTGAGTAAAATGTCAAGAAAAATACAGAACAAAAAAGGAACAAAAAAGAAGGAAAAAAGGCCAAAAACAAAGCTCGGCGACCAAAAGGGCCAAAGCCCTATGGTTGCCGGCGACCTTGGGCCAAGGTCGCCGGCGACCCTGGGTGCATGGTCGCCGGCGACCCTGCAAATCCGGGTCGCCGGATTTCTCGCCGAATGGCCCGTTTTCCGATCCTTTTCGCGTTTCGAGTGTTTTTGCCTCTGTGATTTTCTGAAAATCCAATCTTTGATGCTTGAAAACCACTGATCTTCACCGACATCTCGGATCCGCCGTCAAAAGCATGAAATCATCAATGATCGCTCCAAGATCACCAACCGGCTGACTAAGAAAGTACACTTTCTGTCCGACCGATCGTGAAATCGACAAGACAGATGTCACCGGCCCACCAACATCAATCAATGTTTGAAATTGCACTGCAATCCGACATCAAACAATATGTGGATCCACCTGTGATGATCACAAGAAGAATCCCAAAAAACGTGGCGCGGCCGGCGACTTTTCACATGCCTTGGCGACCACTTAATGTCGTTAATTGACCCGTTTATAACAACTTAATGCGGTCATTAACTCATTATTTTGGACGGCCCAATCAGATTCAAGCATTTGGGAGTTACAAATCTAAGCAATCATGGCATTAAACCCATGAAACTCCCATCATCATGAAGATTAAAGGCGATTAAATGCCCACTATCCTTCATCGGCCAATCACAAGCCAAGAAAAAGGAGTTACAAAATCAAGAAATAAAACTTGTAACTCCTCTCTTCAATACCATCAATTCTCTCATCATGGCCATCAATGCCAATAAACACCTCATGGCTACCAAAAGCCTATAAAAGGAGGTCCATTCCAAGAAGAAGGCATGAATCCCAAGTGTGATCCCAAGCCTCGAAAATCCAGAAAATTCAAGAGGGAGACGAAGTCCTGCTACTTTGCTGCCAGAAGCACAACAAGGTGATCAAAGTCCCTTTGGGGGCCACCCCCCAAGGTCCCCTCCTTCTACAACATGGCCTAAACGCGGCTTTTCAGCCCGTTTACTTGGTTTTTCATTGGATATAGGACCTCCTCTTGGTCCTTGTCCTTTAAAAAACTGAGGTTAGGAGCCAAGCCGAAGAATCGAAGCATCAAGCGTTCTCATTTGAAGGACGATGGCGAAGTCCTTACATGACTTGCAACCGTCGATCTGAACGTGTCCCCACAATCTCCTGAGAAGTTAGATTCATTTTCTTTCTTTTCTATTGTAATTTGTATTTTTTTAAAGAGACAAACAAAAATCACAATTCTTGTCTTTCATATTTGATGAGTTTTGTAAAAACCGCCTTTCACGGGAAAATCGCCTTTCACGGCAAACAAAGAAAAAAAAGAGCCGCTTACGGCATTCTAAAAAAACAATAAACTTGTCTCTTTTATTAAATATTTATGCAATTTGAAAAGTTAGAAAGAAGGAATGATTTCCTTTCTACTTGTGAAGGTGAATCTCTGGATCATCACCAGTCCAAATTCTAAGTAGAATAGTAAATCTGGCATACCCATACAAAAAGTTGATACCCATGTTTCCCCTCCTCTGCCGAGACCCAGACAGCCCCCGGGTGTGATGGACCCGAAAGAAATCTTCCGTCCTCTCCTTCCGCACCCTGGGGGTTGACCTGGGTCTCGGCGGAGGAGGGAAAATCTCGGGCATTAACATTTTTGTACGGGTATGCCAGATTTACTTTCTACTTGGAATTTGGAATGGTGATAATCCGGAGATTCACCTTCGCAAGTGGAAAGGAAATCAATCCTTTTTTCTAACTTTTCAAATTGCATAAATATTAAGAAAAGAGACAAGTTTTTAGAATGCCGTAAAAGGCGTTTTTGTTTGTTTGCCGTGAAAGGTGATTTTGCCGTGAAAGGCGTTTTTACAAAACTCATCAAATATGAAAGACAAGAATTGTGATTTTTTTTGTCTCTTTAAAAAATACAAACTACAATAGAAAAGGAAGAAAAGGGATCTAACTTCTCAGGAGATTGTGGGGACACGTTGAGATCGACCGTCGCAAGTCATGTGTGGGCTTCGCCATCGTCCTTCAAATGAGACATGTGATGCTTTGATTCTTGGGCTTGGCTCCTAACCTCAGTTTTTTAAAGGACAAGGACCAAGAGAATGTCCTATATCCAATGAAAAACCAAGTAAACGGGCTGAAAAGCCGCGTTTAGGCCATGTTGGAGAAGGAGGTGACCTTGGGGGGGGGGGGGGGGGGGGGGGGGGGGGGTGTGGCCCCCCAAGGGACGTTGATCACCTTGTGGTGCTTCCGGGAGCAAAGTAGCAGGACTTCGTCTCTCTGTTGGATTTTCTGGTTTTTCAGAGCTTGCACTTGGGATCTCTTTTTTTCATGCTTTCTTCTTGGAATGGACCTCCTTTTATAGGCTTTTGGTAGCCATGAGGTGTTTATTGGCATTGATGGCCATGATGAAAGAATTGATGAGGAGTTACAAGTTGATTTTGTAACTCCTTTTTCAAGGCTTGTGATTGGCCGATGAAGGTAGTGGGCATTTAATCACCTTTATGCTTCATGATGATGGGAGTTTCATGGGTTTAATGCCACGATTGCTTGGATTTGTGACTCCCAAATGCTTGGTTCTGATTGGGCCGTCCAAAATAATGAGTTAATGACTGCTTTAATGTGTCAATTAACGACATTAAGTGGTTCCAAGGCATGTGAAGAGTCGCGGGCCATGCTGCGCCTTTTGAGATTCTTCTTGCGATCATCACAGGTGGATCCACGCATTATTTGATGTCGGATTGTGATGCAATTTCAGACATTGATTGATGTTGGCGGGCCGGTGACGTCTGTCTTGTCGATTTCACGATCGGTCGGACAGAAAGTGCACTTTCTTTGTCAGCCGGTTGGCGATCTTGAGGCGATCGGTGATGATTTCATGCTTTTGACGGCGGATCCGAGATGTCGACGAAGATCAGTCGTTTTGAAGCACCAAACATTGGATTTTCAGAAAATCACAGAGGCCAGAACACCCGAAACGCGAAAAGAATCGAAAAACGGACGATTCGGCGCAAAATCCGGCGACCCGGATTTTCAGGGTCGCCGGGCGACCATGCACCCAGGGTCGCCGGCGACCCTAGTGGGCCAAGGTCGCCTACGACCGTAGGGCTTCGGACCGTTTGGTCGCCGAGGGTCGTTTTCGGCCGTTTTTTCGTCTTTTTCGTTCCTTTTTTCTTCTGTATTTTTCTTGACATTTTTCCTCAATTATTGACTTGATTTTCTTGGAGAAATCTTGACGAGAACCCTCGCGAAATCGGAGCACAAAGTTTCCTATTTTTCGGGAAAGCCGAAGACTTTGTAGCTGATTTTCCGTCAAGCGTCGAAACTAGGTCAAACGATGTCGGAATGACCTGAAAATTGAGGTGAAGCTTCTTGAGCAGTGGATAGGACCAACCATGGGCTTTTATTTGAGTTTTGAAGCCGTTTGGGGTCCCATCGATGCTTCACTTGATTTTACTGCGGGGAAAATGCTGAGCTTTGATATGTGGTCAAACGATGTCCGATTGACCTGAAATTTGACGAGGAGCCTATTGGAGTCATTTTGAGACGTTCCATGAGCTCCGTTTTGGATATCATGGTCCCGGGTTGCTCCGCCGCCGGTAGGCTTGATTTTCTCTCGGAGCATCGAAACCTGGTTAAACATTGTCAGAATGACCTGAAATTTGACGTGCAGCCTTTTGGAAGCATGTTGAAGCCACTCATGTATTTTATTTGATGAGTGATGGTTTCGGTGGTTCCCGCCGCCGAGAGGGTTGATTTTGCTGCTCGAGCATTGATGGGGGGTCAAACGTTGTCGGTTTGAATTGAAATTTGGCATGGAGCCCTTTGGAGACATTCTGGAGTCATCCGTAGGCTTTGATCAAAGTTTTGGTGTCTTTGATGATGTTGCCGCTGGGAGCGCCTGTTCAGCAGTTGGAGCGGTGAAGTTGGGCCAAACATTGTCGGAATGACCCGAAACCTCAGGTGTACCCCTCTTTTAGCTGTCTTGAAGGATCTCTCAGTTTCTGTCTGATTCTGACAAAATCTGATGCTTGAAGTAGCCTTGCCTATTTTTAGCAGGATGCAGCTTTAGGAGGCTTCTTGATGTTTGAGGAGACATATTGACTTTTTTGGTGTCAACAGGGTGCAGAAGGAGAGGACAGAAATCTGAGGGTCCATTAGTTGTTACTTTTATTGACTCTAGCATAATCTTGGCGTCACGGGGATATTCCCACACAATTTCTAAGACTCTTGTTTACCACGTTAGTTTGCCCATTAATTTGGTATCAGAGCCATCGCTTCTGCCCTCTGTCAACACTACAAATTCTACTGATGTAGAGCCTGTCCGATCCAGCAATGCAATGCGGAGGAAATGGTAGAACAGAGATTGTGCCGGCGCTGCGATTGTGCGACAAGAAGACTTGCAAGGATATGTAGAAGAAATAAACACCAAATATGTAGATTTAGAAGAACAACTTCGTGCGGTCAATCAGCAGCTCACGGATCTATGAGCAAGGACTCCTGTGAACCCAACTAATGAGGATTTAGATGGAAGAGACAACAGTTTCTTCCATCAACGATGCCAGCGAGATGATCACCATAGACCAAGAAGATAGGAGGACCAAGGTGACGATCTCAATCTCAAGATTGAGATCCTTGAATACCATAGTAGCTTTCATGGAAATGACTTCATCAAGTGGATCAAAGCCATCGAGTAGATCTTCGACTATTGAGTGATCCCAAATGACCGCAAGGTCAAGATCACAGCCATACAACTACAGGGCCGAGCTTCGACTCAGTGGGGACATACGAAAGCCACACAAGGAAGACAAGGCAAGCGCAGGGTGACCACCTGGGACAACATGAAGTCCCTGATGTGCAAGGCCTTCCTTACCGTAGTCGATTATGTGCAGTCCAATTTCCAACGACTGCAACATATCTAATAAGGGGATTAAACCATGGAGGAGTATTCAGAGGAGTTTCATAAACTCGTCTTGCATAAGGATTTGAATGAACTTGAAGAGTAGATGGTAATGTAATTTACCAACAAAATAAAACCGGCCTGCCATAGCAGAACTGATGGGCCTTACACCAATACTTTTACTGGCGAAGGCATGTCGCCAAGTCAGTCTTGCTGAAAAACGACTCAAGAAGCAACATGGATGTAGAAATCCATTTACAAGTCAATCTAAGCCTCTAAGCAGGGGCGGACCAATGTAGGTGAAGGTGCACCCGGTAAATTTTGAAAACCCTTTTAGAGGGATATGGGTCATGCACCCCTGCCCCACTTAAAAATCCATCTTGCACCCCCCATTTAAAGCCTATCCTTAAAATGCACCCACCCACATCAACAATCGAGAAATCTTCTCACTCTCAGTTCCCCCAAATCGAAAAATCTTGTATCTCTCCAGCCCTTTTCCCTCTCCAATGTCTATTGGAAACCCTTCATTGACGCACCAAATCAGCCGTTCTTCTCCCTCTCTGTTTCTCTTGCACGCGGTTTTAAGTCGACGATTGACAAGGCTCAAAACTTGCAATCTTATAGATGTAGAGACATAGAAGAGGAGAAGATAGAGCCAACTCCAAGTAATACTCCATGCTTCGTATTTTTTTATTTTACTATTTATTTGATGCAATCGCTGTCGAGTTAAAAATAATTTTTTCTGATTTTTCCCCTTAAAACAGTGGATTTGGAATGGATTAAGCTTCATTTTTTTTTTTTTGAAACTTATGAGTTTTCATGTGTTTCCTTACTTTCTTTTTAAAGCTTTGTTTTGGATTATGTGAAAAGTGGTTTGAATTTCAGATGTCCGTAGTGTAGAGGCATTTTGATATCAAATGCAGTTGATTTTTGAGTAATCTGTTTGTTGATGGGGCTGATTGTTGTTTGGTAATGTTATATTAACCTAGAAACAAGCCCTTTAGAAATCAGAATTGTAAAATGTGGTTGATGCTAATATTTTGAGATCTTGTTAT
This sequence comes from Umbellularia californica, assembly GCA_028538565.1. Classification (NCBI taxonomy): domain Eukaryota; kingdom Viridiplantae; phylum Streptophyta; class Magnoliopsida; order Laurales; family Lauraceae; genus Umbellularia; species Umbellularia californica. The sequence continues at coordinate 70,585,092 of JAPQWN010000002.1, read as the reverse complement.
TGGGAGTACTGCGTTCGTCATCTGCTAATGGGTCCTAATATTTATGCAATCACTCAAGGAATCAACTTTCTGTACATTAACTGCTTCTTTAAGAGTAGAAACTAAATTTATGGAAGAGAAAAAAAAAAAAAAAAAACCCTAACTTTCTAAAGTCTGAGATCTTCAAACAAATGATGGGATTTATGTGAAGAATGTATTAATGTGAAAAAAACTTAACTAAATTTTGTAATCATTTAAATGCAATATATTTTCTCTTTTTTCATTATTAATGTGAAGAAAGTATCACAAAATAATATTTTTGGACTGTTTCAATTGCCATCGTTCCGCACCCCTTAAACAAAAATCCTGGGTCCGCCACTACCTCTATGGTGGGAGATAACCGCCCCAAGTTGGGGCAAGACCGACAAGGTACTATTTGAGCACCTGGGACAAGGACTCGTAATGGTGGTGCAGCAAGAAGAGCAAGCCAAAAATCAATTCATTGTTTCAAATGCAATGAACACGATCATTATTCCTCAGAATATCGCAAACGTCAAGGCACTTTAACAACCTCTTCAAAAGGGAAAGGTGTTGCTCTGAAATAGAAAGTGAGAAAGAAAATTATGAAGAAATCAAAGATGTCGACCATAAAGACAACGATGAAATGATCAAAGGGGATGGGGCCGAAACCCTAGTAATTCGGAAAGTTCTCATAACGCCCAGGAAGCCAAAAGAGGGTAGTTGGTTACGTAAGAACATCTTCTATAGCTCCTGCAAGATCAAAGATAAAGTTTATGGTGCAATTATTGATGGAGGTAGCTATGAGAATGTCATCTCAAAGGAGGCCGTCAACAAGCTTTAACTCAAAACTGAGAAACATCCTTCTCCATACAAGCTTTCTTGGTCTAAGAAAGGGAATGAGGTAACCATTCATCGCCATTGTTTGGTATCATTTTCTATTGTAGGAGTTTACTTTGATAATGTTATGTGCAATGTGGCCCCTAAAATTGATGCTTGTCACATTTTACTTGGCTGACCTTGGCAATATGATAAGCGGACCATACATGATGGATATCGTAATGTGTATACATCTTGGATGGATAAAAAGAAAATAGTTCTCAAACCTATGCTTGAATGGATTCCATCCAGACTTAACCTTTTGTCACAGGCTCAATTTCTAGGAAAATGTTAAGGAGAATGGAATGTATTACGTATTGGTGGGGAAAGAAATCAATGATGTATTACCCTTCCCAAAATTCCTCAAGTCAGTAATGGAGGAGTATTCATACATTCTACCCAACGAATTACCCACCGGTTTGCCACCGATGTAAGATATTCAACACCACATTTATTTGTTTCCATGAGCTAGTCTACCAAACCGGCTTGCTCATAGAATGAGCCCTAAAGAGCATGAGGAAATTTGTAGGCAAGTGATGGAATAAATTGAAAGGGGATTTGCCAAGGATAGTATGAGTCCATGTGCAGTACCAGCCTTACTATCACCTAAAAATGACAGTTTTTGGTGTGTGTGTATTGATAGTCACTCCACAAACAAAATCACCATCAAATACCGTTTTCTCATTCTACGTTTGGATGATATGTTGGATATGTTGGCTGGTGCAAAGGTCTTTTCTAAGATAGACATGAGAAGTGGATACCATCAAATTAGAGTACGACCCAAAGATGAATGGAAAACAACTTTCAAAACCGTGATGGGTTATATGAATGGTTGGTAATTCCTTTCTACTTATCTAAACCACCGAGCACTTTTATGTGAGTCATGAATCTAGTGCTATGACCATGGTTTAAAACTGCGGTTTCAGTTACGGTATCGGTCGGGCCAGAAAACCGATATGATATCGGTATTGGTTGTGGTTATTGGTCCGTTGAGGTCATCGCGGTATGATTTTTTTTATTCCAAACAAATTTGCAAAAATATCAAAAAAATCCAGAATATTATAAAATGTTGGAAAACAATGTTTTATTTTCCATTAATAACAACAATAAGTAAAACTATCGGCCACTTTTAGTTATGAGTTCTGTCTATGTCGTAATTCGTTGTCTTCTCCAGTATATCATATAATGCAACCATGATTTTGGCTCGTGATCAATTTATTAGTGTAAAATGTAAGAAAATAATGATAACATATCAATTATCATTTAATACTAACTCAATCATCAAATAAGTTGTGAAATTCAAGACCATGAAGATAACATATTAAAATCTGAAACATGATAGTGAGATAGATAAAATTGTGTAGATCTAGCATGAAAGTGTGTAGATCTATCATCTAAGTGAAGAACAAAACACAAGTGACAAGCCCAATGATCTTTTCATTCATTTCTAGGCTTTATTTAAAAATAAAAAATAAAAAACACATAATAGCAAAAATGAGGGAGTTAAGTTGATTTTCTCTTACCAAATAAAATGATTTCTTCAAGAAATAGTATTGGAATTTGGAAATATGTAAGAATGAGCTATGGAGATATGGATGCTCTAAGGAATGAGGGGAGAGGAGAAGAAGATGGGGGAATAGGGAAAAAATTTAAAAATAATAGAGTTTTTACTATTACTCCATCTCGGCCGATATTTTGAAAATATCGGCCGAGATATTGGTCAAACCGATATTTTGATAATCTCGGCCGATATTTATCGCTATTTTGGTGATATTTTGTTTGTCTCAATATCGCAGCAAAATAGCATACCGGTATGGACCGATACCGGTTTATATCGGCCGATATGAACAGGATCAACCAATTTTTTAAACCATGGTTATGACTACTCATTGGGAAATTTGTGGTTTTATACTTCAATGACATCTTAGTATATAGTCCACACATGTGCTTCTTGATACACTTCGGCGAGAACAACTTTTTGCTAATCCAAAAAAGTGTATGGTGGGAATAAAAGCGGTTACATTTCTTGGCTATGTGGTTGGTGGGTGTTGACACAAAAAATGTCACTTTGCCTCTTCATATACTTTTAATATCAATAAGCTACATGAAGCTGCATCCTACCACAAACATTGCAAGACCCCGACCCGAGTGATCCCGATTATTGTTAATTAAGTCGCGTGTTAGTGCTAAGCGTGATTAGTGCATTTTGGTTCAGTGGGGACTAGAATGGCTCTTTTATAGTTTTGGGGAATTTTAGTGATTTGTGTTTAGTGGGGCCCTTTGGGGGTTCCCTTTTTGATAGCTTTGCGTTAATTTGGGAATTATTCGTGATCCCGGTGACTTGTATTTTTACCCCGTTTCACTTGTCCCGTTAATCCCCACAACTTTCATGTTGATCCCGTACCCGTTCAGAACCCCGAAACCCAACTTTCCTAGCATTGAGGGCAAATCAGTCATTTTACACTAAATTTGTACCCAAAAGTTGATATCCCCAAAACCCGCGAAACATATACTTTTTGGAAACTAGATATTTCGGTGATCGTTTTTCCCTTCTTCGTCGATTTCGTTCGAGGTCCCGAAATTAGTGATTTCAGCCTCCAAAGTTTCTAAGTGGTGGAGCCCACTCCCATTGGCTTTAAATAGAGAACCCATCTCTTCATCTTCCTTTTTCCAGCACAAGAGCAACCAAACCTAGGGTTTCCTCTCATTTCTCTTCTCCTTGTTTCTCCACCACCAAATCTCCACCAAACTTGCACCAATAGCACTAATGGAAGTCACTATCTTCTTCTCCATCACTAGAGCTCTCCTTTGATACAACTTTTGAAGAGGAACCTCTATTCCAAGACCCTCTTTGAGTCACTTTTGTCTATTTAGAGACCTTCCAAGTAAGTTCTCCTTCCTAATCTTCTTGTTATGTATTCTCCTAGCTATAGAGAAGCTCTATTTTCTTTATTGAAGAGTTCTTCTTCTTCCTTCCTTGTTTAACCCATTTTAGGGTTTGTTTTGGGGGTTTTTGTGTAGCTTGGAGTTTGGCTTGGAAGAGTAGAGTAATAGCTTGATTTCCTTGTTTAAAGACCTTGAGGCAAGTGGAATGAATGGATGTTTTGAGTTTTAAATGGCTTCATGACAAACATGATTGATTTGTATCTTCATTAATGTTTGTTTGCTTACATTCAATGTGTAATAAATGTCTTTGAAAGTGGTTGTTTAGCTCTTTATAATCTTGAAAATATGGTTTGTATTTCCTTGTTTTACTCCTTGTTGAAGACTTAAATGAATCCTTGTGTTGGTGGATGTTCTTCTCCCTTTTGTGTGGTTGAATGAGGAGGAGATGTTTGGGAAGTAAAGATTTATGGAAGTTTAATGGGGATTTCAAGTAGCATTTGATGTATGATTATTGGGGGCAAGAAAGCCATTTTATTGCAGGAGAAAATGTATAAGAGAATGGGGAAAGAAAGGCCATGAAGGCCATTCTCGGGCAGCTGGGATTGGTTGCTCGCTCGAGCGTGCTACAGGGAGCTCGAGCGCGCAGCCAATCTGTTGCCAACTCGGGCGGCAGTGAGACTGCCGGCTCGAGCGGGCATATGTCCGCTCGAGCGCATGTCGTCCGCTCGAGCGAGCAACCTTGCTGGTTGCCTGGGTTCCTGCGTGGTTCAGGTCCGCTCGAGCGCCCTTTGGTCCGCTTGAGCGCACCCCCCCCAGATCTAAAGCATTTTTAAAGCTCGAAAATTGTTTTTAAAGGAATCCCTTGATACCGTAATACCCGTAAGACAACGTTTGAAGTTCATTTGAGAAGGGAAACCACAACACAAAGATCCATTAAAGTTCTTTAGAAATTTTTCAAGGTGTATAAGTGTTCCAAAATGTCTCCAATTCCAAGAGTACCAAGTTATCCTTAAGATCGACATATGGAATACCTATTCACCTTAAACGAATCTTGAATCCGATATTTTGCCCGAAACCTCAATAGTTCATTTGTTCTTCTTTGTACTCGAGATTTACACTATGTGACTGTTTTTCCCGAAAGCATTGAAAAAGATACTTGTATTAATTGCTAGTCCCGAAATACATGCCCGACATGATATGATAGTTGTGCCCTAAGCACCCTCGTTGATGGACCCAATCGGACGTTTCCGTCCTCTCCTTCCGCACCCCGGGGGCTGACCTGGGTCTCGGCGGTGGAGGGAAATCGCGGGTATCAACATTTTTGTACGGGTATGCCGGATTTACTTTCTATTTGGAATTTGGAATGGTGATGATCCGGAGATCCACCTTCACAAGTAGAAAGGAAATCAATCCTTTTTTCTAACTTTTCAAATTGCATAAATATTAAGAAAAGAGACAAGTTTGTTTTTTTAGAATGCCGTAGGAGGCGTTTTTTGTTTGTTTACCGTAAAAGGCGATTTTGCCATGAAAGGCGATTTTACAAAACTCATCAAATATGAAAGACAAGAATTGTGATTTCTTTTTGTCTCTTTAAAAAATACAAACTACAATAGAAAAGGAAGAAAAGGGATCTAACTTCTCAGGAGATTGTGGGGATACGTTGAGATCGACGGCGCAAGTCATGTATGGACTTCGCCATCGTCCTTCAAATGAGAACGATTGATGTTTTGATTCTTCAGCTTGGCTCCTAACCTCAGTTTTTTAAAGGACAAGGACCAAGAGGAGGTCCTATATCCAATGAAAAACCGAGTAAACGGGCTGAAAAGCCGGGTTTAGGCCATGTTGTAGAAGGAGGGGACCTTAGAGGGGTGGCCCCCCAAGGGACGTTGATCACCTTATAGTGCTTCTGGGAGCAAAGCAGCAGGACTTCGTCTCTCTCTTGGATTTTCTGGATTTTTTGAGCTTGGGATTGCACTTGGGATCCTTTTATGCATTCTTCTTGGAACGCACCTCTTTTTATAGGCTTTTGGTAGCCATGAGGTGATTATGGGCATTGATGGCCATGATGAGAGAATTGATGAGGAGTTAGAAGTTTTTATTCTTTGATTTTGTAACTCCTTTTTCATGGCTTGTGATTGGCCAATGAAGAGTAGTGGGCATTTAATTGCCTTTAAACATCATGATGATGGGAGTTTCATGGGTTTAATGCCATGATTACTTGGATTTGTAACTCCCAAATGCTTGAATCTGATTGGGCCGTCCAAAATAATGAGTTAATGACCGCATTAAGTTGTCATAAACGGGTCAATTAACGACATTAAGTGGTCGCCAGGGCATGTGAAGAGTCACGGGCCGCGTCGCGTCTGTTGAGTTTCTTCTTGTGATCATCACAAGTGGATCCACACATTGTTTGATGTCGGATTGCGATGCAATTTCAGACATTGACTGATGTTGGTGGGCCGGTAACATCTGTCTTGTCGATTTCACGATCAGTCGGACATAAAATATACTTTCTTCGTCAGCCAGTTGGCGATCTTGGAGCGATCGGTGATGATTTCATGATTTTGACGGCGGATCCAAGATGTCGGTGAAGATCAGTAGTTTTCAAGCATCAAAGATTGGATTTTCAGAAAATCATAGAGGCAGGAACGCTCGAAACGCGAAAAGGATCAGAAAACGGGCCGTTTGGTGCGAAATCCGGCGACCTGGATTGGCAGGGTCGCCGGCGACCATGCACCAAGGGTCGTCGGCGACCATGGGCCAAGGTCGCCGGCGACCATAGGGCTTTGGCCCTTTTGGTCGCCGAGCTTCATTTTTGGCCGTTTTTCTGTCTTTTTTTTTCCTTCTTTCTTCTGTATTTTTCTTGACATTTTTCCTCAATTTTTGACTTGATTTTCTTGGAGAAAAATTGACGAGAACCCGAGCGAAACCGGAGTGCAAAGTTTCCCATTTTTCAAGAAAGCCGAAGACTTTGTAGCCGATTTTCCGTCAAGAGTCGAAACTAGGTCAAACGATGTCGGAATGACCTGAAAATTGAGGTGAAGCTTCTTGAGCAATGGATAGTACCAACCATGAGCTTTTATTTGAGTTTTGAAGCCGTTTGGGGTCCCATCGATGCTTGACTTGATTTTGCTGCAGGGAAAATGCCGAGCTTTGATATGTGGTCAAACGATGTCCGATTGACTTGAAATTTGACGAGGAGCCTATTGGAGTCATTTTGAGATGATCCATTAGCTCCAACTTGGATGTCATGGTCCCGGGGTGGTCCGCCGCCGGTAGGCTTGATTTTCTTTCGAAGCATCGAAACCTGGTCAAACGTTATCGGAATGACCTGAAATTCGACGTGCAGCCTTTTGGAAGCATGTTAAAGCCACTCATGTACTTTGTTTGATGAGTGATGGCTTCGGGGGTTCCCGCCGCCGGGAGGCTTGATTTGCTGCTCGAGCGTTGATGGAGGGTCAAACGTTGTTGGTTTGACTTGAAATTTGGCAAGGAGCCCTTTGGAGACATTCTGGAGTCATCCGTAAGCTCTGATCAAAGTTTTGGTGTCTTTGATGATGTCGCCGCCAGGAGCGATTGTTTAGCTGTCGGAGAAGTGAAGTTAGGCCAAACGATGTCGGAATGCCCGAAACCTCAGGTGTACCCCTCTTTTGTCTGTCTTGAACGATCTTGCAGTTTTTGTCTGATTCTGACAAGATCTGATGCTTAAAGTAACTTTGCCTGTTTTGTAGCAGGATGCAGCTTCACGAGGCTTCTTGATGTTGAGGAGACATAGTGACCTTTTTTTGTGTCAACACTCGTCTTGCCCGATTATATTCTCGCACTTGATTTGTTTTATACATGTCTTGATTTACATGATTTGACCTATGAGTCGGCACCACTAAGCTTAGATAACCTTGTCAGTCTGATCCACTGACTTGGAGATCCCTCTCTTGTCCCGCCAACTGCAGTTTGGATCCCACTACCCGGTTTATTAACCGTGGTCTTGTCCTGATACCGCAAATTGCTACTGTTGTTCCCGATGCCCGGCTCGCTACCGTGGTCTTGTCCCGTATATTGTACATGTATATGTAAATTTCGTTGTACCTCCTCACTTCGGTGACTGAGGTCAACGCCTTGATATGCTTGCTCTATCACTTCGGTGATAGAGGACTTAGCTCCGTGTGGTTGCCAACTTGTTTGTTTCCCGAATTCCTTGGTTACCTTACATGTTTTATTACTGCATATATGTTTTAAGTAAATGTTTTGGTTACTTCTTGAAAGTTATTGTTTTAAACAGGTTTATATGTTTCCAAGGTAAGTGCCTTTATTATCAAATGTTTCATATCATTTCATCCACCTGCCAGGCCGTCGTGTCTGATCCTTTGCTTTGGTACTCAGGTCCCGTTGTCGGTCATCCCGAGGAAGAGCCCGAGGAGGCGGTCGGAGAACCGCAACAGCTAGTTGAGTGGCGTGCCGATGATGTTGTTTAAACATCCGGTTGCCTCGAGTGATGCGTAACATTTTGGGGGTGTTTTTAACTATACTTTTGGTGGATATTGTTTTATTGGTATTGGCCTTTGTTGGCTTCTAATTTTGGGGATTGTAATTAAATGATATATGTTCAAACTTTAATAGTATTTTTGGTTTATTCTATAGAACATTGCTCATTCTGATACTTGTTACTTAAATGCAATCAGTCTTATTATTATGGAAATGGATTACATGCTTGATTTGCTACACGCTTCCGTAATTGTACAAAATATTCATGTTGTTGTGATATCCTCACCGCGGACACCTGTGGGAAATCACGTGCACGGTTAATGCATATCCTTTTATTATCCATGTACGTATTGGCATTAAACATACTACTATCCTTGTTTATCATTATATTCCGTCAACTACTCCTTACTTAGTCCCGATCCTGGATTTGGTCCTTGAACCCGGTCCGGGGTCGCGACAAACATGCAATGCTACTTCAAGCATCAAATCATGTCAGAATCAAACAAAAACTGCAAGATCCTTCAACACAGCCAAAAGAAGAGAGTACCCATGAAGTTTCAGGCATTTCAACATTATTTGGCCTAACTTCACTCTTCTAGTGGATGAACAGGAGCTTCTAGCGGCGGTAAAGCTGGAGGCCTCGGTACACAAAATAGAGCACATAGTTGGCTTCAAAATGCCATTGGAAGGCTTTAAATCAAATTCCAAGTCATTCTGACACCGTTTGGCCCAATAAGGAAACAACCGCAGCAAAGTCAGCTCTCCCGGCGAAGACAGCGTCAAAGACATCAGATTTTCAATCAGAGCTTATGGATGGTCTCAAAATACTTCCAAAAGGCTCCATGTTAAGTTTCAGGTCAAACCGACAACGTTTGACCCTACATCAACCTTCGAGCAGCAAAACCAAGCCTCTTGACGGCGAGAACCACCGAGGCCATCACTCATCAAATAAAGCACATGAGTGACTTCAAAATGCTTCCAAAGGGCTACATGTCAAGTTTCAAGTCATTTCGACAACATTTGACCAGACTTTGACTCTCGAAAGCCAAATTAGGCCTCCCTGAGGCGGAGCTCCTCGGGACCATGATTTCCAAATCAGAGCTAATGGATCATCTCAAAATGACTCCAATAGGCTCCTTTTGTCGAATTTTAGGTCAATCGGACATCGGTTGATCAAACATCAATGTGCGGCATCTTCCTCGCGACAAAATCAAGTCTACTGGCGACAAGACCCCACACACCTTCGAAACTCAACTAAAAGCCTATGGTCAGTCTTATTTATTGCTCAGGAGGCTTCACCTCAAATTCCAGGTCGTTCCGACATCGTTCGACCTAGTTTTGGCTTCTGACGGATAATTTGCAACTCTACGCGACAAAGTCTTCGGTTTTCCCGGAAAATCGGAAACTTTGCACTCTACTATGCAAAGCTTCTCGTAGAATTTTTTTCAGGGAAATCAGGGCAAAATATTTACAAAAAAGTCAGAAAAAATACCGAAGAAGAAAGAATAAAAAAAAACCTGAGAAACGGCAAAAAATTGGCGACCCAAAGGGATAAAAATCCCCATGGTCACTCTCGACCTTGGCCCACGGTCGCGGCGACCTTGACCCATGGATTTTCGCCGAAAGACAAATTTTTGGTCCTTTTCCGCATTTCAAGATGTCTAGGCCCTGTGGTTTTTCAAGAATTTGACTTTCGATGCACATAATCCGTTGATTTTCGTCAATATCATGGATCCACTGTCAAAATCATGGGATCATCATCGGACGCTTCAACATCACCACCCGACTAACCAAAAAAGCATACGTTTTGCTTAACCGATCAAGAAATCGATAGGACAAATAGTACCGGCCCACTAATAGCAATTAATGTCTGAAGTTGCATAGTCATCCGACATCAATCAGCATGAAGATCCATCGGCAATCATCGCAAGAAGAATCCCAAAAGATACGTAGTGACCCGCGACTCTTCAAATGCCTCGGCAACCACTTAATACAGTTAAATGACCCATTTTATGACAAGTTAATGCGATCATTTACTCATTATTTTGAATGGCCCAATCAGAAGCAAGGAAACGGAAGTTACAAGTCAACCATAATCATGACATTAAACCATGTAACTCCTCTCATCTTGGAGCTTAATGGCAATTAAAAGCCCTTAATTCTCCATCGGCCAATCAAAATCCAAGAAAAAAGAGTTGCAAAATAATGAATTAAAAACTTGTAACTCCTCTCATCATGTGGCTTTAATACATTTAAGGCCCATAAACCCTCCTCATGGGCACCAAAAGCCTATAAAAGGGGGTCATTCTAAGAAGAAAAATCCAAAAAAATGTTCGGAAAAAAATCAAAGACAAGGACAAACTTTGCAATGTTACTACGATGCTCCGACAACAAGCTCTCCTCTGTTGAAGAAGTCCTACACCGACCACCACTACAAGGTGACCCAAGGCCTTCTATTTCTGTCACCATGGCTTAGACGTGGCTTTTCAGCCCGTCTACTTAGCTTTTTATTGGATATAAGACCCCTCTTGATCTTTATTCTATAAAAATCTGAGGTTTAACCCAAGCCAAGCAAATCAAGAGCATCCTCTATTCTCATCTAAAGGATGATGGCGAAGTTCACATATGACTTGCGACCATCAATCTGAACGAGTCCCCACAATCTCCTGAGAAATTAGATCCCCTTTTCTTACTTTTTCATTATATTTTGTATTATTTACAAAGACCTAAAAAAATTCACAAATCTTATCTTTCATTTTGATAAGATGTGTAAAATCGCCTTTCGTGGCAAATATCGCTATTGATACCAAAAATGTCATTATGCCTCTTCATACACTTTCAATATCAAGAAACTGCATGAAGCCGCATCCTACCACAAATAGGCAATGCTACTTCAAGCATCAAACCTTGTCAGAATCAAACAAAAAACTGCAAGATCCTTCAAAACAGCCAAAAGAATAGTACATATGAAGTTTCGGGCCACTTCGACATTATTTGTGCTAACTTCACTCTTCCAGCAGCTGAATAGGAGCTCCCCGTGGCGACAGCATCAAAGACATCAAATCTTCGATCAGATCCTATGAACGGTCTCAAAATACTCCAAAAGGCTCAAAACTCAAACAAATGCCTATAGTCAGTCTTATTTTCTACTCAGGAGGCTTCACCTCAAATTTCAGGTCATTCCGACATCGTTTGACCTAGTTTTGACTTTTGATGACAAATCGACAACTCTACGTGACAAAGTCTTTGGCTTTCCCGGAAAAATGGAAACTTTGCGCTTTGATATGCAAGGCTTCTCATTAAATTTTTTACAGGGAAATTAGAGCAAAATATGTACAAAAATGTCAGAGAAAATACCGAAGAAAGAATCAGAAAAACCAGAGAAATGGCCGAAAATCGACGACCAAAAGGGTTAAAAATCCCCTTGGTCATCGGCGACCCTGAAAATGCGAGTCACCGAATTTTGGCTGAAAGACCTTTTTTGTCCTTTTTCAGGTTTCAAGATGTCTGGCCCTTGTGGTTTTTCAAGAATCTAACTTTCTAGACACATAATCCGACAATCTTCGTCAACATCACAGATCCGCTGTCAAAATCATGGGATCGTCATTGCACGCTTCGAAATCGCCAACCGGCCGACCAAAAAAGTAAAATTTTTGCCCGATCGATCAAGAAATCTACAAGACAGATGGTACCGACCCCACTGGTAGCAATTAATGTCTGAAGTTGCACTCTGATATGCAAAGCTTCTCGTCAAATTTTTTGCAGGGAAATCAGGGCAAAATATGTACAAAAAAGTTAGAAAAAATACCGAAGAAGAAAGAATAAAAAAAAACACGAGAAACGGCTGAAAATTGGCGACCCAAAGGGATAAAAAACCCCATGGTCACTGGCAACCTTGGCCCACGGATTTTCGCCGAAAGACAAATTTTTTATCCTTTTCCGCGTTTCAAGATGTCTAGCCCCTGTGATTTTTCAAGAATCTAACTTTCGTTGCACATAATCCATTGATCTTCATCAATATCATGGATCCACCTTCAAAATCATGGGATCATCATCGGATGCATCGATACACCAACCGGCTGACCAAAAAAGCATATGTTTTGTTTAACCGATTGAGAAATCGACAGGACAGATAGTACCGGCCCACTGATAGCAATTAATGTCTGAAGTTGCATAGTCATCCGACATCAATCAGCATCAAGATCCATCGGCAATCATCGCAAGAAGAATCCCAAAAGACGCGACGCGACCCGCAACGCTTCAAATGCCTCAGCAACCACTTAGTGCAGTTAAATGACCCATTTTATGACAAGTTAATGCGGTCATTTACTCATTATTTTGAACGACCCAATCAGAAGCGAGGAAACGGGAGTTACAAGTCAACCATAATCATGACATTAAACCATGTAACTCCTCCCATCTTGGATCTTAAAGGCAATTAAAAGCCCTTAATTCTCCATCGGCCAATCAAAATCCAAGAAAAAAGAGTTGCAAAATAATGAATTAAAAGCTTGTAACTCCTCTCATCATGTGACTTTAATACATTTAAGGCCCATAAACCCTCCTCATGGGCACCAAAAGCCTATAAAAGGGGGTTATTCTAAGAAGAAAAACCCAAAAGAATGTTCGGAAAAAATTCATAGACAAGGAAAAACTCTGCAATGGTGACCATATAAATGCGACTTGCGGCCCTTCATATGCCTCGGCGACCACTTAATGCAGCGAAATGACCCATTTTATGACAACTTAAAGCGGTTATTTACTGGTTATTTTGGACGGCCCAATCAGAAGCAAGGAAACGGGAGTTACAAGTCAATCATAATCATGGCATTAAACCATGCAACTCCGCCTGTCATGGAGCTTAAAGGCAATTAAAAGCCCTTAACTCTCCATCAGCCGATCAAAAGCCAAGAAAAAGGAGTTACAAAATATTGAAAAAAAAACTTGTAACTCCTCTCATCATGGAACTTTAATGCATTAAAGGCCCATAAACCCTCCTCATGGCCATCAAAAGCCTATAAAAGGAGGTCATTCCAAGAAGAAAGGATCCAGAAAATTGATCAAGAAAAATTCATACACAAGAGAAAACTCTGAAACGTTGCTAGACCAAAGTCCCTTTGAGGGCCACCCCCTAAGGCCTTCTCTCTCCATCTCCATGGCTTAGACGTGGCTTTTCAACCCGTCTACTTAGCTTTTTATTGGATAGAAGACCTCCTCTTGGTCTTTATCCTCTAAAATCAAGAGCATCTTCTGTTCTCATTTGAAGGATGATGGCAAAATCCACACACGACTTGCGACTGTCAATCTAAACAAGTCCCCACAATCTCCTGAGAAGTTAGATCCCCTTTTTTTGCTTTTCAACTTATTTTGTGTTGTTTAAAGAGACAAAGAAAATTACAACTCTTGTCTTTCATTTTTTATAAGAATTGTAAATCGCCTTTTAAGGTAAACAAATGAAAATCGCCTTTTACGGCATTCAAAACAAACCATGTCTATTTTCTTAAATATATGTAAAATGAAAAACTAGAAAAAAAAAGTTGATTTCCTTTTCTACTTGCGATGGTGGATCTCCGTACCACCACTTGTCGATTCCAAGTAGAGTAGAAAATCTGGCATATCCGTACAAAAATCGTTGATATTCATTTTGTCTCCGGTCACGAAGGGGTTGGACCCGATAGACTCTCACGTCCGTTGAACCCGGTAGTCCCACAAGCCCAAAAAGCAGGACCATCAAGTTGACACACCCAATGGGACTCGTTCATTTGAGAACATGATGCTTAGGAAAAAAAATACTCACATATCATAACTTTTGCTCTATGTTTATACTTCTTTTCTAGATTCCTTGGCTCTTTTCTAGTTGGTGGCCCATGTTGGATTTTGCATCTAAAAAATGAGAAGGGATTTTTTGGAAATTACTAATTCTATCTTTGAGTTTATTTCCACTCTTTATTTCTCCAAAAACAAAATTCACATTTCTCAATTTGGATTCAACTTTGAGAAACCTTGATCCTTTTCCTTTCGGACAATTGGTCACGGAAATCGTTTGAAGTTAACATTCGTATCGGGGAATGGGCCATCTTTTCTCTTCGATGAGTTTATTAGTGATCTTTCTAAAAAAAAATTTAGATTTCTCATTCTGGGTTCAATTTTGAGAAACCTCGATCCTTTCCCTTTCGGAAAATAGCTTGGGGAAATCGTTTGAAGCTAACGTTCGTATCGGGGATTGGGCCATCTTTTCTCTTCGATGAGTCCATTAGTGATCTTTAAAAAAAATTCAGATTTCTCATTTTGGATTCAACTTTGAGAAAACTTAATCTTTTCCCTTTCAGACAATAGCTTGCGGAATTTGTTTGAAGCTAACGTTCGTATAGGGGAATGGGCCATCGTTTCTCTTCGAGGAGTCCATAAGTGATCTTTCAAAAAAAAAAAAAGTAAAAACAAAAAATTCAGATTTCTCATTTTGGATTCAATTTTAAGGAACTTTGAGCCTTTCCTTTTCGGACAATACCTCGCTGAAATCGTTTGAAGCTAACATTCGTATCGGGGAATGGGCTATCTTCTCTCTTCGATGAGTCCATTAGGGATCTTAAAAAAAAAAAGGGCGAAATCACTAAGGTTGCACCAATTTTGTTCATTGACAACGATTGATTCAAGAAAAACCTTGTCCAGAGTGTGGAGACGGCTGGACTGTTCTAGGCAAGGGTCCTTCAAACAGGTTCATTAAGTAATTCTACCCTTCTCTGAATCTATCAATTGAGGTTTTATAAGACCAAATCATGAGGCCTAGGTGTACTCTTCAATCTTTAGTTTTTTTTTTTTTAAATCTTCAAAAAAAAATTTAGAAAGAGACCTTCCATCCCTTTTGGGTTCAGATTCGAGAAATTTTGGTCCCTTCCTTTTCGGAAAGAAGCTCGCAGAAATGTTTGAGTCGGCTTCCGAATGGGAATACCATTTACTCCCTTTGACGACTTCGATTTTGACCTTTCCAAAAAAAAAAAAAAAAACTGTCACTTTTGAGTTCAGATTCGAGAAATTTTGGTCCCTTCCTTTTCAGAACGAAGCTCGCAGAAATGTTTGAGTCGGCTGCATTCGCTACCGACACATTTGTACCTCCAATTTTATATTCATCTTACCTCGAGTGATCCTTGCTTCTCGGTGATTTGAATTAAGGTTTACAATTGCTTCTAGCAGTCACTGGAATGCTTATTCTGGGCCTATCATACTTGCAATCAAAATAATTGCACCTTCTATGGTTTTCTGTCTTTTTCATGTCGCTTGGGTCGAACCATGTCCCCCGAGCGATTTGAAAAGACAAAACCATAGCTTTCCCATTTATGATCATTATATTCTTGTGATTACAAATGGATGTGGTCTCGTTTCAGAAATTTCTTGAAACTAACAATGGCAGCTTCTTTAACCGTTACTTTCGACGAAAACAAGTACCAGCTCATGCTTCAGAGAGAAGTAAAACATGCGCACTCACAACTGCCCTTCCAGCTGCTAAAGCCTCATCTCTCTCTGCAACTCTCTGAACACCGGGTCGACTTCTACACCCGGGACCATCGTCTTCAAGTCACTGGGACCATTCCCACTTCCCGTAGAAGAAACTGCACCTGCTAAAAATCAGAAAGTCGCCTCTGATCATGTCACTCCAGTGACACCAAAGGCGAGCACTAGGAAACCCGAAGCCCGCGACACTCCCACAAATCTTCAACCACACAAGAACCAGGTCTATCTCAAGATTTGATCCCCAAAACCTTCATCAAAGCAAAAAAGGTCCCAAGCATCCATAATTCCAACGTACTTGGCCCCTCTCAAGGAGAACCGGTTCTATCCTCTCGCCTACATGAAGGAGGAGAGACCCACCTTCCACCTGACAAAGAAGTCAACTCAGTGCGAGCCAGCTTGTTCCTACAATCCCAAAATCAAATTGTGCATTACAAGGCCACTGCAAGAATCTGCCAAGGCCTACACTCCTTCGATTCGACCCTTCATCTCTACAGGAGCCGAACTCAAAAGATTCAAAGCTTCGCTACGACAGGCAAAGGACTTGGTCCGGATACCGTCCATGCCAAGCTTCAAATAGGACATGCTCGGTTGCTACACTCAAGGGAGCACATCCTTCATTGTCAAAGCCTAACTAGAGCTGACCGAAGCTCAAATTACTCGTCGCATGCACCGCCGTGCGTCATATCGACAAAATAGACTAGAGAAGCAGAGGACCCAGCATCCTACACTTCAGGTCTTTCATAAATGGGTCGAAAAAGAAAGACCCGACCAAGTTTCTACTATCCATATGGTTGGAAAAACCAGAAGACGCTAGACACGCAGTTTCTACTATCCATATGGTTGGAAAAACCAGAAGACGCTAGACACGCAGTTTCTACTATCCAACTCAGCAACAAAAATTCATGTCCGATGGCCGGTGACTCGAAGTGTCACCCAGACACGAAGACATCCGAAAGAGTCCCTTGCTCCTTCAAGCCAACGACAGCAGAGTAATCCTTCCTCGAGCTCTTCATCCAAAAGAATGAGCTCCAGCTCAGTCACCAGGATGATCTCTTCATTCAAATCTCGAGGAATGGGCATCCTAGTTACAAACTCTGAGCCACCTCGCAATCCACCTCCTGATGACACGATCGCATGCATCCAACAATTAGAGCAAGGTCAGCAAAGGATTGAGACTCTGATGGAAGACCTTATTCTCGCCTTTCATCGTCAAGTAAATAATGAACCTCCTCCTAATCATCAATACAACAAGGTAAATGGAGAAGACAATGAGTCACACGCCCTTATCAAAAATGACGTGGACGACATCCTCGCCAAAACAAGAGAAGAGGATACACTCAAGGAACATGGGATCAAGCCACCATATCCCTTATGGATTGACACAGTACAAAATTCAAGCACCCTACTCTCCAAACATATATGGGGAAAGGTTCAGTCAGACAGGACGTCATCCACTTCAAAATCCTGATAGGAGCTATCGCGGATCAAGATGTCTTCAAGATCTGTCACTTTACAAGTACCCTGAAAGGTACGGCCTTTGACTGGTAGTCCACTATGCCAGCGACTCCATCCAAAACTGGGTCATGCTAGAGACACACTTCCTGACTCACTTCAAAGGTGAGGACCATCCTACTAGTATGGCTCAGCTCTACAACCTAAAAACAAGGGGAGAATGAGTTAACATACGGCTTCATTCACAAGTGGAAAGCAATGACGTACAAATGCTCAGATGTACTACCACAAGTGTCACTGGTCAACATCTGCAGTAATAACATGAGAGCAAGGATCCGTTCCATGATCATTGGTAACAAGTCAAAGAACCTAGGAGAACTCCTATAAACATCCATGGAGGCTGAAATAGTGATCAAAGACCTCAACAGTCAGAAATCATCAAGGTAGGAACTGACAGCCATTGTAACATCAAAACTAAAGGAAAAAGAGGTCCTTAATGTGCAAAACAAGTTAGCTCCTCAGCCGCCAAAGAAAGCTGAAAACAAAGCTGCGGGTAAGAGACCTGAATTCCCTGATGTCTTCAAATAGCAAGTAGAAAAGAAATACCCGTTCAATGAAGATGTGGATGAAATCTTCAAGGCTTTCGTAGCAAACGGCAAACTCACCTTGCCTGACCCCAAAAGACCGGGAGATGTTAGCAACACCAACGATCCTCAATATTGTTCGTATCATCAGATGATCTCGCATCCTCTCAATCAATGCTTTGTTGTGAGAGACAAGATAAACGAGATATGGAAAAATGGAGTCCTCACCTTTGACAAAAACTACAAGTCTGACTCCATCAACATGGTATGATGTGGACAAACATCAAAATCACCAAAGAAGAAGATCACTACTTCCTTCAAGGTGATAAAAAGAATTGGTTCCTTACCCAACATCAGACGGACAACCCATATGGGTGCATCCCGATCTCCTGGAAGATGAAAACTGTGAGGTTGTCAAAATAAAGCCGACGGCTCAATAACGAAGGCAATCTAGGAGACATCTCCTCAAGCTCAAGCAGCAGGAGAAGACTAAGCCAAAACAAGAAGTCCATAAAAAGGCAGAGACCTCCTCTACCACTTCACTGGGGGCAACAGAATAGTCCCTTCCTGAGACTTCAAAGGGGGTAAGAAGATTCACTCTTAGTGATTTTATGCCACCTCATATCACAAATGAAATATGCAGGGGGGTATCATACTCTTGCAATTTTGGTAGTTGGATTCTCCATGAATGGCTATGAGTCTAGTGACACCGACGAGTGGGAGGAATCCCTTGAAACAGTAGAATACCTCTCCGATGAAGAATGGGTTACTGAAACTCACCTCATGCTAGTAATCCGGTATAATCCCTTACAGTCATAAGGATTCTAGTCTATTGATGAAGAAGACCAAGATGTTGTTCAAGGAGATGTTGTTAACCCAGCACCCGCCATTGCTCCAATGGAACCTGACCATGTTGAGTAACAAGGAGTAGATGAAGAAGAAGATTTAGCTCTCATGCCTGATCTTGAAGAATATACGAGGATCTTGCGGTGTCTTGCTATAGAACAAGAGCAAGATCGCATCAATGAGCTTCATCACAATGAAAATCCAGAACCGGAAGTCCCTGAAGATCAACAGGTACCTCCTCCCTTAACTCTTGAAAATGAAGAAAGTTCCTGGATTGATGAGCCTCTTACATCCCAGGATGAGTTTGACTCCCAACAATCCATTTTGGGGATGTCTCGTATCGAAGCGACCGGCAAGTGTGACAGTTCGGGATGATAGTTCCTCCAAAACCTCATCTGCTAAAGCCACTTACTCTCAGGCCACATTTGGTAGTATATCTTCTGGAGCTACTTCTTCTCAAGTGACTTCCATTAAGATATCACCTTCTCGGACTTTGTCTCCTGAGACCGTGACATCAGAACTCACACCCCTCCCAACTGATCATCGTGAAGAGGCTTCGGCAGATAATGCCTTCAATGAAAATCCAGTCAATTAGTCCATGTTGACACCAAAAAAGTCACCTTGCCTCCTCAACATCAAGAAGCTACATGAAGCCGCATCCTACCACAAACATGCAATGCAACTTCAAGCGTCAAATCTTGTCAGAATCAAACAAAAACTGCAAGATTCTTCAAAACAGCCAAAAGAAGAGTACACATGAAGTTTCGGGCCATTCCAACATCATTTGGCCCAACTTCACTCCTCCAGCAGCTGAATAGGCGCCCCTGGTGGTGACAGTGTCGAAGACATCAAAACTTCGATTAGAGCCTATGGAAGGTCCCAAAATACCTCCAAAAGGCACCGTGTCAAATTTCAAGTCAAACCGACAACATTTTGACCTCCATCAACCCTCGAGCAGTAAAATCAAGCCTCTCGGTGGTGAGAACCACCGAGGCCATCACTCATCAAACAGAGCACATGGGTGGCTTCAACTTGCGTCCAAAGGGCTACACGTCAAATTTCAAGTCATTCCGACGATGTTTGACCCGACTTTGACGCTCGAAAAGAAAATCAAGCCTCCCGGCAGCGGAGCTTCCCAGGACCATGACATCTGAATCGGAGCTAATGGATCGTCTCAAAATGACTCCAATAGGCTCCCTATCAAATTTCAGGTCAATCGGATATTGGTTGACCGCACATCAAAGCGCGGCATCTCCTTCGCAACAAAATCAAGTCTACTGGCGACGAGACCCTACACGACTTCAAAATTAAAAAAAAAAGCCTATGTTGATCCTATCTACTGTTCAGCAAGCTTCACCTCAAATTTCAGGTCATTACGACATCGTTTGGCCTAGTTTTGACTTCTGACGGAAAATCGGCAACAAAGTCTTCGGCTTTTCCAGAAAATAGGAAACTTTGTGCTCTGATTTGCACGGCTTCTCGTCAGGTTTTCTTAAAGAGAATCAATTCAATAAATGAGGAAAAATGTCAAGAAAAATATAGGATAAAAAAGGATTGAAAAAGATCGAGAAACGGCCGAAAAACGGCGACCAAGAAAAGGGAAAAACCCATGGTCGCCGGCGACTTTGGCCCATGGTCGCCGGCGACCCTGGAAATCCGGGTCGCCAGATTTCCGCTAAAAGGGCCATTTTCAGACCCTTTTTCGTGTTTCGGGAATTCCAACCCCTGTGGTTTTCCGAAAATCTGATTTTTGGTACTTGAAATCAGTTGATCTTCACCATTATCTCGGATCTACCATCAAGAGCATGTGATCGTCATCACCCGCTTCAAAATCGCTAACTGGCCAACTAAGAAAGTACACTTTCCATTCGACCAATAGAGAAATCGACAGGACAGATGGTACCGGCCCACTGGTATCAATAAATGTCTAAAGTTGCATGGTCATCCGACATCAAACAACATGAAAATCCATCGACAATCATCGCAAGAAGAATTCCAAAAGACACGGTACGACCTGCAACTCTTCGAGCGCCCTGTCGACCACTTAATGCAGTTAATTGACCCGTACTATGACAACTTAATGCGGTCATTAACCCATTATTTTGGACGGTCCAATTAGAATCAAGGAAAGGGGAGTTATAAATCAAATCAATCATAGCATTAAAACCATGAAACTCCTCTCATCATGGAGATTAAAGGCAATTAAATGCCCATCATTCTCCATCGGCCAATTAGAAGCCAAGAAAAAGGAGTTACAAAATCATGAAATAAAAACTTATAACTCCCCCCATCATGGAGCATCAATGCCATCTATGCTCATAAACCCACCCCATGGCTACCAAATGCCTATAAAAAGGAGGGGCATTCCAAGAAATCCAGGATCCAGAAATCCAAGAGCCATACACACACAGAGGGCTACACAGACACAGAGATAGCCAGAAAAACTCGAAAAATCCTTGCTACTTTAAAAAAACTCTGCTCTAACAAACAGCACAAGGTGATTGAAGTCCCTCGGGGGGCCACCCCCCAAGGTCCATCTCTTTCTATCCGACATAGCCTAGACGCGCTATTCCTTTTTTTATTGGATATAGGACCTTCCCTTGGCCTTTATCCTCTAAAAATCTGAAGTCCAAGCCAAGCCAAGAGAATCAAAGCATCATAAGTTCTCATCTGAAGGACGATGGCAAAGTCCATACATGACTTGCGACCGTCGATCTGAACGAGTCCCCGGAATCTACGGTGAAGTTAGAATTCCTTTTCTTACTTTTCTATTGTATTTTGTGTTTTTTCAAAGAGACAAAAAAAATCACAATTCTTGTCTTTCATTATTGATGAGATTTGTACATCGCCTTTCACGGCAAAAAAATCGTCTTTTCTCGGCAAAAATCGTCTTTGACAGCAAACAAAGAAAAATCGCCTCTTACAGCAAAACTACCTTCCACGGCAAACATCGCCTTTCACACCAAAACCGCCTTTCACAGCAACCAAAGAAAAAAATTGCCTCCTACGGCATTCAAAATCTTGTCTCTCTTCTTAAATATATGTGCAATGGAAAGTTAGAAAAAGATTGATTTCCTTTCTACTTGTGAAGGTGGATCTCTAGATCACCATTTCTAAATTCCAAGTAGAATAGAAAATCTGGCATACCCGTACAAAAATGTCGATGCCTGCTTGTCTCCACTCCGCCGGCCTCTCGATAGCCCCCAGACGGACGAAAGTGAGTGGAAACCAAAAGCTGGGTCCATCAGTCCAAGATACCCAACCTCATAAGTGATGTATGGACCGAAAAATTGTTCAACAAAGAAGAAAAGTTGATGGATGCTGTTCAGGACTTGTTCCCGGAAAATGCTCCCTTCAACGCAATCACTGAGGATGGCAACTCTACTACAGACACATCTTTAGCAAATGAGAATGATCAACCCCTTGATCCCAAGGGTGATTTTCCAAACGAAGACCATTCTTAAGAAGCACTAGAAGTTAGTAGAGGTACCCGCTCTATACTACCTCAGCCGTATGTTGGTAGGTGTAGAGCATCGCTACTCTCCAGTCGAAAAAGAATGCCCTGCATTGATTTTCGTTATGCAAAAGCTACGTCATTACCTTCTTTCCAACACAATCTACCTGATTTCGATGATCAACCTCTTGAAGGTCTTTGTCATAAAAGCAGGTTTTCTCAATGCGCGACTGGAAAAAGGTCCATCCTTCAATCACAATTTGATATTAGGCATGTACCGGAAAAGCCAATCAAAGGCCAGGCTCTAACAGACTTTCTCGTAGAGCATCCATTGCCTAAAAATTCTCTACTCTGAGATGATCTCCCAGACGAACATGTCTACAACATGGAGACTTCCTCACTAAATGCCTTCTGAGACATGTACTTTGATGGTGCAACCAAGATAAATGAAAAACGAAAGCTGATCTCGGGAGTTCGCATCCTCTTTGTTAGCCCCGACAAATACATGATTCCATATGCTTTCTCACTACTGGAACCATACTCAAACATTACAGCTGAATAGTAAGCTCTGATCGTAGGATTGGAACTCGCCCTTGAATCCGGCATCACCATGCTGGAAGTCTTTGAGGACTCTCAACTATTTGTCAACCAGATGAATTAGAAATATAATATCAGGAAGCTTGATCTGTTGCCTTATTACAACAAGGCACAATTGCTTCAGCAAAAGTTTGACATCTGTCACATCACCCACATCCGTGCAGATGCCCTGGCCAGACTTACCGCATCTATGGCAATCCAGGAAGGGGAAAACATGCTAATTACAGTGTATGAAAAAAAGGATACTCCCTCCGCTCAACACACACCAAGCAGTTGCCGAGTGCCACCGAGTGGATGGAAATCGGATCTTTATCCTGAGACCTTTAATCGACGACTGGAGGGATTCATTCATTGGTTACATCATGTTTAGAATCCTACCTTAAGATCCAAAATAATGGGTAAGCATTCAAAGTTGATACCCAAACTTTCTGTAAGTTCCCCGACCTTACTTGGTCAGTTGGGCCCAATAATAGGCCTACTGACCGGTTTATTCTGTAATTATTATAATTAATTGTATTTTAGATATTTAAGTGGCTTTATATCATGAGCAAGTTTCTTTTAGTGTTAGAATAGTGTCTGCGGAGTTTCGTGCGATTTCGAGTTCGTTTGACTCTAGCATGGGGTAGTTTGCAATTTTGGAAAAATTGAATATTTTTCTGGAAATTCTGATCACCATGATTTTTGGATTTATGGAAAGGTCTCGTCGCGCTGATCATTTTTATCTCTTGGCTCGTCGCCATCCGACGATTAAAAACCCTTCAAGTGGTCCATTCCTTCACCGAACCCACTTAAGGGCAATTCAGTCATTTTCTCCATCTCTTCTTCTTAACTAGGGATTAACCCTAATCGTTTCATTTTCTAATCTCTGCAATGAAAGCTATAGCAGCCCATTCTTCTTCCTCTTTATCTTCTCAAGCCCAAAACTCCACTAGAAGAGATCATCCTCGAAGATCTGAACCGCATATCTTCATCCTCTCAATCTCCTTTTTCCATTGATACCAGCTGGTAAGCCTTTTTCCTACCATCAGTCTTTCAATCATCTTCTCTTTTGGTTAGACTTAGGTTGTTCTTGATCTTTTCTTCCCTTCCTTCACTAGGACATGGACCTGACTTAGTGTGTATCTTAGGAACTTTGTGTCGAGTATTGATAAACATGACTGGCTAGCATATAAGAGATTATCCTGTGGTTGACTTGTCTTGTATTGTCTTAAATGAGATAATCCATATGAACATATCTTGTATGCTGAGCTAGCCAGACTTGCTTGTCTTAGTTTCTTGTGTCAACACCAATTTATTATTATTTGCATATCATAACCAACTATAGTTTGGGGTTTTATTGATGGGACGGCTATTCGGACATTGGGATGGGCAGTCGGCATAGGACGGCGTACATAGCGTTGAATAGTTAGGAGCCGGCTAGAACCGTGTTGCTATTCCCAGGATTGGGAGCTAGGATCCCCCTGGAGCCGAACTTTGGTAATAGTAGTCTAGGTTGGATTTTTACTAATACCCCGAGAGGTGGCTAGGACATCCTCGAAGTCTCCCTCTTGATTCTTGGATTACATTGCATGGATAGTGATTATTGCTAGATGATGCTAGGATTCCCATTATTGCTTCTGATTATTATTATTCATGCTTTTACGCCTAGCTTCGATTTCTTGTATTCACGTGATTACTATGCTCGTCATTATTCTAATATTTGATACATGCCATGTATATTATATCTTGCTTATCTATTGCTCAACATGTCGTTGATTCTGTTCATTGGTGTGTAGACACCCCAGGTGACTACTTCTATGAGGAGCAGGTCGGTGAGGAGATCCTAGAGGATCTCCAACCAGCAGAGGAGGAACGAGAGTGGTATGCCGATAACGTAGAGTAGCGTCATCATTCCCGACACGAGAGAGATTCATATGGAACTCCACTAGATTTTATTCATTCATTTATTATCTCTCATTGAACCTTTCTCTTTATTGACTTGTAGTTCTTTAAAATGGTCTTGGATTCTGGGATGGCCATTGTAATAAATTACTTTTTTGTTTAGTTACATTTATTCTTTTTGCAACTTTAAATTTTAATGAGATTTATTATTCATTGTTGATATCCAAATATGCCTGGAAGTATATAGATTCCGCAGTCCTTTTATTTCTTGAGGTTTGAAACACAATATCATCACAGCGGACTTACGATCCGTGGGCCTAAAGGACAAAATTTTTAATTAGTCCTAAATTTCAGTCTCCGAATTCGGTTTATTCTCTAATCGGGTTCGGGGGCAGTGACAGAATGGTATCAGAGAAATTGATGGTTTCTCAAGGTAAAATTTGTAGAAACCATAGGATGCGTGTGAGGATTTCGTTAGTTAGTAGGTTAGTTTTGTAGTCATTTCCTAGTATTGTGTTGTTAGCTTTAGGCATATTGGAACTAACCTTGAATATTTTACAGAACAATGGCCGGCAGATCGACTCGATCCAATAGTCTGCCACCACCCGACGGTAGTTATTCTCAGAATGGCCCTGAGAATCAATTCCACCAATTCATGGCAGCATTCATTCAATCCCAGAAGGATTTGGCTGAACAAAGCACTAAGCAGAATGAGAGTCAGGCTGTGTTCCAGGCTTAGATGCTTGAAGTAGTACAGAAAGTGGGCTAGCCACAGGCAAAGGAGTATGACCTCAATGAGTTGGTTGAGAAGTTCAGGAAGAGATTCCCAGCGGAGTTCCATGGCATAGAGGACCCCACTGTTGCAGACGAATGGGTCGTTCAGATGGAGGAGATTTATGAGGTGTTCCAGTGCACGGGCATTCATCAGGTGCAGTTAGCAGCCCACATGTTCTGTAGGATAGCCGAGAGATGATGGAAGACAGGCTAGAACCCTTATGAGACAGTCACGGAAGATGTGGTGTGGAAGACCTTCACTGAGCAATTTCAAAAGAAGTTTATCCCCGAGCATTACACGGATCAGAAGATGGAGGAGTTTGAGCGATTAGTGCAGGGTGACTTACCAGTGCAGGAGTATGAGATCTCCTTCACCCATCTATCTAGGTTGCAAAGGCATTGATTCAGCCCGAATCAGAGAGGATTTGAAGGTTTATCATAGGATTGCGAGCAGACATCAAGATGTAGGTTCAACGCAGTAAGCTGACCAACTATGATGATGTGGTCAAGGAAGTGTATTGGGCAAAGGAGTCCCTGAAAGATGTGATTGCCTTGGAGCAGCAGAGAATCTTGGCACTAATACCTCAGCCAAGTCACAGAGTTCATCATCCCATCATTTTCAACAGCCAGCACCCAAGAGGCTACGGTTCAAACCGGTGCTTCGACAATTGCCGCAGTGGATAACTTGCACATATTGTGGGGGAAGCCATCATGTCCGCGATTGCAGGAAGCAATCCGGTGCATGTTACCATTGCGGGGACACAGGGCATAACGTTCGTTTCTGCCAGGGGAAGACAAGAGCTGCGCCACCAGCACTACAAGCTCCGGCGTCCAGGCCACCACATCCTACACAGCCGTTAAGACAGGTGCCTCCTGCATAGGCTAGACCCCAGCAACAGCAGATGATTGTCCGACCACCCATCGATTGCAACAGCGCCGTCCAGTACTGTAGCAGCGATTCCAGCAGAGATCTCCAGCACCACCCAGACTCCAGGCTTGTGGCCCTAGCCCACAGTAATAGTATTATCAGCAGCATCCTCAGTAGGCAGGGAGAGCTTATGCTCTGACTCATGAGGAAGCATAGGGTGCCGGTAATGTCATAGAAGGTACACTTTCGGTTTGTGGATTTGATGCTAAAGTTTTATTTGATCCTGGATCCACACACTTATTTTTTGCAAAAGCATTTACACGTCACTTGGGGAGAAGATAAGGAGACACTACCGTATGATTTGATAGTAGCCACCCCTGTAGGTAGATCAGTATCATGTAATGTTATCTACCCTAGATGTAGTGTTCAGATTGGAGAAGTTCAGCTGACCGCCAGTTCGATCATCTTACCAATGTGTAATACTTGGTATGAATTGGTTAGCAGCGAACTGAGCGGTGTTAGATTGTTTTAACAAGACCTTGAGGTTACAGGCTGCAGACCATAGTGTTGAGTTTGTTGGAGCTGAGAAGCCCACCTCCACTCGGTTGATTTTTGCAATGAAGGCAGAACGGATGATAAGGAGTAGTTTTGAAGGCTTTATTGCATTTATTGCGAAGGACAGGAGTCCAAGGTTGTTGATGAGATTCCAATGGTGCGAGAATTCCTCGATTTGTTTCCGGATAAGATTCATGGTTTGCCACATGTCCGTGAGTTGGATTTTACAATAGAATTGCAGCCAGGTACAGCATCTATCTCGAATGCCCCATATAGGATGGCTCCAGCAGAATTGAAGGAGTTGAAGACTCAGATAGGAGATTTATTGGATAAAGGTTTCATCAAGCCCAGTGTTTCATTGTGGGGAGCTCCAGTGATATTTGTGAAGAAGGACGGGACAATGAGGATGTGCATAGACTATAGACAGTTAAATCAGGTGACTGTTAAGAACAAGTACCTGTTACCGATGATTGATGAGTTATTTGATCAGTTGCAAGGAGCTCAATTCTTTTCAAAGATAGATCTGCACTCCGAGTTAGAAAGGTGGATGTTCCTAAGACTGCATTTCAGATGAGATATGACCATTTCGAGTTTCTTGAGATGCCTTTAGGGTTGACGAATGCACTAGCTATTTTTGTGTCATTGATGAACAAGGTGTTTGCCCCTTTCTTGGATCAGTTTGTGGTTGTCTTCATTGATGATGTGTTAGTATTGTGAGAACCCGACCCCTAATTTCCTGATTTAGTGTGGCTTTAATCATGATTTAGTTTTCTCAGTGGTTTTAATGGTTGTTTGTTTAACTTTCTTAGTTTAACTACCATTTTCTTTGCTTTTTGAAAAGTTTTGGGAACCTTCTTAACTTGTGGGACCCTTTGGGGGTTCTTATTGCGATTTTGTGTGAGCTTGGGATTTATTTTGACTTCCTAAAAAATTGTGTTTTCATCCCATTTAACTTATATTGTTAATCCCTACAACTTTCATGTTGGACCCGTCCTCGTTTGAAACTCCTAAACCCGACTTTTCTCAATTTGAGGGCAAAACAGTCTTTTCACCCAAAATCTGGACATGATTTTCAATGTCACAAAACCCGTAAAATGTATATTTTTAGGAAACTAGAAATTTTGTTGATCAACTTTGTCTTCTTTGTCGAATCCATTTGAGGTCCCGAAATGCATGTTTTTAGCCCGACTAGTACTTTAAGTGGTGGGACCCATCTCCCCTTTGTTATAAAAGGAACCCATCTCTTCTCTTCTCTTCTTCCTTGCCCTAATCGCTATTCTAAGAGAGGAATCCCAGCAGCCATGGTTCCCTCCATTCCTTTCTTGCTTTCTCCATCTCATAGCACCACCAAATCATTGCCAAACCAAGATTGGACCCTACCATCTTCATCCTCATCTCAAGAGCTACACTTGGACACCATTTTTGAAGAAAACCAAGCTTTTCAAGATTTCCTTTGAGCTTTTTGAAGAACTTCCAAGTAAGGGATCCTTGTAATCTTTTGGATTTGTGTTCTCCTAGCCTTTGAGAAGCTTTGTTTTGATTATTGGAGGTTTTCCTTTTGTTTTCATTTGGTTTTGATATTTGGGCTTGTATTTGGGGGTTTTGTGTAGATTTGGTGTTTATAGCTTGGAGAAGTGATTAGTGGTTGATTTGCATTAGCTTGGACCTAAGGGAAGTGGATGAAATGATTTATTTTCATTAATCATGTTTTTATGCAAATGATTAGCTTTTATTAATGATTTTTCATTACTTAAGCTTAGTTCATTCATGCTTTTATTGAGATTTCAAATGCACTAATTAGTGTACTTTCTAGCATATTACTCTCTTGAAAATGTTAAATAGTTCAAATGCAAGTAAATATTCAATTAATATGGTATATGTTGTTTAATGAGCATTTGTTCTCTTCTTAAAATCTAAGATTTCTTACCTTAGTTTATTGATTTTTCATTGAAATGTTCAAGAGATGATTTATGTCTATTGTTTATCTAAGTTGATGTTTCAACTATATGGATTTTATTTAGCAATGAGTTGTCTTTGAATTGGTTATATGTATTTCCGAATTTTAGTGATTTTGGTGAATGTTAATGTTTTGTTCATTGTTAAAAATTCATGGAAATAATGGAATGATTTAGTGTATGATGTTTTAATGGAGTTTGTTAAGGCTAGGAGAAAGCCCAAATTGTATGAGAATGCAAATGGAAGGGATTGGGGGAGAAGAGAATAAAAAATGCACAAAAAGTGCAAATTTCTGCACTTGAAACGGGCCCAGGCAGGAGCCTGGCCCGCTCGAGCGGGCCTGGGCTGTTTTCTGGGCCACTTTGAAACACCCATAACTTTTGATTCCCATGTCGGAATTGGACGTTCTATGTACCGTTGGAAAGATCTTGAAGCGAGGAATCCAATGGTATACTTATCTTAGTGATCAGGGATTGGTAATGAAAGTGAATATTTGGATCAATGAAATGAAATGCTTGAAGTGTATCAATTGAATGGAAAAATGAAAGAAAGTTTTGACATGGGATTTTACCCGAGAATTCTTATGAGTCTTAAAGCATACTTTATAATCTTAAGTGTTGTGGATTTTCATTGGTGCCAAACTCATTATTATAAATCAACCTTTAGATATTAAGTATGCATTGAGACTCCCTTTGGTAAGCCATTGAATTACATACACTATTCCATTCCATATTAGAAAAGTTATATGCTCTTTTTGTAAATCGATTTGAAATGTACTTGAGTGGTTCGCCACGATTGAAAATGACATCCAGAATGTATAAGTCCTAATTGATTTTATATTATGGATTTCTTATGGTTGAATGTGAATGGGATGAAGAGGTTGGGTTCATTTTGTAAAAGGATTTCTTGGAGTTTTGAATGAGGTTTTGAGACCTCCAAAGTGGTGTAAGAAGGGGTGCTCAAAGTGCATGAAAGGAGAGTAAAGAATAAGAGCCAAACTGCACCCAGAAATCACTTTTTGGATAGATCGCTCGAGCGACTATGACACATCGCTCGAGCGAACCCTCCCAGAGAGCGAACGAACCCCAGGCAGAGAGCAGTTCGCTTTCCAGTCCGCTCGAGCGAACTGCCTGACAGGCCTGGGTCAATACTTGGAGACTTGAAAAATTATTTTTAAGCTTGGGGAGGTATTGTTTGGAGCCCCAATGCAATGTAAGAACTTGGAAGGCATTGTTTGGAGTTCGGATGTAGAGAAGCCCCATTATGGAGATTTGTTATGGATCCTTAGACTCGTCAATGTGCATGGGGATCCGAGATGTCCTTAATTCTCATGGAGTACCAATTATATGTCAAATTAGACATACGGGACCCCATTCACATTGATTTAAATCTAGGAACCTCAACGTTTGACCCGGAAAAGTATAGAAATCCATTATGTCTTATTTAAACTCGAATTTCACTTGTACACTTTAAATCTCATATTTTATGACTAGACTTGCCCCGAAGGTATTGAGATTTATGTTTCTTTTTAGCATGTTGCTAACCCGTTTATGCCAGACCCGATACAGACATGTTTTGTGCCTATGGGTACCCCGTCCCGTCATATGTATTTATTTGACCCGATTTCTTGTATATGACCCATGAGAATAAAACCTTGAGGCAATATGGGGCCAGAGCTTTGTAGTGCGAGCCCATGAGCCAAAAGAGAACATGCATACATGTATTTGTTTGTTTACTTGCATATAACCTATGAGTCGGCACCACTAAGCTTGGATGACCTTGTCGGTTTGATCTACCGTCTTGGAGATCCGTTCTTGTCTCGCCAGCTGCAGTTTGGATCCCGCTACCCAGTTTATTAACCGTGGTCTTGTCCCGATACCGCAGATTGCTACTGTGGTTCCTAATGCCCGGCTCGCTACCGTGGTCATGTCCCGTATATAGTATATGTATATGTAAATTTCGTTGTTCCTCCTCACTTCGGTGACTGAGGTCAAGCCTTGATATGCTTGCTCTATCACTTCGGTGATAGAGGATTTAGCTTTGTGTGGTTGTCATCTTGATAGTTCCTGATCCTTGATACCCTTACTGCTTTATATTGATCATGTCTTTTCTTAGTAAGTGATGCATTATTTGTACATGTTTTAAATGAGTTCCCGATTTGTGAAATGTTCATGTTTTATACATGCCTCAAAGGAATATATGTTTTGTCAAATGTTTATGTTTCATACCCATTTTATATGAATACAGGATTTTGTTAGATATTCATGATTTCTTATACATTTGTAATTATGTACAATTTTGATCAGACAGCATGATTTATTGCATGTTTTATCATTCAGTATATTGTTATATCTTTTCACCCACCTGCCAGACCGTCATGTCTGACCCACTACTTTGGTACTCAGGTTTAGATTTCTTCACCCGAGATGAGTGCACGTGTTAGCTGTGGAACCATGAGCTTATAGGTTGTTTGTCGGCTATGTCATGTAGACATTGAGCTTGACATTGGAATTACGTCATATATGGGGTAGTGATCATTAGCTTGTTTTTGGTATGGCTTCTATTAGCCTTTGCTTGGGATTTACAATTAATACACATTGTTATTTGTAACTTGAACATATATGGGAATGGAATACCCTGTTACTGTCATCTCTGTACTTTTATTGTGATGGTTTATTCCAGTCTGAGATGGATCAATGATAAGATGACTATATGCTTGGGTTGAGTGCGGTGTGGAATCCAATGGCCATGGACTCCAAGTCGCAGCACCACGAAAGCTTCCGCTAAATATTCAGAGGGTGTAATCCTCACACACGCGGATCTTGGGAGAAACATAATTTTTACTTAACTCCCAATTCACAGACCCCAGGTTTGGGGTTGTGACAAGTATACTCAAAGACTAAGGAGGAGCATGAGCATGAGTTGGGAATGTCACTGTAGCTTTTGAGGGATAACCAACTGTATGCTAAGTTGAGCAAATGTGAGTTTTGGTTGGAGCAAGTGGCATTTTTTGGCCACATTATTTCTAAGGAAGGACTAATAGTGGACCATAAGAAGGTAGCAATAGTTGTCAATTGGGGAAGCCTGCGAAATGCAGCGGAGATTCGTAATTTTCTTGGACTTGCAGGTCACTACAGGAGGTTTGTGAAAGGGTTTTATACTATACCATCTCCACTCACTAAGTTGACGAGGAAGGATATCCCATTTGTGTGGACGAAAGGGTGTGAAAAAAGTTTCCAAGAGTTGAAAACTCGGTTGACTACAGCACCCATACTTGCCTTACCCTATGAAAGTGGAGGATTTGTGGTTTTCACAGATGCATCAAGGATTGGACTGGGATGTGTTCTCATACGGCATGACAAGGTGATAGCCTATGGGTCGACGCAATTGAAGGATCAAGAGAAGAAGTATGCCACACATGACTTAGAGTTGGCAGCAGTGGTATTTGCATTGAAGTTGTTGATGCATTATTTGTATGGAGAAAGATTTGAGGTGCACATAGATCACAAGGGCTTGCAATACCTGTTCACACAGGGTGATCTGAATAACAGACAACGAAGATGGATGGAGTATATTAATGATTATGATTTTCCGATAAATACCATCCTGAGAAGGTAAATGTGGCAGTAGATGCCCTTAGTCGAAAGGCAGCATTCAGTGGATGTATAAAACCAGAATGGAGATGGATGGAGCAATTCGGAGATATGGATGTGAAAGTTTGGCCTGTCAATGAGAAAGTCCTAGTTGCTACTATAGGAGTTTGAGAGACAGAAATAGTTAACAGGATCAAGGTAGCCCAAAAGGACGATTCAAAGCTACAGAGAATCATTGAGCAGGTTGATGACAAGCTAGAGTTCAGCTTGAATGATGAAATCCTGCATTGCAAGGACAGGTTATGTGTGCCGGATGTTCAAGATATCAAGTTAGAGCTGATAACAGACGCACACCACACACGATATTCTATTAACCCGTGGAGCACCAAAATGTATTAGAATTTGAAGAATCACTATTGGTGGGTGAAAATGAAGAAAGAATTGCAAAATTCGCTTCCATGTGTATGACTTGTCAGCGGATTAAGGCAGAGCACAAGAAGCCTCCTGGTTTACTTCACTCGTTGGAGATTCTGCAATGGAAATGGGAGAATATCATGATGGATTTCGTGTCAGGATTGCCGAAAACCAAAAGGGCAATTATGCTATTTGGGTGATTGTGGATAGGTTGAACAAGTCAGCACATTTCCTATCATTCAAAATTGGTTAGTTTATGGACAAGATGACTAAGTCGTACAGGGACAATAGAGTCAATTTTCATGGAGTGCCTAAGTCCATAGTATCCGATCGAGACACTAAGTTTGTCTCTCGGTTTTGGTCTACCTTTCAGTCATCTATCAGTACTTAGTTGAAGTTCAGTACAGCTTACCATCCTCAGACAGTTGGGCAGTCAGAGCGCACCATTCAGAGTTTGGAAGATCTTCTCAGAGCATGTGTTTTGGATTTCAAGGAGAGTTGGGATGAAAGTTTGCCTTTGTGTGATTTTGCCTACAATAACAACTACCATTTTAGTATTGGTATGTCACCATTTGAGGCATTGTCCGAACGGAGATGTAGGACTCCGGCATGTTGAAAGGAGGTAGGAGTTCGAAGTTTTCATCGCCCCTCAAAGATTGTTGATTCCAGTGAGAAAGTTAGGATTGTACATATGAGAATGAAGGAGTCACGTGATCTTCAGAAGAGTTATGCAGACAAAAGGCGGGACCTTTGGAATTCCAAGTGGGAGATAAGGTATTTCTGAAAATGTCTCCGATGCGAGGTGTTATCAGATTTGGATAGAAAGGAAAGCTTGTAGAGAGGTTTATGGGACCGTTCGAGATCAAGAGCATGATTGGAAACGTGGCCTATCATCTTATGCTACCGTGAGAGCTAGCCAATGTGCACGACGTTTTCCATGCTCAATGCTTCGGAAGTATATTCCAAATCCTACTTACTTGTTGCAATATGAGCCACTTCAGCTTCAGGCAGATGCAACCTATGTGGAGTAGCAAGCGCAGATCATCGACACGAAAGAGATAGTACTGCGTACCAAGACCATCCAATGGGTCAAGGTACAGTAGGAACATCACGGTCCAGAGGAAGCTACATGAGAGTTGAAAGATCAGATTCAGAAGGCATATCCTTATCTTTTTTTTTTATGAGGTATGTTTAGGCATTTTGGGACCAAATGTTTTTTTTCGAGGTGAGAGATGTAAAGTCCCCGACTGATGGACCTAGCTTTTTTGTGTTTTCCACCCTCGCTTCCGTCCCGGGGCTATCGAGAGGCCGATGGAGTGGAAATGGAAAATGGGCATTAACATTTTTTTGTATGGGTATGCCAGATTTTTTATTCTACTTGGAATTTAGAAATGGTGATCCAGAGATTCACCTTCACAAGTAGAAAGGAAATCAATCTTTTTTCTAACTTTCCAAATTGCACATATATTTAAGAAAAGAGACAAGATTTTTTGAATGCCGTAGGAGGCGATTTTTCTTTGTTGGACGTGAAAGGTGGTTTTTTTGCCGTGAAAGGCGATTTTTGCCATGGAAGGCGGTCTTTTTGCCATGAAAGGCGGTCTTTTTGCCATGGAAGGCGGTTTTTTGCCGTGAAAGGCGATTTTTGCCGTAGAAGGCGATTTACAAATCTCATCAATAATGAAAGACAAGAATTGTGATTTTTTTGTCTCTTTGAAAAAATACAAGATATAATAGAAAAGTAAGAAAATGAATCTGACTTCTTAGGAGATTGCGGGGCCTCGTTCAAATCGAAGGTTACAAGTCATGTATGGACTTCGCCATCGTCCTTCATATGAGAATATATGATGCTTTGATTTCTTTTGGCTTGGCTTTGACCTCAATTTTTTAGAGGATAAAGACCAAGAGGAGGTCCGATATAAAATAAAAAACTGAGTAGACGGGCTGAAAAGCCACGTCTAGGCCATGTTGGATAGAAGAAAAGAGAGCCTTGCCTTAGGGGGGTGGCCCCTCAGGGGACTTTAATCACCTTGTGGTGTTTGCTGCAGCAGAGTTTCTTCAAGTAGAAGAGCTTCGGGATTTTTCTCTCAATGTGTGCGGCTCTTAAATTCCGCCTCCTTCTCTATGTCTCTCTCTTGGAATGACGAACTCCATCCCACCCCCCCCCCCCCCCCCCCCCCCCTTTTATAGGCTTTTGGTAGCCATGGCGTGGGTTTTGAGTCATTAATGATCCATGATGAGAGAATTAATGGCATTGATGCTCCATGATGGGAGGAGTTACAAGTTTTAATTCTTTTATTTTGTAACTCCTTTTTCTTGGCTTGTGATTGGCCGATGGAGAATGATGGGCATTTAATCGCATTTAATCTCCATGATGAGAGGAGTTTCATTGTTTTAATGCCATAATTGATTTGATTTGTAACTCTCATTTGCTTGATTCTGATTGGGCCGTCCAAAATAATGGGTTAATGACCGCATTAAGTTGTCATAAAATGGGTCAATTAACAGCACTAAGTGGTCGCCAGGGCATTTGAAGAGTCGCGGGCTGTATCGTGTCTTTTGGAAATCTTCTTGCAATGATCGCCGATGGATCTATATGTTGTTTGATATCGGATGGCGATGCAACTTCAGACAGTGATTGATGCCAATGGGCCAGTAACATCTGTCTTATTGATTTCTCGATCGGTTGGACAGAAAGTGTACTTTCTTGGTCAACCGGTTGGCGATCTTGGAGCGATCAATGATGATTTCTTGCTCTTGACGAAGGATCTGAGAAGTTGATGAAGATCAATCGATTTCAAGCATCAAGAATTAGATTTTCGAAAAACCACAGGAGCTGGAATTCCTGAAACACGAAAAGGGTAGGAAAACGGGCCTTCTGGGGGAAATCCGGCGACCCGGATTTCTAGGGTCGCCGGCGACCATGGAGCAAGGTCGCCGGCGACCATGGAGCAAGGTCGCCAGCGACCATGGGGGATTTTCCCCTTTTGGTTGCCGTCTTTCGGCTGTTTCTCCTACTTTTCGATTCTTTTCTTCTTTGATATTTTTTTCTGACATTTTTGTACATATTTTGACCTGATTTCCATGCAGAAAACTTGACGAGAAGCCTTTCATATCAGAGAGAAAAGTTTCCGATTGTCAGGGAAAGCCACAAACTTTGTTGCCGATTTTCCATCAACAGTCAAAACTAGGTGAAACGATGTCGAAATGACCTGAAATTTGAGGTGAAGACTGCTGAGCAGCAGATAGGACCAACCATAGGCTTTTGAATGAGTTTTGAAGTCGTGTGGGATCCCGTCGCTAGTAGACTTGGTTTTGTAGCGAAGGAGATGCCGCGCTTTGATGTATGGTCAACCGATGTCCGATTGACCAGAAATTTGATAGGGAGCCTATTGGAGTCATTTTGAGACGATCCATTAGCTCCGATTTGGATGTCATGGTCCCAGGAGGCTCCACCACCGGGAGGCTTGATTTTGTTTTAGAGCGTCAAAGTCAGGTCAAACGTCATCGGAATGACCTGAAATTTGACGTGTAGCCCTTTGGATGCATGCTGAAGCCACCCATGTGCTCTGTTTGATGAGTGATAGCCTCAGTGGTTCTCGCCGCTAAGAGGCTTGATTTTCCTGCTCGAGGGTTGATGGAGGGTCAAACGTTGTCGTTTGACTTGAAATTTGACAAGGAGCCTTTTGGAGGTATTTTTTAACCATCCATGGGCTTTGATCGAAGTTTTGATGTCTTTGACACTATCGCAACCGGGAGCGCCTATTTAACTGCCGGAGGTGTGAAGTTAGGTCAAATGTTATCGGAATGGTCTGAAGCTTGATGTAGAGTCTTCTAGTGGCATTTTGAGGCCAGCTGTGTGCTCCGTTTTGTGTGTCAGGGTCTCTGGCTTCACCGCCATCGGTAGCGCCTACTCAGCTGTTGGAGGAGTGAAGATAGGCCAAATAATGTTGAAATGGCCCAAAACTTCATATGTACCCGTCTTTTGGATGTTTTGAAGGATCTTGCAGTTTTTATTTGATTCTGACAAGATCTTATGCTTGAAGTAGCATTGCCTGTTTGTAGTAGGATGCAACTTTACGTCACTTCTTGATGTTGAGGAGGCAAAGTGACTTTTTTGGTGTCAACAAATGCCCCCTCGAGGTACAGCGATGAGTTGCATAGCTTTTGGAGTTGATCTACCTCGAATAGAAATTTAAAGGAGAGCTTCTGACTTGACCAAGAGTCTTGAGCATTTTTTTTAATAGCCTCTTGAGTTTCCATGGGTATTTTATGGTAGTGAGAGGGATTAAGTACCATCTCAAGGCAAAGTTTTGAAAATGACATGGGGGGTTTGGGTTTTTGGTTTTTGGATTTTGGTTATCCCTTTTGACCTTGTGAACCTAAAGGCTTTATTTGGCACATTAGGCTGTCAAAAAGGGTTTTTTTATTTTTGACCTTGTGACCTAACAAGTTGTATGTGGCAGGTTAGGGGGTCGGGGTTTGACTTTTGATTTTGACCTTGTGACCTAACAAGCTGTATGTGGCAAATTGAGGGGTCAGATTTGGTTTTGACCTTATGACCTAACTGTATGTGGCGAGCTAGGGGATCAGGATTTTTTTCTTTTGTTTTTTTTTTTTTTTGCCTTGTGACCTAACAAGCTGTATGTGGCAAGCTAGGGGACCAGGGTTTGGTTTTTTGTGGAATGTCAATTTCAAGATTTGGTTTAGTTTGGTTCATGAGGTTGGATGGTTTTGATGTTTTTTTTTTTTTTTTTTGAAACTCATGAGGCTTTTTTTTTTTAATGGTCCAATCAACTCAAAAGAGGCATGGAACCATTTTGTATGCTCTTGGTAAAAGGGATTTTTGACAGGAAGCCCCTTTTAGTGCCTAGGTGGTCAAACATTTCTCATCTGGGCTAACCATGAGATCTTAAGCTTTTAGAGATGGCCTAGATCTCATGTGGTGTCATTTTGTAGAGAATATCTAAAAATATCTCTTGTGGGTAGAGAATATCTAAAAATATCCCTACTTGGAGAAAATCTCTCAAGTTTCCTTGTTTTTTGGAGAGATTTTCTCGAAGTATCTTTCTTTGGGAGGGAAAATCTCAAATCTCCTTTCTTTTGGGAAAGTTACTAATTTTTAGCACTTACCTCCTTTCTTTTCTCCTTGTTTCCTCGTTTGGTTTGCTCTCTTCTATAAAAGCAAGGGGAGATTGGATCTTTCCTTCATTGCTTTCTTTTTACAAGAATCTTTAAGAGTGCTCCAAGATCAAGAACTTTTCTTCTCCTTCAAGGATCTTCAAGCTTTTTCTTCTTCTTCTCCATCCATGGCTTCAAGCAAGTTTCCTTTTTCAAGAAAACTCCATTGTAGAAGTAGGATGGTAAAAAAGTTCTTCTTTCTTTTCTTCTTTTTTTTTTGGTGTCTTTTTTTTCTTTCTTTTCTATTTTTTTTTTTTTTTGTTTTCAACACGTGTTTCTTTTTTTTCACACGATTTTTTTTCCTTTGTTTCACACTTTTTTTTTTTTTGTATGGATCTGGCCGTACAGCCACATAGCCATGGGCCAGCCCTTTTCTTCTTTTTTTTTTTTTTTTGTTTTCCCTCTCTTTTTTTTTTTTTTTTTTTTTTTGAGGGGTTTCCCCCCTTTTTTTGATCATCATGATAATGCGGTTTATGCAATTCAAGATGTTCATGCATTTTTTTTTTGTGCATCAAACAAAAGGCTATGATTTCTAGGTCAAGTCAACATGAATTTTGACTTGGACAGAGTTTGATTGATTTTGACCAAGTTGGGTTGGAATTGCTCAAACTTTGGTCAAGGTTTCCTAACATCTAATGCATGACAAGAGATTTTTGTGCATGATTTTTGTAGTTTGGATTGGGAGAATGATATGATTGTGCATACCTGGAAACTTTTTTCCAAGTTTTGGGATCGGAGCTCGCAGTAATGTTGAGCCCTTTTCTATTCTTGCGGAGATTTGACAAGGTTGGCTTGATCTCGCAGCGATGTTTGAGTTTGAGTCTTCTTTGAGAATCCTCCATTCACTATGAGCTCGCAGTGATGTTGAGCTCATCTTCAAGCTTCTTATCTTTTTCGGGGTGACTCCCTTTTCTTTGGAATTGCCCCGGAACCATGCCAAAATTTCGCTATAATTTTTTAGTAAAATTCTGTCACTTCAATGATTGATTATTTTTTTTTCTTTTCCATCCTTTTGCAGGTAATTCCTCCATAACAAACAAGGGTAAGGAGCATGTTACTGACGCACCTCGCTGGTCTGCCAGATCTTCTAATGCGGCCATACAGCAGGCCTTGAAGAAGGTCCAGTTTGTTGAGAAGAACTTGGAAGAGTGCGACTCCCTTAACCGTGATGAGATGAGACAGCGATTGATTGCTCTCAAGGATGAGGAATTCTATAAGATTGCGGTAAGCAGCCGCCCTTGGGTCGTGGACGATCAGAGTATTGTGCCCAAGCCTACCTTCTTCTTCGGTGATGCAGTCCCTGACGACTTGACATATCAAAGAAGATGTTTTCGGTTCTCTTACACGACAGATGGTGAGGAGAGAACTATTTTCACCCAGTCGACCATCGATCGAACCATCTCGATCATGAGTCTTTCTCCCACATGCCCTAAGAGGGAAGATCCTCCAAACCGGGTGAAGGGGGCTAATGTGATCAAGATAGGGGTTTTTGTTGGCGGACCTTCCAGATATGCAGAGAAGTCGCCTGTCCGTATGGACATGTTGATGCCAGCCAGTGTCTACCAAGGTTTTGATCATCCGTCGGTCGATTTGAGACTGGTGGGCCTTGGCATTTTTCGGGGTGATGCAGCAATTGGGTGAAGCCTTTTCGACTTTGTGGTCGTTTTGGTGCTGACTCAAGCTGGGAATCGTTGACTGATTACACCCTGAAGGTTGGTGGGGCCATTCTGAGGGAGGCCGAGATTTTTCGCACGGTTCGCGCTTTTCGGCAAACCGTGGTTTTCTCCGATGAGGCCTTTATGGCCATGCTGGAGTCTTTCCTTCCACAAACCAACACATTCATTGTTACGAATAGTGAGATTGGTTTTTCTTTGAAGGAATTGAGTGCCATCACCGGGCTGCCTATCCTCTGCATCCTCTATGAGGAGTTCATGCCTATTGACAGCGTCCTTAAGGAGCAGTCTGAGGAGTTCAGGCTTTTGTACTTTTAGCTCGTCGTCTTCTACGATTTTTTAATGGAGAAGGAGGGCTCGAAAGTCAGGTGCAGTAGTTGGAAGAGTTGTAGCTCCAACTTTTTTGACATCGGGGAGTCTTCTAATAGTATGGCCCAGGATGCTAGGGTTAAAAACTCGGGTTGAAGAAGATCTTTGCCACGCGAGAAGATTTGAAGAAATTCTTCCTAAGCACAGATGTCATTTATCCTGACATTGCACTACAGAGAGATCTCGCTGTTTACCTCACCTATTCGCTAGGTGAGGTTATTTTTTATGGAGGAGATGGAACGCAAATCAGGCCGCATTGCATTTTCCGGCTTGTCAGATGGCATTCGGAGAGCGGCTGGCTTTGGTGCCTGCTCTTTACTCCTATTTGTGTTCCGAACTGCAGCTGCTGCTTTTCTTGTTCGATTTGGGATCCCTATGAACAGGGTATTTTCAACTCATATTTTCTATTCGTGGTATGTGTACCACTTGTTAGATTGTATGGACTCAATCTATCAGTTGATATGATAAATTGATTAATTTCTTTATTTATCAACAAAATCATGCTTTACTTTCATGAGATGAATGTTATTTTATTACTTCATTCACATGACCAATACACTTACATAATGGTTCATGAGTTTAACCAGGTCTCATTAGTATATTAGATGTGATATATGTGTATGGATGAGATCCACACACGGGAGATATATGTCACAGATCTTATACTTAAATATATTCACAACCAGTGATGAGACTGGGCATCAAATCTGATAAGGTTGCAGCACTTTGATCACTATGAGATAGTGTGATTTGTCTCGATCATTAGAATGAAAGATTCTGGATCATGGTGCTGGTACATTGGATGTGTTGAAGGACCATGAGAAGCACCTTATGGAATTCTGTCTCGATCATAAGGTCTACTCTCATAATTCCCTAGTAATAGGCTCTCAATCCTGAGACATTGATGAACTTAAGTTTTTATCTATTCATTTGCTTTGAGTCACAAATGAGTGAGGCCAACTGTAGGTCAACACCTTAGTGTCTTGGGTATGTGGTAGTAGGACTGTGGGAATATTGAATGATCAAGATGGAATCTATCTCTATTATCCACTTGTGTCAATTAATGGATTTGTCATTAGTAAGTGCGCACCCATTTCGATTAAGAGTTAATTGGATGGTTCTGATGATCATTGTGATTAATTGGGGCTCAAGGATAATAAGATGTGGAACTAAATTGGAAGAGACATATTTATTCCAATTGATCCATGGATATTGATAGAGGGGCCTACTTGTGGTAATCGGGAAGTTTAGGGTCTTCATTGTAATTTATTCCTAAGACTGGAGTGCAATTGCATTCATATAGTAGTGTTATTTGCAATTAACCGTGGGCCCAGATTGCACATGAGATGTGGGGTCGCGATGTCCCAGTTTGAGCTAGCTTTCTATTGAATCCCTAGTGGTCCCCACGCTAGCCCAAGTTATTAGAAAAATACTAATCCTATTTGAACTCTGATGGAACGCGCTCCAATGCCGAGGGTGCTACCGGGGTCGGCGGGCGTGGGAGTCCGTCGGGTCCGGCCTTTTCGCGCCCGGGGGGCTGAAGCGTGCATCAACATTTCTTTGTGTGGGTGTGCCAGATTTTCTATTTTACTTGGAATTGCAAGTGGTAATCCGGAGATCAACCTTCGCAAGTAAAAAGGAAATCAAGTTCTTTCAAGTTTTCCATTGCACAAATATTTAAGAAAAGAGACATTTTCTTGGTTTGCCGTGAAAGGCGATTTTGTTTGGCATTTATAACCGATTTTGGCGTTTATAGCCGATTTACAATCCTCATCAATAATGAAAGACAAGAGTTGTGATTTTTGTCTCTTTTAGAAAAATACAAACTACAATGAAAAGCAAGAAAAGGAGGATCTAACTTTTCAGGAGATTGTGAGGGACTCGTTCAGATTGACGGTCGCAAGCCATGTATGGGCTTCGCCATCATCCATGCAGATGAGAACAGAGGATGCTCTTGATTCGCTTGGCCTGGCTATAACCTCAGATTTTTAGAGGACAAAGACCAAGAGGAGGTCCTATGTCCAATAAAAAGCTAAGTAGACGGGTTGAAAAGCCATGTCTAAGCCATTGGAGGCAGCGGGAGAAGGCAAGGACCTTGGGGGGAGTACCCCACAAGGGACTTTTTGTCACCTTGTAGTGGTGCTCGGTGCAGAACTTCAGCAGAGTTTTCTCTCTTTTTCTTTCTCTCAGATTTCTGGATCTGTGGTGCTTTTTTTTTAAGTCCTCCGGAATGCTTGAGGTGCTCTCCTATTTATAGGCTTTCTGGTAGCCATTTAGGAGGGTTTATGAGGGTTTATGAGCCTTAATTATCATAAAGCTACATAAATGGAGGAGTTACAAGGTTTAATTCCTTTATTTTGTAACTCCTGGATCTTGGCTTCTGATTGGCCGGTGGAGATTGAGGGCATTTAATCGCCATGATGGGAGGAGTTTCAAGGTTTAAGTGCCATGAATCTCTTGATTTGTAACTCCCGGATGCTTGCTTCTGATTGGGCCGTCCAATAGAATGAGTTAATGATTGCCATAAAGCTAGCCAATTAACCACATTAATTAGTCGCGGAGCAGTCGAAGAGTCGCGGGTCGTGCCGTGTCTTCTGGAATTCTTCTGGCGATGATCATCGATGGATCTTCATGCTGATCGACATCGGATGAACATGTGACTTCAGACATTGATAGCTAAGAGCGGGCCGGTGACATCTGTCTTGTCAATTTCTCGATCGGTCGGACAGAAAGAGCACTTTTTAGGTCAACCGGTCGGCGATCTTGGAGCGATCAATGATGATTTTATGCTTTTGACGGCGGATCTGAGATGTCGTCGGATATGAGTCAATTTCAAGCACTAAAAATCACATTTTCAGGAAACCACAGGGGCCAAAGTGCGCGAAACGCGAAAAAGGACGGAAAAATGGGTCACCGGCGAAAAATCCGGTGACCCGGACTTCCATGGTCGCCGGCGACCATGGGCCAGGGTCGCCATTTTCTTCTGTATTTTTCCTGACATTTCTTCTCATTTATTGGCTTGATTTCCCTGTAGAAAACCTGATGAGAATCCTTGCATTTTTAGAGTGCAAAGTTTCCAATTTTCCGGGAAAGCCGAAGACTTTGTCGCGTAGAGCTGCTGATTTTCCTGCCAGAAGCTGAAACTTGGTCAAACGATGTCGGAATGACCTGAAATTTGAGGTGAAGCCTCCTGAGCAATAAATAAGACCAACCATAGGCTTTTTTTGAGTTTTGAAGCCGTTTGGGGTCCCGTCGCCAGTAGACTTGATTTTGCCGCGAGGGAGATGCCGCGTGTTGATGTGCGGTCAAACGATGTCCGATTGACCTGAAATTTGACAGGGAACCTATTGGAGTCATTTTCAGATGATCCACAGGCTCTGTCTTGGAAACCATGATCCCGGGGAGCTCCGCCGCCGGTAGGCTTGATTTTCTTTCGGAGCGTCGAAACCTGGTCAAACGTTGTCGGAATGACCTGAAATTCGACTTGCAACCTTTTGGAAGCATGTTGAAGCCAGTCATGCACTTGGTTTGATGAGCGAAGGCTTCGGTGGTTCCCGCCGCCGGGAGGCTTAATTTTGCTGCTCGAGCATTGATGGAGGGTCAAACGTTGTCGGTTTGACTTGAAATTTGGCATGGAGCCCTTTTGAGACATGCTGGAGTCATCCGTAGGCTCTGATCGAAGTTTTGACGTCTTCGATGATGTCGCCGCCGGGAGT
The DNA here is from genome assembly GCA_028538565.1 of Umbellularia californica. Lineage (NCBI taxonomy): Eukaryota > Viridiplantae > Streptophyta > Magnoliopsida > Laurales > Lauraceae > Umbellularia > Umbellularia californica. The sequence continues at coordinate 70,541,429 of JAPQWN010000002.1, read as the reverse complement.
GCCAATTTAGCAGTCGGAGAAGCGAAGTTAGGCCAAATGATTCTGAAATGACCCGAAACTTCATGTGTACTCTTCTCTTGGCTATCTTGAAGGATCTTGCAGTTTTTGTTTGATTCTGACAAGATTTGATTTTTTGGAGAAGTTGCACTGCCTATTTATGGCAGGTTGCGACTTCATGCAGCTTTCTTGATGTTGAAGATGCAAAGTGACATTTTTGGTGTCAAGAAATGCCCCCTCGAGGTACAGCGACGAGTTGCTTAACTTTTGTAGTCGATGTGCCTCGAAGAGATTTTTGAAGGAGAGCTTGTGTCTTGACCAAGAGTCTTTGAGCAATCTTTCCTTTGGTAGAGTAGCCTTTGAGCTTCCAGGGGATTTTTATGGTAATGAAAGGAACCAAGTACCATCTCGAGGCAAAGTTTTGAAGATGACATCAGGGATGTGGATTTGGATTTTCGTTTTTGACCTTGTGACCTAACAAGTTGTATGTGGCAGGTTAGGGGGTCGGGTTTTGGTTTTGACCTTGTGACCCAACAAGCTGTATGTGGCAAGTTGGGGGATCATGATTTGGTTTTTGATTTTGGTCTTGTGACCTAACAAGCTGTATGTGGCAAGTTATGAGACCAAGATTTGGTTTTTGGTCACTCTTTGGGACTGTGGGTCCATTGGAGTGGTTTGGTTTTTTGTGGAATGTCAATTTCAAGATTTTAGCTCAATTTGGTATATGAGGCTGGATGGTTTGATTCTTTGGAAGCTCATGGGGCTTGGAATTTTTTTGTATGGTTCAATCAACTCAAAAGAGGCATGGAACCATTTTTGTATGCTCTTGGTAAGAGGGATTTTTTTTCTGACTAAAAGCCCATTTTTTTTTTTTTTTTTAGTGCCTAGGTGGTCAAACCTGGCTCATATGGGCTAACCCATGGGACCTTAAGCTTTTTAGGATGGCTTAGATCTCATGTGGGGCCATTTTTGTAAAGAATATCTAAAGATATCTCATTTGGATAGAGAATATCTAAAAATATCTTTATGGGAGAGAATCTCTCATATTCCCTTAATTTGGGAGAGAATATCTCAAGGTATCTTTCTTTTTGGGAAAGAATCTCCAATCTCCTATTTTGTTGGAGAGAATCTCTCATTGATTGATTTTGGGAGAAAATCTCTCAAAGATATCTTTCTTTTTGGGAAAGAATCTTTCTAATTCCTTCTCTTTTGGTAAGGTTACTAATTAGTAGCACTTACCTTTCTTCTTTTTTTTTTTTTTTTTTTTTGTTTCCTTCTTTGATTTACTCTCTTCTATAAAAGCAAGGAGGAGGCTAGATCTCTTGCCCTTATTGCTTTCTTTTGCAACAATCTCAAGAGAGCTCCAAGACCAAGAGTTTTTCTTCTTCAAGGATCTTCAAGCTCTTTCCTCCTTCTTCTCCCTCAATGGCTTCAAGTAAGTTTTCTCTCTTTTTTTTTCAAGAAAACTCCATGTAGAGAATAGGATGGTAAAAAAAGAAAAGTTTCTCTCTCTTTTTTTTTTCTTTTCTTTCTATTCTTCTTTTCTTTTTTTTTTTTCACGTGATTTCTGTTTTTTTTTTTTTTTTTTTTTGTGCTTCTTTCTTTTTTTTTTTGTACGTTTTCTTTCTTCTTCTTTTTTTCTTTTTCCTCCTTTTTTTTTTAGAAAGTTTTTTTTTTTTTTTTTTTTTTTTTTTTTGCTCATCATGATAATGCGTTTTTATGCAAATCTAGATGTTCATGCATGTACTTTTTGTAGATTGAATTTGAGAGCATGATAGCATACCTGAAAATCTTTGCAAATTTGGGAATTTTGGAGCTCTCAGCGATGTTGAGCCCTTCTTGATTTTGCGGAGATTTTGAGTTTCGAAAGTTTGGAGTTTCGGAGCTCGCAGCGATGTTGAGCCCATCTTCAAACTTTCTATTTCTTTCGGGGTATTTCCCTTTTCTTCGGAATTGCCCCGGAACCATGCCAAAATTTCGCCAGATTTTCTTTTAGCGAAATCCCGTCATTTTGATGATGATCTTTTTTTTTCTTTTCCAACCTTTGCAGGTGGTTCCTCCAGAACGAACAAGGGTAAAGAGCCTGCTACAAGCGTACCTCATCGATCCGCCAGATCTTCTAATGTGGCCGTTCAGCAGGCCTGGGAGAAGGTCCAGTTTGTGGAGAAAAACTTGGAAGAATGCGATTCCCTCAATCGTGATGAGATGAGACAGCGATTGATCGCTCTCAAGGATGAGGAGTTCTATAAGATCATGGTAAGCAGTCGTCCCTGGGTTATGGACGATCTGAGGGTTTTGCCCAAGCCTACCTTCTTCTTTGGAGATGCAGTCCCTGACGACTTGACATACCAAAGGAGATGTTTTCAGTTCTCTTACACAGCAGATGGTGAGGAGAGAACTATTTCTACCCGGTCGTCTTTTGATCGAACCATCTCGATCCTGAGCCTTTCTCCCACGTGCCCTAAGAGGGAAGATCCTCCGAGCTGGGTGAAGAGGACCAGTGTGATCAAGACCGGGGTTTTTGTTGGCGATCCCTCCGGATATGCGGAGAAGTCGCCTGCCCAAATGGACATGTTGATGCCAGCCAGCGGCTATCAGGGCTCTGATTATCCGTCGGTCGATTTGGGACCGGTGGGCCTTGGCGTTTTTAGCGGTGACAGCAGCAATTGGGTGAAGCCTTTTCGATTTCGTGGCCGTTTCAGTGTTGACTCCGATTGGAAGTCGTGGACTGATCGCGTCCTGCTGATTGGTGGCATCATTTTGAAGGAAGCCGGGATTTTTGACGCAGTCCGTGCCTTCAGAGATACCGTGGCTTTTTCCGACGAGGCCTTCATGGCCATGTTGGAATCATTTCTCCCACAAACCAATACCTTCGTTGTAACGAATGGTGAGATTGGTTTTTCCTTGAAGGAGTTGAGCGCCATTACTGGATTGCCCATCCTTAGCAAACTCTACGAGGAGTTCATGCCGATTGACAGCGTCCTTGACGAGCAGTCAGAGGAGTTCAGGCTCCTATACTTTCAGCTCGTTGCCTTCTATGATTTTTTGAAGGAGAAGGAGGGCTCAAAAGTCAGGTCCAGCAGTTGGAAGAGTAATGGCTCTTCATTCTTCAACTTCTTTGACAGCAAAGAGTCTTCTGACAGCATGACCCTGGAGGATCGGAAGAAAGCTTCCACCATGCAAGAAGAGTTGAAAGAATTCTTCGCAGGTACAGATGTAATTTGTTCTGACATTGCACTGCGGAGAGAAATTGCAGTTTACCTCACTTATTGGCTAGGTGAGGCTATTTTTGCTGGAGGAGATGGAACACACATCAGGCCGCATTGTATTTTTCCGGCTTGTCAGATGGCATTTGGAGAGCGGCTTGCTTTGGTGCCTGCTCTTTACTCCCACTTGTGTACCGAACTGCAGGCTGCTGCTTTTTTGGTTCGGCTTGGGCTCCCTATGAATAGGGTATTTTCAGCCCATATCTTTTATTTGTGGTTTGTATACCACTGTCCTGGCTTCCACCAGCTGGGTGCTGCACAGGATGATGATCCTCTGATGATTCGATTGGCTAAGGGAAAAGCCGTATTCGAATCACTTTTGTTTGCCCGCATGAGGATCCGACGGTTCAGGGACGTCAAGATGGGGCAATCTTCAGTTAAGCTTTCTCCGGAGTTGCGGAAGAAGGCTTTTGACTTTGGTGCCTCCCGAGACTCTACCAGAGCAGGGTCGGGAAGGCATTACTCTTTGACCAGTGCAGAGAAGGAGTGGCTTTTCAGCATACGAGTCGGCACGATGGTGTACCATAGACATCTTTTCGTCGACATCCAGCCGTATGTACCTTCTCGCTTTGCACTTCAGTTGGGCTTCTCTCAAGGCGTTGTTGGAGCGCCTTCGAGTATGGTGAAGCGTTTTGGAGGTTTGCAGGATGGCAGAAATGCATGGGCTTTTTATAGTGCTGAAGACACTACTGCCACGATTTCTTATCCTGAGTTGTCGACTTTCCGAACTGCAGGCTTCACGAAGTGGTTCGCGGAGAGCTTTTTGGCATATCGGGGGCTTTCCAAGAAGGAGCTTGATGTAAAGCTGTCTTCGGGGAAAGGTACTGGAAAGTCGAATGGCGTCCGGCGAGAGGAAGTTTGGGCCTTCCTTTCTGGAGAGAAGCACAAGATAGGCTTTCTCGGTGACCAGGACGTCATTGGTTCTGAAGCTGTTCGGGAAGTACCTGATGAGGCTTTGGAGCAGCTAGAACAGGAGGAAGCTGAGCTCGACGCTTGGATGCAAGCGGCACAGAGGCGAGCTTCCGTGGAGTCTATTGGCAAGAGCAGACCATCCAGTGAGGAGCCAAGTGGGAGACCTGACTCTGACAGTGGGGCAGGATCTTCTAGGAAGCGAGCCCACCGAAGTAAGAGGAAGAGAGTCAGCGTCACACGGGGCGGAACGAAGACTGTCCTGATGTGGAAGTTCCTCTCACTGTCAATGAGGAGGTGCCAGGGGAAGCTAACGAATCTCCGGAGAAGAGGATTCGGGAAGAAGAGACCATCGGTGAAGGTATGATTCTTCCTTTTCCTTTTTCTGCTTCTTTCATCGGGCTTTCCACGTTCTGATTTGTTTTCTCACCCTGCTGCTGCTTTTTTTTTTTTTAGCAGAGGATGAAGACTTGGCGATGCCTGAGGTTCCGACCGATGAGGCGGTGATGGAGCCGGTTATGGCATCTGAAGAAGAACCGAGGGACTCTGGAATGATTCCAGAATCTCCAATTGGTATAACTTCTTTCATTTTCTCTTTTTTTTTTTTTTTTTTTGCCTGCGACTTGATTTGCTAACATTTTTCTTGTCAGCTGACTTGCCACAGGATTCCGATGACTTTGAACCATCAATGGACGCAAATGTTGATGATGCTTCCGATGAGTTCATGGAGGAAGAGAGTGTTCCGCCAGTCGTCGAAGAAGGTACTTTGTAGTGATGACCCTGATGATTTTTTTTTAACAGGATCATATTCATACCTTTTTGTGTTTCATTTGCAGGTTTTGAAGTGACAGAAGAGAGTCCATCGCTTTCTTCAGAACCAGAGCAAGGGATGCCAGAGGTCGATCCGGAGGTAGAGACTCCTACAACCAGTCCTGACGCAACAGAGGAGATACCTTGTGCTGAGATTCCTTCTCCAGTGGCTCCAAGTGGAAAGAGTTCTTTTGATACTCTTCCAATGGGACATGACATGAGCAGCCGATCAACGAAGAAGGGTGAATCTTCATCCAGTTCGTCTCTTCAATTTGCGAAGAAGGTGCTGGCTCGGGTTTTGAGTTCTTGGATCGAGACTCTCTTTTCTGGACACCTGGATGCCGGATTTGGCATGATCCCACATGTACAGGAGATTCTCACTGATACCGAAGAGGTTGGTCTGGATGTCACAGGTGCCAAGGCGATCGTTGATAGGATCATTGCACTGGGTGACAAGTGGTTTGAGACCATGGATTTTCCTGACGACCAATTCTTCAAGGAGATGTTCTTGGACCCTGCTGATAAGGCTAAGTCTGACCTGAATGAGGCTACACAAAGCAAGAAGCAGCTAGTTCGGGAGAAGAACTTGGAAGAGCTAGCCATCATCGGATTGAGGCATGACCTTAACGTCCTTGATAGGGAAGTTGAGGAAGCCAGGAAACGTCTTGAGCATTTGAAGGCGCAAGTCGCTGCCAAGTGGGCTGTTATAACAGAGGCTCGTGACAGGGAGAGTGCTCTGATTCGCAGGGTTGCAGATGCCGGTCAAGTTCTCGAGAGGAGGATGTTGACACCAAAAATGTCACTTTGCCTCTTCAACATCAAGAAAGCTGCATGAAGTCGCAACCTGCCATAAATAGGCAATGCAACTTCTCCAAAAAATCAAATCTTGTCAGAATCAAACAAAAACTGCAAGATCCTTCAAGATAGCCAAGAGAAGAGTACACATGAAGTTTCGGGCCATTTCAGAATCATTTGGCCTAACTTCGCTTCTCCAACAGCTAAAATGGCGCTCCCGGCGGCGACATCATCGGAGACGTCAAAACTTCGATCAGAGCCTACGGATGACTCCAGCATGTCTCAAAAGGGCTCCATGTCAAATTTCAAGTCAAACCGACAACGTTTGACCCTCCATCAATGCTCGAGCAGCAAAATCAAGCCTCCCGGCGGCGGGAACCACCGAAGCCTTCGCTCATCAAACCAAGTGCATGAGTGGCTTCAACATGCTTCCAAAAGGCTGCACGTCGAATTTCAGGTCATTCAGACAATGTTTGACCAGGTTTCGACGCTCCGAAAGAAAATCAAGCCTACCGGCGGCGGAGCTCCCCGGGACCATGGTTTCCAAGACAGAGCATGTGGATCATCTCAAAATGACTCCAATAGGTTCCCTGTCAAATTTCAGGTCAATCGGACATCGTTTGACCGCACATCAAAGCTCGGCATTTTCCCCGCAGTAAAATCAAGTGAAGCATCGATGGGACCCCAAACGGCTTGAAAACTCAAACAAAAGCCTACGGTTGGTCTTATTTATTGCTCAGGAGGCTTCACCTCAAATTTCAGGTCATTCCGACATCGTTTGACCAAGTTTCAACTTCTGGCGGAAAATCAGCAGCTCTACGCGACAAAGTCTTCGGCTTTCCCGGAAAATTGGAAACTTTGCACTCTAAAAATGCAAGGATTCTCATCAGGTTTTCTACAGGGAAATCAAGCCAATAAATGAGAAGAAATGTTAGCAAAAATACAGAAGAAAACGGCGACGAAAAAGACCTCAAAACGACCGCAAAACGGGCTCCGAAGGGAAAAATTCCCCCAAGGTCGCAGGCCCCTGCGACCATGGCCCATGGTCGCCGGCGACCATGGAAGTCTGGGTCACCGGATTTTCCGCCGGTGACCCGTTTTTCCGTCTTTTTTCGCGTTTCGCGCACTTTGGCCCCCGTGGTTTCCTGAAAATGTGATTTTTAGTGCTTGAAATTGACTCATATCCTCCGACATCCATCAAAATCACGGGTCAACCTCCAAAAGCATAAAATCATCATTGATCGCTCCAAGATCGCCAACCGGTCGACCAAAAAAAGTGCTCTTTCTGTCCGACCGATCGAGAAATCGACAAGACAGATGTCACCGGCCCGCTCTTAGCTATCAATGTCTGAAGTTACATGTTCATCCGATGTCGATCAGCATGAAGATCCATCGATGATCATCGCCAGAAGAATTCCAGAAGACACGGCACGGCCCGCGACTCTTCGACTGCTCAGCGACCAATTAATGTGGTTAATTGACTAGCTTTATTGCAGTCATTAATTCATTTCTTTGGACGGCCCAATCAGAAGCAAGCATTTGGGAGTTACAAGTCAATTGATTCATGGCATTTAAACCATGAAACTCCTCCCATTATGGTAATTAAGGTGATTAAAAACCCTTAATCTCCATCGGCCAATCAGATTCAAGGAAAAAGGAGTTACAAAATCAAGAAATAAATCTTGTAACTCCTCCCATTAAAGCCATTAAAGCCCATAAACTCTCCTAAATGGCTACCAAAAGCCTATAAATAGGAGAGCATTCCATTGAAATTGGGATCAGAAAATCGAGATCGATCGATCGGAAAGAATCCAGAGCTCGTATCCAGAGAAAGAAAAAGAGAGAAAAACTCTGCTGAAGTTCTGCACCGGCCACCACTACAAGGTGACAAAAGTCCCTTGGGGGGCACCCCCCCCAAAGGTCCTTGCCTTCTCCCGCTGCCTCCAATGGCTTAGACGTGGCTTTTCAGCCCGTCTACTTAGCTTTTTTATTGGACATAGGACCTTCTCTTGGTCTTTGTCCTCTAAAAACCTGAGGTTATAGCCAAGCCAAGCGAATCAAGAGCATCTTCTGTTCTCATCTGCATGGATGATGGCGAAGCCCATACATGGCTTGCGACCGTCAATCTGAACAAGTCCCCCACAATCTCCTGAAAAGTTAGATCTTCCTTTTCTTGCTTTTCATTGTAGTTTGTATTTTTCTAAAAGAGACAAAAATCACAACTCTTGTCTTTCATTATTGATGAGAATTGTAAATCGGCTATAAACGCCAAAATCGGCTATAAATGCCAAACAAAATCGCCTTTCACGGCAAACCAAGAAAATGTCTCTTTTCTTAAATATTTGTGCAATGGAAAACTTGAAAGAAGTTGATTTCCTTTTTACTTGCGAAGGTTGATCTCCGGATTACCACTTGCAATTCCAAGTAAAATAGAAAATCTGGCACACCCACACAAAAAAATGTTGAAACACGCTTCAGGCCCGCAAGGGCGCGAAAGGGCCGGACCCGACGGACTCCCACGTTCCGCCGACCCCGGTAGCCGCCCCACGGCGCCTCGGAGCGCGTTCCATCAAGCTGGCACACCCGGTGGGACTCGTTCATTTGAGAACACGGTGCTCGGAAATGGAATATTTGCATACCATATTTTTGCTCTATGCTTATACCTCTTCTCCAGATTCCTTGGCTACTTTCTAGCTGGTGGCCTATGTTGGATTTTGCACCCAAAAAAAATGAGATGGGATTTTTTTTTTTTTGGAAATTTCTACTTCTTTAAGTTTGTTTCCACTCTTTCTCTTTTCAAAAAAAAAAAAATAATAATCAGTTTTCTTAGTTTGAATTCAAAATTGAGAAACTTTGATCCTATCCTATCGTTCTTTGGTGCTTACAGAAATGTTGAGCCCGTTCGACTAAGGTTTTGGGCCATCGTTTCTCTTCGATGAGTTCATTAGAGATTCAAAAAATAAAAAAAAAAATAATAATAATAAAAAATCAAAAATCAGTTTTCTTAGTTTGAATTCAAAATTGAGAAACTTTGATCCTATCCTATCGTTCTTTGGTGCTTGCAGAAATGTTGAGCCCGTTCGACTAAGGTTTTGGGCCATCGTTTCTCTTCGATGAGTTCATTAGAGATTTCAAAAAAAAAAAAATCAAAAAATCAGTTTTCTTAGTTCTGATTCAAAATTGAGAAGCTTTGATCCTATCCTATCGTTCTTTGGTGCTTGCAGAAATGTTGAGCCCGTTCGACTAAGGTTTTGGGCCATCGTTTCTCTTCGATGAGTCTATTTGGGATTTGAAAAAAAGACATAGACCACTAAGGTTAAACCAATTGCGTTCTTTGATCACGATTGATTCAAGAAAAGCCTTGTCCAGAGTGTGGAGACAGTTTGACTGTTCTAGGCAAGGGTCCTCCAAACGGGTTCATTAAGTAATCCTACCCTTACCTGGGGGCAATTCTATCAATTGAGGTTTCATAAGACCGGGTTAGGAGGCCTATGTGTACTCTCTCGTCTTTAAATCTTAAAAAATTAAAATCAAAATAAAAAAAAAATAAAAAAAAGATTTTCAAAAAAAAAATCTTAAAAAAAAAAAATTTTCAAAAAAAAAATAAAAATAAAAAAATAAATAAAAATATATTTTAAAAAAAAAATAAAAAAAAATAAAAAAAATAAAAAAAAAATCATTTCAAAAAAAAAATCTCCAAAAACTCGTCACTTTTGATTTCAGATCTGAGAAATTTTGGTTTCTTCTTTTCTGAGCACTGGCGCTCGCGGAAATCAACGAGACCCTGTTCAGATCAGAATACCATTTGCTCTCCTTGATGGAACCAATCTTGACATTTCAAAAAAAAAACTCGTCACTTTTGGATTCAGATTCGAGAAATTGTGGTCTCTTCCCTTCTGAGTACTGGCGCTCGCGGAAATCGTTGAGCCCGTATTTGAATCGGAATGCCACCTGCTCTCTTTGACGAATCCATTTCTGACCTTTCAAAACAAAGAATCCCATCTCATGGATGCGATCTCCAACATTTGTGCCTAGCAATACTGGTACGCCCTTTCAGGGTCTACTGTATTTGCGACCGGCACATTTGTAACTCCAACCTTATATTTGACTTACCTCGAGCAAGCCTTGCTTCTCGATAAGTCGAATTTAGGTTTACAATTGCTTCTAGCAGCCACCGGAACGCTCATTCTGGGCTCACCATACTTGCTATCAGAACAATTGTACCGTCTATGGCTTTTTGCCTTTTTCATGTCGCTTGGGTCGTATCCTTTGAGCGATTTGAAAAGACAACCATAGAAATTCCCATTTATGATCATTATTCTTGTGATTACTAATGGATGTGGTCGTGTTTCAGAACCTTTTCGAAACTAACAATGGCAGCCTTAACCATTATCTTCGATGAGAACAAGCACCAATTCATGCTTCAACAGAAGCAAAGCACGCGCACTCATAAGCGCCCTGTCAGCTGCCGAAGCGTCAACTCCCTCGGCAACTCTCTGAACTCCGGGTCGACCTCGACTCCCCGGACTATCTTCTTTGGGACACTGGGACCATTCCCACTTCCCGAAGAACAAGCTGCGCCTGCTAAAAAGTAGAAGATCGCCTCTCAACGTGTCACTCCCGTGACACCAAAGGCGAGCGCCCAAAAGCCCGAAGCCCGCGGCACCCCCGCGAAGCCTCGACCCACAAACAACCAGGTCTATCCCAAGACTTGGTCTCCAAGACCTTCCCCAAAATAAAGAAGGTCTCAAACTTCCACCAAGCCAGCATACCTGGCCCCACTCAAAGAGAACCAGTTCTACCCTCTTGCCTACATGAAAGAGGAGAGACCCATCTCCAACCTGACTCCCAAGTCAACCCAGCATGAGCCGGCTTGTTCCTACAGGCCCAAAATCAGATCATGCATCACCAGGCCTCTACAAGCACCTGCCAAGGCCTACACTCCTTCAGTTCGACCCTTCATCTCTACAGGGGCCAAACTCGAAAGGTTTAAAGCTTCGCTGCAACAGACAAAGGACCGGGTCCGGATCCTGTCCTTGCCTAGCTACAAAGAAGACAGGCTCGGCTGCTGCGCCCGAGGGAGTACATCCTTCATCGTCAGAGCCCAGTCATAGCTGACTGAAGCTCAAATCGCTCGTCGAGCACGCCGCCGTGCGTCATATCGACAAAAGAGACTAGAGAAGCAACGGATCCAGCCTCCTACACTTCAAGTCTCCCACAAATGGGTCGAAAAAGAAAGACCCGACCAGGTTGCTGCCGTCCATATGGTTGGAAAAACCAGAAGACGCCAAAGGTCAGCATAAAAAATCCATGTCCGACGTCCGGTGACCCGTAGCGTCACCAGGACACAAAGACATCCCGAAGAATCTCCTGCCCCTTCAAGCCAAGGACGGGAGAGTAATCCTTCTTCAAGCTCTTCATCAAAAAGAATGAGCCCCAGCTCGGTCACCAGGACGATTTCTTCGTTCGAATCCCGAGGGATGAACGTCTTGGCCATAAGTTCTGAGCCGCCACCTCAGAATCCACCTCGAGATGATGCGCTCACACGCATCCAGCAGTTGGAACAAGGCCAGCAGAGGATTGAAACTCTGATGGAAAACCTTCTCCTTGTCGTCCAAAATCAGGTGAACAATGAGCCTCCTCCGAATCATAGCAATAACGAGGGAAATGGAGAAGAAAATGAGTCACGCGCCCTTACCAAAAAGGATGTAGACAGTATCCTCGCCAAAGCAAAAGAAGAGGATATACTCAAAGAGCATGGGATCAAGCCACCATATCCCTTATGGATGGACTCATCCCATTCCCCACAAAATTCAAACATCCTACTCTCCAAACATATACGGGGAAAGGATCAGCCAGACAGCACGTAATCCACTTCAAGATCTTGACGGGAGCTATCGCGGATCAAGATGCACTCAAGATCCGCCTCTTTGCAAGTACCCTAAAAGGTACGGCCTTCGATTGGTACTCCACTCTTCCGGAGAACTCCATTCAGAACTGGGCTATGCTGGAGACACGCTTCCTGACCCACTTCCAAGGTGAGGATCATCCTGTTACTATGGCTCAGCTTTGCAGCCTAAAACAGGGAGAGAATGAGTCAACTTATGACTTCATTCACAAGTGGAAAGCAATGGCGTACAAATGCTCAGATGTACTGCCACAAGCGTCGCTAGTCGACATCTGCCGTAACAATATGAGAGCAAGAATACGCTCCATGATCATCGGCAACAAATCAAAAAACCTGGGAGAACTCCTGGAAGCTTCTATGGAAGCTGAAACGGTGATTAAAGACCTCAACAGTCAGAAGTCATCAAGAAAAGAGCCAACCGCCATTGCAACCTCTAAACCAAAGAAGAAAGAGGTCCTTAATGTGCAAACCAAGTCAGCTCCTCAGCAACCAAAGAAAGCTGAAAATAGAGCTGCACGTAAGAGACCTGAACTCTCTGATGCCTTCAAAGAGCGAGTAGAAAAGAAATATCCGTTCGATGAAGACGTCGAAGAGATCTTTGAGGCTCTCCTAGCAAATGGCAAACTCATTTTGCCAGAGCCCAAAAGACCTGGAGACGTTGGCAAAACCAATGATCCTCGGTACTGTCCATACCACCAGATGGTCTCGCATCCTCTCAATCAATGCTTTGCTGTGAGAGAGAAGATAAACGAGATGTGGAAAAACGGAGTCATCACCTTTGACAAAAACTATGGGACTGCCTCCGTCAACATGGTGTCATGTGGACAAACACCAAAATCACCGAAGAAGAAGATCACAACTTCCTTCACGGTGATAAACAAAATTCAAACGTCCGAAGTGTTGGTTCCTTGCCCGACACCAGACGGACAACCCATATGGGTACATCCCGATCTCCTGGAAGATAAAAACTGGGAGATCGTAAAAACAAAGCCGACAGCTCAACAGCGAAGGCAGGCTAGGAAACATCTCCTCAGGCTCAAACGGCAAGAGAAGACCCAGTCAAAACAAGAAGTCCATGAAAAGGCAGAGGCTACCTCTACCACTTCACTCGGGGCAACAAAAACGTCCCTTTCAGAGACTTCAAAGGCGGTAAGAAACTTCACTCTCAGTGATTTCATGCCACCTCAATTCAAAAAAGAAGCCATGCAGGGGGCATCATACTCTTGCAACTCGGTAGTTGGATTCTCCATTGATGGATACGAGTCCAGCGACACCGACGATGGATTCGAGCCCAACTACACCGATGAGTGGGAGGAATCTCTTGAAACAGGAGAATATCTCTCCGATGAAGAATGGGTTCCTGAAACTCACCTTATGCCAGTAATCTGGTATAACCCCTTGCAACCACAAGGATCCTGGTCTGATGATGAAGAAGACCAAGAGGCTGTACAAGAAAATGCTGTTGAGCAAACACCCGTCGTTGCTCCAGTGGAAATCAACTATGTTGAGCCACACGGAGAAGACGAAGAAGATGATCTGGCTCCCATGCCGGATCTTGAAGAATATGCAAGGATCTTGCAGCGTCTCGCTCTAGAACAAGAGCAAGATCGTGTTAACGAGCCTCCTCGCAACCCAGAGCCTGAAGTCCCTGAAGATAATCAGGTACATCCACCCTTAACTCCTGAAAATAGAGAACATTGCTGGATTGACGATCCTCTTACATCCGAGGATGAGTCTGACTCCGAGCAGGCAACATCTCCTATCAGAGCTTCCTGTAATGTAATATATCAGGACTATAGCTCTTCTGAAGCGTCGTCTGATGAGATTACCTACACTCCGACGACGCCTAGCAATGTATCCTCTGGAGCTACCTCGTCTCACGTGACTTTCACAGAGATGGCACCCTCTCAGGTTTCTTCTCCTGAGACTGTGACTTCAGGATACACATTCTTCCCGACTCATCATCATGAAGAAAACCCAACTTGGGATGATGGATGGGTCAACGAAGAAGAAAAGCTGCTGGATGCTGTTCATGACTTGCTCCTGGAAAATGCTCCATGCAACACAGTAACTGAGGATGGCAATTCTGCTGCAGACGCATCCTCAGTAAATGAGAAACGACAGCCTCTTGATCCTGAAGACAATCTTTCAAACGAAGATCCTTCTCAAGAAGCTCTCGAAGTTGGTAGAGGCACCCGTTCGGGCCGGGACTACCACAAAAATTACAACCAATCTTCCTTTACTTATGTAAATCCTTCGGGAAAAGATGTTGTAAGCGCCCCCAGTGGCAACAATGATGAACATGCAGGCCCTAAGGAGGCTTTCAAGTATGACTTGGTTGAGCACTTCAAACACATACCTGCACGTCTTCACATCCTGGATTTATTACGAATGTCTCCACGCACTCGTGATAATCTCATCTCAGAATTACAAAAACTGAATGAGGATGTCGACAAACATGCCCCACAAGTCCTCCAAATTGAAATGGACTACCGGGTCAAAAACTCAGAAACCTCCTTAAAAGGAGAAAAAGAGAAAAGCGAGGGATCATGCATCCAATGCCTCTCGGTTCAAAAGGCAGCCAGTGCAACCATCGCCTTCACTAAGGAAGACCTCCTACTTGGCGAAGCAAGGCACAACCGACCCCTGTACTTCACAGGGTACATCAAAGAAATGCCGATACATAGAGTTCAGATCGACCCAGGTTCTGCACTCAACCTTATCTCCACTTCTGCTCTTGAAGAATTGGGCATCCCACCCAGCAAGCTAAGCCACACATCTGTATCTATCTTTGGATACGATGGGAGCACTCAAAGGCCTATCGGCAAAATCAGGTTCAAATTGCAAATCTGTGATCTTATCTCTGAGGTCACTGTGTATGCAAGAAAAACCCCCTCATGCTACAACATCCTTCTCGGACGTCCTTGGATACACGAGAACGGTGTTGTCCCTTCAACTCTACATCAATGCAACAAGTTCGTCGGCGACGACGGCATGGTACATCGTGTCTTTGCGGACAGAAAACCCTTCAAAGGTAAAGAAGTCCACTTCGCAGACTCCCAGATGTATGAAGGAGAAAAAGAAGAAGAGGAAATAGCACCCCCTGCTGAAAATCTCCAGAAAGATAAAGGCAAGCCTCCTCAAAAATCACCGGAAGAAAACAAACCCTCCGGCAAATTAGAAGAGAGTAGTCAATCTCCCTTCGTTATCTCCCTCAAGAATTCAAAACCTTTGGTCATCACGACTAAAGTGAAGAAGGCGAAACAAAAGCCTGGGGGCAAATTTGTTGTCTCTCTCGTGTCTATCATGCAAGACACAGACTCGGACTCAGAGCCAGAAGACGATGCATCGTCAAGCCAAGCTGACACTCAGCAAGTTCAGCCTGCTCTCACTCCGATGGAGACACCTGCTGACGTAGAAGATCCTACGTCTGCTACCTTTGTTGTTCCGACAACATCACCAAAGCAAAAGCCGATCTTCTTCCATAGATCGGACGCTTCTTCATCAAACTCCATGCTGGAACCTTTCCAAAATGAAGGTATGCCTCAGCTATCTCTATATAGTCCTGTGGCACAAGCAATTATGAAGAAAATGGGCTTTGACGCTCAGAACCCAGTCGGTTTGGGAGAAGGCCGCGGTATTCTCACACCATTGGGGCCCGCCTTGACCAAAAGCCAGCTGGAAGATTGGAGACTCTACGGATATGTAGAAAAGTCTTCACATGAGTTAGGATATGATCCTGATACCCCCCTGAGACAGTTGACACAAAAGCTTAAAAGTCGTTTTACCGACCAAGCCTCAACATGTCAAGTCCACGAAGACATCGATCTCCCTGGATATCTCTTTAAAGAGTTACCTGACAAAGATCCAGGAAGCTCATCCAATTGGTACGATTTCTCTGATGATGAAGAGGAATCGCCCGATGACACAGACGGGTGGCATCCTGACCCAGAAGAACCCTCGTCTCCAAAAGAAATACCAGACTCAACAGGCGATTGGGACTATCTCATAGCAAGCCTTGAGGAGATCGCCAATCAAGAAAATCCATGGAAAGGAACAGAGCCTTGGTCTGGTAATGCAGTTGAAACTCCAGAAGGTTTCGTTGAGTTGGAAGCCTCCGAAAATATTGTGGAGGAACCACCTTCGAACCTTCCGACAGAAGATCCTGTTGAAAAGATAGACTTGGGAACACCAGATAACCCACGTCCTGTATTCATAAGCAAGAATATAAAGGATGATGAGTTACCCGAGTATATCGCTTTTCTTCGTGAGTTCGTTGATTGCTTTGCATGGTCCTACGCTGAAATGCCTGGTTTAGACCCCAAAGTAGCAGTCCACAAACTCAATCTTCAAGAAGAAATCAAGCCTGTCAAACAAGGCCAAAGAAGATTCCGTCCAGATGTGATGGATAAAATTGAACAAGAAGTTCAAAAGCTCAAAAGCGTCGGCTTCATCCGTGAGGAACAACATCCAGAATGGTTGGCCAACATTGTCCCCGTGAGAAAGAAAAATGGGCAGATCAGGGTCTGTATTGACTATAGAGACCTGAATAGCGCTTGCCCTAAAGATGAATTCCCGCTCCCCATACCGGAGGTGATGATTGACAATACCTGCGGATTCGAGCGAATGACATTCATGGATGGCTTCTCTGGCTACAATCAGATAAAGATGCATCCCGAGGATGAAAAACACACATCTTTTCGGACTCCATTTGGCGTGTATTGCTACACTGTCATGCCATTTAGTCTGAAAAATGCTGGTGCCACATATCAGAGGGCTATGATGAAAATATTCCAAGATATGCAGCACAAGACGGTCGAATGTTACGTTGATGACCTCGCCGTCAAAAGCAGAAGAAAAGAAGACCATCTTAAAGATCTTCGGGAAGTCTTCCTCCGACTCCGCAAACACAAACTGCGGATGAATCCTCTAAAATGCTTCTTCGGCGTCTCGTCGGGTAAGTTTCTCGGATTCCTTGTTCGGAAAGCTGGAATAGAACTTGACCCCATAAAAGTCGAGGCTATTCTAGAAATGCCCTCTCTAAGAACCTTGAGAGAACTAAAAGGGCTCCAAGGGAGATTGGCCTACATCAGACGGTTCATCTCCAATCTTTCGGGGAAATGCCGTCCATTCTCTCGATTGATGAAAAAGGGTGTAGACTTTGCCTGGGATGCCGACTGTGAAGCCGCATTTGAAGATATCAAGTCATACCTGACCAAACCTCCAGTGTTAGCTGCCCCTGCCACTGGAAAACCATTCATCTTGTACACAAGAGCTCTTGATCATTCTGTAGGCGCTTTGCTTGCACAAGAGAATGGTGAGGGAAAGGAAGCTGCTCTATACTACCTCAGCCGTATGCTAGTAGGTGCAGAGCATCGTTACTCTCCAGTCGAACAAGAATGCCTTGCAGTGATGTTCGCCGTACAAAAGCTACGTCACTACTTGTTTTCCAACACAGTCTACCTGGTCTCGAGGATCAACCTCTTGAAGGTCCTTGTCACAAAAGCAGGTTCTCTCAATGCCCGACTGGCAAAATGGTCCATCCTTCTATCACAATTTGATATTAGGTATGTACCACAAAAAGCAATCAAAGGCCAAGCTCTAGCAGACTTTCTAGCAGAGCATCCATTGCCTGAAGATTCTCCACTCAGAGATGATCTCCCAGACGAACCTGTCTACAACGTGGAGACTTCCTCACCAAATGCCTCCTGGGACATGTACTTTAACGGTGCAACCAGGACAAATGAAAACAGAAAGCTGATCTCGGGAGTTGGCATCTTCTTTGTTAGCCCCGACAAATACATGATTCCACACGCTTTCTCGCTACTGGAACCATGCACAAACAATGCAGCTGAATACCAAGCTCTGATCCTAGGATTGGAACTCGCCATCGAATCCGGTATCACTATGCTGGAAGTCTTTGGAGACTCTCAACTGATCGTCAACCAGATGAATCAGAAATATGAAGTCAAGAAGCCCGATCTGCTGCCTTATTACAACAAGGCACAATCGCTTCTGCAAAAGTTTGACATCTGCAACATCACCCACATTCGTAGAGGTGAAAACATCCGTGCAGATGCCCTGGCCGGACTTGCCGCATCAATGGCGATCTAGGAAGGGGAAAACATGCAAATTACAGTGTGCGAGAGAAGGATCCTCCCTCCTCTTAACACACACCAAGCAGTTGCTGAATGCCACCGAGTGGTTGGAAGTCGGATCTCTATCCTTCAACCTTCAATCGGCGACTGGAGGGATCCGTTCATTTATTACCCTATGTTCGGAATCCTACCTGAAGATCCAAAAGAACGGGTAAGCATCCAAAGGCGAGCCCCAAACTTTCATTTGGATATCCCTTCAAAGATCTTTTATAGGAAATCCTTCAATGGAGTACTCCTACGCTGCTTGTCACAACAAGAAGCTGAAGAAACACTCAAAGAAGTTCACGCTGGTCTTTGTGGAGCTCATCAGGCTGATCCCAAGCTCTACGACCAAATCAAAAGGTTGGGTTACTACTGGCCTACCATGGTAGCTGATGCAATGCAATTTGCCAAACGCTGCCAGCTATGCCAAGTTCACGGAGATTACATTCACATGCCTCCGGAATGGCTGCACCCTACAGCAATCTCGTGGCCTTTTGAAGCATGGGGCATGGACATCATAGGTCCTATTTCTCCCCCTTCAAGCAAAGGTCATCGCTTCATCTTCGCCGCTACAGATTATTTCTCCAAGTGGTCAGAAGCATTTGCGTTCAACGAAATGAAGACCTCATCAGTTCTTCAATTCCTGCGCACCAACATCATTTGTCGTTTCGGCATACCAAAAAGATTCGTCCATGATAACGGACCACAATTCCGGGATCATCGATTCTACAGGTTTTGCGACAAATACAAAATTCAAAGCTGTCCTTCGACTCCATATAATCCGGCAGCAAACGGATTAGCAGAAGCCTTCAACAAGACACTCTGCAAAATCCTCAAGAAAATGGTCTCTAGTCACAAAAGAGACTGGAGCGACAAACTGTCTGAAGCTTTGTGGGCCTATCGAACCACCGTTCGAGGACTAACCCATAGCACACCATTCTCGCTGGTCTATGGATGCGAAGCTGTCGTGCCCCTAGAGGTACAAATTCCTTCTCTAAGGGTATCTCTACAAAATGACATGACTCAAGAAAGCAATGTCAAATTGCGACTCCATGAGCTGGACAATCTCGACGAGAGACGGCTCGAAGCTCGACAAAGCATTGAACTTTACCAAGCACGCATGGCAGGATCTTTTGACAAAAAGGTCAGGCAACGCGCCTACAAAAAGGGTGACTTGGTTCTTGCGGTAAAAAGACCAATGGTCTTCGCACACAAATCCAAAGGCAAATTTGAACCAAAATGGGAGGGACCCTACGTCATCGACAAGGTCTTCTCCAACGGCGCATATGCCCTCCTAAACATGGAAGGCGACAGATGTATGCTGCCTATCAACGGCAAGTTCTTGAAGCGGTACTACCCTTGAAGACTTACCCAACTGGGTAAGAGCAATGCCTGTATGGCCAAAACCTGTTCTCAGGTACTCGCTCGTCAAACCCACTCTCTTTAGAATTTTCATATCAAATGTAAATATTTCTAGAGATTCAAAAACAATGCTTATTTTTTATCGTTTCATTGTTCAAAAAAAAAATATCCAAGTTTAGGAGCCTCTCCCTGACTTGACCAAAACTTTCGATCCTTGAACCAAAATTCATGGTTTGAAACAAAAATCCGGATTCAGGGATTTCCACCCTAGTCCACCTTACCTTTTACCGCCAAATGGTTTTAGGTCAAAATTTACGACCCTCGTGTCTTTAAACAAAAAAGTGGTTTTTCAAAAACCGTGGGGAAGTGACACTTAGTCGATACTCGCAAAACTCAAAAAAATCGGAAGGATGCGAACCCCATTCGATACTTCCAAAACCTCTAAAATCGTGGAGACGCAACATTTCAGTTGATATCCACAACCCAAATTTCAAAGGTTTGAGAAAACCTCAAATTTCAAAAATCACGGGGAAACGACATCAAGTCAGTACCCGCAAAATCAAAAGTTTTGGGAAAAGCAGGGAAGCGACGCTTAGTCGATATTTGCACCCCAATTCGCGAGGAAGCTACATTCCATCGATACTTGCAAAACCTAACCCGCGAGGAAGTGACATTCCATCAATACTCGCAAAACCGAATGAGCAAGGAAGCGACATTCCATCGATACTTGCAAGACCATTCAGCGGGGAGGCGACATTTAGTCGATACCTGCATTTTGAAAGCCAAAAAATCTGGCTATAAACGCCAAAACCTGGCTCTTTTGCCAAAAACCGGCTATCAATGCCACCAAATCGGCTATAAATGCCACACAAAAAAAACTGACTCTCATGTCAAAACCGGCTATAAATGCCACAAACCGGCTATCAGTGCCACGAAAAATTGGCTTTCACGCCGACAAACCAAAACTTGGCTTTCAAAAAAATGGCTATCAATGCCACCAAACCGGCTATAAATGCCACAAATTGGCTATCAATGCCACCAAACCGGCTATAAATGCCACAAATTGGCTATCAATGCCACCAAACCGGCTATAAATGCCACAAATTGGCTATCAATGCCACCAAACTGGCTATAGATGCCACAAAACAAACACCGGCTTCCATGCCAACCCAAATTTTGGCTTTTACGCCATAAAATTTCGGCTTCCATGCCATCTCAAAATTGGCTCCCATGCCACGAACAAATTTTTTGGCTCTTATGCCATCTCAAAAATCGGCTATAAATGCCACACAAAAAAAAAAAAACTGACTCTCATGTCAAAACTGGCTGTAAATGCCACAAAAATCCGGCTTTCATGCCAAATTCGTTTCCCCTACCAAAACAATCATTTGACAAAAGATTTTCACAAAATGACAAAACTTTGATCAAATCCCATTTAGCAATTACTTTCATCACAAAAAGATTTGAGTGAGCGTAGGGAAAACAAAAAAAAAAGGAGTACCAAAAAATACATGTGGTACCAAAAAAAAAGGAAAGTGTACACAAGCACTAAAAAAAAAAAAGTACCAAAAAAATACATGTGGTACCAAAAAAAAGTGTTCACAAGCACTGCAAAAAAAAAAAAAAAAAAGAAGTACCAAAAAAAATACATGTGGTACCAAAAAAAAAAAAAAGAATGGTTTCTGCTATAAAAAAATCAGGAGCTCAGCCAAAAATGGTCTCCAGCCAAAGCTTCAGCTCCTCAAGCAAACTTTTGGCCTCAGCCGTCAGAGTTTCCAAGGCACGCTTCTTCAGGAACTTGCCATGAGATGCTGGCGAATGCCGTAACCCTTCTTTTACACCGGGAAGCTCTTCCCCAGCAGTTTGCCATCGTTCGTTTTCTAGAGTCCTCTTCTCAAGAACTTGACCGGCATCTGCAACCCTGCGAATCAGAGTACTCTCCCTGTCACGAGCCTCTGTTATAGCAGCCCACTTAGCATCGACTTGTGCCTTCAAATGCTCAAGACGTTTCCTGGCCTCCTCAACTTCCCTATAAAGGACGTTAAGGTCATGCCTCAATCCGATGATGGCTAGCTCTTCCTTGTTCTTCTCCCGAACTAGCTGCTTCTTGCTTTGTGTAGCCTCATTCAGGTCAGACTTAGCCTTATCAGCAGGGTCCAAGAACATCTCCTTGAAGAATTGGTCGTCAGGAAAACCCATGGTCTCAAACCACTTGTCACCCAGTGCAATGATCCTATCAACGGTCGCCCCGGCACCTGTGACATCCAGACCAACCTCTTCGGTATCAGTGAGAATCTCCTGTACATGTGGGATCATGCCAAATCCGGCATCCAGGTGTCCAGAAAAGAGAGTCTCAATCCAAGAACTCAAAACCCGAGCCAGCACCTTCTTCGCAAATTGAAGAGACGAACTGGATGAAGATTCACCCTTCTCCGCTGATCGGCTGCTCATGTCATGTCCCATTGGAAGAGTAACAAAAGAACTCTTTCCACTTGGAGCCACTGGAGAAGGAATCTCAGCACGAGGTATCTTCTCTATCGCGTCAGAACTGGTTGTAGGAGTCTCTACCTCCGGATCGACCTCTGGCATCCCTTGCTCTGGTTCTGAAGGAAGCGATGGACTCTCTTCTGTCACTTCAAAACCTGCAAATAAAACACAAAAAGGTATGAATATGATCCTGTTAAAAAAAAAATCATCAAGGTCATCACTACAAAGTACCTTCTTCGACGACTGGCGGAACACTCTCTTCCTCCACGAACTCATCGGAAGCATCATCAACATTTGCGTCCATTGATGGTTCAAAGTCATCGGAATCCTGTGGCAAGTCAGCTGACAAGAGATATGTTAGCAAATCAAGTCGCAGGCAAAAAAAAAAAAAAGAGAAAGCGAAAGAAGTTATACCAATTGGAGATTCTGGAATCATTCCAGAGTCCCTCGGCTCTTCTTCAAATGCCATAACCGGCTCCATCACCGCCTCATCGGTCGGAACCTCAGGCATCGCCAAGTCTTCATCCTCTGCTAAAAAAAAAAGAAGCAGCAGCAGGGTGAGAAAACAAATCAGAACATGGAAAGCCCCATGAAAGAAGCAGAAAAAGAAAAAGGAAGAATCATACCTTCTCCCAGGCCTGCTGAACGGCCACATTAGAAGATCTGGCGGATCGACGAGGTACGCTTGTAGCAGGCTCTTTACCCTTGTTCGTTCTGGAGGAACCACCTGCAAAGGTTGGAAAAGAAAAAAAAAAAAAGGGGGGGAACTTTCCAAAAAAAAAAAGGGGGAGAAAGAAAAGAACAAAAAAAAAAGGAAGAAACTTTCTCAAAAAAAGAAGAAAAAAAAATATATATATATATCAGGCCCATCAGGCCGTGGCCCACAGGCCACGTGGCCGTACGGACCAGATCCGTACGGATCTGTCCGTACGGCCCACAAAAAAAAAAAAAAAAAAAAAAAAAGAAAGAAAAAGAAAAGAAAAGAGACACACGTGAAAAAAAAAAAAAAAAACAGAAATCACGTGGAAAAGAAAAGAAAAAAAAAAGAGAAGAAGAATAGAAAGAAAAAAAAGAAAAAAAAAAAAAAAAAAAAGAAGAAGAAGAAGAGAAACTTTCTTTTTTTACCATCCTATTCTCTACATAAAGTTTTCTTGAAAGAAAAAGAGAGAAAACTTACTTGAAGCCATTAATGGAGAAGAAGAAGGAAAAAGCTTGAAGATCCTTGAAGAAGAAGAACTCTTGGTCTTGGAGCTCTCTTGAGATTGTTGTAAAAGAAAGCAATAAGAGCGAGAGATCCTACCTTCCTTTACTTTTATAGGAGAGAGCAAATCAAAGAAGGAAACAAAGAAGAAAGGTAAGTATTACTAATTAGTAACCTTACCAAAAGAGAAGGAATTACAAAGATTCTTTCCCAAAAAAAAAGATGTCTTTGAGAGATTTCCTCCCAAAATCAATCAAGTGAGAGATTCTCTCCAACAAAAAAAGGATATTGGAGATTCTTTCCCAAAAAGAAAGATACCTTGAGATATTCTCTCCCAAATTAAAGGAATATGAGAGATTCTCTCCCATAAAGATATTTTTAGATATTCTCTATCCAAATGAGATCTCTTTAGATATTCTTTACAAAAATGGCCCCACATGAGATCTAAGCCATCCTAAAAAGCTTAAGGTCCCATGGGCTAGCCCATATGAGCCAGGTTTGACCACCTAGGCACTAAAAAAAAAAAAAAAAAGGGCTTTTAGTCAGAAAAAAATCCCTCTTACCAAGAGCATACAAAAATGGTTCCATGCCTCTTTTGAGTTGATTGAACCATACAAAAAAATTCCAAGCCCCATGAGCTTCCAAAAATCAAACCATCCAGCCTCATAAACCAAATTGAGCGAAAATCTTGAAATTGACATTCCACAAAAAAAATCCAAACCACTCCAATGGACCCACACAGTCCCAAAGAGTGACCAAAAACCAAAGCCTGGTCCCCTAACTTGCCACATACAGCTTGTTAGGTCACAAGATCAAAACCAAAACCCGACCCCTTAACCTGCCACATACAGCTTGTTAGGTCACAAGGTCAAAAACAAAAGCCCAAATCCACATCCCTGATGTCATCTTCAAAACTTTGCCTCGAGATGGTATTTGATTCCTTTCATCACCATAAAATTCCCCTGGAAGCTCAAAGGCTACTCTACCAACGGAAGGATTGCTCAAAGACTCTTGGTCAAGACACAAGCTCTCCTTCAAAAATCTCTTCGAGGCACATCGACTACAAAAGTCAAGCAACTCGTCGCTGTACCTCGAGGGGGCATTTGTTGACACCAAAAATGTCACTTTGCCTCTTCAACATCAAGAAAGCTGCATGAAGTCGCAACCTGCCATAAATAGGCAATGCAACTTCTCCAAAAAATCAAATCTTGTCAGAATCAAACAAAAACTGCAAGATCCTTCAAGATAGCCAAGAGAAGAGTACACATGAAGTTTCGGGCCATTTCAGAATCATTTGGCCTAACTTCGCTTCTCCGACAGCTAAAATGGCGCTCCCGGCGGCGACATCATCGGAGACGTCAAAACTTCGATCAGAGCCTACGGATGACTCCAGCATGTCTCAAAAGGGCTCCATGTCAAATTTCAAGTCAAACCGACAACGTTTGACCCTCCATCAATGCTCGAGCAGCAAAATCAAGCCTCCCGGCGGCGGGAACCACCGAAGCCTTCGCTCATCAAACCAAGTGCATGAGTGGCTTCAACATGCTTCCAAAAGGCTGCACGTCGAATTTCAGGTCATTCCGACAACATTTGACCAGGTTTCGACGCTCCGAAAGAAAATCAAGCCTACCGGCGGCGGAGCTCCCCGGGACCATGGTTTCCAAGACAGAGCCTGTGGATCATCTCAAAATGACTCCAATAGGTTCCCTGTCAAATTTCAGGTCAATCGGACATCGTTTGACCGCACATCAAAGCTCGGCATTTTCCCCGCAGCAAAATCAAGTGAAGCATCGATGGGACCCCAAACGGCTTCAAAACTCAAACAAAAGCCTACGGTTGGTCTTATTTATTGCTCAGGAGGCTTCACCTCAAATTTCAGGTCATTCCGACATCGTTTGACCAAGTTTCAACTTCTGGCGGAAAATCAGCAGCTCTACGCGACAAAGTCTTCGGCTTTCCCGGAAAATTGGAAACTTTGCACTCTAAAAATGCAAGGATTCTCATCAGGTTTTCTACAGGGAAATCAAGCCAATAAATGAGAAGAAATGTCAGGAAAAATACAGAAGAAAACGGCGACGAAAAAGACCTCAAAACGACCGCAAAACGGGCTCCGAAGGGAAAAATTCCCCCAAGGTCGCAGGCCCCTGCGACCATGGCCCATGGTCGCCGGCCCATGGTCGCCGGCGACCACGGAAGTCCGAGTCACCGGATTTTCCGCCGGTGACCCGTTTTTCCGTCTTTTTTCGCGTTTCGCGCACTTTGGCCCCTGTGGTTTCCTAAAAATGTGATTTTTAGTGCTTGAAATTGACTCATATCCTCCGACATCCGTCAAAATCACGGGTCAACCTCCAAAAGCATAAAATCATCATTGATCGCTCCAAGATCGCCAACCGGTCGACCAAAAAAAGTGCTCTTTCTGTCCGACCGATCGAGAAATCGACAAGACAGATGTCACCGGCCCGCTCTTAGCTATCAATGTCTGAAGTTACATGTTCATCCGATGTCGATCAGCATGAAGATCCATCGATGATCATCGCCAGAAGAATTCCAGAAGACACGGCACGGCCCGCGACTCTTCGACTGCTCAGCGACCAATTAATGTGGTTAATTGACTAGCTTTATTGCAGTCATTAATTCATTTCTTTGGACGGCCCAATCAGAAGCAAGCATTTGGGAGTTACAAGTCAATTGATTCATGGCATTTAAACCATGAAACTCCTCCCATTATGGTAATTAAGGTGATTAAAAGCCCTTAATCTCCATCGGCCAATCAGATTCAAGGAAAAAGGAGTTACAAAATCAAGAAATAAATCTTGTAACTCCTCCCATTAAAGCCATTAAAGCCCATAAACTCTCCTAAATGGCTACCAAAAGCCTATAAATAGGAGAGCATTCCATTGAAATCGGGATCAGAAAATCGAGATCGATCGATCGGAAAGGAATCCAGAGCTCGTATCCAGAGAAAGAAAAAGAGAGAAAAACTCTGCTGAAGTTCTGCACCGGCCACCACTACAAGGTGACAAAAGTCCCTTGGGGGGCACCCCCCCCAAAGGTCCTTGCCTTCTCCCGCTGCCTCCAATGGCTTAGACGTGGCTTTTCAGCCCGTCTACTTAGCTTTTTTATTGGACATAGGACCTTCTCTTGGTCTTTGTCCTCTAAAAACCTGAGGTTATAGCCAAGCCAAGCGAATCAAGAGCATCTTCTGTTCTCATCTGCATGGATGATGGCGAAGCCCATACATGGCTTGCGACCGTCAATCTGAACGAGTCCCCCACAATCTCCTGAAAAGTTAGATCTTCCTTTTCTTGCTTTTCATTGTAGTTTGTATTTTTCTAAAAAAGACAAAAATCACAACTCTTGTCTTTCATTATTGATGAGAATTGTAAATCGGCTATAAACGCCAAAATCGGCTATAAATGCCAAACAAAATCGCCTTTCACGGCAAACCAAGAAAATGTCTCTTTTCTTAAATATTTGTGCAATGGAAAACTTGAAAGAAGTTGATTTCCTTTTTACTTGCGAAGGTTGATCTCCGGATTACCACTTGCAATTCCAAGTAAAATAGAAAATTTGGCACACCCACACAAAAAAATGTTGAAACACGCTTCAGGCCCGCCAGGGCGCGAAAGGGCCGGACCCGACGGACTCCCACGTTCCGCCGACCCCGGTAGCCGCCCCACGGCGCCTCGGAGCGCGTTCCATCAGAGGACTCAAGAAAACGAACAATGGCAAACTGCTGGGGAAAAACTTCCCGGTGTAAAAGAAGGGTTACGGCATTCGCCAGCATCTCATGGCAAGTTCCTGAAGAAGCGTGCCTTGGAAACTCTGACGGCTGAGGCCAAAAGTTTGCTTGAGGAGCTGAAGCTTTGGCTGGAGACCATTTTTGGCTGAGCTCCTGATTTTTTGTAGCAGAAACTATTCTTCTTTTTTTTTTGGTACCACATCTATATTTTTTGGTACTCTTTTTTTTTGTAGTGCTTGTGAACACTTTTTTTTGGTACCACATGTATTTTTTTGGTACTTTTCTTTTTTTGTTTTTTTTTTTTTTTTGTTTTCCCTACGCTCACTCAAATCTTTTTGTGATGAAAGCAATTGCTAAATGGGATTTGATCAAAAGCTTTGTCATTTTGTGAAAATCTTTTGTCAAATGATTGTTTTGGTAGGGGAAACGAATTTTGGCATGAAAGCCGGATTCTTGTGGCATTTGCAGCCAGTTTGGTGGCATTGATAGCCAATTTGTGGCATTTATAGCCGGTTTGGTGGCATTGATAGCCGGGTTCTTTGAAAGCCAAGTTTTGGTTTGTCGGCGTGAAAGCCAATTTTTTGTGGCATTGATAGCCGGTTTGTGGCATTTATAGCCGGTTTTGACATGAGAGTCAGGTTTTTTTTTTTTTGTGTGGCATTTATAGCCGATTTGGTGGCATTGATAGCCGGTTTTGGCAAAAGAGCCAGGTTTTTGGTTTTCAAAAATGCAAGTATCGACTAAGAGTCGCCTCCCTGCTGAATGGTCTTGCAAGTATCGATGGAATGTCGCATCCTTGCTCATTCGGTTGCGAGTATCGATGGAATTTCGCCTCCTCGCGGATTTGGGTGCAAGTATCGATGGAATGTCGCATCCTTGCTTTTCAAAAATTTCATTTTGCGGGTACTGACTTGATGTCGTTTTCCCCTTAATTTTTGAAATTTGCGGTTTTCTCGAACCTTTGGGTTGTGGATATCAAAACATTGCATCTCCACGATTTTTAGGTTTTTTCGAACCTTTTTTTGAAATTTGGGTTGTGGATATCAACTGATATGTTGCGTCTCCACGGTTTTTGGATTTTGCAAGTATCGACTAAATGTCGCTTCCCTGCGATTTTGGGTGCAAGTATCGATGGAATGTCGCATCCTTGCTTTTTTTTTCAAAAATTTTGTTTTGCGGGTACTGACTTTGATGTCGTTTCCCCACGATTTTTGAAATTTGCGGTTTTTTCGAACCTTTGGGTTGTGGATATCAACTGATATGTTGCGTCTCCACGATTTTAGAGGTTTTGGAAGTATCGAATGGGGTTCGCATCCTTCCGATTTTTTGAGTTTTGCGAGTATCGACTAAGTGTCACTTCCCCGCGGTTTTTGAAAAACCATTTTTTTTGTTTAAAGACACGAGGGTCGTAAATTTTGACCTAAAACCATTTGGCGGTAAAAGGTAAGGTGGACTAGGGTGGAAATCCCTGAATCCGGATTTTTGTTTCAAACCATGAATTTTGGTTCAAGGATCGAAAGTTTTGGTCAAGTCAGGGAGAGGCTCCTAAACTTGGATTTTTTTGGTTTTTGAACAATGAAACGATAAAAGTAAGCATTGTTTTTGAATCTCTAGAAATTTTGACATTTGATATGAAAATTCTAAAGAGAGTGGGTTTGACGAGTGAGTACCTGAGAACGGGTTTTGCCGTGCAGGCATTGCTCTTACCCAGTTGGGTAAGTCTTCAAGGGTAGTACCGCTTCAAGAACTTGCCATTGATGGGCAGCATACACCTGTTGCCTTCCATGTTTAGGAGGGCATATGCGCCGTTGGAGAAGACCTTGTCTATGACGTAGGGTCCCTCCCATTTTGGCTCAAACTTGCCTTTGGACTTGTGAGCGAAGACCATTGGTCTTTTTACCGCAAGAACCAAGTCACCCTTTTTGTAGGCCCGTTGCCTGACCTTTTTGTCAAAAGATCCTGCCATGCGTGCTTGGTAAAGTTCAATGTTTTGTCGAGCTTCGAGCCGTCTCTCGTCGAGATTATCTAGCTCATGGAGTCGCAATTTGACATTGCTTTCTTGAGTCATGTCATTTTGTAGAGATACCCTCAGAGAAGAAATTTGTACCTCTAGGGGCACGACAGCTTCACATCCATAGACCAAGGAGAATGGTGTGCTATGGGTTGGTCCTCGAACGGTGGTTCGATAGGCCCACAAGGCTTCAGACATCTTGTCGCTCCAATCTCTTTTGTGACTAGAGACCATTTTCTTGAGGATTTTGCAGAGTGTCTTGTTGAAGGCTTCTGCTAATCCGTTTGCTGCTGGATTGTATGGAGTCGAGGGGCAGCTTTGAATTTTGTATTTGTCACAGAACCTGTAGAATCGATGATCCCGGAATTGTGGTCCGTTATCATGGACGAATCTTTTGGGTATGCCGAAACGACAAATGATGTTGGTGCGCAGGAACTGAAGAACTGATGAGGTCTTCATTTCGTTGAACGCAAATGCTTCTGACCACTTGGAAAAATAATCCGTTGCGGCAAAGATGAAGCGATGACCTTTGCTTGAAGGGGGAGAAATAGGACCTATGATGTCCATACCCCAGGCTTCAAAAGGCCACGAGATTGCTGTAGGGTGTAGCCATTCCGGAGGCATGTGAATGTAATCTCCGTGAACTTGGCATAGCTGGCAGCGTTTGGCAAATTGCATTGCATCAGCTACCATGGTAGGCCAATAGTAACCTAACCTTTTTATCTGATCATAGAGCTTAGGACCTGCCTGATGGGCTCCACAAAGACCAGCATGAACTTCTTTAAGTGTTTCTTCGGCCTCTTGTTGTGACAAGCAGCGTAGAAGTACTCCGTTGAAGGATTTCCTGTAGAGGATTTTTGAAGGAATATCCAAATGAAAGTTTGGGGCTCACCTTTGGATGCTTACCCGTTCTTTTGGATCTTCAGGTAGGATTCCGAACATAGTGTAATCAATGAACGGATCCCTCCAGTCGCCGATTGAAGGTTGAAGGATAGAGATCCGACTTCCAACCACTCGGTGGCATTCAGCAACTGCTTGGTGTGTGTTAAGAGGAGGGAGGATCCTTCTCTCGCACACTGTGATTTGCATGTTTTCCCCTTCCTGGATCGCCATTGATGCGGCAAGTCCGGCCAGGGCATCTGCACGGATGCTTTCACCTCTACGAATGTGGGTGATGTGACAGATGTTAAACTTTTGCAGAAGCGATTGTGCCTTGTTGTAATAAGGCAGCAGATCGGGCTTCCTGACTTCATATATCTGATTCATCTGGTTGACGATCAGTTGAGAGTCTCCAAAGACTTCCAGCATAGTGATACCGGATTCGATGGCGAGTTCCAATCCTAGGATTAGAGCTTGGTATTCAGCTGCATTGTTTGTGCATGGTTCCAGTAGCGAGAAAGCGTGTGGAATTATGTATTTGTCGGGGCTAACAAAGAGGATGCCAACTCCCGAGATCAGCTTTCGTTTTTCATTTCTCCTGGTTGCACCGTCAAAGTACATGTCCCAGGAGGCATTTGGTGAGGAAGTCTCCACGTTGTAGACAGGTTCGTCTGGGAGATCATCTCTGAGTGGAGAATCTTTAGGCAATGGATGCTCTGCGAGAAAGTCTGCTAGAGCTTGGCCTTTGATTGATTTTTGTGGTACATACCTAATATCAAATTGTGACAAGAGGATGGACCATTTTCCAGTCGGGCATTGAGAGAACCTGCTTTTGTAACAAGGACCTTCAAGAGGTTGATCCTTGAGACGAGGTAGACTGTGTTGGAAAGGAAGTAGTGACGTAGCTTTTGTACGGCGAACATCACTGCAAGGCATTCTTTTTCGACTGGAGAGTAACGATGCTCTGCACCTACTAGCATGCGGCTGAGGTAATATAGAGCAGCTCTTAAAGGAGACGTTGTCTGCTCGGAGTCAGACTCATCCTCAGATGTAAGAGGATCGTCTACCCAGCAATTTTCTCCATTTTCAGGAGTTGAGGGAGGAGGTACCTGGTGGGCTTCAGGGACTTCCGGCTCTGGATTGTGAGGAATCTCGTTGACGCGGTCTTGTTCTTGTTCTAGAGTGAGATGCTGCAAGATCCTCGCATATTCTTCAAGATCAGGCATGGGAGCCAAATCTTCTTCTTCGTTTTCTCCGTGTGGCTCAACATAGTTGATTTCCACTGGAGCAATGACAGGTGCTGGATTAACAGCATCTTCTTGTGCAGCCACTTGATCTTCTTCATCATCAGACCAGGATCCTTGTGGCTGCAAAGGGTTATACCAGATTACTGGCATAAGGTGAGTTTTAGGAACCCATTCTTCATCGGAGAGATATTCTCCTGTTTCAAGGGATTCCTCCCACTCATCGATGTAGCCGGACTCGAATCCATCATCGGTGTCGCTAGACTCGTATCCATCAATGGAGAATCCAACCGCCGAGTTGCAAGAGTATGATGCCCCCTGCATAGCTTCTTCTCTGAATCGAGGTGGCATGAAATCACTGAGAGTGAAGTTTCTTACCGCCTTTGAAGTCTCTGGAAGGGATGTTTCTGTTGCCCCGAGTGAAGTGGTAGAAGAGGCCTCTGCCTTTTCATGGACGTCTTGTTTTGGCTGGGTCTTCTCTTGCCGTTTGAGCCTGAGGAGATGTTTCCTAGCCTGCCTTCGCTGTTGAGTTGTTGGCTTTGTTTTGACGATCTCCCAGTTTTCATCTTCCAGGAGATCGGGATGTACCCATATAGGTTGTCCATCTGGTGTCGGGTAAGGAACCAGCTCCTCAGACGCTTGAATTTTGTTTATCACCATGAAGGAACTAGTGATCTTCTTCTTCGGTGATTTTGGTGTTTGTCCACATGACACCATGTTGACAGAGGCAGTGCCATAGTTTTTGTCAAAGGTGATGACTCCGTTTTTCCACATCTCGTTTACCTTCTCTCTCACAACAAAGCATTGATTGAGAGGATGCGAGACCATCTGGTGGTATGGACAGTACCGAGGATCGTTGGTTTTGCCAACATCGCCCGGTCTTTTGGGTTCAGGCAAGGTGAGCTTGCCGTTTGCCACGAGAGCCCCGAAGATTTCGTCAACATCTTCATCGAACGGGTATTTCTTTTCTACTCGCTCTTTGAAGGCATCAGAAAGTTCAGGTCTCTTATCTGCAGCTCTGTTTTCAGCTTTCTTTGGTTGCTGAGGAGCTGACTTGGTTTGCACATTGAGGACCTCTTTTTTCTTTGGTTTAGAGGTTACAATGGCGGTTGGCTCTTTTCTTGATGACTTCTGACTGTTGAGGTCTTTAATCACCGTTTCAGCTTCCATAGAAGCTTCCAGGAGTTCTCCCAGGTTTTTTGATTTGTTGCCGATGATCATGGAGCAAATTCTAGCTCTTATGTTGTTTCGGCAGATGTCGACTAGCGACGCTTGTGGCAGTACATCTGAGCATTTGTACGCCATTGCTTTCCACTTGTGAATGAAGTCATAAGTCGACTCATTCTCTCCCTGTTTTAGGCTGCAGAGCTGTGCCATGGTAACAGGATGATCCTCACCTTTGAAGTGGGTCAGGAAGCGTGTCTCTAGCATGGCCCAGTTTTGGATGGAGTCCTCCGGAAGAGTGGAGTACCAATCGAAGGCCGTACCTTTTAGGGTACTTGCAAAGAGGCGGATCTTGAGTGCATCTTGATCCGCGATAGCTCCCGTCAAAATCTTGAAGTGGATGACGTGTTGTCTGGCTGATCCTTTCCCCGTATATGTTTGGAGAGTAGGATGTTTGAATTTTGTGGGGAACGGGACCGAGTCCATCCATAAAGGATATGGTGGCTTGATCCCATGCTCCTTGAGTATATCCTCTTCTTTTGCTTTGGCGAGGATACTGTCTACGTCCTTTTTGGTAAGGGCGCGTGACTCATTTTCTTCACGATTTTCCTCGTCATTGCGATGATTCGGAGGAGGCTCATTGTTCACCTGATTTTGGACAACAAGGAGAAGGTTTTCCATCAGAGTTTCAATCCTCTGCTAGCCTTGTTCCAACTGCTGGATGCGTGCGAGCGCATCATCTTGAGGTGGATTCTGAGGTGGTGGCTCAGAATTTGTAACCAGGACGTTCATTCCTCGGGATTCAAACGAAGAAACCGTCCTGGTGACTGAGCTGGGGCTCATTCTTTTTTATGACGACCTTGATGAAGGATTACTCTCCCGTCCTTGGCTTGAAGGGGCAAGAGATTCTTCAGGATGTCTTCGTGTCCTGGTGACGCTACGGGTCACCGGACGTCGGACATGGATTTTTTATGCTGACTTTTGGCGTCTTCTGGTTTTTCCAACCATATGGACGGCAGCAACTTGGTCGGGTCTTTCTTTTTCGACCCATTTGTGGGAGACTTGAAGTATAGGAGACTGGGTCCGTTGCTTCTCTAGTCTCTTTTGTCGATATGACGCACGGCGGCGTGCTCGACGAGTGATTTGAGCTTCGGTCAGCTCTGGCTGGGCTCTGACGATGAAGGATGTGCTCCCTCGGGCGCAGCAGCCGAGCCTGTCTTCTTTGTAGCTAGGCAAGGACAGCATGCGGACCCGGTCCTTTGCCTGTTGCAGCGAAGCTTTGAATTTTTCAAGTTCGGCCCCTGTAGAGATAAAGGGTCGAACCGAAGGAGTGTAGGCCTTAGCAGGTGCTTGTAGAGGCCTAGTGATGCATGATCTGATTTTGGGCTTGTGGGAGCAAGCCGGTTTATGCTGGGTTGACTTGGGAGTCAAGTTGGAGATGGGTCTCTCCTCTTTCATGTAGGCAAGAGGGTAGAACTGGTTCTCTTTGAGTGGGGCCAGGTATGCTGGCTTGGTGGAGGTTTGAGACCTTCTTTGTTTTGGGGAAGGTCTTGGAGACCAAGTCTTAGGGTAGACCTGGTTGTTTGTGGGTCGAGGCTTCGCGGGGGTGCCGCGGGCTTCGGGCTTTTGGGCGCTCGCCTTTGGTGTCACGGGAGTGACACGTTGAGAGGCGATCTTCTGCTTTTTGGTAGGAGCGGTTTCTTCTTCGGGAAGTGGGAATGGTCCCAGTGTCCCGAAGACGATGGTTCGGGGAGTCGAGGTCGACCCGGAGTTCAGAGAGTTACTGAGGGAGTTGGTGTTTCGGCAGCTAGCAGGGCGCTTGTAAGTGCGCTCGGTTTGCTTCTGTTGAAGCATGAGCTGGTGCTTGTTTTCATCGAAGGTGAGATCAGCGAAGCTGCCATTGTTAGTTTCAAAATTTCTGAAACAAGACCACATCCATTAGTAATCACAAGAATATGATGATCATAAATGGGGAATTATATGATTTTGTCTTTTCAAATCGCTCAAGGGACATGACCCAAGCAATATGAAGAAGGCAAAAAGCCATAGAGGGTACAATTGTTCTGGTTGCAAGCATGGTAGGCTCGAAATGAGCATTCCAATGACTGCTAGAAGCAATTGTGTACCTAAATTCGACTTATCGAGAAGCGGAGCTTGCTCGAGATAAGAAGAATATAAGGTAGGAGTTACAAATGTGCCGGTCACGGATACAGTAGACCCTGAAAGGGCGTACCAGTATTGCTAGGCACAAATGTTGGAGATCGCATCCATGAGATGGGATTCTCTATTTTGAAAGGTCAGAAATGGATTCGTCAAAGAGAGCAGGTGGCATTCCGATTCAAATACGGGCTCAACGATTTCCGCGAGCGCCAGTACTCAGAAGGAAAGAGACCACAATTTCTCGAATCTGAATCCAAAAGTGATGAGTTTTTTTTTTTGAAATGTCAAGATTGGTTCCATCAAGGAGAGCAAATGGTATTCCAATCTAAACACGGTCTCGGCGATTTCAGCGAGCGCCAGTGCTCAAAAAAGAAGAAACCAAAATTTCTCAGATCTGAAATCAAAAGTGACGAGTTTTTGAAGATTTTTTTTTGAAATGATTTTTTTATTTTATTATTTTTATTTTTTTATTATTATTTTTTTAAAATATTTTTTTTAAGATTATTTTTTTTATTATTTTTTTGAAGATTTTTTATTTTAAGATTTTTTTTTTGAAAATCTTTTTTTTTTATTTTTATTATTTTTTTTATTTTTTAATTTTGATTTTTTTTTTTAAGATTTTTTTTGAAAAAAATTTTTTTTATTTTTTTTTATTTTGATTTTTTTTAATTCTTTTAAGATTTAAAGACGAGAGAGTACACATAGGCCTCCTAACCCGGTCTTATGAAACCTCAATTGATAGAATTGCCCCCAGGTAAGGGTAGGATTACTAAATGAACCCGTTTGGAGGACTCTTGCCTAGAACAGTCAAGCTGTCTCCACACTCTGGACAAGGCTTTTCTTGAATCAATCGTGATCAAAGAACGCAATTGGTTTAACCTTAGTGGTCTATGTCTTTTTATTTATTTATTTAATTTTTTTTTTAGATCCCTGACAGACTCATCGAAGAGAAACGATGGCCCAATCCCCGATCCGAACACGGGCTCAACGATTTCCGCGAGCACACATGCCCAGAAGAGAAAGGATCAAAGTTTCTCAATTTTGAATCCAAAACGGGAAATTGATTTTTTTGATTTTTTTATTGATTTTTTTTTGAAATCTCTAATGAACTCATCGAAGAGAAACGATGGCCCAAAACCTTAGTCGAACGGGCTCAACATTTCTGCAAGCACCAAAGAACGATAGGATAGGATCAAAGTTTCTCAATTTTGAATTCAAACTAAGAAAACTAATTTTTTTTTTATTTTTTTTTTTGAAAAGAGAAAGAGTGGAAACAAGCTCAAAGAAATAGAAATTTCCAAAAAATCCCATCTCATTTTTTTTTAGGATGCAAAATCCAACATAGGCTACCAGCCAGAAAGTAGCCAAGGAATCCAGGAAAGAAGTATAAGCATAGAGCAAAACAAGTATGATATGCAAATATTTCATTTCCGAGCACCGTGTTCTCAAATGAACGAGTCCCACCGGGTGTGCCAGCTTGATGGAACGCGCTCCAATGCCGAGGGTGCTACCGGGGTCGGCGGGCGTAGGAGTCCGTCAGGTCCGGCCCTTTCGCGCCCGGGGGGCTGAAGAGTGCATCAACATTTCTTTGTGTGGGTGTGCCAGATTTTCTATTTTACTTGGAATTGCAAGTGGTAATCCGGAGATCAACCTTCGCAAGTAAAAAGGAAATCAACTTCTTTCAAGTTTTCCATTGCACAAATATTTAAGAAAAGAGACATTTTCTTGGTTTGCCGTGAAAGGCGATTTTGTTTGGCATTTATAGCCGATTTTGGCGTTTATAGCCGATTTACAATCCTCATCAATAATGAAAGACAAGAGTTGTGATTTTTGTCTCTTTTAGAAAAATACAAACTACAATGAAAAGCAAGAAAAGGAGGATCTAACTTTTCAGGAGATTGTGGGGGACTCGTTCAAATTGACGGTCGCAAGCCATGTATGGGATTCGCCATCATCCATGCAGATGAGAACAGAGGATGCTCTTGATTCGCTTGGCTTGGCTATAACCTCAGATTTTTAGAGGACAAAGACCAAGAGGAGGTCCTATGTCCAATAAAAAGCTAAGTAGACGGGCTGAAAAGCCATGTCTAAGCCATGTCTAAGCCATTGGAGGCAGCGGGAGAAGGCAAGGACCTTGGGGGGAGTACCCCCCAAGGGACTTTTTGTCACCTTGTAGTGGTGCTCGGTGCAGAACTTCAGCAGAGTTTTCTCTCTTTTTCTTTCTCTCAGATTCTGGATCTGTGGTGCTTTTTTTTAAAGTCCTCCGGAATGCTTGAGGTGCTCTCCTATTTATAGGCTTTCTGGTAGCCATTTAGGAGGGTTTATGAGGGTTTATGAGCCTTAATTATCATAAAGCTACATAAATGGAGGAGTTACAAGGTTTAATTCCTTTATTTTGTAACTCCTGGATCTTGGCTTCTGATTGGCCGGTGGAGATTGAGGGCATTTAATCGCCATGATGGGAGGAGTTTCAAGGTTTAAGTGCCATGAATCTCTTGATTTGTAACTCCCGGATGCTTGCTTCTGATTGGGCCGTCCAATATAATGAGTTAATGACTGCCATAAAGCTAGCCAATTAACCACATTAATTGGTCGCGGAGCAGTCGAAAAGTCGCGGGTCGTGCCGTGTCTTCTGGAATTCTTCTGGCGATGATCATCGATGGATCTTCATGCTGATCGACATCGGATGAACATGTGACTTCAGACATTGATAGCTAAGAGCGGGCCGGTGACATCGGTCTTGTCGATTTCTCGATCGGTCGGACAGAAAGAGCACTTTTTAGGTCAACCGGTCGGCAATCTTGGAGCGATCAATGATGATTTTATGCTTTTGACGGCGGATCTGAGATGTTGTCGGATATGAGTCAATTTCAAGCACTAAAAATCACATTTTCAGGAAACCACAGGGGCCAAAGTGCGCGAAACGCGAAAAGGGACGGAAAAACGGGTCACCGGCGAAAAATCCGGTGACCCGGACTGTTGACACCAAAAATGTCACTTTGCCTCTTCAACATCAAGAAAGCTGCATGAAGTCGCAACCTGCCATAAATAGGCAATGCAACTTCTCCAAAAAATCAAATCTTGTCAGAATCAAACAAAAACTGCAAGATCCTTCAAGATAGCCAAGGGAGGAGTACACAAGGAGTTTCGGGCCATTTCAGAATCATTTGGCCTAACTTCGCTTCTCCGACCGCTAAATTGGCGCTCCCGGCGGCGATATCATCGAAGGCGTCAAAACTTCGATCAGAGCCTACGGATGACTCTAGCATGTCTCAAAAGGGCTCCATGCCAAATTTCAAGTCAAACCGACAACGTTTGACCCTCCATCAATGCTCGAGCAGCAAAATCAAGCCTCCCTGCGGCGGGAACCACCGAAGCCTTCGCTCATCAAACCAAGTGCATGAGTGGCTTCAACATGCTTCCAAAAGGTTGCACGTCAAATTTCAGGTCATTCTGACAACGTTTGACCAGGTTTCGATGCTCCAAGAGAAAATCAAGCCTACCGGCGGCGGAGCAACCCGGGACCATGACATCCAAAACGGAGCCCATGGAACGTCTCAAAATGACTCCAATAGGCTCCCCGTCAAATTTCAGGTCAATCGGACATCGTTTGGCCACATATCAAAGCTCGGCATTTTCCCCGCAGCAAAATCAAGTGAAGCATCGACGGGACCCCAACGGCTTCAAAACTCAAACAAAAGCCTATGGTTGGTCTTATTTATTGCTCAGGAGGCTTCACCTCAAATTTCAGGTCATTCCGACATCGTTTGACCAAGTTTCAGCTTCTGGCGGAAAATCAGCAGCTCTACGCGACAAAGTCTTCGGCTTTCCCGGAAAATTGGAAACTTTGCACTCTAAAAATGCAAGGATTCTCATCAGGTTTTCTGCAGGGAAATCAAGCCAATAAATGAGAAGAAATGACAGGAAAAATACAGAAGAAAACCGCGACGAAAAAGACCGCAAAACGGACCAAAAAGGGGAGAAAAACCCCCAGGGTCGCCGGCAACCATGGAAGTCCGGGTCACCGGATTTTTCGCCGGTGACCCGTTTTTCCGTCCCTTTTCGCGTTTCGCGCACTTTGGCCCCTGTGGTTTCCTGAAAATGTGATTTTTAGTGCTTGAAATTGACTCATATCCGACGACATCTCAGATCCGCCGTCAAAAGCATAAAATCATCATTGATCGCTCCAAGATCGCCGACCGGTTGACCTAAAAAGTGCTCTTTCTGTCCGACCGATCGAGAAATCGACAAGACAGATGTCACCGGCCCGCTCTTAGCTATCAATGTCTAAAGTCACATGTTCATCCGATGTCGATCAGCATGAAGATCCATCGATGGTCATCGCCAGAAGAATCCCAGAAGACACGGCACGGCCCGCGACTCTTCAACTGCTCGGCGACCATTTAATGTAGTTAATTGACTAGCTTTATTGCAGTCATTAATTCATTTCTTTGGACGGCCCAATCAAAAGCGAGCATCCAGGAGTTACAAATCAATTAATTCATGGCATTCAAGCCATGAAATTCCTCCCATTATGGTAATTAAGGTGATTAAAAGCCCTTAATCTCCATCGGCCAATCAGATTCAAGGAAAAAGGAGTTACAAAATCAAGAAATAAATCTTGTAACTCCTCCCATTAAAGCCATTAAAGCCCATAAAAGCTCTCCTAAATGGCTACCAAAAGCCTATAAATAGGAGAGGATTCCATTGAAATCCGGATCGGATCGGAAAAAGAATCCAGAGATCGAAAAATCGAAAAGGAGAGGACTTCAGAAAAAGCACCACAGATCCAGAAATCTGAGAGAAAGAAAAAGAGAGAAAACTCTGCTGAAGTTCTGCACCGGCCACCACTACAAGGTGACAAAAGTCCCTTGGGGGGCACCCCCCCCAAGGTCCTTGCCTTCTCCTGCTGCCTCCAATGGCTTAGACGTGGCTTTTCAGCCCGTCTACTTAGCTTTTTATTGGACATAGGACCTCCTCTTGGTCTTTGTCCTCTAAAAATCTGAGGTTATAGCCAACCCAAGCGAATCAAGAGCATCCACTGTTCTCATCTGCATGGATGATGGCGAAGCCCACACATGGCTTGCGACCGTCAATCTGAACGAGTCCCCCACAATCTCCTGAGAAGTTAGATCCTCATTTTCTTGCTTTTCATTATAGTTTGTATTTTTCTAAAAGAGACAAAAAATCACAACTCTTGTCTTTCATTATTGATAAGAGTTGTAAATCGGCTATAAATGCCAAAATCGGCTATAAATGCCAAACAAAATCGCCTTTCACGGCAAACTAAGAAAATCTCTCTTTTCTTAAATATTTGTGCAATGGAAAACTTGAAAGAAGTTGATTTCCTTTTTACTTGCGAAGGTTGATCTCCGGATTACCACTTGCAATTCCAAGTAAAATAGAAAATCTGGCACACCTACACAAAGAAATGTTGATGCACGCTTCAGGCCCCCGGGCGCGAAAGGGCCGGACCCGACGGACTCCCACGTCCGCCGACCCTGGTAGCACCCTCGGCATTGGAGCGCGTTCCATCAAGCTGGCACACCCGGTGGGACTCGTTCATTTGAGAACACGGTGCTCGGAAATGAAATATTTGCATATCATACTTTGTGCTCTATGCTTATACTTCTTTTCCGGATTCCTTGGCTACTTTCTAGCTGGTAGCCTATGTTGGATTTTGCATCCTAAAAAAAAATGAGATGAGATTTTTTTTTGGAAATTTCTATTTCTTTGAGTTTGTTTCCACTCTTTCTCTTTTCAAAAAAAAAAAAAAATCAGTTTTCTCGTTTTGGATTCAAAATTGAGAAACTTTGATCCTTTCTCTTCTGGGCATGTGTGCTCGCGGAAATCGTTGAGCCCGTGTTCGGATCGGGGATTGGGCCATCGTTTCTCTTCGATGAATCTGTCAGGGATAAATAAAAAATAAAAAAAAAATCAAATTTCTCGTTTTGGATTCAAAATTGAGAAACTTTGATCCTTTCTCTTCTGGGCATGTGTGCTCGCGGAAATCGTTGAGCCCGTGTTCGGATCGGGGATTGGGCCATCGTTTCTTATCGATGAGTCTGTCAGGGATCTAAAAAAAATTTTAAATAAATAAATAAAAAGACATAGACCACTAAGGTTAAACCAATTGCGTTCTTTGATCACGATTGATTCAAGAAAAGCCTTGTCCAGAGTGTGGAGACAGCTTGACTGTTCTAGGCAAGGGTCCTCCAAACGGGTTCATTAAGTAATCCTACCCTTACCTGGGGGCAATTCTATCAATTGAGGTTTCATAAGACCGGGTTAGGAGGCCTATGTGTACTCTCTCGTCTTTAAATCTTAAAAAAAAAATCAAAATAAAAAAAAAATAAAAAAAGATTTTCAAAAAAAAAAAATCTTATACAAACAAAAAAAAATCAAAATTAAAAATAAAAAAAAGTAAATAAAAAAATAAGATTTTCAAAAAAAAAATCTTAAAATAAAAAAAATCTTCAAAAAAATAAATAAATAAATAATCTTAAAAAAAATATATTTTAAAAAAAATAATAAAAATAATAAAATAAAAAAAAATCATTTCAAAAAAAAATCTTCAAAACTCGTCACTTTTGATTTCAGATCTGAGAAATTTTGGTTTCTTCTTTTTTGAGCACTGGCGCTCGCGGAAATCGCCGAGACCATGTTCAGATTGGAATACCATTTGCTCTCCTTGATGGAACCAATCTTGACATTTCAAAAAAAAAAAAAAAAAAAACTCGTCACTTTTGGATTCAGATTCGAGAAATTGTGGTCTCTTTTCTTCTGAGTACTGGCGCTCGCGGAAATCGTTGAGCCAGTATTTGAATCGGAATGCCACCTGCTCTCTTTGACGAATCCATTTCTGACCTTTCAAAACAGAGAATCCCATCTCATGGATGCGATTTCCAACATTTGTGCCTAGCAATACTGGTACGCCCTTTCAGGGTTTACTGTATCTGTGACCGGCACATTTGTAACTCCTACCTTATATTCTTCTTATCTCGAGCAAGCTCCGCTTCTCGATAAGTCGAATTTAGGTATACAATTGCTTCTAGCAGTCATTGGAACGCTCATTTCGAGCCTACCATGCTTGCAACCAGAACAATTGTACCCTCTATGGCTTTTTGCCTTCTTCATATTGCTTGGGTCATGTCCCTTGAGCGATTTGAAAAGACAAAATCATAGAATTCCCCATTTATGATCATCATATTCTTGTGATTACTAATGGATATGGTCTTGTTTCATAAATTTTGAAACTAACAATGGCAGCTTCGCTGATCATCACCTTCGATGAAAACAAGCACCAGCTCATGCTTCAACAGAAGCAAACCGAGCGCACTTACAAGCGCCCTGCTAGATGCCGAAACACCAACTCTCTCGGCAACTCTCTGAACTCCGGGTCGACCTCGACTCCCCGGACCATCGTCTTCGGGACATTGGGACCATTCCCACTTCCCGAAGAAGAAACCGCTCCTGCCAAAAAGCAGAAGATCGCCTCTCAACGTGTCACTCCCGTGACACCAAAGGCGAGTACCCAAAAGCCCGAAGCCCGCGGCACCCCCACGAAGCCTCGACCCACAAACAACCAGGTCTACCCTAAGACTTGGTCTCCAAGACCTTCCCCAAAACAAAGAAGGTCTCAAACCTCCACCAAGCCAGCATACCTGGCCCCACTCAAGGAGAACCAGTTCTACCCTCTTGCCTACATGAAAGAGGAGAGACCTATCTCCAACCTGACTCCCAAGTCAACCCAGCATGAGCCGGCTTGTTCCTACAGGCCCAAAATCAGATCATGCATCACCAGGCCTCTACAAGCACCTGCTAAGGCCTACACTCCTTCCGTTCGACCCTTTATCTCTACAGGGGCCGAACTTGAAAATTTCAAAGCTTCGCTGCAACAGGCAAAGGACCGGGTCTGGATCCTGTCCTTGCCTAGCTACAAAGAAGACAAGCTCGGCTGCTGCGCCCGAGGGAGTACATCCTTCATCGTCAGAGCCTAGCCAGAGCTGACCGAAGCTCAAATCGCTCGTCGAGCACGCCGCCGTGCGTCATATCAACAAAAGAGACTAGAGAAGCAACGGACCCAGCCTCCTACACTTCAAGTCTCCCACAAATGGGTCGAAAAAGAAAGACCCGACCAAGTTGCTGCCGTCCATATGGTTGAAAAAACCAGAAGACGCCAAAAGTCAGCATCAAAAATCCATGTCCGACGTCCGGTGACCCGTAGCATACCAGGACACGAAGACATCCCGAAGAATCTCCTGCCCCTTCAAGCCAAGGACGGGAGAGTAATCCTTCATCAAGCTCTTCATCAAAAAGAATGAGCCCGAGCTCAGTCACCAAGACGGTTTCTTCGTTTGAATCCCGAGGAATGAACGTCCTGGTTACAAATTCTGAGCCACCACCTCAGAATCCACCTCAAGATCATGCGCTCACACGCATCCAGCAGTTGGAACAAGGCCAGCAGAGGATTGAAACTCTGATGGAAAATCTTCTCCTTGTTGTCCAAAATCAGGTGAACAATGAGCCTCCTCCGAATCATCGCAATGACGAGGAAAATCGTGAAGAAAATGAGTCACGCGCCCTTACCAAAAAGGACGTAGACAGTATCCTCGCCAAAGCAAAAGAAGAGGATATACTCAACGAGCATGGGATCAAGCCACCATATCCTTTATGGATGGACTCGGTCCTGTTCCCCACAAAATTCAAACATCCTACTCTCCAAACATATACGGGGAAAGGATCAGCCAGACAACACGTCATCCACTTCAAGATTTTGACGGGAGCTATCGCGGATCAAGATGCACTCAAGATCCGCCTCTTTGCAAGTACCCTAAAAGGTACGGCCTTCGATTGGTACTCCACTCTTCCGGAGGACTCCATCCAAAATTGGGCCATGCTAGAGACACGCTTCCTGACTCACTTCAAAGGTGAGGATCATCCTGTTACCATGGCACAGCTCTGCAGCCTAAAACAGGGAGAGAATGAGTCAACTTATGACTTCATTCACAAGTGGAAAGCAATGGCGTACAAATGCTCAGATGTACTGCCACAAGCGTCGCTAGTCGACATCTGCTGTAACAACATGAGAGCCAGAATATGCTCCATGATCATCGGCAACAAATCAAAAAACCTGGGAGAACTCCTGGAAGCTTCTATGGAAGCTGAAACGGTGATTAAAGACCTCAACAGTCAGAAGTCATCAGGAAAAGAGCCAACCGCCATTGTAACCTCTAAACCAAAGAAAAAAGAGGTCCTCAATGTGCAGACCAAGTCAGCTCCTCAGCAACCAAAGAAAGCTGAAAACAGAGCTGCAGGTAAGAGACATGAACTCTCTGATGCCTTCAAAGAGCGAGTAGAAAAGAAATACCCGTTCGATGAAGATGTTGACGAAATCTTCGGGGCTCTCGTGGCAAATGGCAAGCTCACCCTGCCTGAACCCAAAAGACTGGGCGATGTTGTCAAAACCAACGATCCTCGGTACTGTCCATACCACCAGATGGTCTCGCATCCTCTCAATCAATGCTTTGTTGTGAGAGAGAAGATAAACGAGATGTGGAAAAACGGAGTCATCACCTTTGACAAAAACTATGGGTCTGCCTCCGTCAACATGGTGTCATGTGGAC
The DNA here is from genome assembly GCA_028538565.1 of Umbellularia californica. Classification (NCBI taxonomy): domain Eukaryota; kingdom Viridiplantae; phylum Streptophyta; class Magnoliopsida; order Laurales; family Lauraceae; genus Umbellularia; species Umbellularia californica. Next base: position 70,497,728 of record JAPQWN010000002.1, on the reverse strand, counting down.
AAACACCAAAATCACCAAAGAAGAAGATCACTACTTCCTTCATGGTGATAAACAAAATTCAAGCGTCCGAGGAGCTGGTTCCTTACCCATCACCGGACGGACAACCTATATGGGTACATCCCGATCTCCTGGAAGATGAAAACTGGGAGATCGTAAAAACAAAGCCGACAGCTCAACAGCGAAGGCAGGCTAGGAAACATCTCCTCAGGCTCAAACGGCAAGAGAAGACCCAGCCAAAACAAGAAGTCAATGAAAAGGCAGAGGCCTCCTCTACCACTTCACTCGGGGCAACAGAAACGTCCCTTCCAGAGACTTCAAAGGGGGTAAGAAAACTCACTCTCAGTGATTTCATGCCACCTCAATTCAGAGAAGAAGCCACGCAGGGGGCATCATACTCTTGCAACTCGGTAGTTGGATTCTCCATTGATGGATACGAGTCCAGCGACACCGACGATGGATTCGAGCCCAACTACACCGGCGAGTGGGAGGAATCTCTTGAAACAGGAGAGTATCTCTCCGACGAAGAATGGGTTCCTGAAACTCACCTTATGCCAGTAATCTGGTATAACCCCTTACAGCCACAAGGATCCTGGTCTGATGATGAGGAAGACCAAGAGGCTGTACAAGAAAATGTTGTTGAGCCAGCACCCGTCGTTGCTCCAGTGGAAATCAACCATGTTGAGCCACAAAGAGCAGACGAAGAAGAAGATTTGGCTCCCATGCCTGATCTTGAAGAATATGCGAGGATCTTGCAGCATCTCGCTCTAGAACAAGAGCAAGACCGCGTCAACGAGATTCCTCACAATCCAGAGCCGGAAGTCCCTGAAGCCTACCAGGTACCTCCTCCCTCAACTCCTGAAAATGGAGAAAATTGCTGGGTAGACGATCCTCTTACATCTGAGGATGAGTCTGGCTCCGAGCAGACAACGTCTCCTTTAAGAGCTGCCTGTAATGTGATAATTCGGGATTATAGCTCTTCCGATGCATCATCTGATGAGATCACTTACACACCGGCAACACCTAGCACCATATCTTCTGGGGCTACCTCGTCTCCCGTGACTTTCACAGAGATGACACCCTCTCAGGCTTCGTCCCCTGAGACTGTGACTTCAGAACTCACGCTCTTCCCGACTCATCATCATGAAGAAAACCCAACTTGGGATGATGGGTGGGTCAACGAAGAAGAAAAGCTGCTGGATCCTGTTCAGGACTCGCTCCCGGAAAATGCTCCATGCAACACAATCACTGAGGATGGCAATTCTGCTGCAGACGCATCCTCAGTAAATGAGAAACGACAGCCTCTTGATCCTGAGGACAATCTTCCAAGCGAAGACCCTTCTCAAGAAGCTCTCGAAGTTGGTAGAGGCACCCGCTCGGGCCGGGACTACCACAAAAATTACAACCAATCTTCCTTTACTTATGTAAATCCTTCGGGAAAAGATGTTGTAAGCGCCCCCAGTGGCAACAATGATGAACATGCAGGCCCTAAGGAGGCTTTCAAGTATGATTTGATCGAGCACTTCAAGCACATACCTGCACGACTGTAGATCCTGGATTTATTACGAATGTCTCCACGCACTCGTGATAATCTCATCTCAGAATTACAAAAGCTGAATGAGGATGTCGACAAACATGCCCCGCAAGTCCTCCAAATTGAAATGGACTACCGGGTCAAAAACTCTGAAACTTCCTCAAAGGGAGAAAAGAAAACTGAGGGATCATGCATTGAATGCCTCTCGGTGCAAAAAGCAGCCAGTGCAACCATCGCCTTCACAAAGGGCGACCTCCTACTTGGCGAAGCAAGGCACAACCGACCCCTGTACTTCACAGGGTATATCAAGGAAATGCCTATACACAGAGTTCAGGTCGACCCAGGTTCTGCACTCAACCTCATCTCCACTTCGGCTCTCGAAGAGTTGGGCATCCCACCCAGCAAGCTAAGCCACACATCTGTATCTATCTTTGGATACGATGAGAGTACTCAAAGGCCTATCGGCAAAATCAGGTTCAAATTGCAGATCGGTGATCTTATCTCTGAAGTCACTGTGTATGCAATAAAAACCCCTTCATGCTACAACATCCTTCTCGGACACCCCTGGATACACGAGAATGGTGTTGTCCCTTCAACTCTACATCAATGCATCAAGTTCGTCGGCGACGACGGCATGGTACATCGAGTGTTTGCGGACAGAAGACCCTTCAAAGGTAAAGAAGTCCACTTCGCAGACTCCCAAATGTATGAAGGCGAAAAAGAAGAAAAAGAGGAGATAGCACCCTTTGCTGAAAATCTCCAGAAAGATAAAGGCAAGGCTCCTCAAAAATCACCGGAAGAAAACAAACACTCCGGTAAATCCGAAGAGAGCAGTCAACCTCCCTTCGTCATCTCCCTCAAATCTTCAAAACCTTTGGTCATCACAACCAGAGTGAAGAAGGCAAAGCAAAAGCCTGGGGGCAAATTTGTTGTCTCTTTCGTGTCTATCAAGCAAGACACGGATTCGGACTCAGAGCCAGAAGACGACACCTCGTTAAGCCAAGCTGACACTCAACAAGTTCAGCCGCTCTCACTCCGTTGAAGACACCTGCTGACGTAGAAGATCCTACGTATGCTTCCTTTGTTGTTCCGGCAACATCACCAAAGAAAAGGCCGATCTTCTTCCATAGATCGGACGCTTCTTCATCAAACTCCATGTTGGAACCTTTCCAAAATGAAGGTATGCCTCAGCTATCTCTATATAGTCCTGTGGCACAAGCAATTATGAAGAAAATGGACTATGACGCTCAAAACCCAGTCGGTTTGGGAGAAAGACGCGGTATTCTCACGCCATTGGGGCCTGCCTTGACCAAAAGCCAGCTGGAAGATTGGAGACTCTACGGTCATGTAGAAAAGTCTTCATATGGGTTAGGGTATGATCCCGACACTCCTCTGAGACAGTTGACACAAAAGCTTAAAAGTCGTTTTACCGACCAAGCTTCAACATCTCAAGTTCATGAAGACATCGATCTCCCTGGATATCTCTTTAAAGAATTACTTGACAAAGATCCAGGAAGCTCATCCAATTGGTACGATTTCTCTGATGATAGAGAGGAATCGTCCGATGATACAGACTTGTGCTATTCTGACCCAGAAGAGCCCTCGTCTCCAAAAGAAGTACCTTACTTCGACCCAGTTTCAACAGGCGATTGGGACCATTTCATAGCAAGCCTTGAGAAGATCACCAATCAAGAAGACCCGTGGAAAGGAACAAACCCTCGGTCTACAAGTGCCCTTGGAATCCCAGAAGGTTTCGTTGAGCTGGAAGCCTCCGAAAATATTGTGGAGGAACCACCTTCGAACCTTCTAACAGAAGATCCTGTTGAAAAGATAGACTTGGGAACACCAGATAACCCACGTCCTGTATTCATTAGCAAGAATATAAAGGATGATGAGTTACCCGAGTATATCGCTTTTCTTCGTGAGTTCGTTGATTGCTTTGCATGGTCCTACACTGAAATGCCTAGTTTAGACCCCAAAGTAGCAGTCCACAAACTCAATCTTCAAGAAGAAATCAAACCTGTCAAACAAGGCCAAAGAAGATTCTGTCCAGATGTGATGGATAAAATTGAGCAAGAAGTTCAAAAGCTCAAAAGCGTCGGCTTCATCCGTGAGGAACAACATCCAGAATGGTTGGCCAACATTGTCCCCGTGACAAAGAAAAATGGGCAGATCAGAGTCTGTATTGACTATAGAGACTTGAATGGCGCTTGCCCTAAAGATGAATTCCCGCTCCCCATACCGGAGGTGATGATTGACAATACCTGCGGATTCGAGCGAATGACATTCATGGATGGCTTCTCTGATTACAATCAGATAAAGATGCATCCCGACGATGAAAAACACACATCATTTCGGGCTCCATTTGGCGTATATTGCTATATTGTCATGCCATTTGGTCTGAAAAATGCTGGTGCCACATATCAGAGGGCTATGATGAAAATATTCCAAGATATGCAACACAAGACGGTCGAATGTTACGTTGATGACCTCGCCGACAAAAGCAGAAGAAAAGAAGACCATCTCAAAGATCTTCGGGAAGTCTTCCTCCGACTCCGCAAACATAAACTGCGGATGAATCCTCTGAAATGCTTCTTCGGCGTCTCGTCGGGTAAGTTTCTCGGATTCCTTATTCGGAAAGCTGGAATAGAACTTGACCCCATAAAAGTCAAGGCTATTCTAGAAATGCCCTCTACAAGAACCTTAAGGGAACTAAAAGGGCTTCAAGGGAGATTGGCCTACATCAGACGGTTCATCTCCAATCTTTCGGGGAAATGCCGTCCATTCTCTCGATTGATGAAAAAGGGTGTAGACTTTGTCTGGGATGTCGACTGTGAAGCCGCATTTCAAGATATCAAGTCATACCTAACCAAACCTCCAGTGTTAGTTGCTCCTACCACTGGGAAACCATTCATCTTGTACACAAGAGCCCTTGATCACTCTCTGGGTGCTCTGCTTGCACAAGAAAATGATGAAAGAAAAGAAGCTGCTCTATACTACCTCAGCCGCATGCTAGTAGGTGCAGAGCATCGCTACTCTCCAGTCGAAAAGGAATGCCTTGCAGTGATGTTCGTCGTACAAAAGCTACGTCACTATCTGCTTTCCAACACAGTCTACCTGGTCTCGAGGATCAACCTCTTGAAGGTCCTTGTTACAAAAGCAGGTTCTCTCAATGCCCGAGTGGCAAAATGGTCCATCCTCTTGTCACAATTTGATATTAGGTATGTACCAAAAAAATCAATCAAAGGCCAAGCTCTAGCAGACTTTCTCGCAGAGCATCCATTGCCTAAAGATTCTCCACTCAGAGATGATCTCCCAGACGAACCTGTCTACAACGTGGAGACTTCCTCACCAAATGCCTCCTGGGACATGTACTTTGACGGTGCAACCAGGACAAATGAAAAAAGAAAGCTGATCTCGGGAGTTGGTATCCTCTTTGTTAGCCCTAACAAATACATGATTCCACACGCTTTCTCGCTACTGGAACCATGCACAAACAATGCAGCTGAATACCAAGCTCTGATCCTAGGATTGGAACTCGCCATCGAATCCGGTATCACTATGCTGGAAGTCTTTGGAGACTCTCAACTGATCATCAACCAGATGAATCAGATATATGAAGTCAGGAAGCCCGATCTGCTGCCTTATTACAACAAGGCACAATCGCTTCTGCAAAAGTTTGACATCTATCACATCACCCACATTCTTAGAGGTGAAAACATCCGTGCAGATGTCCTGGCCGGACTTGCCGCATCAATGGCGATCCAGGAAGGGGAAAACATGCAAATCACAGTGTGCGAGAGAAGGATCCTCCCTCCTCTTAACACACACCAAGCAGTTGCTGAATGCCACCGAGTGGTTGGAAGTCGGATCTCTATCCTTCAACCTTCAATCGGTGACTGGAGGGATCCGTTCATTGATTACACTATGTTCGGAATCCTACCTAAAGATCCAAAAGAACGGGTAAACATTCAAAGGCGAGCCCCAAACTTTCATTTGAATATTCCTTCAAAAATCCTCTACAGGAAATCCTTCAACGGAGTACTTCTACGCTGCTTGTCACAACAAGAGGCCGAAGAAACACTTAAAGAAGTTCATGCTGGTCTTTGTGGAGCCCATCAGGCAGGTCCTAAGCTCTATGATCAGATAAAAAGGTTAGGTTACTATTGGCCTACCATGGTAGCTGATGCAATGCAATTTGCCAAACGCTGCCAGCTATGCCTAGTTCACGGAGATTACATTCACATGCCTCCGGAATGGCTGCACCCTACAGCAATCTAGTGGCCTTTCGAAGCCTGGGGTATGGACATCATAGGTCCTATTTCTCCCCTTCAAGCAAAGGTCATCGCTTCATCTTCGCCGCAACAGATTATTTCTCCAAGTGGTCAGAAGTATTTGCGTTCAACGAAATGAAGACCTCATCAGTTCTTCAGTTCCTGCGCACCAACATCATTTGTCGTTTCGGCATACCCAAAAGATTCGTCCATGATAACGGACCACAATTCTGGGATCATCGATTCTACAGGTTCTGCGACAAATACAAAATTCAAAGCTGTCCTTCGACTCCATACAATCCGGCAGCAAACGGATTAGCAGAAGCCTTCAACAAGACACTCTGCAAAATCCTCAAGAAAATGGTCTCTAGTCACAAAAGAGACTAGAGCGACAAGATGTCTGAAGCCTTGTGAGCCTATCGAACCACCGTTCGAGGACCAACCCATAGCACACCATTCTCCTTGTTCTATGGATGCGAAGCTGTCGTGCCCCTAGAGGTACAAATTCCTTCTCTGAGGGTATCTCTACAAAATGACATGACTCAAGAAAGCAATGTCAAATTGCGACTCCATGAGCTGGACAATCTCGACGAGAGACGGCTTGAAGCTCGACAAAGCATTGAACTTTACCAAGCACGCATGGCAGGATCTTTTGACAAAAAGGTCAGGCAACGCGCCTACAAAAAGGGTGACTTGGTTCTTGCGGTAAAAAGACCAATAGTCTTCGCTCACAAGTCCAAAGGCAAGTTTGAGCCAAAATGGGAGGGACCCTACGTCATCGATAAGGTCTTCTCCAACGGCGCGTATGCCCTCCTAAACATGGAGGGCGACAGATGTATGCTGCCTATCAACGGCAAGTTCTTGAAGCGGAACTATCCTTGAAGACTTACCCAACTGGGTAAGAGCAATGCCTGTATGGCCAAAGCCTATTTTCAGGTACTTGCTCGTCAAACCCACTCTCTTTAGAATTTTCATATCAAATGTCAAAATTTCTAGAGATTAAAAAACAATGCTTACTTTTATCGTTTCATTGTTCAAAAAAAAAAAATCCAAGTTTAGGAGCCCCTCCCTGACTTGACCAAAAATTTCGATCCTTGAACCCAAAATTCATGGTTTGAAATGAAAATCCGGATTCAGGGATTTCCACCCTAGTCCACCTTACCTTTTACCGCCAAATGGTTTTAGGTCAAAATTTACGACCCTCGTGTCTTTAAACAAAAAAAAATGGTTTTTCAAAAACCGCGGGGAAGTGACACTTAGTCGATACTCGCAAAACTCAAAAAATCGGAAGGATGCGAACCCCATTCGATACTTCCAAAACCCAAAATTGCAAGGAAACGAACCCCATTCGATACTTGCAAATTTCAAAAATCGTGGAGAAGCAACATACCAGTTGCTATCCACAACCCAAATTTCAAAAGGTTCGAGAAAACCGCAAATTTCAAAATCGTGGGGAAACGACATCAAAGTCAGTACCCGCAAAATAAAATTTTTTGAAAAAAGCAAGGATGCGACATTTCATCGATACTTGCACCCAAAATCGCAGGGAAGCGACATTTCGTCGATACTTGCAAAATCCAAAAACCGTGGAGACGCAACATATCAGTTGATATCCACAACCCAAATTTCAAAAAAGGTTCGAAAAAAAGCTAAAAATCGTGGAGATGCAATGTTTTGATATCCACAACCCAAAGGTTCGAAAAAACCGTAAATTTCAAAAATCGTGGGGAAACGACATCAAAGTCAGTACCCGCAAAAAATTTTTTTTGAAAAAAAGCAAGGATGCGACATTCCATCGATACTTGCACCCAAAATCGCAGGGAAGCGACATTTCGTCGATACTTGCAAAATCCAAAAATCGTGGAGAAGCAACAAACCAGTTGATATCCACAACCCAAATTTCAAAAATCGTGAAGACGCAACATACCAGTTGCTATCCACAACCCAAATTTCAAATGGTTCGAGAAAACCTCAAAAAATCGCGGAGAAACGACATCAAGTCAGTACCCGCAAAACCAAAAGTTTTGGGAAACACAGGGAAGCGACGCTTAGTCGATATTTGCACCCCAATCCGCGAGGAAGCGACATTCCATCGATACTCGCAAAACCTAACCCGCGAGGAAGTGACATTCCATCAATACTCGTAAAACCGAATGAGCAAGGAAGCGACATTCCATCGATACTTGCAAGACCATTCAGCGGGGAGGCGACATTTAGTCGATACCTGCATTTTGAAAACCAAAACTCGGCTATAAATACCAAAATCCGGCTATAAATGCCAAAACAAAAAATTTTCGGCTATAAACGCCAAAATCGGCTTTCATGCCAACAAAACAAAACTTGGTTTTCAAAAAAAAATTCGGCTATAAATGCCACAAATTGGCTATCAATGCCACCAAACCGGCTATAGATGCCACAAAACAAACACCGGCTTCCATGCCAACCCAAATTTTGGCTTTTACGCCATAAAATTTCGGCTTCCATGCCATCTCAAAATCGGCTTTCACGCCACAACCAAAATCAGGCTCCCATGCCAAAACAATTATTTGACAAAAGATTTTCACAAAAAGACAACCTTTTGATCAAATTTTCAAACAAACATCCCATTTAGCAATTGCTTTCATCGCAAAAAGATTTGAGTGAGCGTAGGGAAAACAAAAAAAAAAAAAAAAAGAAAAGTACCAAAAAAAATACATGTGGTACCAAAAAAAGAAAGGGGAAAGTGTTCACAAGCACTGCAAAAAAAAGAAAAGTACCAAAAAAATACATGTGGTACCAAAAAAAAAAGAATAGTTTCTGCTACAAAAAATAGGAGCTCTGCCAAAAATGGTCTCCACCCATAGCTTCAGCTCCTCAAGCAAACTTTTGGCCTCAGCCGTCAGAGTTTCCAAGGCACGCTTCTTGAGGAACTTGCCATGAGATGCTGGCGAATGCCGTAACCCTTCTTTTACACCGGGAAGCTTTTCCCCAGCAGTTTGCCATTGTTCGTTTTCTAGAGTCCTCCTCTGAAGAACTTGACTGGCATCTACAACCCTGCGAATCAGAGCACTCTCCCTGTCACGAGCCTCTGTTATAGCAACCCACTTGGCAGCGACTTGCGCCTTCAAATGCTCAAGACGTTTCCTGGCCTCCTCAACTTCCCTATCAAAGACGTTAAGGTCATGCCTCAATCCGATGATGGCTAGCTCTTCCAAGTTCTTCTCCCGAACTAGCTGCTTCTTGCTTTGTGTAGCCTCATTCAGGTTAGACTTAGCCTTATCAGCAGGGTCCAAGAACATCTCCTTGAAGAATTGGTCGTCAGAGAAATCCATGGTCTCAAACCACTTGTCACCCAGTGCAATGATCCTATCAACGATCGCCCTGGCACCTGTGACATCCAGACCAACCTCTTTGGTATCAGTGAGAATCTCCTGTACATGTGGGATCATGTCAAATCCGGCATCCAGGTGTCCAGAAAAGAGAGTCTCGATCCAATAACTCAAAACCCGAGCCAGCACCTTCTTCGCAAATTGAAGAAACGAACTGGATGAAGATTCACCCTTCTCCGTTGATCGGCTGCTCATGTCAGGTCCCATTGGAAGAGTAACAAAAGAACTCTTTCCACTTGGAGCCACTGGAGAAGGAATCTCAGCACGAGGTATCTCCTCTATCGCGTCAGAACTGGTTGTAGGAGTCTCTACCTCCGGATCGACCTCTGGCATCCCTTGCTCTGGTTCTGAAGAAAGCGATGGACTCTCTTCTGTCACTTCAAAACCTGTAAATGAAACACAAAAAGGTATGAATATGATCCTGTTAAAAAAAAATCATCAGGGTCATCACTACAAAGTACCTTCTTCGACGACTGGCGGAACACTCTCTTCCTCCATGAACTCATCGGAAGCATCATCAACATTTGCGTCCATTGATGGTTCAAAGTCATCGGAATCCTGTGGCAAGTCAGCTGACAAGAAAAATGTTAGCAAATCAAGTCGCAGGCAAAAAAAAAAAAAAAAAAAAAAAAAAAGAAAAAAAAAAAAACGTGCAAAAAGAAAAAGAGAAAGAAAGAAGCACGAGAAAAAAAAAAACAGAAATCACGTGGAAAAAGAAAAAAAAAGAGAAGAAGAATAGAAAGAAAAGAAAAAGAAAAGAAAAAAAAAAGAGAGAAACTTTCTTTTTTTACCATCCTATTCTCTACATGAAGTTTTCTTGAAAGAAAAAGAGATAAAACTTACTTGAAGCCATTGATGGAGAAGAAGAAGGAAAAAGTTTGAAGATCCTTGAAGAAGAAGAACTCTTGGTCTTGGAGCTCTCTTGAAATTGTTGCAAAAGAAAGCAATAAGGGCAAGAGATCTAGCCTCCTCCTTGCTTTTATAGAAGAGAGCAAATCAAAGAAGGAAACAAAAAAAGAAAGGTAAGTGCTACTAATTAGTAACCTTACCAAAAGAGAAGGAATTAGAAAGATTCTTTCCCAAAAAGAAAGATGTCTTTGAGAGATTTTCTCCCAAAATCAATCAATGAGAGATTCTCTCCAACAAAATAGGAGATTGGAGATTCTTTCCCAAAAAGAAAGATACCTTGAGATATTCTCTCCCAAATTAAGGGAATATGAGAGATTCTCTCCCGTAAAGATATTTTTAGATATTCTCTATCCAAGTGAGATATCTTTAGATATTCTTTACAAATATGACACCATATGAGATCTAGGCCATCTCCAAAGCCTAAGGTCCCATTGGTTAGCCCATATGAGCCAGGTTTGACCACCTAGGCACTAAAAAAAAAAAAAAAAAGGGCTTTTAGTCAGAAAAAAAATCCCTCTTACCAAGAGCATACAAAAATGGTTCCATGCCTCTTTTGAGTTGATTGAACCATACAAAAAATTCCAAGCCCCATGAGCTTCCAAAAATCAAACCATCCAGCCTCATATACCAAATTGAGCCAAAATCTTGAAATTGACATTCCACAAAAATTCAAACCACTCCAATGGACCCACACAGTCCCAAAGAGTGACCAAAAACCAAATCCTGGTCCCTTAACTTGCCACATACAGCTTGTTAGGTCACAAGACCAAAACCAAAAACCAAATCATGATCCCCCAACTTGCCACATACAGCTTGTTGGGTCACAAGGTCAAAACCAAAACTCGACCCCCTAACCTGCCACATACAGCTTGTTAGGTCACAAGGTCAAAAACAAAAACCCAAATCCACATCCTTGATGTCATCTTCAAAACTTTGCCTCGAGATGGTACTTGATTCCTTTCATTACCATAAAATTCCCCTGGAAGCTCAAAGGCTACTCTACCAAAGGAAAGGTTGCTCAATGACTCTTGGTCAATTCACAAAGCTCTCCTTCACAAATCTCTTCGAGGCACATCGACTGCAAAAGTCAAGCAACTCGTCGCTGTACCTCGAGGGGGCATTTGTTGACACCAAAAATGTCACTTTGCCTCTTCAACATCAAGAAAGCTGCATGAAGTCGCAACCTGCCATAAATAGGCAATGCAACTTCTCCAAAAAATCAAATCTTGTCAGAATCAAACAAAAACTGCAAGATCCTTCAAGATAGCCAAGGGAGGAGTACAAAAGGAGTTTCGGGCCATTTCAGAATCATTTGGCCTAACTTCGCTTCTCCGACAGCTAAATTGGCACTCCCGGCGGCGACATCATCGAAGACGTCAAAACTTCGATCAGAGCCTACGAATGACTCCAGCATGTCTCAAAAGGGCTCCATGCCAAATTTCAAGTCAAACCGACAACGTTTGACTCTCCATCAATGCTCGAGCAGCAAAATCAAGCCTCCCAGCGGCGGGAACCACCGAAGCCTTCGCTCATCAAACCAAGTGCATGAGTGGTTTCAACATGCTTCAAAAAGGCTGCACGTTAAATTTCAGGTCATTCTGACAACGTTTGACCAGGTTTCGATGCTCCGAGAGAAAATCAAGCCTACCGGTGGCGGAGCAACCCGGGACCATGACATCCAAAACAGAGCCCATGGAACGTCTCAAAATGACTGCAATAGGCTCCCCGTCAAATTTCAGGTCAATCGGACATCGTTTGGCCACATATCAAAGCTCGACATTTTCCCCGCAGCAAAATCAAGTGAAGCATCGACGGGACCCCAAACGGCTTCAAAACTCAAATAAAAGCCTATGGTTGGTCTTATTTATTGCTCAGGAGGCTTCACCTCAAATTTCAGGTCATTCCGACATCGTTTGACCAAGTTTCAGCTTCTGGCGGAAAATCAGCAGCTCTACGCGACAAAGTCTTCGGCTTTCCCGGAAAATTGGAAACTTTGCACTCTAAAAATGCAAGGATTCTCATCAGGTTTTCTACAGGGAAATCAAGCCAATAAATGAGAAGAAATGACAGGAAAAATACAGAAGAAAATGGCGACGAAAAAGACCGCAAAACGGACCAAGAAGGGGAGAAAATCCCCCAGGGTCGCCGGCGACCATGGAAGTCCGGGTCACCGGATTTTTCGCCGGTGACCCGTTTTTTCGTCCCTTTTTGCATTTCGCACACTTTGGCCCCTGTGGTTTCTTGAAAATGTGATTTTTAGTGCTTGAAATTGACTCATATCCGACGACATCTCAGATCCGCCGTCAAAAGCATAAAATCATCATTGATCGCTCTAAGATCGCCGACCGGTTGACCTAAAAAGTGCTCTTTCTGTCCGACCGATCGAGAAATCGACAAGACAGATGTCACCGGCCCGCTCTTAGCTATCAATGTCTGAAGTCACATGTTCATCCGATGTCGATCAGCATGAAGATCCATCGATGGTCATCGCCAGAAGAATCCCAGAAGACACGGCACGGCCCGCGACTCTTCAACTGCTCGGCGACCATTTAATGCAGTTAATTGACTAGCTTTATTGCAGTCATTAATTCATTTTTTTGGACGGCCCAATCAAAAGCGAGCATCCAGGAGTTACAAATCAATTAAGTCATGGCATTCAAGCCATGAAATTCCTCCCATTATGGTAATTAAGGTGATTAAAAGCCCTTAATCTCCATCGGCCAATTAGATTCAAGGAAAAAGGAGTTACAAAATCAAGAAATAAATCTTGTAACTCCTCCCATTAAAGCCATTAAAGCCCATAAAAGCTCTCCTAAATGGCTACCAAAAGCCTATAAATAGGAGAGCATTCCATTGAAATCCGGATCGGATCGGAAAAAGAATCCAGAGATCGAAAAATCGAAAAGGAGAGGACTTCGGAAAAAGCACCACAGATCCAGAAATCTGAGAGAAAGAAAAAGAGAGAAAACTCTGCTGAAGTTTTGCACCGGCCACCACTACAAGGTGACAAAAGTCCCTTGGGGGGCACCCCCCCCCCCAAGGTCCTTGCCTTCTCCCGCTGCCTCCAATGGCTTAGACGTGGCTTTTCAGCCCGTCTACTTAGCTTTTTATTGGACATAGGACCTCCTCTTGGTCTTTGTCCTCTAAAAATCTGAGGTTATAGCCAAGCCAAGCGAATCAAGAGCATCCACTGTTCTCATCTGCATGGATGATGGCGAAGCCCACACATGGCTTGCGACCGTCAATCTGAACGAGTCCCCCACAATCTCCTGAGAAGTTAGATCCTCCTTTTCTTGCTTTTCATTGTAGTTTGTATTTTTCTAAAAGAGACAAAAAATGACAACTCTTGTCTTTCATTATTGATAAGAATTGTAAATCGGCTATAAACGCCAAAATCGGCTATAAATGCCAAACAAAATCGCCTTTCACGGCAAACTAAGAAAATGTCTCTTTTCTTAAATATTTGTGCAATGGAAAACTTGAAAGAAGTTGATTTCCTTTTTACTTGCGAAGGTTGATCTCCGGATTACCACTTGCAATTCCAAGTAAAATAGAAAATCTGGCACACCCACACAAAGACATGTTGATGCACGCTTCAGCCCCCCGGGCGCGAAAGGGCCGGACCCGACGGACTTCCACGTCCGCCGACCCCAGTAGCACCCTCGGCATTGGAGCGCGTTCCATCACGGACTTCCATGGTCGCCGTTTTCTTCTGTATTTTTCCTAACATTTCTTCTCCTTTATTGGATTGATTTCCCTGTAGAAAACCTGATGAGAATCCTTGCATTTTTAGAGTGCAAAGTTTCCAATTTTTCGGGAAAGCCGAAGACTTTGTCGCGTAGAGCTGCTGATTTTCCTGCCAGAAGCTGAAACTTGGTCAAACGATGTCGGAATGACCTGAAATTTGAGGTGAAGCCTCCTGAGCAATAAATAAGACCAACCATAGGCTTTTGTTTGAGTTTTGAAGCCGTTTGGGGTCCCGTCGCCAGTAGACTTGATTTTGCCGCGAGGGAGATGCCGCGCGTTGATGTGCGGTCAAACGATGTCCGATTGACCTAAAATTTGACAGGGAACCTATTGGAGTCATTTTGAGATGATCCACAGGCTCTGTCTTGGAAACCATGGTCCCGGGGAGCTCCGCCGCCGGTAGGCTCGATTTTCTTTCGGACCGTCGAAACCTGGTCAAACGTTGTCGGAATGACCTGAAATTCGACGTGCAACCTTTTGGAAGCATGTTGAAGCCACTCATGCACTTGGTTTGATGAGCGAAGGCTTCGGTGGTTCCCGCCGCCGGGAGGCTTGATTTTGCTGCTCGAGCATTGATGGAGGGTCAAACGTTGTCAGTTTGACTTGAAATTTGGCATGGAGCCCTTTTGAGACATGCTGGAGTCATCCGTAGGCTCTGATCGAAGTTTTGACGTCTTCGATGATGTCGCCACCAGGAGCACCAATTTAGCTGTCGGAGAAGCGAAGTTAGGCCAAATGATTCTGAAATGGCCCGAAACTTCATGTGTACTCTTCTCTTGGCTATCTTGAAGGATCTTGCAATTTTTGTTTGATTCTGACAAGATTTGATTTTTTGGAGAAGTTGCACTGCCTATTTATGGCAGGTTGCGACTTCATGCAGCTTTCTTGATGTTGAAGAGGCAAAGTGACATTTTTGGTGTCAACAAACTCCAAAAAGGAAGGAATTAGAAAGTTATAATTTCTATTTGGAGTAGGACTTCTAATAGTGGTAATAGTATAGTTACTAATTGTTGTCGAAGTAAGACTTCTATTTCAATTAAGGAAAGAGGAGGCTTGAAAGGTTATAAAAGGAAGTTAATCCCTCTTGGACGACCATCTAATTGGAGAAAACGTCCAGCCCCTTTTCTGTGCAATTCTTGCACTTCTCTCTCCTCTCTTCTTCTTCTAGTTCCCTGGAGTTTCAAGTTGGGTTTTCTTTTGGAGATTCCACCAATCTTCTTGGGAAAAGAGATCTGACCTCGGGTCATAGCATGGAAGGCTAAGAGGTGTTGGAGATTCTGATTTTATTTTGTAGAAGAGTTCTACATCAAAGAAAGTCATCAAGTTCTCCATTAGAGCACTACCGGGCTCCAAAGGTATGATCTACTCCTTACATGTTGTGGATCATTATGGATGTTTAGTGCTACTTGTTTTTATCTTTAAGATAGCATTTTTACTGTACATGACCATGAGATTGAGGGTTATGCATCCTAGATATAGTGTTTGGCCTTATGGGTACTTGATCCCCGAGTTAAGTGGGTCAGAAGTTTTGAAAATCTATCCACGAGGCCCACCTACTTCCAACACCACTGTCCCGACTTCCATCAATTGGGAGTTGCACAGGATGATGACCCTTTTATGATTCGATTGGCTAGAAGGAAAGCCATTTCCGAGTCTTTTTTGTCTGCCTGTTTAAGGATCCGACGGTTGAGGGACGTCAAGATTGGGCAATCTTCAGTAAAGCTTTCTCCAGATTTGCGGAAGAAGGCTTTTGACTTTGGTGTCTCTCGTGATTCCACCAGGGCAGGGTCAGGAAGACACTATTCTCTGACAGACGCAGAAAAGAGGTGGCTTTTCAACATACACGTCAGTATGATGGTATACCGTAGACATCTTTTTGTCGACATCTAGCTGTATGTCCCCTCGCGTTTTGCTCTATAGTTAGGCTTCTGTCAAGGCATTGTTGGAGTGCCTTCGAGCATAGTGAAGCGTTTTGAAGGTTTGCATGATGGGAGGAATGCATGGGCTTTTTACAGTGCGGAGGACACTGCCGCCATAATTTCTTATCCTGAGTTGCCTACTTTTCGGACTGCTGGCTTCATGAAATGGTTCGTGGAGAGCTTTTCAGTATACTGGGGGCTTTCCAAGAAGGAGCTTGATATCAAGCAATCTCCTGGGAAGGGTCTTGGCAGATCAGATAGCGTCCGACGAGAGGAAGTTTTGGCTTTCCTTTCTGGAGAGAAGCATAAGATAGGCTTTCTCGATGAACATGATGTCATCAGATCAGGAGTTGTACAAGAGATACTTGGTGAGGCCTTAAAACAGCTAGAGGATGAGGAGGCTGAGATCGACACTTGGATGCAAGCAGAACGAACGAAGGCTTCCATGGAGTCCACTAGGACAAGCAAACCATCTGATAAAGAGTCAAGTGAAAGTCCTAACTTTGACAGTGGGGTGGGCACTTCAAGCAAATCAACTCATAGAGGTAAGAGGAAGAGAGGGCAGCGTCGTAATAAGAGACGACATGAAGGTTCTCCTGATTTGGAAGTCCCTCTCACTATTGCTGAAGAGGTATCCAGGGATACTGATGAGCCTCCAGAAAAGAGGAGTCGAGAAGAAGAGACTGTTGATGAGGGTATGATTCTTCCTCTTTCTCTTTCCGTTTCTTTTATTTTGATTTACCTCCTCTCCTCCCTTTTTAACAAAAGATGAGGACTTGTTGATGCCTGAGGTTCTGGCCGATGAGGCGGTGATGGATCCAATTGTGGCATCTAAGGAAGAGTCAAGGGACTCTGGAGTGGTTCCAGAATCTTCTCCTGGTATATAATTTTCTTTTGCTTTTGCCTTTTCTTTTTGTTTTGCTTTGCTGCTATCTGCTGATATACTTTTTTGTTTTCTCGCCACCTGATTTGCCAAAGGATTCTAACGGCTTCGAGCCATCCATGGATGCGACCTTTGACGATACTTCAGATGAGGTCATGGGGGCAGAAGTATTCCACCGGTCGTTGAAGAAGGTATTTGTAGTAATAGCCCTGATGATAATGGTTTTTCAATAAGATCATATTCATACCTTTTTTCGTGTTTTGCTAGCAGATTGTAAGGTAACAGGAGAAGTTCCTCCGTCTCCCTTAGGGCCAGAGCAGGGGATGCCTATAGCTAATCCAGAAGTAGGGACTTCTTCTACTAGTTTCAATGCGGCAGTGGTGGAACTTTCTGAAGAGATTCCTTCGCCAGTGTTTTCGATTGGAAAGAGCTTGATGAGTACTCATCCAATAGGGCAAGACACGGGCAGTCGACCGATGAGAGGGGCGAGTCTTCACCCAGGCCGTCTCTTCAGTATGCGAAGAAAGTGTTGAAGAGCGTTTTGAGCTCATGGGTTGAAACTCTCTCTTCTGGCCACTTAGAAGCTGGCTTCGGCATGGTCAAGCATGTACAGGACATTCTTACTGAGAGCAAAGAGGTCGGTCTAGACATTGCAAGTGTGAAGGCTTTTGTTGATGAAGTCATAGCTTTGGGCAACAAGTGGATTGAGACCAAGAGTTTTCCAAATGGTGACTTCTTTAATGAGATGTTTTTGAAGCCTTCCGGCAAGGTCAAATCTGAATTGAATGAGATCTCACGGACTTGAAAGCAGTTTGTTCGGAAGAGGAACGTCACCGAGTTGGCTATCATTGAGCTAACATAAGACATGCGACGTATGGATAGGGAGGTCGTCAAAGCTAGGCATCGTCTCAAGCTATTGGAAGAATAGGCTGTTGTCAAATGGACCGTCATTGTGGATGTCACAACCCTGGACCGGGCCCGCGGGCCTAATCCGGGATCGGGACTAAAGAGAATGATAGATGAAAAAGAATGTTTGAATAGTTTGGTTGGTGCCATAGAACATAACATGCATACACGGGTCTTTGAAGAATAAGATACTCCCCATGCACGTGATTTCGTACAGGTGTCCGCGGTGAGGATATCATTACAATAATATAAATGTTTTGTTAAAGTGAGAAAGCGTGTAGCAAAACAATTCATAGTTTCATAATAACAAGACTGGTGACTGTTGACACCAAAAATGTCACTTTGCCTCTTCAACATCAAGAAAGCTGCATGAAGTCGCAACCTGCCATAAATAGGCAATGCAACTTCTCCAAAAAATCAAATCTTGTCAGAATCAAACAAAAACTGCAAGATCCTTCAAGATAGCCAAGAGAAGAGTACACATGAAGTTTCGGGCCATTTCAGAATCATTTGGCCTAACTTCGTTTCTCCGACAGCTAAAATGGCGCTCCCGGCGGCGACATCATCGGAGACGTCAAAACTTCGATCGGAGCCTACAGATGACTCCAGCATGTCCCAAAAGGGCTCCATGCCAAATTTCAAGTCAAACCGACAACGTTTGACCCTCCATCAATGCTTGAGCAGCAAAATCAAGCCTCCCGGCGGCGGGAACCACCGAAGCCTTCGCTCATCAAACCAAGTGCATGAGTGGCTTCAACATGCTTCCAAAAGGCTGCACGTCAAATTTCAGGTCATTCTGACAACGTTTGACCAGGTTTCGATGCTCCGAGAGAAAATCAAGCCTACGGGCGGCGGAGCAACCCGGGACCATGACATCCAAAACGGAGCCCATGGAACGTCTCAAAATGACTCCAATAGGCTCCCCGTCAAATTTCAGGTCAATCGGACATCGTTTGGCCACATATCAAAGCTCGGCATTTTCCCCGCAGCAAAATCAAGTGAAGCATCGACGGGACCCCAAACGGCTTCAAAACTCAAACAAAAGCCTATGGTTGGTCTTATTTATTGCTCAGGAGGCTCCACCTCAAATTTCAGGTCATTCCGACATCGTTTGACCAAGTTTCAACTTCTGGCGGAAAATCAGCAGCTTTACGCGACAAAGTCTTCGGCTTTCCCGGAAAATTGGAAACTTTGCACTCTAAAAATGCAAGGATTCTCATCAAGTTTTCTACAGGGAAATCAAGCCAATAAATGAGAAGAAATGTCAAGAAAAATACAGAAGAAAACGGCAATGAAAAAGACCTCAAAACGACCGCAAAATGGGCTCCGAAGGGGAAAATTCCCCTAGGGTCGCAGGCCCCTGCGACCATGGAAGTCCGGGTCACCGGATTTTCCGCCGGTGACCCGTTTTTCCGTCTTTTTTCGCGTTTCTCGCACTTTGGCCCCTGTGGTTTCCTGAAAATGTGATTTTTAGTGCTTGAAATTGACTCATATCCTCCGACATCCGTCAAAATCACGGGTCAACCTCCAAAAGCATAAAAACATCATTGATCGCTCCAAGATCGCCAACCGGTTGACCGAGAAAGTGCACTTTCTGTCCGACCGATCGTGAAATCGACAAGACAGATGTCATCGGCCCGCTCTTAGCTATCAATGTCTGAAGTTACATGTTCATCCGATATCGATCAGCATGTAGATCCATCGATGATCATCGCCAGAAGAATTCCAGAAGACACGGCATGGCCCGCGACTCTTCGACTGCTCGGCGACCAATTAATGTGGTTAATTGACTAGCTTTATTGCAGTCATTAATTCATTTCTTTGGACGGCCCAATCAGAAGCAAGCATTTGGGAGTTACAAGTCAATTGATTCATGGCATTTAACCCATGAAACTCCTCCCATTATGGTAATTAAGGTGATTAAAAGCCCTTAATCTCCATCGGCCAATCAGATTCAAGGAAAAAGGAGTTACAAAATCAAGAAATAAATCTTGTAACTCCTCCCATTAAAGCCATTAAAGCTCATAAACTCTCCTAAATGGCTACCAAAAGCCTATAAATAGGAGAGCATTCCATTGAAATCAGGATCAGAGAGAGAAAAGCGAAGAAAAAGATCAGAAAATCGAGATCGATCAATCGGAGATCACTTCCAAAGCACCACAGATCCAGAAATCTGAGAGAAAGAAAAAGAGAGAAAAACTCTGCTGAAGTTCTGCACCAGCCACCACTACAAGGTGACAAAAGTCCCTTGGGGGGCACCCCCCCCAAGGTCCTTGCCTTCTCCCGCTGCCTCCAATGGCTTAGACGTGGCTTTTCAGCCCGTCTACTTAACTTTTTATTGGACATAGGACCTTCTCTTGGTCTTTGTCCTCTAAAAACCTGAGGTTATAGCCAAGCCAAGCGAATCAAGAGCATCCTCTGTTCTCATCTGCATGGATGATGGCGAAGCCCACACATGGCTTGCGACCGTCAATCTGAACGAGTCCCCCACAATCTCCTGAAAAGTTAGATCCTCCTTTTCTTGCTTTTCATTGTAGTTTGTATTTTTCTAAAAGAGACAAAAATCACAACTCTTGTCTTTCATTATTGATGAGAATTGTAAATCGGCTATAAACGCCAAAATCGGCTATAAATACCAAACAAAATCGCCTTTCACGGCAAATCAAGAAAATGTCTCTTTTCTTAAATATTTGTGCAATGGAAAACTTGAAAGAAGTTGATTTCCTTTTTACTTGCGAAGGTTGATCTCCGGATTACCACTTGCAATTCCAAGTAAAATAGAAAATCTGGCACACCCACACAAAAAAATGTTGAAACACGCTTCAGGCCCGCCAGGGCGCGAAAGGGCCGGACCCGACGGACTCCCACGTTCCGCCGACCCCGGTAGCCGCCCCGCGGCTCCTCGGAGCGCGTTCCATCAAGCTGGCACACCCGGTGGGACTCGTTCATTTGAGAACACGGTGCTTGGAAATGAAATATTTGCATATCATACTTTTTGCTCTATGCTTATACTTCTTTTCCGGATTCCTTGGCTACTTTCTAGCTGGTAGCCTATGTTGGATTTTGCATCCTAAAAAAAATGAGATGGGATTTTTTGGAAATTTCTATTTCTTTGAGTTTGTTTCCATTCTTTCTCTTTTCAAAAAAAAAAAAAATCAGTTTTCTTGGTTTGAATTCAAAATTGAGAAACTTTGATCCTATCCTATCGTTCTTTGGTGCTTGTAGAAATGTTGAGCCCGTTCGACTAAGGTTTTGGACCATCGTTTCTCTTCGATGAGTTCATTAGAGATTTCAAAAAAAAAATTAAAAAAAAAAATCAGTTTTCTTAGTTTGAATTCAAAATTGAGAAACTTTGATCCTATCCTATCGTTCTTTGGTGCTTGAAGAAATGTTGAGCCCGTTCGACTAAGGTTTTGGGCCATCGTTTCTCTTCGATGAGTTCATTAGAGATTTAAAAATATATATATAAAAAATATATATATATAAAAAAAATCAAAAAATGAGTTTTCTTAGTTCTGATTCAAAATTGAGAAACTTTGATCCTATCTTATCGTTCTTTGGTGCTTGCAGAAATGTTGAGCCCGTTCGACTAAGGTTTTGGACCATCGTTTCTCTTCGATGAGTTCATTAGAGATTTAAAAAAAAAAATAAATAAATAAATAAAAAATCAGCTTTCTTAGTTTGGATTCAAAATTGAGAAACTTTGATCCTATCCTATCGTTCTTTGGTGCTTGCAGAAATGTTGAGCCCCTTCGACTAAGGTTTTGGGCCATCGTTTCTCTTCGATGAGTCTATTTGGGATTTTTATAAAAAAAAAGGACATAGACCACTAAGGTTAAACCAATTGCGTTCTTTGATCACGATTGATTCAAGAAAAGCCTTGTCCAGAGTGTGGAGACAGCTTGACTGTTCTAGGCAAGGGTCCTCCAAACGGGTTCATTAAGTAATCCTACCCTTACCTGGGGGCAATTCTATCAATTGAGGTTTCATAAGACCGGGTTAGGAGGCCTATGTGTACTCTCTCGTCTTTAAATCTTAAAAAATTAAAATCAAAATAAAAAAAAATAAAAAAAAGATTTTCAAAAAAAAATCTAAAAAAAAAAATCAAAAAAAAAATAAAAAAAATAAAAAAAATAAAAAAAAAAGATTTTCAAAAAAAAATCTTAAAAAAAAAAAACAAAAATTTTCAAAAAAAAAAATAAAAATAAAAAAAATAAATAAAAATATATTTAAAAAAAATAAAAAAAAAAATAATAATAAAATAAAAAAATCATTTCAAAAAAAAAAATCTCCAAAAACTCGTCACTTTTGATTTCAGATCTGAGAAATTTTGGTTTCTTCTTTTCTGAGCACTGGCGCTAGCGGAAATCGCCGAGACCGTGTTCAGATCAGAATACCATTTGCTCTCCTTGATGGAACCAATCTTGACATTTCAAAAAAAAAAAACTCGTCACTTTTGGATTCAGATTCGAGAAATTGTGGTCTCTTCCCTTCTGAGTACTGGCGCTCGCGGAAATCGTTGAGCCCGTATTTGAATCGGAATGCCACCTGCTCTCTTTGACGAATCCATTTCTGACCTTTCAAAACAAAGAATCCCATCTCATGGATGCGATCTCCAACATTTGTGCATAGCAGTACTGGTACGCCCTTTCAGGGTCTACTGTATCTGTGACCGGCACATTTGTAACTCCTACCTTATATTCTTCTTATCTCGAGCAAGCCCTGCTTCTCGATAAGTCGAATTTAGGTTTACAATTGCTTCTAGCAGTCACTGGAACGCTCATTCTGGGCTCACCATACTTGCTGTCAGAACAATTGTACCCTCTATGGCTTTTTGCCTTCTTTCGTATTGCTTGGGACATGTCCCTTGAGCGATTTGAAAAGACAAAATCATAGAATTCCCCATTTATGATCATTATATTCTTGTGATTACTAATGGATGTGGTCTTGTTTCAGAACTTTTTTCGAAACTAACAATGGCAGCCTTAACCATTATCTTCGATGAGAACAAGCACCAACTCATGCTTCAACAGAAGCAAACCGAGCGCACTTACAAGCGCCCTGCCAGCTGCCGAAGCGTCAACTCCCTCGGCAACTCTCTGAACTCCGGGTCGACCTCGACTCCCCGGACCATCGTCTTCGGGACACTGGGACCATTCCCACTTCCCGAAGAACAAGCTGCGCCTGCTAAAAAGCAGAAGATCGCCTCTCAACGTGTCACTCCCGTGACACCAAAGGCGAGCGCCCAAAAGCCCGAAGCCCGCGGCACCCCCGCGAAGCCTCGACCAACAACCAACCAGGTCTATCCTAAGACTTGGTCTCCAAGACCTTCCCCAAAACAAAGAAGGTCTCAAACATTCACCAAGCCAGCATACCTGGCCCCACTCAAGGAGAACCAGTTCTACCCTCTTGCCTACATGAAAGAGGAAAGACCCATCTCCAACCTGACTCCCAAGTCAACCCAGCATGAACTGGCTTGCTCCCACAAGCCTAGAATCAGATCACACATCACTAGGCCTCTACAAGCACCTGCCAGGGCCTACACCCCTTCAGTTCGACCCTTTATCTCTACAGGGGCCGAACTCGAAAGGTTTAAAGCTTCGCTGCAACAGGTAAAGGACCGGGTCCGCATCCTGTCCTTGCCCAACCACAAAGAAGACAAGCTCGGCTGCTGCGCCCGAGGGAGCACATCCTTCATCGTCAGAGCCCAGCCAGAGCTGATTGAAGCTCAAATCGCTCGTCGAGCACGCCGCCGTGCGTCATATCGACAAAAGAAACTAGAGAAGCAACGGACCCAGCCTCCTACACTTCAAGTCTCCCACAAATGGGTCGAAAAAGAAAGACCCGACCAAGTTGCTGCCGTCCATATGGTTGGAAAAACCAGAAGACGCCAAAAGTCAGCATAAAAAATCCATGTCCGACTTCCGGTGACCCGTAGCTTCACCGGGACACGAAGACATCCTGAAGAATCTCGTGACCCTTCAAGCCAAGGACGGGAAAGTAACCCTTCATCGAGCTCTTCATCAAAAAGAATGAGCCCCAGCTCGGTCACCAGGACGATTTCTTCGTTCGAATCCCGAGGGATGAACGTCTTGGCTACAAGTTCTGAGCCACCACCTCAGAATCCACCTCAAGATGATGCGCTCACACGCATCCAGCAGTTGGAACAAGGCCAGCAGAGGATTGAAACTCTGATGGAAAACATTCTCCTTGTCGTCCAAAATCAAGCGAACAATGAGCCTCCTCCAAATCATGACAATAACGAGGAGAATTGTGAAGAAAATGAGTCGCGCGCCCTTACCAAAAAGGACGTAGACAGTATCCTCGCCAAAGCTAAAGAAGAGGATATACTCAAAGAGCATGGGATCAAGCCACCATATCCTTTATGGATGGACTGGGTCCCGTTCCCCACAAAATTCAAGCATCCTACTCTCCAAACATATACTGGGAAAGGATCAGCCAGACAGCACGTCATCCACTTCAAGATCTTGACGGGAGCTATCGCGGATCAAGATGCATTCAAGATTCGCCTCTTTGCAAGTACCCTAAAAGGTACGGCCTTCGATTGGTACTCCACTCTGCCGGAGAACTCCATTCAGAACTGGGCTATGCTGGAGACACGCTTCCTGACCCACTTCCAAGGTGAGGATCATCCTGTTACTATGGCTCAGCTCTGCAGCCTAAAACAGGGAGAGAATGAGTCAACTTATGACTTCATTCACAAGTGGAAAGCAATGGCGTACAAATGCTCAGATGTACTGCCACAAGCGTCGCTAGTCGACATCTGCCGAAACAACATGAGAGCCAGAATACGCTCCATGATCATCGGCAACAAATCAAAAAACCTAGGAGAACTCCTGGAAGCTTCTATGGAAGCTGAAACGGTGATTAAAGACCTCAACAGTCAGAAGTCATCAAGGAAAGAGCCAACCGCCATTGCAACCTCTAAACCAAAGAAGAAAGAGGTCCTTAATGTGCAAACCAAGTCAGCTCCTCAGCAACCAAAGAAAGCTGAAAAAAGAGCTGCAGGTAAGAGACCTGAACTCTCTGATGCCTTCAAAGAGCGAGTAGAAAAGAAATATCCGTTCGATGAAGACGTTGAAGAAATCTTTGAGGCTCTCCTAGCAAATGGCAAACTCATTTTGCCAGAGCCCAAAAGACCTGGAGACGTTGGCAAAACCAATGATCCTCGGTATTGTCCATACCACCAGATGGTCTCGCATCCTCTCAATCAATGCTTTGTTGTGAGAGAGAAGATAAACGAGATGTGGAAAAACGGAGTCATCACCTTTGACAAAAACTATGGGACTGCCTCCGTCAACATGGTGTCATGTGGACAAACACCAAAATCACCGAAGAAGAAGATCACTACTTCCTTCAAGGTGATAAAAAGAATTCAAACGTCCGAAGTGTTGGTTCCTTGCCCGACACCAGACGGACAACCCATATGGGTACATCCCGATCTCCTGGAAGATGAAAATTGGGAGATCGTCAAAACAAAGCCGACCGCTCAGCAGCGAAGGCAAGCCAAGAAACATCTCCTCAAGCTCAAACGGCAAGAGAAGACCCAGCCAAAACAAGAAGTCCATGAAAAGGCAGAGGCCTCCTCTACCACTTCACTCGGGGCAACAGAAACGTCCCTTCCAGAGACTTCAAAGGCGGTAAGAAACTTCACTCTCAGTGATTTCATGCCACCTCAATTCAAAAAAGAAGCCATGCAGGGGGCATTATACTCTTGCAACTCGGTAGTTGGATTCTCCATTGATGGATACGAGTCCAGCGACACCGACGATGGATTCGAGCCCAACTACACCGGCGAGTGGGAGGAATCTCTTGAAACAGGAGAGTATCTCTCCGACGAAGAATGGGTTCCTGAAACTCACCTTATGCCAGTAATCTGGTATAACCCCTTGCAACCACAAGGATCCTGGTCTGATGATGAAGAAGACCAAGAGGCTGCACAAGAAGATGCTGTTAACCCAGCACCTGTCATTGCTCCAGTGGAAATCAACTATGTTGAGCCACACGGAGAAGACGAAGAAGAGGATCTGGCTCCCATGCCTGATCTTGAAGAATATGCAAGGATCTTGCAGCGTCTCGCTCTAGAACAAGAGCAAGATCGTGTTAACGAGCCTCCTCGCAACCCAGAGCCTGAAGTCCCTGAAGATAATCAGGTACATCCACCCTTAACTCCTGAAAATGGAGAACATTGCTGGATTGACGATCCTCTTACATTCGAGGATGAGTCTGACTCCGAGCAGGCAACATCTCCTATCAGAGCTTCCTGTAATGTAATATATCAGGACTATAGCTCTTCTGAAGCGTCGTCTGATGAGATTACCTACACTCCGACGACGCCTAGCAATGTATCCTCTGGAGCTACCTCGTCTCACGTGACTTTCACAGAGATGACACCCTCTCAGGTTTCTTCTCCTGAGACTGTGACCTCAGGATACACATTCTTCCCAACTCATCATCATGAAGAAAACCCAACTTGGGGTGATGGATGGGTCAACGAAGAAGAAAAGCTGCTGGATGCTGTTCAGGACTTGCTCCCGGAAAATGCTCCGTGCAACACAATCACTGAGGATGGCAACTCTGCTGCAGATACATCCCCAGTAGATGAAAAACGACAGCCTCTTGATCCTGAAGACAATCTTCCAAACGAAGATCCTTCTCAAGAAGCTCTCGAAGTTGGTAGAGGCACCCGCTCTGGCCGGGACTACCACAAGAATTACAACCAATCTTCCTTTACTTATGTAAATCCTTCGGGAAAAGATGTTGTAAGCGCCCCCAGTGGCAAAAACAATGAACATGCAGGCCCTAAGGAGGCTTTCAAGTATGACTTGGTTGAGCACTTCAAACACATACCTGCACGTCTTCACATCCTGGATTTATTACGAATGTCTCCACGCACTCGTGATAATCTCATCTCAGAATTACAAAAACTGAATGAGGATGTCGACAAACATGCCCCGCAAGTCCTCCAAATTGAAATGGACTACCGGGTCAAAAACTCTGAAACTTCCTCAAAGGGAGAAAAGAAAACTGAGGGATCATGCATCCAATGCCTCTCGGTTCAAAAGGCAGCCAGTGCAACCATCGCCTTCACTAAGGAAGACCTCCTACTTGGCGAAGCAAGGCACAACCGACCACTGACTTCACAGGGTACATCAAAGAAATGCCGATACATAGAGTTCAGATCGACCCAGGTTCTGCACTCAACCTTATCTCTACTTCGGCTCTTGAAGAGTTAGGCATCCCACCCAGCAAGCTAAGCCACACATCTGTATCTATCTTTGGATACGATGGGAGCACTCAAAGGCCTATCGGCAAAATCAGGTTCAAATTGCAAATCGGTGATCTTATCTCTGAGGTCACTGTGTATGCAATAAAAACCCCCTCATGCTACAACATCCTTCTCGG
This sequence comes from Umbellularia californica, assembly GCA_028538565.1. NCBI lineage: Eukaryota > Viridiplantae > Streptophyta > Magnoliopsida > Laurales > Lauraceae > Umbellularia > Umbellularia californica. Next base: position 70,470,765 of record JAPQWN010000002.1, on the reverse strand, counting down.
ACGTCCTTGGATACACGAGAATGGTGTTGTCCCTTCAACTCTACATCAATGCATCAAGTTCGTCGGCGACGACGGCATGGTACATCGCGTCTTTACGGACAGAAAACCCTTCAAAGGTAAAGAAGTCCACTTCGCAGACTCCCAGATGTATGAAGGAGAAAAAGAAGAAAAAGAGGAAATAGCACCCTTTGCTGAAAATCTCCAGAAAGATAAAGGCAAGGCTCCTCAAAAATCACCGGAAGAAAACAACCCCTCCGGCAAATTAGAAGAGAGTGGTCAATCTCCCTTCCTCATCTCCCTCAAATCTTCAAAACCTTTGGTCATCACAACCAGAGTGAAGAAGGCAAAGCAAAAGCCTGGGGGCAAATTTGTTGTTTCTCTCGTGTCTATCATGCAAGACACAGACTCGGACTCAGAGCCAGAAGAAGACGCATCGTCAAGCCAAGCTGACACTCAGCAAGTTCAGCCTACTCTCACTCCGATGGAGACACCTGCTGATGTAGAAGATCCTACGTCTGCTACCTTTGTTGTTCCGGCAACATCACCAAAGCAAAGACCGATCTTCTTTCATAGATCGGATGCTTCTTCATCAAGTTCCTTGCTTGAACCTTTCCAAAACGAAGGTATGCCTCAACTATCTCTATATAGTCCTGTGGCACAAGCTATTATGAAGAAAATGGGCTATGACGCTCAAAACCCAGTCGGTTTGGGAGAAAGACGCGGTATTCTCACGCCTTTGGAGCCCGCTTTGACCAAAAGCCAGCTGGAAGATTGGAGACTCTACGGATATGTAGAAAAGTCTTCACATGGGTTAGGATATGATCCTGATACCCCCCTGAGACAGTTGACACAAAAGCTTAAAAGTCGTTTTATCGACCAAGCCTCAACATCTCAAGTCCACGAAGACATCGATCTCCCTGGAAATCTCTTTAAAGAGTTACCTGACAAAGATCCAGGAAGCTCATCCAATTTGTACGATTTCTCTGATGATGAAGAGGAATCGCCCGATAATACAGACTTGTGCTATTCTGACCCAGAAGAACCCTCGTCTCCAAAAGAAATACCAGACTCAACAGGCGATTGGGACTATCTCATAGCAAGCCTTGAGGAGATCACCAATCAAGAAAATCCATGGAAAGGAACAGAGCCTTGGTCTGGTAATGCAGTTGAAACTCCAGAAGGTTTCGTTGAGTTGGAAGCCTCCGAAAATATTGTGGAGGAACCACCTTCGAACCTTCCGACAGAAGATCCTGTTGAAAAGATAGACTTGGGAACACCAGATAACCCACGTCCTGTATTCATAAGCAAGAATATAAAGGATGATGAGTTACCCGAGTATATCACTTTTCTTCGTGAGTTCGTTGATTGCTTTGCATGGTCCTACGCTGAAATGCCTGGTTTAGACCCCAAAGTAGCAGTCCACAAACTCAATCTTCAAGAAGACATCAAGCCTGTCAAACAAGGCCAAAGAAGATTCCGTCCAGATGTGATGGATAAAATTGAACAAGAAGTTCAAAAACTCAAAAGCGTTGGCTTCATCCGTGAGGAACAACATCCAGAGTGGTTGGCCAACATTGTCCCCGTGACAAAGAAAACTGGGCAGATCAGAGTCTGTATTGACTATAGAGACTTGAATGGCGCTTGCCCTAAAGATGAATTCCCGCTCCCCATACCGGAGGTGATGATTGACAATACCTGCGGATTCGAGCGAATGACATTCATGGATGGCTTCTCTGGTTACAATCAGATAAAGATGCATCCCGAGGATGAAAAACACACATCATTTCGGACTCCATTTGGCGTATATTGCTATACTGTCATGCCATTTGGTCTGAAAAATGCTGGTGCCACATATCAGAGGGCTATGATGAAAATATTCCAAGATATGCAGCACAAGACGGTCGAATGTTACGTTGATGACCTCGCCGTCAAAAGCAGAAGAAAAGAAGACCATCTCAAAGATCTTCGGGAAGTCTTCCTCCGACTCCGCAAACACAAACTGCGGATGAATCCTCTAAAATGCTTCTTCGGCGTCTCGTCGGGTAAGTTTCTCGGATTCCTTGTTCGGAAAGCTGGAATAGAACTTGACCCCATAAAAGTCAAGGCTATTCTAGAAATGCCCTCTCCAAGAACCTTGAGAGAACTAAAAGGGCTTCAAGGGAGATTGGCCTACATCAGACGGTTCATCTCCAATCTTTCGGGGAAATGCCGTCCATTCTCTTGATTGATGAAAAAGGGTGTAGACTTTGTCTGGGATGCCGACTGTGAAGCCGCATTTCAAGATATCAAGTCATACCTGACTAAACCTCCAGTGTTAGCTGCCCCTGCCACTGGAAAACCATTCATCTTGTACACAAGAGCTCTTGATCATTCTATAGGCGCTCTGCTTGCACAAGAGAATGGTGAGGGAAAAGAAGCTGCTCTATACTACCTCAGCCGCATGCTAGTAGGTGCAGAGCATCGCTACTCTCCAGTCGAAAAAGAATGCCTTGCAGTGATGTTCGCCGTACAAAAGCTACGTCACTATCTGCTTTCCAACACAGTCTACCTGGTCTCGAGGATCAACCTCTTGAAGGTCCTTGTCACAAAGGGCGGTTCTCTCAATGCCCGACTGGCAAAATGGTCCATCCTTCTATCACAATTTGATATTAGGTATGTGCCACAAAAAGCAATCAAAGGCCAAGCTCTAGCAGATTTCCTCGCAGAGCATCCATTGCCTAAAGATTCACCACTCAGAGATGATCTCCCAGACGAACCTATCTACAACGTGGAGACTTTCTCGCCAAATGCCTCCTGGGACATGTACTTTGACGGTGCAACCAGGACAAATGAAAACAGAAAGCTGATCTCGGGAGTTGGCATCTTCTTTGTTAGCCCCGACAAATACATGATTCCACACGCTTTCTCGCTATTGGAACCATGCACAAACAATGCAGCTGAATACCAAGCTCTGATCCAAGGATTGGAATTCGCCATCGAATCCGGTATCACTATGCTGGAAGTCTTTGGAGACTCTCAACTGATCGTCAACCAGATGAATCAAAAATATGAAGTCAGGAAGCCTGATCTGCTGCCTTATTACAACAAGGCACAATCGCTTCTGCAAAAGTTTGACATCTGTCACATCACCCACATTCGTAGAGGTGAAAACATCCGTGCAGATGCCCTGGCTGGACTTGCCGCATCAATGGCGATCCAGGAAGGAAAAAACATGCAAATTGCAGTGAGTGAGAGAAGGATCCTCCCTCCTCTTAACACACACCAAGCAGTTGCTGAATGCCACCGAGTGGTTGGAAGTCGGATCTCTATCCTTCAAACTTCAATCGGCGACTGGAGGGATCCGTTCATTGATTACACTATGTTCGGAATCCTACCTGAAGATCCAAAAGAATGGGTAAGCATCCAAAGGCGAGCCCCAAACTTTCATTTGGATATCCCTTCAAAAATCCTTTACAGGAAATCCTTCAATGGAGTACTCCTACGCTGCTTGTCACAACAAGAAGCTGAAGAAACACTCAAAGAAGTTCACGCTGGTCTTTGTGGAGCTCATCAGGCTGGTCCCAAGCTCTACGACCAAATCAAAAGGTTGGGTTACTACTGGCCTACCATGGTACCCGACGCAATGCAATTTGCTAAGCGCTGCCAACAATGCCAAGTTCATGGAGACTACATTCACATGCCTCCAGAATGGCTGCATCCTACAGCAATCTCATGGCCTTTTGAAGCATGGGGCATGGACATCATAGGTCCTATCTCTCCCCCTTCAAGCAAAGGTCATCGCTTCATCTTCGCCGCAACGGATTATTTCTCCAAGTGGTCAGAAGCATTTGCTTTTAACGAAATGAAGACCTCGTCAGTTCTTCAGTTCCTGCGCACCAACATCATTTGTCGTTTCGGCATACCCAAGAGATTCGTCCATGATAACGGACCACAATTCCGGGATCATCGATTCTACAGGTTCTGCGACAAATACAAAATTCAAAGCTGTCCTTCGACTCCATACAATCCGGCAGCAAACGGATTAGCAGAAGCCTTCAACAAGACACTCTGCAAAATCCTCAAGAAAATGGTCTCTAGTCACAAAAGAGACTGGAGTGACAAACTGTCTGAAGCTTTGTGCGCCTATCGAACCACCGTTCGAGGACCAACCCATAGCACACCATTCTCCTTGGTCTATGGATGCGAAGCTGTCGTGCCCCTAGAGGTACAAATTCCTTCTCTGAGGGTATCTCTACAAAATGACATGACTCAAGAAAGCAATGCGAAATTACGACTTCATGAGCTGGACAATCTCGATAAGAAACGGCTCGAAGCTCGACAAAGCATTGAACTTTACCAAGCACGCATGGCAGGATCTTTTGACAAAAAGGTCAGGCAACGCGCCTACAAAAAGGGTGACTTGGTTCTTGCGGTAAAAAGACCAATGGTCTTCGCTCACAAGTCCAAAGGCAAGTTTGAACCAAAATGGGAGGGACCCTACGTCATCGACAAGGTCTTCTCCAATGGCGCATATGCCCTCCTAAACATGGAAGGCGACAGATGTATGCTGCCTATCAACGGCAAGTTCTTGAAGCGGTACTACCATTGAAGACTTACCCAACTGGGTAAGAGCAATGCCTGTATGGCCAAAACCTGTTCTCAGGTACTCGCTCGTCAAATCCACTCTCTTTAGAATTTTCATATCAAATGTCAAAATTTCTAGAGATTCAAAAACAATGCTTATTTTTATCATTTCATTGTTCAAAAACAAAAAAAATATCCAAGTTTAGGAGCCTCTCCCTGACTTGACCAAAACTTTCGATCCTTGAACCAAAATTCATGGTTTGAAACAAAAATCCGGATTCAGGGATTTCCACCCTAGTCCACCTTACCTTTTACCGCCAAATGGTTTTAGGTCAAAATTTACGACCCTCGTGTCTTTAAACAAAAAAAATGGTTTTTCAAAAACCGCGGGGAAGTGACACTTAGTCGATACTCGCAAAACTCAAAAAATCGGAAGGATGCGAACCCCATTCGATACTTCCAAAACCTCTAAAATCGTGGAGACGCAACATTTCAGTTGATATCCACAACCCAAATTTCAAAGGTTCGAGAAAACCTCAAATTTCAAAAATCACGGGGAAACGACATCAAGTCAGTACCCGCAAAATCAAAAGTTTTGGGAAAAGCAGGGAAGCGACGCTTAGTCGATATTTGCACCCCAATTCGCGAGGAAGCGACATTCCATCGATACTTGCAAAACCTAACCCGCGAGGAAGTGACATTCCATCAATACTCGCAAAACCGAATGAGCAAGGAAGCGACATTCCATCGATACTTGCAAGACCATTCAGCGGGGAGGCGACATTTAGTCGATACCTGCATTTTGAAAGCCAAAAAAATCTGGCTATAAACGCCAAAACCTGGCTCTTTTGCCAAAAACCGGCTATCAATGCCACCAAATCGGCTATAAATGCCACACAAAAAAAAAAAAACCTGACTCTCATGTCAAAACCGGCTATAAATGCCACAAACCGGCTATCAATGCCACAAAAAATTGGCTTTCACGCCGACAAACCAAAACTTGGCTTTCAAAAAATGGCTATCAATGCCACCAAACCGGCTATAAATGCCACAAATTGGCTATCAATGCCACCAAACCGGCTATAAATGCCACAAATTGGCTATCAATGCCACCAAACCGGCTATAAATGCCGCAAATTGGCTATCAATGCCACCAAACTGGCTATAGATGCCACAAAACAAACACCGGCTTCCATGCCAACCCAAATTTTGGCTTTTACGCCATAAAATTTCGGCTTCCATGCCATCTCAAAATCGGCTTTCACGCCACAACCAAAATCAGGCTCCCATGCCAAAACAATTATTTGACAAAAGATTTTCACAAAATGACAAAGCTTTTGATCAAATCCCATTTAGCAATTGCTTTCATCACAAAAAGATTTGAGTGAGCATAGGGAAAACAAAAAAAAAAGAAGTACCAAAAAAATACATGTGGTACCAAAAAAAAGAAAGTGTTCACAAGCACTACAAAAAAAAAAAAGAAAAGTACCAAAAAAATACATGTGGTACCAAAAAAAAAAAGAAAAGTGTTCACAAGCACTACAAAAAAAAGAGTACCAAAAATATACATGTGGTACCAAAAAAAAGAAGAATAGTTTCTGCTACAAAAATCAGGAGCTTAGCCAAAAATGGTCTCCAGCCAAAGCTTCAGCTCCTCAAGCAAACTTTTGGCATCAGCCGTCAGAGTTTCCAAGGCACGCTTCTTCAGGAACTTGCCATGAGATGCTGGCGAATGCCGTAACCCTTCTTTTACACCGGGAAGCTCTTCCCCAGCAGTTTGCCATCGTTCGTTTTCTAGAGTCCTCCTCTCGAGAACTTGACCGGCATCTGCAACCCTGCGAATCAGAGTACCCTCCCTGTCACGAGCCTCTGTTATAGCAGCCCACTTAGCATCGACTTGTGCCTTCAAATGCTCAAGACGTTTCCTGGCCTCCTCAACTTCCCTATCAAGGACGTTAAGGTCATGCCTCAATCCGATGATGGCTAGCTCTTCCTTGTTCTTCTCCCGAACTAGCTGCTTCTTGCTTTGTGTAGCCTCATTCAGGTCAGACTTAGCCTTATCAGCAGGGTCCAAGAACATCTCCTTGAAGAATTGGTCGTCAGGGAAACCCATGGTCTCAAACCACTTGTCACTCAGTGCAATGATCATATCAACGGTCGCCCTGGCACCTGTGACATCCAGACCAACCTCTTCGGTATCAGTGAGAATCTCCTGCACATGTGGGATCATGCCAAATCCTGCTTCCAAGTGTCCAGAAAGGAGAGTCTTGATCCAAGAACTCAAAACCCGAGCCAGCACCTTCTTCGTAAATTGAAGAGACGAACTGGATGAAGATTCACCCTTCTCCGTTGATCGGCTGCTCATGTCATGTCCCATTGGAAGAGTCACAAAAGAACTCTTTCCACTTGGAGCCACTGGAGAGGGAATCTCAACACGAGGCATCTCCTCAATCATGTCAGAACTGGTCTCTACCTCCGGATCGACCTCTGGCGTCCCTTGCTCTGGTTCTGAAGAAAGCGATGGACTCTCTTCTGTCACTTCAAAACCTGCAAATGAAACACAAAAAGGTATGAATATGATCCTGTTAAAAAAAATCATCAGGGTCATCACTACAAAGTACCTTCTTCGACGACTGGCGGAACACTCTCCACGAACTCATCGGAAGCATCATCAACATTTGCGTCCATTGATGGTTCAAAGTCATCGGAATCCTGTGGCAAGTCAGCTGACAAGAAAAATGTTAGCAAATCAAGTCGCAGGCAAAAAAAAAAAAAAAAAAGAGAAAGCGAAAGAAGTTATACCAATTGGAGATTCTGGAATCATTCCAGAGTCCCTCGGTTCTTCTTCAGATGCCATAACCGGCTCCATCACCGCCTCATCGGTCGGAACCTCAGGCATCGCCAAGTCTTCATCCTCTGCTAAAAAAAAAAAAAAAAAAAAAAAAGCAGCAGCAGGGTGAGAAAACAAATCAGAACGTGGAAAGCCCCATGAAAGAAGCGGAAAAAGAAAAAGGAAGAATCATACCTTCACCGATGGTCTCTTCTTCCCGAATCCTCTTCTCCGGAGGTTCGTCAGCTTCCCAAGGTCACCTCCTTCTCCCAGGCCTGCTGAACGGCCACATTAGAAGATCTGGCGGATCGACGAGGTACGCTTGTAGCAGGCTCTTTACCCTTGTTCGTTCTGGAGGAACCACCTGCAAAGGTTGGAAAAGAAAAAAAAAAGAGATCATCATCAAAATGACAGAATTTCGCTAAAAGCAAATCTGGCGAAATTTTGGCATGGTTCCGGGGCAATTCCGAAGAAAAGGGAAATACCCCAAAAGAAATAGAAAGTTTGAAGATGGGCTCAACATTGCTGCGGGCTCCGAAACTCCAAACTTTCGAAACCTCAAAATCTCCGCAAAATCAAGAAGGGCTCAACATCACTGCGAGCTCCAAATTCCCAAATTTGCAAAGATCTTCAGGTATGCTATCACATCATGCTACTCAATTCAATTTACAAAAAGTACATGCATGAACATCTAGATTTGCATAAAAACGCATTATCATGATGAGCAAAAAAAAAAAAAAAAAAAAAAAAAAAAAAAAAGAAACTTTCTCAAAAAAAAAAGGGGAGAAAGAAAAGAACAAAAAAAAAGAAACTTTCTCAAACAAAAAAAAAAGAAGAAAGAAACAGCACAAAAAAAAAAAAAAAAAAGGCCGCGTGGCCGTACGGATCTGTCCGTACGGCCCACAAAAAAAAAAAAGAAAAAAAAACGTGTGAAAGAAGAAATCACGTGGAAAAAAATAGAGAAGAAGAATAGAAAGAAAAAAAAAGAAAAAAAAAGAAAAATGAAAAAAAAGAGAAGAGACACTTTTTTTTCCATCCTATTCTTTACATGGAGTTTTCTTGAAAGAAAAAGAGAGAAAACTTACTTGAAGCCATTGATGGAGAAGAAGAAGGAAAAAGCTTGAAGATCCTTGAAGAAGAAAAACTCTTGGTCTTGGAGCTCTCTTGAGATTGTTGCAAAAGAAAGCAATAAGAGCAAGAGATCCTACCTTCCTTTGCTTTTATAGGAGAGAGCAAATCAAAGAAGGAAACAAAGAAGAAAGGTAAGTGTTACTAATTAGTAACCTTACCAAAAGAGAAGGAATTAGAAAGATTCTTTCCCAAAAAGAAAGATGTCTTTGAGAGATTTTCTCCCAAAATCAATCAATGAGAGATTCTCTCCAACAAAATAGGAGATTGAAGATTCTTTCCCAAAAAGAAAGATACCTTGAGATATTCTCTCCCAAATTAAGGGAAGATGAGAGATTCTCTCCCATAAAGATATTTTTAGATATTCTCTATCCAAATGAGATATCTTTAGATATTCTTTACAAAAATGGCCCCACATGAGATCTAAGCCATCCTAAAAAGCTTAAGGTCCCATGGGTTAGCCCATATGAGCCAGGTTTGACCACCTAGGCACTAAAAAAAAAAAAATGGGCTTTTAGTCAGAAAAAAAATCCCTCTTACCAAGAGCATACAAAAATGGTTTCATGCCTCTTTTGAGTTGATTGAACCATACAAAAAAAATTCCAAGCCCCATGAGCTTCCAAAAATCAAACCATCCAGCCTCATATACCAAATTGAGCCAAAATCTTGAAATTGACATTTCACAAAAATCCAAACCACTCCAATGGACCCACACAGTCCCAAAGAGTGACCAAAAACCAAATCCTGGTCCCCTAACTTGCCACATACAGCTTGTTAGGTCACAAGACCAAAACAAAAAACCAAATCCCGATCCCCCAACTTGCCACATACAGCTTGTTGGGTCACAAGGTCAAAACCAAAACCCGACCCCCTAACCTGCCACATACAGCTTGTTAGGTCACAAGGTCAAAAACAAAAGCCCAAATCCACATCCCTCATGTCATCTTCAAAACTTTGCCTCGAGATGGTGTGTGATTCCTTTCACTACCATAAAATTCCCCTGGAAGCTCAAAGGCTACTCTACCAAAGGAAAGATTGCTCAAAGACTCTTGGTCAAGACACAAGCTCTCCTTCAAAAATCTCTTCGAGGCACATCGACTACAAAAGTCAAGCAACTCGTCGCTGTACCTCGAGGGGGCATTTGTTGACACCAAAAATGTCACTTTGCCTCTTCAACATCAAGAAAGCTGCATGAAGTCGCAACCTGCCATAAATAGGCAATGCAACTTCTCCAAAAAATCAAATCTTGTCAGAATCAAACAAAAACTGCAAGATCCTTCAAGATAGCCAAGAGAAGAGTACACATGAAGTTTCGGGCCATTTCAGAATCATTTGGCCTAACTTCGCTTCTCCGACAGCTAAAATGGCGCTCCCGGCGGCGACATCATCGGGGACGTCAAAACTTCGATCGGAGCCTACAGATGACTCCAGCATGTCCCAAAAGGGCTCCATGCCAAATTTCAAGTCAAACCGACAACGTTTGACCCTCCATCAATGCTCGAGCAGCAAAATCAAGCCTCCCGGCGGTGGGAACCACCGAAGCCTTCGCTCATCAAACCAAGTGCATGAGTGGCTTCAACATGCTTCCAAAAGGCTGCACGTCAAATTTCAGGTCATTCTGACAACGTTTGACCAGGTTTCGATGCTTCGAAAGAAAATCAAGCCTACCGGCGGCGGAGCAACCCGGGACCATGACATCCAAAACGGAGCCCATGGAACGTCTCAAAATGACTCCAATAGGCTCCCCGTCAAATTTCAGGTCAATCGGACATCGTTTGGCCACATATCAAAGCTCGGCATTTTCCCCGCAGCAAAATCAAGTGAAGCATCGACGGGACTCCAAACGGCTTCAAAACTCAAACGAAAGCCTATGGTTGGTCTTATTTATTGCTCAGGAGGCTCCACCTCAAATTTCAGGTCATTCCGACATCGTTTGACCAAGTTTCAACTTCTGGCGGAAAATCAGCAGCTTTACGCGACAAAGTCTTCGGCTTTCCCGGAAAATTGGAAACTTTGCACTCTAAAAATGCAAGGATTCTCATCAAGTTTTCTACAGGGAAATCAAGCCAAGAAATGAGAAGAAATGTCAAGAAAAATACAGAAGAAAACGGCGACGAAAAAGACCTCAAAACGACCGCAAAACGGGCTCCGAAGGGGAAAATTCCCCTAGGCCTGCGACCATGGCCCATGGTCGCCGGCGACCATGGAAGTCCGGGTCACCGGATTTTCCGCCGGTGACCCGGTTTTCCGTCTTTTTTCGCGTTTCGCGCACTTTGGCCCCTGTGGTTTCCTGAAAATGTGATTTTTAGTGCTTGAAATTGACTCATATCCTCCGACATCCGTCAAAATCACGGGTCAACCTCCAAAAGCATAAAAACATCATTGATCGCTCCAAGATCGCCAACCGGCTGACCAAGAAAGTGCACTTTCTGTCCGACCGATCGTGAAATCGACAAGACAGATGTCACCGGCCCGCTCTTAGCTATCAATGTCTGAAGTTACATGTTCATCCGATATCGATCAGCATGTAGATCCATCGATGATCATCGCCAGAAGAATTCCAGAAGACACGGCATGGCCCGCGACTCTTCGACTGCTCGGCGACCAATTAATGTGGTTAATTGACTAGCTTTATTGCAGTCATTAATTCATTTCTTTGGACGGCCCAATCAGAAGCAAGCATTTGGGAGTTACAAGTCAATTGATTCATGGCATTTAACCCATGAAACTCCTCCCATTATGGTAATTAAGGTGATTAAAAGCCCTTAATCTCCATCGGCCAATCAGATTCAAGGAAAAAGGAGTTACAAAATCAAGAAATAAATCTTGTAACTCCTCCCATTAAAGCCATTAAAGCTCATAAACTCTCCTAAATGGCTACCAAAAGCCTATAAATAGGAGAGCATTCCATTGAAATCAGGATCAGAGAGAAAAAAACGAAGAAAAAGATCAGAAAATCGAGATCGATCAATCGGAGATCACTTCCAAAGCACCACAGATCCAGAAATCTGAGAGAAAGAAAAAGAGAGAAAAACTCTGCTGAAGTTCTGCACCAGCCACCACTACAAGGTGACAAAAGTCCCTTGGGGGGCACCCCCCCCCCAAGGTCCTTGCCTTCTCCCGCTGCCTCCAATGGCTTAGACGTGGCTTTTCAGCCCGTCTACTTAACTTTTTATTGGACATAGGACCTTCTCTTGGTCTTTGTCCTCTAAAAACCTGAGGTTATAGCCAAGCCAAGCGAATCAAGAGCATCCTCTGTTCTCATCTGCATGGATGATGGCGAAGCCCACACATGGCTTGCGACCGTCAATCTGAACGAGTCCCCCACAATCTCCTGAAAAGTTAGATCCTCATTTTCTTGCTTTTCATTGTAGTTTGTATTTTTCTAAAAGAGACAAAAATCACAACTCTTGTCTTTCATTATTGATGAGAATTGTAAATCGGCTATAAACGCCAAAATCGGCTATAAATGCCAAACAAAATCGCCTTTCACGGTAAATCAAGAAAATGTCTCTTTTCTTAAATATTTGTGCAATGGAAAACTTGAAAGAAGTTGATTTCCTTTTTACTTGCGAAGGTTGATCTCCGGATTACCACTTGCAATTCCAAGTAAAATAGAAAATCTGGCACACCCACACAAAAAAATGTTGAAACACGCTTCAGGCCCGCCAGGGCGCGAAAGGGCCGGACCCGACGGACTCCCACGTTCCGCCGACCCCGGTAGCCGCCCCGCGGCGCCTCGGAGCGCGTTCCATCAGTGACACATATGAATAACAAGTATCAGAATGAGCAATGACCATTAGCGCATTCCAAAAGTAAGGTTAAAGTCTAAACAAAAGATCATTTAATTACATCCCCCAAATAGAGGCCAACAAAGGCCAATGTAAAGTAAGTATAGATTCCCAAAAGAATAGTATCCACAACCCAAAATGTTACGCAACTCGGACAACCGTATGTCTAGACGAGATCATCGGCATGCTACTCAACTAATCGCTGCGGTTCTCCAACCGCCTCCTCGTGCTCCTCCTCGGGGTAACCAACGACTGGACCTGAATACCAAAAAGTGGGTCAAACACGACGGTTTGGGAGGTGGGTGAAAAGATATGACAATATAATAACAAATGAATTTACCTTCGAAAGTATTTAAATATGTTTAAACAATAATTTTCATGAAAGGATAAATCATTTACTCAAAACATATATGCAATGTAAAACGAGTAAAGGTACCAAGGAAATGGGAAACAAACAAGATAGCATCCACACGAAGCTAAATCCTCTATCACCGAAGTGACAAGAGCATATCGAGGCGCTGACTTCAGTCACCGAAGTGAGGAAGTGCAACAAAATCTCCATATACATATATAATAATATGGGACGGGACCATGGTAGCAAACCGGGTATCAGGAATCACGGTAGCAAACCGGATATCGGGAACCACGAGAGCAAGCCGGATATCGGGAACCACGAGAGCAAGCCGGGTATCGAGACGCGACAACGGTTATTAAACCGGGTATCGGGATCCAAACTGTAGCTGGCGGGACGGGAGGGGGATCTCCAAGTTGGTAGATCAGACTAACAAGGTCATCCAAGCTTAGTGGTGCCGACTCATAGGTCAATTCACATAAATCGAGACATGTATAAGAAATACACATGATGCAATAACACAAAAGGGCGGGACGGGGTGTTCGAAGGCACAAATATCATTTTATATCGGGCAAAGTATAGCCGGGCTAGCAATAAGCTAAAATACAGTTTCAATACTTTTGGGAATGATAAATCATAATTCATGAGTTTCGGGAATGTATATAAAAATTCGGGAACAATGCAATATAATTGGACTTTCAAAATTTCGGAATAAATATCGGGATTTAAACCAATTCAAGGTGAATAGGGGTCCCGTATGTCGATCTCAATATAAACTTGGTACTCCTTGAATTTGGGACATTCCGGGCTCCTTACACACCTCGGAGATTTTCCAAAACTTCAATGAATCTTTGCGATGTGGTTTCCTTCTCAAACAGGCTTCATACATTATCTCATAAATCTGCCCGACATAAGGGATTCCCAAAAGAAAACCTTTCCCGTGCTCCAAAAGTGGTCTAGGCCCAAGAGGGGGTGCGCTTGAGCGGACCAAGGTGTGCTCGAGTGGACCCAGGCTGCGCAGGAAGATGGACAGACAGCAAGTCTGCCACCTCGAGGGCCAAACGTCCGCTCGAGCGGACTGCCTGGGCGCTCGAGTGGACATCTGGCCGCTCGAGCGGGCAGTCATTTTGCCGCCTGAGTTGCAGTTAGATTGACTGTGTGCTTGAGCGGCCTGGGATGTGCTCAAGTAGGCAGTCAAACTCTACTGCTCGAGAATGGCCATTCTGGCCTTCTTTCCCTTTTTCTCCTACACATTTTTCCTACAATAAAAAGGCCTCCTCGCCTTCAATAATCACTCACCAAATCTCTTCAAACAGTACTTAAAACTCCCATCAAAACTTCAATCAACATTTAATCCCAAACATCTCCTTCTCCACATTCAATCACCAAAGAGAAAGAAAGGAAACACACCATCACAAGGTTCATATTAGCCATAAGCAAAAGATAAAACAAGGAGCTATAAACTACATTTCCATGACAATAAATGAGCTAACAACAACCCCTTTCATGAGCATTTATTTGACAATGAATGCAAGTTAAACAAATATTAATGGAGACAACAAGATCAATCCTATTTGTCATAAAACCATTTAACACTCCAACAAGTAAATCAAGCTCTAATCAAGCATTCCAAGCCAAATGTTCAATCTACAAACAAAACCCCAAAAAATACAAACCCTAAATGTGTCAAAACAAGAAACAAGAAAGGGTTTGCAATAAAGGAAATAGAGCTTGCCTAAGGCTAGGAGGATACATATCCAAGAGATTGAAGGGATTACTTACTTGAGAGTTCTTCAAAACACTAGATTGGCTCAAGGAAAGTCTTGGAATGGGAGGTTTTCTCCACCAATGATATCAAGAGAGAGCTTTAGTGGAGAGGAAGAAGATGATGGCACTCATTTCTCATTTTGTGTAAGGTTGGTGGTGATTTAGTGAAAGGAAAAGTAAGAGGGAGGAAAGGAAGAGGAAAACCCTAGCTTGGGTGACTCTTTTGTGCTGGAAAGGAGGAATAAGAAGATGGTTTCCCTTTTTATACAAATGGGGTATGGGCTCCACCACTAGAAATCTTGTGGGGCTGAAATCATGGTTTTTGGGGCTTCGAACGAATTCGACCAAGAAAGGAAAAATGATCACCGATATATCTAGTTCCAAAAAGTATATGTTTCGAGGGTTTCGGGGATATCAAATTTTGTATCCAGATTTAGTGTAAACAGACTGTTTTACCCTCAATGCTAGGGAAGTCGGGTTTCGGGGTTTCGGGCGGGGATGAGATAACATGAAAGTTGAAGACATTAACAAGATGAGTAAAACGGGGTTGAAATACAAATTACCGGAAACTTGTATAGTTCCCCAAGTAAGCGCAAAGTCATAAAAGGAAACCCCAAAAGGCCCCACTAATCACAAAGGCACTCGAAATTCCCCAAAGCTATAACAAAAGTTATTCTAATCCCAATTTAACCACAACCACTAATCACACTTAGGACTAACACATGACTTAATTAGTACTAATTGAGGTCACTCGGGTCGAGGTTTTACAGTGAAAGCTCGTGCTAGAGAGGGGACTCTGATTCGCCAGGTTGAGGAGGTTGACAACGATCTCTGGAGAAAGACTCAAGAATACGAGCAATGGCAGATTCTGTGGGAAGAACTTCCTCGCGCTGCAGATGGATTACAACGGTCTGCCGCATTTTATGGAAAGATGTTGAAGAAGCGTGGCCTGGAAGCTTTAGAGGCTAAGGCCAAGAGTTTACTTGAGGAGTTGAATCTTTGGTTGAAGACCATGCTAGACTGAGCTCCTGATTTTTGTAGCAAACTCTTTTCTTCTTTTCTTTAGTACCTTCATGTAGAAACATCTTTGGTACTCTATGTATCTTTCACTTAAATTCGTTTTTTGATGAAAATAAGCAAAAGTTGGATGAGAATGTTTGTTTGAAAACTTGATCAAAAGGTTGTCATTTTGTGAAAATCTTTTGTCAAAGGATTGTTTTGGCATGAGAGCCAGATTTTATGGAAAAAAGCTAGGTTTTTTTATGGGATGAAAGCCGAACTTTGAGATGGCATGAAAGCCGAATTTTGAAATGGCATGAAAGCCTGATTTTGTGGCGTAAAAGCCAAGATTTGGGATGATGGCCTGAAAGCCAAAATTTTGTAGCATGGAAGCCCCCTTTTTTTTTGTGGCATGGAAGCCGAAATTTGTTTTCGACATGGGAGCCAGATTTTGTTTTTTGGCATGGGAGCCAAAATTTATTTTTGGCATGGGAATCGAAATTTGTTGTTTTGGCATGGGAGCCAGAATTCGTTTTTGGCATGGGAGCCGAAATTTGTTTTTTTGTTTGTTAGCGTGAAAGCCAGATTTTTTGAAAATCAGGTTTTGCTTTGTTGGCGTGGAAGCCAAAATTTTGACTTTTTTGGCGTAAAAGCCGGGTTTTCGGCATTTATAGCCGATTTTGTGGCGTTGATAGCTGATTTTGTGGCATTGATAGCTGTTTTCTTTGGCATTTATAGCCGATTTTGGTGTGAGTGCCGATTTTGGCGTAAGAGCTGGGTTTTTGGCATTTATAGCCGATTTTGGCGTGAAAGCCTATTTTTTGGCATTGATAGCCGGTTTTGGCGTGAAAGCCGGGTTTTTTTTTTTGCATTTATAACCCTTTTTTAGCATTTATAGCCGGTTTTTGGTTTTAAAAAATGCAAGTAACGACTAAAAGTTGCCTCCCTGCTGAATGTTAATGCAAGTATCGATGGAATGTCACCTCCTTACTCATTCGGTTGCGAGTATTGATGGAATGTCGCCTCCTCGCGGATTGGGGTGCAAGTATCAACTAAGCGTCGCTTCCTTGCTTTTTGTTTTGGGGGTACTGACTTGGTGTCGTTTCCCCACGACTTTTGAAATTTGCAGTTTTCTCAAACTGTTTTTTTTTAATTTTTAAATTTGGGTTGTGGATATCAACTTGAATGTTGCGTCTCCATGATTTGAGGTTTCTTAGAACCTTTGAAATTCGGGTTGTGGATATCAACTTGAATGTGCATCTCCATGATTTTTTTTTGAAATTTTGCAAGTATCAACGAGGTGTCGATTCCTTACGATTTTGAGGTTTTTGAAGTATCGAATGGGGTTCGCATCCTTCCGATTTTTGGGTTTTGCAAGTATCGACTGCACATCGCTTCCCTGCGGTTTTTTTGAAAAACCATTTTTTTTGTTTAAAGACACGAGAGTCATAAATTTTGACTCAAAACCATCTTTTGTGGTAAAAGACAGGGCGAAATAGGGTGGAAATCCCTGAATCCTGATTTTTGTTTCAAACCATGAATTTTGGGTTCAAGGGTTGAAAATTTTGGTCAAGTTCAGGAAGAAGCTCCTAAACTTGGATTTTTTTAACAATGAAACTACGAAAGTAAGCATTGTTTTAAGAGTTTTTTTTTTTTTTTAGAAATTTCAATGTAAGGATGAAAATTCCGAAAGGAGTGGGTTTGACGATCTAGTACTGATGAATAGGCTTTGGTCGTGTAGTCGTCGCTCTGAGCCGGTGTAGGTAGTCTTCAAGGGTAGTACCACTTCAAGAACTTGCCGTTGATGGGCAGCATACATCTGTCTCCCTCCATATTTAGAAGAGCGTATACACCGTTAGAGAAAACTTTGTCGATGACGAAGGGTCCCTCCAATTTTGGTTCGAACTTGCCTCTGGATTTGTGGGTGAAAACCATTGGCCTTTTTACTGCAAGAACAAAGTCTCTCTTTTTGTAGGCGTGTTGCCTAACCTTCTTGTCGAAAGATCCTTCCATGCGTGCTTGGTAAAGCTCAATGCTTTGGAGAGCTTTGAGCCGTCTCTCATCGAGATTATCAAGCTCTTAGAGTCTCAATTTGACATTGCTTTCTTGCATCATGTCATTTTGCAAAAATACCCTCAAGGAAGGAATTTGTACTTCCAAAGGGACAACAGCTACGCATCCATAGACCAATGAGAATGGTGTGCTATGTGTTGGTCTTCAAATGGTGGTTTGATAGGCTCGTAAAGGTTCTGGTAGTTTGTCACCCCAGTCTCTTTTGTGACTAGAGACCATTTTCTTCAGAATTTTGCAGTGTCTTGTTGAAGGCTTCTGCTAGTCCGTTCGTTGTCCGGTTATATGGAGTCGAAGGAAAACTTTGGATTTTGTATTTATAGCAGAACCTGTAGAATCTATGATCCCGGAATTGTGGTCCGTTATCATGGACGAATCTTTTAGGTATGCTGAAGCGAAAAATAATGTTTGTGCTTAAGAACTGAAGGACTGATGAGGTCTTCATTCATTGAGCGTAAATGCTTCTGACCACTTGGAGAAATAATCCGTAGCGACGAATATGAAGCGATGACCTTTGCTTGATGGGGGAAAGATGAGACCTATGATGTCCATACCCCAGGCTTCAAAAGGCCATGAGATTGCTGTAGGATGTAGCCATTCTGGAGGCATGTGGACATAATCTCCATGAAATCGGCATTGTTGACAGTGATTAGCAAATCGCATTGCATCAGCTACCATGGTAGGTCAATAATAACCTAACCTTTTTATCTGATCATAGAGCTTAGGACCAACCTGATGGGCTCCATAAAGACCAGCATGTACTTATTTGAGAGTTTCCTCAAGCTCTTATTACGACAAGCAACGTAGAAGTACTCAATTTAGGATTTTCTGTAAAGTGTTTTTGAAGGAATATCCAAATGAAAGTTTGGAGCTAGTCTTTGAATGCTTACCCGTTCTTTTGGATCTTCAAGTAGGATTCCAAACATAGTGTAATAGATGAACGGATCCCTCCAGTCACTGATCGGAGGTCTGAGGATGGATATCCGACTTCCAAACACTTGGTGGCATTCAGCAACTGCTTGGTGTGTGTTAAGAGGAGGGTAAATTCTTCTTTGACACACTATAATTTGCATGTTTTCCCCTTCTTGGATCGCCATGGATGCGACAAGTTCAACCAGGGCATCTACACGGATGTTTTCACCTCTGAGGATATGACTGATGTGATAGATGTCAAACTTTTGTTGAAGCGATTGCGCCTTGTTGTAGTAAGGCAACAAATCGGGCTTCCTGACTTCAAATTCCTGATTCATCTGGTTGACGTTCAGTTGAGAGTCCCCAAAAGCTTCCAGTACGGTGATGCAGAATTCGAGGGCAAGTTCCAATCCTACAATCAGGGCTTAGTCTTCAATTGCATTGTTTGAATATGGTTCCAGTAGCGAGAAAGCGTGTGGAAGTATGTGTTTTTTGGGACTGACAAAGAGAATGCCAATTCCTGATATTTGCTTTCTTTTTTCATTTGTCCCGGTTGCGCCATTGAAGTACATTTCCCAGGAAACATTTGATGAGGAAGTCTCCACAGTGTAGACAGGTCTGGGAGATCATACCTGAGTGAAGAATCTTTAGGCAATGGATGCTTTGCGAGAAAGTCTGCTAGAGCTTGGCCTTTGATTGTTTTTTATGGTACAAACCTAATATCGAATTACGATAGAAGGACGGACCATTTTGCCAGTCGAGCATTGAGAGAACTTGCTTTAGTGACGGGGACCTTTAAGAGGTTGATCCTCGAAATCAGATAGATTGTGTTGGACAGCAGATAGTAACGTAGCTTTTGTACAGCGAACATCACTGCAAGGCATTCTTTTTTTACTGGAGAGTAGCGATGCTCTGCACCTACTAACATGCGGCTGAGGAAATATAGAGAAGCTTCTTTTCCTTCGTTGTTTTCCTAGGCGAGTAGAGCGCCCAAAGAATAATCGAGAGCTCTTGTGTACAAGATAAATGGTTTTCCAGTTGTGGGGGTAGCCAACAATGGAGGTTTGGTCAGGTATGTTTTGATGTCTTGAAATGCAGCTTCCCACTCGGCATCTCAAACAAAGTCCACACCTTTCTTCATCAAGCGAGAGAATGGACGACACTTCCCTGACAGATTAGAGATGAACCGTCGGATGTATGCCAATCTTCCTTGGAGCCCTTTTAGTTCTCTTAGGGTCCTTGGAGGGCATTTCTAGGATAGCTATGACTTTGGTGGGGTCAAGTTCTATTTAGGCTTTCCAAACTATGAATCCGAGAAACTTATCCGATGAGACACCGAAGAAGCATTTTAGTGGACTCATCTGCAGTTTGTGTTTGCGAAGTCGGAGGAAGACTTCTCGAAGATCTTTGAGATGGTTTTCTTTTCTTCGACTTTTGACAGCGAGGTCATCAACGTAACATTCGACCATCTTGTGCTGCATATCTTGGAACATCTTCATCATAGCCCTCTAATATGT
Organism: Umbellularia californica; assembly: GCA_028538565.1. Taxonomy (NCBI): domain Eukaryota; kingdom Viridiplantae; phylum Streptophyta; class Magnoliopsida; order Laurales; family Lauraceae; genus Umbellularia; species Umbellularia californica. The sequence goes on along the minus strand of JAPQWN010000002.1, from coordinate 70,450,836 downwards.
TGCACCGGCATTTTTCAGACCAAATGGCATGACAGTGTAGCAATACACGCCAAACGGAGTCTGAAATGATGTATGCTTTTCATTTTCAGGATGCATCTTTATCTGATTGTAACCAGAGAAACCATCTATGAATGTCATTCACTCAAATCCGCAGGTATTGTCAATCATCACCTCCGGTATGGGGAGCAAGAATTCATCTTTAGGGCACACATTATTTAGATCTCTATAGTCAATACAGACCCAAATCTACCCATTTTTCTTTGTCACGGGGATAATGTTGGCTAACCATTCAGGATGCTGTTCCTTGCGAATGAAGCCAATGCTTTTGAGTTTCTGAACTTCTTGTTCAATTTTGTCCATCATGTCAGGACGGAATCTTCTTTGGCCTTGTTTGACAGGCTTGATTTCTTTTTGCAAATTGAGTTTGTGGACTGCTACTTTGGGGTCTAAGCCAGGCATTCGGCATTAGACCATGCAAAACAATCAACGAACTCATGAAGAAAAGAGTTATACTCGGATAACTCATCATCCTTTATATTCTTGCTTATGAATACAGGACGTGGGTTATCAGGTGTCCCCAAGTCTATCTTTTGAACAGGATCTTCTGTTGGAAGGTTTGAGGTGATTCCTCCATAATATTTCGGAGGCTTCCAACTCAACATGGCCTTTTGAAGTTCCAAAGGTGTTTTCAGACTAAGGCTCTGCTTTTGTCTATAGGTCTTCTTGATCAGTACTCTTCTCAAGACTTGCTATGAGATAGTCCCAATCATTTGTTGAAACTGGGTCGAAGTAGGGCACTTCTTTTGGAGACGATGGTTCTTCTGGATCAAAAAATCGTGTTTCCGTGTCGTCGGACAATTCCTTTTCATTATCAGGGAAATCGTAACGATTGAATGAACTTCCTGGATCCTTGAGGGGTGATTCTTCAAAGAGATATCCAAGGAGATTAATGTCTTCATGAACACTAGATGTTGAGGCATGGCTGGCAAAGCGACTCTGCAGCCTTTGTGTCAACTGTCTCATGGGAGTGTTGGGATCATACCCCCAACCTGCATGAAGACTTGTCTTTATGAAGGTGGAGTTTCCAATCCTCTGGTTGACTTCTGGTTAAGGTGTCTTCCAATGGTGTAAGAATACCACGGCCTCCTCCCAAACCATTGGATTCTGAGCATCTAGCCCATTTTCTTCATGATAGCTTGTGCCATTGGACTATACAGGGATAGTTGAGACATACCTTTGTTTTGGAAAGGCTCAAGCGAAGAATTTGATGAAGAAGCTTCTGATCTATGGAAAAAGATTGGCTTTTCTTTTGCCGTAGTTGTCGGAACGATGAAGAAAGAAAACGCAGGGTCTTCCACATCGGCAAGTTTCTCCAATGGAGTGATAGCAGGCTGAACTTGCTGAGTATCAGCTTGGCTTGATGGTATATAATCTTTTGGCTCTGAATCCGAATTTGTGTCTTGTATGATAGACATGAAAGAGACAACAAACTTGCCCCTAGTCTTTTGTTTTGTCTTCTTCGCTTTGGTAGTGATTACCAAAGATTTGGAGGGTTTGAGAGAGACAATGAAGGGAGATAGATTGCTCTCTTTGGATTTGCCTAAATTTTTGTTTTCTTCCGACAATTGCTGAGGAGCCTTGCCCTTCTCTTTCTAGAGATTTTCAGCAAAGGGTGTTGTTTCTTCCTCCTTTTCTTCTTTTTCATCTTTGTACATCTGAGCATCTGCAAAACGAACATCTTTGCCTTTGAAGGGCTTTTTGTCTGCAAACACCCGATGTATCAAGCAATCTGATGGACTCTCGGATTTCCGTCCTCTCCTTCTGCAGTCAGGGGCTGCCTGGGTCTTGGCGGAGGAGGGAGATCGCGGGTATCAACTTTTTGTACGGGTATGCCAGATTTACTATTCTACTTGGAATTTGGAATGGTGATGATCCGGAGATTCACCTTTACAAGTAGAAAGGAAATCGATCCTTTTTTCTAACTTTTCAAATTGCATAAATATTAAGAAAAGAGACAAGTTTGTTTTTGAGAATGTCGTATGAGGCGTTTTTCTTGTTTGTTTGCCGTGAAAGACGATTTTGTGCCGTGAAAAGCGATTTTGCCGTGAAAGGCGATTTTACAAAACTCATCAAATATAAAAGACAAGAATTGTGATTTCTTTTTGTCTCTTTAAAAAATACAAACTACAATAGAAAAGAAAGAAAATGATTCTAACTTCTCAGGAGATTGTGGGGACATGTTTAGATCGACGGTCGCAAGTCATGTATGGACTTCGCCATCGCCCTTCAAATGAGAACTCTTGATGCTTTGATTCTTCGGCTCGGCTCCTAACCTCAGTTTTTTAAAGGATAAGGACCAAGAGGAGGTCCTGTATCCAATGAAAAGCCGAGTAAAAGGGCTGAAAAGCCGCGTTTAGGCCATGTTGTAGAAGGAGAGGACCTTGGGGGGGTGCCCCCCCAAGGGACATTGATCACCTTGTAGTGCTTCTGGTAGCAAAGTAGCAAGACTTGGTCTCTCTCTTGAATTTTCTGGATTTTCAGAGCTTGGGATCACAATTTTGGATTCTTTTTTTTATATTTCCATTCTTCTTGGAATGGACCTCCTTTTATAGGCTTTTGGTAGCCATGAGGTGTTTATTGGCATTGATGGCCATGATGAGAGAATTGATGATATTGATGAGAGGAGTTACAGGTTTTGTTTCTTGATTTTGTAACTCCTTTTTCTTGGCTTGTGATTGGCCGATGAAGGATAGTGGGCATTTAATCACCTTTAATCTTCATGATGATGGGAGTTTCATGGGTTTAATGCCATGATTGCTTGGATTTGTAACTCCCAAATGCTTGAATCTGATTGGGCCGTCCAAAATAATGAGTTAATGACCGCATTAAGTAGTCATAAACGGGTCAATTAACGAAATTAAGTGGTCGCCAGGGCAAGTGAAGAGTCGCGAGTCGCACCGCGTCTTTTGGGATTCTTCTTGTGATCATCACAGGTGGATCCACACATTGTTTGATGTCGGATTGCGATGCAATTTCAGACATTGGTTGATGATGGTGGGCCGGTGACATCTGTCTTGTCGATTTCACGATCGGTCGGACAGGAAGTATACTTTCTTGGTCAGCCGGTTGGCGATCTTGGAGCGATCAGAGATGATTTCATGCTTTTAACGGCGGATCCAAGATGTCGGTGAAGATCAGTGGTTTTCAAGCATCAAAGATTGGATTTTTAGAAAATCGCAGAGGCGGGAACACTCGAAAGGCGAAAAGGATCGGAAGACGGGCCATTCGGGGAGAAATCCGGCGACCTTGGGCCTGGGTCGCCGGCGACCTTTGGCCAGGGTCGCCGGCGACCGTGGGCCAAGGTCGCCGGCGACCATAGGGCTTTGGCCCTTTTGGTCGTCGAGCTTCGTTTTCGGCCGTTTTTCCTTCTTTTTTTGCTCCTTTTTTCTTCTATATTTTTCTTGACATTTTTCCTCAATTATTGACTTGATTTTTCTGGAGAAAACTTGACGAGAACCCACGCAAAACCGGAGCACAAAGTTTCCCTTTTTTTGGGAAAGCCGAAGACTTTGTAGCCGATTTTTTGTCAAGAGTCGAAACTAGGTCAAACGATATCGGAATGACCTGAAAATTGAGGTGAAGCTTCTTTAGCAATGGATAGGACCAACCATGGGCTTTTGTTTGAGTTTTGAAGCCGTTTGGGGTCCCGTCTATGCTTGACTTGATTTTGCTGCGGGGAAAATGCCGAGCTTTGATATGTGGTCAAACGATGTTCGATTGACCTGAAATTTGACAGGGAGCCTGTTGGAGTCTTGTAGAGACGATTCATTAGCTCCGCTTTGGATGTCATGGTCTCGGGGTGCTCCGCTTTGCAGTTTTTGTCTGATTCTGACAAGATCTGATGCTTGAAGTAGCTTTGCCTGTTTTGTAACAGGATACAGCTTCACGAGGCTTCTTGATGTTGAGGAGACATAGTGACTTTTTTTGGTGTCAACAAATACCCCCTCGAGGTACAACGACGAGTAGCTTTTTGGAGTCAATGTGCCTCGAAGAGAAACTTGAAGGAGAGCTTCCAACTTGACCAAGAGTCTTGACCAATTTTTTTTTTGTTTTTTTTTAATAGCCTTCTGAGTTTCCGGGGGAATTTTATGGTAGTGAGAGGGATCACGTACCATCTCAAGGGAAAGTTTTGAAAATGACATGGGGAATTTGGATTTTGGGTTTTGGATTTTGGTTTTTGACCTTGTGACCTAACAAGCTGTATGTGGCAGGTTAGGGGGTCGGGGTTTGATTTTTGATTTTGACCCTTGTGACCCAACAAGTTGTATGTGGCAGGTTGGGGGCTCAGATTTGGTCTTTTGGTTTTGGTTTTGGTTTGGTTTGGTTTGGATTTTGATTTTTCTTTTGGTCTTGTGACCTAACAAGCTGTATGTGGTGAGTTAGGGGACCAAGGTTTGATTTTATGTGGATTGTCAATTTCCAGATTTTGGGTCAATTTGGTTCATGAGGTTGGATAGTTTGGTTTTTGGAAGCTCATGAGGCTTTCTTTCTCTATTTTTTTTTTTTTTTGAATGGTCCAATTAACTCAAAATAGGCATGGGACATTTTTTTTTTTTTTTTTTTTGCTCTTGGTAGGAGGAATATTTTGACTAAAAGCCACTTTTAGTGCCTAAGTGGTCAAACCTGGCTCATGTGGGCTAACCCATGGGACCTTAGGCTTTGGAGATGGCCTAGATCTCATATGGTGTCACTTTTGTAGAGAACATCTAAAAATATCTCTTTTGTGTAGAGAATATCTAAAAATATCCTTACTTTGAGAGAATCTCTCAAGTTTCCTTCTTTTTGGGAGAGACTTTCTTAAAATATCTTTCTTTTGGGAAAGTAGCTAAATTTTAGTTTTGGGCTTGTAGGAGCAAGCCGGCTCATGCTGATTTTGTTTGTTCTTTGGGAGGAGGGTAGGTTTCTCCTCTTTCATGTAAGAGAGAGGGTAAAACCGATTCTCCTTGAGAAGGGCCAGGTATGCTAACTTTGTAGATGTTCGGAACCTCCTTTGTTTCGGTGAGGGTCTCGGGGACCAGGTTTTGGGGCAAACCTGGTTTCTTGTGGGTTGAGGCTTCGTGGGAGCGCCACGGGCTTCAGGCTTCTTTGCGTTCGCCCTTGGTGCCATGTTAGTGACACGTTGCAGGGCGGTTTTCTGCTTCTTGGCAGGTACAGTTTCTTCTGCGGGGAGTGGGAATGGTCCCAGCGACCCAAAGACGATGGTCCTGGGAGTTGAGGTTGACCCGGTGTTTTGAGAGTTGTCGAGGGAGATGACGCTTCGGCAACTGGCAGGGCGCTTATACTTGTTTTGCTTGTCTTGGAGCATAAGCTGGTACTTGTTCTCATCGAAAGTGATGGTCAATGAAGCTGCCATTGTTAGTTTTGGAAAACTTCTGAAACAAGACCAGATCCATTTGTAATCACAAGAATATGGTGATCATAAATGGAGAACAACTATAGTTTTGTCTTTTCAAATCACTTGAGGGGACATGGTCTAGCCCAAGCAAGATGAGGAAGGCAAAAAGCCATATAGGATACAATTGTTCTAAAATACAAGTATGGTAGGCTCAGGGTGAGCATTTCAGTGACTGCTAGAAGCAATTGTAGACCTTAATTCAAATTACCGAGAAGCAAAGCTCACTCAAGGTAAAATGATATAAGGTTGGAGATACAAATGTGTCGGTCGCGAACACAGTAGACCCGAAAGCGCGTACTAGCACCGCTGGGCACAAATATTGCAAATCACATCCTTGGAAAGGACACGAGATGGGATTTTTTGAAAGGTCAAATTTGGATTCATAAAGGAGAGCAAACGGTATTCCAATCCGAACAAGGGCTCAAACATTTCTGCGAGCGCTAAATCCGAAAGGGAAAGAACCAGAATTTCTCGAATGTGAATACAATTGACGGAAGTTTTTTTTTTTTTTAAAAAAAGTCAAGACTGAGTTCATCAAAGAGAGCAAATGGTGTTCCAATCCTAACCAGGGCTCAAACATTTCTACGAGCGCTAAATCCGAAAGGAAAAGAACCAGAATTTCTCGGATGCAAGGCCAAACGTGACGGAAGTTTTTTTTTTTTGACGGTTTAAAATTGAATTCATCCAGGAGGGCAAATGGTGTTCCAATCCGAACCACAACTCAACATTTCTGCGAGCGTTAAATCCGAAAGGGAAAGAACTAAAATTTCTCAATTCTGAACTCAAAAAGTGAAGAATTTTTTTTTTTGAAAGGTGCACATAGGTTTCCAATTCGGTCTTATGAAACCTTAGTAGATAGATCAGCTCCTAGGTAAGGGTAGGATTACTTAATGAACCCGTTTGAAGAACCCTTGCCTCGAACAGTCTAGCTGTCTCCACACTCTGGACAAGGCTTTTCTTAAATCCACTTTAGTCAAAGAGCGCAAATGGTGCAACCTTAGTGTTTTTTTTTTTTTGAAAGGTTTCTAATGAACTCTTAAAAGAACAGAAGTGGTGTTCCAATCCGATCTGAACCACAACTCAACATTTCTGCGAGCGTTAAATCCGAAAGGGAGTAACAAAGTTTCTTTGAGTTTGAATTCAAAAGAGAAAAGACTGATTTTTTTTTTGTTTTGAAATTTTTTGTTTTGAAATCCCAATTGGACTGATCAAAGAGAAAAGATGGCCCAATCCCCGATATGAACTATAGCTGCAAACATTTCTGTGAGCTATCAAGTTCGAAGAGGAAAGGATCAAAATTTCTCAAAGTTGAATCTTGAGAAAGAGAGATCATTTTTTTTTTTTGAAAGAATTTGAAATGAAGTTTTTTTTTTTTTTTTTTGTTTGAAATCCCAATTGGACTCATCAAAGAGAAAAGATGGCCCAATCCCCAATATGAACGATAGCTGCAAACATTTCTGTGAGCTATCAAGTTTGAAAAAGAGAGGATCAAAATTTCTAAAAATTGAATCCAAGAAAAGAAATCAAAATTTTTTTTTTTGAAATGAAAAAGAATAACTAAAATCCCATCTCATGTTTTTTTAGATGCAAGAAGCAACATAGGCCACCAACTAGAAAGGAGCCAAGGGATCAAAGCATCACGTTCTCAAGTGAACGTGTCCCACTGGGTGTGCCAACTTGATGGACCCTCGGATTTCCGTCCTCTCCTTCCACACCCGGGGGCTGCCTGGGTCTCGGCGGAGGAAGGAGATCGCGGGTATCAACTTTTTGTATGGGTATGCCAGATTTACTATTCTACTTGGAATTTGGAATGGTGATGATCCGGAGATTCACTTTCACAAGTAGAAAGGAAATCGATCCTTTTTCTAACTTTTCAAATTGCATAAACATTAAGAAAAGAGACAAGTTTGTTTTTGAGAATGCCGTAGGAGGCGTTTTTCTTGTTTGTTTGCCGTGACAGGCTATTTTGTGCCGTAAAAGGTGATTTTACAAAACTCATCAAATATAAAAGACAAGAATTGTGATTGCTTTTTGTCTCTTTAAAAAATACAAACTACAATAGAAAAGAAAGAAAAGGAATCTAACTTCTCAGGAGATTGTGGGGACACGTTCAGATCGACGGTCACAAGTCATGTATGGACTTCGTCATCGCCCTTCAAATGAGAACTCTTGATGCTTTGATTCTTCGGCTCGGCTCCTAACCTCAGTTTTTTAAAGGATAAGGACCAAGAGGAGGTCCTGTATCCAATGAAAAGACGAGTAAACGGGCTGAAAAGCCGCGTTTAGGCCATGTTGTAGAAGGAGAGGACCTTGGGGGGGGTGGCCCCCTAAGGGACATTGATCACCTTGTAGTGCTTCTGGTAGCAAAGTAGCAAGACTTGGTCTCTCTCTTGAATTTTCTGGATTTTCAGAGCTTGGGATCACAATTTTGGATTCTTTTTTTTATATTTCCATTCTTCTTGGAATGGACCTCCTTTTATAGGCTTTTGGTAGCCATGAGGTGTTTATTGGCATTGATGGCCATGATGAGAGAATTGATGATATTGATGAGAGGAGTTACAAGTTTTGTTTCTTGAATTTGTAACTCCTTTTTCTTGGCTTGTGATTGGCCGATGAAGGATAGTGGGCATTTAATCACCTTTAATCTTCATGATGATGGGAGTTTCTTGGGTTTAATGCCATGATTGCTTGGATTTGTAACTCCCAAATGCTTGAATCTGATTGGGCCGTCTAAAATAATGAGTTAATGACCGCATTAAGTTGTCATAAACAGGTCAATTAACGACATTAAGTAGTCGCCAGGGCATGTGACGGGTCGCGAGTCGCACCACGTCTTTTGGGATTCTTCTTGTGATCATCACAGGTGGATCCACACATTGTTTGATATTGGATTGCGATTCAATTTCAGACATTGATTGATGTTGGTGGGCCGGTGACATCTGTCTTGTCGATTTCACGATCGGTCGGACAGGAAGTATACTTTCTTGGTCAGCCGGTTGGCGATCTTGGAGGGATCAGAGATGATTTCATGCTTTTGACGGCGGATCCAAGATGTCGGTGAAGATTAGTGGTTTTCAAGCATCAAAGATTGGATTTTTAGAAAATCACGGAGGCGGGAACACTCGAAACGCGAAAGGGATCGGAAAACAGGCCATTCGGCGAGAAATCCGGCAACCCGGATTTGCAGGGTGGCCGGTGACCATGCACCCAGGGTCGCCGGCGAGCTTGGGCCAAGGTCGCCGGCGACCATAGGGCTTTGGCCCTTTTGGCCGCTGAGCTTCGTTTTCGGCCGTTTTTCCTTCTTTTTTTGCTCCTTTTTTCTTCTGTATTTTTCTTGACATTTTTCCTCAATTATTGACTTGATTTTCTTGGAGAAAACTTGTCGAGAGCCAATGCAAAACCAGAGCACAAAGTTTCCCATTTTTGGGGAAAGCCGAAGACTTTGTAGCCGATTTTTCGTCAAGAGTCGAAACTAGGTCAAACGATGTCGGAATGACCTGAAAATTGAGGTGAAGCTTCTTGAGCAGTGGATAGGACTAACCATGGGCTTTTATTTGAGTTTTGAAGCCGTTTGGGGTCCTGTCGATGCTTGACTTGATTTTACTGCGGGCAAAATGCTGAGCTTTGATATGTGGTCAAACGATGTCCGATTGACTTGAAATTTGACAGGGAGCCTGTTGGAGTCATGTAGAGATGATCCATTAGCTCCGCTCTGGATGTCATGGTCCCGGGGTGCTCCACCGCCGGTAGGTTTGATTTTCTTTCAAAGCGTCGAAACCTGGTCAAACGTTGTCGGAATGACCTGAAATTCGACGTACAACCTTTTGGAGATATGTTGAAGCCATTCATATGCTTTGTTTGATGAGTGATGGCCTCGGTAGTTCTCGCCATCGGGAGGCTTGTTTTGGCTGCTTGAGCGTTGATGGAAGGTCAAACGTTGTCGGTTTGACTTGAAATTTGGCATGGAACCCTTTGGAGGTATTTTGGAACCATCCGTAAGCTCTGATCGAAGTTTTAGTATCTTCGATAATGTTGCCGCCGAGAGCGTTTGTTTAGCTGTCAAAGAAGTGAAGTTAGGCCAAACAATGTCGGAATGGCCTGAAACTTCAGGTGCACCTCTCTTTTGGCTGTCTTGAAGGATCTTGCAGTTTTTGTCTAATTCTGACAAGATCTGATGCTTGAAGTAGCTTTGCCTGTTTTGTAGCAGGATGTAGCTTCATGAGGCTTCTTGATGTTGAGGAGACATAATGACTTTTTTTGGTGTCAACACCGTCGTTGCCAACAAACTAAATGCATTGATGTAAAGTTGAAGGGACGACACCATTCTCGTGTATCCAGGGGCGTCCAAGAAGGATGTTGTAGCATGAATGGGTTCTTATCGCATACACAGTGACTTCAGAGACAAGATCACTGATTTGCAACTTGAATCTGATTTTATCGATAGGCCTTTGATTGCTCCCATCACATCCAAAGATGGATACAGATGTGTGACTCAGCTTGCTAGGTGGAATGCCCAGCTCGTCGAGTGCCGAAGTAGAGATGAGGTTGAGCACAGAACCTGGGTCGATCTGGACTCTGTGTATTGCCATCTCTTCAACGTACCCTGTGAAGTACAATGGTCGGTTGCGCTTTGTCTCGCCTAGCAGGAGGTCATCCTTATTGAAGGCGATGGTTGCACTTGCTGCTTTCTGAACTGAGAGGCATTTAATGCCTGATCTCTCGGTTTTCTTCTTTTCTCCCTTTGAGGAAGTATTTGATTTTTGACTCTATAGTCCATTTCAATTTGTAGAACTTGTGGGGCATGTTTGTCGACATTCACATTTTGTCTTTACAGTTCTGAAATGAGATTATCATGAGTGTGTGGAGACATTCGTAATAAGTCAATGATGTGCAGTCGTGTAGGTATGTGTTGAAGTGCTCAACCAAGTCATACTTGAAAGCCTCCATGGGGCCTGTATTTTTATTATTTTTGCCACTTGGGGCGTTTACAACTTACTTTCCCGAAGGATTTACATAAGAAGAAGAAGGTTGGCTATAATTTTTGTGGTAATCCCGACCAGAGCGGGTACCTTTACCAACTTCAAGAGCTTCTGGAGAAAGTTCTTCATTTGGAAGTTCACCCTCGTAATCAGGAGGTTGATCCTTCTCATTGGCCGAAGACGTCTCTGTACCATCATTATCGTCCTTAATGATTGCGTTGCATGGAGCATTTTCGAGAACAGGTCCCGAAGAGCATCTAGCAGCTTTTCTTTATCGGTCCAGACATCACCTATGCGGTCGGGTATCTGGGACCAGTTGACCGAGTTTTCATTGAAGAGGACTTCATCGGCCAGAGTTTCTTCAAGGTGATCGGTTAGAAGAGGTGTGAGTTTTGATGTCACAGTTTCAGGGGACGAAGGCTGAGAAGGTGATATCTCAGTGGAAGTCACCTGAGAAGATGTAGCTCCAGAAGATATACTACCAAATGGGGAGTAAGTGTCTTCGGCAGATGAAGCTTGAGAGGCACTATCATCCTGAACTATCACATTACAGGTTGCTCCCATAGGAGATGCCCCCAGAATAGACTGTTGAGAATCAGACTCATCCTCGGATGTAAGAGGATCATCGATTCAGCAGTTTTCTCCATTTTCACTAGTTAAGGGAGGAGGTACCTATTGATTTTCAAGGACTTCCAGTTCAGGATTTTGATTGCGACGAAGATTGTTGATACGATCTTGCTTTTGTTCTATGGCTAGACGCTGCAAGATCGTTGCATATTCCTCAAGATCAAGCATAGGAGCCAAATCTTCTTCTTCGTCTGCTCCTTGTGGTTCAACATAGTCGAGTCCCACTGGAGCATTGGTGGGTGCTGGATCGACAACATTTTCTTGAACAACCTCTTGGTCTTCTTCATCATCGGACCAGGATCCTTGTGGCTGTAAGGGGTTATACCAGATTGCTGGTATAAGGTGAGATTTAGGAATCCATTCTTCATGTAGAGGTATTCTCCTGTTTCAAGGGATTCCTCCCACTCGTCGCTGGCGGTGTCACTGGACTCGTATCCATCCATGGAGAATCTAATTACCGAGTTGCAAGAATATGATGCCGCTTGCGTAGCTTCATTTCTTAGCTATGGTGGCATGAAATCACTAAGGATGAATTTTCTTGCTGCTTTTGAATTCTTGGGGACGGACTCTTCTGTTGCCCCCAGTGAAGCAGTAGAAGAGGTCTCTCTGCCTTTTCAGAGACTTCTTGTTTTGGTTGAGCTTTCTCCTGCTGTTTAAGCTTGCGGAGTTGTTTCTTGGCTAGCCTTCGTTGTTGAGCAGTCGGCTTTGTTTTGACGATCTCCCAATTTTCATCTTCAAGGAGATCGGGATGCACCCATATAGTTTGTCCGTCTGGTGTTGGATAAGGAACCAACTCTTGAGACGTTTGAGTCATTTTTATCACCTTGAAGGAAGTAATGATTTTCTCCTTTGGTGACAATGAAGTTTGTCCACATGACACCATGTTGACGGGGCAAACCCATAGTTTTCATCGAAGGTGATGACTCCATTTTTCCACATCTCGTTGATCTTCTCTCTCACAAAGAAACATTGATTGAGAGGATGCGAGACTATTTGGTGGTATGGACAATACCGAGGATCATTGGTTTTGCCAACATTTCCCTGTCTTTTGGGGTCCGGCAATGTGAGTTTACCATTTGCTAAAAGCGCCTCGAAGATTTCTTCGACATCTTCATCGAATGGGTATTTTTTCTCTTCTCGTTCTTTGAAGGCGTCAGAGAGTTCAGGTTTCTTACCTGCAGTTTTATTTTCAGCTTTCTTCAGCTGTTGAGGAGCTGACTTGGTTTGCACATTAAGAACCTCTTTTTTCTTTGGTTTTGAGGTCGTAATGGTAGTCGGCACTTTCTTCAATGACTTTTGATTGTTGAGGTCTTTGAACACCATTTCAGCTTCCATAGAAGCTTCCAGAAGTTCTCCCAGGTTCTTTGATTTATTGCCGATGATCATGGAGCGGATTCTTGCTCTCATGTTATTACAGCAGATATCGACTAGTGGCGCTTGTGGCAGTACATATGAGCACTTGTATGCCATCGCTTTCCACTTGTGAATGAAGTCGTATGTTGACTCATTCTCTCCCTATTTTAGGCTGCAGAGCTGTGCCAAAGTAACAGGATGATCCTCACCTTTGGAGTGGGTCAGGAAGCATGTCTTCAGCATATTCCAGTTTTGAATGGGATTCTCTCGCAGAGTGAAGTACCAATCGAAGGCGGTACCTTTTAGGGTACTTACAAAGAGACGGATCTTTAGGGTATCTTGATCCGCGATAGCTCCTGTTAAGATCTTGAAGTGGATGGCGTGTTCTTTGACTGAACCTTTCCCCGTGTATGTTTGGAGAGTGGGTTGTTTGAATTTTGTAGGAAACGGTACCGAATCCATCGATAAGGGATATGGTGGCTTGATCCCATGTTCCTTTAGTCTATCCTCTTATTTTGCTTTGGCGAGGATGTCGCCAACGTCCTTTTCGGTAAAGGCGCATAACTTATTGTCTTCCCCTTTTACATCATCATTTTGATGATTCAGAGGAGGTTGATTATTTTTTTGACGCTAAAAAGCGAGAAGAAGATTTTCCATCAAAGCCTCAATCCTCTGCTAACCTTGCTCCAATTGTTGGATGTGTGTGGTCGTTTCATCAGGAGGTGGATTACGAGGTAGCTCGGAATTTGTAGCTAGGACATTCATCGCTCGGGATTCGAACGAAGAAATTGTCCTGGTGACTGAGCTGGGGCTCATTCTTGAAAAGTTTGAGGAAGGATTACTCCGTTGTCCTTGGCTTGAAAGAGTAGAAGATTCTTCCAGATGTCTTCATGTCCGGGAGACACTGCGAGTCACTGGATGTCGGACATGAAGTTTAGTTGCTGACTTCTGGCATCTTCTGGTTTTGCCAACCATGTGGACAGTAGCAACTTGGTCGGGTCTTTCTTTTTCGACCCATTTGTGGGAGACTTGGAGGATAGGATGCTGGGTCCTTTGCTTCTCTAGCCTCTTTTGTCGATACGACATGCGGCGACGTATGCGACGGGTAATTTGAGCTTCGGTCGGCTTTTGCTGGGCTTTGGCAATGGAGGATGTGCTCCTTCAAGCACAGCTGCTGAGCTTGTGTTTTTTTAAGCTAGGCATGGAAAGGATCCGGACCCGGTCCTTCAACTGTCATAGCGAAGCTTTGAATTTGGCGAGTTCGGCCTCTATTGAGATGAAGGGTCGAATTGCGGGAGTGCAGGCCTTGGCAGGTTCTTGTAGAGGCCTTGTGATACACGATTTGATTTTTGGATTGTAGGAGCAAGGTGGCTTATGGTGGGTTGACTTTTTTGTTAGGTGAGAGACTGGTCTTTCCTTCTTCATGTGTGCAAGAGGATAGAACCGGTTCTTTTTAAGAGAGGCCAGGTATACTGGCTTTGCAGATGTTTGAGACCTCCTTTGTTTTGGTAAATGTCTTGGGGACCAAGTCTTGGGGTAGACCTGTTTCTTTGCAGGTTGAAGCTTCGAGGGGTTACCACGGGCTTCAGGCTTATTTGTGTTTGCCCTTGGTGTCATGGCAGTGACTCGTTGCGGGGCAATCTTTTACTTATTGGCGGGTGCGACTTCCTCTACGGGAAGTGGGAATGGTCCCAATGACACAAAGACGATGGTCCGGGGAGTAGAGGTCGACCCGGTGTTCTGAGAGTTGACGAGGAAGATCACATTCCGACAATTAGCAGGGCGCTTGTGGGTGCGCTTGTTCTGCTTCTCTTGAAGCATGAGCTGGTACTTGTTCTCATCAAAGGTGATGGTTAATGAAGCTACCATTGTTAGTTTGGAAAACTTCTAAAACAAGACCACATCTATTAGTACTCACAACAATATGGTGATTATAAATGTAAAAGAACTATGGTTTTGTCTTTTCAAATTGCTCGAGGGAATAGGGCCCAGTCCATGTGAGGTGAAGAAGGCAAAAAGCCATAAAGGGTACAATTGTTCTAATCGCAAGTATAAGAGGCTCAGAGTGAGCGTTCCAGTGACTGCTAGAAGCAATTGTAAACCTTTAATCAAATTACCGAGAAGCGAGGCTCACTCGAGGTAAGATGATATAAGGTTTGAGATACAAATGTGTCGGTCGCGAATACTGTAGACCCGAAAGGGCGTACTAGCATCGCTAGGCACAAATGTTGTAAATCGCATCCTTGGAATGGACACGAGATGGGAATGTTTTTTTGAAGGGTCAAAATTGGATTCATAAAAGAGGGCAAATGGTGTTCCAATCCGAACATAAGCTACAAACGATATTCGCGAGCCATTGTCCGAAAGGGAAAGAACCAAGATTCCTCAGATTTGAACCCGAAGATGACGGAAATTTTTTTTTTTTTGAAAGTTTTTTTTTTTTTAAAGTTTTTTTTTTTTAGAGTTTTTTTTTAAGTTTTTTTTTTTTTTTTTTGAAAGAGCACACATAGGTTTCCAATTCGGTCTTATGAAACCTTAGTAGATAGATCAGCCCCCAGGTAAGGGTAGGATTACTTAATGAACCCGTTTGGAGGACCCTTGCCTCGAACAGTCTAGCTGTCTCCATACTATGAACAAGGCTTTTCTTAGTTCCACTTTGGTCAAAGAACGTAATCAGTGCAACCTTAGTGGGTTTTTTTTTTCTTTGAAAACTTTTCTTAGAGGATCTCTAATGGATCGATAAAAGAGAGCGAATGGCCTCTCTAAATCAAACGTTGCCTACAAACAATTTTTGCGAGCCATTGTCTGAAAGGGGAAGAACCAAAGTTTCTCTAATTTGAATCCAGAAGAGAGAGCTGACTTTTTTTTTTTTTGAACATCCCTATTGGACTCATCAAAGAGAAAAAGAATGACCCATTCCCAAATACGAACAATAGCTACAAACATTTCTTCGAGCTACCCTATTCGGAGAGGAAAGGATCAAAGTTTCTCAAAAATGAATCCAAGAGAAAGAAATCATTTTTTTTTTTTTTTTTTTTTGTGAAATGAGAAAGAGTAGAAATAAACTCAAAGATAGAGAGTTCCAAAAAAATATCCCATCTCATTTTTTTTTAGATGCAAGATCCAACATAGGCCACCAACTAGAAAGGAGCCAAAGTATCCAAGCATCATGTTCTCAAATGAACGGAGTCCCACCGGGTGTGCCAACTTGATGGACCCGGCTTTTTCGTGTTTTCCGCCCTCGCCTTCGTCTCGGGGCTACCAAGAGGCCAACGGAGTGGAAAGGGAAAGCGGGCATCTGTTAGATTATATGGACTCAATCCATCAGTTGATATGATAAATTGATTAATTTCTTTATTTATAAATAAAATCATGCTTTACTTTCATGAGATGAATGTTATTTTATTACTTAATGCACATGACCAATTGTGACACCCCGGAGTCCCACATCGACTATAGAGAGGAAAGTGAATGGGGTGATGTGTAGAGCTTACACCCTTACCTTGCATAAGGCCTTTTGATGGGTTGAGGCCCATCAGAAATAAAACAGTGAGGCCCGTGGGCCAAAGCGGACAATATGATGCATGGGTATGGGGTGGGGCATTACAAATGGTATCAGAGCCGACTCTCGACCAGTTCGAGTGTGGGTCCCCTGCCGTGGCCTGGTATAAGTGGGCGGGCCAAGAGGGCTGGCATGCTGCAGGGACTGACAGGCTACTGCACAATGATGTGCAGCCCTAAGGGGGCTGGAATGTGACACTCCGGAGTCCCACATCGACTATAGAGAGGAAAGTGAATGGGGTTATGTGTAGAGCTTACACCCTTACCATGCATGAGGCCTTTTGATGGGTTGAGGCCCATCAGAAGCAAAACCGTGAGGCTCGTGGGCCAAAGAGGACAATATCATGCATGGGTATGGGGTGGGGCGTTACACCAATACACTTGACATAATGGTTTATGAGTTGAACCAGGTCCCATTAGTATATTAGATGTGATATATATGTATGGATGAGATCCACATAGGAGACATATGTCACAAATCTTATACTTCAATATCTTCACAACCAGTGATGAGACTGGGCATCTCATTTGATAAGGTTGCAGCACTTTGATCACTATGAGATAGTGTGATTTGTCTCGATCATCAGAATGTAAGATTCTGGATCATGGTACTGGTACATTGGATGTATTAAAGGACCAAGAGAAGCACCTTATGGAATTTTGTCTCGATTATAAGGTCTGCTCTCATAATCCCTAGTAATAGGCTCTCAATCTTGAGACATTGATGAACTTAAGTTTCTATCTATTCATTTGCCTTGAGTCACCAATGAGTGAGGCTAACTGTAGGTCAACACATCGGTGTGTTGGGTATATGGTAGTAGGAATGTGGGAACATTGAATGATCAAGATAGAATCTGTCTCTATTATCCCCTTGTGCCAATTAATGGATTTGTCATTAGTAAGTGCGCATCCATCTCAATTAAGAGTTAATTGGATGGTACCGATGATCACTGTGATTAATTGGGGCTCAAGGATAATAAGATATGGAACTAAGATTGGAAGAGACAGATTTATTTCAATTGATCCATGGATATTGATAGAGGGGCCTACTTATGGTAATCGGGAAGTTTAGGGTCTTCATTGTAATTTATTCCTAAGACTGGAGTGCAATTGCATTTATATAGTAGTGTTATTTGCAATTAACTGTGGGCCCTGATTGCACATGAGATATGGGGTCGCGGTGTCCCAGTTGGAGCCAGCTTTCTATGGAATCCCTAGTGGTCCCCACGCTAGCCCAAGTTATTAGAAAAATACTAATCCTACATGAACTCTAAAAGAAAGGAATTAGAAAGTTACTATTTCTATTTGGAGTAGGACTTCTAATATTGGTAATAGTATACTTACTAATTGTTGTGGAAGTGAGACTTCTATTTCAATTAAGAAAAGAGGAGGCTTGAAAGGTTATAAAAGGGAATTAACCCCTTAACCCCTCTTGGATGTCCATCTAATTGGAGAAAACGTCCAGCCCCTATTGTGTAATTGTTGCACATCTCTCTCCTCTCTTCCTCTTCTAGTTGGGTTTTCTCTTAGAGATTCCACAATCTTTTTGAGAAAAGAGATCTGATTCGAGTCATAACGTGGAAGGCTAAGAGGTGTTGGAGATTCTAATTTTATTTTGTAGAAGAGTTCTACATCAAAGAAAGTCATCAAGTTCTCCATTAGAGCACTACCGGGCTCCAAAGGTATGATCTACTCCTCGCATGTTGTGGATTGTTATGGATGTTTAGTGCTGCTTGTTTCTATCTTTTAGATAAAAATTTTACTGTACATGATCATGAGATTGAGGGTTATGCATCCTGGATATAGTGTTTGGCCTTATGGGTACTTGATCCCCAAGTCAAGTGGGTCAAAAGTTTTGAAAATCTATCCACAGGCCCACCTACTTCCAACAACATCAATATTTTTTTGTACGGGCATGCCAGGTTGTCTATTCTACTTAGAATTTAGAAATGGTGATCCGAAGATTCACCTTCACAAGTAGAAAGGAAATCAATCTTTTCTGACTTTCCAAATTGCACATAAACTTAAGAAAATAGACAAGATTTTTTGAATGTCGTAGGAGGCGATTTTTCTTTGTTTGCCGTGAAAGGCCATTTTTTTTGCCGTGAAAGGCGATTTTTGCCGTGAAAGGCTATTTTTGCCATGGAAGGCGGGTTTTTTTTACCGTGAAATGCGGTTTTTTGCCTTGAAAGGCGATTTTTGCCGTGGAAGGCGATTTACAAATCTCATCAATAATGAAAGACAAGAATTGTGATTTTTTTGTCTCTTTGAAAAAAAATATAATAGAAAAGTAAGAAAAGGAATCTGACTTCTAAGGAGATTGCGGGGCCTCGTTCAGATCGATGGTCGCAAGTCATGTATGGACTTCGCCATCGACCTTCAGATGAGAACATATGATGCTTTGATTTCTTTCGGCTTGGCTTGGACCTCAGGTTTTTAGAGGATAAAGACCAAGAGGAGGTCATATATCTAATAAAAAACCGAGTAGATGGGTTGAAAAGCTACGTCTAGGCCATGTTGGATAGAAAAATAGATAGCCTTGCCTTGGGGGGGTTGCCTCCCAAGGGACTTTGATCACCTTGTGGTGTTTGCTACAGCAGAGCTTCTTCAAATTAGCAGACCTTCGGGATTTTTCTCTCTATGTGTGTGGCTCTTAGATTCCGCCTCCTTCTCTATGTCTCTCTCTTGGAATGACCCCCACCCCCTTTTTATAGGCTTTTGGTAGCCATGGGGTGGTTTATGAGCATTGATAGCCAACTTGAGAGGATTGATGGCACTGATGCTCCATGATGGGAGGAGTTACAAGTTTTTATTTCTTGATTTTATAACTCTTTTTTCTTGCCTTGCATGTCAAAGAGCAAAGTTTCCCAATTTTTCGGGAAAGCCGCAGACTTTGTTGCCGATTTTTCGTCAAGAGTCAAAACTAGGTCAAACGATGTCGGAATGACCTGAAATTTGAGGTGAAGCCTGCTGAGTTGCTGAGCAGTAGATAGGACCAACCATAGGCTTTTGAATGAGTTTTGAAGTCGTGTGGGATCCCGTCGCCAGTAGACTTGGTTTTGTAGTGAAGGAGATGCCGTGCTTTGATGTGTGGTCAATCGATGTCCGATTGACCAGAAATTTGAATGGGAGCCTATTGGAGTCATTTTGAGACGATCCATTAGCTCCGATTTGGATGTCATGGTCCCAGGAGGCACCGCCACCGGGAGGCTTGATTTTGTTTCAGAGCGTCAAAGTCAGGTCAAACGTCGTCGGAATGACCTGAAATTTGATGTGCATCCCTTTGGAAGCATGCTGAAGCCACCCATGTGCTCTGTTTGATGAGTGATAGCCTCAGTGGTTCTCTCCGCCAAGAGGCTTGATTTTCCTGCTCGAGGGTTGATGGAGGGTCAAACGTTGTCGGTTTGACTTGAAATTTGACAAGGAGCCTTTTGGAGGTATTTTCGAACCATCCATGGGCTTTGATCGAAGTTTTGATGTCTTCGACACTATCGCAGCCGGGAGCGCCTGTTTAGCTGCCGGAGGTGTGAAGTTAGGCCAAATGTTGTCGGAATGACCTGAAACTTGATGTGGAGGCTCCTAGTGACATTTTGAGGCCATCTGTGTGCTTTGTTTTGTGTGTCAAGGTCTCTGGTTTCACCGCCGCCGAGAGCGCCTGCTCAGCTGTTGGAGTGAAGTTAGGCCAAATAATGTTTAAATGGCCCAAAACTTTATATGTACCGCTCTTTTGGCTGTTTTGAAGGACCTTGCAGATTTTGTTTGATTTTGACAAGATCTGATGTTTGAAGCAGCATTGCCTATTTGTAGTAGGATGCAGCTTCAAGTGGCTTCTTGATGTTGAGGAGGCAAAGTGACTTTTTTGGTATCATCACTGACCTTACTAGGTCAGTTGGGCCCAATTTATTTTGTAATTATTATAATTAATTGTATTTTAGATATTTAAGTGGGTTTAGATTATGATCAAGTTTCTTCTAGTGTTAGAATAATGTCTATGGAGTTTCATGCGATTTTGAGTCCGTTTGACTCTAGCCGGGGCGTAGTTTGCAATTCTGAGAAAATTGAGTGTTTTTCCGGAAATTCTAATTGCTGTGATTTTTGGGTTCGTTGAAAAAGTCTCGTTGCGCTGATCATTTTTGTCTCTGGGCTCGTCGCCATTCGACGGTTAGAAACCCTTCAAGTGGTTCATTCCTTCACCGGACCCACTTATGGGCAATTTGGTCATTTTCTCCCTCTCTTCTTCTTAAGCAAGGATTAACCTTAATCGTTTCATTTTCTAATCTCTGTAACTCAAGCTATAGCAGCCCCTTCTTCTTCCTCTTCATCTTCTCAAGCCTAGAACTCCACTAGAGGAGATCATTCTCGAAGATCTGAACCGCATATCTTCATCCTCTCAATCTCCTCTTTCCATTAAAACCAGTCGGTAAGCCTTTCTCCTAGCATCAATCTTTTAATCATCTTCTCTTTTGGTTAGATTTAGTTTGTTCTTGATCTTTTCTTCCCTTCCTTCTCCTTTGAGTTCTAGGTATTATTTGAGTGGGTAGGATTCGTGGGTTTTGTGGTAGAAGGATTCTCCTCAAGTTTTCCCCCTATTTCCATCTTCTTATTCGTTGAGGCAAGTAGATTTGCAATTTATAATTTAGCATGTGTATGTTTCCCTATTGATTGCAATAATTTCTTATTAGAATACCCAAATTCCAAGTTGTGATTATGTTTAGATTTGGGATCAATATGATAGATTAGGTTATGGTAATGTTCGGTTGGGATTAATTGTTAAATGGTAGCTTTGATGTTTTAATTTAATAGAATGGGTGGAAAATGATGAATGTGATGAATGGGGAGAATGGTGGATCATTTTTTGCAGGTTTACCAATGAATAGCTTGAGGAGGAAAAGGGCAGAAAACCCATATTCAGGGTTACAGGCCGTTGTCCGATCGACCAGACACTTTGTCTGATCGATCTGACAGGGTTAATACCCTAGTTAACTGAGACAAATTTTAGTCCAATCAACCGGACCGTCTGTCCGATTGATCAACAGAGCCACTAACTAAGAGTGGTTCAGTGCCTATCAACCGGACCTTCTGTCCGATCGATCGGATGGTGCAGGTAAGTCGAACTTGGCAATTTTGGACATTCGTAACTTTTAATTTGCCCGTTGGATTTCTACATATAATATATCGTTGGAAAGCCCTTGAGATGTAGAATCCAATGGTTTTAGTCTCGTTGTGATCGGAGATCATGAAGTGATGTAAATACTTGGATTATTGATCCAACTCATGTTTTATTGGAAATGAGATTGGTAACCTAGGTTTGGACCTTAGATGTTGGAAACCATGAACCTACTCTCACTTGTCCATTAATGGGGATTGAAATTGAAGCATGTGGCTAGGTGTGCTTCGATGGGTTGTCTAGGTATTCGTGTATTACGCGTGGTGTAACCAAATGTGTATGGAATTAAATCGAACAAAGCTTAACATGATTGTACACCAAGGGACTTCCTTAAAAGCATCGTTGATCCAATTTCCACATGTACTCTGTTAGAACATGTGAGGTACAGGGATGACACCACTTGCCTTGGTTGGATTGTAATTCCTCCTTTACTTGTGACTTGTATCTGTTGTTACTATTTCTTGTACGCTTTCTTGGCATAAAAAACTTAACTAATTATGAAACGTAAATCCTTGTAGAACTAGGACATGGCCCTGACTTAGTGCGTATCTTAGGAACTTTGTGTCGAGTATTGATAAACATGACTGGCTAGCATATAAGGGATTATCCTGTGGTTGACTTGTCTTGTATTGTCTTAAATGAGATAATCCTTATGAACATGTCTTGTGTATTGAGCTAGCCAGACTTGCTTGTCTTGGTTTCTTGTGACAACACCACTTTATTACTATTTACATATCATGGCCAACTGCAGTTTGGGGTTTTATTGATGGGTGATAAGTCCACAATATCACACACTTAATTCATTCTTTGACATAAATTTATGGACTTAGTTAAAACAAAATGCATTGAATTCATAGATTTTCACAAAATCATGCAATTGGCCTCTGTTGGTTGAATTTTAGTAAAAATCTCATAAAAATGCATGTCTTGGTGAAATTATCAAATTCTGTATTATTGGGCCCATGCATAACATCATTCCTGATGGACTCTCGGATTTCCGTCCTCTCCTTCCGCACCCCGGGGGCTGCCTAGGTCTCGGCGGAGGAGGGAAAACACAGGTACCAACATTTTTGTACGGGTATGCCAGATTTACTTTCTACTTGGAATTTGGAATGGTGATGATCCGGAGATTCACCTTCACAAGTAGAAAGGAAATCAATCATTTTTTCTAACTTTTCAAATTGCATAAATATTAAGAAAAGAGACAAGTTTGTTTTTGAGAATGCTGTAGGAGGCGTTTTTTTGTTGGTTTGCCGTGAAAGGCGATTTTGCCGTGAAAGGTGATTTTACAAAACTCATCAAATATGAAAGACAAGAATTGAGATTTCTTTTTGTCTCTTTAAAAAGTACAAACTACAATAGAAAAGAAAGAAAAGAAATCTAACTTCTCAAGAGATTATGGGGACACGTTGGGATCGACGGTCGCAAGTCATGTATGGACTTCGCCATCGTCCTTCAAATGAGAACGCTTGATGCTTTGATTCTTCAGCTTGGCTCCAACCTCAGTTTTTTAAAGGACAAGGACCAAGAGGAGGTCCTATATCCAATGAAAAACCAAGTAAACGGGCTGAAAAGCCGCGTTTAGGACATGTTGTAGAAGGAGGGGACCTTGGGGGTGTGGCCCCCCAAGGGACTTTGATCACCTTGTGGTGTTTCTTGCAGCAGAGCAGCAGGACTTCGTCTGGATTCCTTCGGGAGAATGCAAGTGTGCAAGTGCAGAATTTCAAGTCGATGTGTGTATCGATGTTTTTTTTCTTTCTTTTGGACCTCCTTTTATAGGCTTTTGGTAGCCATGAGGTCATTGATGGCCATGATGAGAGAATTGATGAGGAGTTATAAGTTTTTACTCTTTGATTTTGTAACTCCTTTTTCATGGCTTGTGATTGGCCGATAAAGGATAGTGGGCATTTAATTGCCTTTAATCTTCATGATGATAGGAGTTTCATGTGTTTAATGCCATGATTGCTTGGATTTGTAACTCCCAAATGCTTGAATCTGATTGGGCAGTCCAAAATAATGAGTTAATGACCGCATTAAGTTGTCATAAACGGGTCAATTAACGACATTAAGTGGTCGCCAGGGTATGTCAAGAGTCGCGGGCCGCGCAGCGTCTTTTGAGATTCTTCTTGTGATCATCACAGGTGGATCCACACATTTTTTTATGTCGGATTGCGATGCAATTTCAGACATTGATTGATGTTGGTGGGCCGGTGACATCTGTCTTGTCGATTTCACGATCGGTCGGACAGAAAGTGTACTTTCTTGGTCAGCCGATTGGCGATCTTGGAGAGATCAGTGATGATTTCATGCTTTTGACGGCGGATCCAAGATGTCGGTGAAGATCAGTGGTTTTCAAGCATCAAAGATTGGATTTTCAGAAAATCACAGAGGCAGGAACACTCGAAACGCGAAAAGGATTGGAAAACGGGCCATTTGGTGAGAAATCCGGCGACCCGGATTTGCAGGGTCGTTGGCGACCATAGGGCTTTGGCCCTTTTGGTTGCCGAGCTTCGTTTTCGGCTGTTTTTCCGTCTTTTTTGTTCCTTTCTTCTTCTATATTTTTCTTGACATTTTTCCTCAATTATTGGCTTGATTTTCTTGGAGAAAACTTGACGAGAACCCGCGCAAAACCGGAGCACAAGGTTTCCCATTTTTCGGGAAAGCCGTAGACTTTGTAGCCAACTTTCCGTCAAGAGTCGAAACTAGGTCAAACGATGTCGGAATGACCTAAACATTGAGGTGAAGATTCTTGAGCAGTGGATAGGACCAACCATGGGCTTTTATTTGAGTTTTGAAGCCGTTTGGGGTCCCGTCGATGCTTGACTTGATTTTGCTGCGGGGAAAATGCCGAGCTTTGATATGTGGTCAAACGATGTCCGATTGACCTGAAATTTGACGGGGAGCCTATTGGAGTCATGTAGAGACGTTCCATTAGCTCCAATTTGGATGTCATGGTCCTGGGGTGCTCCGCCGCCGGTAGGCTTGATTTTCTTTCGGAGCATCGAAACCTGGTCAAACGTTGTCGGAATGACCTGAAATTCGACATGCAGCCCTTTGGAAGCATGTTGAAGCCACTCATGTACTTTGTTTGATGAGTGATGGCCTCGGTGGTTCTCGCCTTCGAGAGGCTTGATTTTGCTGCTCGAGCATTGATGGAGGGTCAAACGTTGTCGGTTTGACTTGAAATTTGGCATGGAGCCCTTTGGAGACATTCTGGAGTCATCCATAGGCTCTGATCAAAGTTTTGGTGTTTTTGATGATGTCGCCGCCATGAGCGCTTGTTTAGCTGTCGGAGAAGTGAAGTTAGGCTAAATGATGTCGTAATAGCCCGAAACCTCAACTGTACCCTTCTTTTGACTGTCTTGAAGGATCTTTCAGTTTTTGTCTGTTTCTGACAAGATCTGATGCTTAAAGTTGCTTTGCCTGTTTTGTAGCAGGATGCAGCTTCACGAGGCTTCTTGATGTTGAGGAGACATAGTGACTTTTTTGGTGTTAACAATTCCTTTTAATAAAATTTATTATTTCTGAATTAGTTTTAATTTTTTTGTAGAAATTTAGAAATCAGGGCACACAAGAAGAAAACAAAATTGAAGAAGACCCACCATGGGACCCACCCACATTGGGTGAAAATCCTAAGGTAGGGGCAGCCATGGTGGGACCCAATTGAGAAGAAAAAAGACATTCAGAATTTCATTCCAAGTGATGAAAGGATCCCTTGAAAAATTTTAAATTCAAATTCAAAGAAAAAGGAGGAAAGAAATAAGGAATGAAGAGAAAATAAAGAAAAACCCCATGCCTACATGGGACGTCCAAGTGATGCCAATCCAAGGTGTTGCATACCCCTAGAGGGGGCCCACGTCCATCCAAGTTTGCAACTGAATAAAGTTTCAGAATTCTAAAGATATTTTCAAAGCCAAGAAATAGGCCCAAGTGTGGATATTTACAAGCTATGAAATGTCCTAAATATGGAAGATGGGTGCACTAAAGAGCTTCAAGTTTCAAAAGGACCCCACAAGGAGCCTAAGATCCTATTACCAAGGTTACCAAATGCCACTACAACTTGCATCTCAATCGAACAATTTTTTAACAGATTTGAAAATTTTCAAATCTTTAAATGATGGAAAGGAGTGCATGGACATTAACTCCATATCTATCTGACGGATAATTAGGCTGTTTATTCATTCTCAAGGGATTATTCATTCTGGAAATGAATCTCTCCCCCCCCCTAATTTTTCTTTTTATTCTCTCTTCTTTCCATTCTATCTCTCTCATCTCCACTCTCCCTCACGTCATTTTTCTCTCCTTATTCTCTCTCTCTTTCTCTCTTTTCTCTCTCTCTCTCTCTCACGTATTGTACAAGGCCAAAGGAGAAATTAATTCTGTGAAGAAGAAGGATGGAGGGGTAATTTCTACTTGTAATCTAAGGAGAAAGGGTGTAAGTTGATTTATTTTTATTGATTGATTTTATGGGTGAGCAATTTTAATTCAAAATCAGATTTTTAATTTATTAATCTATTTTCTTTATTTATGTCTTTTTGATGCCTTATTTGTGAATGATATATTGCATGCTTAAAGGCCGCTAAATACTGGAAATATTTGAAGGAGACTAGACTCTTTCTAAAATTTCTCAAATATTAATAATTTTGATTTTTCAGATTTTGGGACTTTAATGAAATCGCCTATATTTTTAGTAATTAGAAAACAATTGAACCCTGACCCTTAGATTGCAAGGCTCTCACTCAATTTTGAATTTCAGTTTAATTATTTCTAAATTTTAACATCTCAAATTGGTTGTCTGATTATTTTTATGGTGGATGCAGTTTTTAGTATAGTTTCATTAGATTAGGTTTTTAGTTTAGGCTTTTTCTTTCAATCGGGTTGTAATTAATTTTATTCAAAACAGTAATTAATTTTTAGTTAAAGTAGGATTTGTGATTTTTATAGATTTTTGATAGGCTAGCACTAGTTTTCCAATAGGATAGGTACATCGTGATCATTGCCTCCCTATGGATTGACTCGGTTTCACTGGTTATTTCTACAATCGTGACAACCCTACATTTAGGGCACGATCAACAATTATAATTGACTAAAGCTTTTCTCTATCATTGAATGATGTTTAATTTATAGTTTATGGTCATCGTTATTTTAATACACACACACACACACACACACACACACACACACACACACACACACACACACACACACACACACACATATGAAGGGGATTGGACTTAATTTTAAAATTGAAGCTCAATTTTACAATTGATTGCAATTTCGTTTTGTCAATTTTGTAATTGATTTTGACATTATCGTAATTGGATCCAAACTGTTTCCAATTTTTTAATTGCAACACGCAATGACGTAATCTAATACTAGTAAAACATGCCCCGTGCTTAGCACGGGCAATATAATTCATTATATAAACAATATACATTAATATTAGAAGATTTATAATGAGTTTAAAATATGATATTTCTTTATACATATAGAGACTTTTTTTAAATATATATATAATAAAAATAAATATTGATACAGTGAAGCAATCTTTAATCCAACAAAATATAAATATAAACACCCTAAACCCAACTTGCATCTAATAAAAATTCGAAACATACCAACAATATTCAAATAAAAGCATAAGTTAACTGCATTTTCAAATCTTACTATTTTTAATGCAGATCTCACAAGTGGTGTTTTTGTTTCTATCATGATCATTGCTCACTCTGACACCATATTGTATACCTTTACATTATCAGTCTTATTTGATGGAAATGAATTATATATTAAATTTGCTAAACGCTTCCGCACTTGAATGAAAATGTTATGTTGGCCTGATATCCTCACCTCGGACACTTGTGGGAAATCGTGTGCACGGATGGGATTATGTTCCTTTTAAATCCGTGTACGTACTTGCCAATGTAAACAATGCAATTGGTATGGCATCATCATTGGCATATCCAGCATCATTTAGACATCGTCCTAATCCCGAATTATGCCCGTGGGCTCGGTCCGAGGTTGCGACACACCTAATAGAGTAATACCTAAGGGTTTGGAAATTTGGGGTGAAACTCATTCTAGTTAACTATTGTCCTGCAAAAGAATATTCCTTCCCATTTCATAGTAACTTCAAATCAATTGGTTCATGAGGGGCCCATGATATGTCTAGACTAACATTTTGATGTCAAAGCATATTTTTTTGGTTTGCATTGTTTCCAAAGTTGCACATATGGGCATGTTATGGCATATTTTTTTTCTTCATATGTATAATAAATCCATTGAAAAGGAAAATGTTATTTTGTTCTATTTCATTTGTTCCTTCACCCTTGATTTTAATCTTTTCCATCAAAAGGTTGAATTTACAAATGATTTTCGTCCTTTTTTTTCTTTCCTTTTTTGAGAAATGACTCATCAACCAAAGGTAAGAGTTTAGGACATTTCCCCAAAGAAGGAGTATTTATGCCACCCTCCCCGACGGCGACAGTGTCGAAGATATCAAAACTTCGATCAGAGCCCATGGATGGTTTGAAAAAACCTCCAAAAGGCTCCTTGTCAAATTTCAAGTCAAACCTACAACGTTTGACCCTCCATCAACCCTCGAGTAGGAAAATCAAGCCTCTTCGCGGCAAGAACCACCGAGGCCATCACTCATCAAACAAAGTACATGAGTGGCTTCAACATGCTTCCAAAGAGCTGCATGTCGAATTTCAAGTCATTCCGACAACGTTTGACCAGACTTCGACGCTACGAAAGAAAATCAAGCCTCTCAGCGGGAGAGCAATCCGGGACCATGACATCCAAATCGGAGCTAATGGATCGTCTCAGAAAGACTCCAATAGTCTCCCTGTCAAATTTCAAGTCAATCGGACATCGGTTGACCACACATCAAAGCACGACATCTTCCTCGCGGCAAAATCTAGTCTAGTAGTGACGGGACCCCAAACGGCTTTGGTTGGTCCTATCCACTGCTCAAGAGGCTTCACCTCAAATTTCGGGTCATTTCGACATCGTTTGACCTAGTTTCGACTCTTGACGAAAAATCGGCTATAAAGTCTTCGGCTTTTCCAAAAAATGGGAAACTTTGTGCTCAAGTTTGCATGGATTCTCATCAAGTTTTCTTCAGAAGAATCAAGTCAATAATTGAGGAAAAATGTCAAGAAAACTACAGGATGAAAAAGGAACGAAAAAGACGAAGAAACGGCCGAAAAACGGCGACCAAAGGGGACAAAACCTCCATGGTCGCCGGCGACCCTGGAAATCCGGGTCGTCGGATTTTTTGCCGGGTGGCCCATTTTCCGATCCTCTTTACGTTTCGGGAGTTCCAGCCCCTTTGATTTTCCAAAAATCCAATTCTTAATGCTTGAAAACGACTGATCTTCGCCAAAATCTCATATCCGCCGTCAAGAGCATGAAATCATCATTGATCGCTCCAAGATCGCCAATCGGCTGACCAAGAAAGTACACTTTCTGTCCGACCGATCGAGAAATCGACAAGACAGATGTCACCGGCCCACTGGCATCAATCAATGTCTGAAATTACATCGCCATTCGACATCAAATAACATGCGGATCCATCGGCGATCGTCACAAGAAAAATTCCAAAAGACGGGGCGCGGCCCGTGACTCTTCAAATGCCCCGGCGACCACTTAATGTTGTTAATTGACCCATTTTGTGACAACTTAATGTGGTCATTAACCTATTATTTTGGACGGCCCAATCAGATTTAAGGAAAAAGGAGTTACAAGTCCAAGCAATCATGGCATTAAAGTCATGAAACTCCCCTCATCATTGAGATTAAAGGCGATTAAATGCCCATCATTCTCCATCAGCCAATCACAAGCCAAGAAAAAGGAGTTACAAAATCAAAAAATAAAAACTTGTAACTCCTCCCATCGTGGAGCATCAATGCCATCAATCCTCTCATCATGGCCATCATTGCTCATAAACCACCCCATGGTTACCAAAAGCCTATAAAAGGGGGTTCATTCCAAAGAGAGACACCTAGACACAGAGACATCTTAACACATGATGGACCCTCGGGAATCTTCCGTCCTCTCCTTCTGCACCCCGGGGGCTGACCTGGGTCTCGGCGGAGGAGGGAGAATCGCGGGTATCAACATTTTTTGTACGGGTATACCAGATTTACTTTCTACTTGGAATTTGGAATGGTGATAATCCGGAGATTCACCTTCACAAGTGGAAAGGAAATCAATCCTTTTTTCTAACTTTTCAAATTGCATAAATACTAAGAAAAGAGACAAGTTTGTTTTTTGAGAATGCCGTAGGAGGCGATTTTGTTTGTTTGCCGTGAAAGGCGATTTTACAAAACTCATCAAATATGAAAGACAAGAATTGTGATTTCTTTTTTTGTCTCTTTAAGAAATACAAACTACAATAGAAAAGTAAGAAAAGGGATCTAACTTCTCAGGAGATTGTGGGGACACGTTGAGATCGACGGTTGCAAGTCATGTATGGACTTCGCCATCGTCCTTCAAATGAGAACATGTGATGCTTTGATTCTTTGGCTTGGCTCCTAACCTCGGTTTTTTAAAGGACAAGGACCAAGAGGAGGTCCTATATCCAATGAAAAACCAAGTAAACGGGCTGAAAAGCCACGTTTAGGCCATGTTGGAGAAGGAGGAGACCTTGGGGGGATGGCCCCCCAAGGGACGTTGATCACCTTGTGGTGTTTCCGGGAGGAAAGCAGCAGGACTTCGTCTCTCTCTTGGATTTTCTGGATTTTCAGAACTTGCACTTGGGATCCCTTTCTCTCCTTTTTTTCTTTTCTTTTTTCTTCTTGGAATGGACCTCCATTTATAGGCTTTTGGTAGCCATGAGGTGTTTATTGGCATTGGTGGTCATGATGAAAGAATTGATGAGGAGTTACAAGTTGATTTTGTAACCCCTTTTTCATGGCTTGTGATTGGCCGATGAAGGCAGTGGGCTTTTAATTGCCTTTATGCTTCATGATGATGGGAGTTTCATAGGTTAAATGCCATGATTGCTTGGACTTGTAACTCCCAAATGCTTGAATCTGATTGGGCCGTCCAAAATAATGAGTTAATGACCGCATTAAGTTGTCATAAACGGGTCAATTAACGTCATTAGGTGGTCACCAAGGCATGTGAAGAGTCGTGGGCCGCACCGCGTCTTTTGAGATTCTTCTTGCGATCATCACAGGTGGATCCACGCACTGTTTGATGTAGGATTGCAGTGCAATCTCAGACGTTGATTGATGTTGGTGGGCCGGTGACATCTGTCTTGTCGATTTCACGATCGGTCGGACAGAAAGTGTACTTTCTTGGTCAGCCGGTTGGCGATCTTGGAGCGATCGGTGATGATTTCATGTTTTTTACGGCGGATCCGAGATGTCGGTGAAGATCAGTCATTTTCAAGCATCAAACATTGGATTTTCAGAAAATCACAGAGGCAGGAACACCCGAAACGCCAAAAGAATCGAAAAACGGACGTTTTGGTCGAAAATCCGGCGACCCAGATTTGCAGGGTCGCCGGGCGACCATGCACCCAGGGTCACCGGCGACCTTGGGCTTTGGCCCGTTTGGTCGCCGAGCGTCGTTTTCAGCCGTTTTTTCGTCTTTTTTGTTCCTTTTTTCTTCTGTATTTTTCTTGACATTTTTCCTCAATAGTTGACTTGATTTTCTTGGAGAAATCTTGACGAGAACCCGTGCGAAATCGGAGCACAAAGTTTCCCATTTTCCGGGAAAGCCGAAGACTTTGTAGCCGATTTTCCGCCAAGAGTCAAAACTAGGTCAAACGATGTCGGAATGACCTGAAAATTAAGGTGAAGCGTCTTGAGCAGTGGATAGGACCAACCATGAGCTTTTATTTGAGTTTTGAAGCCGTTTGGGGTCCCATCATGCTTGACTTGATTTTACTGCGGGGAAAATACCGAGCTTTGATATGTGGTCAAACGATGTCCGATTGACTTGAAATTTGACGAGGAGCCTATTGGAGTCATTTTGAGATGTTCCATCAGCTCCGTTTTGGATTTCATGGTCCTGGGTTGCTCCGCCGCCGGTAGGCTTGATTTTCTCTTGGAGCGTCGAAACCTGGTCAAACGTTGTCAGAATGACCTGAAATTTGACGTGCAGCCTTTTGGAAGCATGTTGAAGCCACTCATGTATTTTTTTTTTATGAGTGATGGCTTCGATGGTTTTCGCCGCCGGGAGGCTTGATTTTGCTGTTCGAGCGTTGATGGAGGGTCAAACATTGTCGGTTTGACTTGAAATTTGGCATGAAGCTCTTTGAAGACATTCTGGAGTCATCCGTAGGCTCTGATCGAAGTTTTGGTGTCTTCGATGATGTCGCCGCCGGGAGCGCTTGTTTAGCTATCGGAGCAGTGAAGTTGGGCCAAACGATGTCGGAATGGCCCGAAACCTCAGGTGTACCCTTTTTTTTGGCCGTCTTGAAGGATCTTTCAGTTTCTGTCTGATTCTGACAAAATCTGATGCTTGAAGTAGCCTTGCCTGTTTTGTAGGAGGATACAGCTTCAGGAGACTTTTTTATGTTGAGGAGACATAGTGACTTTTTTGGTGTCAACAAATGCCCCCTCGAGGTACAGCGACGAGTAGCTTTTTGGAGTCGATGTGCCTCGAAGAGACACTTGGAGGAGAGATTCCATCTTAACCAAGAGTCTTGAGCATTTTTTTTTTTTTTGAATAGCCTTCTGAGTTTCCGGGGGAATTTTATGGTAGTGAGAGCGATCATGTACCATTTCAAGGCAAAGTTTTTGAAAATGACATGGGGTGTTTGGATTTTGGGTTTTGAATTTTGGTTTTTGACCTTGTGACCTAACAAGCTGTTTGTGGCAGGTTAGGGGGTCGGGGTTTGATTTTGATTTTGACCTTGTGACCCAACAAGCTGTATGTGGTAGGTTGGGGAGTCAGATTTGGGTTTTTGGTTTTGGTTTGTTTTGGATTTTGATTTTGGTTTTGGTCTTGTGACCTAACAAGCTGTATGTGGCGAGCTAGGGGACCGGAATTTGGTTTTGTGAAATGTCAATTTCAAGATTTTGGCTCAATTTAGTTCATGAGGTTGGATGGTTTGGTTTTGGAAACTCATGAGGCTTTCTTTTCTTTTTTTTTTTTTTTTGAATGGTCCCATCAACTCAAAAGAGGCATGGGACCTTTTTGCTCTTTTTTCTTTTTTTTTTTTTGCTCTTGGTAAGAGGAATATTTTGACTAAAAGCCACTTTTAGTGCCTAGGTGGTCAAACCTGGCTCATATGGGCTTACCCATGGGACCTTAGGCTTTGAAGATGGCCTAGATCTCACATGGTGTCATATTTGTAGAGAATATCTAAAAATATCTCTTTTGTGTAGAGAATATCTAAAAATATCCTTACTTGGAGAGAATTTCTCAAGTTTCCTTTTTGTGGAAAAGATTTTCTCAAAATATCTCTCTTTTTGGGAAAGTAGCTAAATTTTAGTACTTACCTCTTTTCTTTCTCCTTGTTTCCTCTTTTGGCTTGCTCTCTTCTATAAACGTAAGAGGGTTGTTTCTTTTGTACCATTGCTTTCTTTTTGCAAGAAATCTTCAAGAGTGCTCTTCAAGATAAGAAGTGCTTTTACTCCAAGGGCTCCAAGCTTTTCTTCTTCTTCTCCATCAATGGCTTCGAGTAAGTTTTCTTCCTCCACAAGAATCTCCATTGTAGAAGTAGCTTCTTCATTTTTTTTTTCTTCTCTTCTTCTTTTTCTTTTCTTTTCTTTTTTTTTTCTTCAAGCACGTTTTCCCTTTTTTTTTTTTGTGTTTCTTCTTTTTTTTTTCTTTGTTTTTTTTTTCTCTTTTCACAGTTTTCTTTTTTTTTTTCACCGTGTATATTTTTTTTCACACGCTGACTTTTTTTTTTTTTTTGTCAGCGATTTTTTACTTTTTTTTTTCTGTTTTCTGCTGCTTGTTTTTTTTTTTCTGTTTTTCTTGGCTGTACGGACAGCCTGCCACGTGGCAGTGGGCCACGGCCTGTGGGCCAGCAAATTTTTTTTTGCTGAGATTTTTTTTCTTTCTCTTTTTTTTTTTCTTTTCTTTGTTTGCTCACCATGATAATGAGGCTATGCAATTTCAATATGTATGCATTTTTTTTTGTTTGATGCATCAAGATAAAAGGCTAGAGTCTCTAGGTCAAGCCAATATGATTTTTGACTTGGACAAAGTTTGATTGGTTTTGACCAAATTGGGTTGGAATTGGTCAAACTTTGGTCAAGGTTTTCCTAGCATCTAATGCATGATGATATTTTTTTTATGCATGATTTTGTAAATGGATTTGGAAGTATGATGATGCATACCTGAAAATCTTTTGCAAGTATCGGGATTTTGAGCTCGCAACGATGTTGAGCTCTTTCTCGGTCTTGCTGGATTTTGAGGAAGTTTGCAATTTTTGAATTCTGAAGCTCGCAGCAATGTTGAGCTCTTTTTCAGATTTTGCTGAAGTTTGATGAGATTGGCTCGTTCTCGCAGCGATGTTGAGTTCGAACCTTCTTTAAGAATTCTCCACTGAATATGAGCTCGCAGCGATGTTGAGCTCATCTTCAGGCTTCCTGTCTTTTTCGGAGTATTTTCCTTTTCTTTGGAATTGCCCCGGAACCATGTCAAAATTTTGCTAGAATTTTTGTAGCAGAATTCTGTCATTTTGATGTTGATTGATCTTTTGTCTTCCATCTTTTGCAAGTAGTTCTTCTAGAACAAACAAGGGTAAAGGTCCTGTTACTGACGCACCTCGTCGGTCTGCTAGATCTGCCAATGCGGCCGTTCAGCAGGCTTGGGAGAAGGTCCAGTTTGTTGAGAAGAACTTGGAAGAGTGTGATTCCCTCAATCGTGATGAGATGAGACAGCGATTGATCGCTCTCAAAGATGAGGAATTCTATAAGATCATGGTAAGCGGTCGTCCTTGGGTTACGGACGATCAAAGCGCTGTGCTCAAGCCTACCTTCTTCTTCGGTGATGTAGTCCCTGACGACTTGACATACCAAAGGAGATGTTTTCAGTTCTCTTACATAGCAGATGGTGAGGCGAGAACTATTTCTACCCGGTCGACTTTCGATCGGAGCATCTCGATCCTAAGCCTTTCTCCCACGTGCCCTAAGAGGGAAGATCCTCCGAACTGGGTGAAGACGACCAGTGTGATCAAGACCGGGGTTTTTGTCGGCGGACCTTCCGGTTTTGCAGAGAAGCCACCTGTCCGTATGGACATGTTGATGCCAGCTAGTGGCTACCAAGGTTCTGATCATCCATTGGTTGATTTGAGACCGGTGGGCCTTGGTGTTTTTCGGGGTGACGGCAGCAATTGGGTGAAGCCTTTTCGACTTCGTGGCCGTTTCAATGCTGACTCGAGCTGGGAGTCATGGACTGATCACACCTTGAGGATTGGTGAGGCCGTTCTGCGGGAGGTCGAGATTTTTGAGGCGGTTCGCGCTTTTCGGCAAACCGTCATTTTCTCCGATGAGGCTTTTATGGTCATGCTGGAGTCCTTCCTTCCTCAAACCAACACCTTCACTGTGACGAATGGTGAGATTGGTTTTTCTTTGAACGAACTGAGCGCCATCACCGGATTGCCTATCCTCGGCAAACTCTATGAGGAGTTTATGCCTATTGACAGTGTCCTTGAGGAGCAGTCTGTGGAGTTCGGGCTTGTATACTTTCAGCTCGTCACCTTCTATGATTTTTTGAAGGAGAAGGAGGGCTCGAAAGTTAGATGCAGCAGTTGGAGAAGTTGCAGCTCCAACTTTTTTGACAGCGGGGATTCTTTTGATGGCATGGCCCAAGATGCTAGGGCTAAAACATCAAGTTTGAAGAAGATCGCTGCTATACGAGAAGATTTAAAGAAGTTCTTCACAAGCACAAATGCCATTTGTCCCGACATTGCGTTGCGGAGAGATCTCGCTGTTTACCTCACTTACTGGCTGGGTGAGGCTGTTTTTGCTGGAGGAGATGGAACGTACATCAGGCCGCACTGTATTTTTCCGGCTTGTCAGATGGCGTTTGGAGAGCGGATGGCTTTGGTACCTGCTCTTTACTCCTATTTGTGTACAGAACTTCAGGCTGCTGCTTTCCTGGTTCGGCTTGGGCTTCCCATGAACAGGGTATTTTCTGCCCACATCTTCTATTCGTGGTATGTATACCACTGTCATAGCTTCCATCGTTTGGGAGTTGCACAGGACGAAGATCCTTTTATGATTCGTTTGGCTAGAGGGACAGCCGTTCCCGAATCACTTTTATCTGTCCGTTTGAGGATCCGACGATTTAGGGACGTCGAGATTGGGCAGTCTTCAGTGAAGCTTTCTCCGGGTTTGCGGAAGAAGGCTTTTGACTTTGGTGTCTCCCGTGATTCGACCAGGGCAGGGTCGGGAAGACACTATGCTTTGACAGACGCAGAGAAGAGATAGCTCTTCAATATACAGGTTGGTACGATGGTGTACTGCAGACATCTTTTCGTCGATATCCAACCGTATGTCCCTTCGCGTTTTGCATTGCAGCTTGGCTTCTCTCAAGGCATTGTTGGAGCGCCTTCGAGTATGGTGAAGCGTTTTGGAGGTTTGCAGGATGGGAGAAATGCATGGGCTTTTTATAGCGCCGAGGACACTACCGCAATGATTTCCTATCCTGAGCTGCCCACCTTTCGGACTACTGGCTTCACGAAGTGGTTCGTGGAGAGCTTCTCAGTGCACCAGGGGCTTTCCAAGAAAGAGCTCGATGTCAAGCAATCTCCTGGGAAAGGTGTTGGCAAATCGGATGGTGTCCGTCGGGAGGAAATTTTGGCCTTCCTTTCTGGAGAGAAGCATAAGATAGGCTTTCTCAACGGGTAGGACATCATCAGATCAGGAGCTGCACATGGGATTCCTGGTGAGGTCTTGAGACAGCTGGAGGAGGAGGAGGCTGAGATCGATGCTATGATACAGGCAGAGCATACGAAGGCTTCCATGGAGTCTACTGAGAAGAGTAGACCATCCAGTAAGGACTCTAGCGAGAGGCCTGATGTTGATAGTGGGGCAGGATCGTCAAGCAGATTGACCCGCTGAAGCAAGAGGAAGAGAGGACAACGTCGTAACATGAAACGGCACGATAGTCCTTCTGATATTGAAGTTCCTCTCACCATTGTTGAGGAGGTGTCTGAGGATGCTGACGAGCCTCCGGAGAAAAGAAGCAGAGAAGAGGAGACAACTGGTATGATCCTCTTTTTTTCTTTTGTTTCTTCTTTTCTCTTGTAAGAGATTTTTTTGTTGTTAATCCGCTGCTTTCTTTCTTTTGGCAGAGGATGATGACCTAGTGATGCCCGAGGTTCCTGCCGATGAGGCGATAACGGATCCAGTCGTGGCATCTAAAGAAGAGCCAGGGACTCTAGAGTGGTTCCAGAACCTTCACCTGGTATGATTGCTATGGCTTCTTTTTTTCTTCTTTTTTTGTTTGCGCTGGTCATTTGCTAACATGTAGCTTTTGTTTTCTTGACTTGCCAGAGGATTCTGACGATTTCGAGCCATTCATGGATGCAACTTTTGACAATGCTTCGGATGAGGTCAGAGAGGCAGAGAGTACTCCGCCGGTCGTTGAAGCAAGTATTTTTGCAATAATAATCTTGATATATATTTTTTTTTGACGAGATTATATTCAAACCTTTTGTCCTTTCCTCGGCAGATTGTGGAGCAACAGGAGAGGTTCCTCCATCTTCCTCAGAGCCAGAACAGGGGGTACCTACTGCTGATCCAAGAGTGGGGGCTTCTGCTTCCTTCAATGAGTCAGCTTCTTCAGTTAGAAAGAGTTTATTGATTACTCTTCCAATGGAACATGAAATGGGTAGTCGGGCACCAGAGCATGGCGAATACTCATCTGCACCGCACCTTCAGTATGCAAGGAAGATGTTGAAGACTGTCTTGAGCTCATGGGTTGAGACTCTCTCTTCAGGTCATTTGGAAGCTGGTTTTGGCATGATCAAGCATGTGCAGGACATCCTCGCTGATAGCAAAGAAGTCGGTCTGGACATTGCAAGCGCCAAGGATTTTGTTGAGGAAATCATCGTCTTAGGGAACAAATGGAC
Organism: Umbellularia californica; assembly: GCA_028538565.1. Classification (NCBI taxonomy): domain Eukaryota; kingdom Viridiplantae; phylum Streptophyta; class Magnoliopsida; order Laurales; family Lauraceae; genus Umbellularia; species Umbellularia californica. The sequence goes on along the minus strand of JAPQWN010000002.1, from coordinate 70,413,649 downwards.
TGAGACCAAGAGTTTCCCAGATGGTGACTTCTTTGATGAGATGTTCATAAAACCTTCCAGCAGAGTCAAAGCTGAGCTGACTGAGGTCACGAAGACTCGGAGGCAGATCGTTCGGGAGAAGACGTTACCGAGTTATCCATCATGGGGCAGAAGCAAGACTTGGACCGCCTTGATAAGGAGGTCGTCGAGGCTAGGCAGCGTCTTGAGCTTTTAGAAGAAGAAGCTGCTGCCAAATGGACCGCCATTGTGGAGGCTCGTGACAAGGAGGGGACCCTCATTCGCCAGGTTGAGGAAGCTGAAGGTAATGTCCGGAGGAAGACCCAAGAGCATGAGCAGTGGCAAGTCCTCTGGGAAGAACTTCCTCGTGCTGCAGATGGGTCGCGGCATTCGGCCGCGTTTTATGGGGACATTCTTAAGAAGCGTGGCCTAAAAACTTTGGAAGTTAAGGCCAAGGGTCTACTTGAGGAGTTGAACCTTTGGTTGAAGACCATGTCGGATTGAGCTCCTGAGTTGTAACAAACCCTTTTCTTCTTCACTATTTTTTTTTTGGGTACCTCCATGTATAAACAATTTTGGTACTATATTGTTGTATCCCCTTCTTTTCACTTAAATCATTTTTTGATGAAAACAAATTTGAGCAAAAGTTGATGGGAATGTTTGTTTAAGAATTTGATCAAAAGGTTGTCATTTTGTGAAAAACGTTTGTCAAAGAGTTGTTTTGGGCATGAAAGCCAATTTTGTGGCAAAAAGCCTGGTTTTTTATGGCTTGAACACCGAATTTTGGATGGCATGGAAGCCTAATTTTGTTTGTGGCATGGGAGCCAAATTTATTTGGCGGCATGAGAGCCAAAAAATTTTGAAATGGCATTAGAACCAAAGATTTTTGAGATGGCATGAAAGCCGGATTTTGGAAGCCAAATTTGTTTGTGGCATGAGAGCCAAAGTTTTTGGTTGGCGTGAAAGCCGATTTTTGGAATGGCATAGGAGCCGAATTTTAAGATGGCATGAAAGCCGAAATTTTTTTTTTGTTTTGTTTTGGCATAGGAGCCAGATTTTTTGAAAACGAAGTTTTGTTTTGTTGGCATTAAAGCCGATTTTGGCGTTTATAGCCGAATTTTTTTTTGTTTTGGCATTTATAGCCAAAATTGGCGTTTACAGCCGGATTTTGGTGTTTATAGCCGAATTTTGGCGTTTATAGCCGGATTTTTGGCGTTTATAGCCGAATTTTGCTTTCTTTGTTGTTTGTTTTGTTTTAGCATGGAAGCCAGATTTTTGAAAACCAAGTTTTTGTTTTGTTGGCATGAAAACCGATTTTGGCGTTTATAGCCGAATTTTTTTTGCTTTGGCATTTATAGCCGGATTTTTTTTGTTTTGGCATTTATAGCCGAATTTGGCGTTTATAGCCGCTTTTTGGCGTTTATAGCCGGATTTGGTTTTCAAGACGCAGGTATCGACCAAATGTCGCCTCCCCGCTGAATGGTCTTGCAAATATCGATGGAATGTCGCTTCCTTGCTCATTCGGTTTGCGAGTATTGATGGAATGTCACTTCCTCGCGGGCTGTGTTTGCGAGTATCGATGGAATGTCGCTTCCTCGCGGATTGGGGTGCAAATATTGACTAAGCGTCGCTTCCCTACCTTTCCCAAAACTTTTGGTTTTGCAAGTACTGACTCGATGTCGTTTCCCTGCGATTTTTGAAATTTGAGGTTTTTTCGAACCATTTGAAATTTTGGGTTGTGGATATCAACTGGTATGTTGCTTCTCCACGATTTTTGAAATTTGGGTTGTGGATAACAACTGATATGTTGCTTCTCCACGATTTTTTTTTTAAATTTTGGGTTGTGGATATCAACTGGTATGTTGCTTCTCCACGATTTTTGAAATTTGGGTTGTGGATATCAACTGGTATGTTGCTTCTCCACGATTTTTGAAATTTTGCAAGTATCGAATGGGGTTCGCTTCCTTGCGATTTTTGGGTTTTGGAAGTATCGAATGGGGTTCGCATCCTTCCGGTTTTTGGGTTTTGGAAGTATCGAATGGGGTTCGCATCCTTCCGATTTTTGGGTTTTGGAAGTATCGAATTGGGTTCTCATCCTTCCAGTTTTTGGGTTTTGCGAGTATCGACTAAGTGTCGCTTCCCCACGGTTCCTAAAAACCAATTTTTTTGTTTAAAGACACGAAGGTCATAAATTTTGACTTAAAACCAATTTGGTTGTAAAAGCCGAGGCGGTCCAGGGTGAAAATTCCTACGTCCCAATTTTTGTTTCAAACCATGAATTTTGGGTTCAATGATCGAAATTTTGGTCAAGTCTGGGAAGAGGCTCCTAAACTTGGATTTTTGGATTTTGAATTTTTTTTGAACAATGAAACGATGAAAGTAAGCATTGTTTTGAGAGATTTTTTTTTGGAAACTTCAACATAAAGATGAAAATTTCAAAAGGGGTGGGTTTGACGAGCAAGTACCTTGGAAATAGGCTTTGGCTGTGTAGATATCGCTTTGACCCATTTGAGGAAGTCTTCAAGGGTAGTACCACTTCAAGAACTTGCCATTGATGGGTAGCATACATCTGTCTCCTTCCATGTTTAGAAGAGCGTATGCACCGTTGGAGAAGACTTTGTCGATGACGAAGGGTCCCTCCCATTTTGGTTCGAATTTGCCTTTGGATTTGTGGGCAAAGACTATGGGTCATTTTACTGCAAGAACCAAGTCACCCTTTTTATAGGTGCGTTGCCTGACCTTCTTGTTGAAAGATCCTCCCATGCGTGCTTGGTACAACTCAATGCTTTGTAGAGGTTCAAGTCGTCTTTCATCGAGATTATCCAGCTCTTGGAGTCTCAATTTGACATTGCTTTCTTGCGTCATGTCATTTTGCAAAGATACCCTTAAGGAAGGAATTTGTACTTCCAAAGGGACAACAATTTCGCATCCATAGACCAAAGAGAATGGTGTGCTATGGGTTGGTCCTTGAACGGTGGTTCGATAGGCCCACAAGGCTTCTGGTAGTTTGTCGCCCCAGTCTCTTTTGTGACTAGAGACCATTTTCTTGAGAATTTTGCAGATTGTCTTGTTAAAGGCTTCTGCTAGTCCGTTTGCTGCTGGATTATATGGAGTCGAAGGACAACTTTGGATTTTGTACTTGTCGCAAAACCTATAGAATCTGTGATCCCGGAATTGTGGTCCGTTATCATGGACGAATCTTTTAGGTATGCTGAAGCGACAAATAATGTTTGTGCGCAAGAACTGAAGGGCTGATGAAGTCTTCATTTCGCTGAGCGCAAATGCTTCTGACCACTTGGAGAAATAATCTGTAGCGGCGAAGATAAAGCGATGACCTTTGCTTGATGGGGGAGAAATAGGACCTATGATGTCCATACCCCAGGCTTTGAAAGGCCATGAAGTTGCTGTTGAATGTAGCCATTCTGGAGCCATGTGGACATAATCTCCGTGAATCTGGCATTTTTGGCAGTGCTTGGCAAATTGTATTGCATCAGCTACCATGGCAGGCCAATAATAACCTAGCATTTTTATCTGGTTGTAGAGCTTAGGACCAGCCTGATGGGCTCCGTAAAGACCAGCATGTACTTTTTTGAGAGTTTCTTCAGCCTCTTGTGGTGACAAGCAGCGTAGGAGTACTCCGTTGAAGGATTTTCTGTAAAGTGCTTTTGAAGGTATATCCAAATGAAAGTTCGGGGCTCGTCTTTGGATGCTTACCCGATCTTTTGGATCTTCAGGTAGGATTCCGAACATGATGTAATCAATGAACGGATCTCTCCAGTCGCCAATCGGAGGTTTGAGGATGGACATCCGACTTCCAACCACTTGGTGGCATTCAGCAACTACTTGGTGTGTGTTGAGAGGAGGGAGAATCCTTTTTTGACACACTGTGATTTGCATGTTTTCCCCTTCTTGGATTGCCATGGTTACGGCGAGTCCAGCCAGGGCATCTGCACGGATGTTTTCACCTCTGAGGATGTGGTTGATATAACAGATGTTGAATTTTTGTTGAAGCGACTGCGCCTTATTGTAGTAAGATAGCAAATCAGGCTTCCTGACTTCATATTTCTGATTCATCTGGTTGATGATTAGTTGAGAGTCCCCAAAAGCTTCCAACATGGTGATGCTTGATTCGAGGGCGAGTTCCAATCCTACAATCAAGGCTTGGTACTAAGCTGCATTGTTTGAACATGGTTCTAGTAACGAGAAGGCGTGTGGAATCATGTATTTGTCGGGACTGACAAAGAAGATGCCAATTCCCGATATTTGCTTTCCTTTTTCATTTGTCCTAGTTGCACCGTCAAAGTACATATCCCAGGAAGCATTTGATAAGGAAGTTTCCACATTGTAGACAAATTCATCTGGGAGATCGTCCCTAAGTGGAGAATCTTTAGGCAATGGAAGCTCTGCGAGGAAGTCTGCTAGAGCTTGGCCTTTGATTGCTTTTTGTGGTACATACTTAATATCAAACTGTGATAGAAGAATGGACCATTTTGCCAGTCGGGCATTGAGAGAACCTGCTTCTGTGACAAGGACCTTTAAGAGGTTGATCCTCGAAATTAGGTAGACTGTGTTCGACAGCAAATAGTGACGTAGCTTTTGTACGGCAAACATCACTGCAAGGCATTCTTTTTCGACTGGGGAGTAGCGATGCTCTGCACCTACCAACATGCGGCTAAGGTAATATAGAGTAGCTTCTTTTCCGTCGTCGTTTTTTGTGCAAGCAGAGCACCCAAAGAGTGGTCGAGAGCTCTTGTGTACAAGATAAATGGTTTTCCAGTTGTGGGGGCAGCCAGTACTGGAGGTTTGATGAGGTATGCTTTGATGTCTTGAAATGCATTTTTCACATTCAGCATCCCAGACAAAGTCTACGCCTTTCTTCATCAGGCGAGAGAATGGACGACACTTCCCTGACAGATTTGAGATGAACCGTCGGATGTATGCCAACCTTCCCTGAAGTCCGTTTAACTCTCTTAGGGTTCTGGGAGATGGCATTTCCAGGATAGCCTTGACTTTGGTAGAGTCAAGTTCTATTCCAGCTTTCCGTACTATGAATCCGAGAAACTTACCCGATGAGACACCGAAGAAGCACTTTAGTGGATTCATCCGCAATTTGTGTTTGCGAAGTCGGAGGAAGATTTCTCGAAGATCGTCGAGATGGTCTTCTTTTCTTCTGCTTTTGATGGCGAGGTCGTCAACATAGCATTCGACCGTCTTGTGCTGCATATCTTGGAATATTTTCATCATAGCCCTCTGATATGTTGCACCTGCATTTTTCAGACCAAATGGCATGATAGTGTAGCAATACACGCCAAAATGGTGTGCGAAATGACGTATGCCTTTCATCTTCAGGATGCATCTTTATCTGATTGTAGCCAGAGAATCCATCCATGAATGTCATTCGCTCGAATCCATAGGTGTTGTCAATCATCATCTCTGGTATGGGGAGCGGGAATTCATCTTTAGGACATGCATTATTCAGGTCTCTGTAGTCAATACAGACCCTTATCTGCCCATTTTTCTGTCACAGGGACGATGTTGGCCAACCATTCAGGATGCTGTTCCTCGCGGGTGAAGCCAACATTTTTAAGTTTTTGAACTTCTTGTTCAATTTTGTCCATCACGTCGGGACGGAATCTTCTTTGGCCTTGTTTGACAGGCTTGATTTCTTTTTGCAAGTTGAGCTAGTGGACTGCTACTTTGGGATCCAAGCCAGGCATTTCGGCATAAGACCATGCAAAGCAATCAACGAACTCGCGAAGAAAAGAGATATACTCGGGTAACTCACCATCCTTTATATTCTTGCTTATGAATACAGGACGTGGGTTATCAGGTGTTCCCAAGTTTATCTTTTGAACATGGTCTTCTGTCGGAAGGTTTGAAGGTGGTTCCTCCACAGTATTTTCGGAGGCTTCCAACTCAACAAGACCTTCTGGAGTGCCAGAGAAATTTTCAGACTGAGGCTCTGTTTCTGTCCATGGATCTTCTTGATCAGTGTCCTTCTCAAGGCTCGTAATGAGATGGTTCCAATCGTTTGCTGGAATTGGGTTGAAGTAAGGTACTTCTTTTGGAGACGATGATTCTTCTAGGTCAGAGAACCGCGCATCTATGTCATCGTGCAATTCCTCTTTATCTTCAGAGAAATTATAGCAATTGGAGGAGTTTTCTGGACCCTTGATGAGTGACTCCTCAAAGAGATATCCAGGGATATCAATTTCTTCATGAGATGTTGAGGCTTGGTCGGCAAAGCGACTTTGCAGCCATGGTGTCAATTGTCTCATAAGAGCGGTAGGATCATACCCCAACCCATATGAAGACTTGCCTTTGTGAAGGTGGATTTTCCAATCTTCTGGTTGACTTTTGGTCAAGGTGGTATCCAATGGTGTGAGAATACCCCGGCCACCTCCGAAACCAGTCGGATTCTGAGCATCGTAGCCCATTTTCTTCACGATAGCTTGTGCCATTGGACTATACAGGGATAGCTGAGGCATACCTTCGTTTTGGAAAGGTTCAAGCAAAGAATTCAGTGGAGATGCTCCCGATCTATGGAAGAAGATTCCTTTTTCTTTTGGCGACGTTGCCGGAATAACAAAGGAAGCCGACGTAGGGTCTTCTATGTCAGCAACTGTCTCCAATGGATTGAGAGGCGGCTGATCTTGCTGAGTATCAGCTTGGCTTGATGCTGTGTCATCTTCTGGCTCTGACTCCGAGTCTGTGTCATGCATAATAGACACAAAGGAGACAGTGAACTTGCCCCCAGCCTTTTGTTTTGTCTTCTTTACTTTGGTAGTGATTACCAAAGGCTTTGGAGATTTGAAGGAGATGACGAAGGGAGCTTGACCGCTTACTTCGAGTTTGGTGGAGGGTTTGTTTACCTCCGGTGATTGCTAAAAAGCCTTGCCTTTATCTTTCTGGAGATTGTCAGCAAAGTGAATTGTTTTTTCCTCCTGTTCTTCTTTTCCATCTTTATACATTTGAGCATCGGCAAAATGGACATCTCTGCCTTTGAAGGGCTTTTTGTCTGCAAACACTCGATGTATCAAGCCATTGTTGCCAACGAACTTGATGCACTGATGTAGAGTTGAAGGGACGACACCGTTGTCATGTATCCAGGGGCGTCCAAGGAGTATATTGTAACATGAAGCGGTCCTTATTGCATACACAGTGACTTCCGAAATAAATCACCGATTTACAATTTGAACCTGATTTTGCCGATAGGCCTTTGAGCGCTGCCGTCATATCCAAAGATGGATACAGACGTGTGGCTCAACTTGCTAGATGGGATGCCCAGCTCTTCGAATGCCAAAGTAGAAATGAGGTTGAGTGCAGAACCTGGATCTATCTGAACTCTGTGTACTGGCATTTCTTTGACGTACCCCGTAAAGTACAAGGGTCTGTCGTGCTTTGTCTTGCCTAGCAGGAGGTCATCCTTGTCGAAGGCAATTGTTGCACTTGCTGCTTTTTGTACGGAGAGGAATTCATTGCCTGATCCCTCAGTTTTCTTCTTTTCTCCCTTTAGGGGAGTATTTGATTTTTTGACCCTTTAGTCCATTTCAATTTGTAGCACTTGTGGGGCGTGTTTGTCGACATCCGCATTCAGCCTTTGTAATTCTGAAATGAGACTATCACGAGTTTGTGGAGACATTCGTAATAAGTCAAGGATGTCGAGACGTGCAAGTATGTGTTTGAAGTACTCAATCAAGTCGTACTTGAAATCCTCCTTCGGGCCTGCATTTTCATTATTTTTGCCACTTGGGGCACTTACAACTTGATTTCCCGAAGGATTTACATAAGAAGAAGAAGGTTGGTTGTAATTTTTGTGGTAATCCTGGCCAGAACGGGTACCTATACCAACTTCAAGAGCTTCTAGAGAAGGGTCTTCTTTTGGAAGATCACTCTCAGGATCAAGGGGTTAATCCTTGTCATTTGCTGCAGATGTCTTTATAGCAGCATTGGCGTCTTCAGTGATTGTGTTGCACGGAGCAATTTCCGGGAACAAGTCCTGAACAGCATCCGACAACCTTTCTGTATTAGTCCAGACATTGCCTGTGAGATCGAGTATCTCGGACCAATCAACTGGGTTTTCATTGAAGAAGATTTCATTGGCAGGAGTTTATTCAAGATGATCAATCGGGAGAGGCTTGAGTTCCGATGACACAGCTTCAGGAGACGAGGGCTGAGAGGACGATATCTCAGTGGAAGTCACCTGAGAAAATGTAGCTCCAGATGATACACTACCGGTTGGGGTGTACGTGTCTTCGAAGCTTCAGAGGCACTATCGTCCTGAGCTATCGCATTGCAGGTCATCTGGACAGGAGATGCCCCCAGTGCAGACTGTTAGGAATCAGACTCATTCTTAGATGTAAGAGGATCATCGATCCAACTGTTTTCTCCATTTTCAGGAGTTAAGGGAGAAAGTTCCCGTTGATTTTCAGGGAATTCCAGTTCTGGATCATGACGAAGATCATTGATGCGATCCTGCTCCTGCTCTATGGCAAGATGTTGCAAGATTCTTGCATATTCCTCAAGATCAGGCATAGGAGCGAAATCTTCTTCGTCATCTGCTTCTTGTGGTTCACCAATGTTGGGTTCCGCCGGAGCATTGTTTGGTGCTGAATTGACAGCATTTTCTTGAATAGGGTCCTGGTCTTCTTCATTATCGGACCAAGATCCTTGTGGCTGTAATGGGTTATACCAAATTACTGGCATAAGATGAGACTCGGGAATCCATTCCTCGTCGGAGAGGTATTCTCCTGTTTCAAGGGATTCTTCCCACTCATCGATATCACTGGCAATATCACTGGACTCGCCTCCATTCATGGAGATCCAACTACCGAGTTACAAGAGTATGATGCCCCCTGCACAGTTTCATTTTTGTATTGAGGTGGCATGAAATCATCAAGGGTGAATTTTCTTACCGCCTTTGAAGTTTTGGGAAGGGATTCTTCCGTCGCCCTAGTGAAGCAGTGGAAGAGGTTTCTGCCGTTTCAAGGACTTCTTGTTTTAGTTGAGACTTTTGCTGCTGTTTGAGCTTGCGGAGCTGTCTCTTGGCTTGCCTTCGCTGCTGAGCGGTCGGCTTTGTTTTGACGATCTCCCAATTTTCATCTTCTAAGAGATCGGGATGCACCCATATAGGTTGTCCATCTCGTGTTGGATAGGGAACCAATTCTTGGGACGCTTGAGCCATTTTAATCACCTTGAATGAAGTAGTGGTCTTCTTCTTCGGTGATTTTGAAACTTGCCTACATGACACCATGTTGACAGAAGTGGAGCCGTAGTTTTTGTCAAAAGTTATGACTCCGTTTTTCCATATCTCATTGATCTTCTATCTCACAACGAAGCATTGATTGAGAGGATGTGAGATCATCTGATGGTATGGACAGTATCGGGGATCATTGGTTTTGCCAACATCTCCCGGTCTTTTGGGCTCTGGCAAAATGAGTTTGCCATTTGCTAGGAGAGCCTCAAAGATTTCTTCAACATCTCCATCGAACGGATATTTCTTTTCTACACGTTCTTTGAAGGCATCAGAGAGTTCAGGTCTTTTACCTGTAGTTTTGTTTTCAGGTTTCTTTGGTTGCTGAGGAGCTAATTTAGTCTGCACATTGAGAACCTCCTTTTTCTTTGGTTTTGAGGTTGTAACAGCAGTCGGCTCTTTCTTTGATGATTTCTGACTGTTGAGGTCTTTGATCACCATTTCAGCTTCCATGGAAGCTTCGAGGAGTTCTCCCAGGATCTTTGATTTGTTGCCGATGATCATGGAGCGAATTTTTGCTCTCATATTGTTACGGCAGATGTCGACTAGCGACACTTGTGGCAGTACATCTGAGCATTTGTATGCCATTGCCTTCCATTTGTGAATGAAGTCGTATGTTGACTCATTCTCTCCCTGTTTTAGGCTGCAGAGTTGAACCATAGTAACAGGATGATCCTCACCTTAGACGTGGGTCAGGAAGCGTGTCTCTAGCATAGCCCAGTTCTGAATGGAGTTCTCCGGCAGAGTGGAGTACCAATCAAAGGCTATACCTTTTAGGGTACTTGTAAAGAGGCGAATCTTGAGGGCATCTTGATCCGCAATGGCTCCCGTCAGGATCTTGAAATGGATGACATGCTGTCTGGCTGAACCTTTCCCAATATATATCTGGAGAGTAGGTTGTTTGAATTTTGTAGGGAACGGAACCGAGTCCATCCATAGAGGGTAGGGTGGCTTGATCCCATGTTCCTTCAATGTATCCTCTTCTTTTGCTTTTGTGAGGATATCGTCCACGTCCTTCCTGGTAAGGGCACGAGACTCATTGTTTTCTGCATTGCCCTCGTCATCTTCATGATTTGGAGGGGTTTCATTATTAGGTGGTGGACGCTGCAAAGTGAGAATAAGGTTTTCCATCAGAGCCTCAATTCTCTGTTGTCCTTGCTCCAACTGCTGGATGCGTGCGGTTACGTCATCAGGTGGTGGAGGCGGCTCAGAACTTGTAGCCAAGACGTTCATCCCTCAGGATTCGAACGAAGAAATCGTCCTGGTGACTGAGCTGGGGCTCATTCTTCTGGATGAAGAATTTGAGGAGTGGTTACTCCGATGTCCTCAGCTTGGAGGAGTGGAAGATTCTTCCAGATGTGTTCGTGTCCGAGAGACACTGCGAGTCACTGGACGTCTAACACTGATTTTGGTTGCTGACTTCTGGCGTTTTCTGGTTTTGCCAACCATATGAACAGCAACGAATTGGTCGGGTCTTTCTTTTTCGACCCATTTGTTTGAGACATGGAGAGTAGAATGTTGGGATTTTTGTTTCTCGAGTCTCTTTTGTCGATATGCAAAGTGGCGACGCATACGACGAGCAATTTGAGCTTCAGTCAGCTCTGGCTGGGCTCTGGCGATGAAGGATGTGGTCCCTCGTGCGCAGCAGCCGAGTTTGTCTTCTTTGAAGCTGAGCAAGGACAGAATCTGGATGCGGTCCTTTGTCTGTCGCAGTGAAGATTTGAATTTTGCGAGCTCGGCCTCTATTGAGATGAAGGGTTGACTCGCAGGAGTGCAGGTTTCAGCATGTTTTTGCGGAGGCCTAACGATGCAGGATTTGATTTTGGGCTTGTAGGAGCAAGCCGGCTCATGATGATTTTGTTTGTTTTTTGGGTGGAGGGTAGGTTTCTCCTCTTTCATATAAGAGAGAGGGTAGAACCGATTCTCCTTGAGAGGGGCCAGGTATGCTGGCTTTGCAGATGTTCGGGACCTCCGTTGCTTTGGTGAAGATCTCGGGGACCAGGTTTTGAGGTAAACCTGGTTTCTTGTGTGTTGAGGCTCCGTGGGAGCGCCAGGGGCTTCAGGCTTCTTGTTGTTCGCCTTTGGTGCCATGTTAGTGACACGTTGTGGGGCGGTTTTCTGCTTCTTGGTAGGTACAGTGTCTTCTGCGAGGAGTGGGAATGGTCCCAGCGACCCGAAGACGATGGTCCGGGGAGTTGAAGTTGACCCGGTGTTTGGAGAGTTGTCGAGGGAGATGACGCTTCGGCAATTGGCAGGGCGCTTATGCTTGTTTTGCTTGTCTTGAAGCATAAGCTGGTACTTGTTCTCATCGAAAGTGATGGTTAATGAAGCTGCCATTGTTAGTTTTGGAAAACTTCTGAAACAAGACCAAATCCATTAGTAATCACAAGAATATGGTGATCATAAATGAGGAACAACTATAGTTTTGTCTTTTCAAATCACTTGAGGGGACATGGCCCAACCCAAGGATGATGAAGAAGGCAAAAAGCCATAGAGGATACAATTGTTCTAAAATGCAAGTATGGTAGGCTCAGTGTGAGCGTTCCAGTGACTGCTAGAAGCAATTGTAGACCTTAATTCAAATTACCGAGAAGCAAGGCTCACTCGAGGTAAAATGATATAAGGTTGGAGATACAAATGTGTCGGTCGCGAATACAGTAGACCCGAAAGGGCGTACTAGCACCACTAGGCACAAATGTTGCAAATCGCATCCTTGGGATGGACACGAGATGGAATTTTTTTTAAAAGGTCAAATTTGGGTTCATAAAGGAGAGCAACTGGTATTCCAATCCGAACCACAACTCAACATTTCTGCGAGCGTTAAATTCGAAAGAGAAAGGGACCAGAATTTCTCAAATGTGAATCCGACATTGACGGAAGTTTTTTTTTTTTTTTGAAAGGTCAAGATTAAATTCATCAAAGAGAGCAAATGGTATTCCAATCCGAACCACAACTCAACATTTCTGTGAGCGTTAAATCCGAAAGGGAAAGAACCAAGATTTCTCAATTCTGAACTCAAAAATGACGGGAAATTTTTCTTTCTTTTTTTTTTTTTGAAAAATGCACATAGGTTTCCAATTCAATCTTATGAAACCTTAGTAGATAGATTAGCCCCCAGGTAAGGGTAGGATTACTTAATGAACCCATTTGGAGGACCCTTGCCTCGAACAGTCTAGCTGTCTCCACACTCTGGACAAGGCTTTTCTTGAATCCACTTTAGTGAAAGAGCGCAATTGATGCAACCTTAGTGTTTTTTTTTTTTGAAAGATTTCTAATGAACTCATCAAAGAGAACAAGTAGTGTTCCAATCCGAACCACAACTCAACATTTCTGCGAGCGTTAAGTCCGAAAGGGAAAGAACCAAGATTTCTCAATTTTGAGCCCAAAAGAAAGAAAACTGATTTTTTTTTTGAAATTATAAATTTTTTTTTGAAATCCCAATTGGACTCATCAAAGAGAAAAGATGGCCCAATCCCCGATATGAACGATAGCTGTAAACATTTCTATGAGCTATCAAGTTTAAAGAGGAGAGGACCAAAATTTCTCAAAGTTGAATCTTGAGAAAGAGAGATCATTTTTTTTTTTTTTTGAATTTGAAATGAAGGTGTTTTTTTTTTTTTTTTTTTTTTTTTTGAAATCCCAATTGGACTCATCAAAGAGAAAAGATGGCCCAATCCTCGATATGAACGATAGCTGCGAACATTTCTGTGAGCTATCAAGTTCGAAGAGGGGAAAGATCAAAATTTCTCGAAGTTGAGTTTTGAAGAAAAAGAGATCATATTTGTTTTTTTTTTTTTTTTTGAAGTGAGAAAGAACAATTGAAATCCCATCTCATGTTTTTTTGTTTTTTAGATGCAAAATGCAACATAGGCCACCAACTAGAAATGAGCCAAGGGATCAAAGCATCACGTTCTCAAGTCAACGAGTCCCACCGGGTGTGCCAACTTGATGGACCCTCGGGAATCTTCCGTCCTCTCCTTCCGCACCCCGGGGGCTGACCTGGGTCTCGGCAGAGGAGGGAGAATCGCGGGTATCAACATTTTTTGTACGGGTATGCCAGATTTACTTTCTACTTGGAATTTGGAATGGTGATAATTCGGAGATTCACCTTTACAAGTGGAAAGGAAATCAATCCTTTTTTCTAACTTTTCAAATTGCATAAATACTAAGAAAAGAGACAAGTTTGTTTTTTGAGAATGCCGTAGGAGGCGATTTTGTTTGTTTGCTGTGAAAGGCGATTTTGCCGTGAAAGGCAATTTTACAAAACTCATCAAATATGAAAGACAAGAATTGTGATTTCTTTTTTTGTCTCTTTAAGAAATACAAACTACAATAGAAAAGTAAGAAAAGGGATCAAACTTCTCAGGAGATTGTAGGGACACGTTGAGATCGACGGTCGCAAGTCATGTATGGACTTCGCCATCGTCCTTCAAATGAGAACATGTGATTCTTTGATTCTTTGGCTTGGCTCTTAACCTCGGTTTTTTAAAGGACAAGGACCAAGAGGAGGTCCTATATCCAATGAAAAACCAAGTAAACGGGCTGAAAAGCCACGTTTAGGCCATGTTGGAGAAGGAGGAGACCTTGGGGGGATGGCCCCCCAAGGGACGTTGATCACCTTGTGGTGCTTCCGGGAGCAAAGCAGCAGGACTTCGTCTCTCTCTTGGATTTTCTGGATTTTCAGAACTTGCACTTGCGATCCCTTTCTCTCCGTTTTTCCTTTCTTTTTTCTTCTTGGAATGGACCTCCTTTTATAGGCTTTTGGTAGCCATGAGGTGTTTATTGGCATTGGTGGCCATGATGAAAGAATTGATGAGGAGTTACAAGTTGATTTTGTAACTCTTTTTTCATGGCTTGTGATTGGCCGATGAAGGTAGTGGGCTTTTAATTGCCTTTATGCTTCATGATGATGGGAGTTTCATGGGTTAAATGCCATGATTGTTTGGACTTGTAACTCCCAAATGCTTGAATCTGATTGGGCCGTCCAAAATAATAAGTTAATGACCGCATTAAGTTGTCATAAACGGGTCAATTAACGTCATTAAGTGGTCGCCAAGGCATGTGAAGAGTCGCGGGCCGCGCCGCGTCTTTTGAGATTCTTCTTGCGATCATCACAGGTGGATCCACGCATTGTTTGATGTCAGATTGCAGTGAAATCTCAGACGTCGATTTCACGATCGGTTGGACAGAAAGTGTACTTTCTTGGTCAGCCGGTTGGCGATCTTGGAGCGATCGGTGATGATTTCATGCTTTTGACGGGGGATCCGAGATGTCGGTGAACATCAGTCGTTTTCAAGCATCAAACATTGGATTTTCAGAAAATCACAGAGGCACGAACACCCGAAACGTGAAAAGAATCGAAAAACGGACGTTTTGGTGCAAAATCCGGCGACCCGGATTTACAGGGTCGCCGGGCGACCATGCACCCAGGGTCGCCGGCGACCATAGGGCTTTGTTTGGCCTGTTTGGTCGCCGAGCGTCGTTTTCGGTCGTTTTTTCGTCTTTTTCGTTCGTTTTTTCTTCTGTATTTTTCTTGACATTTTTCCTCAATTGTTGACTTGATTTTCATGGAGAAATCTTGATGAGAACGCATGCGAAATCGGAGCACAAAGTTTCCCATTTTTCGCGAAAGCCGAAGACTTTGTAGCCGATTTTTCATCAAGAGTCGAAACTAGGTCAAACGATGTCGGAATGACCTGAAAATTGAGGTGAAGCTTCTTGAGCAGTGGATAGGACCAACCATGAGCTTTTATTTGAGTTTTGAAGCCGTTTGGAGTCCCATCGATGCTTGACTTGATTTTGCTGCGGGGAAAATGCCAAGCTTTGATATGTGGTCAAACGATGTTTGATTAACGTGAAATTTGACGAGGAGCCTATTGGAGTCATTTTGAGATGTTCCATTAGCTCCGTTTTGGATGTCATGGTCCCGGGTTGCACCGCCGCCGGTAGGCTTGATTTTCTCTCGGAGCGTCGAAACCTGGTCAAACGTTGTCAGAATGACCTGAAATTTGACGTGCAGCCTTTTGGAAGCATGTTGAAGCCACTCATGTATTTTGTTTGATGAGTGATGGCTTCGATGGTTTTCGCCGCCGGGAGGCTTGATTTTACTGTTCGAGCGTTGATGGAGGGTCAAACATTGTCGGTTTGACTTGAAATTTGGCATGAAGCTCTTTGAAGACATTCTGGAGTCATCCATAGGCTCGGATCGAAGTTTTGGTGTCTTCGATGATGTCGCCGCCGGGAGCGCTAATTTAGCTATCGGAGCAGTGAAGTTGGGCCAAACGATGTCGGAATGGCCCGAAACCTCAGGTGTACCCCTTTTTTGGCCGTCTTGAAGGATCTTTCAGTTTCTATCTGATTCTGACAAAATCTGATGCTTGAAGTAGCCTTGCCTGTTTTGTAGCAGGATGCATCTTCAGGAGGCTTTTTGATGTTGAGGAGACATAGTGACTTTTTTGGTGTCAACAACACACATCCACAACAAGAAGGCCGGAGTCTGGAAAATCCCAGAGAAATTCTGAAGAAGTCCTGCTACTCTGCTGCAAGAAAGACCACAAGGTGATCGAAGTCCCTTGGGGGGCCACCCCCCTAAGGCAAAGCTCTTCCTCTCCTTATATCCAACATGGTCTAAACGCGGCTTTTCAGCCCGTTTACTCGGTTTTTTATTGGATATAGGACCTCCCCTTGGTCTTTGTCTTCTAAAAATCTGTGGTTAGAGCCAAGCCAAAAGAATCAAAGCATCAAGTGTTCTCATCTAAAGGACGATGGCAAAGTCCATACATGACTTGTTACCGTCGATCTGAACGAGTCCCCACAATCTCCTGAGAAGTTAGATCCCTTTTTCTTTCTTTTCTATTGTATTTTGTATTTTTTATAGAGACAAAAAAATCACAATTATTGTCTTTCATTATTGATGAGATTTGTAAATCGCCTTTCACGGCAAAAATCACCTTTCACGGCATCAAATCGTCTTTCACAGCAAACAAACAAAAAATCGCCAACTACGGCATTCAAAAATCTTGTCTCCTTTCTTAAATATTTATGCAATTTGAAAAATTAGAAAAAATGATTGATTTCCTTTCTACTTATGAAGGTGAATCTCCAGATCACCACATCAAATTCTGAGTAGAATAGAAAATCTGGCATAACCATACAAAAAATGTTGATACCCGTTTTTCTCCTCCGCCGGACCCCGGCAGCCCCCGGGGAGGAAGGAGAGGACGAAAACTGGGTCCATCAAGTTGGCACACCCGATGGGACACGTTCATTTGAGAACGTGATTATTCGATTCCATGGCTCCTTTCTAGTTGGTGGCCTATGTTGGATCTAGCATCTTAAAAAAAAATATGAGATTGGATTTCTTTCACTCTTTCTCATTTCAAAAAAAAAATTCTGATTTCTCTTTTTTGGATTCAATTTTGAGAAACTTTGATCCTCTCCTCTTCGAACTTGATAGCACACAGAAATGTTTGCAGCTATTGTTCATATCGGGGAATGGGCCATCTTTTCTCTTTGATGAGTTCGATAGGGATTTTCAAAAACAAAAAAAATATCATTTCAAAAAAAAATCAGTTGTCTTTCTTTTTTATTCAAATTTGAGAAACTTTGGTTTTTCCCTTTCGGATTTAGTGCTCGCAGAAATGTTTGCGCCTATGTTCGGATTGGAACACCATTTGCTCTCTTTGATGAGTTCATTAGAAATCTTTCAAAAAAAGAAATTCAAAAAGAGAACACTAAGGTTGCACCAATTGCGTTCTTTGACCAAAGTGGATCTAAGAAAAGCCTTGTCCAGAGTGTAGAAACAGCTAGACTGTTCGAGGTAAGGGTCCTCTAAACGAGTGCATTAAGTAATCCTATCCTTACCTGGGGGCTGATCTATCTACTAAGGTTTCATAAGACCGAATTGGAAACCTATGTGCACCTTTTAAAAAAGAGTCTTTAATAAAAACACTTTAAAAAAAAAAATTCCGTCACTTTTGAGTTCAGATTTAAGAAATTTTGGTTCTTTCCTTTTCGGACTCAGTGCTCGCAGAAATGTTTGAACCTATGTTCAGATTGGAATATCATTTGCTCTCTTTGATGAATTTAATCTTGACCTTTCAAAAAATAAACTTCCGTCATTTTTGGGTTCACATTCGAGAAATTCTGGTTCCTTCCCTCTCGAACTCAGTGCTCCCAGAAATGTTTGAGCCTATGTTCGGATTAGAATACCATTTGCTCTCCTTTATGAATCCAATCTTGACCTTTCAAAAAGAAAATCCCATCTCGTGTCCTTTCCAAGGATGCGATTTGCAACATTTGTGCCTAGCGGTGCTAGCACGCCCTTTCGGGTCTACTGTATTCGCGACCGACACATTTGTATCTCCAACCTTATATCATTTTACCTCAAGTGAGCCTTGCATCTCGGTAATTTGAATTAAGATCTACAATTGCTTTTAGCAGTCACTAGAACGCTCACCCAGAGCCTACCACACTTGCATTTAGAACAATTGTACCCTCTACGGCTTTTTGCCTTCTTCATCTTGGTTGGGCTGGGCCATGTCCCCTCAAGCGATTTGAAAAGACAAAACCATAGTTATTTTCCATTTATGATCACCATATTCTTGTTATTACTAATGAATGTGATTTTGTTTCAGAAGTTTTCCAAACTAACAATGGCAGCTTCATTGACCATCACTTTTGATGAGAACAAGTACCAGCTCATGCTTCAAGATAAGCAAAACAAGCGCACTCATAAGCGCCCTACCAGTTGCCGAAGCGTCATCTCTCTCGACAAATCTCAAAACACCGAGTCAACCTCTAGTCCCCGGACCATCGTCTTTGGGTCGATGGGACCATTCCCACTCCCTGCAGAAGAAACTGTACTTGCCAAGAAGCAAAAAACCGCCACGCAACGTGTCACTAACATGGCACCAAGGGCGAACACAAAGAAGCCTGAAGCCCGTGGCACTACCACAAAGCCTCAACCTACAAAAAATCAGGTCCGCCACAAGACCTGGTCCTCGAGGCCTTCACCAAAACAAAGGAGGTCCCAAGCATCTACAAAGCCAACATACCTGGCCCCTCTCAAGGACAACCGGTTCTACCCTCTCTCTTACATGAAAGAGGAAAAACATACCCTCCGCCAAGCAAACAAATCAACCCAGCATGAGCTAGCGTGCTCCTACAAGCCCAGAATCAAATCATGCATCGTAAGGCCTTCGCAAAAACCCGCTGAAGCCTAAAGTCTAGTGAGTCGACCCTTCATCTCAACAGGGGCCAAACTCGCGAAATTCAAAGCTTCACTGCGACAGGCAAAGGACCGCGTCCGGATCCTATCCATGCCTAGCTTTAAAGAAGACAAGCTTGGCTGCTGCGCACGGGGGACTACGTCCTTCATCACCAAAGCCCAGCCAGAGCTCACCGAAACTCAAATTGCTCGTCATATACGTCGCCGCGCGGCATATCGAAAAAAGAGACTAGAAAAGCAAAGAATCCAGCATTCCACCCTCCAGGTCTCTAAAAAATGGGTCGAAAAAGAAAGACCCGAGCAAGTTATTGCTGTCCATATGGTTGGCAAAGCCAGAAGACGCCAGAAGTCAACAACCAAAATTCGAGTCAGATGTCCGGTGACTCGCAGCGTCTCCTAGACACGAAGACATCTGGAAGAATCCTCTACTCCTTCAAACCAAGGACATCGGAGTAACCCTTCCTCAAGCTCTTATACCAAAAGAATGAGCCCCAGCTTAGTCACCAGGATGATTTTTTCGTTCGAATCCCGAGGGATGAACGTCCTGGCTACAAATTCTGAGCCACCACATAATCCACCTCCTGATGAGACGATCGCACGCATCCAACAATTAGAGCAAGTTCAGCAGAGGATCGAAACACTCATGGAAAATCTTCTTCTCGCTTTTCAGTGTCAAGAAAATAATCAAGCTCCTCCGAGTCATCAAGATAACGAGGCCAATGCAGAAAACAATGAGTCACGCGCCCTTACGAAAAAGGACGTTGACTATATCCTCGCCAAAGCAAAAGAAGATGATACACTGAAGGAACACGGGATCAAGCCACCCTATCCCCTTTGGATGGACTCAGTTCCGTTCCCTGCAAAATTCAAACAACCTACTCTCCAAACATATACGGGGAAAGGTTCAGCCAGACAGCACGTCATCTACTTTAAGATCCTGACGGGAGCTATCGCAGATCAAGATGCCCCTAAGATCCGTCTCTTTGCAAGTACCCTAAAAGGTACGACCTTTGATTGGTACTCCACTCTGCCGGAGGACTCCATCCAAAACTGGGCCACGCAGGAGACACGCTTCCTAACCCACTTTAAAGGTGAGGATCACCTTGTTACTATGGCTCATCTCTGCATCCTAAAACAGGGAAAGAATGAGTCAACATACGACTTCATTCACAAGTGGAAGGCAATGGCGTACAAGTGCTCAGATGTACTGTCACAAGCGTCGCTAGTCGACATCTGTTGTAACAACATGAGAGCAAGGATCCTCTCCATGATCATCGGTAACAAATCAAAGAACCTGGGAGAACTCTTAGAAGCATCCATGGAGGCTGAAACGGTGATCAAAGACTTCAACAGTTAGAAATCATCAAAGAAAGAGCCGACCGCCTTTACAACCTCAAAACCAAAGAAAAAGGAGGTTCTTAATGTGCAAACCAAGTCAGCCTCTCAACAGCTAAAGAAACCTGAAAACAAAGCTACTGGTAAAAGACTTGAACTCTCTAATGCCTTCAAAGAACGAGTTGAAAAGAAATACCCGTTCGATGAAGATGTTGAAGAAATCTTTGAGGCTCTATTAGTAAATGGCAAACTCACCTTGCCTGAGCCCAAAAGATCGGGAGATGTTGGTAAAACCAACGATCCCAGGTATTGTCCATACCACCAGATGGTCTCGCATCCTCTCAATCAATGCTTCGTTGTGAGAGAGAAGATTAATGAGATATGGAAAAACAGAGTCATCACCTTTGACAAAAACTTCGGGTCTGCCTCCGTTAACATAGTGTCATGTGGGCAAACTTCAAAGTCACCGAAAGAGAAAATCATTACTTCATTCAAGGTGATAAAAATGGCTCAAACGTCCCAAGAGTTGGTTCCCTATCCAACACCAGATGGACAACCCGTATGGGTGCATCCCGATCTCCTAGAAGATGAAAATTGGGAGATCGTCAAAACAAAACCGACCACTCAACAGCGAAGGCAAGCCAAGAGACAACTCCGCAAGCTCAAACAGCAGCAGAAGTCTCAACCAAAACAAGAAGTCCTTTAAAAGGCAGAAACCTCTTCCACTACTTCACTAGGGGCGACAGAAGAATCTTTTCTTAAGGCTTCAAAGGCGGTAAGAAAATTCACCCTTGGTGATTTCATGCCACCTCATTACAGAAATGAAACTACGCAGGGGGCATCATACTCCTACAACTCGGTAATTGGATTTTCCATGGATGGATACGAGTCCAGTGACACTACCAGTGATACCGATGAGTGGGAGGAATCACTTGAAACAGGAGAATACCTCTCCGATGAGGAATGGATTCTCGAGTCTCGTCTTATGCTAGTAATCTGGTCTGATGATGAAGAAGACCAAGACGCTGTTCAAGAAAATGCTATTGATCCAGCACAAGCAAGTGCTCCAGTGGAACCCAACATTGATGAACCACAAGGAGCAGATGACGAAGAAGATTTGGCTCCTATGCCTGATCTTGAAAAATATGCAAGAATCTTGCAACATCTTACCATAGAGCGAGAGCAGGATCACATCAACAACCTTCGTCACGATCAAAATCCAGAACCAGAAGTCCCTGATAATCAACAGGAACTTCCTCCTTTTAACTCCTGAAAATGGAGAAAATTATCGGATCGATAATCCTCTTACATCCGAGGATGAGTCTGACTCCCAGCAGTTTATACTGGGGGCATCTCCTACCAGGATAACCTGTAATGCGATAGCTCAGAATGATAGTACCTCTGAAGCTTCATCTGCCGAAGACACGAACTCCCAAACTGGTAGTATATCTTCCGAAGCTACATCTTCTCAGGTGACTTCCTATGAGATATCATCTTCTCAGCCTTCGTCTCCTGAAATTGTGACATCGGAGCTCACACCTTTTCTGACTGATCATCTTAAAGAAGCTCCAGCCAATGAACTCTTCTTCAATGAAAATCCGGTAGATTGGTCCCAGATACCCGATCTCATAGACGATGTCTGGACCGATAAATTACTTAACAAATAAGAGAAGTTGCTAGATGTTGTTCAGGACTTGTTCCCGGAAAATGCTCCGTTCAACGCGATTACTAAAGACGGCAATACTGCTACAGAACATCTTCAGCAAATGACAAGGATCAACCCCTTGATCCCGAGAGTGATCTTCCAAAAGAAGACCCTTCTCTAGAAACTCTTGAAGTTGGTAGAGGTACCCGCTCTGGCCGGGATTACCACAAAAATTACAACCAACCTTCTTCTTCTTATGAAAATCCTTTGGGAAAGCAAGTTGTAAGCACCCCAAATGGCAACAATAATGAAAATGCAAGCCCGAAGGAGTCTTTCAAGTACAACTTGATTGAGCACTTCAAAAACTTACCTGCAC
Organism: Umbellularia californica; assembly: GCA_028538565.1. Classification (NCBI taxonomy): domain Eukaryota; kingdom Viridiplantae; phylum Streptophyta; class Magnoliopsida; order Laurales; family Lauraceae; genus Umbellularia; species Umbellularia californica. The sequence goes on along the minus strand of JAPQWN010000002.1, from coordinate 70,391,814 downwards.
GACTGCACATCCTTGACTTATTACGAATGTTTCCACAAACTCGTGATAATCTCATTTCAGAATTATAAAGGCTGAATGCGGATGTCGACAAACATGCCCTACAAGTCCTACAAATTGAAATGGACTATAGGGTCAAAAAATCAAGTGCTTCCTCAAAGAAAGAAAAGAAGAAAGTTTAGGGATCAAGCATTGAATTCCTTTCGGTTCAAAAAGCAGCAAGTGCAACAATTGCCTTCGATAAGGATGACCCCTGCTAGGAGAGACAAAGCACAATCGACCCTTGTACTTCACGGGGTACGTCAAAGAGATGCCAGTACACATAGTCCAGATCGACCCAGGTTCTGCACTCAACCTCATTTCTACTTCGGCACTCGAAGACCTGGGCATTCCACCTAGCAAGCCGAGTCACACGTCTGTATCCATCTTCAGATATGACGGGAGCGCTTAAAGACCTATCGGCAAAATCAGGTTCAAGTTGCAAATCGGTGATCTTATTTCTAAAGTCATTGTATATGCAATAAGGAGCCCTTCATGCTACAATATCCTTCTTGGATGCCCCTGGATACACGAGAATTGTGTCGTCCCTTCAACTCTACATCAGTGCATCAAGTTCGTTGGCAACGACGGCTTGATACATCGAGTGTTTGCAACAAAAGGCCTTTCAAAGGCAGAGACGTCCATTTTGCAGACGCTTAGATGTATAAAGATGGAAAAGAAGAACTGGAGGAAAAAACAACACCCTTTGCCGAAAATCTCCAGAAAGATAAGGGCAAGGCTCCTCAGCAATCGTCGGAAGAAAACAAACCTTCCAACAAATTAGAAGAGAGCAGTCATTCTCCCTTCGTTGTCTCTTTCAAATCTTCAAAGCCTTTGGTAATCACCACCAAAGTAAAGAAGACAAAACAAAAGGCTGGGGGAAAGTTCGCTATCTCCTTTGTGTCTATCATGAATGACACAGATTCGGACTCAAAGCCAGAAGATGACACAGCATCAAACCAAGTTGATACTCAGCGAGCTCTTCCTACTCTCACTCCATTGGAGACACCTGCTGATGTAGAGATCCTACGTTTGCTTCCTTTGTTGTTCCAGCAACTTCAGTAGAAGAAAAAACAATCTTCTTCCACAGATCGGGAGTCTTTTCATCAAATTCTCCGCTTGAACCTTTCCAAAACGAAGCTATGCCTCAACTATCCCTATATAGTCAAATGGCACAAGCTATTATAAAGAAAATGGGCTACGATGCTCAGAATCCAATTGGTTTGGGAGGTGGCCGTGGTATTCTCACACCATTGGAACCCACCCTGACCAAAAGTCAACCGGAAGATTGGAAACTCCACTCTCATAAAGACAAGTCTTCATACGGGTTGGGTATGATCCTACCACTCCCATGAGACAGTTGACACAAAGGCTCCAAAGTCATTTTGCCGATGAAGCCTCAACATCTCGTGTCCATGAAGACATTGATCTCCCTGGATATCTCTTTTAAGAGTCACCCGTCAAGGATCCAGGAAGATCCTTCAATTGGTATAAGTTCTCTGACAATAAAGAGAAATTGTCTGATGACACAGACGCGTGATTTTCTGACCTAGAAGAACCATCGTCTCTTAAAAAAGTACCCTACTTCGACCCAATTTTAACAGGTGATTGGGATCATCTCATTGCAAGTCTTGAGAAGAGTACCGATCAAGAAGCCCCATGGACAGAAACAGAGCCTTGGTCTATAAATGCTTCAGAATGTCTTGTTGAGTTGGAAGCCTCCGAAAATATTATGAAGGAACCACCTTCAAACCTTCCAACAGAAGATCCCGTTCAAAAGATAGACTTGGGAACAACTGATAACCCATGTCCTGTATTCATAAGCAAGAATATAAAGGATGATGAGTTACCCGAGTATATCTCTTTTCTTCGTTAGTTCGTTGATTGTTTTGCATGGTCTTATGCTGAAATGCCCAGCTTAGACCCCAAACTAGCAGTTCACAAACTAAACTTGCAAAAAGAAACCAAGCCTGTCAAACAAGGCCAGAGAAGATTTCGTCCTGATGTGATGGACAAAATTGAACAAGAAGTTCAGAAACTCAAAAGCGTCGGCTTCATCCACGAGGAACAGCATCCTGAATGGTTGGCCATAATTGTCCCCGTGACAAAGAAAATTGGGCAGATAAGGGTCTGTTTTGACTATAGGGACCTGAATAATGCATGCCCTAAAGATAAATTCCCGTTCCCCATACCAGAGGTGATGATTGTCAACACCTGTGGGTTTGAGTGAATGACATTCATGGGTGGATTCTCTGGCTACAATCAGATAAAGATGAATCTTGAAGATGAAAGACATACATCATTTTGGACTCCATTTGGCGTGTATTGCTACACTGTCATGCCATTTGGTCTGAAAAATGCAGGTGCAACATATCAGAGGGCTATGATGAGAATATTTCAAGACATGTAGCACAAGACGGTCGAATGCTATGTCGACGACCTCGCCATCAAAAGCAGAAGAAAAGAAGACCATCTCAACGATCTTCGAGAAGTCTTCCTCCGACTTCGCAAACATAAATTGCGGATGAATCCATTAAAATGCTTCTTCGGTGTCTCATCGGGTAAGTTTCTCGGATTCATAGTTCGGAAAGCTAGAGTAGAACTTGACCCCATCAAAGTCAAGGCTATCTTGAAAATGCCATCTCCAAGGACCCTAAGAGAACTAAAAGGGCTTCAAGGAAGATTGGCGTACATCCGACGATTCATCTCCAATCTATCAGGGAAGTGCCGTCCATTCTCTCGCTTGATGAAGAAAGGTGTGGATTTTGTTTGGGATGCTGAATGTGAAACCGTATTTCAAGACATCAAAACATACCTCACCAAACCTCCAGTGTTGGCTGCCCCCACAACTGGAAAACCATTCATCTTGTACGCAAGAGCTCTCGATTACTCTTTGGGCGCCCTACTCGCAGAAGAAAACAACGAGGGAAAAGAAATTGCTCTATATTACCTTAGCCGCATGTTGGTAGGTACAGAGCATCACTACTCCCCAGTCGAAAAAGATGCCTCTCAATGATGTTTGCCGTACAAAAGCTGCGTCACTACCTGCTGTCCAACACAGTCTACCTGATTTCGAGGATCAACCTCTTAAAGGCTCTTGTCATAAAAGCAGGTTCTCTCAATGCTCGACCGGCAAAATAGTCCATCCTTCTATCACAGTTTGATATTAGGTATGTACCACAAAAACCAATCAAAGGCCAAACTCTAGCAAACTTTCTCGCAGAGCACCCATGGCCTAAAGATTCTCCACTCAGGGATGATCTCCCAGACGAATCTGTCTACAATGTGGAAAGTTCCTTATCAAATGCTTCTTGGGACATGTACTTTGACGGCGCAACCAGGAAAAATGAAAAAGGAAAGCATACATAGGGAATTGGCATCCTCTTTGTTAGTCCCGACAAATACATGATTCCACACGCTTTCTCGCTATTGGAACCATGTTCAAACAATGCAGCTGAGTACCAAGCCCTGATTGTAGGATTGGAACTCGCCCTCGAATCCGGCATCACCATACTAGAAGTTTTTAGGGACTCCCAACTAATCATCAACCAGATGAATCAGAAATTTGAGGTCAGGAAGCCTGATTTGCTGCTTTAATACAATACGGCGCAATCGCTTCGAAAAAAGTTCAACATCTGTCACATCACCCACATCCTCAGAGGTGAAAACATCCGTGCAGATGCACTGGCCAGACTCGCCGCATCTATCGCAATCCAAGAAGGGGAAAACATGCAAATTACAGTGTGTCAAAGAAGGATTCTCCCTCCTCTCAACACACACCGAGCAGTTGCTGAATGCCACCAAGTGGTTGGAAGTCTGATGTCCATCTTCAAACCTCCGATTGGCGACTGGAGGGATCCGTTCATTGATTACATTATGTTCGGAATCCTACTTGAAGATCCAAAAGAGTGGGTAAGCATTCAAAGACGTACCCCAAACTTTCATTTGGATATTCCTTAAAAAACACTTTACAGAAAATCATTCAACGGGGTACTTCTACGCTGCTTGTCACAACAAGAGGCCGAAGAAACTCTCAAAGAAGTGCATGCTGGTCTTTGTGGAGCCCATCAGGCTGGTCCTACGCTCTTCGATCAGATAAAAGGCTAGGTTATTATTGGCATACCATGGTAGCTGACGCAATGCAATTTCCTAAACGCTACCAACAATGCCAGATTCATGGAGATTCCGCATGCCTCTAGAATGGCTACATCCTGCAGCAATCTCATGGCCCTTCAAAGCCTGGGGTATGGACATCGTAGGTCCTATCTCTCCCTCATCAAGCAAAGGTCATCGCTTCATCTTCGCCGCTACGGATTATTTCTCCAAGTGGTCAGAAGCATTTGCGCTCAACGAAATAAAGACCTCATCAGTCCTTCAATTCTTACGCACCAACATTATTTGTCGCTTCGGCAAACCTAAAAGACTTGTCCATGATAACGGACTACAATTCCGGGATCACAGATTCTACGAAAAGTATAAAATCCAAAGTTGTCCTTTGACTCCATATAATCCTGCAGCGAACGGACTAGCAGAAGCCTTCAACAAGACACTCTGCAAAATTCTGAAGAAAATGGTCTCTAGTCACAAAAGAGACTGGGGCGACAAACTACCTGAAGCTTTGTGGGCCTATCGAACCACCGTTCAAGCACCAACCCATAGCACACCATTCTCCTTGGTCTATGGATGCGAAGCTGTTGTCCCTTTAGAAGTACAAATTCCTTCCCTAAGGGTATCTTTGCAAAATCACATGACGCAAGAAAGCAATGTCAAATTGAGACTCCAAGAGTTAGATAATCTCGATGAGAGACAGCTTGAAGCTCTACAAAGCATTGAGCTATACCAAGCACGCATGGCAGGATCTTTCGACAAGAAGGTCAGGCAACGCGCCTACAAAAAAGGCGACTTAGTTCTTGCGGTAAAAAGACCCATAGTCTTTGCCCACAATTCCAAAGGCAATTTCGAAACAAAATGGGAGGGACCCTTCGTCATCGACAAAGTCTTCTCCAACGGTGCATACGCTCTTCTAAACATGGAAGGTGACAGATGTATGCTACCCATCAATGGCAAGTTCTTGAAGCGGTACTACCCTTGAAGACTTCCTCCAAAGGGTCAGAGTGATGCCTATACGACCAAAGCCTATTTCTAGGTACTTGCTCGTCAAACCCATCCCTTTTGAAATTTTCATCTTTATGTTGAAATTTCTAAAAAATTCTCAAAAAATGCTTACTTTCATCGTTTCATTGTTAAAAAAAATCATCAAATCCAAAAATCCAAGTTTAGGAGCCTTTTCCCGGACTTGAACAAAGTTTTCGATCCTTGAACCCAAAATATATGTTTGAAACAAAAATCAAGACTCAGGAATTTCCACCCTAGTCCGCCCCGACTTTTACAACCAAAAATGGTTTTGAGTCAAAATTAACGACCCTCGTGTCTTTAAACAAAAATGGTTTTTCGAAACCGCGCGGAAGCGACGTTCAGTCGATACTCGCAAAACCCAAAACCGGAAGGATACAAACCCCATTCGATACGTCCAAAACCCAAAACCGGAAGGATGCGACCCCATTCGATACTTCCAAAACCCAAAAATCGGGAGGATGCAAACCCCATTCAATACTTCCAAAACCTCAAAATCGCAAGGAAGCAACACTTCGTTGATACTTGCAAAATTTAAAATTTCAAAAAAAATCGTGGAAACGCAATATTCCAATTTGTATCCACAACCCAAATTTCAAATGGTTCAAGAGAACCTCAAATTTAAAAAATCGTGCGGAAGCGACATTCAGTCGATACCCGCAAAACCAAAATTTTTTAAAAAAGCAAGGAAGCGACGCTTAGTCGATACTTGCACCCCAATCTATGAGGAGGCGATATTCCATCGATACCCGCAAACCGAATGAGCAAGGAAGCGACATTCCATTGATACTTGCAAGACCATTCAACAGGGAGGCGACCTTTGGTCGATACTTGCATTTTGAAAACCAAAATCGGCTATCAATACCAAATCCAGCTATAAATGCCAAAAACCCAGCTATAAACGCCAAACCCGGCTATAAATGCCAAAAATCCGGCTCTCACGCCAAAATCCAGCTATAAACGCCAAATTCGGCTATAAATGCCAAAAAAATCGACTAAAATGCCAAAAATCGGCTTTGATGCCAATAAAACAAAACTTGGTTTTCATGCCATCTCACAAAAAATCTGGCTCCCATACCATCTCAAAAACTTTGGCTTTCATGCCATCTCACAAATTCGGCTTTCATGCCATCTCAAAAACTTCGGCTTCCATGCCATCTCAAAATTCGGCACTCAAGCCATCAAAAACCAGGCTTTCGCCACCAAATCTGACTTTCATGCCCAAAACAATTTTAACAAAATGACAACCTTTTGATCAAATTCTCAAACAAACATTCCCATTCAGCTCTTGCTTAAATTTGTTTTCATCAAAAAATGATTTAAGTGAAAGGAGGGAATACAAAAAACATAGTACCAAAAATGTTTATACATAGAGGTACCAAAAAAGAAAAGAAGAAAAGGAGTTTGTTACAACTCAGGAGCTCAGTCTAACATGGTCTTCAACCAAAGACTCAACTCCTCAAGCAGACTCTTGGCCTTAGCTTTCAGGCCACGTTTCTTCAAAACATTCCCATAAAATGCGGCAGAACGCCGCAACCCATCTACAACACGAGGAAGTTCTTACTAGAGAATCTGCCACCGCTCATATTATTGAGTCTTCCGCCGGAGATTGCTATCAGCCTCCTCAACCTGGCGAATGGGAGCCCCCTCCTTAGCACGAGCTTCCACAATGGCGGTCCATTTGGCAGCAGCTACTTCCTCCAAAAGCTCAAGACGCTGCCTAGCCTCGACAACCTCCTTATCAAGCCGGTTCAGGTCTTGTTTTAGCTCGATGATGGCCAACTCAGTAACATTCCTCTCCCGAACGAATTGCTTCTGAGTTCGCGAGATCTTAGTCAGCTCAAATTTGACCTCGCTAGAAGGCTTCATAAACATCTCATTAAAGAAGTCACCATATAGAAAACTCTTGGTCTCAGTCCACTTGTTGCCGAAAGCAACGACTTCATGAACAAAAGCCTTGGAACTCGCAATGTCCAGTCCGACTTCTTCGCTATCAGCAAGAATGTCCTGCACATGCTTGATCATGCCGAAACCAGCTTCCAAATGACCTTGTTGACAATAAAAAAGTCACTATGTCTCCTGAACATCAAGAAGCCACATGAAGTTGCATCCTACTAAAAATAGGCATGGCTACTTCAAGCATCAGATATTGTCGGAATCAAACAAAAACTGTAAGATCCTTCAAGACAGCCAAAAGAGGGGTACACCTGAAGTTTCGGGCCATTCCAACATCGTTTGGCCTAACTTCACTTGTCCGACAGCTAAACAAGCGCTCCTGGCGGCGACAGCATCGAAGACATCAAAACTTCGATCAGAGCCCAAGGATGGTTCCAAAATACCTCCAAAGGGCTCCTTGTCAAATTTCAAGTCAAACCGACAACGTTTGACCCTCCATCAACGCTCGAGCAGCAAAATCAAGCCTCCCGACGGCGAGAACTATCGAGGCCATCACTCATCAAACAAAGTATATGAGTGGTTTCAACATGCTTCCAAAGGGCTGCACGTCGAATTTCAGGTCATTCTGACAACGTTTGACTAGATTTCGACGCTCCGAAAGAAAATCAAGCCTACTGGTGGCGGAGCACCCCGGGACCATGACATCCAAATCGGAGCTAATGGATCGTCTCAAAATGACTCCAATAGGCTCCCTACCAAATTTCAGGTCAATCGGACATCGTTTGACCGCATATCAACGCCCGACATCTTCCCCGTAGCAAAATCAAGTCAAGCATCGATGGGACCCCAAATGGCTTCAAAACTCAAATAAAAGTCCATGGTTGGTCCTATGCACTGCTTAGGAAGCTTCACCTAAATTTTCAGGTCATTCCGACATCGTTTGACCTAATTTCGACTCTTGACGGAAAATCGGCTACAAAGTCTTCGGCTTTCCCGAAAAATGGGAAACTTTGTGCTCCGGTTTTGTGTGACTTCTCGTTAAGTTTTCTCCAAGAAAATCAAGTCAATAATTGAGGAAAGATGTCAAGAAAAATACAGAAGAAGAAAGGAACGAAAAATAAGGAAAAACGGCCGAAAAAGACACTCGACGACCAAAGGGGCCAAAACCCCATGATCGTCGGCGACCATGGCCCAAGGTCGCCGGCGACCCTGGGTGCATGGTCACCGGCGACCTGGAAATCCGAGTCTTCGGATTTTTCGCCGGATGGCCCGATTTCCGATCATTTTCTCGTTTCGGGAGTTCCTGCCTCTGTCATTTTTTGAAAATCCAATTTTTGATGCTTGAAAATGACTGATCTCCGCTGACATCTCGGATCCACCGTCAAGAGCATGAAATCATCATTCATCGCTCTAAGATCGCCAAGCGGATGACCAAGAAAGTACACTTTATGTCCGACCGATCGAGAAATCGACAAGACAGATGTCACCGGCCCACCGACATCAATCAATGTCTGATATTGCATCGCAATCCGACATCAAATAACATGTAGATCCATCGGCGATCATCACAAGAAGAATCCCAAAGGACGCAACGCGGCCCGCAATTCTTCACATGCCCTGGTGACCACTTAATGCTATTAATTGGCCCGTTTATGACTACTTAACGTGGTCATTAACTCACTATTTTGGACGGCCCAATCAGATTCAAGCATATGGGAGTTACAAGTCCAAGCAATCATGGCATTAAAACCATGAAACTCCCCTCATCATGGAGATTAAAGGCGATTAAATGCCCATTATCCTCCATCGACCAATCACAAGCCAAGAAAAAGGAGTTACAAAATCAAGAAATAAAAACTTGTAACTCCTCCCATCATGAAGCATCAATGCCATCAATTCTCTCATTATGGTCATCAATGCCCATAAAACACCTCATGGCTACCAAGAGCCTATAAAAGGAGGTCCATTTCTAAGAGAGAGGCATCGACGCATCTACACAAAGACTTGAAACTTGAAACTTTGAATCCTTGCATCCGACGAAGTCCTACTGCTCTGCTGCAAGAAACACCACAAGGTGATCAAAGTCCCTTGGGGGGCCACCCCCCCCCCCCCCCCCCCCCCAAGGTCCCCTTCTTCTACAACATGGCCTAAATGCTGCTTTTCAGTCCGTTTACTTGGTTTTTCATTGGATATAGGACCTCCTCTTGGTCTTTATCCTCTAAAAAACTGAGGTTGGAGCCAAGCCAAAGAATCGAAGCATCAAGAGTTCTCATTTGAAGGACGATGGCGAAGTCCATACATGACTTGTGACGTCGATCTAAATGTGTCCCCACAATCTCCTGAGAAGTTAGATCCCTTTTCTTTCTTTTCTATTATCTTTTGTATTTTTTAAAGAGACAAACAGAAATCACAATTCTTGTCTTTTATTTTGATGAGATTTGTAAATCGCCTTTCACTGCAAAATCGTCTTTCACGGCAAACAAATCTCCTTTCACGGCAAACAAATAAAAAATCGCCTACAACGGCATTCTCAAAAACAAACTGTCTCTTTTCTTAAATATTTATGCAATTTGAAAAGTTAGAAAGAAGGATCGATTTCCTTTCTACTTGTGAAGGTTAATCTCCGGATCATCACCATTCCAAATTCCAAGTAGAATAGTAAATCTGGCATACCCGTACAAAAATGTTGATACCTGCGTTTTCCTCCGCCGAGACCCAGGCAGCCCCAGGGGTGGAAGGAGAGGACGAAAAACCAGGGTCCATCAAGTTTGCATACCCGGTGGGACACATTCACTTAAGAACGTGATGCTTCGATCCCTTGGCTCCCTTCTAGTCGGTGGCCTATGTTGCATCTTGCATCTAAAAAAAAAACATGAGATGGGATTTTAGTCATTCTTTCTCATTTCAAAAAAAAATCTGATTTCTCTTTATTGGATTCAATTTTGAGAAATTTTGATCCTCTCTTCTTCGAATTTGATAGCTCACAGAAATGTTTGCAGCTATTGTTCGTATTGGAGATTGGGCCATCTTTTCTTTTTTATGAGTCCGATAGGGGCTTTCAAAAAAAAAAAAAAAACTTCATTTCAAATTCTTTCAAAAAAAAATTGATTTCTCTTTTTTGGATTCAATTTTGAGAAACTTCGATCCTCTCTTCTTCGAATTTGATAGCTCACAGAAATGTTTGCAGCTATTGTTCGTATCGGATATTGGGTCATCTTTTCTCTTTGATGAGTCCAATTGGGATTTTAAAAAAAATATATATAATTTCAAAAGAAAATTTTTATTAGTTTTCTTTCTTTGGACTCAAATTTGAGAAACTTTGGTTATTCCCTTTTGGATTTAACGCTCGCAGAAATGTTGAGCTGTGGTTCGGATTGGAACACCACTCGTTCTCTTTGATGAGTTCATTAGGAACCTTTAAAAAATAAAATTTTCAAAAAAAAAAAAAAAAACACTAAGGTTGCACCAATTGCGCTCTTTAACTAAAGTGGATTTAAGAAAAGCCTTATCCAGAGTGTAGAGACAGCTACACTGTTTGAGGCAGGGTCCTTCAAATGAGTTCATTAAGTAATCCTACCCCTACCTGGGGGTTGATCTATCTACTAAGGTTTCATAAGATCGAATTGGAAACCTATGTCCACCTTTCAAAAAAAAAATTTCACTTTTGAGTTCAGAATTGAGAAATCTTGGCACTTTCCCTTTCGGATTTAATGCTTGCAGAAATGTTGAGCTGTGGTTCGGATTGGAACACCATTTGCCCTCTTTGATGAATTCAATCTTAAACCTTAAAAAAAAAAAAAAAAAAAAACTTACGTCACTTTTGAGTTCAGAATTGAGAAATCTTGGCTATTTCCCTTTCGGATTTAACGCTCGCAGAAATGTTGAGCTGTGGTTCGGATTGGAACACCATTCTCTCTCATTGATGAATTCAATCTTGACCTTTAAAAAAAAAAAAAAAAAACTTCCGTCATGCTTGACCTTACATTCAAGAAATTCTGGTTCCTTCGCCTTCGGATTTAGCGCTCATAGAAATGTTTGAGCCCCTGTTCGGATTGGAATACCATTTGCTCTCCTTTATGAATCCAAATTTGACCTTTCAAAAAAAAATCCCATCTCGTGTCCTTTCCAAGGATGCAATTTGCAACATTTGTGTCTAGCGGTATTAGTACGCCATTTCGGGTCTATTGTATTCGCGACCGACATATTTGTATCTCCAACCTTATATCATTTTACCTTGAGTGATCCTTGCTTCTCGGTAATTTGAATTAAGGTCTACAATTGATTCTAGCAATCACTGGTACGCTCACCCTGAGCCTACCATACTTGTATTTTAGAACAATTGTATCCTCTATGGTTTTTTGCCTTCTTCATCTTGCTCGGACCGGGCCATGTCCCCTTGAGCGATTTGAAAAGACAAAACCATAGTTGTTCTCCATTTATGATCACCATATTCTTGTGATTACTAATGGATGTGGTCTTGTTTCAGAAGTTTTCCAAAACTAACAATGGCAGCTTCAATGACCATCACTTTCGATGAGAACAAGTACCAGGTTATGCTTCAAGACAAGCAAAATAAGCACCCTGCCAGTTGCAGAAGCGTCATCTCCCTCGACAACTCTCAAAACACCGGGTCAACCTCAACTCCCCGGACCATCGTCTTCGGGTCGCTGGGACCATTCCCACTCCCCATAGAAGAAACTATACCTGCCAAGAAGCAGAAGATCGCCCCTCAACGTGTCACTAACATGGCACCAAGGGCGAACACAAAGAAGCCTGAAGCCCGTGGCGCTCCCATGAAGCCTCAACCAACAAGAAACCAGGTTTGCCCCAAAACCTGGTCCTCGAGATCTTCATTGAAACAACGGAGATTCCAAACATCTACAAAGCCAGCGTACCTGGCCCCTCTCAAGGAGAACCGGTTCTACCCTCTTTCTTACATGAATGAGGAGAAACCTACCCTCCGCCCAAAGAACAAACAAAATCAGAATGAGCCGGCTTACTCCTACAAGCCCAAAATTAAATCCTGCATCGTTAGGCCTCCAAAAAAACCTGCTGAAGCCTGCACTTCTGTGAGTCGACCTTCATCTCAACAGGGGCCAAACTCGCAAAATTCAAAGCCCCACTGCGACAGGCTAAGGACCGCATCTGGATCCTGTCCCTGCCCAGCTTCAAAGAAGACAAGCTCGGCTGCTGCGCACGGGGGACTACATCCTTCATTGCCAAAGCCCAGCCAGAGCTGACTGAAGCGCAAATTGCTCGTCGTATGTGTCTTCGCGTGGCATATTGACAAAAGAGACTTGAGAAGCAAAGAACCCAGCATTCTACTCTCCATGTCTCTAATAAATGGGTCGAAAAAGAAAGACCCGACCAAGTCGTTGCTGTCCATATGGTTGGCAAAACTAGAAAACCCCAGAAGTCAGCAACCAAAATTCGTGTCAGACGTCCGGTGACTCGCAGCGTCTCCCGGACACGAACACATCTAGAAGAATCCTCCACTCCTTCAAGCCAAAGACACCGGAGTAACCACTCCTCAGACTCTTCATCCAGAAGAATGAGCCCCAGCTTAGTCACCAGGACGATTTCTTCGTTTGAATCCCGAGGGATGAACATCTTGGCTACAAGTTCTGAGTAGCCTCTACCACATAATCCACCGCATGACGACGTAACCGCACGCATCCAGCAGTTGGAGCAAGGACAACAGAGAATTGAGGCTCTGATGGAAAATCTTCTTCTCGCTTTTCAGCGTCAAGAAAATAATCAAACCCCTCCAAATCCTCAAGATGACGAGGGCAATGCAGAAAATAATGAGTCACGCGCCCTTACCAAAAAGGACGTTGACGATATCCTCGCAAAACCAAAAGAAGATTATACATTGAAGGAACATGGGATCAAGCCACCCTATCCTCTATGGATGGACTCGGTTCCGTTCCCTACAAAATTCAAACAACCTACTCTCCAAACATATACGGGGAAAGGTTCAGCCAGACAGCATGTCATCCACTTCAAGATCCTGACAGAAGCTATTGCGGATCAAGATGCCCTCAAGATTCGCCTCCTTGCAAGTACCCTAAAAGGTACGGCCTTTGATTGGTACTCCACTCTTCTGGAGAACTCCATCCACAACTGGGCCATGCTGGAGACACGTTTCCTGACCCACTTCCAAGGTGGGGACCATCCTGTTACTATGGCTCAGCTCTGTAGCCTAAAACAAGGAGAGAATGAGTCAACATACGACTTCATTCACAAATGGAAGGCAATGGCGTACAAATGCTCAGATGTATTGCCACAAGCGTCGCTAGTCGACATCTACCGTAACAACATGAGAGCAAGAATCCGCTCCATGATCATCGGCAACAAATCAAATAACCTGGGAGAACTCCTGGATGCTTCCATGGAGGCCGAAATGGTGATCAAAGACCTCAACAGTCAGAAATCGTCATAGAAGAAGCCAACCGCCATTATGACCTCAAAACAAAAAAAAAGGAGGTTCTCAATGTGGAGACCAAGTCAGCTTCTCATCATCCAAAGAAAGTTGAAAACAAAACAACAGGTAAAAGACCTGAACTATCTGATGCCTTCAAGGAACGCGTAGAAAAGAAATACCCGTTCGATGAAGATGTCAAAGAAATCTTTGAGGCTCTCTTAGTAAACGGAAAACTCACCTTGCCCGAGCCCAAAAGACCGGGAGATGTTGGCAAAACCAACGATCCTCGGTATTGTCCATACCACCAGATGATCTCGCATCCTCTCAATCAATGCTTCGTTGTGAGAGAGAAGATCAACGAGATGTGGAAAAACGGAGTCATTACCTTTGACAAAAACTACGGCTCCGCCTCTGTTAACATGGTGTCATGTGGGCAAACTTCAAATTCACCAAGGGAGAAGATCACTACTTCATTCAAGGTGATAAAATGGCTCAAGCGTTCCAAGAGTTGGTTCCCTATTCAACACCAGATGGGCAACCCATATGGGTGCATCCCGATCTTTTAGAAGATGAAAATTGGGAGATCGTCAAAACAAAGTCGACCGCTCAGCAGTGAAGGCAAGCCAAGAGACAACTCCGCAAGCTCAAACAGCAACAGAAGTCTCAATCAAAACAAGAAGTCCTTGAAAAAGAAAAAACCTCTTCCATTGCTTCACTAGGCGCAACGGAAGATTCCTTTCCCAAAGCTTCAAAGGTGGTAAGAAAATTCACTCTTGATGATTTCATGCCACCTCAATACAAAAATGAAACTACACAAGGGGCATCATACTCTTGCAACTCGGTAGTTGGATTCTCCATGGATGGATACGAGTCCAGTGATACTGCCAGTGATATCGATAAGTGGGAAGAATCCCTTCAAACAGGAGAATACCTCTCCGATGAGGAATGGATTCCCGAGTCTCATCTTATGCTAGTAATCTGGTATAACCCATTACAGCCACAAGGATCTTGGTATAATGATGAAAAACACCAAGATGCTATTCAAGAAAATGTTGTTGATCCGGCACCGGCCAATGCTCAAATGGAACCCAATATCGGTGAACCACAAGGAACAGATGATGAAGAAGATTTGGCTCCTATGCTTGATCTTGAAAAATATGCAAGAATCCTGCAACATCTTGCCATAGAGCAGGAGCAGGATCGCGTCAACAATCTTCATCATGATCTAGAACAGAAATCCCTGAAAATCAATGGGAACTTTCTCCCTCAACTCCTGAAAATGGGGAAAACTGCTGGATCCATGATCCTCTTACATCCGAGGATGAGTCCGATCCCCAACAGTCTACACTGGGGGCATCCTGCAATGCGATAGCTCAGGATGATAGTGCCTCTGAAGCTTCCGAAGACACGTACTCCCCAACTAGTAGTATATCTTCCGGAGCTACAATTTTTCAGGTGACTTCCACTGAGATAACATCTTCTCAGCCTTCGTCTCCTAAAACTGTGACATCGGAACTCAAGCCTCTTCCGATTGATCATTCTGGAGAAGCTCCTGCCAATGAAGTCTTCTTCGATGAAAACCTGATCGACTGGTCCCAGATACCAGATCTCATAGACAATGTCTGGACCAATAAATTACTCGACAAAGAAGAAAAGTTGTTGGACGCTGTTCAGGACTTGTTCCCGGAAAATGCTTCATGCAAGCGATCACTGAAGACGGCAATACTGTTACAGAGACGTCTTCAGCAAATGACAAGGATCAACCTCTTAAAGGTCCTTGTCACAAAAGCAGGTTCTCTCAATGCCCGACTGGCAAAATGGTCCATCCTTCGTCATAGTTTGATATTAGTTATGTACCACAAAAAGCAATCGAAGGCCAAGCTCTAGCAGACTTTCTCACAGAGCACCCATTGCCTAAAGATTCTCCACTCAAGGATGATCTCCCAGACGAATTTGTCTACAACGTGGAAACTTCCTTATCAAATGCCTCCTATGACATGTACTCTGATGGCGCAACCAGGACAAATGAAAAAGGAAAGAAGATATCGGGAATTGGCATCCTCTTTGTCAGCCCTGGCAAATACATGATTTCGCACGCTTTCTCGCTACTGGAACAGTGTTCAAACAATGCAGCTGAGTATGAAGCCCTGATTATAGGATTGGAACTCACCTTCGAATCTGATATCCATGCTAGAAGCTTTTGAGGACTCTCAATTGATCGTCAACCAGATGAATCAAAAACTTGAAGTCAAGAAGCCCGATTTGCTACCTTACTACAACAAGGCGCAGTCACTTCGACAAAAATTCAACATCTATCACATCACCCACATCCTCAGAGGTGAAAACATCCGCACAAATGCCCTGGCCGGACTTGCCACATCTATAGCAATCCAAGAAGGAGAAAACATGTAAATTACAGTGTGTCAAAGAGGGATTCTCCCTCCTCTTAACACACACCAAGCAGTTGCTGAATGCCACCAACTGGTTGAAAGTCGGATGTCTATCCTCAAACCTCCGATCGGTGACTGGAGGGATCCGTTCATTGATTACATCATGTTTGGAATCCTACCTGAAGATCTAAAAGAGCGCGTAAGCATCCAAAGACAAGCCCCGAACTTTCATTCCTTTAAAAGGACTTTACAGAAAATCCTTCAACGGAGTACTTCTATGCTGCTTGTCACAACAACAGGCTGAGGAAGCTCTCAAAGAAGTACATGCTGGTCTTTGTGGAGCCCTTCAGGCTGGTCCTAAGCTCTACGATCAGATAAAAAGGCTAGGTTATTATTGGCCTACAATGGTAGCTGACGCATTGCGATTTGTTAAGCGCTGCCAACAATGCCAAATTCATGGAGATTATGTCCACATGCCTCCTGAATGGCTACATCCTACAGCAATCTCATGGCCTTTTGAAGCTTGGGGATGGACATCATAGGTCCTATCTCTCCCCCATCAAGCAAAGGTGATCGCTTCATCTTCGCCGATATGGATTATTTCTCCAAGTGGTCAAAAGCATTTACGCTCAGTGAAATGAAGACCTCATCAGTCCTTCAGTTCTTGCGCACCAACATTATTTGTCTCTTTGGCATACCTAAAAGATTCGTCCATGATAACAGACCATAATTCCGGGATCACAGATTCTACAGGTTCTGCGACAAGTACAAAATCCAAAGTTGTCCTTCGACTCCATATAATCCAACAGCGAACGGACTAGCAGAAGCCTTCAACAAGACACTCTGTAAAATTCTGAAGAAAATGGTCACTAGTCACAAAAGAGACTGGGGCGACAAACTACCAGAAGCTTTGTGGGCCTATCGAACCACCGTTCGAGGACCAACCCATAGCACACCATTCTCCTTAGTCTATGGATGTGAAGCTGTTGTCCCTTTGGAAGTACAAATTCCTTCCTTAAGGGTATCTCTGCAAAATGACATGACGCAAGAAAGCAATGTCAAATTGAGACTCCAACGGCGCATACGCTCTTCTAAACATGGAAGGAGACAGATGTATGTTGCCCATCAACGGCAAGTTCTTGAAGCGGTACTACCCTTGAAGACTTCCTCAAACGGGTCAGAGCGATACCTACACGGCCAAAGCCAATTCCCAGGTACTTGCTCGTCAAACCCACCCCTTTTGAAAATTTCATATTTATGTTGAAATTTCTAAAAAAAAAAAAATTCAAAATAATGCTTACTTTCATCGTTTCATTGTTAAAAAGAAAAACAATCAAATCAAATCCAAAAGACCAAGTTTAGGAGCCTCTTCCCAAACTTGACCAAAATTTTCGATCTTTGAACTCAAAATTCATGGTTTGAAACAGAAAACAGGATTCAAGAATTTCCACCCTAGTCCGCCTCGGCTTTTACAATTAAAAATGGTTTTAAGTCAAAATTTACGACCCTTGTGTCTTTAAACAAAAAAAAATGGTTTTTAGAAACCGCGAGGAAGCGACATTCAGTCAATACTTGCAAAATCCAAAACCCGGAAGGATGCGAACCCCATTCAATACTTCTAAAAACTCAAAATCCGGAAGGATGCGAACCCCATTCGATACTTCCAAAAAACCAAAAATCGGAAGGGTGCGAACCCCATTCGATACTTCCAAAATCCAAAAATCACAACGAAACGAACCCCATTGGATTCTTGCAAAACCTCAAATTTCAAAAAAATCGTGGAGACGCAACATTCCATTTGATATCCACAACCCAAATTTCAAATGGTTCGAAAAAACTTCAAATTTCAAAAATCATAGGGAAAGCAACATTCAATCGATACCCATAAAACCAATTTTTTTTGAAAAAAAGCAGGGAAGCGACGCTTAGTCGATGCTTGCACCCCAATCCCGCGAGGAAGCGACATTCCATCGATACTCGCAAACCCAGCCCGCGAGGAAGCGATATTCCATCGATACTTACAAACTGAATGAGCATGGAAGTTACATTCCATCGATACTTGCAAGACCATTCAGCGGGGAGGCGACATTTGGTCGATTCCTGCATTTTGAAAACCAAAACCCGGCTATAAACGCCAAAATTGGTTACCGCCTATAAATGCCAAAACAGGGTATAAACGCCAAAACCGACTATAAATGCCAAAATCGACTATAAACACCAAAACCCGGCTATAAACGCCAAAATCCGGCTATAAAAGCCAAATTCGGCTACAAATTCCAAAAAAAAAAAGAAAATCAGCTATCAACGCCAAAAATCGGCTTTCATGCCAATAAAACAAAACTTGGTTTTCAAAAATCTGGCTCCCATTGATGGACCTGAAAGAAATCTTCCGTCCTCTCCTTCCGCACCCCGGGGGCTGACCTGGGTCTCGGCAGAGGAGGGAAAATCTCGGGCATCAACATTTTTGTATGGGTATGCCAGATTTACTTTCTACTTGGAATTTGGAATGGTGATAATCCGGAGATTCACCTTCACAAGTGGAAAGGAAATCAATCCTTTTTTCTAACTTTTCAAATTGCATAAATATTAAGAAAAGAGACAAGTTTTTAGAATGCCGTAAGAGGCGTTTTTGTTTGTTTGCCGTGAAAGGCGATTTTGCCGTGAAAGGCGTTTTTACAAAACTCATCAAATATGAAAGACAAGAATTGTGATTTCCTTTTGTCTCTTTAAGAAATACAAACTACAATAGAAAAGGAAGAAAAGGGATCTAACTTCTCAGGAGATTGTGGGGACACGTTGAGATCGACGGTCGCAAGTCATGTATGGGCTTCGCCATCGTCCTTCAAATGAGAACATGTGATGCTTTGAGTCTTTGGCTTAGCTTCTAACCTCATTTTTTTAAAAGACAAGGACCAAGAGAATGTCCTATATCCAATGAAAAACTGAGTAAACGGGCTGAAAAGCCACGTTTAGGCCATGTTGGAGAAGGAGGTGACCTTGGGAGGGGTGGCCCCCTGTCACGACCCCGGACCGGGCTCGGGGACCAAATCCGGGATCGGGACTGATTGAGATGAAGCCAATAGTTGTGATCATATGGGAAAGATGACAATAATTAAAAGTATGTTTATGATCAGACTTACACGGGTTAACCAAAGAACACACACTACCCGTGCACGTGATTTCCCACAGGTGTCCGCGGTGAGGATATCCCAACACACATAATCATATAGTATAATTGCGGAAGCGTATGGTAAATCATGCATGTATTTCATTTCCCAAAATATCAAGGCTGATTACATTTGAATATGAGTATCAGAATGAGCAATGTCCTAAAGCATACCCAAAAGTACATATTCAAGTTTAATCAGAAGATCAGTTAATTACAAGTCCCAAAAATAGAGGCCAATAAAGGCCAATAAAAAGAACAAGACAATAACCACCAGAAAACTATCCAAACAATTCCCCAAAATGTTTCGCAACTCGGCAACCCGATGTTTACATAACATCGTCAGCACGCCACTCAACTAGTGGTTGCGGTTCTCCAACCGCCTCCTCTGGCTCCTCCTCGGGGAAATCGACAACGGGACCTGAGTACCAAAGCAAAGGGGTCAGACACGACGGTCTGGCAGGTAGATGAAAAGATATGAACATTTAATAATAAAGACCTTCACCTTGGAAAACATGTAAACCTGTTTAAACGATGGCTTTCAAAAGTAAATGAATCATTTCATTGAAACACATATGCAGTAATAAAACATGTAAGGTAACCAAGGAAATTGGAAAACAATCAAGATGGCAACCACACAAAGCTAAGTCCTCTATCACCGAAGTGATAGAGCAAGCAAGTCAAGGCGTTGACCTCAGTCACCGAAGTGAGGAGGGACAACGAAATACATATACATATGTACTATATACAAGACATGACCACGGTAGCGAGCCGGGCATCAGGAACCACAGTAGCAATCTGCGGTATCAGGACAAGACCACGGTTAAATAACCGGGTAGCAAGATCCAAACTGCAGTTGGCGGGACAAGAGGGGGATCACCTAGTCAGTAGATCAGACTAACAAGGTATCCAAGCTTAGTGGTGCCGACTCATAGGTCAAAACATGGAAATCAGGACAGGTGTAACATAAATCAAGTACAAGGCTATATTCGGGCAAGACATGGGTGCTCAAGGCACAGCTATCATATCAGGTCTGGCATGTATATCAAAGCTAGCAACAATGCTAAAAACATGAATTTCAATACTGTCGGGCAAGGCTAGTCATAAAACACGAGATTTAAAATGTACAAGTGAAATTCGGTTCGCATAAAAGTATGAATGGATTTTCTCATATTCTCCGGGCTAAGTGTTACAAGTCCAAGATTTTAATCAATGTAAATAGGGTCCCGTATGTTAGGTTGATATACATTTGGTACTCTTTTAAGAATTGAAAACATTCTGGGGCCTTATACACATTGACAAATTTAAAAGACCTAAACACAAAGTCATAAAGGGACTTCTTCTACCATATGATTCCTCCAAAAGAATTGATTCAGATTGGGGTTTGATTAGCTCATCAGTTGTCTGTCGGTCGGCCGAGGTGGGTGTGTCGGCTGGCCGACAGATGTCTGTCGGTTGACCGACGTTGAGGTCTCGGTCAGCCGACAGATGACTGACACAGATTTTGGCAAAATTGCAGCTTGCTGTTATTTGAGCCGACAGGTTGTCGGTTGGCTTTCGGTCGACCGAACAGGGAGTTCGGTCAGCCGACAGCTGACCGACAGATGTCCTGCTGGAAATCTGGTCGAAAACTCGTCTCTGGAATTGAGACCGACAGAACTCGGTTAGTTGTCGGTCGACCGAAGTGGAGACTTCGGTCAGCCGACAGCTGACCGACAGCTGACCGACCCACACGGTCAGGTCAGTTTCGAGTCAGATTTCTGCTGCCTTTCTTCCCTTATTCACATACGACCTGGGCACCCTTCCTTGTACATTTTGAGGGTTTCAAAACCTCATTCAAGCCCATTAAATCTACCAATACAATCACCCCAATCAACCCATTTCCATCCACATGCAATCTCATCCATTCTTCCATCAAATCCTTCCATTCCATTCGCAATCAACCAAAGAAATCCATTCCAATCATAAATTAAATTTTCAATCAAAGGCTATGACATTTTCAATATGAACAAGAAAGGAATAGACTAACAATATGCATTTCTAAATCAATGTGAATCATAAGAAAACATGAATAGTGAAAATGTGAAACATCAATGTATGAAATAGGAAAACCACATTTCTCATAAAACATGTAAATATCAAATCATCCACTTGCCTCAAGGTTCTCTATGCAAGAAAATCAAGCTATAATCTCTTCCTCCAAGCCAAGAATGCTATCTACACAAAACCCCCAAATCCAAATCCTAAAATGGGTCAAACCAAGAAACAAGAAGAAGAACTCACAACAATGAAGATAGGGCTCTCCCAAGACTAGAAGAACATGGATCTAAGATATTAGGGAGGAAGCTTACTTGTAGGTTCTCCCAATGGACAAGGTGAGCTCAATGAGGGTCTTGAGTTGAGTAGATCCTTCCACAAATGGTATTAAAGAGAAGCTTGCAAGGTGGGGAAGAAGGTTGAGATCTCCATTCCTTGATTGAGTAAGGTGGGGTGGTGCTTGATGGTGGAGAAGCAAGAAGAAGAAGAAAAGAGGGAAAGAAAACCCTAGGTTTCTCTTGTGCTTGGGCTGGAAAAGGAAATGGAAGAAGAGGGTTCTCTATATAAAGCATTTGGGAGTGGGCTCCACCACTAAAGAAACTCTATGGGCTGTAATCACTAATCTCGGGACCTCGGACGAAAACGACGAAGAAGAGAAAAGTGATCATCGAAATATCTAGTTTCCAAAAAGTATATGTTTCGCGGGTTTTGGGGATATCGAGTTTTGGGTACAGATTTCATGTATAATGACTGTTTTGCCCTCAATGCAAGAAAATCGGGTTTCGGGTTTCCGGACGGGTATGGAATCAACATGAGAGTTGTAGGGATTAACAAGATGAGTAAAACGGGATATAATTGCAAATCACTGGAATACGAACAATCCCCCACACCATAGTAAAACCATCCAAAAAGGGAACCCCCAAAGGGTCCCACCCACACAAAGCACTAAAACTCTCCCAAAATCATAAAAGAGCTATTCTAGTCCAAGCTTAGTCAAAAATTACTAATCGAGCTTAGCACTAATACGCAACAAATTAGTACTAATCGAGGTCACTCGGGTCGGGGTCTTACATCCTCCACCCCTTAGGGCATTTGGTCCTCCAAATGAAATATAAAACTCACCTCGGGTAGGAGATGTGGATACTTCTTCTGTACTTGATCTCGCAATTCCCATGTTGCCTCTTCCGGCCCATGATTCTCCCAAAGTACCTTCACCCACTGAATAGTCCGGTTCCTCAACTCCTGTTCTTTCGAGTCTATGATCTGAATGGGCTTCTCAACATAGGTAGCATCTTCTCTAATTTCCAGCGGCTCATGTAGGAGTACATGTGAAGGATCGGGGACGTACTTCTTCAACATCGACACATGGAAGACGTTGTGTACACCAGATAACTCGGGTGGTAAGGTTAATCTGTAAGCCACATCACCAATCTTGCTCACAATGTCGTACGGTCTGATGTATCTTCGTGACAACTTGCCCTTCTGCCCAAACCTCAAAGTTCCTCTGGTAGGTGACACCTTCAAGAAAACCTTATCCCCTTCTTTGAACTGTAGATCCCTTCGGTGAGCATCTGCATAACTTTTCTGTCTACTCCGGGCTACTTTCAAACATTCCTGTATCTGTCTCACTTTGTCAGTGGTTTCACTCACTATAGTCGGTCCATGAAAACTGCGGGTGCCAACTTCTGCCCAACACACAGGTGTCCTACACCTTCTACCATACAAAGCCTCAAAAGGCGCCATCCCAATGCTCGAGTGGTAGCTGTTGTTGTAAGCAAACTCACACAACGGTAGAGTCTCATCCCATTGAGTCTTGAAATCTAACACACAAGCTCGGAGCATATCCTCAAGAGTCTGAATCGTCCTCTCCGACTGGCCATCTGTCTGAGGGTGATAAGCTATACTGAACTGTAGTCTCAAACCCATAGACTCATGTAAGGTCTTCCAAAATCTCGAGATGAATCTGCTGTCTCTGTCGGATGTGATGGAAACTGGCTGTCCATGTCTACTGACAATCTCATTGACAAACAATTCTGCTAGGGGTAACATGTGCATCTTCTTCCCTGTTCTCATGGGGATAAAATGAGCTGACTTGGTGGGTCTGTCTACAATCACCCATATTACATCATTGCCCTTGCTAGTCCTCGGTAGTCCCGAAATAAAATCCATGGTAATGTGCTCCCACTTCCACTCCGGGATTTCTAATGGCTGCAACAAACCTGGAGGCTTCTGATGTTCTGCCTTTATCAACTGACACGTCATGCATCGGGATACAAACGCTGCAACCTCCCTCTTCATATTGTTCCACCAAAATCCACCCTTCAAATTCTGATACATCTTTGTGCTGCCTGGGTGCATGGAGTACTTTGCACTGTGAGCTTCTGCCATGATGTCATTCCTCAAATCTTCTATGTTAGGCACACACAACCGATCACGGTAGTAAATAACTCCGTCAACAATACGAAAATCAGGACGTTCTGCTATATGTTCTGCAATCTTGGCCAACTCTGGATCCTGCAACTGACTGTCCTTAATCTTCCGGATGAATGAAGGCTCTGACACTGACATGTTAGCCGTGATGACACCCTTCCTTAGTGGCTGGAGGTCTATCTTCAACTCCTCAAACTGATCAAAAATACAAGTACCACTCAAATTTGCCATACCCACTGACTTTCTACTCAAAGCATCGGCAACTACATTCGCTTTCCCCGGGTGATACTTGATCGGGAAATCATAGTCTTCGATATACTCCATCCATCTCCTCTGCCTCATGTTCAATTCCTTCTGAGAAAATAGGTACTGTAGGCTGCGGTGATCCGAATGGACCTCAAACTTCTCTCCATAGAGGTAATGTCTCCACATCTTCAATGCAAAGACGACCGCTGCCAACTCAAGGTCATGGGTTGCATAATTCTTCTCGTGATCTTTCAACTGCCGGGACCCATATGCTACAACTTTTCCTTCTTGCATCAACACACAACCAAGTCCAATGTTCGAAGCATCGGTAAAGATGGTAAAACCGCCGCTTCTGGATGGCAAGGTAAGGACTGGTGCGGTAGTTAATCTCTTCTTCAGCTCTTGGAAACTAGTTTCACACTGGTCAGTCCACACATACAGAACATTCTTCCTCGTTAACTTCGTCAACGGTGCTGCAATCGACGAAAACCCTTGCACAAACCTCCTGTAATACCCTGCCAAACCCAGAAAATTCCTAATTTCTGACACATTCTTCGGTCTTTCCCACTCCACTACTGCCTCAATTTTGGACGGGTCTACTGACAAACCCTCCTTAGAGATAATGTGTCCCAAAAATGCGACTTGCTCTAGCCAAAATTCACACTTGTTGAGCTTCGCAAACAACTGGTTCTCCCTCAAAAGTTGCAATGCAATCCTCAAATGCTCTTCATGCTCTTCTCTGGTCTTGGAGTACACCAAAATATCATCTATGAACACCACTACAAACTGATCTACATACTGTGCAAAGATCTTGTTCATCAAAGCCATGAACACTGCCGGTGCATTGGTCAACCCAAATGGCATCACTAGGAACTCATAGTGGCCATATCTTGTCCGGAAAGCTGTCTTCAACACATCTGATTCTCTAACTCTCAGCTGATGATAACCGGATCTCAAATCAATCTTCAAAAAGTACGAGGCACCTTGTAACTGATCAAACAGTTCATCTATCCTTGGCAATGGATATTTGTTCTTGATGGTCACTTGGTTCAATCTCCGGTAATCAATACATATTCTCATCGAACCATCCTTCT
The DNA here is from genome assembly GCA_028538565.1 of Umbellularia californica. NCBI lineage: Eukaryota > Viridiplantae > Streptophyta > Magnoliopsida > Laurales > Lauraceae > Umbellularia > Umbellularia californica. The sequence continues at coordinate 70,366,962 of JAPQWN010000002.1, read as the reverse complement.
TCTTCACAAACAAAACTGGAGCTCCCCACGGTGAGATACTAGGTCTCACAAAACCTTTATCCAACAACTCTTGCAACTGTATCTTCAACTCTCCCAATTCCGCCGGAGCCATTCTATATGGTGCAATAGATATCGGAGCGGTCCCCGGTAACAACTCAATGGTGAAGTCAATTTCTCTCATGGGTGGTAATCCCGGAATCTCCTCCGGAAATACATCCGGGAACTCCCAAACAATAGGGATCTCCTCCACCCCTTGGGACCGTTTATCCTCCGTGATAAACGCCAAATAGGCTTCACATCCACTTCTCAAAAGTCTATCAGCCTTCAACGCTGAGACAAACCCTGCACGAGGATTTCTCCTCTCTCCCTGGAATAACACCCCTGCTGGTGTCTCATCCAACTTGAAGGTAAGGGTCTTATGGAACCAATCCATTGTGGCATGGTACCCTGCCAGCCAATCCATCCCTAGAATGACATCAAAATCCTTCATCTCCAACAGAATAAGATCTGCGGGTAACACAACTTCTCCTATCCGGACTGTACAACTAGGGTAATAAGTAGTACACACAACTTGCTTTCCTACCGGGGTTGCCACAGTCAAAATGTACTCAAGATCTCTACCATGCACATCAATCAATCTAGAAAATGCATGGGATATGAAAGAATGCGTAGACCCAGGGTCAAATAATATCTTAGCTTCTATTCCACTAACAAGAAGTGTACCTTCCACGACATTGCCTGTTGCCTCTGCATCAGCTCTGTTGATTGCATAAACTTGTCCTCGCTGCTGTGGCCTGATAGGTGCCTGTTGTGGCCTGCCTTGAGGGGCATTTCTGTTCTGTTGAGGTGGATGTTGAATATGCTGCTATCCTTGTTGACGGGCCTGCTGCTACTGCTGGGGCCTATACTGCTGCGGTGGTGCCTGTTGCTGAAGTGGCCTTGCCTGATTCTGCACTACCAGTGCATTCTGTGGTGGTGCTGGACGCGGTGCTCCTTGAGGCTGCTGATTCTGCCTATTCTGTCTCGGACAATCCCTCATTTGATGGGTCATGGAACCACATCTATAGCATGCTCCTGAGACTGTACGACACTGGGCACTGTCGTGGTTCTTCCCGCAATGAATGCAAACTAGTTGCACATTCTGATCTTGTCTCTGCCTCTCGTGCTGCTGGTTTCTCTGATGGTTGTACTGCTGTTGGGGTTGCCCTTGTCCCTTGCCTTGGACCTTAAGAATCTTGTGGTGGAAGTTCTCAAACTTATAAGCTCTCTTGACAGCTTCCTCGAAGGTAAGAGGTGGTACTACACCGGTGGCATCCCTCTCAATGATAGGATGGAGTCCTTCTAGGAACTTGGCAATCTTCTTCTCCACCGTGTCCACCAACTCCGGAGCGTACCGTGAGAACCTCTCGAATTTGGTGAGGTACTCTAACACTGTCATACTGCCTTGGACTAGCTGCTGGAACTCGACTGCTTTCTGCCTCTTGACATGGGCGGGTACATATTTGTCTCTAAATTGTCTCTTGAAGTTTGTCCAAGCTACTGCGTCTGCCATAGTTCTGTATTCCTCCCTTACCGTCTTCCACCAATTATCTGCCAAGCTGGTGAAGAGTGATGCTGCAAGCTGTACTTTCTCACCCCCATTACATCTGAAAACCTCAAATATATTTTCTGTATGCTCTAGCCAGTCATCTGCAGCCATGGGGTCTTCTGTCCCCACAAACTCCTTTGGACCTCTCTTTCTGAACCTTTCAAACAGTGCATTGGGGTCATGCTCCCTCTGATTAATAACAATAGCAGGTTGAGGTTGAACTGGTTCGGGTCTCCTCTGTAGTACCTCCAATAACTGCCTTTGCATTTCTGCCAGCTCCCTAGCATGGTCCTGATCTTTCTTGAGCATCTGTTCTTGCAATCTGGTTTGGTTCTCATTAGCCTGACGCTGCTGGTCAAGCATGGCTTGCATCATCTGCTGGAACTGATTTGGCATTGTGTTTTCAGTTCTATCTTCTCCCACTGGCCCTGTGCCCTCAACTGGCCCAGTATAATCACTGTTGCTTGCTATGGGATTACCATTTACAGGTCGCTTACGAGGTGGCATGGTGCTGCAAAACAAGTTGTTAGCACATAATAATCAAGAATAGGGTCACACATTGCTCACGCGATTCTAACTAACGGAAGATCTAACGAATCCTCGCCACGTCCTTAGGATTTCTAGTTTCTTTTAATTGCTTGAAACACGTCTCGCTCTGATACCAGTCTGTCACGACCCCGGACCGGGCTCGGGGACCAAATCCGGGATCGGGACTGATTGAGATGAAGCCAATAGTTGTGATCATATGGGAAAGATGACAATAATTAAAAGTATGTTTATGATCAGACTTACACGGGTTAACCAAAGAACACACACTACCCGTGCACGTGATTTCCCACAGGTGTCCGCGGTGAGGATATCCCAACACACATAATCATATAGTATAATTGTGGAAGCGTATGGTAAATCATGCATGTATTTCATTTCCCAAAATATCAAGGCTGATTACATTTGAATATGAGTATCAGAATGAGCAATGTCCTAAAGCATACCCAAAAGTACATATTCAAGTTTAATCAGAAGATCAGTTAATTACAAGTCCCAAAAATAGAGGCCAATAAAGGCCAATAAAAAGAACAAGACAATAACCACCAGAAAACTATCCAAACATTTGGGAGTGGGCTCCACCACTAAAGAAACTCTATGGGCTGAAATCACTAATCTCGGGACCTCGGACGAAAACGACGAAGAAGAGAAAAGTGATCGTCGAAATATCTAGTTTCCAAAAAGTATATGTTTCGCGGGTTTTGGGGATATCGAGTTTTGGGTACAGATTTCATGTATAATGACTGTTTTGCCCTCAATACAAGAAAATCGGGTTTCGGGTTTCCGGACGGGTATGGAATCAACATGAGAGTTGTAGGGATTAACAAGATGAGTAAAACGGGATATAATTGCAAATCACTGGAATACGAACAATCCCCCACACCATAGTAAAACCATCCAAAAAGGGAACCCCCAAAGGGTCCCACCCACACAAAGCACTAAAACTCTCCCAAAATCATAAAAGAGCTATTCTAGTCCAAGCTTAGTCAAAAATCACTAATCAAGCTTAGCACTAATACGCAACAAATTAGTACTAATCGAGGTCACTCGGGTCGGGGTCTTACACCCCCCAAGGGACGTTGATCACCTTGTGGTGCTTCAGGGAGCAAAATAGCAGGACTTCGTCTCTCTCTTGGATTTTCTGGTTTTTCAGAGCTTGCACTTGGGATCTCTTTTCATCATGCTTTCTTCTTGGAATAGACCTCCTTTTATAGGCTTTTGGTAGCCATGAGGTGTTTATTGGCATTGATGGCCATGATGAAAGAATTGATGAGGAGTTACAAATCGATTTTGTAACTCCTTTTTCAAGGCTTGTGATTGGCCGATGAAGGTAGTGGGCATTTAATCACCTTTATGCTTCATGATGATGGGAGTTTCATGGGTTTAATGCCATGATTGCTTGGATTTGTAACTCCCAAATGCTTGGTTCTGATTGGGCCGTCCAAAATAATGAGTTAATGACTGCTTTAATGGGTCAATTAACGACATTAAGGGGTTGCCAAGGCATGTGAAGAGTCGCGGGCCGTGCTGCGCCTTTTGAGATTCTTCTTGCGATCATCACGGGTGGATCTACGCATTATTTGATGTCGGATTGCGATGCAATTTCAGACATTGATTGATGTTGGCGGGCCGGTGACGTCTGTCTTGTCGATTTCACGATCGGTCGGACAGAAAGTGCACTTTCTTGGTCAGCCGATTGGCGATCTTGAGGCGATCGGTGATGATTTCATGCTTTTGACGGCGGATCCGAGATGTCGACAAAGATCAGTCGTTTTTAAGCATCAAACATTGCATTTTCCGAAAATCACAGAGGCCGGAACACCCGAAACGCGAAAACCATTGAAACCGGACACTTTGGTGCAAAATCTGGCGACCCGGATTTCTAGGGCCGCCGGGCGACCATGCACACAGGGTCGCCTGGCAACCCTGGGCCAGGGTCGCCGGCGACCTTGGGCCAAGGTCGCCGGCGACTATAGGGCTTCGGCCCGTTTGGTCGCCAAGCGTCGTTTTCGGCCGTTTTTTCGTCTTTTTCGTTCCTTTTTTCTTCTGTATTTTTCTTGACATTTTTCCTCAATTGTTGACTTGATTTTCTTGAAGAAATCTTGACGAGAACCCTCGCGAAATCGGAGCACAAAGTTTCCTATTTTTCGGGAAAGTCGAAGACTTTGTAGCCGATTTTCCGTCAAGCGTCGAAACTAAGTCAAACGATGTCGGAATGACCTGAAAATTGAGGTGAAGCTTCTTGAGCAGTGGATAGGACCAACCATGGGCTTTTATTTGAGTTTTGAAGCCGTTTGGGGTCCCATCGATGCTTCACTTGATTTTGCTGCGGGGAAAATGCGGAGCTTTGATATGTGGTCAAACGATGTCCGATTGACCTGAAATTTGACGAGGGGCCTATTGGAGTCATTTTGAGACGTTCCATGGGCTCCGTTTTGGATGTCATGGTCCCGAGTTGCTCCGCCGCCGGTAGGCTTGATTTTCTCTCGGAGCATCGAAACCTGGTCAAACGTTGTCGGAATGACCTGAAATTTGACGTGCAGCCTTTTGGAAGCATGTTGAAGCCACTCATGTATTTTGTTTGATGAGTGATGGCTTCGGTGGTTGCCGCCGCCGGGAGGCTTGATTTTGCTGCTCGAGCATTGATGGAGGGTCAAACGTTGTCGGTTTGACTTAAAATTTGGCATGGAGCCCTTTGGAGACATTCTGGAGTCATCCGTAGGCTTTGATCAAAGTTTTGGTGTCTTTGATGATGTTTCCACCGGGAGCGCCTGTTTAGCTGTCGGAGCTGTGAAGTTGGGCCAAACGATGTCGGAATGACCCGAAACCTCAGGTGTACCCCTCTTTTAGCTGTCTTGAAGGATCTCTCAGTTTCGGTCTGATTCTGACAAAATCTGATGCTTGAAGTAGCCTTGCCTATTTTTAGCAGGATGCAGCTTCAGGAGGCTTCTTGATGTTGAGGAGACATATTGACTTTTTTGGTGTCAATAAATGCCCCCTCGAGGTACAGCGACGAGTAGCTTTTTGGAGTCGATGTGACTCGAAGAGAAACTTGGAGGAGAGATTCCAACTTGACCAAGAGTCTTGAGCCTTTTTTTTTTTTTTTTTGAATAGTCTTCTGAGTTTCCGGGGGAAATTTTATGGTAGTGAGAGGGATCACGTACCATCTCAAGGCAAAGTTTTGAAAATGACATGGGGTATTTGGATTTTGGGTTTTGGATTTTGGTTTTTGACCTTGTGACCTAACAAGCTGTATGTGGCAGGTTAGGGGGTCGGGGTTTGATTTTGATTTTGACCTTATGACCCAACAAGCTGTATGTGGCAGGTTGGGGGGTCAGATTTGGTTTGTTGGTTTTGGATTTTGATTTTGGTTTTGGTCTTCTGACCTAACAAGCTGTATGTGGCGAGCTAGGGGACCGGATTTTGGTTTTGTGAAATGTCAATTTCAAGATTTTGGCTCAATTTGGTTCATGAGGTTGGATGGTTTGGTTTTTGGAAACTCATGGGACTTTCTTTTTTTTCTTTTGAATGATCCCATCAACTCAAAAGAGGCATGGGACTTTTTTTTTTTTGCTCTTTTCTTTTTTTTGCTCTTGGTAAGAGGAATACTTTGACTAAAAGCCAATTTTAGTTCCTAGGTGGTCAAACCTGGCTCATATGGGCTAACCCATGGGACCTTAGGCTTTGGAGATGGCCTAGATCTCATATGGTGTCATATTTGTAAAGAATATCTAAAAATATCTCTTTTGTGTAGAGAATATCTAAAAATATCTTTACTTGGAGAGAATTTCTCAAGTTTTCTTTTTGTGGAAAGATTCTCTCAAAATATCTCTCTTTGGGAAAGTAGCTAAATTTTAGCACTTTCCTCCTTTCTTTCTCTTTGTTTCCTCTTTTGGCTTGCTCTCTTCTATAAAAGCAAAGAGGGTTGGTGCTTTTGCTCCATTACTTTCTTTTTGCAAGAAATCTTCAAGAGTGCTCCCCAAGGCAAGAAGTGCTTTCTCTTCTTCAAGGATCTCCAAGCTTTTCTTCTTCTTCTCCATCAATGGCTTCAAGTAAGTTTTCTTCCTCGTCAAGAATCTCCATTGTAGAAGTAGCTTCTTCATCATTTTTTTCTTTTTTCTTTTCTTCTTCTTTCTTCTTTTCTTTTTTTTTTTCTTTTCTTTTCTTTTCTTTTCATGCACCTTTTTTCCTTTTTTTTTCGTGCTTCTCTTTTTTTCTTTCTTTCTTTTTTTTTTCTCTCTTTTTTTTTCTTTTCACGGTTTTCTCTTCTTTTTTTTTTTTTAAACCGTGTACTCTCTTTTTTTTTCTATTTTTTTTTTCTCTGGCTGTACGGACCTGACCGTACTGCCACTTGGCAGTGGGCCACGGCCTGTGGGCCAAAATTTTTTTTTTTTTTTTTTACAGAGAATTTTTTTTTCTCTTTTTCTTTTTCTTTTTCCTTGTTTGGGCACTATGATAATGAGGCTATGCAATTTCAATATGTATGCATTTTTTTGTTTGATGCATCAAGATAGAAGGCTAGAGTCTCTAGGTCAAGCCAACATGATTTTTGACTTGGACAAAGTTTGATTGGTTTTGACCAAATTGGGTTGGAATTGGTCAAACTTTGGTCAAGGTTTTCCTAGCATCTAATGCATGATGATATTTTTTTATGCATGATTTTTGTAAATGGATTTGGAAGTATGATGATGCATACCTAAAAATCTTTTGCAAGTATCGGGATTTTGAGCTCGCAGCGATGTTGAGCTCTTTCTCGGTCTTGCTAGATTTTGAGGAAGTTTGCAACTTTTGGATTCTGAAGCTCACAGCAATGTTGTGCTCTTTTCCAGATTTTGCGGAAGTTTGATGAGATTGGCTTGTTCTCGCAGCGATGTTGAGTTCAAGCCTTCTTTGAGAATTCTCCACTGACTATGAGCTCGCAGCGATGTTGAGCTCATCTTCAGGCTTCTTGTCTTTTTCGGAGTATTTCCTTTTCTTCGGAATTGCCCCGGAACCATGTCAAAATTTTGCTAGAATTTTTGTAGCAGAATTCTGTCATTTTGATGTTTATTGATCTTTTCTCTTCCATTTTTTGCAGGTAGTTCTTCTAGAACGAACAAGGGTAAAGGTCCTGTTACTGACGCACCTCGTCGGTCTGCTAGATCTTCCAATGCAGCCGTTTAGCAGGCTTGGGGGAAGGAGGAGACTCTCATTCGCCAGGTTGAGGAAGCTGAAGGTTATGTCCGGAGGAAGACTTAGGAGCATGAGCAGTGGCAGGTCCTCTGGGAAGAACTTCCTCGTGCTGCAGATGGGTCACGGCATTCGGCCGCGTTTTATGGGGACATTTTGAAGGAGCGTGGCCTAAAAACTTTGGAAGTTAAGGCCAAGGGTCTGCTTGAGGAGTTGAACCTTTGGTTGAAGACCATGTAGGATTGAGCTCCTGAGTTGTAACAAACTCTTTTTCTTTTTTTTTTTTTTGGGTACCTCCATGTATAAACAATCATTTTTTTTTTTTGAAAACAATTTTGAGCAAAAGTTTGATGGGAATGTTTGTTTAAGGTTTTGATCAAAAGGTTGTCATTTTGTGAAAATCTTTTGTAGAAGGGTTGTTTTGGGCATGAAAGCCAATTTTGTGGCGGAAAGCCCTGTTTTTTGATGGTTTGAAAACCAAAATTTGGATGGCGAGAAAGCCTAATTTTGTGGCGTAAGTGCCAAAATTTGTTTTGCGGCATGGGAGCCAAAATTTTTGGATGGCGTGAAAGCCGAATTTTAGAATGGCATAGAAGCCGAATTTTGTTTTGTTTGTCTTGGCATTTATAGCCGAATTTTGGCATTTATAGCCAGATTTTGGCGTTTATAGCCGTTTTTTTTTTGTTTTGTTTTGGCATTTATAGCCGAATTTTGGGATGGCATGAGAGCCAAAAATTTTGTTTTTGGCATGAGAGCCGATTTTGAGATGGCATGAAAGCCGATTTTGGCGTTTATAGCCGAAAAATTTTGCTTTTGGCATTTATAGCCGAATTTTGGCATTTATAGCCGGATTCTGGCATTTATAGCCGGATTTGGCGTTTATAGCCGAGTTTTGGCGTTTATAGCCAGATTTTGGCGTTTATAGCCGAGTTTTTTGAAAACCAAGTTTTGTTTTATTGGCATGAAAACCGATTTTGGCGTTTATAGCCGAAAAATTTTTGTTTTGGCATTTATAGCCGAATTTTGGCGTTTATAGCCGGATTTTGGCGTTTATAGCCGAGTTTTGATTTTCAAAATGCAGGTATCGACTAAATGTCGCCTCCCCGCTCATTCGGTTTTGCGAGTATTGATGGAATGTCACTTCCTCGCGGGCTGGGTTTTGCGAGTATCGATGGAATGTCGCTTCCTCACGAATTGGGGTGCAAATATCGACTAAGCGTCACTTCCCTGCTTTTCCCAATACTTTTGGTTTTGCGGGTACTGACTTGATGTCGTTTCTCCGCGATTTTTGAAATTTGAGGTTTTCTCGAACCATTTGAAATTTGGGTTGTGGATAGCAACTGGTATGTTGCATCTCCACGATTTTTGAAATTTGGGTTGTGGATATCAACTGGTTTGTTGCTTCTCCACGATTTTTGAAATTTGGGTTGTGGATATCAACTGGTCTGTTGCTTCTCCACGATTTTTGAAAATTGCAAGTATCGAATGGGGTTCGTTTCCTTCCGATTTTTGGGTTTTGGAAGTATCGAATGGGGTTCGCATCCTTCCGATTTTTGGGTTTTGCGAGTATCGACTGAATGTCGCTTCCCCGCGGTTTCAAAATTTTGGTTTAAAGACACGAAGGTCATAAATTTTGACTTAAAACCATTTTGGTTGTAAAAGCCGAGGCGGTCTAGGGTGAAAATTCCTAACTCCCGATTTTTGTTTCAAACCATGAATTTTGGGTTCAAGGATCGAAATTTTGGTCAAGTCTGGGAAAAGGCTCCTAAACTTGGATTTTTGGATTTGATTTTTCTTTTGAACAATGAAACGATGAAAGTAAGCATTGTTTTGAGAGATAGTTTTTTTTTGGAAACTTCAACATAAAGATGAAAATTTCAAAAGGGGTGGGTTTGAGGAGCAAGTACCTTGGAAATAAGCTTTAGCCATGTAGATATTGCTCTGACCCGTTTGAGGAAGTCTTCAAGGGTAGTACCGCTTCAAGAACTTGCCGTTGATGGGTAGCATACATCTGTCTCCTTCCATGTTTAGAAGAGCCTATGCACCGTTGGAGAAGACTTTGTCGATGACGAAGGGTCCCTCCCATTTTGGTTCGAATTTGCCTTTGGATTTGTGGGCAAAGACTATGGGTCTTTTTACTGCAAGAACCAAGTCACCCTTTTTGTAGGCGCGTTGCCTGACCTTTTTGTCGAAAGATCCTGCCATGCGTGCTTAGTACAACTCAATGCTTTGTAGAGCTTCGAGTCGTCTTTCATCGAGATTATCCAGCTCTTGGTGTCTCATTTTGACATTGCTTTCTTGCGTCATGTCATTTTGCAAAGATACCCTTAAGGAAGGAATTTGTACTTTCAAAGGGACAATAGCTTCGCATCCATAGACCAAAGAGAATGGTGTGCTATGGGTTGGTCCTCGAACGGTGGTTCGATAGGCCCACAAAGCTTCTAGTAGTTTGTCGCCCCAGTCTCTTTTGTGACTAGAGACCATTTTCTTGAGAATTTTGCAGAGTGTCTTGTTAAAGGCTTCTGCTAGTCCGTTCGCTGCTGGATTATATGGAGTCGAAGGACAACTTTGGATTTTGTACTTGTCGCAGAACCTATAGAATCTGTGATCCCGGAATTGTGGTCCGTTATCATGGACGAATCTTTTAGGTATGCCGTAGCGACTAATAATGTTGGTGCGCAAGAACTGAAGGACTGATGAAGTCTTCATTTCGCTGAGCGCAAATGCTTCTGACCACTTGGAGAAATAATCCGTAGCGGCGAAGATGAAGCGATGACTTTTGCTTGATGGGGGAGAAATAGGACCTATGATGTTCATACCCCAAGCTTCGAAAGGCCTTGAGATTGCTGTTGGATGTAGCCATTCTGGAGGTATGTGGACATAATCTCCGTGAATCTGGCATTTTTGGTAGTGCTTGACAAATTGCATTGTATCAGCTATCATGGTAGGCCAATAGTAACCTAGCCTTTTTATCTGGTTGTAGAGCTTAGGGCCAGCCTGATGGGCTCCAAAAAGACCAGCATGTACTTCTTCGAGAGTTTCCTCAGCCTCTTGTTGTGATAAGCAGCGTAGGAGTACTCCGTTGAAGGATTTTCTGTAAAGTGGTTTTGAAGGTATATCCAAATGAAAGTTTGGGGCTCGTCTTTGGATGCTTACCCGCTCTTTTGGATTTTCAGGTAGTATTCCGAACATGATATAATCAATGAACGGATCTCTCCAGTCGCCAATCGGAGGTTTGAGGATGGACATCCGACTTCCAACCATTTTGTGGCATTCAGCAACTGCTTGGTGTGTGTTGAGAGGAGGGAGAATCCTTCTTTGACACACTGTGACTTGCATGTTTTCCCCTTCTTGGATTGCCATGGATGCGGCAAGTCCAGCCAGGGCATCTGCACGGATGTTTTCACCTCTGAGGATGTGGGTGATATGGCAGATGTTGAATTTTTGTTGAAGCGACTGCGCCTTATTGTAGTAAGGTAGCAAATCAGGCTTCCTGACTTCATATTTTTTATTCATCTGGTTGACGACCAGTTGAGAGTTTCCAAAAGCTTCCAGCGTGGTGATGCCGGATTCGAGGGCGAGTTCCAATCCTACAATCAGGGCTTGGTACTCAGCTGCATTGTTTGAACATGGTTCTAGTAGCGAGAAGGCGTGTGGAATCATGTATTTGTCAGGACCGACAAAGAGGATGCCAATTCCAGATATCTGCTTTCCCTTTTCATTTGTCCTGGTTGCACCGTCAAAGTACATGTCCCAGGAAGCATTTGATAAGGAAGTTTCTACATTGTAAACAAATTCGTCTGGGAGATCATCCCTGAGTGGAGAATCTTTAGGCAATGGATGCTCTGCGAGGAAGTCTGCTAGAGCTTGGCCTTTGATTGCTTTTTGTGGTACATACCTAATATCAAATTGTGATAGAAGAATGGACCATTTTGCCAGTCGGGCATTGAGAGAACCTGCTTTTGTGACAAGGACCTTTAGGAGGTTAATCTTCGAAATCAGGTAGACTGTGTTCGACAGCAGATAGTGACACAGCTTTTGTACAGCAAACATTACTGCAAGGCATTCTTTTTCGACTGGGGAGTAGCGATGCTCTGCACCTACCATCATGCGGCTAAGGTAATATAGAGCAGCTTCTTTTCCATCGTCGTTTTCTTGTGCGAGCAAAGCACCCAAAGAGTGGTCGAGAGCTCTTGTGTACAAGATAAATGGTTTTCCAGTTGTGGGGGCAACCAGCACTGGAGGTTCGATGAGGTATGCTTTGATGTCTTGAAATGCATTTTCACATTCAGCATCCCAGACAAAGTCCACGCCTTTCTTCATCAGGCAAGAGAATGGACGGCATTTCCCTGATAGATTGGAGATGAACCGTCGGATGTAGGCCAGCCTTCCTTGAAGCCGTTTTAATTCTCTTAGGGTTCTGGGAGATGGCATTTCCAGGATAGCCTTGACTTTGGTGGGGTCAAGTTCTATTCCAGCTTTCCGTACTATGAATCCAAGAAACTTACCCGATGAGACACCGAAGAAGCACTTTAGTGGATTCATCCGCAATTTGTGTTTGCGAAGTCGGAGGAAGACTTCTCGAAGATCATTGAGATGGTCTTCTTTTCTTCTGCTTTTTATGGCGAGGTCGTCAACATAGCATTCGACCGTCTTGTGCTGCATATCTTGGAATATTTTCATCATAGCCCTCTGATATGTCGCACCTGCATTTTTCAGGCCAAACGGCTTGACAGTGTAGCAATACACGCCGAATGGTGTCCGAAAGGATGTATGCCTTTCATCTTCAGGATGCATTTTTATTTGATTGTAGCCAGAGAATCCATCCATGAATGTCATTCGCTCGAATCCATAGGTGTTGTCGATCATTACCTCTAGTATGGGAAGCGGGAATTCATCTTTAGGACATGCATTATTCAGGTCTCTGTAGTCAATACAGACCCTTATCTGCCCATTTTTCTTTGTCACGGGGACAATGTTGGCCAACCATTCAGGATGCTGTTCCTCGCGGATGAAGCCAACGTTTTTGAGTTTCTGAACTTCTTGTTCAATTTTGTCCATCACGTCGGGATGGAATCTTCTTTGGCCTTGTTTGATAGGCTTGATTTCTTTTTGCAAGTTGAGCTTGTGGATTGCTACTTTGGGATCCAAGCCAGGCATTTCGGCATAAGACCATGTAAAGCAATCAACGAACTCACGAAGAAAAGAGATATACTCGGGTAACTCATCATCCTTTATATTCTTGCTTATGAATACAGGACGTGGGTTATCAGGTGTTCCCAAGTCTATCTTTTGAACAGGGTCTTCTGTCGGAAGGTTTGAAGGTGGTTCCTCCACAGTATTTTTGGAGGCTTCCAACTCAACAAGACTTTCTGGAGTGCCAGAGGCATTTTCAGACTGGGGCTCTGTTTCTGTCCATGAATCTTCTTGATCAGTATCCTTCTCAAGGCTTGCAATGAGATGGTCCCAATCATTTGCTGGAATTGGGTTGAAGTAAGGTACTTCTTTTGGAGACGATGATTCTTCTGGGACAGAGAACCGCTCGTCTACGTCATCGGGCAATTCCTCTTTATTATTAGAGAAATTATACCAATTGGAGGAGCTTTCAGGATTTTTGACGAGTAACTCCTCAAAGAGATATCCAGGGATATCGATGTCTTCATGAGATGTTGAGGCTTGGTCGGTAAAGCAACTTTGCAGCCATGGTGTCAGCTGTCTCATAGGAGCAGTAGGATCATACCCCAACCCATATGAAGACTTGCCTTTTTGAAGGTGGATTTTCCAATCTTCTGGTTGACTTTTGGTCAGGGTGGGTTCCAATGGTGTAAGAATACCACGGCCACCTCCCAAACTAGTCGGGTTTTGAGCATCGTAGCCCATTTTCTTCATGATAGCTTGTGCCATTGGACTATACAGGGATAGCTGAGGCATACCTTCGTTTTGGAAAGGTTCAAGCAGAGAGTTCAGTGGAGATGCTCCCGACCTGTGGAAGAAGATTGTTTTTTCTTCTGGCGAGGTTGCCGGGATAACAAAGGAGGCAGACGTAGGATCTTCTATGTCTGCAAGTGTTTCCAATGGAGTGAGAGTGAGCTGATCTTGCTAAGTATCAGCTTGGCTCGACGCTGTGTCATCTTCTGACTTTGACTCTGAGTCTGTGTCATGCATAATAGACACAAAGGAGACAGTGAACTTGCCCCCAGTCTTTTGTTTTGTCTTCTTTGCTTTGGTAGTGATTACCAAAGGCTTTGGAGATTTGAAGGAGACGACGAAGGGAGGTTGGCCGCTTACTTCAAGTTTGGTGGAGGGTTTGTTTTCCTCCGATGATTGCTGAGGAGCCTTGCCTTTATCTTTCTGGAGACTGTCGACAAAGCGAATTGTTTTTTCCTCCTGTTCTTCTTTTCCATCTTTATATATTTGAGCATCTGCAAAATGGACATCTTTGCCTTTGAAAGGCTTTTTGTCTGCAAACACTCGATGTATCAAGCCATCGTTGCCAACGAACTTGATGCACTGATGTAGAGTTGAAGGGACGACACCATTCTAATGTATCCAGGGGCGTCCTAGGAGTATATTGTAGCATGAAAGGGTCCTTATTGCATACACAGTGACTTCAGAAATAAGATCACCGATTTGCAATTTGAACCTGATTTTGCCGATAGGCCTTTGAGCGCTGCTGTCATATCCGAAGATGGATACGGACGTGTGACTCAGTTTGCTAGGTGGGATGCCCAGCTCTTCGAGTGCCGAAGTAGAAATGAGGTTGAGTGCAGAACCTGGATCGATCTGAACTCTGTGTACTGGCATTTCTTTGACGTACCCCGTAAAGTACAAGGGTCGGTTGTGCTTTGTTTCGCCTAGGAGGAGGTCATCCTTGTCAAAAGCAATTGTTGCACTTGCTGCTTTTTGTACCGAGAGGCATTCATTGATTGATCCCTTAGTTTTCTTCTTTTCTCCCTTTGAGGGAGTATTTGATTTTTTGACCCTATAGTCCATTTCAATTTGTTGGACTTGTGGAGCATGTTTGTCGACATCCGCATTCAGCCTTTGTAATTCTGAAATGAGACTATCACGAGTTTGTGGAGACATTCGTAATAGATCAAGGATGTGTAGACGTGCAGGTATGTGTTTGAAGTACCCAATCAAGTCGTACTTGAAAGCCTCCTTCGGACCTGCATTTTCATTATTGTTGCCACTTGGGGCGCTTACATCTTGTTTTCCCGAAGGATTTACATAAGAAGAAGAGGGTTGATTGTAATTTTTATGGTAATCCCGGCCAGAACGGGTACCTCTACCAACTTCAAGAGCCTCTAGAGAAGGGTCTTCTTTTGGAAGATTGTTCTCAGGATCAAAAGGTTGATCCTTTACTGAGGACGTCTCTGTAATAGTATTGGCGTCTTCAGTGATTGTGTTGCACGGAGCAATTTCCGGGAACAAGTCCTGAACAGTAGCCGGCAACTTTTCTTTATTAGCCCAGACATTGCCCGTGAGATCGGGTATCTGGGTCCAATTGACTGAGTTTTCATTGAAGAAGATTTCATTGGCAGAAGTTTCTTCAAGATGATCAATCAGGAGTGGCTTGAGTTCCGATGTCACAGCTTCAGGAGACGAAGGTTGAGAGGATGTTATCTCAGTGGAAGTCACCTGAGAGGATGTAGCTCCGGAAGATACGCTACCGGTTGGGGAGTACGTATCTTCGGAAGCTTCAGAGGCACTGTCGTCCTGAGCTATTGCATTGCAGGTTATCCTGGCGGAGATGCCCCCAGTGTAGACTGTTGGGAACCAGATTCATCCTCGGATGTGAGAGGATCATCGATCCAATAGTTTTCTCCATTTTCAGGAGTTAAGGGAGAAAGTTCCCGCTAATTTTCAGGGACTTCCGGTTCTGGGTCATGACAAAGATTGATGCGATCCTGCTCTTGCTTTATGGCAAGATGTTGCAAGATTCTTGCATATTCTTCGAGATCAGGCATGGGAGCCAAATCTTCTTCGTCATTTGCTCCTTGTGGTTCGCCAATGTTGGGTTCCACCGGAGCATTGTTTGGTGCTGGATCGACAGCGTTTTCTTGAACAGGGTCCTGGTCTTCTTCGTCATCAGACCAAGATCCTTGTGGCTGCAATGGGTTATACCAGATTACTGGCATAAGATGAGACTCGGGAATCCATTCCTTGTCGGAGAGGTATTCCCCTGTTTCAAAGGATTCTTCCCACTCATCTATATGACTGGCCGTATCACTGGACTCGTATCCATTCATGGAGAATCCAACTACCGAGTTGCAAGAGTATGATGCCCCCTGCACATTTTTATTTTTGTATAGAGGTGGCATGAAATCATTAAGAGTGAATTTTCTTACCGCCTTGGAGGTTTTGGGAAGAGATTCTTCCGTCGTCCTTAGTGAAGCAGTGGAAGAAGTTTCTGCTTTTTCAAGGACTTCTTGTTTTGGTTGAGACTTTTGCTGCTGTTTGAGCTTGCGGAGCTGTCTCTTGGCTTGCCTTCGCTGCTGAGCTGTCGGCTTTATTTTGACGATCTCCCAGTTTTCATCATCTAGGAGATCGGGATGCACCCATATAGGTTGTCCATCTAGTGTTGGATAGGGAACCAATTCTTGGGACGCTTGAGCCATTTTTATCACCTTGAATGAAGTAGTGATTTTCTCCTTCGGTGACTTTGAAGTTTGCCGACATGACACCATGTTGACAGAGGCGGGGCCATAGTTTTTATCAAAGGTTATGACTCCGTTTTTCCACATCTCATTGATCTTCTCTCTCACAATGAAGCATTGATTGAGAGGATGTGAGATCATCTGATGGTATGGACAGTAACGGGGATCATTGGTTTTGCCAACATCTCCCGGTCTTTTGGGCTCTGGCAAAATGAGTTTGCCATTTGCTAGGAGAGCCTCAAAAATTTCTTCAACGTCTTCATCGAACGGATATTTCTTTTCTACACGTTCTTTGAAGGCATCAGAGAATTCAGGCCTTTTACCTGCAGTTTTGTTTTCAGGTTTCTTTGGTTGCTGAGGAGCTGCTTTAGTCTGCACATTGAGAACCTCATTTTTCTTTGGTTTTGAGGTTGTAACAGCAGGCGGCTCTTTCTTTGATGATTTCTGACAGTTGAGGTCTTTGATCACCATTTCAGCTTCCATGGAGGCTTCGAGGAGTTCCCCTAGGTTCTTTGATTTATTGTCGATAATCATGGAGCGGATTTTTGCTCTCATATTGTTACGGCAGATGTCCACCAGCGACGCTTGTGGCAGTACATCTGAGCATTTGTACGCCATTGCCTTCCATTTGTGAATGAAGTCATATGTTGACTCATTCTCTCCCTGTTTTAGGCTGCAGAGTTGAGCCATAGTGACAGGATGATCCTCACCTTGGAAGTGGGTCAGGAAGCGTGTCTCTAGCATAGCCCAGTTCTGGATGGAGTTCTCCGGCAGAGTGGAGTACCAATCAAAGGCTGTACCTTTTAGGGTATTTGTAAATAGGCGAATCTTGAGGGCATCTTGATCCACAATAGCTCCCGTTAGGATCTTGAAATGGATGACATGTTGTCTGGCTGAACCTTTCCCAGTATATGTCTGGAGAGTAGGTTGTTTGAATTTTGCAGGGAACGGAACCGAGTCCATCCATAGAGGGTAGGGTGGCTTGATCCCATGCTCTTCCAATGTATCCTCTTCTTTTGCTTTTGCGAGGATATCGTCCACGTCTTTTCTGATAAAGGCGCGAGACTCATTATTTTCTGCATTGCCCTCGTCATCTTCATGATTCGGAGGGGTTTCATTGTTAGGTGGGGGACGCTATAGAGTGAGAATCAAATTTTCTATCAGAGTCTCAATTCTCTGCTGTCCTTGCTCCAACTGCTGGATGCGTGCAGTTACATCGTCATGCTGTGGAGGCGGCTCAGAACTTGTAGCCAAGACGTTCATCCCTCGGGATTCGAACGAAGAAATCGTCCTGGTGACTGAGCTGGGGCACATTCTTCTGGATGAAGAATCTGAGGAGTGGTTACTCCGATGTTCTTGGCTTGGAGGAGTGGAAGATTCCTCCAGATGTGTTCGTGTCCGAGAGACGCTGCGAGTCACTGGACGTCTAACACTGATTTTGGTTGCTGACTTTCGGCGTTTTCTGGTTTTGCCAACCATATGAACAGCAACGAATTGGTCGGGTCTTTCTTTTTCGACCCATTTGTTTGAGACGTGGAGAGTAGAACGCTGGGTTCTTTGTTTCTCGAGTCTCTTTTGTCGATATGCAATGCGGCGACGCATACGACGAGCAATTTGAGCTTCAGTCAGCTCTGGCTGGGCTCTGGCGATGAAGGATGTGGTCCCTTGTGCGCAGCAGCCGAGTTTGTCTTCTTTGAAGCTGGGCAAGGACAAGATCTGAACGCGGTCCTTTGTCTGTCGCAATGAAGACTTGAATTTTGCGAGCTCGGCCCCTGTTGAGATGAAGGGTCGACTTGCAGGAGTGCAGGCTTCAGCATGTTTTTGCTTAGGCCTAACGATGCAGGATTTGATTTTGGGCTTGTAGGAGCAAGCCGGCTCATGATGATTTTGTTTATTTTTTGGGTGGAGGGTAGGTTTCTCCTCTTTCATGTAAGAGAGAGGGTAGAACTGATTCTGCTTGAGAGGGGCCAGGTATGCTGGCTTTGCAGATGTTTGGGACCTCCGTTGCTTTGGCGAAGATATCGGGGACCAGGTTTTGGTGTAAACCTGGTTTCTTGTGGGCTGAGGCTTCGTGGGAACGCCACGGGCTTCAGGCTTCTTGGAGTTCGCCCTTGGTGCAATTTTAGTGACACGTTGCAGGGCTATTTTCTGCTTCTTGGCAGGTACAGTATCTTCTGGGGGAAGTGGGAATGGTCCCAGCGATCCGAAGACGATGGTCCGGGGAGTTGAAGTTGACCCGGTGTTTAGAGAGTTGTCGAGGGAGATGACGCTTCGGCAACTAGCAAGGCTCTTATGCTTGTTTTGCTTATCTTGAAGCATAAGCTGGTACTTGTTCTCATCGAAAGTGATGGTCAATGAAGCTGCCATTGTTAGTTTTGGAAAACTTCTGAAACAAAACCAAATCCATTAGTAATCACAAGAATATGGTGATCGTAAATGGAGAACAACTATGGTTTTGTCTTTTCAAATCACTTGAGGGGACATGGCCCAACCCAAGGACGATGAAGAAGGCAAAACGCCATTGAGGATACAATTGTTCTAAAATGCAAGTATGGTAGGCTCAGAGTGAGCGTTCCAGTGACTGCTAGAAGCAATTGTAGACCTTAATTCAAATTACCGAGAAGCAAGGCTCACTCGAGGTAAAATGATATAAGGTTGGAGATACAAATGTGTCGGTCGCGAATACAGTAGACCCGAAAGGGCGTACTAGCACCGCTAGGCACAAATGTTGCAAATCGCATCCTTGGGAAGGACACGAGATGGGATTTTTTTTAAAGGTCAAATTTGGATTCATAAAGGAGAGCAAATGGTATTCCAATCCGAACAAAGGCTCAACATTTCTGCGAGTGCTAAATTCAGAAGGGAAGGAACCATAATTTCTCGGATGTGAATCCAGACGTCACGGAAGTTTTTTTTTTTTTGAAAGGTCAAGATTGAATCCATCGAAGAGAGCAAATGGTGTTCCATTCCGAACAAGGCTCAACATTTCTGCGAGCGCTAAATTCGAAAGGGAAAGAACCAAGATTTCTCAACTCTGAATTCAAAAGTGACAAAAGTTTTTTTTTTTTTGAAAGGTCAAGATTGAATTCATCTAAGAGAGCAAATGGTGTTCCATTCCGAACAAGGCTCAACATTTCTGCGAGCGCTAAATCCGAAAGAGAAAGAACCAAGATTTCTCAACTCTGAATTCAAAGTGACAGAAATTTTTTTTTTTTTTTTAAGGATTTTTTTTAGAATTTTTTTTTTGAAAGGTGCACATAGATTTCCAATTCGATCTTATGAAACCTTAGTAGATAGATCAGCCCCCAGGTAAGGGTAGGATTACTTAATGAACCCGTTTGGAGGACCCTTGCCTCGAACAGTCTAGCTGTCTCCACACTCTGGACAAGGCTTTTCTTACATCCACTTTGGTCGAAGAACGCAATTGGTGGAACCTTAGTGTTTTTTTTTTTTTGAAATCCCTTTTTTTTTTTTGAATGGTTTTTTTTTAATGAACTCATCAAAGAGAGAGAACGGTGTTCCAATCCGAACAAAGGCTCAACATTTCTGCGAGCGCTAAATTCGAAGGGAATGAACCAAGGTTTCTCAAATTTAAATGCAGAAGAGAGAAAGCTAAAAATTTTTTGAATTTATAATTTTTTTGAAATCCCAATTTGGACTCATCAAAGAGAAAAGATGGCCCAATCCCCGCTATGAACGATAGCTGCGAACATTTCTGTGAGCTATCGAGTTCAAGGAGGAGAGGATCAAAATTTCTCAAAGTTGAATCTTGAGAAAGAGAGATCATTTTTTTTTTTTTGAAAGATTTTGAAACGAAGGTGTTTTTTTTTTAAAAAAAAAATCCCAATTAGACTTATCAAAGAGAAAAGATGGCCCAATCCCCGATATGAACGATAGCTGCGAACATTTCTGTGAGCTATCAAGTTCGAAGAGGGAAGGATCAAAATTTCTCAAAGTTGAGTTTTTAAGAAAAAGAGATCAGATTTGTTTTTTTTTTAAGTGAGAAAGAACAATTGAAATCCCATCTCATATTTTTTTTAGATGCAAAATGCAATATAGGCCACCAACTAGAAAGGAGCCAAGTGATCAAAGCACCACGTTCTCAAGTCAACGAGTCCCACCGGGTGTGCCAACTTGATGGACCCGAAAGAAATCTTCCGTCCTCTCCTTCCGCACCCCGGGGGCTGACCTGGGTCTCGGCGGAGGAGGGAAAATCTCGGGCATCAACATTTTTGTACGGGTATGCCAGATTTACTTTCTACTTGGAATTTGGAATGGTGATAATCCGGAGATTCACCTTCGCAAGTGGAAAGGAAATCAATCCTTTTTTCTAACTTTTCAAATTGCATAAATATTAAGAAAAGAGACAAGTTTTTAGAATGCCGTAAGAGGCGTTTTTGTTTGTTTGCCGTGAAAGGCGTTTTTACAAAACTCATCAAATATGAAAGACAAGAATTGTGATTTCTTTTTGTCTCTTTAAGAAATACAAACTACAATAGAAAAGGAAGAAAAGGGATCTAACTTCTCAGGAGATTGTGGGGACACATTGAGATCGACGGTCGCAAGTCATGTATGGGCTTCGCCATCGTCCTTCAAATGAGAACATGTGATGCTTTGAGTCTTTGGCTTGGCTCCTAACCTCAGTTTTTTAAAAGACAAGGACCAAGATAAGGTCCTATATCCAATGAAAAACCGAGTAAACGGGCTGAAAAGCCACGTTTAGGCCATGTTGGAGAAGGAGGTGACCTTGGGAGGGGTGGCCCCCCAAGGGACGTTGATCACCTTGTGGTGCTTCCAGGAGCAAAGTAGCAGGACTTCGTCTCTCTCTTGGATTTTCTGGTTTTTCAGAGCTTGCACTTGGGATCTCTTTTCATCATGCTTTCTTCTTGGAATAGACCTCCTTTTATAGGCTTTTGGTAGCCATGAGGTGTTTATTCGCATTGATGGCCATGATGAAAGAATTGATGAGGAGTTACAAATCGATTTTGTAACTCCTTTTTCAAGGCTTGTGATTGGCCGATGAAGGTAGTGGGCATTTAATCACCTTTATGCTTCATGATGATGGGAGTTTCATGGGTTTAATGCCATGATTGCTTGGATTTATAACTCCCAAATGCTTGGTTCTGATTGGGCCGTCCAAAATAATGAGTTAATGACTGCTTTAATAGGTCAATTGACGACATTAAGGGGTTGCCAAGGCATGTGAAGAGTCGCGGGCCGTGCTGCGCCTTTTGAGATTCTTCTTGCGATCATCACGGGTGGATCCACGCATTATTTGATGTCGGATTGCGATGCAATTTCAGACATTGATTGATGTTGGCGGGCCGGTGACGTCTGTCTTGTCGATTTCACGATCGGTCGGACAGAAAGTGCACTTTCTTGGTCAGCCGGTTGGCGATCTTGAGGCGATCGGTGATGATTTCATGCTTTTGACGGCGGATTCGAGATGTCGACAAAGATCAGTCGTTTTTAAGCATCAAACATTGCATTTTCCGAAAATCACAGAGGCCGGAACACCCGAAACGCGAAAACCATCGAAAACGGACACTTTGGTGCAAAATCCGGCGACCCGGATTTCCAGGGTCGCCGGGCGACCATGCACCCAAGGTCGCCGGCGACCATAGGGCTTCGGCCCGTTTGGTCGCCGAGCGTCGTTTTCGGCCGTTTTTTCATCTTTTTCGTTCCTTTTTTGTTCTGTATTTTTCTTGACATTTTTCCTCAATTATTGACTTGATTTTCTTGGAGAAATCTTGACGAGAACCCTCGTGAAATCGGAGCACAAAGTTTCCTATTTTTCGGGAAAGTCGAAGACTTTGTAGCCGATTTTCCGTCAAGCGTCGAAACTAGGTCAAACGATGTCGGAATGACCTGAAAATTGAGGTGAAGCTTCTTGAGCAGTGGATAGGACCAACCATGGGCTTTTATTTGAGTTTTGAAGCCGTTTGGGGTCCCATCGATGCTTCACTTGATTTTGCTACGGGGAAAATGCCGAGCTTTGATATGTGGCCAAACGATGTCCGATTGACCTGAAATTTGACGAGGAGCCTATTAGAGTCATTTTGAGACGTTCCATGGGCTCCGTTTTGGATGTCATGGTCCCGAGTTGCTCCGCCGCCGGTAGGCTTGATTTTCTCTCGGAGCATCGAAACCTGGTCAAACGTTGTCGGAATGACCTGGAATTTGACGTGCAGCCTTTTGGAAGCATGTTGAAGCCACTCATGTATTTTGTTTGATGAGTGATGGCTTCGGTGGTTGCCGCCGCCGGGAGGCTTGATTTTGCTGCTCGAGCATTGATGGAGGGTCAAACGTTGTCGGTTTGACTTAAAATTTGGCATGGAGCCCTTTGGAGACATTCTGGAGTCATCCGTAGGCTTTGATCAAAGTTTTGGTGTCTTTGATGATGTTGCCGCCGGGAGCGCCTGTTTAGCTGTCGGAGTGGTGAAGTTGGGCCAAACGATGTCGGAATGACCCGAAACCTCAGGTGTACCCCTCTTTTAGTTGTCTTGAAGGATCTCTCAGTTTCTGTCTAATTCTGTCAAAATCCGATGCTTGAAGTAGCCTTGCCTATTTTTAGCAGGATGTAGCTTCAGGAGGCTTCTTGATGTTGAGGAGACATATTGACTTTTTTGGTGTCAACACCCATGCCAAAACAAAACAAATTTGGCTTCCATGCCACAAAACAAATTTCGGCTCCTATGCCATCTCCAAATTTCGGCTCTAATGCCAACTCAAAACAAATTTGGCTTCCATGCCACAAAAAAAATTTCGGCTCCTATGCCATTCCAAATTTCGGCTCTAATGCCAACTCAAAAACTTTGGCTTCCACGCCACAAACAAAAAAAAAAAAAAAAAAAAAAACTTTGGCTTCCATGCCACAAACAAACAAAACCTTGCTTTCATGCCATCTCGAAATTTGGTTTTCAAGCGATCAAAAAACCAGGCTTTTGCCACAAAAATTGGCTTTCATGCCTAAGACAACCCTTTGACAAAAGATTTTCACAAAATGACAACCTTTTGATCAAATTCTTAAACAAAATTTCCCATTTAGCCCTTATTTAAATCTGTTTTCATCAAAATGGTTTAAATGAAATGAGGGAATACAAAAAATATATAGTACCAAAAATGTTTATACATAGAGGTACCAAAAAAAAAAAGGAGTTTGTTACAACTCAGGAGCTCAATCCAACATGGTTTTCAACCAAAGATTCAACTCCTCAAGAAGACCCTTGGTCTTAGCTTCCAAAGTTTTCAGGAAACGCTTCTTCAAAATGTTCCCATAAAATGCGGCCGAACGCCGCGACCCATCTGCAGCACGAGGAAGTTCTTCCCACAGAACCTGCCACTGCTCATATTCCTGAGTCTTCCTCCGGAACTTACACTCAACCTCCTGAACCTGGAGAATGAGAGTCCCCTCCTTGTCACAAGCGTCCACAATGGCGGTCCATTTGGCAGCAGCTTATTCCTCCAAAAGCTCAAGACGCTGCCTAGCCTCGACAACCTCCTTATCAAGGCAGTCCAGGTCTTGCTTTAGCCCCATGATGGCCAACTCGGTAATATTCCTCTCCCGAACGAATTGCTTCCGAGTCCGAGTGATCTCAGTCAACTCAGCTTTGACTTTGCTGGAAGGCTTCATAAACATCTCATCAAAGAAGTCACCATCTGTGAAACCCTTGGTC
Source organism: Umbellularia californica (assembly GCA_028538565.1). NCBI lineage: Eukaryota > Viridiplantae > Streptophyta > Magnoliopsida > Laurales > Lauraceae > Umbellularia > Umbellularia californica. The sequence goes on along the minus strand of JAPQWN010000002.1, from coordinate 70,343,323 downwards.
TCAGTCCACTTGTTCCCTAAAGCAGTGATTTCATCAACAAAACCCTTGGCGCTTGCAATGTCCAGATCGACTTCTTCGCTATCAGCAAGGATGTCTTGTACATGCTTGATCATGCCGAAACCACCTTCCAAGTGACCCGAAGAGAGAGATTCAACCCATGAGCTCAAAACGCTCTTCAACACCTTCTTCGCATACTGAAGGTGCGGCCCAGACGAGGATTCACCATGCTCCGGCGCCCGACTGCCCATGTCATGCCCCATTGGAAGAGTAATCAATAAACTCTTTCCAATCGAAGAAGCTGACTCGTTGAAAGTAGAAGAAGCCCCTACTCCTGGATCGGTTGCAGGTATCCCCTGTTCTGGCTCTAAGGAAGACGGAGGAACTTCTCTTGCTACTTCACAATCTGTCAATAAAAGACAAAAATGTATGAATATGATCTTGTCAAAAATCAATATCAAGATTAGTATTGCAAAATACCTTCTTCGACGACCGATGGAGTACTTTCTGCCTCTCTGAGCTCATCTGAAGCATCATCAAATGCTGCATCCATGGATGGCTCAAAATCGCCAGAATCCTCTGGCAAGTCAGCTAACAAGAAAACAAAAGCTACATGTTGGCAAATGACAGCACAAACAAAAAAAAAAAAAAAAAAAAAGCCAAAGCAATCATACCAGGTGAAGGTCTGGAACCACTCCAGAGTCCCTGGGCACTTCCTCAAATGCCACGAATGGATTCGTCATCGCCTCATCGGCCGGAACCTTGGGCATCACCAAGTCATCGTCCTCTGCCAAAAGAAAGAAAACAGCGGATCAAAACAAAAATCTCTTATAAGAGAAAAGAAGTGATAAAAGAAAGAAGGAGAATCATACCAACTGTCTCCTCTTCTCTGCTCCTCTTCTCCAGAGGCTCGCCAGCATCCCCAGACACCTCCTTAGCAATGGTAAGAGGAACTTCCAGATCAGAAAGACTTTCATGCCGTCTCATCTTACGGCCCTGTCCTCTCTTCCTCTTACTTTTGTGGGTCAGCCTGCTCGAAGATCCTACCCCACTATCAACATTAGGCCTCTCACTAGAGTCCTCACTCGATGGCCTACTTTTCTCAGTAGATTCCATGGAAGCCTTCGTGCGCTCTGCTTGCATCCAAGCACCGATCTCGGCCTCCTCCTCTTCCAGCTGTCTCAATACCTCACCAGGAATCCCTTGTGCAGCTCCTGATCTGATGATATCCTGCTCGTTGAGAAAGCCTATCTTATGCTTCTCTCCAGAAAGAAAGGCCAAAACTTTCTCTCGACGGACACCATCTGATCTGCCAAGACCCTTCCCAGGAGATTGCTTGACATCAAGCTCCTTCTTGGAAAGTCCTCGGTACACTGAGAAGCTCTCCACGAACCATTTCGTGAAGCCAACAGTCTGGAAAGTGGGCAGCTCAGGATAGGAAATCATGGCGGTTGTGTCCTCTGCACTATAAAAAGCCCATGCATTTCTCCTGTCCTGCAAACCTCCAAAACGCTTCACCATGCATGCTCAAAGGTGCTCCAACAACGCCTTGAGAGAAGCCAAGCTGCAATGCAAAACGCGGAGGGACATACGGTTGGATATCCACAAAAAGATGTCTACGGTACACCATCGTGCCAACCCGTATGTTGAAAAGCCATCTCTTCTCCGCGTTTGTCAAAGCATAGTGTCTTCCCGACCCTGCCCTGGTCGAATCAAGCGAAACACCAAAATCAAAAGCCTTCTTCCGCAGACAAAAGAGATTCGGAAACAGCTGTCCCTCTAGCCAAAAGAATCATAAAAGGATCTTCGTCCTGTGCAACTCCCAACCGACGGAAGCTAGGACAGTGGTATAGATACCAAGAATAGAAGATGTGGGCTGAAATACCCTGTTCGTCTAGAGCCCAAGCCAAACCAGGAAAGCGGCAACCTGAGTTCGGTACACAAGTAGGAGTAAAGAGCAGGTACCAAAGCCAGCCGCTCTCCAAACGCCATCTGACAAGCCGGAAAAATACAGTTCGGCCTGATGTGCATTCCATCTCCTACGGCAAAAACAGCCTCACCCAGCTAATAAGTGAGGTAAACAACAAGATCTCTCCGAAATGCAACGTCAGGACAAATGGCGTCTGTGCTTGTGAAGAACTTCATCAAATCTTCTCTCATGGCGGAAATCTTCTTCAAACTTGAGGCTTTAGCCCTAGCATCTTGGGCCATACCATCAGAAGACTCCCCACTGTCAAAAAAGTTGGAGCTACAACTCCTCCAACTGCTGCACCTGACTTTCGAGCCCTCCTTCTCCTTCAAAAAATCATAGAAGGCGACAAGCTGAAGGTATACAATCCTGAACTCCTCAGACTGCTCCTCAAGGACGCTGTCGATAGGCATAAACTCCTCATAGAGTTTGCCGAGGATAGGCAACCCGATGATGGCGCTCAATTCCTTCAAAGAAAAACCAATCTCACCATTCGTCACAATGAAGGTGTTGGTTTGTGGAAGGAATGACTCCAGCATGGCAATGAAAGCCTCATCGGAGAAAACAATGGTTTGCCGAAAGGCTCGAACCGCATCAAAAATCTCGGCCTCCAGCAGAATGGTCTCACCAATCTTTAGGGTGTGATCAGTCCATGATTCCCAGCTCGAGTCAGCACTGAAACGGCCACGAAGGCGAAAAGGCTTCACCCAATTGCTGCCATCACCCAGAAAAATGCCAAGGCCCACCGGTCTCAAATCGACCGATGGATGATCAGAACTTTGGTAGCCACTGGCTGGCATCAACATGTCCATACGAACAGGTGACTTCTCTGCAAAACTGGAAGGGCCGCAAACAAAAACCCCGGTCTTGATTACATGGTCTTCTTCACCCAACTCGGAGGATCTTCCCTCTTAGGGCACGTGGGAGAAAGGCTCATAATCGAGATGGTCCGATCGAAGGTCGACCGGGTAGAAATAGTTCTCTCCTCACCATTTGCTGTGTAAGAGAACTGAAAACATCTCCTTTGGTATGTCAAGCTGTCAGGGACTACATCACCGAAGAAGAAGGTAGGCTTGGGCACTATGCTCTGATCGTCCGTAATCTAAGGACGGTTGCTTGCCACGATCTTGTAGAGTTCCTCATCTTTGAGAGCGATCAATCGCTGTCTCATCTCATCACGATTGAGGGAGTCACATTCTTCCAAGTTCTTCTCAACAAACTTGACCTTCTCCCAGGCCTGCTGAACGGCCGCATTAGAAGATCTAGCAGACCGACGAGGTGCGTCAGCAACGGGCCCCTTACCCTTGTTCGTTTTGGAAAAACTACCTGCAAAGGATGAAAAACAAAGATCAATCATCACCAAAATGACAGAATTTTGCTACAAAAAAATTCTAGCGAAATTTTGACAAGAAGCCTGAAGATGAGCTCAACATCGCTGCAAGCTCATAGTCAGTCGAAGATTCTCAAAGAAGGTTCGAACTCAAACATTGATGCGAGAACAAGCCAATCTCATCAAATCTCCGCAAAATTAGAAAAGGGCTCAACATTGCTGCGAGCTCCAAAATCCAAAACTTGCAAAGTTCCTCAAAATCCACCAAGACCAAGAAAGGGCTTAACATCGCTGCGAGCTCCAAATCCCAATACTTGCAAAAAAATTTCAGGTATGCATCATTATGCTTCCAAGTCCTTTTACCAAAAATCATGCATCAAAGAAAATCATCATGCATTAGATGCTAGGAAAACCTTGACCAAAGTTTGACCAATTCCAACCCAACTTGGTCAAAACCAATCAAACTTTGTCCAAGTCAAAGATTATGTTGACTTGACCTAGAGACTCTAGCCTTCTATCTTGATACATAAAAAAAAAATGCATGAACATCTTGAAATTGCACAAACCTCATTATCATGGTGAGCAAAAAAAACAGAGAAAGAAAAGAGAAAAGAGAGAAAATCTCTTCAAAAAAAAAATTTTTTTTTTGGCCCACAGGCCAGTGCCCACTGCCACATGGCAATACGGCCAGGTCCGTACAAGAAGAAAAAGAAAAAAAAAAACGCTGAAGAAAAAAAAAGGAAAAACACGGTGAAAAAAAAAGAGAAATCACCGTGGAAAAAAAAAGAGAGAGAAAAAGAAAACACGATGAAGAAAAAGAGAAAAGAAAAAAACAATTACCGTGAAAAAAAAACACAAAAAAAAAAAAAAGAAAAAACCCGTGACCAAAAAAAATGAGAAAAAGAAAAAGAAAAAAGAAAGAGAAGGAAGCACGAAAAAAAAAAAAAAAGAGGAAAACGTGATTGAAAAAAAGGAAGAAGAAAAAAAAGCAAAGAAAGAAAGAAACTTTCCTACTTCTACAATGGAATTTTCTTGTGGAGGAAGAAAACTTACTTGAAGCCATGAAGAAGAAGAACAAAAAGCTTGAAGATTCTTGAAGACAAAGAAGAGTTCTTGATCTTGAAGCACTCTTGAAGATTCTTACAAAAAGGAAGCAATGGAGCCAAAGATCCAACCCCTCTTGCTTTTATAGAAGAGAGCAAATCAAAAGAGGAAACAAGGAGAAAAGAAAGGATGTAAGTACTAAAATTTAGTTACTTTCCCAAAAGAAAGATACTTTGAGAAAATCTCTCCCAAAAACAAGGAGATTCTCTCCAAGTAAGGATATTTTTAGATATTCTTTACACAAAAGAGATATTTTTAGATATTCTCTACAAAATGACACCATATGAGATCTAGGCCATCTCTAAAGTCTTAGGTCCCATGGGTTAGCCCACATGACCTAGGTTTGACCACCTAGGCACTAAAAGTGGCTTTTAGTCAAAACATCCCTCTTACCAAGAGCATACAAAAAAAAAATGTCCCATGCCTCTTTTGAGTTGATTGGACCATTCAAAAAAAAAAAACAGAAAAAAAAAAGAAGAAAGCCTCATGAGTTTCCAAAAACCAAACCATTCAACCTCATGAACCAAATTAAGCCAAAATCTTGAAATTGACATTCCACAGCCAACCAAATCTTGGTCCCCTAGCTCGCCACATATAGCTTGTTAGGTCACAAGACCAAAATCAAAACCAAAACCAAAACCAAAACCAAAAAACCAAATCTGACCCCCCAACTTGCCACATACGGCTTGTTGGGTCACAAGGTTAAAATCAAAAATCAAACCCCGACCCCTAACCTACCACATACAGCATGTTATGTCACAAGGTCAAATACCAAAAACCAAATCCCCCATGTCATTTTCAAAACTTTGCCTTGAGATGGTACGTGATCCCTCTCACTACCATAAATTTCCCCCGGAAACTCAAAGGGCATTCTAAAAAAAAAAAAAAAAAAACAAAAGAAAAGCTCAAAACTCTTGGTCAAGTCAGAAGCTCTCCTTCAAGTTTCTCTTCAAGGCACATTGACTCCAAAAAGCTACTCATCGTTGTACCTCGAGGGGACATTTATTGACACAAAAAAAGTCACTATGTCTCCTCAACATTAAGAAGCCACATGAAGCTGCATCCTACTATAAATAGGTAGGGCTACTTCAAGCATCAGATCTTGTCGGAATCAAACAAAAACTGCAAGATCCTTCAAGACAGCCAAAAGAAGGTTACACCTGAAGTTTCGGGCTATTCCGACATCGTTTGGCCTAACTTCACTTCTCCGGCAGCCAAACCAGCGCTCCTGGCGGCGACAGCATTGAAGACATCAAAACTTCGATAAGAGCCCAAGGATGGTTCCAAAATACCTCCAAAGGGCTCCTTGTCAAATTTAAAGTCAAACTGACAACGTTTGACCCTCCATCAACGCTCGAGCAGCAAAACAAGCCTCCCGGCAGCGAGAACCATTGAGGCCATCACTCATCAAACAAAAGCATATGAGTGGCTTCAACATGCTTCCAAAGGGCTGCACGTCGAATTTCAGGTCATTCCGACAACGTTTGACCAGATTTCGACGCTCCGAAAGGAAATCAAGCCTACCGGCGGGGGAGCACCTCGGGACCATGACATCCAAATCGGACCTAATGGGTCCTCTCAAAATGACTCCAATAGGCTCCCTACCGAATTTCAGGTCAATCGGACATCGTTTGACCGCATATCAAAGCCCGACATCTTCCCTGTAGCAAAATCAAGTCAAGCATCGACGGGACCCCAAATGGCTTCAAAACTCAAATAAAAGCCCATGGTTGGTCCTATCCATTGCTCAGGAAGCTTCACCTCAATTTTCAGGTCATTCCGACATCATTTGACCTAATTTCAACTCTTGACGGAAAATCGGCTACAAAGTCTTCGGCTTTCCTGAAAAACGGGAAACTTTGTGCTCTGGTTTGTGCGACTTCTCGTTAAGTTTTCTCCAAGAAAATCAAGTCAATAATTGAGGAAAAATTTCAAGAAAAATATAGAAGAAAAAAGGAACAAAAAAGAAGGAAAAACAGCCGAAAAAGACACTCGGCGATCAAAGGGGCCAAAACCCCATGGTCGCAGGCGACCCTGGAAATCCAATTCGCCGAACTTTTCGTCGGATGGCCCGATTTCCAATCATTTTCACGTTTCGGGAGTTCCTGCCTCTGTCATTTTCTGAAAATCCAATTTTGGATGCTTGAAAACGACTGATCTTCGCTGACATCTCGAATTCGCCGTCAAGAGAATGAAATCATCATTGATCGCTCTAAGATCGCAACCGGATGACCAAGAAAGTACACTTTCTGTCCGACCGATCGAGAAATCGATAAGACAGATGTCACCGGCCCACCGACATAAATCAATGTTAGATATTGCATCGCAATCCGACATCAAATAACATGTAGATCCATCGGTGATCATCAGAAGAAGAATCCCAAAGGACGCAGCGCGGCCTGCGACTCTTCACATGCCCCGGCGACCACTTAATGCTGTTAATTGGCCCCGTTTATGACTACTTAACGCGGTCATTAACTCATTATTTTGGACGGCCCAATCAGATTCAAGCATACGGGAGTTACAAGTCCAAGCAATCATGGCATTAAAACCATGAAACTCCCCTCATCATGGAGATTAAAGGCGATTAAATGCCCATTATCCTCCATCGACCAATCACAAGCCAAGAAAAAGGAGTTACAAAATCAAGAAATAAAAACTTGTAACTCCTCCCATCATGAAGCATCAATGACATCAATTCTCTCATCATGGTCATCAATGCCCATAAAACACCTCATGGCTACCAAGAGCCTATAAAAGGTGGTCCATTTCTAAGAGAGAGGCATCGACGCATCTACACAAAGACTTGAAACTTGAAACTTTGAATCCTTGCATCCTACGAAGTCCTGCTGCTCTGCTGCAAGAAACACCACAAGGTGATCAAAGTCCCTTGCCCCCCCCCCCCCCCCCCAAGGTCCCCTTCTTCTACAACATGGCCTAAACGCGGCTTTTCAGCCCATTTACTTGGTTTTTTATTAGATATAGGACCTCCTCTTGGTCTTTATCCTCTAAAAAACCGAGGTTGGAGCCAAGCCGAAGAATCGAAGCATCAAGCATTCTCATTTGAAGGACGATGGCAAAGTCTATACATGACTTGTGACCATCAATCTGAACGTGTCCCCACAATCTCCTAAGAAGTTAGATCCCTTTTCTTTCTTTTCTATTATATTTTGTATTTTTAAAGAGACAAACAGAAATCACAATTCTTGTCTTTCATTTTGATGAGATTTGCAAATCTCCTTTCACAGCAAAATCGCCTTTCACAGCAAACAAACGAAAAAACGCCTCCTACGGCATTCTCAAAAACAAACTTGTCTCTTTTCTTAAATATTTATGCAATTTGAAAAGTTAGAAAGAATGATCGATTTCCTTTCTACTTGTGAAGGTAAATCTCCGGATCATCACCATTCCAAATTCCAAGTAGAATAGTAAATCTGGCATACCCATACAAAAATGTTAATACCCTCGTTTTCCTCCTCTGCAGAGACCCAGGCAGCCCTCGGGACAGAAGGAGTGGACGGAAAACCAGGGTTCATCAGACGTGAAGAGTGAGTCTCGACCCATGAGTTCAAAACGCTCTTCAACACCTTCTTTGCATGCTGAAGGTGCGGCTGATGGAACGCGCTCCGAGGCGCCTGCTGGGGCGGCTACCGGGGTCGGCGGAACGTGGGAGTCCGTCGGGTCCGGCCCTTTCGCGCCCTGGCGGGCCCTGAAGCGTGCATCAACATTTCTTTTATGTGGGTGTGCCAGATTTTCTATTTTACTTGGAATTGCAAGTGGTAATCCGGAGATCAACCTTCGCAAGTAAAAAGGAAATCAACTTCTTTCAAGTTTTCCATTGCACAAATATTTAAGAAAAGAGACATTTTCTTGGTTTGCCGTGAAAGGCGATTTTGTTTGGCATTTATAGCCGATTTTGGCGTTTATAGCCGATTTACAATTCTTATCAATAATGAAAGACAAGAGTTGTGATTTTTGTCTCTTTTAGAAAAATACAAACTACAATGAAAAGCAAGAAAAGGAAGATCTAACTTTTCAGGAGATTGTGGGGGACTCGTTCAGATTGACGGTCGCAAGCCATGTATGGGCTTCGCCATCATCCATGCAGATGAGAACAGAAGATGCTCTTGATTCGCTTGGCTTGGCTATAACCTCAGGTTTTTAGAGGACAAAGACCAAGAGAAGGTCCTATGTCCAATAAAAAGCTAAGTAGACGGGCTGAAAAGCCACGTCTAAGCCATTGGAGGCAGCAGGAGAAGGCAAGGACCTTGGGGGGGGGGGGGTGCCCCCCAAGGGACTTTTGTCACCTTGTAGTGGTGGCCGGTGCAGAACTTCAGCAGAGTTTTTCTCTCTTTTTCTTTCTCTCAGATCTCTTTCTGATCTTTTTTTCTGATCTTCTGATTTTCTCCTCTTTTTTCCGATCTCTTTTCCGATTTCTTTTCCGATTTCAATTTCAATGGAATGCTCTCCTATTTATAGGCCTTTGGTAGCCATTTAGGAGGGTTTATGAGTCTTAATGGCTTTAATGGGAGGAGTTACAAGATTTATTTCTTGATTTTGTAACTCCTTTTTCCTTGAATCTGATTGGCCGATGGAGATTAAGGGCTTTTAATCACCTTAATTACCATAATGGGAGGAGTTTCATGGTTTAAATGCCATGAATCAATTGACTTGTAACTCCCAAATGCTTGCTTCTGATTGGGCCGTCCAAAGAAATGAATTAATGACTGCAATAAAGCTAGTCAATTAACCACATTAATTGGTCGCCGAGGAGTCGAAGAGTCGCGGGCCGTGCCGTGTCTTCTGGAATTCTTCTGGCGATGATCATCGATGGATCTACATGCTGATCGACATCGGATGAACATGTAACTTCAGACATTGATAGCTAAGAGTGGGCCGGTGACATCTGTCTTGTCGATTTCACGATCGGTCGGACAGAAAGTGCACTTTCTTGGTCGACCGGTTGGCGATCTTGGAGCGATCACTGATGATTTTATGCTTTTGGAGGTTGACCCGTGATTTTGACGGATGTCGTCGGATATGAGTCAATTTCAAGCACTAAAAATCACATTTTCAGGAAACCACAAGGGCCAAAGTGCGCGAAACGCGAAAAAAGACGAAAAAACGGGTCACCGGCGGAAAATCCGGTGACCCGGACCTCCATGGTCGCCGTTTTCTTCTGTATTTTTCTTGACATTTCTTCTCATTTATTGGCTTGATTTCCCTGTAGAAAACTTGATGAGAATCCTTGCATTTTTAGAGTGCAAAGTTTCCAATTTTCCGGGAAAGCCGAAGACTTTGTTGCGTAGAGCTGCTGATTTTCCGCCAGAAGCTGAAACTTGGTCAAACGATGTCGGAATGACCTGAAATTTGAGGTGGAGCCTCCTGAGCAATAAATAAGACCAACCATAGGCTTTTGTTTGAGTTTTGAAGCCGTTTGGGGTCCCGTCGATGCTTCACTTGATTTTGCTGCGGGGAAAATGCCGAGCTTTGATGTGCGGTCAAACGATGTCCGATTGACCTGAAATTTGACGGGGAGCCTATTGGAGTCATTTTGAGACGTTCCATGGGCTCCGTTTTGGATGTCATGGTCCCGGGTTGCTCCGCCGCCGGTAGGCTTGATTTTCTCTCGGAGCATCGAAACCTGGTCAAACGTTTTCGGAATGACCTGAAATTTGACGTGCAGCCTTTTGGAAGCATGTTGAAGCCACTCATGCACTTGGTTTGATGAGCGAAGGCTTCTGTGGTTCCCGCCGCCGGGAGGCTTGATTTTGCTGCTCGAGCATTGATGGAGGGTCAAACGTTGTCGGTTTGACTTGAAATTTGGCATGGAGCCCTTTTGAGACATGCTGGAGTCATCTGTAGGCTCTGATCGAAGTTTTGACGTCTCCGATGATGTCGCCGCCGGGAGCGCCATTTTAGCTGTCGGAGAAGCGAAGTTAGGCCAAATGATTCTGAAATGGCCCGAAACTTCATATGTACTCTTCTCTTGGCTATCTTGAAGGATCTTGCAGTTTTTGTTTGATTCTGACAAGATTTGATTTTTTGAGAAGTTGCATTGCCTATTTATGGCAGGTTGCGACTTCATGCAGCTTTCTTGATGTTGAAGAGGCAAAGTGACATTTTTGGTGTCAACAGCGGCCCAGATGATGATTCGCCCTGCTCCGGCGCCCGACTGCCCATGTCATCCCCCGTTGGAGGAGTAATCAATAAGCTCTTTCCAATTGAAGAAGCTGACTCGTTGAAAATAGTAGAAGAAGCCACTACTTCTGGATTAGCTGCAAGTATCTCCTGCTCTGGCCTTGAGGAAAACGGAGGAACTTCTCCTGTTGCTTCCCAATCTGTCAATAAAAGACAAAAAGGTATGAATATGATCTTATCAAAAATCAATATCGAGATTATTATTACAAAATACCTTCTTTAACGACCGGCAGAGTACTTTCTGCTTACATGAGCTCATCCGAAGCATCGTTAAAGGTTGCATCCATGGATGGCTCGAAGTCGTCAGAATCCTCTAGCAAGTCAGCTAACAAGAAAACAAAGCAACATGTTAGCAAACGACAGCACAAAAAAAAAGGAGGGAAAACAAAAGAAATCATACCAGGTGAAGGTTTTGGAACCACTCCAGAGTCCCCTTGCTCTTCCTTAGATGCCGCGACCGGATCTGTTACCGCTTCATCGGCCGGAATCTCGGGCATCACCAAATCATCGTCCTCTGCCAAAAGAAAATCAAACAGTGGATCAAAACAAAAATCTCTCATATGAGAAAAGAAGTGTAAACAGAAAGAAGGAAAATCATACCAACTGTCTCCTCTTCTCGGCTCCTCTTCTCTGGAGGCTCATCAGCATCCCTAGGCACCTCCTCAGCAATGGTGAGAGGAGCTTCCAGATTAGGAGGACTTTCTTGCCAACTCATATTACGGCGTTGTCCCCTCTTCCTCTTACTTCAGTGGGACGGTCTGCTTAAGAACCTACCCCACTATCAAAATCAGGTCTCTCACTAGAGTCCTCACTGGATGGTCTGCTTTTCCCAGTAGACTCCATGGAAGCCTCTGTGAGCTCCGCTTGCATCCAAGCGTCGATCTTGGCCTCCTCCTCTTCCAGCTATTTCAAGACCTCACCAGGAATCCCTTATGCAGCTCCTGATCTGATGACGTCTTGTTTACCTAGAAAGCATATCTTATGCTTCTCTCCAAAAAGGAAAGCCAAAACTTCCTCTCGACGAACAGCATCTGATCTTCCAAGACCCTTCCCAAGAGATTGCTTAACATCAAGCTCTTTCTTGCAAAGCCCCCTGTACACTGAAAAGCTCTCCACGAACCATTTCGTGAAGCCAACAGTCCGGAAAGTGGGCAACTCAAGATAAGAAATCATGGCGGTAGTGTCTTCTGCACTGTGAAAAGCCCATGCATTCCTCCCGTCCTGCAAACCTCCAAAACGATTCACCTTGCTCGAAGGCGCTCCAACAACACCTTGAGAGAAGCCAAGCTGCAATGCAAAACGCGAAGGGACATACGGCTGGATATTAACGAAAAGATGTCTACGGTACACCATCGTACCAACCCGTATGTTGAAAAGCCATCGCTTTTCTGCGTTTGTCAAAGCATAGTGTCTTCCCGACCTTGTCCTAGTGGAATCACGGGAGACACCAAAATCAAAAGCTTTCTTCCGCAAACCCGGAGAAAGCTTCACTGAAGACTGCCCAATCTCGACGTCCCTAAACCATCGGATTCTCAAATGGGCGGACAAAAGAGATTCGGAAACGACTGTCCCTCTAGCCAAACGAATCACAAAAGGATCATCGTCCAGTGCAACTCCCAACTGATGGAAGCTAGGACAGTGGCATACATACCATGAATAGAAGATATGGGCTGAAAATACCCTGTTCATAGGGAGCCCAAGCCGAACCAAAAAAGTAGCAGCCTGCAGTTCGGTACACAAATAGGAGTAAAGAGCAGACACTAAAGCCAGCCGCTCTCCGAATGCCATCTGACAAGCAGGAAAAATACAATGTGGCCTGATATGCGTTCCATCTCCTCCAGCAAAAACAGCCTCACCCAGCTAATAAGTGAGGTAAATAGCGAGATCTCTCCGCAATGCAATGTCAGGATAAATGGCGTCTGTGCTTGCGAAGAATTTCCTCAAATCTTCTCGCATGGCGGAGATCTTCAAACTTGGGTTTTTAGCCCTAGCATCCTGGGCCATGCTATCCGAAGACTCCCCGTTGTCAAAAAAGTTGGAGCTGCAACTCTTCTAACTACTGCACCTGACTTTCAAGCCCTCCTTCTCCTTTAAACAAGTCATAGAAGGCGATGAGCTGAAAGTACAAAAGCCTGAACTCCTCAGACTGCTCCTCAAGGACGCTGTTGATAGGCATGAACTCCTCATAGAGTTTACTGAGGATAGGTAGTCCGGTGATGGCGCTCAATTCCTTCAAAGAAAAACCAATCTCACCATTCGTAACAATGAAGGTGTTGGTTTGTGGAAGGAATGACTCCAGCATGGCCATGAAAGCCTCATTGGAGAAAACCACGGTTTGCCGAAAAGCGCGAACCGCGTCAAAAATCTCGGCCTCCCATAGAATGGCCCCGCCAACCTTCAGGGTGTGATCAATCCATGATTCCCATCTTGAGTCAGCACTGAAACGGCCGCAAAGTCAAAAAGGCTTCACCCAATTGCTGCCATCACCCCAAAAAATGCCAAGGCCCACCGGTCTCAAATCGACCGACGGTTGATTAGAACTGTCACGACCCCAAACCCGGGGTCCGTGAATTGGGGGTTAAGTAATAATTATGTTTCTCCTAAGATCCGCGTGTGTGAGGATTATAAATTCCAACACACTCAGAATATTTAGCGGAAGCTTTCGTGGTGTTGCGACTCGGAGTCCGTGGCCATTGGATTCCACACCGCACTCAACCCAAGCATAAGTCATCTTATCAACGATCCATCTCAGATTGGAATAAACCATCACAATAAAAGTACAGAGCTAACAGTAACAGGGTATTACATTCCCATATATGTTCAAGTTACAAATAACAATGTGTATTAATTACAAATCCCAAGAAAAGGCTAATAGAAACCATACAAGAAAGTAAGCTAATGATCACTACCCCATATATGACGTAATTTCGATGTCAATCTCAATGTCTACATGACATAGCCGACAAACAACCTGAAAGCTCATGGCTCCACAGCCAACACGTGCACTCGTCTCGGGTGAAGAAGTCTGGACCTGAGTACCAAAGTAGTGGTCAGACACGACAGTCTGGCAGGTGGGTGAAAAGATATAAACAATATACTGAACGATAAAACATGTAATAAATCATGTTGTCTGATCAACATTGTACATAATTAAAAATGTATAGGAAATCATGAATATCTGACAAAATCCTGTATTCATGTAAAACGGGTATGAAACATGAATATTTGACAAAACATGTATAAAACATGAACATTTCACAAATCGGGTATGCCTCACGTTGTAAACCTGTTTAAACAATAATCTTCACGAAAGAAATCAATCATTTACTGAAAACATGGATGCAGTATAAAGCATGTAAAGGTAACCAAGGAATTCGGGAAACAAGTAAGATGACAACCACAAGAAGCTAAATCCTCTATCACCGAAGTGATAAGAGCAAGCATGTCAAGGCGTTGACCTCAATCATTGAAGTGAGGAGGTACAATGAAATTACATATACATATATACAATACGGGACATGACCACGGTAACGAGCCGGGCATCAGGAACCACAGTAGCAATCTGCTGTATCGGGACAAGACCACGGTTAATAAACCGGGTAGCGGGATCCAAACTGCAGCTGGCGGGACAAGAAGGGATTTCCAAGTCGGTAGATCAGACCGACAAGGTCATCCAAGCATAGTGGTGCCGACTCATAGGTTATATGCAAGTAAACAAAACAAATACATGTGCGCATGTTCTCTTTTTGGCCCATGGGCTCGCACTACAAAGCTCTGGCCCCATATTGCCTCAAGGTTTTGGTTCATGGTTCATATACAAGAAATCAACAAGTACGAATATAACGGGATGGGATACCCATAGGTACAAAAACATATCTGTATCGGGTCGGGCATAAACGGGTTAGCAACATGCTAAAAGAAACATAAATTTCAATACCTTCGGGGCAAGTCTAGTCATACAATATGAGATTTAAAGTGTACAAGTGAAATTCGAGTTTAAATAAGACATAATGGATTTCTATACTTTTCCGGGCCAAACGTTGAGGGTCCTAGATTTAAATCAATGTGAATGGGGTCCCATATGTCTAATTTGACATATACTTGGTACTCCATGAGAATTAAGGACATCTCGGATCCCTATGCACATTAACAAGTCTAAGGATCCGTGACGAATCTTCATAATGGGGTTTCTCTTCATCCGAACTCCATAAAATGCCTTCCAAGTTCTTACATTGCATTGGGGCTCCAAACCATACCTCCCCAAGCTTAAAAACAATGTTTCAAGTCCCTAAGTATTGACAGGTCATATGCAAGAAATCGGGCATGTATAAAAACTTGATGAAATGGTATAAATAGGCGAAACGGGGTGCTCAAGGCATAAATATCATTTCAACACCGGGTCAAGCACATTGGGCTAGTAAAATGCTACGAGTACAGTTTCAGCATACTCGGGATTGATAAATCATAACTCATTAATTTCGGGAACATTAGGGTGTAATAAACTTTCGAAATGTCGGGACAAGTATCGGGGTTCAAGATAACTCAAGGTGGATAGGGATCCCGTGTGTCTATTTTTCAATAAACACTTGGTACTCCTTGAGTTTAGAGACATTCCGGGCTCCTTACATACCTTAGTAACCTCAACATTTCAACGAATCTCGGCGATGTGGTTTCTCACTCGAACGGGCTTCCAACAAACATTTCATCTCTGTTTCGAACATATTCCAGGTGGAAAGTGTCCATTGCTTTCGGAAAGGTTCACAAGCAAATGGGATGGGAACTCCCTTCATCTCTCTTTATTCCCATAATTCTGGGAAATTCAGTTACCTGGCGGTCACCTGGCGGTTAGCCGCCAATGGATTCGGCGGCTAGCCGCTGGCTGACCGCGGGGCTGACCGTGGTTGACCTGACCAAATGTGGCATTCTGGAAATGTAACCGCTTCAGTTTGGTTGGCTGGCGGTTAGCCGCCGATCTACTCGACAATTAGCCGCTAGCTGACCGCGAGGCTGACCGTAAGGTTACAGCTCTCTGGAAAAGTAACCGAAACCGGTTTGGTTAGCCGCCAGTCACCAGACTGCTAGCCACTATGTGACCATCGGCTGACCGCCAGTTGCGGGAACTCCACAATGCAGTTCAGATTCAGGTCCTCCTTTCTCCAATCAATTCCTTTCCCTCTCTAATCACTTACCTGCAATAAAGTGAGCTGAAAGCTCCTCCTATTCCACCTTCAACTCTTCTCCAACATCAAAACTTCTACATATCATTATCCAATCACTTCTTCCTTTTTCACCCTCAACCATAAGAGAAGATAAACTCCACAATCACCGAGACCCATTTAAGCCAAAAACAAGAGATAAATAAAGACTAAAATCCACCATGTTTCTAAAACATTAAATGTACTTTCATAAGCATTTATTTCAAATCTATGCAAGTTCATAAACATGAGTATAAATAGCAAACCAACTACATTCCTCACAAAGTTCAATAAATACTAAAATTTTCCAATCATCCAGTTGCCTTAGGTCCAAGCTAAGCAAATCCAAGCTCAAAACACTATCAAGATCAACCTACAAGGAAAGCAAAGAAAACCCCCAAAAACAAACCCATCTTAGAACCCTAAAATGGTAAATCAAGAAGGACAAGGAATGGGGCAAACAAAGTTAGGGAAATGAGATCTAAGGGGATGCCATTGCACAAATAAGGAAAATGGGAAGGAGTCCTTACCTCTAGGCCATTAATCAATCAAGAAGAAGCTTGGAAAAGGGGCTGTTCACCTTGGTTTCCCACGAAAATCAATCAATCAAGTTGCCGGAGTTCACTCGTCGGATTGGTGGCTTGGAGGCTTCATTTGAGCAAGAGAAATGGAAGAAAAGGAAGGAGGAAGGCTGCTGGTATTGTAGCAGGGAGGTTGCAGCCGATGGAATGGAAAAATGAGGGAGAGAGAGAGGAAGTTGTCTTTTTTATAATGGGTGGGTGTGGGGTCCACACTAAGTAGAAATTGTAATGGAGATTAGAGGGTTTTCTAGACCCTGGGTCAAGAAACTTAAAACATGAAAAGTGTCCGGCATAAAATCATCTTTCCAACAAGGTTAATATTGACATACTTCCGGGGTCCACATAAAAAGTCAACTGTTTGGTCAAAGGGGTTAAAGAATGAAAATTTTGGGATTTCAAGAAAAACTGATTTTAGGAGCTTCGAATGGGCACGGAGTGAACACGAAAGTTGTAGGGAATGGCGAGATTAGTCAAACAAAGCTGAAATGGGAATTTTTGGGAATCACCAAGAATCTCCCCACGCTGACCACGCAAAACAAATGGGACCTTATGGTCACTGTCTAGGTTCACTGGCTCTCAAAACTTCCCAAAGCTAATG
Source organism: Umbellularia californica (assembly GCA_028538565.1). Lineage (NCBI taxonomy): Eukaryota > Viridiplantae > Streptophyta > Magnoliopsida > Laurales > Lauraceae > Umbellularia > Umbellularia californica. The sequence goes on along the minus strand of JAPQWN010000002.1, from coordinate 70,326,348 downwards.
AAAAATCATTCTAACTCAAAACTCAACCAAACAACCACTAAACCACATAGAGAAAACTAAATCACGATTAAAACCACACTAAACCAAGAAATTAGGGGTCGGGTTCTCACAAGAACCTTGGTAGCCACTGGCTAGCATCAACATGGCCATACGGACAAGCGACTTCACTACAAAACCGGAAGGGCCTCCAACAAAAACCCTGGTCTTGATTACACTAGTCCTCTTCACCCAACTCGGAGGATCTTCTCTCTTAAGGCATGTGGGAGAAAGACTCATGATCGAGATGGCTCGATCGAAGGTTGACCGGGTGGAAATAGTTCTCTCCTCACCATCTGTCTGTAAGAGAACTGAAAACATCTCCTTTGGTATGTCAAGTCGTCAGGGACTGCATCACCGAAGAGAAAGGTAGGCTTGGGCACAACGCTCTGATCATCCGTAAACCAAGGACGGCTGCTTACCGCACGCTTGTAGAATTCCTCATCCTTGAGAGCGATCAATCGCTGTCTCATCTCATCACGGTTGAAGGAATCACATTCTTCCAAGTTCTTTTCAACAAACTGGACCTTCTCCCAGGCCTGCTGAATAGCCGCATTAGAAGATCTGGCAGACCGACGAGGCGCGTCAGTAACAGGCCCCTTACCCTTGTTCGTTCTGGAAGAACTACCTGCAAAGGATGGAAAGAAAAACAAAAATCAATCATCAAAATGACAGAATTTTGCTAAAAAAAGTTCTAGCGAAATTTTGACATGGTTCCGGGGCAATTCCGAAGAAAAGGGAAACACCCCGAAAAAGATAGGAAGCCTGAAGATGAGCTCAACATCGTTGTAAGCTCATAATCAATGGAAGATTCTAAAAGAAGGATTGAACTCAAACATTGCTGCGAGATCAAGCTAATCTTATCAAATCTCCACAAAATTGAAAAAGGGCTCAACATTGCCGCGAGCTCCAAACTCCAAAACTTACAAAGCTCCTCAAAATCCCGCAAGGCTAAGGAAGGGCTCAACATCACTGTGAGCTCCAAATCCCAATACTTGCAAAAGATTTTTAGGTATACATCATCATGCTTCCAAATCAATTTACTAAAAATCATGCATCAAAGAACATTATCATGCATTAGATGCTAGGAAAACCTTAACCAAAGTTTGACCAATCCCAACCCAACTTAGTCAAAATCAATCAAACTTTGTCCAAGTCAAAAATCATGTTGGCTTGACCTAAAGACTCTAGCCTTCTATATTGATGCATCAAACAAAAAAGAAATGCATGAACATCTTGAAATTGCATAACCTCATTATCATGATATGAGCAAAAAGAAAAAAAAAAAAAGAAAAAAGAGAGAAACCTCTTTAAAAAAAACATTTTTTTTTTGGGCCCATAGGCCGTGGCCCACTGCCACGTGAAAAAGGAAAAAAAGAAAAGAAAATAAAAGAAAAACAGTAAAAAAAAAAGGTGAAAAAACCGTGAAAAAAAAAGAAGGAAAACCGTGAAAAAAGAGAGAGAGAAAAAAAAAAGAAAAAGAAAGAAAGAAGAGAAGAAGCACGAAAAAAAAAAAAAAAAAAAGAGAGAAAAAACGTGCTTGACAAAAGAAAAAAAGAGAAAAAGAAATGAAAAGGAAAAAATAAAAAAAAAGACATTTTTCGACTTCTACATGGAGTTTCTTGAAAAAGGAAACTTACTTTAAGCCATTGATGGAGAAGAAGACGAAAAAGCTCGAAAATCCTTGAAGAAGAATAGGAGTTCTTGATCTTGGAGCACTCTTGAAGGTTCTTGCAAAAGGAAAGCAATGGAACAAGAGATACAACCTCCCCTTGCTTTTATAGAAAAGAGCAAACAAAAAGAGGAAACAAGGAGAAAAGAAAGGAGGTAAGTACTAAAATTTAGAAAAGATACTTTGAGAAAATCTTTCCCAAAAACAAGGAAACTTGAGAGATTCTCTCCAAGTAAGGATATTTTTAGATATTCTCTACCCAAAAGAGATATTTTTAGATATTCTCAACAAAAATGACACCATATGAGATCTAAGCCATCTTCAAATCTTAAGGTCCCATAGGTTAGCCCATATGAGCCAGGTTTGACCACCTAGGCACTAAAAGTGGCTTTTAATCAAAAAATCCCTCTTACCAAAAGCATACAAAAAAATGGTGCTATGTCACTTTTGAATTGATTGGACCATTCAAGAGAGAGAGAGAGAGAGAGAGAGAGAGAGAGAGAGAAAGCCTCATGAGTTTCCAAAAAACTAAACCATCCAACCTCATGAACCAAATTAAGCCAAAATCTTGAAATTGACATTCCACAAAAAACCAAATCCTGACCCCCTAGCTCGTCACATACAACTTGTTAGGTCACAAGGTCAAAACCAAATCTGACCCCCCAACTTGCCACATACAGCTTGTTGGGTCACAAGGTCAAAATAAAAAAATTAAACCCTGACCCCCTAACATGCCACATACAGATTGTTAGGTTACAAGGTCAAAAACCGAAAAAGCCTTTCTTGACCGCCTAATGTGTCACATAAAGCCTTTAGTTTCACAAGGTCAAAAGAGATAATCCAAAACCCAAAAATCCAAATCCCCCATGTCATTTTCAAAACTTTGCCTTGAGATGGTACGTGATCCCTCTCACTACCATAAAATTCCCCTGAAAACTCAAACGGCTATTCAAAAAAAAAAAAAAAAAAGCTCATGACTCTTGGTCAAATCAGAAGCTCTCCTTTAAGTTTCTCTTCGAGGTACATCGATTCCAAAAGCTAATCATCGCTGTATCTCGAGGGGGCATTTGTTGACACCAAAAAAGTCACTTTGTCTCATCATCATCAAGAAGCCACATGAAGTAGCATCCTACTACAAATAGGCAATGCTACTTTAAGCATCAGATCTTGTCAGAATCAAACAAAAATTGCAAGATCCTTCAAAACAGCGAAAAGAGGGGTACACATGAAGTTTCAGGCCATTTCGACATCATTTGGCCTAACTTCATTCCTCCGACAACTAAACAGGCGCTCCCGGCGGTGGCAGTGTCGAAGACATCAAAACTTCGATCAGAGCCTACGGATGGTTCCAAAATACCTCCAAAAGGCTCCTTGTCAAATTTCAAGTCAAACCGACAACGTTTAACCCTCCATCAACCCTCAAGCAGCAAAATCAAGCCTTTCGGCGGCAAGAACTACCGAGGCCATCACTCATCAAACAAAGTATATGAGTGGCTTCAACATGTTTCCAAAGGGCTGCACGTCGAATTTTAGGTCATTCCGACAACGTTTGACCAGACTTCGACGCTCCAAAACAAAATCAAGCCTCCTGGCGGCGGAGCACTCCGGGACCATGATATCCAAATCGGAGCTAATGGATCGTCTCAAAATGACTCCAATGGGCTCCCTGTCAAATTTCAGGTTAATCGGACATCGGTTGACCGCACATCAAAGCGCGACATCTTCCTCACGGCAAAATCAAGTCTAGCAGCGACGAGACCCCAAACGGCTTCAAAACCTAAATAAAAACCTATTGTTAGTCCTATCCACTACTCAAGAGGCTTCACCTCAAATTTCAGGTCATTCCGACATCGTTTGACCCAATTTCGACTCTTGACGGAAAATAGGCTACAAAGTCTTCGACTTTTCCAAAAAATGGGAAACTTTGTGCTTAGGTTTGCACGGCTTCTCATCAAGTTTTTTTCAGAAAAATCAAGTCAATAATTCAAGAAAAATGTCAAGAAACCCCCATGGTCGCCAGCGACCCTGGAAATCCGGGTTGCCGGATTTTCCGCCGGGTGGCCCGTTATCCGATCCTCTTTTTGTTTCGGGAGTTCCAGCCCCTATGATTTTCCAAAAATCCAATTCTTGATGCTTGAAAACGACTGATCTTGGCCAAAATCTTGGATCAGTCATCAAGAGCATGAAATCATCATTGATCGCTCAAAGATCGCCAACCGGCTAACCAAGAAAGTACACTTTCTATCTGACTGATCGAAAAATCGATAAGACAGATGTCATCGGCCCACTGGCATCAATTAATGTTTGAAATTACATCGCCATCCGACATCAAATAACATGCGGATCCATCGGCTATCGTCACAAGAAGAATTCCAAAAGACGCGGCGCGGCCCGTGACTCTTCAAATGCCCCGACGACCACTTAATGCTGTTAATTGACCCGTTTTATGACAACTTAATTTGGTCATTAACCCATTATTTTGGACGGCCCAATCAGATTCAAGGAAAAAGGAGCTACAAGTCCAAGCAATCATGGCATTAAAGCCATGGAACTCCCCTCATCATGGAGATTAAAGGCGATTGAATGCCCATCATTCTCCATCGGCCAATCACAAGCCAATAAAAAGGAGTTACAAAATCAAGAAAAAAAAACTTGTAACTCCTCCCATCATGGAGCATCAATGCCATCAATCTTCTCATCATGGCCATCAATGCTCATAAACCACCCCATGGCTACCAAAAGCCTATAAAAAGGGGTTCATTCCAAAGAGATACACCTAGACACTGAGACATCTCTGCACACATCCACAACAAGAAGGTCGGAGTCTGGAAAATCCCAAAGAAATTCTGAAGAAGTCCCGCTACTCTGCTGCAAGAAACACCACAAGGTGATCGAAGTCCCTTGGGGGGCCACCCCCCAAGGCAATGCTCTTCCTCTCCTTCTATCCAATATGGTCTAAACGCGGCTTTTCAGCCTGTTTACTCGGTTTTTTATTGGATATAGGACCTCCCCTTGGTCTTTGTCCTCTAAAAATCTGAGGTTAGAGCCAAGCCAAAAGAAGCAAAGCATCAAGTGTCCTCATCTGAAGGACGATGGCGAAGTCCATACATGACTTGCGACCGTCGATCTGAATGAGTCCCCACAATCTCCTGAGAAGTTAGATCCATTTTCTTTCTTTTCTATTGTATTTTGTATTTTTTAAAGGGACAAAAAATCACAATTCTTGTCTTTCATTATTGATGAAATTTGTAAATCGCATTTCATGGCAAAAATCGCCTTTTACTGCAAAAATCGCCTTTCACGGCATCAAATTGCCTTTCACGGTAAACAAATCGCCTCCTACGGCATTCAAAAATCTTGTCTCTTTTCTTAAATATTTATGCAATTTGAAAAATTAGAAAAAAAAGATTGATTTCTTTTCTACTTATGAAGGTGAGTCTCCAGATCACCACATCAAATTCAGAGTAGAATAGAAAATCTGGCATACCCGTACAAAAATTGTTGATACCTGCTTTTCTCCTCCGCCGGACCTCTGCAGCCCCCGGAGCGGAAGGAGAGGATGAAAGCCGGGTCCATCATATAAAATATAACCAAAGATGATTATTAAAGAATTATATGTTGAAATACTCAAAGACCACATAATTAAACTATAAGTCATCCTCTGCAAACTTAACACAATTAAACCAATCATACCCAATTCGTAAATTTATTTATTTTTTAGTTTTGACATTACCTAATGATAAGCCCATAAAAGTTGATCAATTCAATCAAATGCCAATTGAGATATATACAAGCTATTTATGAATCGCATTATGTTATAAACATGCAGGTGCTCCCACCGCTTGGTGATTAATAGCACCTTATACTTGTTTGATATTTTTTTATTTTGTTTGATGTGTTGTGTGTGTGATATTTTTTTTTTTGTTGGGAATTGTGTTTTTAGTTGTTGAATGAATAAGTGATCGGTAACTCTGATATTGATTTTGAAAATTTTCAGATCTAAGCCCATACATTTTAGATTTTGAAGATATCCATGAAAGTAATAGGTTGGTATGGGATTCAGTGAAAGTCCAAGTTGAATTGAATGCCTTTCACTATACTATATTATAATTCCCCTTTTCCTTTCTGATTTCGGTACCTATTCATACTAAAGAACACTTTTTCCTTTTAATTTTGAAAACTTCACCTTAATTTGTATTAGTTTCTTATTTCACATAAAAACTCATGTTATTTTATTACTTTCTAATTTTTAATTTTTGAACACTGTTGCCAAAGTTTTAATCACAATCAATTCATAAAACTAATTGTACTCTTAAAACTATATTCATTTTTATGTATACATGCCCATGGTAAAAGCACAATGGAGCCCACAATTTCCACTTTCTAAAAACATTTTGATATTAGAATATTTTTAATGTATATATTTGGATTTGAACCCATAACCTAGAATTTCTTTAATTATGAGGCCGAACTCACTACCTCTAAGCTCTTGGGTAGCGTTTAGTTCGCTGTAATGAAGGTCGGAATGGAATGGTCATTCCAACGGAATGATCATTATAGTGTTTGATTCGCACAAAAGTGGCGGAATGACCATTACCTCGGGAATCATCATTCCTTTTAAGTAAAAGAATGGTCATTCCACTGGGAAAGCAGAGGAATGGCCATTCCATTCCTTTATGCTTTTTGGTTGAGACCGAAATGCCCTAGACAAGGGTATTTTATAATAATATAATAATATAATATTTATAATATTAATATAATAATAATTATAATAATATAATAATTATAATATTAATACAATAATAATTATAATAATATAATAATTTATATTATTAATAATATTATAATTATTATATTAAATATAATTATTTATAATTATTATATTAAATATAATTATAAATATAATTATTTATAATTATAATTATATAAATATTAATAAATTATATAATATATTATATAATAATATAATTATAAATTTATATTATTTATTAATATAATTAATATTAATATTAACAAAGCCATTCTATTCCAAAATTCTAACAAGGGTATTTTGGTCAGTTTTACGTAAATTTTATTCCATTCCGGACATCATTCCAGTATATCAAACGCAAGAACAAAAATCCAGAGTTCTATTATTGGGTTGATTCCTCAGAGTACCAAACGCTGGAATGGAAATGACTATTCCTGCCTCGTTCCATTCCAAACTCATTCCGCTCTCCATTCCATTCATGTCTAAAACTATTCCAGCGAACCTAACGCTACCAAAAATGTTTCTGTAAATATACTGTAGTCATTACACTACATTAAAAAATCTCAAAAGCAGTTATAAGAAAATATGCAGATCATGATATGGTGCATTTTTTCCCACAACATTCACAACAAGAATTGGATCTTTCATGCTAAATGCCCCCACTCTCTATAATTACTTTTGACATTTTCTTTAGCAAGTTTTACATAGAAGTTTTATGTGGTGTAGTGGCTAGAGTGACTTTTTAAAAGCTCTAAGAAGCGATAGGTTTATAAGTTAAAATCTTGATAGGCTATTTATTTTAGCATTTTATCAGGGCTTCATCAAAAGGTCAAAATTGAAAAAAAAAATGTCCCACTTTAATATATGTAATTCTTATGGTAATAGGGAAATGGATGGAGGCCTGTAGCTTATCAAACTGTGACTTCAAAACTTGGTCTCATTTTCATTCTCTATGTTCATATAACATACATTAGCATCTTAATGAACATCTTGGCATCATACTTTTGGATTCTTCAATGTACCAGTCCTTCGAAAGAAGCTGCTTTGTTACTTACATTTTGCAGTAGAAAGTTATTCACAGTATTTCTTTCTTATTATTATTCTCTCTAAGAGCAACTTACTAAAGAAAAAAAGCCAACGGAAAAGGGAGTTAGAGAGAGTTTTGTTTGTGAAGCCTGCGGCCTGGTGTGTGGGTATTGTTAGATTGTATGTCTCAATCCAGTGGATGATCTGAATAAATTGATTTATTTCATTAATCAACTAATATTTTCATGCTTTATTCATGTGATGAATGGTATTTTATTATATGTTTGCAAATAATCAATACAAAATGACATGATGGTTTATGAGATGAATCGGAGCCCACAAATGTATTCTATGTAATCCATATGCATGAATGAGATTCATATACAGGAGACATAAAGCACAAATCTTATATTTAAAGTACTTTCATAACTAGTGATGAGATTGCGCATCTCATCTGATAGGGTTGTATCATTGTGATCACTATGAGATAGTGTGATATGTCTCGATCATCAGAGTGTACAACTCTGAATCATTTGCTGGTACATTGGATTTACTGAAGGACCATGAGTATCACCTTATGCATCTGTCTTTGATTTAATGATTGCTCTCATAATTCTCAAGTAATAGGCTCTCAATCCATAGAGATTAATGAACTCAAGTTTCTACTATGCATTTGTTGGTCAACACCTCAATGTCTTGGGTACATGGATGTGGGGCTATGGGAACATATAATTCTCAAGATGGAATCTATCCCCTAAATATCCCCTTGTGCCAATTAATATATTTATCATTACTAAGTGCGTACCCATCTCAATCAAAAGTTAATTGAATGGTACTGCTGATTACTGTGATTAATTTGGTCAAAATGGTAACAAGAGATGGATCCAATTTGGTTGGACGGATTTATTCCAATAGATCTATGAATATAATTGATGGAGGGGCCTACTTGTAGTAATTGAGAAGATTAGGGTCTTCTTGTAATTATTCATAAGACTAGAGTGCAATTACATTTATTTAGTGGACTTATTTGTAATTAATTGTGGGTCTGGAGTTCACATGAGATGTGGGGTCCAGATGCCCAGTTGTTCCAAGGAAACCCTAGTGGTCCTCATGCTAGCCCTAATAAGGGAAGGTTACCAATCCAATTGAAACTCTTAAAAGGAATGAGAAGTGGGACACATACTAAGAATAGAAGTGAGACTTTTAATCTTAGTCTAAGAGGAGGTGTTCCATAAACTATGAATAAGAGTTGAGGGTCAGAGAGCTCTACACATAATAATTTCTCAAGTTCCTCTCTCTTTTCCTCCTCTCTCTCCTCTGGTTTCCTACTATAGTACTAGGCTTTTCTTCTACTTGGAGATACCACCATTCTCCTTGTCAAGTTCTTTAAGAGGATCATAGCATGGACAAACACAAAGGCGAAAGAGATCAAGATCTCCGAAAAAGGTTTTCGTATAGATCAAATTTTCAACTTCTCAATTTGAGCTCAACGAAGCTCCAAAGGTATAGATCTATTATCTATTTGTTATAGCATATCTTGTTATGCTTCTTTGTTTCTTGATCTATCTTCTTGATGGATCTTTGATCTTAATGCATGAGATTAGGGTTTTAGATCTTGAGGTTGAGTTTTAGGCCTTATGGGTATTTCATCCCTGCTTCAAATAGGTCAAAAGTTTTGAATACCTATCCACGGGGCCCACCTACTTCCAACAGGTATCTATATAAATTATTATGGGTTATATGAAATGTAGTCACAATAATAAATTAACATGTGTTATAGAAAATATAATCACACTAATATTTTTTTTATGGATCAGCTGGGACAAAGGAGGACCAACAAGAACCGCCCCACGTATGGAGAAGATCGGGAGATATCTGATAGTAGAGAGACATATACCAAAGTTGGGAAACCCAATAGTTTTGATGCCTCTACTGTTACACCCTGTTCCGAGTTAATTGAGATTAACTCTAATTAATTGAAATAAATGTGGATTAAGTGTGATTAATCAAGAGAAATGTAATTAGTGAACGAAATGGGTCAAATTAGTCACATTTGAATGAATTAAGCATAATGATCAAGTTTGGAAGAGATTGAATTGATAGAGTTGGATTTAGCCTCGAAGTAATGGAATTAAGGACTTTTTCGTAAATTTGCGTTTGTACGTATTTCATCGAATACGGTTAAATTTGATGTCAACATGTGTATTTCGATAAATACAACAACTTTCATAATATACTCATGTTAAGTTGACCTCAAATGAGTCAAATGGATTTGCATTTGACTTAAATTGGAAATAAGTGAAATATGGGGGTTTCAATGTAAAAGTTGTTTTTATAAGGTGATGAGTCACCCATCTCAGTCGGTGAGATGTGTCTTCAACTACAAAACAGAGAGAGATAATGCTGTAAGGCTTTCTTCTTCATTTCGTTCTCTAGCAAATGTGTAGAGAAAGGGATTTTCAAGTGATTTTCGGATAAAGGGCTGTGTATATCATCTTCTCCATCAACTCTGTCAAGTTGTTGGTGTTAAAGGAATAGAAACTTCAGTTCTTCCTCACTACAAATTGTAAGGTGAGTAGGTTTGAAGATTTCAGTTGTATGTAGCTTCTTTAGACTCATTTTTATCTTAAACAAATTGTTGAAGTTATTTTTGGTTGTTTCTGATGTTAAGGTTAGAGAAAAAAGGGTTTCGGGTTTCATTTTGTGGATTTTGTGTTCAATAGAGTTTGGAAGAAAGGGGTTTTGTGTGTGGATTCGAAATTAAGGCAAGTATAAATCATGATTTGTGCATGTGTGTACTTAGATATGATGTTTCTTAAGTTTTGTTAAGTTTGGTTTCAATTTGAGAATTTGATTGAAAGTATAAATTGATTGAATAGATTGTTGCATGGGTTGTATGATGAACAAAATTGTGGTTTTAGTGTTTAATGAAATTTTGTTAAGGGAAGTTGTAAAAGAATGTTTCAAACTTTTAATCCTTGCATTGTAATTAAATATGCAAGTGATTAGTTTTGTACATGTTGTAAATGAAGTTTTTTGGTTTTCTATAATTCATTGTTTATATGTTCCGCATAATGTGTTAGTTGATATCCCTTGTGACTTTATGTGATTGAAGTTCACGGGAGTAAGTATGCGTCGCGACGTAGGGTTAACTCGGATTAATTATAATCTCGGGCTCGGGTCGTGACATACTTATTGTATGGTATCAGAGCTAAGTGAAAGATGAAAAGCAATTTAAAAATCCTTAGAAAGTGTAAGGACACGGTGAGGACGCGTCAAGTTGCAAATCAAATCCAACTTTTGGATTTGTTATTTATTGCTTTCACTAAATGTGAATTGTTTTCACTATATGTGGTATGGATATGTGATGGAAGATAAGATCTTCTTATGTGATTTTCAGAGTGGCATCTGGATCAGGAAGTGGAGGAAATGGGAATGAGAACCCTGATTTTGTGGCTAGTGGAAATGAAGGTCCTATTCCCACACCTCCTACTCCAAATAGTGATGCTAAATTCACTGCTATCTTAGAGCAAATGGCTAAGAGCCATGAAGCGCAGTTGAATATGCAATCTCAGATCAATGCCATGCTACAAGTGCAGGTTCAGATGCAAACGCCAATGCAAGCTCAAATTCAGACTCCACAAGCACCACCAGTTCAAACCGCACCTAATGTTGGTGCTCAGGTGGTAGTGCAGTCTAAAGAGAAAGATCCTAATGTTCTTTATGAACAATTTAGGAAGAGAGGAGCCACTGAATTCCATGGTAAGGAAGATGCATTGGTAGCAGATGAATGGATACAACACATCGAAGATGTGTTTGATACGATTGTATGTACACCGAAGCAAAGAGTGTTACTTGCCTCGTCTATGCTACGTGATGTAGCGAAGGATTGGTGGAAGGTTGTGAAAGATACAATAATGGAGGACCCTGTAGCCACTATTTAGGAGAGTTTCAGAAAGCAGTTTGAAAGAAACTTTGTTCCAGAGCATGTGAGGCAAAGGAAAGAATCAGAGTTCTTGACTTTGAAGCAAGAGAAGATGACTGTGGCAGTATATGTGCATACCTTCATGAAATTGTCGAAGTATGCTAAGGACCTAATAGATACTGAAGAAAAGAAGATCAAGAGGTTCATTAATGGTTTGAACCCAGCTTACAAGAAGATGGTCCTAGCAGGTCAACAACCAGTACGTTTTAATGATGCAGTCGATAAAGCGTATATTGCTGAAGAAGTGCATAGAGAAGAAATTGAGATAAGTGTTGGTCCTAAGAGGAGTGGTACCTCTTGGTTTAAGAAGGGAGGCAAATTTCAGAGTAAGAAACAAAAATATATGTTGTTAAAGCTGAACCCAAACCAGTTTATGAGACATGTGGGAAGGCTCACAAGACTGAAGTTTGTTGGAGAAACACTGGAGCATGTCTAGCTTGTGGTTCAATGGAACATAAAATGCCTCAATGTCCTAAAATAAAAATAGATAATTTTACTCCTCAGCAACAGCCTCCTCGTGGACAGGCAGTAATGCCTCCACAGCAGCGTCAATGGCAGCAACGTCAGAGGCAACAGCAACCACGGCAACAGCAACAGCAAAATAGGCCTCAGGTTACAGGACAAGTGTATGCTGCGAATAGGGAACAAGCTGAAGCGGCAGCGAATGTGGTGGAAGGTATAATTTATGTTGATAGTAGACCAGCAGTTGCATTGTTTGACCTGGATCTACTCATTCATTTGTTGCACCTCCATTTGTTTGTAACATGCAAAACCAACTTGGGCAGTTATCATATGATTTTACTGTAACTACTCCATTGGGAAGAAAAGTAGTATGTGAATTATATGTACCCCAATGTAGTGTTAAAATTGGAAAGGTGTCTATGCCAGCAGATTTATTAGTGTTAGCTATGAATAATTTTGATGTCATTTTTGGCATAGATTGGCTTGTGAAGTACAGAGCCTGTCTGGACTATTTCCGCAAAATCATTACTTTTAAAGTAAATGAAACCAATGCCAGTGTCTTGTTTGAAGGAACCCAGAAGGAGTTTGATACCAGAATTATTTCAGCACTGAAGGCTGAAAGAATGATGCGAAAGGGTTGTGAAGGCTATATCGCATTCATTACTAAGAAGAAGCCAAAGAAGGAATTAGAAAATATTCCTGTAGTCTGTGAATTTCTAGATGTGTTTCCAAAAGAAGTGTCAGGTCTGCCTCCAGTTAGGGAAGTAGACTTCACTATAGAGCTTGTACCGGGTACCGCACCTATATCTCGGGCACCATATAGAATGGCACCATCAGAATTACATGAGTTGAATAAACAAATACAGGATTTGCTCGAAAAAGGTTTTGTTAAACCTAGTGTTTCTCCATGGGGAGCACCTGTATTGTTTGTTACGAAGAAAGATGGCACCCTACGCATGTGTATTGATTATAGGCAATTGAATCATGTAACAATCAAGAATAAATATCCATTGCTTAGAATTGATGAGTTGTTCGATCAACTTGAGGGTGCATCGCATTTTTCAAAGATCGATCTCCGATCTGGTTATCACCAGATTCGTGTTAGAGATCAGGATGTGCAAAAAACGGCATTCAGAACCCGATATGGGCATTATGAATTTCTGGTTATGCCTTTTGGATTAACAAATGCACCTGCAGTGTTTATGGCTTTGATGAACAGAATCTTTGCTGCATGTTTAGACCAGTTTGTTGTGATATTCATTGATGACATCCTGGTGTATTCGAAGACAGAACAAGAACATGCACATCATTTGAGAACAACATTGCAATTGTTGAGAGACAATCAGTTGTTTGCAAAATTAGAGAAATGTGATTTCTGGTTGCAGCAGGTGGCATTTTTGGGTCATATCATTACTATTCAGGGATTAGCAGTGGATTCAGCTAAAATTGAAGCCATTACTAATTGGCATAGTCCGAAGAATGTTCCAGAAATTCGGAGTTTCTTAGGATTGGCTGGATATTACAGAAGATTTGTGAAAGATTTTTCGAAGATTGCAGCACCATTAACGAAACTGACTCGAAAGAATAGTTCCTTTGTATGGAATGAAGATTGTGAGTCTAGTTTCCAAATGTTGAAACAGAGATTAGTCTCAGCCCCAATCTTGTCATTACCTGAGGGAAGAGGAGGATTTGTGATATATTCTAATGCTTCCGGTATAGGATTGGGATGTGTACTGATGCAACATGGCAAGGTCATTGCTTATGGATCGCGTCAATTGCGAGAGCATGAGAAGAATTATGCTTCTCATGATTTGGAACTTGCGGCAGTTGTATTTGCTTTGAAGCAATGGAGGCATTATCTATATGGAGAAACTTTTGAAGTTCATTGTGATCATAGAAGCCTTCAATATCTGTTTACTCAGAAGGATATTAATTAAAGGCAACGCCGTTGGTTAGAATTGATTAAAGATTATGATTTTTCGTTCACCTATGTACCTGGAAAAGGTAATGTAGTAGCTGATGCTTTGAGCCGTAAATCTGCTAACTTGGCATCGCTGGTGGGTGAATGGCATTTGATTGAAGAATTTATCGATTGGGATATGTCCATTGATATGGTGGACAATCGAGTTATGTTTGCAGCAATGTCTGTGTTTGAGCCTCTTCTTATCAAGCAAATCAAGGAAAGGCAATTTGAAGATCCTGATTTTGTGAAAATCAGAGATAACTTTGCAGCAAGGCCAGATTTTGTGTTGGTTGATGAAGTTCTTTATTTCAGAAATAGATTGTGTATACCAACACAAGAAGATTTGAAACAGGCAGTGATGTTTGAAGCTCATCACACTCGATATTCTATGCATCCACGAAGTACAAAAATGTATAGAAATCTCAAGGATAGGTTTTGGTGGAATAATATGAAGCGGGATATTACAGGATATGTATCTTCATGTTTGACCTGTCAGCGTGTGAAGTTTGAACACCGAAAACTGCCTGGATTGCTTCATCCTTTACATATTCCTAAATGGAAGTGAGAACACTTAACTATGGACTTTGTATCTAGTTTACCAATGACCAGGAAACAACATGATACCGTATGGGTGATTGTGGATCGTCTCACGAAGTCAGCACATTTTCTTCCATTCAGAAAGGATATGGGATTTAAGGAAATGTCCAAGTTGTTTGTGAGGGAAGTGACTAGATTGCATGGAACACCGGTTTCGATTGTATCAGATCGAGACAGTCGGTTTGTTTCTACATTTTGGCAATCATTTCAAAGTTCTCAAGGTACTAGACTTCGATTTAGTACTGTTTATCATCCACAGACAGATGGACAGTCTGAGAGAACAATTCAGACTTTGGAAGATTTGCTTCGTGCCAGTGTTATGGATTTTGGAAATGATTGGGATGAACATCTTGCGTTGTGTGAATTTGCATACAACAATAGTTATCACTCCAGCATTGACATGGCACCATTTGAAGCATTATATGGTCGAAGATGTAGGACTCTAGTTAGCTGGGAAGAAGTTGGAACAAGAAGTTTCCATAGTCCTACTATTATTGCAGAGACAGCTGAGAAGGTTCAGAAAGTGCAGGATAGATTGAGAATAGCTCGATCAAGGCAGAAGAGTTATGCTGATAATCGTCGGCATGATCTAGAATTTGCGATTGATGATTGGGTATTTCTGAAGACTTCTCCACTGAAAGGTACTCTCTGATTTGGGCAGAAAGGAAAGCTTTCACCAAGATTTGTCGGATCTTTCAAGATAAAGAGCAGAATCGGAGATGTGGCATATCGTTTGGATCTCCCATCGCAATTCTCCGGTATCCATAATGTGTTTCATGTGTCGATGCTTCGAAAGTATGTGGCGGATCCTACACATATCATTAACTATGATGAGATTCAAGTTCAACCGAACACCACATATGTTGAGAAGCCGATCAGAATTATTGATACGAATGAGCAAGTTCTTCGTACAAGGACAATTAAATGGGTTAAAGTCCTTTGGGCTCATCATGAACCCAATGAAGCCACATGGGAATTGGAAGAACAAATGGCTCGTAAATATCCAGAGCTATTCGTTCAGGTGAGTTTTACGTGTTGTGCTTATCTTTATTTATTTTACATTCGGAGGACCGAATGATTCTAAAAGATTAGGAGAATGTTACACCCTGTTCCGAGTTAATTGAGATTAACTCTAATTAATTGAAATAAATGTGGATTACGTGTGAGTAATCAAGAGAAATGTAATTAGTGAACGAAATGGGTCAAATTAGTCACATTTGAATGAATTAAGCATAATGATCAAGTTTGGAAGAGATTGAATTGATAGAGTTGGATTTAGCCTCGAAGTAATGGAATTAAGGACTTTTTCATAAATTTGCGTTTGTACGTATTTCATCGAATACGGTTAAATTTGATGTCAACATGTGTATTTCGATAAATACAACAACTTTCATAATATACTCATGTTAAGTTGACCTCAAATGAGTCAAATGGATTTGCATTTGACTTAAATTGGAAATAAGTGAAATATGGGGGTTTCAATGTAAAAGTTGTTTTTATAAGGTGATGAGTCACCCATCTCAGTCGGTGAGATGTGTCTTCAACTACAAAACAGAGAGAGATAATGCTGTAAGGCTTTCTTCTTCATTTCGTTCTCTAGCAAATGTGTAGAGAAAGGGATTTTCAAGTGATTTTCGGATAAAGGGCTGTGTATATCATCTTCTCCATCAACTCTGTCAAGTTGTTGGTGTTAAAGGAATAGAAACTTCAGTTCTTCCTCACTACAAATTGTAAGTTGAGTAGGTTTGAAGATTTCAGTTGTGTGTAGCTTCTTTAGACTCATTTTTATCTTAAACAAATTGTTGAAGTTATTTTTGGTTGTTTTTGATGTTAAGGTTAGAGAAAAAGGGTTCCGGGTTTCATTTGGTGGATTTTGTGTTCAATAGAGTTTGGAAGAAAGGGGTTTTGTGTGTGGATTCGAAATTAAGGCAAGTATAAATCATGATTTGTGCATGTGTGTTCTTAGATATGATGTTTCTTAAGTTTTGTTAAGTTTGGTTTCAATTTGAGAATTTGATTGAAAGTATAAATTGATTGAATAGATTGTTGCATGGGTTGTATGATGAATAAAAGTGTGGTTTTAGTGTTTATGGAGGTGTATATTGAGAAGGGGACAGGAGGTCCTAATTGTATGCAGGTTCAAGAAGGAATCGATGGAGAATGAGGAAGAGAGAACTCAATATTAGTATCTGCAACTGAATTCTGTGCATGTGTCGGTTGACCGACAGTTGACCGACACGTGAACCGACAACGCTGGAAGTTATTTAAGAGAGTGTCTTTTCTCTGGAATTCTGACCGACATTGCGTCGGTCAGCCGACATGGGAGTGTCGGTCAACCGACAGTTGACCGATGTACAACCGACATATTTGAAATATGTTTCAGTGAATTTCAGTTCTCTGGAATTCAAACCGACGAAGTGTCGGTCAGCCGAAGTGGCTTCGTCCGTCAGCCGACAGCCTACCAGACCTGACCGACAAGTGTGTCAGGAATGAATTGAAAATCCAGTTCTTGGAAGTAAATAACTTCCGAAAGTAATGTATTAGGTTTGGATCCAAGTAGATTATGAAAGTTCACTTAGAGTTGATATGGTTTCCGAATTGTTTTTTAATTAAATGAGCCTATTCAACTAATTAAGGCTACCAAAGTTTTTTACCTCCATGGGTGTTAACTAAGAGACTTTAATGTACAAAAGACACATAAATTGTGATGTCCATCGAAAATAACACGTACATTAAATGTTTGTAAGTTACACCTAAGTGGTTGATATTGTGTAGTTGAATTGTTTATTGAGTCTGACACTGCATAGTGATTTCTATAAGCTCATTAGAGCTGATACCGCTGCAGCAGATTATTTGAGAGTGTTCCGGAACTCCGTGGTGATGTCAGATGTCCCTGGCCCGGGCACTGATAAATCCCACAATATGTGATTCCTTTCATGTGGAAGATGTGATTCCTTCCTTTTGAGGAAGATGTGATTTGAATTGAAATGCTATTGTAGTTTGCCAAATGTTAAAGACTCTCATTGATTTGATTTGATTTGATTTGATTTGAGTTGATTTGAATTAAATGGAAATGGTATTAGTCTAACATTGGTTTAGACAATTTAAATGTGTATGTAGCATTTAAATCATGTATCTGTTTATGCATTGCTGAATTGTCAAATTCATAGTGTTATTGATAGCATTACAGGCACAACTGCCCATGCCGGTCCTTCTGAGGCCACAACGCCAGCGGAGACGACCGTTACGGTTCCTCCAGGAGGACTAGTCGAATGGAAGTGAACCAATATCATATGAATATGATATTGAATCGAAACTTTAATGAAATTTTGTTAAGGGAAGTTGTAAAAGAGTGTTTCATACTTTTAATCCTTACATTGTAATTAAATATGCAAGTGATTAGTTTTGTACATGTTGTAAATGAAGTTTTTTGGTTTTCTATAATTCATTGTTTATATGTTCCGCATAATGTGTTAGTTGATATCCCTTGTGACTTTATGTGATTGAAGTTCACAGGAGTAAGTATACGTCGCGACCTGGGGTTAACTCGGATTAATTATAATCTCGGGCTCAGGTCGTGACATCTACCCAACCCCAATTGAAACTCCGCATCAAAAAGTTAATTAGTGCCAAAAACTACCACAAAACTTGCTTTGGTGGAAACCTCATAAAATGCAAACAAATTGGTAATAAAATTGACAGCTAAAATTATCCCTCTAAAGATCAAATGTGGCTCTCTAATAGGCCACTTGAGAAAAAATTGTCGAGCCCTATAAGTTCCGACAAAAAGAGTTCCGCTGATAGAGCCTAGGTCAAAATCTGTTGGTAAATCCACAAAATTAGAATTTCCAAAAAGCCCAAATTTGAACAAGGTCCAATCGAACCCCCAAAACCCTCTGTTCTGATATGGCCACCTGTTCCGATTGATAAAGATCAACCTCACAAAAAAATCATCATCAAACAAACAAAGGGGATTTCTGATGTGGAGCAATCCAAACAGACAGCTGGCTCTAGGGTGGATGATGAGTTTAGAAAGACTAAGAGGATTGTTGAACTATCAGGCTTTGAAGTGCTTGGAAGGCTTGAGAACATATACTTAGCTGAAGATGCAGCAGAGAGAAAAGTCGTTGATCATAGGAGATTGTGGGAAGAGGAAGAAAAAAGGAGAAACAATGAGAGGAAAGGAGAAAAAACCCAATGGGTTAACAATGAGCAGATAACGATGCAAGAAGACCAGCATAGAATGTTTGAGATGCATGCGAAAGTATGAAGAAAGGATGCATCGTGAGAGAGAGACGAAAGTTAAAGAAGAAAAAGAAAAAGAAAATCGAGTTGAAGGATGAGTATTTTGAGGAGCATAGGCATACAGAAATTATTGGAGTATACTAGATAGGGACCAAGCAGCAAAGAGGTGGCTTGTGGCTGATTTTGGATGGCATGCTTCATACTATGCCCCTCCAACAAAGCGTCATCAGGAAGGAGAGGTAATTACTCTTGTTTATCCAATATAAGAACGGCTATCATGTATGATGGCCACAATGTCGCATTTAGTTTTTCTCATTTATTGCCGGTATGGATTAGACAAACGTATCCCTTTCTGTTTCATCATCATCGTGCTAGCCTTTTCACCTTTTGTTTATTGCAGCTCAGTTACATTATATGTATCTTTTTTCCCATTTGCATGGAGCAACGAATGTCATTTGACTTTCAAAATAGATATGTGTCGTCAGCTTTGTCAAAAAAAAAAAGGGCCAAAATATACTAGTTGTCTTATGATTTTGTGATTAAAACAACAAACCAAGTTAGTATAGATATCCAATATGTCCATAGAGCTATGCCAACATTTAGTGTTTTGATTGTGTGCTCATGCATGTATGCACTTGTGCTTATTTTCTGTATATTTTCCTTGCTAACTAGTCTTTTCAGGGTTGGTCTTGAGATAGTGTGTTCATTACATCTGTCATGGTTTTAAAACATGACTATTTGCCCCCCCTGCACTTGGCTTAGTGGCAAAGGACATAAAGCCCTATGCTCTGGGGCTAGGATTGTAGGTTCGTAATTTGTTATTGCATTCTCTTTAACAAGTAAATCTTCCTGCCCACTAGGGCCAATAGGGAGACTATTTCGCATTAGCACCATAAGAAGAAATATAATAATGATAAAAAATAATAATGATTTTCTCCTTTATTCATATTTTTTTAGATTTGCTCTTATAGTGGTTTCAATATTTACAGTTACCATCATCTAAATAAAATATATAGTATGTGTTATAATTTAAAATTATAATATGTACGGTATTTTTTGTTATTATTTAAATATAGAACACCTAAAAAGTCCTTAGGGAATTTTTTTTTAGTTTTTATTTAAACCTAAAAATTATTAAGAATAGAGAGCTTTTAAATCTTCATTATCTAAGGTTTTTTCATTTGGAAGAATAAAAGAGAACTAGGACGAAATGACACTGATTATGTGTTTTGGGGATTATGTTATGTAATGATTTGGACCTTGCCTATTACAGGTCCCAAACTATATATCTTTAAAGTCATGGTTTGTATAGATTTCTTGAACCTCTTTTCAATCATTATAGATCGTGGTTAATAATCTTTTCAGGCACTCTTTTTGGGCTACTTCATACTAGCCACTCTAATTCATGATGGAAGTTTTTGGTTCAATTCTCTATTTCCGTTGCCTCTTATATTCGACCAATAGCCTATATCTTTGCTGTTTCTATGATATAAAATATTAGTCTATGGGTTGAGACACTTTGCCTTTCATAGAAAGTTCATGCTACTAATCAACTCAAGAGATGGGACCCCTACTGCTACACAAGAACTTCTCCAAAAATCGGTTTTGTTTTCCCTTTAGCCGACCGGAACTCAGAGAATGCAAAATTTGGAATCCCTACTTTAATGTAATTGTAGTTTAAAAACCCTCGCACATGCATGCACACCAACACATGCATCAACACATGTAAATACATATGCATGTACATGGAATGGGAGTGATTGAGAATCATGGCATTGGCACTGATGATGAAATAATATTATGATTGTGTTGTCAAACATATTGGTGAGGATTGTGGAAGACTTGAAGAAACAACTAGAAGTGTCATATCTTTTCGTTAAACCCTTGTCAAAGAAAGAATCTCCCAACTACCTCGACATTATCAAGAACCTGATGGACATGTGAGTAAAAGAGCATGAAAGATTTCAGGCACGACGTGTGGCAAATAACCAACAATGCACACACATAATGATGGGCGTAACTCCGACATCTCTCCCCTTGCAGACAAGTTACTAGGGCTCTGTGACTACATGTTGAATTTGAATGATGAGGAGTTGATAGAAGCCAAGTCTAGAATTGAACTCATAGATGTGTAAGAATGTTGGTGTTGCCATTGTAATTTGGTGGGTTCAGCTATAAATGTAAAACTTTGTTTCCTCCATTTTCAAATGAAAAGGATTTTCATATATGATAACATGCAATGTGATTAGGAGTTCATGAGAGGAAACATCCTTGGCCTTAAAAATGTTATCCAGTACTATACAAAAATTTAACCCCATAAATTTCTAGCTCTGTGGGCACTGCTCCTTTGATTAGAATTTAAAATAGGTGGTCCTAAGGGACTAAATAAATGGGCATATTACATCCAGATCCTTCTGGTTTTCCACATCTGACCAACTCTTGGATGGACCATTGAATTGATGGACTTCATTGTGGGGATAAATAATAGTTTACATTCCAAGTAGAGATTGATCAGATAGATTCATAATCCATTGCTAAGTGTGTAAGCTTGCGGCTCGCACTTAGTCGAAGGTTTGGTAAACCCAACCAATTACAGATAATGGGTCCAATATTTTAGCCCATAAGTAGCATGCAATTGAATCTTGTTGGCATACAAAAAATTCATCACATTTCTCAAGGTAGGATACTCATTGTCATGGGAAAATGTTGTTTCTTTGACCGCTGGAATCTGACCGGCCATAATAGCAGAATTCCCAGCAACCATTGTTTATAAAGCTTCATCGCCCACTTCAGCGCTCAAGACACTGGCCGCTCAGCGTATGTCTTGGCCGCAGCCCTTCATTTAAACTATAGCCATTGGACGTTAAAAGAGCACAAACACCAACCACCAGACACCTTCTCTAATGGCCACAGAGCAACATCTTCTCCAGTGGCCGTCGAGCAGAACGCCCATGATCTGGACGGGCACACTTTCTAATGGCCGTTGGATCTACAAGAGGAACAATTACAAGTTTCATTAAATTGCAGTTTTCGAAACCGCCCCACTTCTCCATGATTTCTGATGGTTATGGCCTCTCAAGATCTATAAAAAAAGGGACTTGGGAGAGTAGCAAGGAAACCCGATCTGGTGCAAATAAAAGCCAAAAACTTTGCCACTTTTCACGCAAAAGACCTACTCCTCTTCTTTTCTCAAGGTAAGAACCAGGCAGCAGTTGTCTTGAAGATTGAGTGACAGTTTCTAAAAAACTAGTCTTTGTTTCTCTCACACCTGAGAAGAAGAGCAGAGGTGTTTTTGTTGTTTTAATGCATACATCACTGTCAACTCTTCTTCCACATGAGGGTGATGAATTACAAAAATTGGCGGAGGAAACTACGATGCATATTTCCCCAACTTCGTCTCAAGCAACATTCTAAAGATAGTAGTCTCCTTTCTCTTTTCATTTTGTATTATTTCCTTTGTATTTGATCTCCTAAGCCCGACGAGGGGTTGTATAAGAATTTGTAAACAACCTATAGTCAGAAGGTGAGACAAAGAACCCAGATAGACAAAAGTGGAGATGACTTCTTAAAGCACAATTAAATACATGTGCAAGTCACCTTCACATCTTTCTTTAAAATTCAAGAATGAATAAAAGTTCTCCCTTTTCATTTTTGAACGAAACAAATTTAAATGAAAAAAGCAGTTTCAAAATTGGTCATAGTTCATACCTTGCTTGACTCAGGTGAAATCAATTGAAATGACAATAAATCTTGAACTAGTTATAAAAGCTCAGTCCACAATCTTTTGGCTAGACTCGGAAAAAAATGGCTAGACTTAGGTTGATAGAGTCAAGATTTGATATCTTAGGCTATGATAAAAAAAAAAAAAAAGCCCTTATATATACAGAGTCTTGACTGACTTGGGTTTAGTTCTTGAATTGAGTTGGCTTCGGAAATTCTTAAGCTAAAGTGAGTTTGAGCTTGTTTTGCATATTTTTATTTTATAACTAAATCCAATTTAAAAACAAAGTTCAAAACCATCTATTGAACTGATTAGACACGCCTAAAATATTTTTTAACCAGATCTGGTTAATATGAGTTAGACCAAAGTGTCCGCTCTACTAGTTAACTCTCCAGTCTAGTTTTTAATACATTGGTCTTACCCATAAAGTGTACAATAAATACGACAAGGAATGAAACTACGTGAAACATGAATAATGGATTGAATCATATGAAATTTCACATCTCTTGATCTTGATTTGTAGCTGACTGTTGTTGTGGTAGGTGATTCATTTTCTACTATTCTCTACGTATCATAATTACCATTTGATCAAAATAAAGTGATCAGATGAAGGTGGAAAATACATAAACTTTAATTGGACAATTGAAACATACATTATGTGGCCCTCATTTAATTAATCCAAACTGTTTGTAGTCTCTTGATCAAATATCTAAGGTTTTGCAATCTCCAATTACCATCTTATATTTTTTTTAGATGACATTGCAAATTATTTACCATCAGGTTAGTATTTAGCGACAATCAACACTAGATACTCATGTATAAGAAGATCACCATTAAAAATATGGGTTGACTCCATGCAAATGGAACATACAACCGTCCAAGGAGTCGGTGGCCCACCAAAAGCATACCAAGATGGAGGTTACTTTTCACACACACCCACACCCACCCACCCACACACACCCCATAGCGCGCGGAGAGAGAGAGAGAGAGAGAGAGAGAGAGAGAGAGAGATGAGTCAACGAACCATGATCCGATTTAAAATTGAGTCTAGGGTCTCGACCCAGGTCTATTTAGGTCCATACATGATTACTTAAAGTTTAGAACATAAAGTGGGAATGGGTATTTAGTTTTTGAATGAAGAAAAATAAGAGGTCAGCAAATTTTTTTAAGGCAATTAGTTTTTTTTAGAAAAAAAAGATAGTTATATAAAATCAAAATTTAAGAAAATAGATGAAAATGTAGAAATTGGGATTGAAATAAATTAAATGAAAAATAATTAATAACTATCCTAATTTGTAGAGATGCGAAGATTTACACTTGCACTACTTCAATTATGGGGAACGGAGAGGGCACCTAGATGTTCCTTGAGGGTTTGTTTGGTAAAAATACTTGTATGGTAAACTGAAGTGAAGTGTAGATTGACATGAGAATCAAATATTATGGGGTCTAATGATAGTATGATGAAAATTTATTTTTAGTGGCTTGACAAAGAATCTTTTTGACTTTTTGAGTAAAAGGTAGATGAATTTTTGTCTTTTAGTGGCCTAAGAATGTTGCTTTTTAACTTTTTTTATTTAAAATGTAGGAGGAAATTTTAGAATTTTGTAGTTTTGATATGACCCCTAGTCTTTTCATGTCTGGTGAAAGGAGGCTTTACTTCACT
Organism: Umbellularia californica; assembly: GCA_028538565.1. Classification (NCBI taxonomy): domain Eukaryota; kingdom Viridiplantae; phylum Streptophyta; class Magnoliopsida; order Laurales; family Lauraceae; genus Umbellularia; species Umbellularia californica. Next base: position 70,302,228 of record JAPQWN010000002.1, on the reverse strand, counting down.
CCACTTTATTTGTGAAATGGCGAAACAAACCTTGATAGAGTTGTCCAAGCTTGTTCATCTTTGATCCACATTTCAGATAATATCAATTGGGTTTAAATCTATGAGTGTTATTATTTATTATTTTGTTTTTGAAAGGTTAAACCTTGCAAAAAGAAATTTCCTTTAAAAAAAATCTATGAGTGTTGTTAGAGTTAGTTTTTATAGAGGAATTATTGTTAGGAGAATTTCAAAATATCTTTTTTCTAAGAAATTTGATCAATCAAAGTCCTCATATACCAATTTTCAAATGTCAATTTGAATGGAAAAAACAGGGAGAAATGTGTGATGTAAAAAAAAAAAAAAAAAAAAAAAAAAAAAAAAAAAAAAAACAGAAGTGGCCCCAAAGGACCACTCCTTTTACGAGGGAAACTAAAAGGGCTTTTTTTTTGTGCGATTAGCATCTAAAGTGATTTCTTTGATAAAATACTCAATGTTATATAGAAAAGTTATTCTTTTAAATATTCAATATTCTTTTTTTTTTAATTATAGAGTTAACCACTGCCAAACCAAACTTTGACCCATATATGTGGTAGAGTGCATTTGATTGATAAGCACTCCTAAACAGGTCACAAAATAAGCCTAATGGCGAAGGTGCTCATAATTGCAATTTTGAAGGGTCGATTCTTTGCACTCATTTATCTCGGTCCAAAATTTTCCATCTCCCTTGAGAGCCTCATGAGAATGAATATAGGTGGGCTCCAAATAAGAATAAACTTATGGGACGTATAAAAAAGGAAAATTTCACAAAGTAATGCTCCAAAGTGGGCCACCGAGAGCATGGACTCTCCAGATCAGTAAAAAGCCCTGCTTTGAACGGCAGCGGATCACTGACGTGTTTAGAAGATTTCAAAATCCCACCAAAACCCACATTTTCTCATTTCATTCCTCTCACTTTCCCTTCCATAGTCTCTTTTTCTTTCCCTCGATACTCAGAAAACCCTAACGCGTGTTTGGATGTGTGGTGAAGTGAGGTGAGGTGAAGTAAAGCCTCCATTGTCCAGACAAGAAAAGACAATGGGTCATATCAAAAGTATACAATTCAAAATTCCTTCTATCTTTTTCAAAAAAAGTCAAAAAAGCAACCTCCTTTCTCCACTAAAATACAAAAAAGCTCTACTTTTCTATACAAAAAGTCAAAAAGACTCCATACCAAACAACTAAAAATAAAATACCATCATAATACCTTATATTTTATTCTCTCTTGATTTGATGCTTCACCTCACCATACTTCAATTCACCGTACATCCAAACAGGCCGTAACTTAAGTACTTTCTTTTTTCTTCATCTGCTTCTTCTGTTCGATCTCTCTTCAGTCTTCCTCGACTTCTCTCAAATCTGATAGTTTCTCGAATCAGTTCCTACAATGAAAGGAGGAAAATCGATGGACGCTACGTCCAATAAAGCAGACAGCATTTCAGATTTCTTTGAGTTTTTGTCGATTCTCAGATTTATTTGGGTTTTAGTTGATTCTCAGATTTTTTTGATTTTTCGTTGATTCTTTGATTTCTTCGAGTCTTCGTTGATTCTTACTTAGATCTCGATGTCATTGTCTCGTTTTCTTTCAGTATTCCTTTGTTTTCGTTGATCTAATCGATTCTCTCTCTCTCTCTCTCTCTCTCTCTCTCTCTCTTTCTCTCTCTCTTTTATTTTTGTGTTTGAAGGCTTTTTGTGAAGAGGAAAGAAAGGAGGTGACGAGCAGGAAGCCTACGAAGAAGGATAAACTGGCCAAGGATCTGCCTGCAAGTGCTTTCTTCGTTTTCATGTAACTTGATTTTCTCTTCGGTGTGTGTGGTTTTTATTTCGCTTTTGTTTGTGTTCTGTGTTTATCTGATGTTAGTTTCGCTTTTTTTTATTGAAGGGGTTCGTTAGCGGAGTAAATGAAGCTTCAGGTGACGGTGGAGCAACTTTGATTATTGAGAAGCATTAATCAACGGCTTGTTTGGTGATCCTGGGCCGTCCGATCAGTCCCTGCTTGGGATCACGCAGGTGATGACGTTTGGCTGAAAATAGGTGAAGCACAACTTCTTTCTTTATACTTTTCTTTTGCTTCGAGAACTAGGTTGGAATGGTTGTTGAGTTTCTCTTCTATCTCACTTCCTTCAGTTGCTGTTGTAATGTTTTAGTTTCTCTATTATGCATTGTGTAGATTTCTTGATCTTGCCTTGTTTTTTTTTTTTTTTATTTTTATTTTCTAACAAATTTTGCTTATTTTCATTTTGGCTTGGGATATAAGAGGGTTCTTGTTGTGAATGTGTGCATTTGTTTTTGTGAATTTTGAATGTGGTGATTTCGCTTTGTTTGATTCTACTTCCCCTTTGTTTTTTTTTTTGCCCTTTTTTGATGAATCTGTCAAGAATATGGTGATTGCATTCAAATTGATCGGTTTGACATAGATTATGGGGTAAGATTAGTTTTAGAAAATCAAATTTTCTTCATATAGAGTCATATAGCATGCTCTCACCTTTTATTTAAATGATTGTTGATGATTTTTCTTTCTTCCCCAAAAAATCTTGGAATTTCTTTATTTGCAATGTAACACATTAAGGTTAAATATATATAATTTACACCATAAGTGGTTAAAAAGGAAGATCAATTGAAAATTCTAAAAATCAATATTGAATTAACATTTTTTTCTAAAAAAGAAAAAAGAAACAGACTGCTAGCTAGCAAATAGGCCCTTGGTGGAAGTTGTTGCCCTATATGGTGATGATTGGTAATTCATTTCTCTTCTTCCATTGTTCCTATTTCTCTAAAAGATGTTATTTGATGCTTATATTTAAAAATGTACCTTTAATCTTCATTGTTAACTAGTAAGGACATGAATACTAAGTATTTAATATCTATGTATTTTAATGCGAGCAAATAGACCCTTGTGGAAACCTTAGACCCAAATTTAAAAACTTTTGAAACTTATATCCTTTTTTGAAACAAGACCAAAACTTAAGGCTTATTTGAAACTTTCCCTTATTATTACATGCCCCCATTCATCATCTGCTTTATCATTTATCCTCAGCTCTTCCATCTCCCTCTCTCTTTCTTTCTTTTTCTCATCAGATCTCGATCTCTTCATCAAATTAGGTGCATGGCTTTTTATGTTTACCATATCAAATGAACAATTACATTCATTCTCTTATGATTCTAATTGCCCTTTGTTTTTTTTATTTTTTTCCTCTTTTTGTGTATCTGTCAAGAATATGGTGATTGCATTCAAATTGATATGTTTGATATAGATTATGGGGTAAGATTAGTTTTTAGAAAATCGATTTTGCTTCGTATAGAGTCATATAGCATACTCTCTCCTTTTATTGAAATGATTGTTGATGATTTTTCTTTCTTCCCAAAAAAATCTTGGAATTTATTTATTTGCGTTATAACACAATAAAATTAAATATATATAATTTACACCATAAGTGGTTAAAAATGATGATCAATTGCAAATTCTAAAAATCAATATTGAAATAACAATTTTTTTTCTAAAAAAGAAAAAAGAAACGAACTGCTAGGGTGATGGGCGGTAATTCATTTCTCTTATTCCACTGTTCCTATTTCTCTAAAAGATATTATTTGATGCTTATATTTTAAAATGCACCTTTAATCTTAATTGTTAACTAGTAAGGACCTGAATCGTAAGTATTCAATAGCTATGTATTTTAATGCAAGGAAATAGGCCCTTGGTGGAAACCTTAGACCCCAATTTAAAAACTTTTGAAACTTATATCCTGTTTTGAAACAAGACCAAAACTTAAGGCTTTATTTGAAACTTTCCCTTATTATTACATACTCTCATTCATCATCTACTTTATCATTTATCCTCAGCCCTTCCATCTCTCTCTCTCTCTCTCTCTCTCTCTCTCTCTCTCTCTCACACATCAGATCTCGATCTCTTTATCAAATTAGGTGCATGGCTTTTCATTTTTACCATATCAAATGAACAATTACATTCATTCTCTAAATGATCAAAATCACATCCATATCCCTTAAATATTTATAAAAAAAATCAATATAACATTACAGTACCTGTGTGGGAGTAATTATCTAGTACCGAGGTGATCCCCGACCTGGGCAATAATATTGACTTAAGGGTTACACCGACCCCATTCACCCAGCTCGGCAGCGCGCCAGTTGGCACCGGGTTGGAACTGGACCCGGTAAGTGTACCGGCCACGCCCTTTCTGGGCTCTGCCTCGAGCGTCTCGGTAACAGTACCCGACCTCAAGCGGCCCCTACCTCGATGATATCCATCTCGGTCCACTTGACCGAGATGGGCGTTGGGCGTCTAATCTCTATTATGAGATGGGACGGCTACATCACAGAGCACCCTGACAGATAAGGTGGCCGCCGGATGCTGATAAGGGATCCTCCCTATCACGTCCACATTTATGTGAGGGATTTGAGGAGAGATCCGATGGGACAGTGCCCTCACTTACCCCCATCAAGGGTCCTAGGCATGGGCTGATGGGACAAGTATCCTCACCTACCTCCACTATGGAACCTTTCACTCTCTTCTACATATACTTGCATGGTAAGGCATGAACAGGTATGCAAGATAGAGCATACATTCTGCCATTTTTGCTACAACCTTCTTCCCCACTTCACCCTAGTTCAGTGACTGCACTAACTCAGGCATCGGAGTGCCTTTGGCTGACAGCAGCCCGGGGCCCTGACCTCTGTTTTCTTCTCCCTTTCAGGTTCCAGGCCATCAACAACGTTCCCAATCAGTTAAACAGCATCTCCATAATCTTCATCACCCCCCTAAACCAAGTCCGTGATTTTTAGGCACGCACAATCTGGCGCCGTCTATGGGAAACGATTTGAAAAATCCGTATTTTCATCTTAACAGCCATGCCTCCAAAGGCTAGGAAAGGAAAGAGCATCGCTGGACCATCCAGGTCCAAACAACCAGAGACATTCCTACCCCTCATGCCTCCTCCACTGGTGACGAACCAGGCGGGAGCACTGGTGACTAACCAGGATCAAGCAACCAGACAAATACCACCTAACCCTCAGCAAAGGAGGGTTGGCGGAGAATCTGGAATGAGGAGCATGGGAACGCCTGTCACCGTGACACAGTCGTCATCGAGGGATGCAGCAACATCTCCTCGCCACGGCCCCGTACTAGAGGGGGTCAGGCCAACTACCTCTCAGGCAGAGCGCCCACATCTGGAGGTTGTCCTCACGGAACTTCCTCGTAAGGATGTTCCTCAGTGACAGTCCCAACGGGGCAAGACTCCGGTGCAGTCTGATCCACGGCAGTCTCGTCACTAGGACCACATGGAGGAGGATCACGTGCACCTCGACGATGAGGGCGACGATGACATGGTCCTGGAAGACGACGAGGCACACGACGAAGCAATCAGGGCTCAAAACCGTCTTATTCAAGAGCAAAAGAGTAGATCCTCCACCTCCAGCGACAGCTCGAGGCAAAGGACAGAGCCCCGGCCGGGACCTCTCACGCGCCTCCACCTCGGCAGCGAGCTCGGAAGGGTCTCGAAGCTCGGCCGGACTTAAGGCAAATCATAAAAAAAGGTACGACCACTCGCGAAGAGGGCTCGAGTAGTACGCACGCCAGCGCTGACCTGCAGCAGCGCCAGAGACAAAGGAAAAATGCCGACCTCGACATGGCGGATTATATTAATCAGCAAATCAAGCTGGCCGTGCAGGAAAATATGGAGTTTGCGGGCCTCACCCGAGGTCGGCTAGCCACTAGGGACAGCGACAACCACGGCGCGTCCCCATTTACTCGGGAAATCAGAGATTACCCCCTCCCCGACAAGTTCAGCGTCCCGAGGTTCAACCCTTATGATGGAACCTCGGACCCCGAGGCGCATCTCCACCACTTCACCTAGAGGATGACGGTGTGGGGTGGCGACGGCAGCCTGGATTGCAAGGTCTTCTCCTCCAGTCTAGGGGACCTCCCACTTCGGTGGTTTTGTGCGCTCTCCGAGGGATCGATTTCGAGCTGGCAACAACTCCAAAATTCCTTCGTCGAGAAGTTCCAAGCGCACCGGGTTATCCCGAAGACAGATGCCAACCTGATGGCCATCAAAATGAGGCCGGCTGAAAACATCACCCGGTTCGCTAAGAGATTCTAGACTATCTACAGCCAGGTCGAAGACGCCAGTGACGAACTAGCCATCAAGTCCTTCCGACATGCTCTGTTGCCAGGCAACGAGCTCCGGAGGGACCTAGTGCGGTTCCCCGTGGTCTCGGTGAAAGCACTGATGACCCAGGTGAATCAGTTCATTGAGCAGGAGGAAGATGAAGTCCGTGCTCGGAAGAGCCACAGCCACTGGCACGAGGATCGACCCTCCAAGAAGGAAAAAAAGCTAGCTAAGAGGGAGGCGGACCGAAACAGAGAGCCATCCAGCTCGGCAGGACGCTCCGCTCCCATCTCGGGGGGCAGCATGAAGCCGAAGCCAAGTGGAGCCTCTTACAAGGCCGTTAACACCATCTTCAAGGAGCCCATTTATAAGCTCCTCGGCAAAATCTAAAACCAACCCTTCTTCAAATGGCCCCAGCCTATGAAGGGCGACGACTCCACCCGAGATCAGAAAAAGTTTTGTGGCTACCATAAACAAAATGGGCACCGAACCGAGGATTGTCATGCCTTCAAGGCACACCTCGAGAGGCTCGTGAAGGACGGGTATCTGAAAGATCTCGTCAAAGAGGAAGGTAGAGTAAACCATACTCAACAACGCCAGCCCGATGACCGGGATAACGACGAGCCGGTAGGGACCATCGACGTTATCCACCTAGCCTCCGCTCCCAGGGGAAGCGGTCAGGCCCGCACTGAGGCCCAGCAGGGCAAGCAAGTAATAACGGCCGAGCTCGGTCCCTCAGCAAAGAAGGCATGCGTAGAGAGACCGAAGATTTGGTTCTTTGACAAAGACTTTACCAGAGTCCAGCTACCCCACAATGATCCCCTGCTCTTGACTATGAGGTTGCAGAACTTCAATGTCAAGAGGATCCTAGTGGACCCCGGGAGCTCCTCGGAAATCCTCTATTTCGACTGCTTAAAAAAAATGGGTCTGAGAGAGGACCTGCAGGAAGCTCGCACCCCATTGGTGGGTTTCAGCTCCAAGTCCGTATACCCCAAGGGGAAGATCTCCCTCAAGGTCGAAGTAGGTAGAGCCTCCATGACAGCAGACTTCCTGGGGGTAGATGCACAATCTCCTTACAATGCCATCATGGGAAGGACCTAGCTGTACAACATGGAAGCTGTGCCCTCCACCCATCACCAGAAGCTCAAGTTCCCCTTGCAAAACAGAGATGGAGACTTCGAAGTAATCATAGTCTGTGGTGACCAACATATGGCCAAGGAGTGCCTCATGGCCGTGGTCCCCGGAGATGCAGAGCCGCAGCGAGTCCATATGACCGAGCTCGAAGCTGTCGGACAAGCTCCCGCGTAAAAGAGCGTAGAAGACCTCACCGAGGCCAGGATTGACCCCAGCGATCCAGAGAGATACTTCTTGCTCGGGAGTCAGCTCGCAGAGGAAGAGAGGTCCGAGATGCTTGGCTTCCTGTTACATAACAGAGAAGTCTTCGCTTGGACCCCATACGAAATTCCCGACATCGACCCCGAGGTCATGTGCCACAGGCTCAATGTGGATCCCGAGCACAAGCCTGTAGTTCAGAAGACTCGCAGGACTGGGACCCAGCAAGCAGAGGCAGTGACCGAAGAGGTCCAGAAGCTGTTGGAGGCAAAGGCCATCAGGGAAGTCCACTACCCTGTCTGGTTAGCCAATACAGTTGTCGTCAAGAAAAAGAATGGAAGTTGGAAGGTCTGCGTATACTTCACCGACCTCAACAAAGCCTGTCCCAAAGACAGATTTCCCGTTCCAAAGATCAACCAACCGATAGACGCCACAGCTGGGCATTATAGGATGATTTTCCTTGATGCTTACCGAGGCTACCATCAGATTCCGATGCATGGGCCTGATGAAGAGAAGACCGCGTTCATAACACCCAGAGGCATTTACTGTTATAAGGTGATGCCCTTTGGGTTAAAAAATGTCGGTGGTACTTATCAAAGGCTGGTAATAAAAATGTTCCAGGCTCAGCTCGGTAAGACGGTCGAGGTGTACATTGATGACGTGGTTGTAAAGTCTAAAAGGTCACAGGACCACTTGACCGACCTGCGTCAAACCTTCACCGTCCTCAAAAAGTTCAAGCTCAAACTGAACGCCTCCAAATGTGCATTCGGCGTCGGCTCGGGCAAATTCCTGGGCAGCCTGGTCACCAGACGCGGAATCGAGGCCAATCCCGAGCAGATCTCGGCGATTCAGGCCCTCCAAAGTCCGACCACGGCAAAGCAAGTCCAGAGGCTGACAGGGATGGCAGCAGCACTCAACCGGTTTATTAGCAGAGCCTCAGATAAATACCGTCCCTTCTTCCAACTCTTGAAGAAAAGTTCCGGTTTCCAATGGACTCCTGAGTGCGAAAGTGCCCTTCAGGAGCTCAAAGGGTACCTCTCTTCATCTCCCTTACTGTCCACCCCGGCACACGGTGAGGTCTTGTATCTGTACCTGGCAGTTTCGGACCACGCAGTGAGCTCGGTACTCGTAAGAGAAGATGACAGGAAGAAAAGCCCATCTATTACGCAAGCAAAATTCTGCTGGATGCCGAGACAAGATACCTGCCATTGGAGAAGCTCGCTTTTGCGCTCGTCAGTGCCTCCCGCAAACTCTCCCACTACTTCCAGACATACTCCATTGTGGTTGTAACAGAACACCTACTCAAGTCTCTCTTCAGAAAAGCAGACTTCTCTGGAAGAGTCTCCAAATGGGCTGTCGAACTGGGGCAGTACGATATCCAATATCAGTCCCAAACGGCAATCAAAGCCCAGGTGCTTGCAGACTTCATTGTGGAGTTCACCTCTGCGAGTTCGGCACCGAGCCAGCTCATCACCGAACTAGGGGGTAAGGAGGTGGGGACATCCACCGAGACCAAGATAGAGCAAGAGCGGTCCTGGAAACAGTCCCTCGATTCATCTTGGAAGGTCTTAGTCGATGGATCCTCGACCTCCAAAAGGGTTGGCGCAGGCATAGTCCTCCAATCTCCGGAGGGCCTTGTCATCGAGCAAGCCCTGAATCTCGACTTCAAAGCATCAAACAACGAGGCTGAATACGAAGCACTGATCGAGGGCTGGGAAGTGCAAAAATTCTGGGGGCACATCGACTGGTGGTTTTCAGCGATGCACAGCTGGTGATGAGCCAACTGAATGGAGACTACCAGGCCCCTTGACGACAGGATGGCAGCCTACCTGGCCGACGACAAACAGCTTCTATCTCAATTCCAAAAAGCTGAAGTTAGGCAGATCGGCAGAGATTCCAACTCTCATGACGACGCACTTGCAAGCTTGGCCTCTGCTGTCGAGGCAGGAAGGAAAAGGATTGTCGAAGTGGAGGCACTGGAAAGACCGAGTATAGAGCTCCACCCACCTCGGCAGATCCTATGTGCTGACCTTGGTCCGAGCTGGATGAACGATTTCATTTCCTACCTCAGGAATGACCAACTCCCCGAGGACAAAAATCAGGCCCACAGAATCAGGCTAAAAGCAGCTCGGTTCTGGCTATCTCCAGATGGCAAGCTCTACAAAAAGTCTTACAACAGCCCCTACCTCCAGTGCGTTCACCCGAGCAAGGTCGAAGACTTCCTTTCTGAAATCCATGAGGGGATCTACGGCAGTCACATTGGAGGTCGGTCATTGGCTTACCGAGCTATCAGTCAGGGCTACTGGTGGCCCTACATGCAGAAGGACGCACAAGTCTATGCCAGGAAATGTAAGAAGTGCCAGAAGTTCTCTCACTCTCTCCATCAACCAGCACATGACCTAAGTCCTCTTTCCAGTCCTTGGCCTTTTGCCCAATGGGGACTAGACCTGGTGGGACCTCTCCACCGAGCTCCAGGGAATAAAAGATGGTTGATAGTAGCCACTGACTATTTTACTAAGTGGATAGAAGCCGAAGCATTGTCCTCCATCACTGACAAGGATACTAAAAACTTCGTGTGGAGGAACATTGTGACAAGATTTAGAGTGCCTCGAGCCTTGATCTCGGACAACGGGACTCAGTTCGACTCCAACTTCTTCAAAAACTTCTGTCAAGAGCTCGGCATCAGGAACTACTACTCAACCTCGGCCTACCCCCAGAGCAATGGACAGGCTGAGATCTCTAATAAGGCAGTGCTCGACGGGCTTAAAAATAAACTGGACCGAGCCAAAGGAAGATGAGTAGAGGAACTCCCAAGTGTTCTTTGGGCATATAGAACTACCCCAAGACGCTCGACCTTGGCTACACCCTTCTCCCTGGCCTACGGGATGGAAGCCGTAATTCCACTTGAGGTCGGTCTACTGACCCTCAGGTCAGAACTGTTCGATTAAGGCCGAAACGATGCAAACATCGCAACAGAGCTCGACTTAGCTGAAGAGTGAAGGGAGGCAGCAGCCATTCGCCTCGCCTCTTATTAGCAACAGTTGGCCAGGGGTTATAATCTAAAGGTTAAAGAAAGGAAGTTCTCACCTAGAGAACTGGTCTTGAAGAAGACACTTCCAGCAGACAAAAACCCCACCGAAGGGAAACTAGCACCGAATTGGCACGGGCCATTCAAGGTGACCTCGGTAGCTGGGCAGTCTGCATACAAACTTGAGGACATGGAGGGTAGAGAGCTGCTACGCCCATGGAATGCCACGCACCTCAAGAAGTACTATTTTTAAACTATACTCAATTTTGAAAGTTAATAAAATCGGTTCTCTTGAAAGAATGTGTTTTGTTACTTTTAAATTTCGCCAAGTTATGGAGCTCGGCATATGCACACAGCTCGATTTCGCAACCAGTTTACGACTGGCACGGTCACGGGACTAGCCATTCTCAGCTCGGTTACGAGACCAGTTTGCATCTCGACGCAGTCACAGGACTCATCACTCAGTTCGGTTGCCAAAGTCAGTTACTTCGGCCTGGTCCTTGGACCAGCCGTAAGTTTTGATTGCGAAGCCGAATTCCGCTACGGTCACAGGACCGAGCACACCCAGTTCTACCCAGATCATTGCTTTGATATGGTTACAAAACCTAACTAAAACTCATCTCGGGTTACGAACTTGGTATATTACTAAGTTCGGCTATTGAGTCGAGCTCAATTACTTGCCTTAATTCCTGTTACTTATTCTTGGTTACGAAGCCAAAAACAAAGAAACAGAAAAAGGCGTTCATCACCCGTTGCACACAGAATGGAATAGACATTCAAAGAAATTGGTGCAAAAGAAAATTTCATTCATCAAAAATTGTGTCTACATATACATCTGGAAAAATATTACAAAAAAGAAAAATACAACATCAAGATAGCTGGTCGACGTCAATCACAGAGACATCATCGCCACCGCCACCAGCAGGAGCAGAAGGAGGGACCTCTGCATTATCGACCCTGAGGTCGGCAGTTGTGGTCTCGGCAGCTATAACTTGAAGAATCTCTTCAGGAATTTCAGAGACCTGGGGCTCGCTAGCTGGAGGATCAAGAGGGGCCTCGGTAATGAGGGGGCAGGCGACTCGGGCTCGGCGCGAGGGAGCTTGGGCAGATTCTGATATATGGGTTCATCCTCGGGGATTCCCATTGCTCTGAGTACAGCCAAACAACCCATTTCGAAAAGCTTCTCGCCCAGCCCTACGAGTTGATGTTCGTATTGTTTGGTCGCCCGCACCACCCCATCCCGGAAAAAGGGGTCGATCTCTGCCTGCCGGGAAATCTCGAGCTCGGCTCTCAGTTTAGCTGAGGCTTCCTGCTCAGCCCGCATCGAAGCATCGATCTCAGCCTTTTCCTTCCTCAAGGCCTCCATCTCGACCTCCATCTGTTTCGCCCTCTTCTCCATCTCGTATGCCGCAGCCTGGAGCCCATAGTTTTCAGCACTTTTCTTAGTGATCTCCTCCATGGCTGCCTCATTTTCTGCATTCAGCTTGGTTTGTTCTTCACGAGACCTCCTCAGCTCCTCCGCGCTCCCTTCCAGAGCTGCTGCAAGCTTTTGTTTGTCAGCCTGCAGAGATTGAATCTCAGAGCAGCTCTGGCAGGATTTTTCCAACGCCACTTAGGACCTCTGCACAATCTGCACGACCAAAATAGACAAGGGTTAGCATCACACGAAGTACGTCTACAAAATCAGAAAAACTAGCTAAGTGTTCCTCACCAGCAAGGCCGACGTAAGGTTAGCCTAGTGCAGTGCACCCTCTTCCATTCTCCTAAACCGGTCAATGTCCCCCGGAAGCGCGCATGCACCAGCCAATACGGCCGCGACCGCCGAACAGCCGTGTAACCGATGTCCGGCGGTCAGCGGCGTCCCCGGCCCGAGGAGGAAGGATGGCCTCCACGGCTCAGTCTCTGAGACATGGGGTACCAAGGGCTAGACAGGGTCCTGCCGAGATGAACCCTCTCCTCTGGGCGTCGCCGGCGCCCTCCCCTCCTGCCTTCCTCGGCTGAACAAGGCCTGCTCCTCCGCCCCACTCCTCTCATGCTCCTCCTCGTCTTCTTGCCTCGGCTCCCTCTCCTCTGTGGGGATCGTACGGGTAAATCTTTCCTTCCGGGGTTTGGTTTGGCGTGGTTCCTCGCCCCTCGCCTTCTTCGACTGCCTCTCCTCTTCCCTCACCTCAGTAGAGTGTTGGCGGAAAGAGTTGGAAGGGGGATCCCTACGGCCATCCCGGGAGGAAGAGTCGGCAGACCTCGAGGAAGAAGAGGCCCGCTTGCCCAGCAGCTTCTCCTTGAGGTTGACGGTGGCGAAATCTTAATGACCCCTCTCCATCTCGGGGCTAGGCTGATGCTCCTCGGTCACCTCGTCAGGGTCGAAAACGGGTGAGATCGGTCGCTGCTGCCCGAACGCCTCTGACGCGTAGCTAGGCCGGACCTCAAGGTACTCAGCCCCTTGTTTTTTGGAGAAGTGTTTGTACCTCTGTAGGTACCTTATGAGGCACCAAGCAGACCTGCCTTTGTGCCCTTGGTAGCGCTGGACGGTGTCGAATCAAGCACCGTTCTTCTTCCAGCCTTCGCGAAAGGCCACCTGCCTTCTCTCACTAAGCTCTGCACAACAGACCAATATACGTCAATTCGGCAGAAAAAATAGAGAGATGAAAAGTCAAGCTATTTGAGATCGGTGTTTACTTGGAAGGCGCCCGAAGTGACGAGGTACCGTGTACCTCCTCTCGGCTTCGTTATCTTCCGCGCCGAACTCCCAGTTGCCGGCAACGAACAACCTGTCGCTCCCGGCATGGCGCATTGAGTCTTCAAGGGCAGTAACGAAGGAGACCATCTTTGGTTTTCCCCGGAGGTAATAACAGCTGTCGGTTCCCCAGTCAACTTGCAAATGTCGTACGCTTCCTCGATGTCATGGACACCGAGGTGGATACCTAGAATCCTATTCAACTCTACTACCCCCATTATGATTTTATAGCTGTTCGGCATTAGCTGACAAGGGGCAAGGTGCCGCGTCGCTAGACATCGCCTGAGCAGTGGGTGGACGGGGAACTTCACCCCTCCCTCTACTACCGAGACCAGTGGGAAGGGCATCCACCCATTTCGGTAGAAGAAAGCGTCCCACGGGTTCTTCGGGTCGTCCAGCCTGATCCGGAAATCGTCAGGGATGCTGTATGTTTCCCTGAATCTAAGCATGGCCCCGGGAGTGTCAACCAGGCAGCGGTATACCCTTATGCCCATGTTTTGAGGTCTAGGAGATGGGTAACGAGAAAAAGCCCTAACAGGGAGAGAAGCTAGAGAGAGGTGGTGAAGTGCAGAACGCAGGAAGAAGAAGACTTATAGAAGCAGAGGAGCAGAAGGGAAGGGATGACATAGAGGTGGTCTGAGAAACGCTCAAGCAGAGTCTCCCCTAATTTCAGAACGCCAAAGTAGAAGAACGAAGAAGGAGAATGCTGCTTTTATAGAGCAGCAGGATGACTTCTAGAATTCCGAGGGCACGCCCTCATCACTTCGCCTCAAAAGGCGCGTGTGTCGCTTCAGGATACCGTATTGCGAACCAGATGATCCCACGTGTCGAGAGCATTCCGGTTTCCGCAGTAAACGCCGTCAGAGTAATTGATTACCTCGGGCAGACGCAGTGGTTACGGCGCCTTATGGCAGACAGGCTAGCGACGGAGTAATGAAGCCCCTAATTGAACAGTCATGATGAGATCCCGACATCAATGGCCGATCTCAAGAAAAAAATGCTGCGAACTCGGCGCTTATAAAGCTCCCACGTTTTTAGCTCCCGACCTCAATCAAGTTCCAAGACTTTCATAAGATCAGCAGTTAGGGGGCAATTGTGCGGGAGTAATTATCTAGTACCGAGGTGATCCCCGACCTGGGCAATAATACTGACTTAAGGGTTACACCGACCCCATTCACCCAGCTCGGCAGCGTGCCAGCTGGCACCAGGTTGGAGCTGGACCCGGTAAGTGTACCGGCCACGCCCTTTCTGGGCTCTGCCTCGAGCGTCTCGGTAACAGTACCCGACCTCAAGCGGGCCCTACCTCGGTGATATCCATCTCGGTCCACTTGACCGAGATGGGCGTTGGGCGTCTAATCTCTATTATGAGATGGGACGGCTACATTACAGAGCACCTTGACATATAGGGTGGCCGCCGGATGCTGATAAGGGATCCTCCCTATCACGTTCACATTTATGTGAGGGATTTGAAGAGAGATCCGATGGGACAGTACCCTCACCTACCCCCATCAAGGGTCCTAGGCATGGGCTGATGGGACAAGTATCCTCACCTACCTCTACTATGGAACCTTCCACTCTCTTCTACATATACTTACATGGTAAGCCATGAACAGATACGCAAGATAGAGCATACATTCTGCCATTTTTGCTACAACCTTCTTCCCCACTTCACCCTAGTTCAGTGACTGCACTAACTCAGGCGTCGGAGTGCCTTTGGTTGACAGCAGCCCGGGGCCCTGACCTCTGTTTTCTTCTCTCTTTCAGGTTCCAGGCCATCAGCAACGTTCCCAATCAGTTAAACAGCATCTCCATAATCTTCATCACCCCCCTAAACCAAGTCCGTAATTTTTAGGCACGCACAGTACCATTACTTCAATATACAACCAAAACCTATAATATAAGTTGCCAATGAACTTTATCATCTTCACCATGTTCATACAATACAACCTGAGCCTTTGTTAACCCTTTTGGCATGAGTGCAAGTTCATGAAGTGAACTCAATGAAGCCATATCGAGTTTTACTTTATATAGAGAACATTTCCCTACACATCCCTTTGTAACTTCCCTAGGAGTGACTAAAACCATGGTCTCCATCACAATAATTTTCAGCAGGAAAAATTTCACTACATGCATTTGGCTCTCACTCGCGTAAAATCCATTCATCTTTATTGTCTTGAGATGATGAAAAACACCTGACAACTTCATTACCCAATTGTTCCTTGGTTTAGAATTAGGAATCCATTCAATATGTCAAATTGTAATTGTATTGATTTCAATTATTATATTATATTATATATGAAGCGAATTAGATTCAGTTCCTTCAATTGATTTTGACTGTTTTAATTTCTGTTGACCCCTCTTAATAACCCCTCCCCCACATCCCCCATTCTCTTTTTTCTTAACCGTCCCCTTTCTCCTATTAAACACATGACACGACCTTTCTACCTAAGGCAATCATCTCCTCTTCCCCTCCTGCCTGTAATGTAAATGTAATTGTTCTCTCTCTACTCTTACACGGGAAATATGTACCACACAAATAGGGCAAGAATGGACTTACTACCATACACCCCGATTGGATTTGTTTATCTGCTAGAGTTAAACTTGTTAAACTTGAACCCTAGTTCTCACTTTGGGGAACTTAATGTTATACCTAAATCTAAGGTTTTTTTTTTTTTTTTTTTGTTATTTCTTTTGTCCTTTGCAACAACTTAGCCCGAATGCAGGGCAACCAAATTCCAAGAGTTAAGGATCCACAACAGTGCTTACATGAGACGACAGTGTGATTTAAACACAGTTGCCCATTGCCCTACAGTTAGGGTAACTATATGATTACAGGTAAATGTATGTGGTTTTTTTTTTTTTTTTTTTTTCATGAAGAAAACTCAAAATTTTTTTGTGTGGATGTGGAAAACATGTTGGAAGTATTTCTTTGTTTCTTTATTTCTATTCTTGATCGAATTGGTGTTTTTCATTTTCTCAGTGGATTTGTGATTGTCTTTGGGAGTCCTTTATCAGGCAATCAAAGAAAATGTTTTCCTATATATTAGATTATTGGTAACCTATTATTCTTATTGTTCTATGAATGTTGTCAAAAATTAAGAAATTTGATTGGGCACTCCAATCAAAATGCTGGCCTAGATATTAGATTATTGCTAAAATAAGTATAGTATGGATTGTTAATGGTCAGTGAAGGCATTGCATGAACTTTGCTAGATTATTTAGGTTTCATTTTTGGATTCCCTGTAGGCTATCCAGATTTACAAATTTGGTTTGCCTCTTGGGAAATCAGAGCAAGTGTTTTAATATTTGTATGAAGTATTGGTATGTAGTTGTTGCCATTGGATTGTGTTAAATCAAATCTGATTGCTATTCAATTTAGGAGCCCCTTTGGGTTACTAAATTATTGAATTCCTGCGTTGTAGGAGATTTTAACCATCAAACTCAAATGGATATGTTGCAATGCATTTAATGGGACATGCTATTCGAGGCTGAGGAGAATGAATCAAAGGTGAGATTAGTAGTTCCTTAGTAAGATTAATAATGTCCTCTGTGTAGCCACTATGAGTTATGACGAAGGCACCCTTTTGTTGCGTATTTATGCCACTTATTGTGTAACTGTGTACATTGTGTCATGCTTTTGATTATGATAAGTCTAACACAAAAAGGAGAAGAGAGATTAAAAAGTTGATTAAGATTATTGGATTATTTTGTTGGATTTGGAGATACAAAAATGGGATGATGTATTCATTTAAAATCTTTGAGATACCAACAATACATCCATTTAGATCCTTCACTAATCTAAAAGGTTACGGTAGTATGTAACCAAAGCTTTCTTTGTTAGCATGTATTTTTTATTTTTATGGTTATTCACATGTGAAGTTCTGCACTTTTTGTCTTTTTCAACATACTGTAGTGGAAACTTGATTTGTCCTAATTCATGTAATATTGCCAACATAGACAAATTGACTCTATAGACTAGATCTTTTGCTGCTTCTTTTTTTTTTTATTTTTTTATGTTAACTTCCATTATGAAATAGCTTATCATCAAATTGAGGTGTTGCAGCTTGCTGTTTCTTTTTGAAACTTCAGAGTTAATAAATAACCCATTTCTTTCTTCACTGGGGATATATTCTAGATATGATGATTTCCTATTTGAGGCATTTGAATTAGAAATACTATGTTATGAATTTTATAATAATTTTTTATAAATATTTCCTGTACCAAGCACGGGTACTTTTTCTAGCCCATGCAAAGCCCACCTGCTATACATGATCTAGACCCTCAAGCGTGGCCTTTTTTTTTTTATTTATTTAAAAGCACTAAACTTGTGGGTTTCTCTATATTTAAGCTTGATTTATGCGGAACTTAGTTTTGTAGATTCAAACCGAAACTGATTAAAAACCTTCCACTATCAGTATTGTGATTGATTCGGACCGAAACTTAGTTTTGTAGGTTTTATGACTGTATAGAAGGACTTAATTTGTTGCATTGTTTTAATATATTTAATCGAATAATTTAGTCTTTGATGTAGCAAACTTATCAATATGGGGTTTTGAAGACAATTGGGAAATGGGCTATCAATACTAAAAGAGTACTTAATCTATAGGAAAGAAATGATAGCCCTCTACCCCGATTTTACGAAGACCATTGGATAACTATTTAGTACTTGATTATAGAGGGGGTATGTCTCTCCACCATTTTCATCATATGCATTTGTACGTTGATTTCTTTATATTGATACAGATTTTTTGTGCAGCGTGTGTTATATGTGCCTATTATAGTCTGCCAATGGCATATAGCAGGCCTACCACAAATGGAAGCAAGTTCTTCATCACTTATGTAAAGCAACCACGTCTAAATGGGCCATCCTTTATATATATCTCCTTCGTTTTTAAAGTCATCATTGTGGGTCCTTTCCTATTGATCTTTTTGTGCAATGTCAATTTTTTGTGGGCCTATCTACGTAAATTAAAGGGTATTTTACCAAAAATATAACTTTAGGTGGCAAATCCACCAAAAGGGGATTTTCATCATTTTTTTTATAAATTATATGGTATTAGGTATTGAATTCTTATGGACTTCTTTTTCTTTCCTCTCTCTCAGACTAAAACCTTTTGCATTTAATTTTAAAGAAACTGATCATAAAGTTTTTTTATATAAATTTTAATATTATGATTATTTTTCCCGTGCTGACCACGTGCATGTTTTTCTAGTAGAATAATAATTGGTAATTGATCAACACAATTATAGAAATTACTTGAGTTCAAGTAGGCCAACCATGCGTTTCTCAAGGCAAGTGAGCTCCTCCTCCCTTGCTTTCCCGGTCAGCCAAGATGAGAAATACGGTTTCGAAAGCCCTTTTTGGTTTTCTCGATCTTTTATTTGAAGAAAGGGACAAATCTGGGTCTATTACATGCTTCTGTGGGCCTACCTACTAATGACCACACTCAACATTAATGAGAATAGCCAAATATTATGCACTACTAATCCTATTCATTAATCACTTCAATAAAAAAATGGTCTTAATTAAATATCAAATTAATTAGAAACAGGACTTATAAAGTTTCACTCTAATTGAAAATAGGCCTTAATTAAGTTTCACTCTTAACTGAAATTAGGCCTTAATTAAATTTCAGTCCAATTGAAAATAGACCTGGCCAAATAACACTCTAATTGAAAATAGGTGTAGCCAAATTTGACTCTAATAGATATGGGCCATGACCGAATCTCATTGCAATAAATATGGGCATGACCACAAATCTTCTCTAATAGGAAATAGGGCCCTGGCCTAATTTTACTTTTAACACGAAATGAGCCCTAGCCAATTTTCAATCTAATAGTAAAAATAACCCTTACCAAATATGTTGTGCAATTTTTGCCAAAATTGCTTATTTGTGCAGTGCTTCATTATAAGCAGTTTGTCACTGTGACTATATGGTAGATAGATAGATCAATATTGTCGGCGATACAAGACCTCATAAAATGAGGGGACCACTACGGCCCCTTATCATAGTTACTTTTGCAAAATATATATATATTCTATCATTTTTCAATATTCTAGATTTTCTGATTTTTTTTTCAAAATTTTATTGACAATTTTTTCAAAATGCACCTAGCGCCACTATGCTATGTAGTGCCAGCTTCGTAGCAGTTTAGCGTCCACTACGCCCGGCGATACCGCGTTTTTCATCCTTGGTTACCAATCAAAGAAGATAAATGTTAAAGATGTTCTTCTTATGATTGTATTTATCTTGGCGTTCTTCTAATGATTGTATTTATCTTAGTTTTGTTTGTTTCACTTTATTGATGCTGCTATAGTTGAAAAATGGATGGGGAATGAGCTACTATTTTATTTTTATTATTTTCAAATGTTTTTAGTTTTTTTTCTTTTGCAAAAATGGAAAACTATTTTTTTCATGACATGATTCATGAATCATGATAAGATCTTATTTGACACATTCAACAATTTTCTGTATGATTTTGATTTTCAGAACGATGCCTTAAAAAAATTAACTATCTCAACCATTAACACTTCTTTTTTGTTCATTATGTATAAAATAGGAGCTAAATGAATTCATTGTAGAAAATTGCTGAATGCACTTAGGAAAATCCTTTCCCGGAGTTTTGTCTTTCACAGATCGAGGTTTCCCTCCATCCCACTTCCATAAGCCCAGTTTCTTGATTATACCAATTTATAAGGAAGGTTGTTAGCTAATTAATCTATAATGACTTGAACCGAAGATGATGCTCTCCTTGAAGTGTCTCTCCTTCGCAAATGCCACAATGCTTTTGTCTAATTGGTGTTGTAGGCGCACAAAAACTCACAGACCCGGGGGGGTGAATTTGCGGCCCACTGGATGAGGATGGAGGGTGCAGCTCCTCAATGATGATAGGAAAACTGCTGCCTCGAGCCTGAAAGGGGAAAAAGGAGAAGGTCAGAGGACCCTGGCTTGGGCAGCGCAGGGCTTTCCGATGCCATTGTTAGTTGCAGGTACAGGACTAGAACAGAGGTAGGAGATGGAGTTTGAGAGGAAATGGCATACCAGTGAGTGTGGTATTCGTTGGCCATCCTGCTTCTGGAGCTGTTGCTGTGTATACATAGAGGAAGAGAGGAGACAAGAGGGAGGCTCTGTCAGAGCCTGATCCCATAACAGCCCACTCTGCAGTCCCATCGGGCCTGACTTCTGGGCCCAGTCCCATCAGGCTATTCTGAGCCATGCACTTGGCAGGGGTGGATAAGGGGGAAGAAATATCCCCACACAAGGCCCCCCAGCTTTTAACTTCTTAGGGTACTCCAACCTCTTGGAAGTTTGAAAGCTAAATAGCCTGATGGTTTATCCGAGCTTGAGCAACACGACCTGCTGGCTTGTCACCAGAGGTGCAGTCCTTCGCCGTGTAGGCGGAAACTGGCGCGTAGCCGAGATGAGGGATGTAACTGGCTGGTACTATTACCGGAGCCAGTGTGATTTCTTCGAAGCTGGTGCCATCACCGAACTTGAATTTTTTTGACGCTGGTGCCATCACCGAGCGTGATTTTTCCGAAATCGGGACGTAACTGGCTAGTACTTTTACCGAGGCCAGTGTGATTTCTTCGAAGCTGGTGCCATCACCGACTTTGAATTTTTTCGACGCTGGTGCCATCACCGAGCGTGATTTTTCCGAAATCGAGACGTAACTGGCTGGTACTTTTACCGAGGCCAGTGTAATCTTTTTCTCGAGGCTGGTGGCATCACCGAACTTGAATTTTTTCGACGCTGGTGCCATCACCGAACGTGATTTTTCCGAAATCGGGACGTAACTGGCTGGTACTTTTACCGAGGCCAGTGTGATTTCTTCGAAGCTGGTGCCATCACCGAGCTTGAATTTTTTCGACGCTGGTGCCATCACCGAGCGTGATTTTTCAGAAATCGGGACGTAACTGGCTGGTACTTTTACCGAGGCCAGTGTAATCTCTTTCTCGAGGCTGGTGGCATCACCGAACCTGAATTTTTTCGACTCTGGTGCCATCACCGAGCGTGATTTTTCCGAAATCGGGACGTAACTGGCTGGTACTTTTACCGAGGCCAGTGTAATCTTTTTCTCGAGGCTGGTGGCATCACCGAACCTGGTTTTTTCGAAGCTAATGCACTTACACAAAGAATTAGAAAGCACAATAGAATTGCACCAACGTATCCAAACAGATGTAAAATACCTGATATTAACCATTGTTGAGAAATCCTTTAAGAACAAGACCCAAAAATCAAGACCCAGTAATATCACAAGAAGCCAAGGAAGTCTCGGATCTCAATGGACTGGTTGGAGTTGGTGATGCTGGCGTTGATTGGGAAGTGAGCGTAGGCGAATCTCATCTTGTAGCAGTAGCCCTTGGTGACGCCCGTGATGAGGTTCTGCACGTGGCTGATGGCAGTGCGAATGGCTGCCATGGTCTTCCGAGATCCGGACCAGGCAAGGACCTTGAGCTTCTTCTCTCCCTCGATCAGCTGAAAATCGAGGTTCAGATGCCTGAAACTCCTTGTGAGCTGGCCGCGAGGGCCTTCCACTTCCATCATCTTCGCTCGGACCTTCACCTTCGCTCCTGGGACGTCCATCGTCTGAGATGCCAAGATCGCCTTCATCTCGATCAGCACTTCGTTCCGTCTGCCGAAATGACAGACCCTGCCGATGCCGAAACGGACCTGCCGAGATGGAGGTCGTGCCGAGCTGGGGACGCTGTGCTTTTCATCTGCTGAGCTGGGGCCAAGCAGGGATGGTGACCAGCTGGGGTGTCTGCAACCGAGCTGGGGTTGCTGACTGACTGGCTGCTGAAATGGAGTTGCTGCCGAGATGGGAACCTGCTGAAATGGTGGACCTGCTGAGTTGGAGTGCAGTATTCTACCGAGCAGGTGGCCTGCCGAACTGGAGACGCCTGCCAGCGACCTCTGCCGAAATGGAGGACCAGCCGAGGCTAGACGTCTGCCAATGCTGGGGAGGACCGAACTGGAGACATCGTCATTGGAGGTCGTGCCGAGCTGCAGTTATCTGCCAAGCTTGTCCTGCTAAGAAGGGCCTGCCGATCTGGGAGTCTGCAGTGTCTGAAACCGAGCTGGGATGGACATGCAAAGCTGGAACCGAGATCGTCGTGCTTGGGAGGTCTGCCGAGCTGGGGCGACTGAGCTGGGAGATCAGCCGAACTGACGTTACTGCCGAAATGGGACCTGCCAAGCTGGGAGTCCGATGGGATGCAGAATTCAGCAGCTGGGAAAGGCAGCCGAACTGGGAACCCATGCCGAGCTTGGATATTTGCCAAACTGGCTTGGCTGTGGAAACATACCTGCTGAGAAGGATAGCCGATCTGGGAGTCTGCCGAGATGGGAAGTCTGCCAGCCAGAGACATAGGCCGAGCTGGGAGAGTTTCCACGGACTGCTCTGCAGAGATCGTCCTGCTGAGCTGGTTGGAGCTTGCCGAAATGGGATATTAGGATGAACTCATTGCTTGAATCGCTCCCGTCGGCGCTTTGGATCATGAGGCCCTCGGTCATCGTCAAGATCGAGGACTCCACAGCTGCTCCAGAGATTTCCACGTTAACCGTCTTTGAAAATGGCAGCTCCAGCGCCTTAACAGAAAACCCAAGTTCAAAACAGCTCGTCCCTCTCAGGCTCTTCGAGGCATGGTGCATGGTGTTTCGGGAAGATGGCTTTTTGATTGCGTCCCCACAAACGGCGCCACTTGTAGGCGCACAAAATCTCACAGACCCGAGGGGGGGGGGGGGGGTGAATTTGCGGCCCACTGGATGAGGATGGAGGGTGCAGCTCCTCGATAATAAAAGGAAAGATGATAGGAAAACCGCTGCCTCGAGCCTGAAAGGGGAAAAAGGAGAAGGTCAGAGGACCCTGGCTTGGGCAGCGCAGGGCTCTCCGATGCCTTTGTTAGTTGCAGGTGCAGGACTAGAACAGAGGTAGGAGATGGAGTTTGAGAGGAAATGGCATACCAGTGAGTGTGGTATTCGTTGGCCATCCTGCTTCTGGAGCTATTGCTGTGTATACATAGAGGAAGAGAGGAGACAAGAGGGAGGCTCTGTCAGAGCCTGATCCCATCACAGCCCACTCTGCAGTCCCATCAGGCCTGACTTCTGGGCCCAGTCCCATCAGGCTATTCTGAGCCATGCACTTGGCAGGGGTGGATAAGGGGGAAGAAATATCCCCACACAGGTGTTCTGTTGCCATGTTTCATTTGCTGTAATGAATTGAACTTAAAAGTTTTTTCTGTACCCGTTCTTGATTTTAGATCCAGCTGTGTTTTGCAGATTCAGAATTTGGCACTTCGTCTAGAAGTGAATCTAAGCTTCTGGTAAAGAAGCAAAGGTATGAATTAATCTCACCAGCATCCAATAATTACGGAGAATGTGATAGATGCCTCGACTCAAAGCTGTTTTGAGTTCTGATCGTGTAAATCCCATAAGATACTGTCATTTTAGAAAGGGGAATTT
The DNA here is from genome assembly GCA_028538565.1 of Umbellularia californica. Classification (NCBI taxonomy): domain Eukaryota; kingdom Viridiplantae; phylum Streptophyta; class Magnoliopsida; order Laurales; family Lauraceae; genus Umbellularia; species Umbellularia californica. Next base: position 70,278,528 of record JAPQWN010000002.1, on the reverse strand, counting down.
CCAAATTAATCCCACCTTACCAATGAGACAACCCCAATGTTATTCTTAAGTGTCTCATAGATTATGCTGAACCAGCACTCGCACAGTGGAAAGGCATACTCCCAGTGCATGAAAGAGGCCTTTACTCTTAGGAACCACTTCATGAGCCCAGTTTGTCTTTGAGTTTTTTTTTTTTTTTACTCAAATTCTAATGATTAATTGGCCATTTTGATTTAGGTTCTTTTTATTTTTTATTGTCTCAACGTCCTTCAGCAATGTTCTTGAAGTTAGATTGGGTAACCAAAATTAATTTCCTTCTGCAGCAATTGAGGGACTCCCAAAAGTCAGAAATTCCTTTAGGGGAGTTTAAGGGCATGTTTGGCTTCATCCTAGGGAAGTTTCATTTTGAGAATGAATGAAGAAAAACTTGTTTGTCAGGCATTTTGTGAGAGAAAAATCTAGAGAGAGGGGGTAAGTGATTTTTAGATGCCCTGAAAAGGGAGAGACAATGCCTTTCAAACAAGTTTTTTTCATTCATTCTCATAATGAAACATTTTCAGAATGATGCGAAACAGGCACTAAACCTGCCCCTTTAACCCAAATATTGTAGTCAGCCAGAACCATGTGAATATTAAGATAATGAGCTTTGGTTAAGAGTTTGTATGTGATACCTTTTGGCCACAAGGCATGGGTCAAATGGGCCGTGTCATAACTCCACCTTGGGCATTTCAATACTTGGCCATCATTATTATCAAAATCCTACAATACATATCTGAATCCTATGATTCACATCGAATCCCAAGGATAAATAAAGATCTGTCTGTGCAACAAATTCCATTGCACATGAATTTTAGGGTTACTGTGTGAATCTTATAGTCAAGTGATTTGGCCATCATTGCCACATCCAAGAGGTTAATATTGATATTGTTTTTGTTAGTTTTTTTATTTTTGAAAGGTTATTTAATATTGAATCTTTTATGAATTTTTGCGATTTTGAGAAGGCTTTAAAGATAAATAAGGCATACATATATTGCCTATGTTTTTTAAACACGCTATTAAATGAGGGGAATCAAAACAATGTAAGGTTCATGACCTCTTTTTTTAATTTTTTTTTAAATAGAACAAAAAAAATTTATAACTTGTTTATTTCCTAGTAATATTAATATCCTAACCATATTTAACTATCCACACATCATATATGATATATTATTATTTTTTAATAATGTTCTCCGTATAATTGTATCATAGTTTTTTCGTCATTATATTGATGTTGTTATGGATGAAAATTGAATGGATTATCTTTAAAAAAAATGAATGGATTATGAATAACTACATTTTTCCCTTTTATTTTTATTTTTTTATTATCTTTTATTCATTTTTATAAGAAAGATAAATAATCCTATGATTTGCAATATGATTCTGATGTTTGGGAACAACGGACACCCCTACTATAATTAAATTTTCTTGCATTCGATTTTACCTTAAGGGCCTAATTGGAAAGTCAGAACAATAATAACAAATATGATGATGGATTTTAAATTTGCCTTTTTACTCATTTAGGGGCTTCAAAGTAGTTTTCGGGGAAGCCAAGGACAAAGTTCTCTTTCTAAACTACTGCCAATAATCCCAAGGCAATGTTTATTTGTAAGTGTTAAAATAAAATTTTGTGGTAAAGTAATCTAAGCCCCCAAAAATTTAGCTTTACCCTAGTTGGTTGGTCAAAATGAGTGGGAAAAGTAAAGTTTCAGCCATTAAAAGTTTACATTTACTATGCTTGATGGAAAAAAAGTCTACCTCATGAAGGACAAGTGGTTCCTTTACCACTTGACTTCTCTTCTTACCTGACCTATTTGGCTTTGTTTGATTCTAATTGCCCTTTGTTTTTTTTTTTTTTTTTTTCCTCTTTTTGTGTATCTGTCAAGAATATGGTGATTGAATTCAAATGACAGGTTTGATATAGATTATGGGGTAAGATTAGTTTTTAGGAAATCAATTTTGCTTCATATAGAGTCATATAGCATGCCCTCACCTTTTATTTAAATGATTGGAACAAATTTTTCTTTCTTCCCGAAAATATCTTAGTTCAATCATTTAGATTCTCCATTATAGTATATGTGAATGAGAGTAATGCCTTACCTTGTTCACAATCTCTACCTTCTAGGAAGGTGTAGCGGATTCACACAGCTTGTGGCAGTTTATGATCAGCCGCAATCTGAAGTGGCCTAACACAAGTGTAAAGAATCTTTACTCCTCTAATTACTAGAATTTTTGCTCTATTTGATGCAGTGTCATCTGTCATTCAAGTCAGGGTACACCTTTATCATATTTAATTTTTCCACCTACATCAGATGGTCTAGGTATTTGCGTGGCCTAGTTTTGGTTGACTTCATTAGTCATTACTTTTGATGACGGTTCCCATTAATGATCATAATTGATCTCTCTCTAAGTCAATTGAGGAGATTTCTTTAAAACTACTTATTTTAAGGCCTACTGAAAATCCACATATTCTTTTTATTTAATGATCCTAGCGACATTTCCTTCATAGATCCTCTAATTCATTTTTTCGCCATGATCCCATTCCATGGCCAAAGGTTAATTTTACATAATATTTGGCTTTTACTTAGAACATTCCCCTATACCAACCTAAAATAGATTCTTACAAATGGACACGGGACTGTTAGAAAAAAAAAGGACACAGTAGCTGCAAAGATAGCATGATATGACAACAAAGATGGGACGAATGAGTGTGGAGTTACTATGATTGAAGAGATTCTCAATTGTTTCATCCATAAACCTATAAGGGAAGCAAATAAGGAAAATATTGTTTCTTTAAGATTATTGAAGATTGAGATTTTGTTAGAAAGGTCTACTAGAAAAATGCATTAGCATTAGCCCTCGATGTAACCAAGTTCCAAATGAAATGACGAGGAATGTGCATAGACGGTTAAGGAGGCAAAGTCATCTCATGTAGGGGCTTTTTTCTTTGGAGGTATTTCTGAAAAGAATTTGAAATGTTGGGAATGATGTAAAAGTTGTCTTCTCACCTTTTCAAATGTTGTGTTTCATTGCTGGAATTCTGTATACCAATCCACTTGAAAAAGTTACTTTTAGCCTTTGGGAGTCTCGGAATTCTAGAATTCCAAATGCTGTTTCATTGCTAGAATTCTATATACTATCCACCTGAGAAGTCACTCTTAGCATTATAATACTCAGAATTCTAGTCTTGCAAATGCTGGATGGGCCAGGGGCATTTGGAATTCTACTTGGTGGCAGCATTGGGAGCATTTCATTTCCGTTATTTATTGCTATGTTGGAGCCTTGCAGCATGTTATTTATATTTTTAGGTAATTGAGTGCAGGACAACTGCATTCTGAGGACCCTAGCTAGGAATGTGCTTGGATTGCCACAATTTCCAAGCAATTCACCTAACCTGAATTGTTTTAAAACAAAAAGGATCCATGATCAGTTATTTATTATAGTGTTGAGAGATTTTGGTACTATAAGAATCAACTTTGATAGGATGCTTAGCCTCTAATCAGCTCCTTTCCATTCTGGCTGACTTGAAATGTAACAATTTCTAATTTGGGAGGGAAAACAACCAATCTACCCACTTATCCGTGGGCATAAAGGAAAGGTGCTTGTTTCATGATTGGTGTGAAATTTGAATTCATATATGTCAATGTTGGATGCATGGAATTGACAACTGAATAATAAAAAGCTCTGAAAAGCATTCTAACTTATGTAATTTTGAATTTTGATAGCAATCACGGCCTTTTATTTTCAAATATCTAAAAATCTCATGGGGCCTGTTTGTTGGACTTAGAATTGAATACATAAGAACATAGAGATTGACTACATATGAATCCATAGTCAAATGAGCTCCACCAAAGGATTAGCAAAGAGCTGAATTCTTGCTGACATGGGGTTAGGGGAGGTGAGAACGTAAATCTAGACTCATAATCTTCATTTTTTTTTAATTATTTTGCCATAATTAACATAAAGAACACTCCCAACATTTATTGGTTTTTTTAAATCTTTTTCCCAACACCATCCCACCACCTATCTCTCTCTCCCTCTCCAAGGAACCTCTACAGAACCACTAAGGCCTATAAAGGTCTAGCGTCAACTGTGGGACCTCTACAATACCTATCAAGGGATTGTTGACAGATAATATGTATTGATTAGTTATAGTGTATTAGTGATTTGGCAGATAATTGCTACTGCATGTATATGAAGGCTCATCCATCATGGATGCGGGATCACCTTGATTTCCCTAAAATTGTAGACACTATGAAACGGGTTAGTAGGAACACTTTGAATTCTATAGTAGAAATCTTAATTCTCTGGTGATGATGATGATGCAAGAATACTGCATTATTTGGTGCAATGTAGTAGGAGAAAAACATCCCATATAATTCATTTTCCCCCTTTCCATCCCAAATCATAATCTTCATAGTTGGAATTACAAAGAGGGTAATATAGAATCCCACAAAAGAAGGACAACTATGTATTCTACCAAAATGTTCAAACCAATTACTAATTTACAATTTGATGTACATCTAATCCAAAAGCACCCTTATGTAAGCTAAATAAATGAAAACAAGATCCAATTTGAGTAGAAACTTACCATCCTGAGTCACATTTGGATAATCAGAAGCACTCAATGTGATGAACCAATCCCAATCGTTATTAATTCTAAGCAACTGTTGCTCCTTGAAGTATGGAAGTTTTGTTTGTTTGATTCTAGAAGCTGATTGTGTCAAACGGGTTCTTGTCGTTTTGTTCTAATCACCACCAAAATTTCCTTTTTGTCATGTACGTATTAGAATTTCTTCCACCATTTTCATTGTTTTCTTTTATCTGTGAAGGATCGAAGAGGTGTTCCTGTTTTGAGGTTTTTGATGAGAATCAGAGTTAAGTAGATGATTGTTTTGACTCATGTTTCTTTTATTCTCAGTTTTTATTTATTTATTCCCTCACTTGTTCAAGGAAGAAGTTGGGTTTGCTTAGTTTGTGATTATAAATTGGTTTTTGATGGTAAAGATGAAGATTTTCTCTATTCTGGATGGGAACAGTGAGGGTTTTTTGGGATGACTAAAGGGTTTTTATGGAAGTCTGAATTTACTAAAATGTTGGATCCCTATATTATTGCTGGCATGAAATTAAGGGTGGTAGATAGGGGCCAAGCTATGAATATTATTATTATACCTTTCTAGGACTGTAAGAAATTTTTTAATATACCTTTCCAATGCAAACAAAAAGATCCATAGTAAATTGAGGAATCATCCAGTTTCTATGAAATGCATGTTTTCTTCAATACTCTATTTACATCATTTTTAATCTATTGTATTGGAGATCATCTTTCCAAAGAAATCTTGAAATGAGAAGTACCCACAGATTTCTACTTTGAGTTGCATGTTTTATTCAATAATTTGTTAGCTGGACATGCTTGTTATTCATTTCCTATATTATTTTGATTCCATTTCCTTATAAGGAAAGTTATTATTTCCCTTTAAAAAAAAAACTCTCTTGTTTTCTTTCAACAACTGAAGACGTAGAATCATTCGTCTTCCTTTGTCTCTAGTCTGTATTCCTTCTCTATTCGACGCAGTCATCTTCTGTTTTCAGTGTAAACCGTAGGTACATATAATTCATATGTTTGTGTAACTCTTCTATTTCATATTTATCTTTGAACTTGCCGAACATGTGTTTTTTTTTTTTTTTTTTTTTTTTTTGTAGTATATGCTACAAAAACTACCAATCGCAGTTTTAGGTTTCAACGAATAATATTTATGCGACTTTGTAGTCATGTAAATAGATCACGTACAAAGCATATGAATAAAAGACAATTCATGTATTTTAATTCCCATACATATCTATAGATGTGGAGGATCTTGTGGGGCTTGGTTGTCTTTAGAATCTTCATTCTTTTGCATCTCTCTGTTTCATGGCCTGGGTTGAGTCTTAAGAATATTCATCGATTTAATAGTGTTACTAGTGAAGCCCTGCACGTGAATATATGAAAAAAAATTATAGCTAACACGGTTATTTATTATATTCTGGATAAGCAATCCGCATTGCTAGATTAAAATACTTTGAAGTATTGTCATTAAAAAGGATATATGAAATCTAAAGAAATGATGATCTTAAAAATACTTACTCATATTTGAAAAGAAAGAAGCATTAAAATATATGTCAAAGTAAGGCTTATTGCGTCATAAATTGAAAATACATGATCAAAAGAGAATTTTGATTTTCAAGAAGAAAAAGAGGAAGTCTTACAATGTTTCATCTTTTGAAAATTTGTAACGTACATATCTGTCTCTATTGATAAATTGTGGAAGCATTTTGAAACACAATAGATAGTAGTACATCATGACATCAGTAGACAAAATTTTCGTAATGCCCTGATCCACTTTAGATATGGTACTTACATAAGTCATATATCGATCTCTAAGGATAACAATATTGATTGAAGTTTGAAATAAATTTTTTTACAATAGTACGCTTTGCAAGAGTACTATATTCTGTTGCACATTTCACATTGAACATCAAATTAAGATAGTTGGCAGTGGTCCATGGAATTTGAAAGCTTTCCTCCCTTTCGCAACAAAATGAGTTGCAAAATAAAGAAAAAAAAATGAAAACATGCTTATCAACCATTCCCTAGAAAACAAGTAGAATGAAAATAATAAGCTATTATATCATTGGACATGTAGAAAATATGAGAGTTCACAAGCCATCTCACACTTGAAAGTTGTTATAAAAACCCATAAGAAATAAAAGAGTTGTGGTACTTTTCAAATGGTGGAAGAATTAGAAGCAACAAAAGATAGAAATACTTGCTTAGGGATATTCAATAGGTGATCAGTATGGAAATCAAATAATATTATTTACCCTCAATGAGAGGCTCTTACTTGTTTTCTAAATGGAAAGAAGTTGGTGGGAGTGGCCAAAAGGCTTCCTGTATAAGGGACTCCGGTTTAGTTTGGAGGGTTAGGGGATGGTTGGTTCTCTTTTGAGTTCTTTGTCTCATGGGATTTTTTCCCTTCTATATGTTGAACCTTTCTAACTGAAGGGGTTTCTCTACTATTCCATGTTTCTTGGTGTAATAAGATTTTTACCATTTGAAAAGAAAATGGAGCCCATGTTTCTTTCATTAAATCAATGATCATAAAGATCTAGAAATATTGTGTTATTCTTTATTATTTACTAACAAATTACTTCAAACATCTAATAGGTGAGTTAGATTTTAGAGTATGATAGTGCAACAACAATAATAAAAAGATTGTCCAGCTGATACAAGAGTGCACGCAGAAAATGCACATTAGATAGTCAGGAATTTTTTTTTTTAAAAGTACAGCTCCATATTTTTATTTCATTATTTTCCTACCAATTTACGTCTTACAAAACTTAGCAAAGGTTATGGCAAGTCTTCAAGTTTACTCCACTTAGTGGACTTCTAAATGAAGTTGCATTTTGGGTTTCTAAATTATGGGTTGAGTATGATTAATACAAGCATAGTTAGGAATATGCAAAGGACTTAAATATTGTAGCAAAATAGATTGTTATCAATTGCCATCATTTGTAGTAATGTGGAAATAGAAAATAAAAATAGTTAGATTTTGTTTTGTGGATACTTTCGACTCTACATCATTACAGGCACTAACCTCTAATACCAGACAAAAACGTACAAACTATGTTAAGAAGATCTTAGGCTGCAGCCTCTTACTCTGTATTTATTAGAGCCATTCTCTTTCTCAAATACTCTAAAAGTAATAGAGATAATAGTCCAAACATTAGTTTTCATGTAGATGAAAAGGCAAATTGATATGCAATTAACCTCCAAACCTGAACACACTTTCCAAAAACACGCTATTAATATAAGAATGAAGTTACTTTATGTTCTATCATAGTCGGAAAGAACTTGAAATAGCATCTTGGAAACTGCCGCAACAAGGTGGATTGTAAAGTTTCCCTCTCAATACTGATCACTCCAGCAGTTCACCATGCTGAATCCAAATCATATAAAAAAGGACAACATTGGGACCCAAATCTAAGGAACGGATAATCATTGCAATCAAATCGCATCAAATAGCACAAAATTCACATCAAGACAGAAAGGGAAGAATTATCAAAATAAGAAAAGGAGATTAGCAAAACTCACTAGTCGAATGGTGAGAAAGAGTTTTGAACGATAATAAATCTACAAGCTGTAGAAACACCACTAACAAAGCCCTAGATCTTCAATTGAGAAAGAGACCTAAAGATGTTTTGAGGGGGATCCTTGGAAAATTGACTCATGCAATTCTTTGAGAGCATTCCAGGCGGTGTAGAGAAGTAGAAGAATTGAGAGGGGGAAAGGAAATGAATAGTGGAGAGGTTTTCTTCGTTTTCTTACTTGCAACTAATTGGGCCCACACCCACTTGGCAAGCATGCATCTTCTGATTGCATCTAGGTGGACATGAGTTGGGTTTCTAAGTGGGCCCCACAAGTGTGTAGAGAATCTTTCAAGCAGCACACTTTCTTCTCTTTTATAATAAGGGTGGGTTTCTAAGTGTTAGTGCCACATTCCAATGAGCACTTGTTTTGTATTGTCAATTCCGTGTCAAAGAGTCCAAGACATTGCCTCTTAAGTTTCACAAGGAAGATCAAGTTTGAAGGCAGAAGTTCTAGTCCTGGAAGGCCTGGATTTATCCAGGAAGAACTCCATGTGTGCTAACCAACCCTCTCTCAGGTATTTCAAACCCGGACCATCCTATAGATCCCTTGGAAAATACCTTGTATCTAATCAATTAAAACTTATCCTAAATTTCAGAGGGTTTGGTGACCTTCCGGTCACCTGGCGGCTAGCCGCTTTGCACATTACGGTTAACCGCCAGGTAACCGAAATCCCACGGTTACCTTTCCAGTAAGCTGTTTTTCCTATCATGGATTTCGGCCAGCTCCACGGTTACCTCGCGGCTAACCGAAGAGTGGTTTGCGGCTAACCGCAGGTGACCGAAGTCCTGCGGTCACCTTTCCAGAGAGCAAACTCTTTCTTTGTCAGGATCTTCGGTCACCCTTTCGGTCCCCTTAAGGCTAACCGCCTGGAGCTTTACGGCTAACCGCAAGCAACCGTAAGTCTTACGGTTTGTTTTCCGAGAGCTATTTTTTTCCTGTCATTCTTGCGGTCACCTTTACGGTCACCTCACGGCTAACCGCCAATGGCACCCGCGGCTAACCGTGAGCTGACCGCTTTCAAAAATATATCCGTTGGCTCAGGGATTTTGAAAAGGGGCTAGCCGCCAGTTTTAGAGGCTAACCGTAAAATCCATCCGTTAGGATTTTTCTATAAAGCTGTAGCTTGTTTTACTGTGCATTCTAAGGACCTAAGGGCAAAGCCTTGCTTGCTACTTTCTTCCCATCCATTGTAGGCTCCCAAATCCCTTTCAAAACACTTATGTGCTTGACTTAGGTTAACCCTAGAGCTCTTTTAGCTCCATGATGAGTGTCTTGTTAGGGAGTGCATCCTCTAGGGTAGTTTACACCATGAGAGACTCATCTGTGTAACCCTAGAAACCAAATCCTCTGAACCCTGGTTGTGAAACATATTGGAGGCATTCTTCTCAACACCAAGAGGTCAACAAGAGGTGCAAGCTTCGACTACGGTCAAAGCTCCATAGAACACTTCAACTATCATCAAGGCAAGTGTTCACCCCACTTCAAATTTCTTCAATATATGTATGATGTTGTAGATGTTTAGATCTGTGTGACTAAACTCTCTACAATGATATAAGGAGGAGTAGATCTGTGTGATTGAACCTCTGTAACAAAAATGACGTAGAATCACAACTTGTGTAGTTTGATTCTTTTATAGTGGAACCGAGGGTCTGTGATGGAACGCGCTCCGAGGCGCCGTGGGGCGGCTACCGGGGTCGGCGGAACGTGGGAGTCCGTCGGGTCCGGCCCTTTCGCGCCCTGGCGGGCCTGAAGCGTGTTTCAACATTTTTTTGTGTGGGTGTGCCAGATTTTCTATTTTACTTGGAATTACAAGTGGTAATCCGGAGATCAACCTTCGCAAGTAAAAAGGAAATCAACTTCTTTCAAGTTTTCCATTGCACAAATATTTAAGAAAAGAGACATTTTCTTGGTTTGCCGTGAAAGGCGATTTTGTTTGGCATTTATAGCCGATTTTGGCGTTTATAGCCGATTTACAATTCTCATCAATAATGAAAGACAAGAGTTGTGATTTTTGTCTCTTTTAGAAAAATACAAACTACAATGAAAAGCAAGAAAAGGAGGATCTAACTTCTCAGGAGATTGTGGGGGACTCGTTCAGATTGACGGTCGCAAGCCATGTATGGGCTTCGCCATCATCCATGCAGATGAGAACAGAAGATGCTCTTGATTCGCTTGGCTTGGCTATGACCTCAGGTTTTTGGAGGACAAAGACCAAGAGAAGGTCCTATGTCCAATAAAAAAGCTAAGTAGACGGGCTGAAAAGCCACGTCTAAGCCATTGGAGGCAGCGAGAGAAGGCAAGGACCTTGGGGGGGGGGGGGGGGTGCCCCCTAAGGGACTTTTGTCACCTTGTAGTGGTGGCCGGTGCAGAACTTCAGCAGAGTTTTTCTCTCTTTTTCTTTCTCTGGATACGAGCTCTGGATTCTTTCCGATCGATCGATCTCAATTTTCTGATCCCGATTTCAATGGAATGCTCTCCTATTTATAGGCTTTTGGTAGCCATTTAGGAGAGTTTATGGGCTTTAATGGCTTTAATGGGAGGAGTTACAAGATTTATTTCTTGATTTTGTAACTCCTTTTTCCTTGAATCTGATTGGCCGATGGAGATTAAGGGCTTTTAATCACCTTAATTACCATAATGGGAGGAGTTTCATGGTTTAAATGCCATGAATCAATTGACTTGTAACTCCCAAATGCTTGCTTCTGATTGGGCCGTCCAAAGAAATGAATTAATGACTGCAATAAAGCTAGTCAATTAACCACATTAATTGGTCGCTGAGCAGTCGAAGAGTCGCGGGCCGTGCCGTGTCTTCTGGAATTCTTCTGGCGATGATCATCGATGGATCTTCATGCTGATCGACATCGGATGAACATGTAACTTCAGACATTGATAGCTAAGAGCGGGCCGGTGACATCTGTCTTGTCGATTTCTCGATCGGTCGGACAGAAAGAGCACTTTTTTTGGTCGACCGGTTGGCGATCTTGGAGCGATCAATGATGATTTTATGCTTTTGGAAGTTGACCCGTGATTTTGACGGATGTCGGAGGATATGAGTCAATTTCAAGCACTAAAAATCACATTTTCAGGAAACCACAGGGGCCAAAGTGCGCGAAACGCGAAAAAAGACGGAAAAACGGGTCACCGGCGGAAAATCCGGTGACCCGGACTTCCATGGTCGCCGGCGACCATGGGCCGGCGACCATGGGCCATGGTCGCAGGGGCCTGCGACCTTGGGGGAATTTTTCCCTTCGGAGCCCGTTTTGCGGTCGTTTTGAGGTCTTTTTCGTCGCCGTTTTCTTCTGTATTTTTCCTGACATTTCTTCTCATTTATTGGCTTGATTTCCCTGTAGAAAACCTGATGAGAATCCTTGCACTTTTAGAGTGCAAAGTTTCCAATTTTCCGGGAAAGCCGAAGACTTTGTCGCGTAGAGCTGCTGATTTTCCGCCAGAAGTTGAAACTTGGTCAAACGATGTCGGAATGACCTGAAATTTGAGGTGAAGCCTCCTGAGCAATAAATAAGACCAACCGTAGGCTTTTGTTTGAGTTTTGAAGCCGTTTGGGGTCCCATCGATGCTTCACTTGATTTTGCTGCGGGGAAAATGCCGAGCTTTGATGTGCGGTCAAACGATGTCCGATTGACCTGAAATTTGACAGGGAACCTATTGGAGTCATTTTGAGATGATCCACAGGCTCTGTCTTGGAAACCATGGTCCCGGGGAGCTCCGCCGCCGGTAGGCTTGATTTTCTTTCGGAGCGTCGAAACCTGGTCAAACGTTGTCGGAATGACCTGAAATTCGACGTGCAGCCTTTTGGAAGCATGTTGAAGCCACTCATGCACTTGGTTTGATGAGCGAAGGCTTCGGTGGTTCCCGCCGCCGGGAGGCTTGATTTTGCTGCTCGAGCATTGATGGAGGGTCAAACGTTGTCGGTTTGACTTGAAATTTGACATGGAGCCCTTTTGAGACATGCTGGAGTCATCCGTAGGCTCTGATCGAAGTTTTGACGTCTCCGATGATGTCGCCGCCGGGAGCGCCATTTTAGCTGTCGGAGAAGCGAAGTTAGGCCAAATGATTCTGAAATGGCCCGAAACTTCATGTGTACTCTTCTCTTGGCTATCTTGAAGGATCTTGCAGTTTTTGTTTGATTCTGACAAGATTTGATTTTTTGGAGAAGTTGCATTGCCTATTTATGGCAGGTTGCGACTTCATGCAGCTTTCTTGATGTTGAAGAGGCAAAGTGACATTTTTGGTGTCAACAAATGCCCCCTCGAGGTACAGCGACGAGTTGCTTGACTTTTGTAGTCGATGTGCCTCGAAGAGATTTTTGAAGGAGAGCTTGTGTCTTGACCAAGAGTCTTTGAGCAATCCTTCCTTTGGTAGAGTAGCCTTTGAGCTTCCAGGGGAATTTTATGGTACTGAAAGGAATCAAATACCATCTCGAGGCAAAGTTTTGAAGATGACATCAGGGATGTGGATTTGGGCTTTTGTTTTTGACCTTGTGACCTAACAAGCTGTATGTGGCAGGTTAAGGGGTCGGGTTTTGGTTTTGATCTTGTGACCTAACAAGCTGTATGTGGCAAGTTAGGGGACCAGGCTTTGGTTTTTGGTCACTCTTTGGGACTGTGTGGGTCCATTGGAGTGGTTTGGATTTTTTTTGTGGAATGTCAATTTCAAGATTTTGGCTCAATTTGGTTTATGAGGCTGGATGGTTTGATTTTTGGAAGCTCATGGGGCTTGGAATTTTTTTGTATGGTTCAATCAACTCAAAAGAGGCATGGAACCATTTTTGTATGCTCTTGGTAAGAGGGATTTTTTTCTGACTAAAAGCCCTTTTTTTTTTTTTTTTTCTTTTTTTTTAGTGCCTAGGTGGTCAAACCTGGCTCATATGGGCTAGCCCATGGGACCTTAAGCTTTTTAGGATGGCTTAGATCTCATGTGGGGCCATTTTTGTAAAGAATATCTAAAGATATCTCATTTGGATAGAGAATATCTAAAAATATCTTTATGGGAGAGAATCTCTCATATTCCCTTAATTTGGGAGAGAATATCTCAAGGTATCTTTCTTTTTGGGAAAAAATCTCCAATATCTTTTTTTTGTTGGAGAGAATCTCTCACTTGATTGATTTTGGGAGGAAATCTCTCAAAGACATCTTTCTTTTTGGGAAAGAATCTTTCTAATTCCTTCTCTTTTGGTAAGGTTACTAATTAGTAACACTTACCTTTCTTCTTTGTTTCCTTCTTTGATTTGCTCTCTCCTATAAAAGCAAAGGAAGGTAGGATCTCTTGCTCTTATTGCTTTCTTTTGCAACAATCTCAAGAGAGCTCCAAGACCAAGAGTTCTTCTTCTTCAAGGATCTTCAAGCTTTTTCCTTCTTCTTCTCCATTAATGGCTTCAAGTAAGTTTTCTCTCTTTTTCTTTCAAGAAAACTTTATGTAGAGAATAGGGTGGTAAAAAAAGAAAGTTTCTCTTCTTCTTTTTTTTTTTTTTTTTTTTTTTTTTTTTTTTTTTCTTTCTTTTCTTTCTATTCTTCTTCTCTTTTTTTTTTCTTTTCTTTTCCACGTGATTTCTGTTTTTTTTTTTTTTTTTTTTTCACGTGTGTCTCTTTTCTTTTCTTTTTCTTTCTTTTTTTTTTTTTTTTTTTTTTTTTGTGGGCCGTACGGACAGATCCGTACGGATCTGGTCCGTACGGCCACGTGGCCTGTGGGCCACGGCCTGATGGGCCTGATATATATATATATATATTTTTTTTTCTTCTTTTTTTGAGAAAGTTTCTTCCTTTTTTTTTTTGTTCTTTTCTTTCTCCCCCTTTTTTTTTTTGGAAAGTTCCCCCCCCCCCCCCCCCCCGTTTTTTTTTCTTTTCCAACCTTTGCAGGTGGTTCCTCCAGAACGAACAAGGGTAAAGAGCCTGCTACAAGCGTACCTCGTCGATCCGCCAGATCTTCTAATGTGGCCGTTCAGCAGGCCTGGGAGAAGGTATGATTCTTCCTTTTTCGTTTTCTGCTTCTTTCATGGGGCTTTCCATGTTCTGATTTGTTTTCTCACCCTGCTGCTGCTCTTTTTTTTTTTAGCAGAGGATGAAGACTTGGCAATGCCTGAGGTTCCGACCGATGAGGCGGTGATGGAGCCGGTTATGGCATCTGAAGAAGAGCCGAGGGACTCTGGAATGATTCCAGAATCTCCAATTGGTATAACTTCTTTCGCTTTCTCTTTTTTTTGTGCCTGCGACTTGATTTGCTAACATTTTTCTTGTCAGCTGACTCGCCACAAGATTCCGATGACTTTGAACCATCAATGGACGCAAATGTTGATGATGCTTCCGATGAGTTCATGGAGGAAGAGAGTGTTCCGCCAGTCGTCGAAGAAGGTACTTTGTAGTGATGACCCTGATGGTTTTTTTTTAACAGGATCATATTCATACCTTTTTGTGTTTCATTTGCAGGTTTTGAAGTGACAGAAGAGAGTCCATCGCTTTCTTCAGAACCAGAGCAAGGGATGCCAGAGGTCGATCCGGAGGTAGAGACCAGTTCTGACATGATTGAGGAGATGCCTCGTGTTGAGATTCCCTCTCCAGTGGCTCCAAGTGGAAAGAGTTCTTTTGTTACTCTTCCAATGGGTAATGACATGAGCAGCCGATCAACGGAGAAGGGTGAATCTTCATCCAGTTCGTCTCTTCAATTTGCGAAGAAGGTGCTGGCTCGGGTTTTGAGTTCTTGGATCAAGACTCTCTTTTCTGGACATTTGGAGGCAGGATTTGGCATGATCCCACATGTACAGGAGATTCTCACTGATACCGAAGAGGTTGGTCTGGATGTCACAAGTGCCAGGGCGATCGTTGATAGGATCATTGCACTGGGTGACAAGTGGTTTGAGACCATGGATTTCCCTGACGACCAATTCTTCAAGGAGATGTTCTTGGACCCTGCTGATAAGGCTAAGTCTGACCTGAATGAGGCTACACAAAGCAAGAAGCAGCTAGTTCGGGAGAAGAACAAGGAAGAGCTAGCCATCATCGGATTGAGGCATGACCTTAACGTCCTTGATAGGGAAGTTGAGGAGGCCAGGAAACGTCTTGAGCATTTGAAGGCACAAGTCGATGCGAAGTGGGCTGCTATAACAGAGGCTCGTGACAGGGAGAGTACTCTGATTCGCAGGGTTGCAGATGCCGGTCAAGTTCTTGAGAGGAGGACTCTAGAGAACGAACGATGGCAAACTGCTGGGGAAGAGCTTCCCGGTGTAAAAGAAGGGTTACGGCATTCGCCAGCATCTCATGGCAAGTTCCTGAAGAAGCGTGCCTTGGAAACTCTGACGGCTGATGCCAAAAGTTTGCTTGAGGAGCTGAAGCTTTGGCTGGAGACCATTTTTGGCTGAGCTCCTGATTTTTTATAGCAGAAACCATTCTTCTTTTTTTTTGGTACCACATGTATTTTTTGGTACTTCTTTTTTGTTTTTTTTTTCCTTACGCTCACTCAAATCTTTTTGTGATGAAAGCGATTGCTAAATGGGGTTTGATCAAAAGTTTTGTCATTTTGTGAAAATCTTTTGTCAAATGATTGTTTTGGTAGGGGAAACGAATTTGGCATGAAAGCCGGATTTTTGTGGCATTTACAGCCAGTTTTGACATGAGAGTCAGGTTTTTTTTTTTTTGTGTGGCATTTAGAGCCAAAAATTTTGTTCGTGGCATGGGAGCCAATTTTGAGATGGCATGGAAGCCGAAATTTTATGGCGTAAAAGCCAAAATTTGGGTTGGCATGGAAGCCGGTGTTTGTTTTGTGGCATCTATAGCCAGTTTGGTGGCATTGATAGCCAATTTGTGGCATTTATAGCCGGTTTGGTGGCATTGATAGCCAATTTGTGGCATTTATAGCCGGTTTGGTGGCAGTGAAGACATTTTTTTGAAAGCCAAGTTTTGGTTTGTCGGTGTGAAAGCCAATTTTTCGTGGCATTGATAGCCGGTTTGTGGCATTTATAGCGGGTTTTGACATGAGAGTCAGTTTTTTTTGTGTGGCATTTATAGCCGATTTGGTAGCATTAATAGCCGGTTTTTGGCAAAAGAACCAGGTTTTGGCGTTTATAGCCAGATTTTTTGGCTTTCAAAATGCAAGTATCGACTAAATGTCGCCTCCCCGCTGAATGGTCTTGCAAGTATCGATGGAATGTCGCTTCCTTGCTCATTCGGTTTTGCGAGTATTGATGGAATGTCACTTCCTCGCGGGTTAGGTTTTGCAAGTATCGATGGAATGTCGCTTCCTCGCGAATTGGGGTGCAAATATCGACTAAGCGTCGCTTCCCTGCTTTTCCCAAAACTTTTGATTTTGCGGGTACTGACTTGATGTCGTTTCCCCGTGATTTTTGAAATTTGAGGTTTTCTCAAACCTTTGAAATTTGGGTTGTGGATATCAACTGAAATGTTGCGTCTCCACGATTTTAGAGGTTTTGGAAGTATCGAATGGGGTTCGCATCCTTCCGATTTTTTTGAGTTTTGCGAGTATCGACTAAGTGTCACTTCCCCGCGGTTTTTGAAAAACCATTTTTTTGTTTAAAGACACGAGGGTCGTAAATTTTGACCTAAAACCATTTGGCGGTAAAAGGTAAGGTGGACTAGGGTGGAAATCCCTGAATCCGGATTTTTGTTTCAAACCATGAATTTTGGTTCAAGGATCGAAAGTTTTGGTCAAGTCAGGGAGAGGCTCCTAAACTTGGATTTTTTGTTTTTTTTTTTTGAACAATGAAACGGTAAAAGTAAGCATTGTTTTTGAATCTCTAGAAATTTTGACATTTGATATGAAAATTTTAAAGAGAGTGGGTTTGACGAGCGAGTACCTGAGAACAGGTTTTGGCCATACAGGCATTGCTCTTACCCAGTTGGGTAAGTCTTCAAGGGTAGTACCGCTTCAAGAACTTGCCGTTGATAGGCAGCATACATCTGTCGCCTTCCATGTTTAGGAGGGCATATGCGCCGTTGGAGAAGACCTTGTTGATGACGTAGGGTCCCTCCCATTTTGGTTCAAATTTGCCTTTGGATTTGTGTGCGAAGACCATTGGTCTTTTTACCGCAAGAACCAAGTCACCCTTTTTGTAGGCGCGTCGCCTGACCTTTTTGTCAAAAGATCCAGCCATGCGTGCTTGGTAAAGTTCAATGCTTTGTCGAGCTTCGAGCCGTCTCTCATCGAGATTGTCCAGCTCATGAAGTCGTAATTTCGCATTGCTTTCTTGAGTCATGTCATTTTGTAGAGCTACCCTCAGAGAAGGAATTTGTACCTCTAGGGGCACGACAGCTTCGCATCCATAGACCAAGGAGAATGGTGTGCTATGGGTTGGTCCTCGAACGGTGGTTCGATAGGCCCACAAAGCTTCAGACAATTTGTCGCTCCAGTCTCTTTTGTGACTAGAGACCATTTTCTTGAGGATTTTGCAGAGTGTCTTGTTGAAGGCTTCTGCTAATCCGTTTGCTGCCGGATTATATGGAGTCGAAGGACAGCTTTGAATTTTGTATTTGTCGCAAAACCTGTAGAATCGATGATCCCGGAATTGTGGTCCGTTATCATGGACGAATCTCTTAGGTATGCCGAAACGACAAATGATGTTGGTGCGCAGGAACTGAAGAACTGATGAGGTCTTCATTTCGTTGAACGCAAATGCTTCTGACCACTTGGAGAAATAATCCGTAGCGGCGAAGATGAAGCGATGACCTTTGCTTGAAGGGGGAGAGATAGGACCTATGATGTCCATGCCCCATGCTTCAAAAGGCCATGAGATTGCTGTAGGATGCAGCCATTCTGGAGGCATGTGAATGTAGTCTCCATGAACTTGGCATTGTTGGCAGCGCTTAGCAAATTGCATTGCGTCGGGTACCATGGTAGGCCAGTAGTAACCCAACCTTTTGATTTGGTCGTAGAGCTTGGGACCAGCCTGATAAGCTCCACAAAGACCAGCGTGAACTTCTTTGAGTGTTTCTTCAGCTTCTTGTTGTGACAAGCAGCGTAGGAGTACTCCATTGAAGAATTTCCTGTAAAGGATTTTTGAAGGGATATCCAAATGAAAGTTTGGGGCTCGCCTTTGGATGCTTACCCGTTCTTTTGGATCTTCAGGTAGGATTCCGAACATAGTGTAATCAATGAACGGATCCCTCCAGTCGCCGATTGAAGTTTAAAGGATAGAGATCCGACTTCCAACCACTCGGTGGCATTCAGCAACTGCTTGGTGTGTGTTAAGAGGAGGGAGGATCCTTCTCTCGCACACTGTAATTTGCATGTTTTCCCCTTCCTGGATCGCCATTGATGCGGCAAGTCCGGCCAGGGCATCTGCACGGATGTTTTCACCTCTACGAATGTGGGTGATGTTGCAGATGTCAAACTTTTGCAGAAGCGATTGCGCCTTGTTGTAATAAGGCAGTAGATCGGGCTTCCTGACTCCATATATCTGATTCATCTGGTTGACGATCAGTTGAGAGTCTCCAAAGACTTCCAGCATGGTGATACCAGATTCGATGGCGAGTTCCAATCCTAGGATCAGAGCTTGGTATTCAGCTGCATTGTTTGTGCATGGTTCCAATAGCGAGAAAGCGTGTGGAATCATGTATTTGTCGGGGCTAACGAAGAGGATGCCAACTCCTGAGATCAGCTTTCTTTTTTCATTTGTCCTGGTTGCACCGTCAAAGTACATGTCCCAGGAGGCATTTGGTGAGGAAGTCTCCACGTTGTAGACAGGTTCGTCTGGGAGATCATCTCTGAGTGGTGAATCTTTAGGCAATGGATGCTCTGCGAGGAAATCTGCTAGAGCTTGGCCTTTGATTGCTTTTTGTGGTACATACCTAATATCAAATTGTGACAAGAGGATGGACCATTTTGCCAGTCGGGCATTGAGAGAACCTGCCTTTGTGACAAGGACCTTCAAGAGGTTGATCCTTGAGACGAGGTAGACTGTGTTGGAAAGCAAGTAGTGACGTAGCTTTTGTACGGCAAACATCACTGCAAGGCATTCCTTTTCGACTGGGGAGTAGCGATGCTCTGCACCTACTAGCATGCGGCTGAGGTAGTATAGAGCAGCTTCTTTTCTTTCATCATTTTCTTGTGCAAGCAGAGCGCCTACAGAATGATCAAGAGCTCTTGTGTACAAGATGAATGGTTTTCCAGTGGCAGGGGCAGCTAACACTGGAGGTTTGGTCAGGTATGACTTGATATCTTGAAATGCGGCTTCACAGTCGGCATCCCAGACAAAGTCTACACCCTTTTTCATCAATCGAGAGAATGGATGGCATTTCCCCGAAAGATTGGAGATGAACCGTCTGATGTAGGCCAATCTCCCTTGAAGCCCTTTTAATTCTCTCAAGGTTCTTGGAGAGGGCATTTCTAGAATAGCCTTGACTTTTATGGGGTCAAGTTCTATTCCAGCTTTCCGAACAAGGAATCCGAGAAACTTACCCGACGAGACGCCGAAGAAGCATTTTAGAGGATTCATCCGCAGTTTGTGTTTGCGGAGTCGGAGGAAGACTTCCCGAAGATCTTTGAGATGGTCTTCTTTTCTTCTGCTTTTGACGGCGAGGTCATCAACGTAACATTCGACCGTCTTGTGCTGCATATCTTGGAATATTTTCATCATTGCCCTCTGATATGTGGCACCAGCATTTTTCAGACCAAATGGCATGACAGTGTAGCAATACACGCCAAATGGAGTCCGAAATGAAGTGTGTTTTTCATCTTCAGGATGCATCTTTATCTGATTGTAGCCAGAGAAGCCATCCATGAATGTCATTCGCTCGAATCCGCAGGTATTGTCAATCATCACCTCCGGTATAGGGAGCGGAAATTCATCTTTAGGGCAAGCGCCATTCAAGTCTCTATAGTCAATACAGACTCTGATTTGCCCATTTTTCTTTGTCACGGGGACAATGTTGGCCAACCATTCTGGATGCTGTTCCTCACGGATGAAGCCGACGCTTTTGAGCTTTTGAACTTCTTGTTCAATTTTATCCATCACATCTGGACGGAATCTTCTTTGGCCTTATTTGACAGGCTTGAAGGTTGAGTTTGTGGACTGCTACTTTGGGGTCTAAACCAGGCATTTCAGCGTAGGACCATGCAAAGCAATCAACGAACTCATAAAGAAAAGCGATATACTCGGGTAACTCATCATCCTTTATATTCTTGCTTATGAATACAGGACGTGGGTTATCAGGTGTTCCCAAGTTTATCTTTTGAACAGGATCTTCTGTCGGAAGGTTCGAAGGTGGTTCCTCCACAATATTTTCGGAGGCTTCCAACTCAACGAAACCTTCTGGAGTTTCAACTGCATTACTAGACCAAGGCTCTGTTCCTTTCCATGGATTTTCTTGATTGGTGATCTCCTCAAGGCTTGCTATGAGATAGTCCCAATCGCCTGTTGAGTCTGGTATTTCTTTTGGAGACGAGTGTTCTTCTGGGTCAGAATAGCACAAGTCTGTATTATCGGACGATTCCTCTTTATCATCAGAGAAATCGTCCAAGTTGGATGAGCTTCCTGGATCTTTGTCAGGTAACTCTTTAAAGAGATTTCCAGGGAGATCGATGTCTTCGTGGACTTTAGATGTTGAGGCTTGGTCGGTAAAACGACTTTTAAGCAATTGTGTCAACTGTCTCAGGGGGGTATCAGGATCATATCCTAACCCATGTGAAGACTTTTCTACATGACCGTAGAGTCTCCAATCTTCCAGCTGGCTTTTGGTCAAGGCGGGCTCCAATGGCGTGAGAATACCGCGTCTTTCTCCCAAACCGACTGGGTTTTGAGCGTCATAGCCCATTTTCTTCATAATTGCTTGTGCCACAGGACTATATAGAGATAGCTGAGGCATACCTTCATTTTGGAAAGGTTCCAGCATGGAGTTTGATGAAGAAGCGTCCGATCTATGGAAGAAGATCGGCTTTTGCTTTGGTGATATTGTCGGAACAACAAAGGTAGCAGACGTAGGATCTTCTACGTCAGCAGGTGTCTCCATCGGAGTGAGAGCAGGCTGAACTTGCTGAGTATCAGCTTGGCTTGACGATGCATCGTCTTCTGGCTCTGAGTCCGAGTCTGTGTCTTGCATGATAGACACGAGAGAGACAACAAATTTGCCCCCAGGCTTTTGTTTCGCCTTCTTCACTTTAGTCGTGATGACCAAAGGTTTTGAATTCTTGAGGGAGATAACGAAGGGAGATTGACTACTCTCTTCTAATTTGCCGGAGGGTTTGTTTTCTTCCGGTGATTTTTGAGGAGCCTTGCCTTTATCTTTCTGGAGATTTTCAGCAGGGGGTGCTATTTCCTCTTCTTCTTTTTCTCCTTCATACATCTGGGAGTCTGCGAAGTGGACTTCTTTACCTTTGAAGGGTTTTCTGTCCTCAAAGACACGATGTACCATGCCGTCGTCGCCGACGAACTTGATGCATTGATGTAGAGTTGAAGGGACAACACCGCTCTCGTGTATCCAAGGACGTCTGTGAAGGATGTTGTAGCATGAGGGGGTTTTTATTGCATACACAGTGACCTCAGAGATAAGATCACCGATTTGCAATTTGAACCTGATTTTGCCGATAGGCCTTTGAGTGCTCCCATCGTATCCAAAGATAGATACAGACGTGTGGCTTAGCTTGCTGGGTGGGATGCCCAATTCTTCAAGAGCCGAAGTGGAGATAAGGTTGAGTGCAGAACCTGGGTCGATCTGAACTCTATGTATCGGCATTTCTTTGATGTACCCTGTGAAGTACAGGGGTCGGTTGTGCCTTGCTTCGCCAAGTAGGAGGTCTTCCTTAGTGAAGGCGATGGTTGCACTGGTTGCCTTTTGAACCGAGAGGCATTGGATGCATGATCCCTCGCTTTTCTCTTTTTCTCCTTTTAAGGAGGTTTCTGAGTTTTTGACCCGGTAGTCCATTTCAATTTGGAGGACTTGTGGGGCATGTTTGTCGACATCCTCATTAAGTTTTTGTAATTCTGAGATGAGATTATCACGAGTGCGTGGAGACATTCGTAATAAATCCAGGATGTGAAGACGTGCAGGTATGTGTTTGAAGTGCTCAACCAAGTCATACTTGAAAGCCTCCTTAGGGCCTGCATGTTCATCATTGTTGCCACTGGGGGCGCTTACAACATCTTTTCCCGAAGGATTTACATAAGTAAAGGAAGATTGGTTGTAATTTTTGTGGTAGTCCCGGCCCGAACGGGTGCCTCTACCAACTTCGAGAGCTTCTTGAGAAGGATCTTCGTTTGGAAGATTGTCTTCAGGATCAAGAGGCTGTCGTTTCTCATTTACTGAGGATGCGTCTGCAGCAGAATTGCCATCCTCAGTTACTGTGTTGCATGGAGCATTTTCCGGGAGCAAGTCCTGAACAGCATCCAGCAGCTTTTCTTCTTCGTTGACCCATCCATCATCCCAAGTTGGGTTTTCTTCATGATGATGAGTCGGGAAGAATGTGTATCCTGAAGTCACAGTCTCAGGAGAAGAAACCTGAGAGGGTGCCATCTCTGTGAAAGTCACGTGAGACGAGGTAGCTCCAGAGGATACATTGCTAGGCGTCGTCGGAGTGTAGGTAATCTCATAAGACGACGCTTCAGAAGAGCTATAGTCCTGATATATTACATTACAGGAAGCTCTGATAGGAGATGTTGCCTGCTCGGAGTCAGACTCATCCTCGGATGTAAGAGGATCGTCAATCCAGTAATGTTCTCCATTTTCAGGAGTTAAGGGTGGATGTACCTGATTATCTTCAGGGACTTCAGGCTCTGGGTTGCGAGGAGGCTCGTTAACACGATCTTGCTCTTGTTCTAGAGCGAGACGCTGCAAGATCCTTGCATATTCTTCAAGATCCGGCATGGGAGCCAGATCATCTTCTTCGTCTTCTCCGTGTGGCTCAACATAGTTGATTTCCACTGGAGCAACGACGGGTGTTTGCTCAACAGCATTTTCTTGTACAGCCTCTTGGTCTTCTTCATCATCAGACCAGGATCCTTGTGGTTGCAAGGGGTTATACCAGATTACTGGCATAAGGTGAGTTTCAGGAACCCATTCTTCATCGGAGAGATATTCTCCTGTTTCAAGAGATTCCTCCCACTCATCGGTGTAGTTGGGCTCGAATCCATCGTCGGTGTCGCTGGACTCGTATCCATCAATGGAGAATCCAACTACCGAGTTGCAAGAGTATGATGCCCCCTGCATGGCTTCTTTTTTGAATTGAGGTGGCATGAAATCACTGAGAGTGAAGTTTCTTACCGCCTTTGAAGTCTCTGAAAGGGACGTTTTTGTTGCCCCGAGTGAAGTGGTAGAGGAAGCCTCTGCCTTTTCATGGACTTCTTGTTTTGACTGGGTCTTCTCTTGCCGTTTGAGCCTGAGGAGATGTTTCCTAGCCTGCCTTCGCTGTTTAGTTGTCGGCTTTGTTTTTACGATCTCCCAGTTTTTATCTTCCAGGAGATCGGGATGTACCCATATGGGTTGTCCGTCTGGTGTCGGGCAAGGAACCAACACTTCGGACGTTTGAATTTTGTTTATCACCATGAAGGAAGTTGTGATCTTCTTCTTCGGTGATTTTGGTGTTTGTCCACATGACACCATGTTGACGGAGGCAGTCCCATAGTTTTTGTCAAAGGTGATGACTCCGTTTTTCCACATCTCGTTTATCTTCTCTCTCACAACAAAGCATTGATTGAGAGGATGCGAGACCATCTGGTGGTATGGACAGTACCGAGGATCATTGGTTTTGCCAACGTCTCTAGGTCTTTTGGGCTCTGGCAAAATGAGTTTGCCATTTGCTAGGAGAGCCTCAAAGATTTCTTCGACGTCTTCATCGAACGGATATTTCTTTTCTACTCGCTCTTTGAAGGCATCAGAGAGTTCAGGTCTCTTACCTGCAGCTCTATTTTCAGCTTTCTTTGGTTGCTGAGGAGCTGACTTGGTTTGCACATTAAGGACCTCTTTCTTCTTTGGTTTAGAGGTTGCAATGGCGGTTGGCTCTTTTCTTGATGACTTCTGACTGTTGAGGTCTTTAATCACCGTTTCAGCTTCCATAGAAGCTTCCAGGAGTTCTCCTAGGTTTTTTGATTTGTTGCCGATGATCATGGAGCGTATTCTTGCTCTCATATTGTTACGGCAGATGTCGACTAGCGACGCTTGTGGCAGTACATCTGAGCATTTGTACGCCATTGCTTTCCACTTGTGAATGAAGTCATAAGTTGACTCATTCTCTCCCTGTTTTAGGCTGCAGAGCTGAGCCATAGTAACAGGATGATCCTCACCTTGGAAGTGGGTCAGGAAGCGTGTCTCCAGCATAGCCCAGTTCTGAATGGAGTTCTCCGGAAGAGTGGAGTACCAATCGAAGGCCGTACCTTTTAGGGTACTTGCAAAGAGGCCGATCTTGAGTGCATCTTGATCCGCGATAGCTCCCGTCAAGATCTTGAAGTGGATTACGTGCTGTCTGGCTGATCCTTTCCCCGTATATGTTTGGAGAGTAGGATGTTTGAATTTTGTGGGGAATGAGACTGAGTCCATCCATAAGGGATATGGTGGCTTGATCCCATGCTCTTTGAGTATATCCTCTTCTTTTGCTTTGGCGAGGATACTGTCTACATCCTTTTTGGTAAGTGCGCGTGACTCATTTTCTTCTCCATTTCCCTCGTTATTGCTATGATTCGGAGGAGGCTCATTGTTCACCTGATTTTGGACGACAAGGAGAAGGTTTTCCATCAGAGTTTCAATCCTCTGCTGGCCTTGTTCCAACTGCTGGATGCGTGTGAGCGCATCATCTCGAGGTGGATTCTGAGGTGGCGGCTCAGAACTTGTAGCCAAGACGTTCATCCCTCGGGATTCGAACGAAGAAATCGTCCTGGTGACCGAGCTGGGGCTCATTCTTTTTGATGAAGAGCTTGACGAAGGATTACTCTCCCGTCCTTGGCTTGAAGGGGCAGGAGATTCTTCGGGATGTCTTTGTGTCCTGGTGACGCTACGGGTCACCAGACGTCGGACATGGATTTTTGATGCTGACCTTTGGCGTCTTCTGGTTTTTCCAACCATATGGACAACAGCAACCTGGTCGGGTCTTTCTTTTTCGACCCATTTGTGGGAGACTTGAAGTGTAGGAGGCTGGATCCGTTGCTTCTCTAGTCTCTTTTGTCGATATGACGCACGGCGGCGTGCTCGACGAGCGATTTGAGCTTCAGTCAGCTCTGGCTGGGCTCTGACGATGAAGGATGTGCTCCCTCGGGCGCAGCAGCCGAGCCTGTCTTCTTTGTAGCTAGGCAAGGACAGGATCCGGACCCGGTCCTTTGCCTGTTGCAGCGAAGCTTTAAACCTTTAGAGTTCGGCCCCTGTAGAGATGAAGGGTCGAACTGAAGGAGTGTAGGCCTTGGCAGGTGCTTGTAGAGGCCTGGTGATGCATGATCTGATTTTGGGCCTGTAGGAACAAGCCGGCTCATGCTGGGTTGACTTGGGAGTCAGGTTGGAGATGGGTCTCTCCTCTTTCATGTAGGCAAGAGGGTAGAAATGGTTCTCTTTGAGTGGGGCCAGGTATGCTGGCTTGGTGGAAGTTTGAGACCTTCTTTGTTTTGGGGAAGGTCTTGGAGACCAAGTCTTGGGATAGACCTGGTTGTTTGTGGGTCGAGGCTTCGCGGGGGTGCCGCGGGCTTCGGGCTTTTGGGCGCTCGCCTTTGGTGTCACGGGAGTGACACGTTGAGAGGCGATCTTCTGCTTTTTAGCAGGCGCAGCTTGTTCTTCGGGAAGTGGGAATGGTCCCAGTGTCCCAAAGAAGATAGTCCGGGGAGTCGAGGTCGACCCGGAGTTCAGAGAGTTGCCGAGGGAGTTGACGCTTCGGCAGCTGACAGGGCGCTTATGAGTGCGCGTGCTTTGCTTCTGTTGAAGCATGAATTGGTGCTTGTTCTCATCGAAGATAATGGTTAAGGCTGCCATTGTTAGTTTCGAAAAGGTTCTGAAACACGACCACATCCATTAGTAATCACAAGAATAATGATCATAAATGGGAATTTCTATGGTTGTCTTTTCAAATCGCTCAAAGGATACGACCCAAGCGACATGAAGAAGGCAAAAAGCCATAAACGGTACAATTGTTCTGATAGCAAGTATGGTGAGCCCAGAATGAGCGTTCCAGTGGCTGCTAGAAGCAATTGTAAACCTAAATTCGACTTATCGGGAAGCAAGGCTTGCTCGAGGTAAGTCAAATATAAGGTTGGAGTTACAAATGTGCCGGTCGCAAATACAGTAGACCCTGAAAGGGCGTACCAGTATTGCTAGGCACAAATGTTGGAGATCGCATCCATGAGATGGGATTCTTTGTTTTGAAAGGTCAGAAATGGATTCGTCAAAGAGAGCAGGTGGCATTCCGATTCAAATACGGGCTCAACGATTTCCGCGAGCGCCAGTACTCAGAAGGGAAGAGACCACAATTTCTCGAATCTGAATCCAAAAGTGACGAGTTTTTTTTTTGAAATGTCAAGATTGGTTCCATCAAGGAGAGCAAATGGTATTCTGATCTGAACACGGTCTCATTGATTTCCGCGAGCGCCAGTGCTCAGAAAAGAAGAAACCAAAATTTCTCAGATCTGAAATCAAAAGTGACGAGTTTTTGGAGATTTTTTTTTTGAAATGATTTTTTTTATTTTATTTTTTTATTTTTTTATTTTTTTATTATTTTTTTTAAAATATATTTTTATTTATTTTTTTTATTTTTATTTTTTTTTTGAAAATTTTTGTTTTTTTTTAAGATTTTTTTTTTTGAAAATCTTTTTTTTATTTTTTTTATTTTTATTTTAATTTTTTAAGATTTAAAGACGAGAGAGTACACATAGGCCTCCTAACCCGGTCTTATGAAACCTCAATTGATAGAATTGCCCCCAGGTAAGGGTAGGATTACTTAATGAACCCGTTTGGAGGACCCTTGCCTAGAACAGTCAAGCTGTCTCCACACTCTGGACAAGGCTTTTCTTGAATCAATCGTGATCAAAGAACGCAATTGGTTTAACCTTAGTGGTCTATGTCTTTTTTTCAAATCCCAAATAGACTCATCGAAGAGAAACGATGGCCCAAAACCTTAGTCGAACGGGCTCAACTTTTCTGCAAGCACCAAAGAACGATAGGATAGGATCAAAGCTTCTCAATTTTGAATCAGAACTAAGAAAACTGATTTTTTGATTTTTTTTTTTTTTTTTTTGAAATCTCTAATGAACTCATCGAAGAGAAACGATGGCCCAAAACCTTAGTCGAACGGGCTCAACATTTCTGCAAGCACCAAAGAACGATAGGATAGGATCAAAGTTTCTCAATTTTGAATTCAAACTAAGAAAACTGATTTTTGATTTTTTATTATTATTATTATTTTTTTATATTTTTTGAATCTCTAATGAACTCATCGAAGAGAAACGATGGCCCAAAACCTTAGTCGAACGGGCTCAACATTTCTGCAAGCACCAAAGAACGATAGGATAGGATCAAAGTTTCTCAATTTTGAATTCAAACTAAGAAAACTGATTATTATTTTTTTTTTATTTTCTTTTTTTTGAAAAGAGAAAGAGTGGAAACAAACTTAAAGAAGTAGAAATTTCCAAAAAAAAAAATCCCATCTCATTTTTTTTGGGTACAAAATCCAACATAGGCCACCAGCTAGAAAGTAGCCAAGGAATCTGGAGAAGAAGTATAAGCATAGAGCAAAAATATGGTATGCAAATATTCCATTTCCGAGCACCGTGTTCTCAAATGAACGAGTCCCACCGGGTGTGCCAGCTTGATGGAACGCGCTCCGAGGCGCCGTGGGGCGGCTACCGGGGTCGGCGGAACGTGGGAGTCCGTCGGGTCCGGCCCTTTCGCGCCCTGGCGGGCCTGAAGCGTGTTTCAACATTTTTTTGTGTGGGTGTGCCAGATTTTCTATTTTACTTGGAATTGCAAGTGGTAATCCGGAGATCAACCTTCGCAAGTAAAAAGGAAATCAACTTCTTTCAAGTTTTCCATTGCACAAATATTTAAGAAAAGAGACATTTTCTTGGTTTGCCGTGAAAGGCGATTTTGTTTGGCATTTATAGCCGATTTTGGCGTTTATAGCCGATTTACAATTCTCATCAATAATGAAAGACAAGAGTTGTGATTTTTGTCTCTTTTAGAAAAATACAAACTACAATGAAAAGCAAGAAAAGGAGGATCTAACTTCTCAGGAGATTGTGGGGGACTCGTTCAGATTGACGGTCGCAAGCCATGTATGGGCTTCGCCATCATCCATGCAGATGAGAACAGAAGATGCTCTTGATTCGCTTGGCTTGGCTATGACCTCAGGTTTTTAGAGGACAAAGACCAAGAGAATGTCCTATGTCCAATAAAAAAGCTAAGTAGACGGGCTGAAAAGCCACGTCTAAGCCATTGGAGGCAGCGGGAGAAGGCAAGGACCTTGGGGGGGGTGCCCCCCAAGGGACTTTTGTCACCTTGTAGTGGTGGCCGGTGCAGAACTTCAGCAGAGTTTTTCTCTCTTTTTCTTTCTGTGGATACGAGCTCTGGATTCTTTCCAATCGATCGATCTCGATTTTCTGATCCCGATTTCAATGGAATGCTCTCCTATTTATAGGCTTTTGGTAGCCATTTAGGAGAGTTTATGGGCTTTAATGGCTTTAATGGGAGGAGTTACAAGATTTATTTCTTAATTTTGTAACTCCTTTTTCCTTGAATCTGATTGGCCGATGGAGATTAAGGGCTTTTAATCACCTTAATTACCATAATGGGAGGAGTTTCATGGTTTAAATGCCATGAATCAATTGACTTGTAACTCCCAAATGCTTGCTTCTGATTGGGCCGTCCAAAGAAATGAATTAATGACTGCAATAAAGCTAGTCAATTAACCACATTAATTGGTCGCTGAGCAGTCGAAGAGTCGCGGGCCGTGCCGTGTCTTCTGGAATTCTTCTGGCGATGATCATCGATGGATCTTCATGCTGATCGACATCGGATGAACATGTAACTTCAGACATTGATAGCTAAGAGCGGGCCGGTGACATCTGTCTTGTCGATTTCTCGATCGGTCGGACAGAAAGAGCACTTGTTTTGGTCGACCGGTTGGCGATCTTGGAGCGATCAATGATGATTTTATGCTTTTGGAGGTTGACCCGTGATTTTGACGGATGTCGGAGGATATGAGTCAATTTCAAGCACTAAAAATCACATTTTCAGGAAACCACAGGGGCCAAAGTGCGCGAAACGCGAAAAAAGACGGAAAAACGGGTCACCGGCGGAAAATCCGGTGACCCGGACTTCCATGGTCGCCGGCGACCATGGGCCGGCGACCATGGGCCATGGTCGCAGGGGCCTGCGACCTTGGGGGAATTTTTCCCTTCGGAGCCCGTTTTGCGGTCGTTTTGAGGTCTTTTTCGTCGCCGATTTCTTCTGTATTTTTCCTGACATTTCTTCTCATTTATTGGCTTGATTTCCCTGTAGAAAACCTGATGAGAATCCTTGCATTTTTAGAGTGCAAAGTTTCCAATTTTCCGGGAAAGCCGAAGACTTTGTCGCGTAGAGCTGCTGATTTTCCGCCAGAAGTTGAAACTTGGTCAAACGATGTCGGAATGACCTGAAATTTGAGGTGAAGCCTCCTGAGCAATAAATAAGACCAACCGTAGGCTTTTGTTTGAGTTTTGAAGCCGTTTGGGGTCCCATCGATGCTTCACTTGATTTTGCTGCGGGGAAAATGCCGAGCTTTGATGTGCGGTCAAACGATGTCCGATTGACCTGAAATTTGACAGGGAACCTATTGGAGTCATTTTGAGATGATCCACGGGCTCTGTCTTGGAAACCATGGTCCCGGGGAGCTCCGCCGCCGGTAGGCTTGATTTTCTTTCGGAGCGTCGAAACCTGGTCAAACGTTGTCGGAATGACCTGAAATTCGACGTGTAGCCTTTTGGAAGCATGTTGAAGCCACTCATGCACTTGGTTTGATGAGCGAAGGCTTCGGTGGTTCCTGCCGCCGGGAGGCTTGATTTTGCTGCTCGACCATTGATGGAGGGTCAAACGTTGTCGGTTTGACTTGAAATTTGACATGGAGCCCTTTTGAGACATGCTGGAGTCATCTGTAGGCTCTGATCGAAGTTTTGTCGTCTCCGATGATGTCGCAGCCGGGAGCGCCATTTTAGCTGTCGGAGAAGCGAAGTTAGGCCAAATGATTCTGAAATGGCCCGAAACTTCATGTGTACTCTTCTCTTGGCTATCTTGAAGGATCTTGCAGTTTTTGTTTGATTCTGACAAGATTTGATTTTTTGGAGAAGTTACATTGCCTATTTATGGCAGGTTGCGACTTCATGCAGCTTTCTTGATGTTGAAGAGGCAAAGTGACATTTTTGGTGTCAACAGTCTGTGTGACCCTTGAGAGTGTATGTAGGTCTATGTGACCGAACCACTATAAATCTGTGTCCTTTTCTCTACTGCATGTTCTACAGTTTCTGTTTTAGTTATACTCTTGCTATGCTTGTCTTGTTCTTTATTCTGTCTTGATTAAAATCAGGGTTAGAAAATTAAAAATGGTAATTGTTTACCCTCAGTCCTATTCAACCCCCCCCCCCACCCCCCCCCCCCCCCCCCCCCCCCCTCTAGGACTTAGTCATTGGCCCTAGCCTGCACTTTCACTAAGTGGGCTCCACAAGTGTGTAGAGAATTTTTTTAAGCAGCACACTTTTTTCTCTTTAATAATAAGGGTATAGATTTTATAATAAGGGTATAGATTATAAGTGGGCCCTATGGGTGTGTAAAGAGATGAGCTCTACAGATGGCCCTTCACAGCCCAAGCCACATGCATTGCACCTGAGTGGGGACCAGGTGTGTAGAGAAATTGATAAGCAGAAGAAAGCAGGACACTTTCTTCCCTTCTATAAAAGGGTAGTAGATATGTGTTGAAAACATAACTTACATTTCTATTGATTTTGAATAATCTGCAATAATGGTTGTGTTTGCACATGTATTTTGGAATATCTTCAAGGTAGTGAATTTGTTTTGCTTCTCCATTTTTTTATTATTCCATATAACAAATCTTTCTGCTCATTTTTAAATGTATTTTATATTGATTGGGTTGTAGCAAAGTAAATTACATGGATGGTTAATATTGAACAAGACTTAGTTTCATACCATGATTTATAGTATGATGAACTTACAATAAAAAAAGGAAATTCTTAACTTAAAAAATACACAAAAATTGACGGCCTTTGCCGTCGTTCAACTTTCGATGGCTTTCAGCCACCGATCCCTTCATACTCGACTGGTTCCCCTTCGTGATGGTGTGGTTCAAAACAACTTTACAATAATCTAGGAATTGAATACATGGCATACTATAACCATAAAAGCTTCTTTAAGAGTAGGTCTAAAAGTAGATTCTATGTTGACGTTGTCCGGAAACACTATCCGGAAATGCATCAACCACGCTTCTTGATTCTGACAAGTTGACAAGAAGAGCAGCTGGCAAGGGTGCAAATATGTCATCCAGGTCTCAAACCACCATCGCTTGAGGTTGTGTCAAAGATGACTCTTATAGAAAGAGAAACTTTGTATTGGTAATTAATTTGTTTTATTAAAGCAAATATTAACAATCATAAAGCAGAAACACACAAAAAAAAACAGTGAAAAAAAAGGAACTATATTTATCATATATGCAAGAGTCACATGCCTTCATATTATAAAAATGGAGGGTGCTGTCAAAAGTTATGAACCCAATTTGTGTCCTATTTATCCAAACAAGATTTATGGTATTTGCAACAATCTGCCCAATAACAATGTTAAATACAGTCACTTCATTACAAACAATTTCACCTTAGAAAGTAAGAAAAGAGCTATTTCTAGTAAGTAGTAATAGAGGAGGCATGGTCATACTGTCATTATATAGTTGTGCCTATTAGGCCAACCATGGGACTTGGATTTGTGCCCAATAGACCTAGGCATGGCCCATGGAACTTGGGTTAGATTTGGATTAAAAACGATTCTTGGTCATTGTAATTGTTGACACCAAAAAAGTCACTATGTCTCCTCAACATCAAGAAGCCTTGTGAAGCTGCATCCTGCTACAAAACAGGCAAAGCTACTTCAAGCATCAGATCTTGTCAGAATCAGACAAAAATTGAAAAATCCTTCAAGACAGCCAAAAGAGGGGTACACCTGAGGTTTCGGGCCATTCCGACATCGTTTGGCCTAACTTCACTTCTTTGACAGCTAAACAAGCGCTCCTGGCGGCGACATCATCAAAGACACCAAAACTTTGATCAAAGCCTATGGATGACTCCAGAATGCCTCCAAAGGGCTCTATGCCAAATCTCAAGTCAAACCGATAACGTTTGACCCTCCATCAACGCTCGAGTAGTGAAATCAAGCCACCCGGCGGCAAAAACCACCGAAGCCATCACTCATCAAACAAAGTATATGAGTGGCTTCAATATGCTTCCAAAGGGCTGCACGTCGAATTTCAGGTTATTCTGACAACGTTTGACCAGGTTTCGATGCTCCGAAAGAAAATCAAGCCTACCGGCGGCGAAGCATCCTGGGACCGTGATATCCAAGTTGGAGCTAATGGGTCGTCTCAAAATGACTCCAATAGGCTTCCCATCAAATTTCAGGTCAATCGGACATCGTTTGACCACATATCAAAGCTCGGCATTTTTCCCGCAGCAAAATCAAGTCAAGCATCGACGGGACCCCAAACGGCTTCAAGACTCAAATAAAATCTCATGGTTGGTCCTATCCACTGCTCAAGAAGCTTCACCTCAGTTTTTAGGTCATTCCGACATCATTTGACCTAGTTTCGACTCTTGACGAAAAATCGGCTACAAAGTCTTCGGCTTTCCCGAAAAATGGGAAACTTTGTGCTCCGGTTTTGCGTGGGTTCTCGTCAAGTTTTCTCCAAGAAAATCAAGTCAATAATTGAGGAAAAATGTCAAGAAAAATACAGAAGAAAGAAGGAACAAAAAAGACGGAAAAACAGCTGAAAACGAAGCTAGGCGACCAAATGGGCCAAAGCCCTATGGTCGCCGGCGACCATGGCCTATGGTAGCTGGCGACCATGGCCCAAGGTCGCCGGCGACCTTGCAAATTCGGGTCGCCGGATTTCTTGCCGAATGACCCATTTTCCGATCCTTTTCGCGTTTCGAGTGTTCTTGCCTCTGTGATTTTCTGAAAATCCAATCTTTGATGCTTGAAAACCACTGATCTTCACCGACATCTAGGATCCGCCGTCAAAAGTATGAAATCATCACCGATCGCTCCAAGATCGCCAACCGGCTGACCAAGAAAGTATACTTTCTGTTCTACCGATCGTGAAATCGACAAGACAGATGTCACCGGCCCACCGACATCAATCAATGTCTGAAATTACATCGCAATCCGACATCAAACAATGTGTGGATCCCCCTGTGATGATCACAAGAGTGGATAATGAAAAGTCCCAAGTGCAATCCCAAGCTCTGAAAATCCAGAAAATTCAAGAGAGAGACGAAGTCCTGCTGCTTTGTTCCCAGAAGCACTACAAGGTGATCAACGTCCCTTGGGGGGCCACCCCCCCAAGGTCCCCTCTTTCTACAACATGGCCTAAACACTGCTTTTCAGCCCGTTTACTCGGTTTTTCATAGGATATAGGACCTCCTCTTGGTCCTTATCCTTTAAAAAACTAAGGTTGGAGCCAAGCCGAAGAATCGAAGCATCAAGCGTTCTCATTTGAAGGACGATGGCGAAGTCCATACATGACTTGCGGCCGTCGATCTGAACGTGTCCCCACAATCTCCTGAGAAGTTAGATTCCTTTTCTTTCTTTTCTATTGTAGTTTGTATTTTTTAAAGAGACAAAAAGAAATCACAATTCTTGTCTTTCATATTTAATGAGTTTTGTAAAATCGCCTTTCACGGCAAAATCACCTTTTACGGCAAACAAATAAAAAACGCCTTCTACGGCATTCTCAAAAACAAATTTGTCTCTTTTATTAAATATTTATGCAATTTGAAAAGTTAGAAAGAAGGATTGATTTCCTTTCTACTTGTGAAGGTGGATCTCCGGATCATCACCATTCCAAATTTCAAGTAGAATAGTAAATTTGGCATACCCGTACAAAAAGTTGATACCCGTGATTTCCCTCCTCCGCCGAGACCCAGGCAGCCCCCAGGGTGCGGAAGGAGAGGACGAAAACCCCGAGGGTCCATCAAGTTGGCATACCCGGTGGGACTCGTTCATTTGAGAACGTGATGCTTTGATCCCTTGGCTCCTTTCTAGTTGGTGGCCCATGTTGCATCTTGCATCTAAAAAAAAAACATGAGATGGGATTTTAGTTATTCTTTCTCATTTCAAAAAAAAAAAAAATCTGATTTCTTTTCTTGGGTTCAACTTTGAGAAACTTTGATCCTCTCCTCTTTGAACTTGATAGCTCACAGAAATGTTTGCAGCTATCGTTCATATCGGGGATTGGGCCATCTTTTCTCTTCGATGAGTCCATATGGGATTTAAAAAAAAAAAATTCAAAACAAAAAATCAGTCTTCTCTCTTTTGAATTCAAATTCAAAGAAACTTTGGTCTTTCCCTTTCGGATTTAACGCTCGCAGAAATGTTGAGCTGTGGTTCGGATTGGAACACCACTTTGTTCTTTTAAATGTTCATTAGAAATCTTTCAAAAAAAAACCACTAAGGTTGCACCAATTGCGCTCTTTGACTAAAGTGGATTTAAGAAAAGCCATGTCCAAAGTGTGGAGACAGCTAGACTGTTCGAGGCAAGGGTCCTTCAAACGGGTTCATTAAGTAATCCTACCCTTACCTGGGGGCTGATCTATCTACTAAGGTTTCATAAGATCGAATTGGAAACCTATGTGCACCTTACAAAAAAGAAAAAAAAAAAAAAACTTTCGTCACTTTTGAGTTCAGAATTGAGAAATCTTGGTTCTTTCCCTTTCGGATTTAGCGCTCGCAGAAATGTTGAGCCTTTGTTCGGATTGGAATACCATTTACTTTCTTTGATGAAATCAATCGTGACTTTTCAAAAAAAAAAAAAAACCTTCTGTCACTTTTGAGTTCAGAATTGAGAAATCTTGGTTCTTTCCCTTTCGGATTTAGCGCTCGCAGAAATGTTGAGCCTTTGTTCGGATTGGAACACCATTTGCTTTCTTTGATGAATTCAATCGTGACTTTTCAAAAACAAAAAAAAAACCTTCTGTCACTTTTGAGTTCAAAGTTGAGAAATCTTGGTTCCTTCCCTTTCGGATTTAGCTCTCGCAGAAATGTTGAGCCTTGTTCGGAATAGAACGCCATTTGCTCTCTTTGATGAATTCAATCTTGACCCTACAAAAAAAAAAAAATCTTCCGTCATTACTGGATTCACATCCGAGAAATTCTGGTTCCTTCCCTTCTGAATTTAGCGCTCGCAGAAATGTTGAGCCGTTGTTCGGATTGAAATACCATTTGCTCTCCTTTATGAACCCAAATTTGACCTTTCAAAAAAACCCAGCTCGTGTCCTTTCCAAGGATACGATTTGCAACATTTGTGCCTAGCGGTGCTAGTACGCCCTTTCGGGTTTACTGTATTCGCGACCGACACATTTGTATCTCCAACCTTATATCATTTTACCTCGAGTGAGCCTTGCTTCTCGGTAATTTGAATTAAGGTCTACAATTGCTTCTAGCAGTCACTGGAACGCTCACTCTGAGCCTACCATACTTGCATTTTAGAACAATTGTATCCTCTATGGCTTTTTGCCTTCTTCATCGTCCTTGGGTTGGGCCATGTCCCTTCAAGTGATTTGAAAAGACAAAACCATAGTTGTTCTCCATTTACGATCACTATATTCTTGTGATTACTAATGGATTTGGTCTTGTTTCAGAAGTTTTCCAAAACTAACAATGGCAGCTTCATTGACCATCACTTTCAATGAGAACAAGTACCAGCTTATGCTTCAAGACAAGCAAAACAAGCATAAGCGCCCTGCCAGTTGCCGAAGTGTCATCTCCCTCGACAACTCTCAAAACACCGGGTCAACCTCAACTCCCCGGACCATCGTCTTCGGATCGCTGGGACCATTCCCACTCCCCGCAGAAGACACCGTACCTGCCAAGAAGCAGAAAACCGCCCCGCAACGTGTCACTAACATGGCACCAAGGGCGAACGCCAAGAAGCCTAAAGCCCGTGGCGCTCCCACGAAGCCTCAACCCACAAGAAACCAGGTTTGCCCCAAAACCTGGTCCCCGAGATCTTCACCGAAGCAACGAAGGTCTCGAACACCTGCAAAGCCAGCATACCTGGCCCCTCTCAAGGAGAATCGGTTCTACCCTCTCTCTTACATGAAAGAGGAGAAACCTACCTTCCACCCAAAGAAAAAACAAAATCAGCATGAGTCGGCTTGCTCCTACAAGCCCAAATAAAATCCTACATCGTTAGACCTTCATAAAAACCTGCTGAAGCATTCACTTCTGCGAGTCGACCCTTCATCTCAACAGGGGCCGAGCTCGCAAAATTCAAGTCTTCACTGCGACAGGCAAAGGACCGCGTCCGGATTCTGTCCTTGCCCAGCTTCAAAGAAGACAAACTCGGCTGCTGCGCACGGGGGACTACATCCTTCATAGCCAGAGCCCAGTCAGAGCTGACTGAAGCTCAAATTGCTCGTCGTATGTTTCGCCGCGCGGCATATCGACAAAGGAGACTTCAGAAGCAAAGAACCCAGTATTCTACTCTCCATGTCTCTAACAAATGGGTCGAAAAAGAAAGACCCGACCAATTCGTTGTTGTCCATATGGTTGGCAAAACCAGAAAACGCCAGAAGATCCAAAAGAGCAGGTAAGTATCCAAAGACGAGCCCCGAAATTTCATTTGGATATACCTTCAAAAGCACTTTACAGAAAATCCTTCAACGGAGTACTTCTACGCTACTTGTCACAACAAGAGGCTGAGGAAACTCTCAAAGAAGTACATGCTGGTCTTTGTGGAGCCCATCAGGCTGGTCCTAAGCTTTACAACCAGATAAAAAGACTAGGTTATTATTGGCCTACCATGGTAGCTGATGCAATGCAATTTGCCAAGCGCTGCCAAAAATGCCAGATTCATGGAGATTATGTCCATACGCCTCCATAATGGCTACATCCTATAGCAATCTCATGGCCTTTCGAAGCCTGGGGTATGGACATCATAGGTCCTATTTCTCCCCCATCAAGCAAAGGTCATCGCTTCATCTTCGCCGCTACGGATTATTTCTCCAAGTGGTCAGAAGCATTTGCGCTCAGCGAAATGAAGACCTCATCAGTCCTTCAGTTCTTGCGCACCAACATTATTTGTCGCTTCGGCATACCTAGAAGATTCGTCCATGATAACGGACCACAATTATGGGATCACATATTCTACAGGTTCTGCGACAAGTGCAAAATCCAAAGTTGTCCTTCGACTCCATATAATCCAGCAGCGAACGGACTAGCAGAAGCCTTCAACAAGACACTCTGCAAAATTCTCAAGAAAATGGTCTATAGTCACAAAAGAGACTGGGGCGACAAACTACCAGAAACTTTGTGGGCCTATTGAACCACCGTTCGAGGACCAACCCATAGCACACCATTCTCCTTGGTCTATGGATGCGAAGCTGTTGTCCCTTTGGAAGTACAAATTCCTTCCTGAAGGGTATCTCTGCAAAATGACATGACGCAAGAAAGCAATGTCAAATTGAGACTCCAAGAGCTGGATAATCTCGATGAAAGATGACTCGAAGCTCTACAAAGCATTGAGTTGTACCAAGCATGCATGGCAGGATCTTTCGACAAGAAGGTTAGGCAACACGCCTACAAAAAGGGTGACTTGGTTTTTGCAGTAAGAGGACCCATAATCTTTGCCCACAATTCCAAAGGCAAATTTGAACCAAAATGGGAGGGACCCTTTGTCATCGACAAAGTCTTCTCCAACGGTGCATACGCTCTTCTAAACATGGAAGGAGACAGATGTATGCTGCCCATCAACGGCAAGTTCTTGAAGCGGTACTACCCTTAAAGACTTCCTCAAACGAGTCAGAGCGATATCTACATGGCCAAAGCCTATTTTCAGGTACTTGCTCGTCAAACCCATCCCCTTTGAAATTTTCATCTTGAAATATCCAGAAAAAAAACTCTCTCAAAACAATGCTTACTTTCATCGTTTCATTGTTAAAAAAAAAATCAAAATTCAAAAATCCAAGTTTAGGAGCCTCTTCCCAAACTTGACCAAAGTTTTTGATCCTTGAACCCAAAATTCATGGTTTGAAACAAAAATCAAGACTGAGAAATTTCCACCCTAGTCCACCTCGGCTTTTACAACCAAAATGGTTTTAAGTCAAAATTTATGACCCTCGTGTCTTAAAAAAAAATTTTTTTTAGAAACCGCGGGGAAGCGACATTCAGTCGATACTCGCAAAACCCAAAAACTGGAAGGATGCGAACCCCATTCGATACTTCCAAAACCCAACAACCGGAAGGATGCGAACCCCATTCGATACTTCCAAAATCCAAAAACCGGAAGGATGCGAACCCCATTCGATACTTCCAAAAACCCAAAAATCGCAAGGAAGCAAACCCTATTCGATATTTGCAAAACCTTAAATTTCAAAATCGTGGAGACGCAATATTCCAATTGATATCCACAATCCAAATTCCAAATGGTTCAAAAAACCCCAAATTTCAAAAATCGCGGAGAAACGACATCAAGTCAATACCCGCAAAACCAAAAGTTTTGGGAAAAGCAGGGAAGCGGCGCTTAGTCGATACTTGGACCCCAATCCGCAAGGAAGCGACATTCCATCGATGCTCGCAAATCGAATGAGCAAGGAAGCGACATTCCATCGATACTTGCAAGACCATTCAGCGGGGAGGCGACATTTATTCGATACCTGCATTTTGAAAACCAAAATCGGATATAAACGCCAAAAATCGGCTATAAACGCCAAAAATCTGCTATAAATGCCAAAACCCTACTATAAACGCCAAAATCGGCTATAAATGCCAAAAAATCGGCTATAAACGCCAAAAATCGGCTATAAATGCCAAAACCCGGTTATAAACACCAAAATCGGCTATAAACGCCAAGAATTAGGCTATAAACGCCAAGAATTCGGCTATAAATGCCAAAACCTGGCTATAAACGCCAAAATTCGGCTATAAATGCCAAAATCCGGCTATAAAACGCCAAAATCGGCTTTCATGCCAACAAAACAAAACTTGGTTTTCAAAAAATCTGGCTCCCATGCCAAAAAAAAAACAAACAACAACAAAACAAAACTCGGCTTCTATGCCATTCTAAAAAATCGGCTTTCATGCCATCTCAAAATTTCGACTCTTATGCTAATTCAAAATTTCAGGCTTTCATGCCATCACAAAATTAGGCTTTCACGCCTTCTTAAAATTTTGGCTCTCATGCCACAAACCAAAAACTTTGGCTCTCATGCCACAAACAAAAAAAAACTTCGGCTTTCACGCCAATTCAAAAATTAGGCTTCCATGCCATCTCAAAACTCGGCTTTCACGCCAATCCAAAAATTAGGCTTTCATGCCATCTTAAAATTTCGGCTCTTACGCCAAATCAAAAAAAAAGAAAAGAAAAATTAAACTTGGCTTCCATGCCACAGACAAACAAATTAGGCTTTCATGCCATCACAAATTTTGGCTCTCATGCCACAAACAAATTTGGCTTCCATGCCACAAAATAAAATTCGGCTTCTATGCCATTCCAAAATTCGGCTTTCATGCCATCTCAAAAATTCTGGCTCTAATGCCATTTCAAAATTTTGGCTCTTACGCCACAAAATTAGGCTTTCATGCCATTCTAAAAATTGATTCTCAAATCATCAAAAAAAAAAAAAAAAAAAAAAAACAGGCTTTTCGCCACAAAAATTGGTTTTCATGCTCAAAACAACCCTTTCACAAAAGATTTTCACAAAATGACAACCTTTTGATCAAATTCTTGAACAAACATTCCCATCAGCTTTTACTCAAAAAAATTTTCATCATTCTTGAACAAAATGATTTAAGTGAAAAGAAGGGGATACAAGAAAATATAGTACCAAAATTATTTATACATGGAGGTACCAAAAAAAAAAGAAGAAGAAAAAGAGTTTGATACAACTCCGGAGTTCAATCCACCATGGTCTTCAACCAAAGGTTCAACTCCTCAAGCAGACCCTTGGCCTTAACTTCCAAAGTTTTCTGGCCACGCTTCTTCAAAATGTTCCCATAAAATGCAGCCGAACGCAGTTTGGATCTTGTACTTGATTTATTTTACACATGTCTTGATTTCCATGTTTTGAACTATGAGTCGGCACCACTAAGCTTGGATACCCTGTTAGTCTGATCTACTGACTAGATGATGCCCCTCTTGTCCCGCCAGCTGCAGTTTGGATCTTGCTGCCAGGTTATTTAACCGTGGTCTTGTCCTAATACAGCAGATTGCTACTGTGGTTCCTGATGCCCGGCTCGCTACCGTGGTCATGTCTTGTATATAGTATATATGTATATGTATTTCGTTGTACCTCCTCACCTCGGTGACTGAGGTCAACGCCTTGACTTGCTTGCTCTATCACTTCGGTGATAGAGGATTTAGCTTCGTGCGATTGCCATCTTGCTTGTTTCCTGAATTCCTTGGTTACCTTTACTTGTTTTACCTTGCATATATGTTTTAACTAAACGATGCGTTTTACTCATGAAAGTATTGTTTAGACAGGTTTAAATGTTTTCCAAGGCAAATGTTTTATTATTAAATGTTTATACTTTTTATCCACTTGCCAGACCGACGTGTCTGACCCCTTTGCTTTGGTACTCAGGTCCCGTTGTTGGTTTCCCCGAGGAGGAGCCAGAGGAGGCGGTCGGAGAACCGCAGCAGCTAGTAGTGTGGCGCGCCGATGATGTTGTCTAAACATCCGGTTGCCTCGAAAGTTGTGTGTCATTTTGGGGGGATTGTTAGAAACTTTATTTTGGTGGTTATTGTTTTGTACTTATTGGCCTTTGTTGGCCTCTAGTTTTGGGAATTGTAATTAAATGATATATGTTCTAACTTTAACGGTATTTTGGGTTACGCTATAGAACATTGCTCATTCTGATACTTGCTAATTAAATGCAAACAGTCTGGTTATTATGGAAATGATTTACATACTTGATTTGCCATACGCTTCCGCAATCTTACTAAATGTTTATGTGTGTTGGGAAATCCTCACCGCGGACACCTGTGGGAAATCACGTGCACGGGTGATGTGTGTTCTTTATCTACCCGTGTACGATTGGGCATTAAACATATCTTTATTTATTGTCCTTACTCCATAGGATCACATGCCACCATCACAATTAGTCCCGATCCCGGATTTGGTCCCTAGGCCTGGTCCGGTGTCGCGACAGATTGATATCAGAGCGAGACGTGTTTCAGGCAATTAAAAGAAACTAGAAATCCTAAGGATGTGGCGAGGATTCGTTAGATCTTCTGTTAGATAGAATCGCGTGAGCAATGTGTGACCCTGTTTTGGATTTTTATGTGCTAACAACTTGTTTTGCAGCATCATGCCACCTCGTAAGCGACCCGTAAACGGCAATCCCACCGCAAGCAACAGTGATTATACCGGACCAGTTGAGGGTACAGGGCCAGTTGGAGAAGATAGAACTGAAAACATAATGCCCAATCAGTTCCAACAGATGATGCAAGCCATGCTTGACCAGCAGCGTCTGGCTAATGAGAACCAAACCAGATTGCAAGAACAGATGCTCAAGAAAGATGAGAACCAAAGGCAGTTGTTGGAGGTATTACAGAAGAGACCTGAACCCATTCAACCTCAACCTGCTATTGTTATCAATCAGAGGGATCATGACCCCAATGCATTATTTGAGAGGTTCAGAAAGAGAGGTCCAAAGGAGTTTGTGGGGATAGAAGACCCCTTGGCTGCAGATGACTGGCTTAAGCATATAGAAAATATATTTGAGGTTTTCAGATGTAATGGGGGTGAGAAAGTACAACTTGCAGCATCACTTTTCACCAGTTTGGCAGATAATTGGTGGAAGACAGTGAGGGAGGAATACAGGACTATGCCAGACGCAGTGGTTTGCGCAAACTTCAAGAGGCAATTTAGAGACAAGTATGTGCCCGCCCATGTTAAGAAGCAGAAGGCAATCGAATTCCAGCAGCTAGTCCAATGCAGTATGACTGTGCTAGAGTACCTCACCAAGTTCGAGAGATTATCACGGTATGCTCCGGAGTTGGTGGACACGGTGGAGAAGAAGATAGCTAAATTCTTAGAAGGACTTCACCCCATCATTGAGAGGGATGCCACCGGTGTTGTACCACCTCTCACCTTTGAGGAAGCTGTCAAGAGAGCATATAAGTTTGAGAACTTCCACCATAAGATTCTTAAGGTCCAAGGCAAAGGACAAGGGCAACCCCAACAGCAGTACAACCAGCAGAGGAATCAACAGAACAAGAGACTGAGGCAAGATCAAAATGTGCAGCTTGTTTGCATTCATTACAGGAAGAACCATGATAGTGCCCAGTGTCGTACAGCCTCGGGAGCATGCATTAGATGTGGCTCCATGGATCACCAGATGAGGAATTGCCCGAGATAGAACAGGCAGAATCAACAGCAGCAGCAGGGAGCACCGCGTCAGGTACTGCCACAGAATGCACTGGTAGTGCAGAATCAGGCAAGGCCACTCCAGCAACAGGCACCACAGCAACAGTATAGACCCCAGCAGCAGCAGCAGGCCCGTCAGCAAGGACAACAACCGAATCAGCGTTCCCCACAGCAGAATAGAAATGCCCCTCAAGGAAGGCAGTAGCAAGCACTTATCAGGCCACAGCAGCGAGGACAAGTCTATGCGGTCAACAGAGCTGATGCAGAAGCAGCGGGTGATGTTGTGGAAGGTACACTTCTTGTTAGTGGGATAGAAGCTAAGATATTGTTTGACCCTGGGTCTAAGCATTCATTCATATCCCATGCATTTTCTAGTTTGATTGATGTGCATGGTAAGGAACTTGAATACATTTTGACTGTGGCTACCCCAGTAGGAAAACAAGTTGTGTGTACTAGTTACTACCCTAGTTGTACAGTCTGGATAGGAGAAGTTGTGTTACCCGCAGATCTTATTCTGTTGGAGATGAAGGATTTTGATGTCATCCTAGGGATGGATTGGCTGGCAGGGTACCATGCCACAATGGATTGTTTCCATAAGACCCTTACCTTCAAGTTGGATGAGACACCAGCAGGGGTGTTATTCCAGGGAGAGAGGATGAATCCTCGTGCAGGGTTTGTCTCAGCATTGAAGGCTGATAGACTATTGAGAAGCA
Organism: Umbellularia californica; assembly: GCA_028538565.1. Classification (NCBI taxonomy): domain Eukaryota; kingdom Viridiplantae; phylum Streptophyta; class Magnoliopsida; order Laurales; family Lauraceae; genus Umbellularia; species Umbellularia californica. The sequence goes on along the minus strand of JAPQWN010000002.1, from coordinate 70,235,072 downwards.
TTTGTGAAGCCTATTTGGCGTTTATCACGGAGGATAAACGGTCCCAAGGGGTGGAGGAGATCCCTATTGTTTCGGAGTTCCCGGATGTATTTCCGGAGGAGATTCCAGGTTTACCACCCATGAGAGAAATTGATTTCACCATCGAGTTGTTACCAGGGACCGCTCCGATATCTATTGCACCATATAGAATGGCTCCGGTGGAATTGGAAGAGTTGAAGATACAGTTACAAGAGTTATTGGACAAAGGTTTTGTGAGGCCTAATATCTCACCGTGGGGAGCTCCAGTTTTGTTTGTTAAGAAGAAGGATGGTTCGATGAGAATGTGTATTGACTACCGGAGATTGAACCAAGTGACCATCAAGAACAAGTATCCGTTGCCAAGGATAGATGAACTGTTTGATCAATTACAAGGTGCTTCATACTTTTCGAAGATTGATTTGAGATCCGGTTACCATCAGCTGAGAGTCAGAGAATCAGATGTGTTGAAAACAGCTTTCCGGACAAGATATGGCCACTATGAGTTTCTAGTGATGCCATTTGGGTTGACCAATGCACCGGCAGTATTCATGGCCTTGATGAACAAGATCTTTGCGCAGTACCTGGATCAGTTTGTAGTGGTGTTTATTGACGATATTTTGGTGTACTCAAAGACTAGAGAAGAGCATGAAGAGCATCTGAGGATAGCATTGTAGATTTTGAGAGAGAACCAGTTGTATGCGAAGCTCAATAAGTGTGAATTTTGGTTAGAGCAAGTCGCATTTTTGGGACATATTATTTCCAAGGAAGGATTATTAGTGGACCCGTCAAAAATTGAGGCAGTGGTGAAGTGGGAAAGACCGAAGAATGTGTCGGAAATCAGGAGTTTTCTTGGTTTGGCAGGGTATTGCCGGAGGTTTGTTCAAGGATTTTCGTCGATTGCAGCACCATTGATGAAGTTGACAAGGAAGAATGTACCATACGTGTGGACAGACCAGTGTGAATCCAGTTTCCAAGAGCTGAAGACGAGATTGACCACCGCACCAGTCCTTACTTTGCCATCCGGAAGCGGCGGTTTTACCATTTTTACCGATGCTTCGAACATTGGACTTGGTTGTGTGTTGATGCAAGAAGGAAAAGTTGTAGCTTATGGGTCCCGGCAGTTGAAAGATCACGAGAAGAACTATGCGACCCATGACCTTGAGTTGGCAGCGGTCGTCTTTGCATTGAAGATGTGGAGACATTACCTCTATGGAGAGAAGTTTGAGGTTCATTTGGACCACCGCAGCCTACAATATCTATTTTCTCAGACGGAGTTGAACATGAGGCAGCGGAGATGGATGTAGTATATCAAGGACTATGATTTTCCGATCAAGTATCACCCAGGGAAAGCAAATGTAGTTGCCGATGCCTTGAGTAGGAAATTAGTGGGCATGGCGAATCTTAGTGGTACTTGTATTTTCGATCAATTTGAGGAGTTGAGCCACTGAGGAAGGGTGTTATTATGGCCAATTTGTCAGTGTCAGAGCCTTCGTTCATCCAGAAGATTAAGGACAGTCAGTTGCAAGATCCAGAGTTGGCCAAGATTGCAGAACATATAGTAGAACGTCTTGATTTTCGTTTCGTTGATGGAGTTCTTTATTATCGTGGTCGTTTGTGTGTGACTAACATAGAAGATTTGAGGAATGACATCATGGCAGAAGCTCATAGTACGAAGTATTCCATGCACCCAGGCAGCACAAAGATGTATCAGAATTTGAAGGGCAGATTTTGGTGGAACAATATGAAGAGAGAGATTACAGCGTTTGTCTCTCGTTGCATGATGTGTCAGTTGACAAAGGCAGAACATCAGAAGCCTCCAGGGTTGTTGCAACCATTAGAGATCCCGGAATGGAAATGGGAGCACATTACCATAGATTTCATTTCAGGACTACCAAAGACTAGCAGAGGCAATGATGCGATATGGGTTATAGTGGATAGACTCACCAAGTCAGCTCATTTTATCCTCATGAAGACAGGAAAGAAGATGCACATGTTACCCCTGGCAGAGCTGTTTGTCAATGAGATCGTCAGTAGACATGGACAGCCAGTTTCCATCACATCAGGTAGAGACAGCAGATTCGTCTCGAGATTTTGGAAGACCCTACATGAGTCTATGGGTATGAAGCTACAGTTCAGCACGGCTTATCACCCTCAAACCGATGGCCAATCAGAGAGGACAATTCAGACCCTTGAAGACATGCTACGTGCTTGTGTGTTAGACTTCAAGACTGAATGGGATGAGACTCTACCGTTGTGTGAGTTTGCCTACAACAACAGCTACCACTCGAGCATTGGGATGACGCCTTTTGAGGCTTTGTATGGCAGAAGGTGTATGACACCTGTTTGTTGGGAAGAAGTTGGCACCCGCAGTTTCCATGGACCAACTATAGTGAGTGAAACCACTGACAAAGTGAGACATATCCAAGAATGTTTGAAAGTAGCCCGGAATAGACAGAAGAGCTATGTAGACTCTCACCGAAAGGATCTACAGTTTAAGGAAGGAGATAAGGTTTTCCTGAAAGTGTCACCTACTAGAGGAACATTGAGGTTTGGGCAGAAAGGCAAGTTCTCACGGAGATACATCGGACCGTACGATATCATAAGTAAGATTGGTGATGTGGCTTATAGATTAGCCTTACCACCCGAGCTATCCGGTGTACACAACGTCTTCCATGTGTCGATGTTGAAGAAGTACGTTCCCGATCCATCGCATGTACTCCGGCATGAACCATTGGAAATCAGAGAAGATGCTACCTATGTAGAGAAGCCCATCCAGATTATTGATACAAAAGAGCAAGAGTTGAGGACACAGACTATTCAGTGGGTGAAGGTACTTTGGAAGAATCATGGGCCGGAAGAGGCAACGTGGGAATTACGAGATCAAGTACAGAAAAAGTATCCACATCTCCTACCCGAGGTGAGTTTTATATTTCATTTGGAGGACCAAATGCCCTAAGGGGTGGAGGATGTAAGACCCCGACCTGAGTGACCTCGATTAGTAGTAATTAGTCGCATGTTAGTGCTAAACGTGTTTGATAGAATTTACTAAGTTGGATTAGTATAATCTTGTTATAGCTTTGGGAAATTTTTAGTGTCTTGTGTTAGTGGGACCCTTTGGGGGTTCCTTTTTGTTAGTTTTGCGTTACATAGGGGATTCTTGAGATTTCTATAATTCTTGTTTTGATCCCGTTTCACTCGTCCCGATAATCCCTACAACTTTCGTGTTGATCCCGTGCCTATCCGGAATCCCGAAACCCGATTTTCTTGCATTGAGGGCAAAACAGTCTTTTTACACTAAATCTGTACCCAAAAGTCGATATCCCCAAAACCCGTGAAACATATACTTTTTGGAAACTAGATATTTTGACAATCACTTTTCTCTTCTTCGTCGATTCCGTTCGAGACACCGATAGTAGTGATTTCAGCCCAAAGAGATTTGCTAGTGGTGGAGCCCACACCCACTTGTATATATATGGAGGAGAGGTTAACTTCTTCATTCCCTTTTTCCAGCTCAAGAGCAATCTAGGGTTTCCTTGTTTCCATTTCTTTCTTCTTCTTCTTGCTTCCCCACCATCAAGCACCACCCATCTTGCTCCAATCAAGGAATAGAAGTCATCATCTTCTTCCTCTTTTTTAGAGCTCTCTATTGATACAACTTTTGAAGGAAGACCTCCATCCTAAGATCTTCTTTGAGCTAGTCTTGTCCATTTGAAGAGCTTCCAAGTGAGTTTTCCCTCCTATTCTTTTAGATTTGTGTTCTCCTAGCCATAGAGGAGCTCCATTTCTATTATTGTGAGTTTCTTCTTCTTTTTTCTTGGTTTGACCCATTTTAGGGTTTGTATTTTGGGGGTTTTTTGTGTAGCTTGGAGTTTGGCTTGGAAGAGGAGAGAAATAGCTTGATTTCTTGATTTGAGACCTTGAGGCAAGTGGATTTAATGGATGTTTTAGTTTTGAATGATTTCCATTACAAATGTGTGATTTATTACCTTATTAATGGTGGATTTCAATTGCATTCAAAGTGATTTTTAATGCTTTTGAAAGGGGTTGTTGAGCCCATTTATTGTCTTGAAATATGATTGATAGCCTTTGTTTTATCTTGTGCTTAGAAACTTGAATGAATCTATGTAATTGCGGTTATGTCTTTCTCCTTTTGAATGAATGAATGAATGGATCATTTGTGGAGGTTGTGAGAAGTTTTGATGGAGTTTTGAAGAGGATGTTGAGGTGCTTACATGCCCTCTTTGGTGTATGATAGAACCTCAAGAAATGTGGATTTGTGAGAGAAGGAGAATGGAGAAAAAGCTGTTCACGAAACCAGTTCTGGACAGTTCGCTCGAGCGAACTGCCCAAGAAAGGGTTCGTGCCATTCCAGAGAGCTGTCCGCTCGTGCGAACCCCATGTCCGCTTGAGCGAACCCTCTCAGCAGCCATCCGGAGAATGGTTGGTTCGAGCGCACTAATCGTTCGCTCGTGCCATCCTGAACTGGGTAGGTATGCTCGAGCGAACCTTTATCCGCTCGAGCGAACCCTCCCAGAAGGCCACTCCAGAGAGCACATCGCTCGAGCAAACTCCATGTCCGCTCGAGCGACGTGTACTGTTCATCTGGGGCCACTTTCGAAGCAACAATAAAATATCCTAGCTATGGAGGGAGGTTTGTTAACGTCCCCATCGTGATGAGAAGGCTCATAACCGTTGTTTGAAGCTCGGATGAGAAAGAAACCATACTCACAAGAATTCATTGAAGTTTTGGAAACCTCCAAGTGCCTAAGAAGCCCGGAATGCCTTCAAATTCAAAGAGGACTAAGCAATTGCACGTAAGCATACGGGATCCCCATTCACTTGAATTAGTTTTTAACCCCGACACTGTCTTGACATTTCGAAAGGGTACTTTACCTTTTTATTCTCGAAATTGATGATTTGGGATCTATCCATCCCGAAAACCTTGAAAGCATACTTGTACTGTTTTGCTAGCCTTGACATACATGCCTGATTAGATATGTTAGTTGTGCCTTCGAGCACCCACGTCCTGCCCGAATATAGTCTTGTATTTGATTTATTTTACACATGTCTTGATTTCCATGTTTTGACCTATGAGTCGGCACCACTAAGCTTGGATACCCTGTTAGTCTGATCTACTGACTAGGTGATCCCCCTCTTGTCCCGCAAGCTGCAGTTTGGATCTTGTTACCTGGTTATTTAACCGTGGTCTTGTCCTGATACCGCAAATTGCTACTGTGGCTCCTGATGCCCGGCTCGCTACCGTGGTCATGTCTTGTATATAGTATATATGTATATGTATATGTATTTCGTTGTACCTCCTCACCTCGGTGACTGAGGTCAATTCCTTGACTTGCTTGCTCTATCACTTCGGTGATAGAGGATTTAGCTTCGTGTGGTTGCCATCTTGCTTGTTTCCTGAATTCCTTGGTTACCTTTACTTGTTTTACCTTGCATATATGTTTTAACTAAATGATGTGTTTTAGTCATGAAAGTATTGTTTAGACAGGTTTAAATGTTTTCCAAAGCAAATGTTTTATTATTAAATGTTTATACTTTTTATCCACCTGCCAGACCGTCGTGTCTGACCCCTTTGCTTTGGTACTCAGGTCCCGCTGTTGGTTTCCTTGAGGAGGAGCCAAAGGAGGCGGTCGGAGAACCGCATCAGCTAGTAGAGTGGCGCACCGATGATGTTGTCTAAACATCCGGTTGCCTCGAGAGTTGCGTGCCATTTTGGGGGGATTGTTAGAAACTTTATTTTGGTGGTTATTGTTTTGTACTTATTGGCCTTTGTTGGCCTCTAACTTTGGGAAATGTAATTAAATGATATATGTTCTAACTTTAACAGTATTTTGGGTTACGCTATAGAACATTGCTCATTCTGATACTTGCTAATTAAATGCAAATAGTCTGGTTATTATGGAAATGATTTACATACTTGATTTGCCATACGCTTCCGCAATCTTACTAAATGTTTATGTGTGTTGGGAAATCCTCACTGCGGACACCTGTGGGAAATCACGTGCACGGGTGATGTGTGTTCTTTATCTACCCGTGTACGCTTGGGCATTAAACATATCTTTATTTATTGTCCTTACTCCATAGGATCACATGCCACCATCACAATTGGTCCCAATCCCGGATTTGGTCCCTAGGCCCGGTCCGGGGTCGCGACATATTGGAAAATACCTTCTTCGACGACCGGTGGAGTACTCTCTGCCTCTCTGAGCTCATCTGAAGCATTGTCAAAAGTTACGTCCATGGATGGCTCGAAATCTTCAGAATCCTCTGGCAAGTCAGCTAACAAGAAAACAAAAGCTACATGTTGGCAAATGACAACACAAATAAAAAGAAGGAAAAAAAAAGAAGCCAAAGCAATCTTACCAGGTGAAAGTTCTGGAACCACTCCAGAGTCCCTAGGCTCTTCCTCAGATGCCACGACTAGATCCGTCATCGTCTTATTAGCAGGAACCTCGGGCATCACCAGGTCATCATCATCCTCTGCCAAAAGAAAGAAAACAACGAATCAAAACAAAAATCTCTCATAAAAGAAAAGAAGAAACAAAAGAAAGAAAGAGGATCGTACCAACTGTCTCCTCTTCTCTGCTCCTCTTCTCCGGAGGCTCATCAGCCTCCTCAGACCCCTCCTCAGCAATGGTGAGAGGAACTTCAAGATCAGAAGGACTATCATGCCGTCTCATGTTACGACGCTGTCCTCTCTTCCTCTTGCCTCGGCGGGTCAATCTGCTCGACGATCCTGCCCCACTATCAACATCAAACTTCTCACTAGAGTCCTCACTGGATGGCCTACTTTTCTCAGTAGACTCCATAGAAGCCTTCGTACGCTCTGCTTGTATCATAGCATCGATCTCGGCCTCCTCCTCCTCCAGCTGTCTCAAGACCTCACCAGGAATCCCTTGTGCAGCTCCTGATCTGATGACGTCCTGCTCATTGAGAAAGCCTATCTTGTGCTTCTCTCCAGAAAGGAAGGCCAAAACTTCCTCCCGACGGACACCATCCGATTTGCCAAGACCTTTCCCAGGAGATTGCTTACATCAAGCTCTTTCTTGGAAAGCCCCTGGTACACTAAAAAGGTCTCCACGAACCACTTCGTGAAGCCAGCAGTCCGGAAGGTGGGCAGCTCAGGATAGGAAATCATGGCGGTAGTATCCTCAGCACTGTAAAAAGCCCATGCATTTCTCCCATCCTGCAGACCTCCAAAATGCTTCACCATGCTCGAAGGCGCTCCAACAACACCTTGAGAGAAGCCAAGATGCAATGCAAAACGCGAAGGGACATACGACTGGATATCGACGAAAAGATGTCTGCGGTACACCATCGTACCAACCCGTATATTGAAGAGCCATCTCTTCTCCGCGTTTGTCAAAGCATAGTGTCTTCCCGACCCTACCCTGGTCAAATCACGGGAGACACCAATGTCGAAAGCCTTCTTCAGCAAACTCGGAGAAAGCTTCACTGAAGACTACCCAATCTCGACGTCCCTAAGTCGTCGGATCCTCAAACGGGCAGATAAAAGAGATTCGAAAACGGCTGTCCCTCTAGCCAAACAAATCATAAAAGGATCTTCGTCCTGTGCAACTCCCAACCAATGGAAGCTAGGACAGTGGTATACATACCACGAATAGAAGATGTGGGCAAAAAATACCCTGTTCATAGGGAGCCCAATCCGAACCAGGAAAGCAGCAGCCTGAAGTTCGGTACACAAATAAGAATAAAGCGCAGGTACCAAAGCTAGCCACTCTCCAAACGCCATCTGACAAGCCGGAAAAATACAGTGCGGCCTGATGTGCGTTCCATCTCCTCCAGCAAAAACAGCCTCACCCAGCCAATAAGTGAGGTAAATCGCGAGATCTCTCAGCAATGCAATGTCGGAACAAATGGCATCTGTGCTTGTGAAGAACTTCTTTAAATCTTCTCGCATGGCGGCGATCTTCTTCAAACTTGATGCTTTAGCCCTAACATCCTGGGCCATCCCATCAGAAGACTCCCCGCTGTTAAAAAAGTTGGAGCTACAACTCTTCTAACTTCTACATATAACTTTCGAGCCCTCCTTCTCCTTAAAAAAATCATAGAAGGTGACGAGCTGAAAGTATGCAAGCCTGAACTCCTCAGACTGCTCCTCAAGGACGCTGTCAATAGGCATAAACTCCTCATAGAGTTTGTCGAGGGTAGGCAACCCGGTGATGGTGCCCAGTTCCTTCAAAGAAAAACCAATCTCACCATTCGTCATAATGAAGGTGTTGGTTTGTGGAAGGAATAACTCCAGCATAGCTATGAAAGCCTCATCGGAGAAAACAACGGTTTGCCGAAAAGCGCGAACCGCATCAAAAATCTCGGCCTCCCGCAGAACGGCCTCGCCAATCTTCAGGGTGTGATCAGTCCATGATTCCCAGCTCGAGTCAGCACTGAAATGGCCATGAAGTTGAAAAGGCTTCACCCAATTGCTGCCGACCCCGAAAAATACCAAGGCCCACCGGTCTCAAATTGACCAATGGATGATCAGAACCTTGGTAGCCATTAACTGGCATCAACATGTCCATACGGACAGGCGACTTCTCTGCAAAACCGGAAGGGCCCCCCACAAAAACCCCGGTCTTGATCACACTGGTCCTCTTCACCCAGCTCGGAGGATCTTCCCTGTCAGGGCACGTGGGAGAAAGGCTCAGGATCGAGATGGTCCGATTGAAAGTCGACCGGGTAGAAATAGTTCTCTCCTCACCATCTACTGTGTAAGAGAACTGAAAACATCTCATTTGGTATGTCAAGTCGTCAGGGACTGCATCACCAAAGAAGAAGGTAGGCTTAGGCACAACGCTCTGATCGTCCGTAACCCAAGGACGGCTGTTTACCATGATCTTATAGAATTCCTCATCTTTGAGAGCAATCAATCGCTGTCTCATCTTATCACGATTGAAGGAATCTCAATCTTCCAAGTTTTTCTCGACAAACTGAACCTTCTTCCAAGCCTGCTGAATGGCCGCATTAGAGGATCTGGCAGACCGGCGAGGTGCGCCAGTAACAGGACCTTTACCCTTGTTCGTTCTGGAAGAACTACCTGCAAAGGAAGGAAAAGCAAAGATCAATCATCATTAAAAGGACAGAGTTTTGCTACAAAAATTCTAGCAAAACTTTGACATGGTTCTGGGGCAATTCCGAAGAAAAAGGAAATACTCCGAAAAAGACAAGAAGCTTGAAGATGAGCTCAACATCGCTGCAAGCTCATAGTCAGTGGAAAATCCTCAAAGAAGGTTCGAACTCAACATCGCTGTGAGAATGAGCCAATCTCATCAAATTTCCGCAAAATTTGGAAAAGAGCTCAACATTGCTGCGAGCTTCAAAATCCAAAAATTGCAAAGTTCCTCAAAATCCAGTAAGACCGAGAAAGAGCTCAACATCGCTGCGAGCTTAAAATCCCAATACTTGCAAAAGATTTTCAGGTATGCGTCATCATGCTTCCAAGTCCATTTACCAAAAATCATGCATCAAAGAATATCATCATGCATTAGATGCTAGGAAAACCTTGACCAAAGTTTGACCAATTCCAACCCAATTTGGTCAAAACCAATCAAACTTTGTCCAAGTCAAAAATCATGTTGGCTTGACCTAGAGCCTTCTATCTTGATGCATCAAACAAAAATAAAATGTATGAACATATTGAAATTGCATAACCTCATTATCATGGTGAGCAAACAAAGAAGGAAAGAAAAAGAAAGAAAGAGAGAAAGAAATCTCAGCAAAAAAAATATATATTTGGCCCACAGGCCGTGGCCCACTACCACATGGCAGTACGGCCAGGTCCGTACGGACCTCTCCGTACAGCCAAGGAAAAAAATAGAAAAAAAAAAGCTGTAAAAAAAAGGGAAAATCAGCGTGTGAAGAAAAAAAAAACAAAAAAAAAAAAGAAACAAAAAACCGTGACAGAAAAAAAACACGGTAAAAAAAAAAGAAAAGAAAAAAAAGGGAGAAAAACCGTGGAAAACAAAAAAAAAAAAAAAGAAAGAAACATGGTGAGAAAAAAAAAAGAAAAAAAACACGGTAAAAAAAAAGGATGAAAACCATGGATAAAAAAAGGAAAGGGAAAAAGGAAGCATGAAAAAAAAAAGAAAGGAAAAAACGTGCTTGGGGAAAAAGAGAAAACAAAAGAAGAAAAGAAAAAAAAAGAAGAAGAGAAGAAGAAAAAGAAAGCAAAGAAAGAAAGAAGCTACTTCTACAAATGGAATTTCTTGTGGAGGAAGAAAACTTACTTGAACCCATTGATGGAGAAGAAGAAGAAAAACTTGGAGATCCTTGAAAAAGAAAAAGCACTTCTTATCTTGGAGAGCACTCTTGGAGACTCTTGCACATAAAGAAAGCAATAGGAGCAAAAGATCCAACCCTCTTGCTTTTATAGAAGAGAGCAAACCAAAAGAGGAAACAAGGAGAAAAGAAAAGAGGTAAGAGCTAAAATTTAGCTACTTTCCCAAAAGAAAGATATTTTGAGAAAATCTTTCCACAAAAGAAGGAAACTTGAGAAATTCTCTCCAAGTAAGGATATTTTTAAATATTCTCTACACAAAAGAGATATTTTTAGATATTCTCTACAAAAATGACACCATATGAGATCTAGGCCATCTCCAAAGCCTAAGGTCCCATGGGTTAGCCCATATGAGCCAGGTTTGACCACCTAGGCACTAAAAGTGGCTTTTAGTCAAAATATTCCTCCTACCAAGAGCAAAAAAGTCCCATGCCTCTTTTGAGTTGATGGGACCATTCAAAAAAAAAAAAAAGAAAAAGAAAAAGAAAGAGAAGAAAGCCTCATGAGTTTCCAAAAACCCAAACCATCCAACCTCATGAACCAAATTGAGCCAAAATCTTGAAATTGACATTCCACAACAAACCAAACCTTAGTCCCCTAGCTCGCCACATACAGCTTGTTAGGTCACAAGACCCAAACCAAAATCAAAATCCAAACCAAAAAAAAAACCAAAATCCAAACCAAAAAACCAAATCTGACCCCCCAACCTGCCACATACAGCTTGTTGAGTCACAAGGTCAAAATCAAAAATCAAACCCTGACCCCCTAACCTGCCACATATAGCTTGTTAGGTCACAAGGTCAAAAACCAAAATCCAAAACCCAAAATCCAAATACCCCATGTTATTTTCAAAACTTTGCCTTGAGATGGTATGTGATCCCTCTCACTACCATAAAATTCCCCCGGAAACTCAGAAGGCTATTTAAGAAAAAAAAAAAAAAAGCTCAAGACTCTTGGTCAAGTCAGAAGCTCTCATTCAAGTTTCTCTTCGAGGCACATCGACTCCAAAAAGCTACTCGTCGCTGTACCTCGAGGGGGCATTTGTTGACACCAAAAAAGTCATTATGTCTCCTCAACATCAAGAAGCCTCGTGAAGCTGCATCCTACTACAAAACAGGAAAAACTACTTCAAGCATCAGATCTTGTCAGAATCAGACAAAAACTGAAAGATCCTTCAAGACAGCCAAAAGAGGGGTACACCTGAGGTTTCGGGCCATTCCGATATCGTTTGGCCTAACTTCACTTCTCCGACAGCTAAACAAGCGCTCCTGGCGGCGACGTTATCAAAGACACCAAAACTTTGATCAGAGCCTATGGATGACTCCAGAATGTCTCCAAAGGGCTCCATGCCAAATCTCAAGTCAAACCGATAACGTTTGACCATCCATTAATGCTCGAGCAGCAAAATCAAGCCTCCCGGCGGCGAAAACCACCGAAGCCATCACTCATCAAACAAAGTACATGAGTGGCTTCAACATGCTTCCAAACGGCTGCACGTCGAATCTCAGGTCATTCTGACAACGTTTGACCAGATTTCGATGCTCCGAAAGAAAATCAAGCCTACTGGCGGCGAAGCACCCCGGGACCATGACATCCAAGTTGGAGCTAATGGGTCGTCTCAAAATGACTCCAATAGGCTCTCCGTCAAATATTAGGTCAATCAGACATCATTTAACCACATATCAAAGCTCGGCATTTTCCCCGCAGCAAAATCAAGTCAAGCTTCGACGGGACCCTAAACGGCTTCAAAACTCAAATAAAAGCTTATGGTTGGTCCTATCCACTGCTCAAGAAGCTTCACCTCAATTTTTAGGTCATTCCGACATCGTTTGACCTAGTTTTGACTCTTGACGAAAAATCGGCTACAAAGTCTTTGGCTTTCCCGAAAAATGGGAAACTTTGTGCTCAGGTTTTGCGCGGGTTCTCGTCAAGTTTTCTCCAAGAAAATCAAGTCAATAATTGAGGAAAAATCTCAAGAAAAATACAGAAGAAAGAAGGAATAAAAAAGATGGAAAAACAGCCGAAAACGAAGCTCGGCGACCAAATGGGCCAAAGCCCTATGGTCATCGGCGACCCTAGGTGGATGGTCGCCGGCGACCCTGCAAATTCGGGTCGCCGGATTTCTCGCCGAATGACCAGTTTTCCGATCCTTTTCACATTTCGAGTGTTCCTGCCTCTGTGATTTTCTGAAAATTCAATCTTTGATGCTTGAAAACCACTGATCTTCACCGACATCTCGGATCCGCCGTCAAAAGCATGAAATCATCACCGATTGCTCCAAGATCGCTAACCGGCTGACCAAGAAAGTATACTTTTTGTCCGACTGATCGTGAAATCGACAAGACAGATGTCACCGGCCCATCGACATCAATCAATGTATGAAATTGCATCGCAATCCGACATCAAACAATGTGTGGATCCACCTGTGATGATCACAAGAAGAATCTCAAAAGACGCTGCGCGGCCTGCGACTCTTCACATGCCCTGGCGATAACTTAATGTCGTTAATTGACCCGTTTATGACAACTTAATGCGGTCATTAACTCATTATTTTGGATGGCCCAATCAGATTCAAGCATTTGGGAGTTACAAATCCAAACAATCATGGCATTAAACCCATGAAACTCCCATCATCATGAAGATTAAATGCAATTAAATGCCCACTATCCTTCATCGGCCAATCACAAGCCAGGAAAAAGGAGTTACAAAATCAAAGAATAAAAACTTGTAACTCCTCTCATCAATATCATCAATTCTCTCATCATGACCATCAATGCCTCATGGCTACCAAAAGCCTATAAAAGGAGGTCCATTCCAAGAAGAATGGATAATGAAAAATTCCAAGTGCAATCCCAAGCTCTGAAAATCTAGAAAATTCAAGAGAGAGACGAAGTCCTGCTGCTTTGTTCCCAGAAGCACTACAAGGTGATCAACGTCCATTGGGGGGCCACCCCCCCAAGGTCCCCTCCTTCTATAACATGGCCTAAACGCGGCTTTTCAGCCCGTTTACTCGGTTTTTCATTGGATATAAGACCTCCTCTTGGTCCTTATCCTTTAAAAAACTGAGGTTGGAGCCAAGCCAAAGAATCGAAGCATCAAGCGTTCTCATTTGAAGGACGATGGCGAAGTCCATACATGACTTGCGACCGTCGATCTGAACGTGTCCCCACAATCTCCTGAGAAGTTAGATTCCTTTTCTTTCTTTTCTATTGTAGTTTGTATTTTTTAAAGAGAAAAAAAGAAATCACAATTCTTGTCTTTCATATTTGATGAGTTTTGTAAAATCGCCTTTCACGGCAAAATCGTCTTTCACGGCAAAATCGCCTTTTACGGCAAACAAACAAAAAACGTCTTCTACGGCATTCTCAAAAACAAACTTGTCTCTTTTATTAAATATTTATGCAATTTGAAAAGTTAGAAAGAATGATTGATTTCCTTTCTACTTGTGAAGGTGGATCTCCGGATCATCACCATTCCAAATTCCAAGTAGAATAGTAAATCTGGCATACCCGTACAAAAAGTTGATATCCGTGATTTCCCTCCTCCGCCGAGACCCAGGCAGCCCCCAGGGTGCGGAAGGAGAGGACGGAAACCCCGAGGGTCCATCAGTAATAATGAGAAAGGGTGTAAATAGCTTTTGGGTTGAAAAATTTTGGTTCTTAAAAAAACCCTTTGGACATGTTTTGCATATCTATGGCCGGGACGTGTAATTCTAAGGTTGAATTGTCAAATGTGTTTTGCCCATCATATCTTCTTTTTAATTGGTAGCTTAACTAGAACCTATGGCCTGGGGGTCGGGCATTTCCCAACGGTGCCATAGGCTCCTCTTTTATTTTTATTTTTTTGCTTGTCTTTGCTTATTGCTATTTGTGTTTTTTTTTTTCTTTTTAAGAGACACTAGATCCTAGTAGTATATCCAAAGATTTGTGTATGCTGTGGGACTGTTCTATAGAGTTGAGGCTGCATCAATTCTCTGTTTTTTTTTTTTTAAAGGATGCTGTTAGGCACAAACCAACTGCTACATCAGTTCTCTTGACCGGTGTTTTGGTGTTTAGCAGTTTCTATTTTCTTAACTTCTTTTGTTTTTGTTTTTGAGATCTTCATGTTCATTCACATTTATAAACTTTTCTAACGTGATTCTTTTACAAAGAACTTGTTATTTTGGTTTGGGTGCTTTATGTATCATTGCTGAAGTTCATCTTATATTGGTGGATTATTATATTTTGGACATCTTTTTTAAATTAAAAGTCTTTAGTGTGCCTTTTCTCTTGGCTTTATTTTAGGATTTTATTATGCTTCCATTCTCATATCTATTCCAATTTCGAGTTTTATTGGTTTGTAAGAATAATTTCTTTTGTTTCTTTTTCTTATTTCAGATACCTAACAGAGCGAAAGATACTAATTGAATATCATTTGTTATATCAACGGGAAGTAGTGTTGCTAGTGTTGGTACAAGTGGTAGCGGTAAAGTTTTGATGATTTTAATGTATAGTCTAGCTAATTATTATATAAAGAAACTACCTTGAACTGTGTGATTCTGTCTTTCTTTTGTTTCCTCTGTAACATACTTGATAGATGAGTGAATGACAAACTAGATGTTGGAGGGAACTCTACATTAGGTGTCTCCCCATGCCATCTGTCTACAGAGGATATTCTTCTTCATTTGTTAGCTTTAAAACATTATAGTATAAAAGGCATAGTTCACATTGATTATAAATGATTGATACGCAGTAGGACACGGTGGTGAAATAATGTATTCATTTGGAGATACATAGTAGGACACAGTGGTGAAATAATGTCTTCATTTGGAGAAAACTTTTGTGATCCTACCTAGTTTTTCTTTTTTCCTTGAAAATTTCTGATCCAAGCACTTTTTTATTGCCACATCTCATTTAATGACTGCCTTGTTGACACCAAAAAAGTCAATATGTGTCCTCAACATCAAGAAGCCTCCTGAAGCTGCATCCTGCTAAAAATAGGCAAGGCTACTTCAAGCATCAGATTTTGTCAGAATCGGACAGAAACTGAGAGATCCTTCAAGACAGCTAAAAGAGGGGTACACCTGAGGTTTCGGGTCATTCCGACATCGTTTGGCCCAACTTCACTGCTCCGACAGCTAAACAAGTGCTCCCGGCGGCGACATCATCAAAGACACCAAAACTTTGATCAAAGCCTACGGATGACTCCAGAATGTCTCCAAAGGGCTCCATGCCAAATTTCAAGTCAAACCGACAACGTTTGACCCTCCATCAATGCTCGAGCAACAAAATCAAGCCTCCCGGCGGCAGCAACCACCGAAGCCATCACTCATCAAACAAAATACATGAGTGGCTTCAACATGCTTCCAAAAGGCTGCACGTCAAATTTCAGGTCATTCCGACAATGTTTGACCAGGTTTCGATGCTCTGAGAGAAAATCAAGCCTACCGGCGGCGGAGCAACCCGGGACCATGACATCCAAAATAGAGCCAATGGAACGTCTCAAAATGACTCCAATAGGCTCCCCGTCAAATTTCAGGTCAATCGGACATCGTTTGACCACATATCAAAACTCGGCATTTTCCCCGCAGCAAAATCAAGTGAAGCATTGATGGGACCCCAAACGGCTTCAAAACTCAAATAAAAGCCCATGGTTGGTCCTATCCACTGCTCAAGAAGCTTCACCTCAATTTTCAGGTCATTCCGACATCGTTTGACCTAGTTTCGACGCTTGACGGAAAATCGGCTACAAAGTCTTTGGCTTTCCCGAAAAATAGGAAACTTTGTGCTCCGATTTCGCGAGGGTTCTCATCAAGATTTCTCCAAGAAAATTAAGTCAATAATTGAGGAAAAATGTCAAGAAAAATATAGAAGAAAAAAGGAACGAAAAAGACGAAAAAACGGCCGAAAACGACGCTCGGCGACCAAACGGGCCGAAGCCCTATGGTCGTCGGCGACCCTGGGTGCATGGTCGCCCGGCGACCCTGGAAATCCGGGTCGCCGGATTTTGCGCCAAATCATCCGTTTTCCAATTCTTTCTGCGTTTCGGGTGTTCTGGCCTCTGTGATTTTCTGAAAATCCAATGTTTGGTGCTTCAAAACCACTGATCTTCGTCGACATCTCGGATCCGCCGTCAAAAGCATGAAATCATCACTGATCGCCTCAAGATCGCCAACCGGCTGACCAAGAAAGTGCACTTTCTGTCCGACCGATCGTGAAATCGACAAGATAGACGTCACCGGCCCGCCAACATCAATCAATGTCTGAAATTGCATCGCAATCCGACATCAAATAATGCGTGGATCCACCCGTGATGATCGCAAGAAGAATCTCAAAAGACGCAGCACGGCCCGCGACTCTTCACATGCCTTGGCAACCACTTAATGTCGTTAATTGACCCATTAAAGCAGTCATTAACTCATTATTTTGGACGGCCCAATCAGAACCAAGCATTTGGGAGTTACAAATCCAAGCAATCATGGCATTAAACCCATGAAACTCCCATCATCATGAAGCATAAAGGTGATTAAATGCCCGCTACCTTCATCGGCCAATCACAAGCCTTGAAAAAGGAGTTACAAAATCGATTTGTAACTCCTCATCAATTCTTTCATCATGGCCATCAATGCCAATAAACACCTCATGGCTATCAAAAACCTATAAAAGGAGGTCCATTCCAAGAAGAATGCAATGATGAAAAGAGATCCCAAGTGCAAGCTCTGAAAAACCAGAAAATCCAAGAGAGAGACGAAGTCCTGCTACTTTGCTCCCGGAAGCACCACAAGGTGATCAACGTCCATTGCCCCCCCCCCCCCCAAGGTCACCTCCTTCTCCAACATGGCCTAAACGCGGCTTTTTAGCCCGTTTACTTGGTTTTTCATTGGATATAAGACCTTCTCTTGGTCCTTGTCCTTTAAAAAACTGAGGTTAGGAGCCAAGCCAAAGAATCAAAGCATCACATGTTCTCATTTTGAAGGACGATGGCGAAGCCCATACATGACTTGCGACCATCGATCTCAACGTGTCCCCACAATCTCCTGAGAAGTTAGATCCCTTTTCTTCCTTTTCTATTGTAGTTTGTATTTCTTAAAGAGACAAAAAGAAATCACAATTCTTGTCTTTCATATTTGATGAGTTTTGTAAAAACGCCTTTCACGGCAAAATCACCTTTCACGTCAAACAAACAAAAACGCCTGTTACGGCATTCTAAAAACTTGTCTCTTTTCTTAATATTTATGCAATTTGAAAAGTTAGAAAAAAGGATTGATTTCCTTTCCACTTGTGAAGGTGAATCTCCGGATTATCACTATTCCAAATTCCAAGTAGAAAGTAAATCTGGCATACCCGTACAAAAATGTTGATGCCCGAGATCTTCCCTCCTCCGCCGAGACCCAGGTTAGCCCCCGGGGTGCGGAGGGAGAGGACGGAAGATTCCCCCTTTTTCGGGTCCATCACGCCTATGCATGTTCCCAAATTCCCAAATGTCTGCCCGGCGCCTGGTGGTTTACTGTTTGATTGGGCTTCATTTTGATGTTCTCCCTCACGGTACCAACATTCTAGTATCGAATGTGATCCTATTGTACTTCATGTCTTTGAATATTTGAGGATATTCTTCTTCATTTGTTAGCTTTAAAACATTATAGTATAAAAGACATAGTTCACATTGATTATAAATGATTGATACACAGTAGGACACGGTGGTGAAATAATGTATTCATTTGGAGATACATAGTAGGACACAGTGGTGAAATAATGTCTTCATTTGGAGAAAACTTTTGTGATCCTACCTAATTTTTCTTTTTTCCTTGAAAATTTCTAATCCAAGCACTTTTTTATTGCCACATCTCATTTAATGACTGCCTACGCATGTTCCCAAATGTCTGCCCGGCGCCTGGTGGTTTACTGTTTGATTGGGCTTCATTTTGATGTTCTCCCTCACGTACCAACATTCTAGTATCGAATGTGATCCTATTGTACTTCATGTCTTTGAATATTTGAGGATATTCTTCTCCATTTGTTAACTTTAAAACATTATAGTATAAAAGACATAGTTCACATTGATTATAAATGATTGATACACAGTAGGACACGGTGGTGAAATAATGTCTTCATTTGGAGATACATAGTAGGACACGGTGGTGAAATAATGTCTTCAGAAAACTTTTGTGATCCTACCTAGTTTTTCTTTTTTCCTTGAAAATTTCTGATCAAAGAACTTTTTTATTGCCACATCTCATTTAATGACTGCCTATGCATGTTCCCAAATATCTGCCCGGCGCCTGGTGGTTTATTGTTTGATTGGGCTTCATTTTGATGTTCTCCCTCACGGTACCAACATTCTAGTATCGAATGTGATCCTATTGTACTTCATGTCTTTGAATATTTGGGATCCCTTTGATTTATGGACTACTATTTGTTCTCTGATTGTTTTACGTGTAGCATGCCTTTTCTTTTATGGTCTATTAAGTTAATATCTTCAATGGCAGTTCTATAAGGTTATTAGGAATTATGCTTTCTATAAGGTCTTGTGTGAACAGTATTTTTTGACGGATCATTGTTTCTCATCGTGGAGCATTGTTTCCATTTTTGAAGTTATTATTTATATTTTCTTTGTTTTTATTATGCAAAAAACAGAAATTGATTGAAGACGAGGTTGAATGACCAACCAACCCTTCATTTCCCGGTTACTTAGAGGGCCTAACCTGAAATCTCTCAAGCATGAATCTTCTTTTAGACCAGATCGATAGTACTTTTGTAATTTTGCCCTTTTGATGTTGAGCTTTTACGCCCTTTGATGTAACATCATCTCTCTACTTAATGCAAATATCACCATTTGAGAAAAAAATTGCACTTCAAGTTTAATTAATTAATTTAATAGGGTAATTACACAGTTTGGATAGCTATGGGCATGGCAAATAGCCAGCAAAGCTTTGTAACAATGGGCATACAGCTAATTTTTTTCTAGGATCCAGGTGGATTCTAAGTTGTGTTGCCAGTAGAGTAATTTCTTTTTCTTTTTGTTTGTTTTTTGTGGGTTTTTTCTAACCATTGACAAGGTTAAAAGAAGCTTCACATTCTTCAATGTTTTCACTTTACCCTTTTGTACTTTTATTCCTCATGTTTTATATTCTTTTGCATTGCATGCATAACATGAGGATGGTGTTCATCATAGGTTGGGGGGGGGGGGGGGGGGGGGGGGGTGGGGGAGGGGGGACAAGCACACTTTTCTATTTTTAGACAAAATTTTCACACACCTTTTGCTTTATTTTCTATATGTTGGAAGTCTTTTTATAAATTTCTTTCTAGAATTTTTGCTGTTTATCTTTGTCTTTTTAGATTTTTTTGAAGAGAAAAATTTTTTGAGAGAATTTTCAATAAACAGAAGATAGCTTGAATTTTAGAATTCTCAAAATTTAGACAAAAGAGAGTTATTATTTGCGGAAATCTTTTTGAAAAAGTGCTAAACTTTGATCCTTTCACATTACACAGTTTGTATACATTTTCAAAACCTTTAAATGTGAAATTATGATTTCCATTCTTTTAAAGACTTGTTTGAATATATGAAGGAAGGCCAAACCTTAGTTTTATAGGTTTCCTGGTTCATCTGGGTGGATTTTTTCACAAATTAGTAAATTAAGTCGGGTACATGAAAATGGCTGCCTATTGTTGGGGACTGTTGAAAAGGGAAAAAAATCAAGAGAAAAGAAAAAAAAAAAAAAAAAAAAGAAGCTTGTTGCTGAAATTTCATGGCCTTTTGAAACACAATAGTGCAACAGGAATCATGGTTGCCTTGATTCAAGTACATAAAAATGGCTGCCTATTGTTGGGGACCGTTCAAAAGGAAAAAAAATCACGGCATTTTGAAAAACAATATGTCTGCAAAATTCATCTTAGCCCACTCTTTTATTTTAACTTTTAGCAATTTCAGTTTGGTAGCCAGTCTGTAGCCAGCCCAACCATCCACCTTCAATTCCTTCCACCATTCCTTTATCATTTGGGAAAACTTGTTTTCTTCCAGCCACATTAACTCAAATATAAAGGGAGTGTTGACACCAAAAAAGTCACCTTGCCTCCTCAACATCAAGTAGCCACATGAAGCTACATCCTACTACAAACAGGCAATGCTGCTTCGAGCATCAGATTTTGTCACAATAAAACAAAAACTACAAGTTCCTTCAAAACAGCCAAAAGAGGGGTACACATGAAGTTTCAGAGAATTTCAACATCATTTGGCTTAACTTAACCCCTCCAGCAGCTGAGCAGGAGCTCCCGACGGCGGTGAAGCCAGAGACCCTGACACACAAAACAAAGTACACATTTGGCCTCAAAATGCCACTAGGAGGCTCTACATCAAGTTTCAGGCCATTCCAACATCATTTGACCGAAAAAGGAAACAGTCATAGCAAAGTCAGCTCTCTCGGCGGCAACAATGTCGAAGACATCAAAACTTCGATCAGAGCCTACAGATAATCCCAAAATACCTCCAAAAGGCTCTGTGTCAAATTTCAAGTAAAACCGACAACGTTTGACCCTTCATCAACCCTCGAGCAATAAAATCAAGCCTCTCGGCGGTGAGAACCACCGAGGCCATCACTCATCAAACAGATCACATGGGTGGCTTTAACTTGCTTCCAAAGGGCTACACGTCAAATTTCAGGTCATTCCGACGACGTTTGATCCGACTTTGACGCTCGGAAACAATATCAAGCCTCCCAGCGGCGAAGCTTCCCAAGACGATGACATCAAAATCGGAGCTAATGGACCGTCTCAATATGACTTTAATAGGCTCCCTGTCAAATTTCAGGTCAATCGGACATCAGTTGACTGTACATCAGAGCGCGGCATCTCCCTTGTGACAAAATCAAGTCTACTGGCGAGGGACCCCACACGTCTTCAAAACTCAAGCAAAAGCCCATGATTGGTCCTATCTACTACTTAAGAGGCTTCACATCAAGTTTCAGGTCATTCCGACATCGTTTGACCTAGTTTTGATTTTTTACGAAAAATCGATGACAAAGTCTTCAGGCTTTCCAGAAGATAGGAAACTTTGTGTTCCGATTCGCACGGCTTCTCATCAGGTTTTCTTTAGGAGAATTAAGTCAATAAATGAGGGAAAATATCAGGAAAAGTACAGGAGAAAAAAAGATCGGAAAAGATTGAGAAATGGCTGAAAAACGGTGATCAAAAGGGGGAAAAATCCCCATGGCCGCCGGCGACCATGGGTGCTTGGTCGCCGGCGACCTTGGAAATCCGGGTCACTAGATTTCTGCCGAAAGGGTCGTTTTCCGACATTTTTTGCGTTTCAAGAATTCCAGCCCCTGTGATTTTTAAAAAATTTGATTCTTAGGCTCGAAATCAGCTGATCTTCGCCAACATCTCGGATCAGCCGTCAAAAGCATGATATCATCATTGATCGCTCCAAGATCGCCAACTGGCTGACCAAGAAAGCACACTTTCTGGTCGATCGATTAAGAAATTGACAGGATAGATGATATCGGCCCACTGGTATCAATCAATGTCTGAAGTTGCATCGCCATCCAACATCAAACAGCATGTGGATCCATCGGCGATCATCGCAAGAAGAATTCCAAAAGACGCAATACGGCCAGTGAGTCTTCAAATGCCAAAGCGACCACTTAATGCTGTTAATTGACCCGTGTTTTGACCACTTAATGCGGTCATTAGCCCATTATTTTGGACGGCCCAATTAGAACCAAGGAAAGTGGAGTTAGAAATCAAAGCAATTATGACAATAAATCATGAAACTCCTCTCATCATGAAGATTACAGGTGATTAAATGCCCATTATTCTCCATCGGCCAATCAAAAGCCAATAAAGGGAGTTACAAAATCATGAAATTAAAAACTTGTAACTCCTCTCCATCATGGAGCATCAATGCCATCAATGCTCGTAAACCACCCTATGGCTACCAAAGGCCTATAAAAAGGGGGTCATTCCAAGAAATCCATGATCTAGAAAAATCTGAAGCAATACACACACAGAAGGCTACACAGACACAGAGAGAGCCAGAAGATCCTAAAGAAACTCAGCTACAACACCACAAGGTGATTGAAGTCCCTTGGGGGGCCACCCCCCAAGGTCCTTCTCCTTCTATCCAACATGGCCTAGACGCGGCATTTCAGCCCGTGTATTCGGTTTTTTATTGGATATAGGACCTCCCCTTGGTCTTTATCCTCTAAAAATCTGAAGTATAAGCCAAGCCAAGAGAATCAAAGCATCATACATTCTCATCTGAAGGACGATGGCGAAGTCCATACATGACTTGCGACCGTCGATTTGAATGAGTCCCCGCAATCTCCTGAGATATTAGAATTCATTTTCTTACTTTTCTATTGTATTTTGTATTTCTCCAAAGAAACAAAAAAATCACAATTCTTGTCTTTCATTATTGATGAGATTTGTAAATTGCCTTCCATGGCAAAAACCGCCTTTTAATGTAAAACCACCTTTTATGGCAAACAAAGAAAAATCGCCTTTCACGGCAACCAAAGAAAAAAATTCCCTCCTACAGCATTCAATGTCTTGTCTCTTTTCTTAAATATATGTGCAATGGAAAGTTAGAAAAAAGATTGATTTCCTTTCTACTTGTAAAGGTGGATCTCCGAATCACCATTTCTAAATTCCAAGTAGAATATAAAATCTGGCATACCCGTACAAAAATGTTGATGCCCGCTTCTTTCCACTCCGCCGGCCTCTCAGTAGCCTTGGGATGGACGGAAGTGGGAGTGGAAACCAAAAGCTAGGTCCATCAAGTTGGCATATCCCCGTAGGACACGTTCATTTGAGAACATGATGCTTAGGTTCTTTGGCCCCTTTCCAATTGGTGGCCTATGTTGGATCTTGCATCTAAAAAAAAAAACATGAGATGGGATGTTTTTGGAAATTTCTATCTTTGAGTTTATTTTCACTCTTTCTCATTTCGAAAAAAAAATCTGATTTCTCTTTCTTGGATTCAATTTTGACAAACTTTGATCATTTCCTCTCCGAACATGATAGCTCGTAGAATTGTTTGTAGCTATCGTTCGTATCAAGGAATGAGTCATTTTTTCTCTTTGATGAGTCCGATAGGGATTTTCGAAAACAAAAAGAAAAGAGTCTAATATTAAACTCTTAAAAAAAATCAGTTTTCTCTCTTTTGGATTCAAATTAGAGAAACTTTGGTTTCTTCCTTTTTGGACGATGGCTCGCGGAAATCTTTTGTAGACAACGTTTGGATTGGGAGGGGTCATTCGCTTTCTTTGATGGGTCCATTAGAGATCTTTCAAAAAACAGGAGTAGTTTTTCAAATTTTCTCTCTTTTAGATTCAAATTTGAGAAACTTTGGTTTCTTCCTTTTCGGACGATGGCTCACGGAAATCGTTTGTAGCCAACGTTTGGATTGGGACTGGCCATTTGCTCTCTTTGATGGGTTCATTAGAGATCCTTCAAAAGAAATTTCAAAAAAAAAAAAAAAGCCACTAAGGTTACACCAATTGTGTTCTTTAACCAAGGTTGATATAAGAAAAGCCTTGTCCAGAGTGTGGAGGCAGCTAGACTGCTCAAGGCAAGGGTCCTCCAAACGGGTTCATTAAGTAATCCTATCCTTACCTGGGGGTTGATCTATCTACTGAGGTTTTATAAGACCGAATTGAAAACCTATATGCACCATTCAAAAAAAAAATTTCAAAAAACAATCTCTTTGAAAAACAAAAACCCTTAAAAAAATCTTTTTCAAAACAATCGTCGTTTTCTTGTGCGAGCAGAGCACCCAAAGAGTGGTCGAGAGCTCTTGTGTACAAGATAAATGGTTTTCCAGTTATGGGGGCAACCAGCACTGGAGGTTTGATGAGGTATGCTTTGATGTCTTGAAATGTATTTTCACATTCAGCATCCCAGACAAAGTCCACGCCTTTCTTCATCAGGCGAGAGAAAGGACGGCATTTCCCTGATAGATTGGAGATGAACCGTCGGATGTAGGCCAGCCTTCCTTGAAGCCCTTTTAATTCTCTTAGGGTTCTGGGAGATGGCATTTCCAGGATAGCCTTGACTTTGGTGGGGTCAAGTTCTATTCCAGCTTTCCGTACTATGAATCCGAGAAACTTACCCGATGAGACACCGAAGAAGCACTTTAGTGGATTCATCCGCAATTTGTGTTTGCGAAGTCGGAGGAAGACTTCTCGAATATCATTGAGATGGTCTTCTTTTATTCTGCTTTTTATGGCGAGGTCGTCAACATAGCATTCGACCGTCTTGTGCTGCATATCTTGGAATATTTTCATCATAGCCCTCTGATATGTCGCACCTGCAATTTTCAGGCCAAACGGCATAACAGTGTAGCAATACACGCCGAATGGTGTCCGAAATGATGTATGCCTTTCATCTTCAGGATGCATCTTTATCTGGTTGTAGCCAGAGAATCCATCCATAAATGTCATTCGCTCGAACCCATAGGTGTTGTCAATCATCACCTCTGGTATGGGGAGCGGGAATTCATCTTTAGGACATGCATTATTCAGGTCTCTGTAGTCGATACAGACCCTTATCTACCCATTTTTCTTTGTCACGGGGACAATGTTGGCCAACCATTCAAGATGCTGTTCCTCGTGGATGAAGCCAACGTTTTTGAGTTTCTGAACTTCTTGTTCAATTTTGTCCATCACGTCAGGACGGAATCTCCTTTGGCCTTGTTTGATAGGCTTGATTTCTTTTTGCAAGTTGAGCTTGTGGACTGATACTTTGGGATCCAAGCCAGGCATTTCGGCATAAGACCATGCAAAGCAATCAACGAACTCACGAAGAAAAGAGATATACTCGGGTAACTCATCATCCTTTATATTCTTGCTTATGAATACAGGACGTGGGTTATCAGGTGTTCCCAAGTCTATCTTTTGAACAGGGTCTTCTGTCGGAAGGTTTGAAGGTGGTTCCTCCACAGTATTTTCGGAGGCTTCCAACTCAACAAGACCTTCTAGAGTGCCAGAGAAATTTTCAGACTGAGGCTCTGTTTCTGTCCATGAATCTTCTTGATCAGCATCCTTCTCAATGCTATCCTTCTCAAGGCTTGCAATGAGATGGTCCCAATCATTTGCTGGAATTGGGTTGAAGTAAGGTACTTCTTTTGGAGACGATGATTCTTCTGGGACAGATAACCGCTCGTCTACCTCATCGGGCAATTCCTCTTTATTATCAGAGAAATTATACCAATTGGAGGAGCTTTCAGGATTTTTGACGAGTAACTCCTCAAAGAGATATCCAGGGATATCGATGTCTTCATGAGATGTTGAGGCTTGGTCGGTAAAGCGACTTTGTAGCCATGGTGTCGACTGTCTCATAGGAGCGGTAGGATCATACCCCAACCCATATGAAGACTTGCCTTTTTGAAGGTGGATTTTCCAATCTTCTGATTGACTTTTGGTCAGGGTGGGTTCCAATGGTGTAAGAATACCACGGCCACCTCCCAAACCAGTCGGGTTTTGAACATCGTGGCCCATTTTCTTCATGATAGCTTGTGCCATTGGACTATACAGGGATAGCTGAGGCATACCTTCGTTTTGGAAAGGTTCAAGCAGAGAGTTCAGTGGAGATGCTCCCGACCTGTGGAAGAAGATTATTTTTTCTTCTGGCGAAGTTGCCGGGATAACAAAGGAGGCAGACGTAGGATCTTCTATGTCTGCAAGTGTCTCCAATGGAGTGAGAGTGAGCTGATCTTGCTGAGTATTAGCTTGGCTCGATGCTGTGTCATCTTCTGACTCTGACTCTGAGTCTGTGTCATGCATAATAGACACAAAGGAGACAGTGAACTTGCCCCAGTCTTTTGTTTTGTCTTCTTTGTTTTGGTAGTGATTACCAAAGGCTTTGGAGATTTTAAGGAGACGACGAAGGGAGCTTGGCCGCTTACTTTGAGTTTGGTGGAGGGTTTGTTTTCCTCCGATGATTGCTGAAAAGCCTTGCCTTTATCTTTCTGGAGACTGTCGACAAAGCGAATTGTTTTTTCCTCCTGTTCTTCTTTTCCATCTTTATACATTTGAGCATCTGCAAAATGGACATCTCTGCCTTTGAAGGGTTTTTTGTCTGCAAATACTCGATGTATCAGGCCATCGTCGCCAATGAATTTGATGCACTGATGTAGAGTTGAAGGGACGACACCATTCTCATGTACCCAGGGGCGTTCTAGGAGTATATTGTAGCATGAAGGGGTCCTTATTGCATACACAATGACTTCAGAAATAAGATCACCGATTTGCAATTTGAACCAGATTTTGCCGATAGGCCTTTGAGCGCTGCCGTCATATCCAAAGATGGATACGGACGTGTGACTAAGTTTGCTAGGTGGGATGCCCAGCTCTTCGAGTGCCGAAGTAGAAATGAGGTTGAGTGCAGAACCTGGATCGATCTGAACTCTGTGTACTGGCATTTCTTTGACGTACCCCGTAAAGTACAAGGGTCAGTTGTGCTTTGTTTCGCCGAGGAGGAGGTCGTCCTTGTCGAAGGCAATTGTTGCACTTGCTGCTTTTTGTACCGAGAGGCATTCATTGCTTGATCCCTCAGTTTTCTTCTTTTCTCCCTTTGAGGGAGTATTTGATTTTTTGACCCTATAGTCCATTTTAATTTGTAGGACTTGTGGGGCATGTTTGTCGACATCCGCATTCAGCCTTTGTAATTCTGAAATGAGACTATCACGAGTTTGTGGAGACATTCGCAATAAGTCAAGGACGTGCAGACGTGCAGGTATGTGTTTGAAGTGCTCAATCAAGTCGTACTTGAAAGCCTCCTTCGGGCCTGCATTTTCATTATTATTGCCACTTGGGGCGCTTACATCTTGCTTTCCCGAAGGATTTACATAAGAAGAAGAGGGTTGATTGTAATTTTTGTGGTAATCCCGGCCAGAACGGGTACCTCTACCAACTTCAAGAGCCTCTAGAGAAGGGTCTTCTTTTAGAAGATCGTTCTCAGGATCAAGAGGTTGATCCTTCGCTGAGGACGTCTCTGTAACAGCATTGGCATCTTCAGTGATTGTGTTGCACGGAGCAATTTCCGGGAACAAGTCCTGAACAGTAGCCGGTAACTTTTCTTTATTAGCCCAGACATCGCCCGTGAGATAGGGTATCTGGGACCAGTTGACTGAGTTTTCATTGAAGAAGATTTCATTGGCAGAAGTTTCTTCAAGATGATCAATCGGGAGAGGCTTGAATTCCGATGTCACAGCTTCAGGAGACGAGGGCTGAGAGGATGTTATCTCAGTGGGAGTCACCTGAGAGGATGTAGCTCCGGAAGATATGCTACCGGTTGGGGAGTACGTGTCTTCGGAATCTTCAGAGGCACTGTCGTCCTGAGCTATTGCATTGCAGGTTATCCTGACAGGAGATGCCCCCAGTGTAGACAGTTGGGAATCGGACTCATCCTCAGATGTAAGAGGATCATCGATCCAACTATTTTCTCCATTTTCAGGAGTTGAGGGAGAAAGTTCCCGTTGATTTTCAGGGACTTCCGGCTCTGGATCATGACGAAAATTGATGCGATCCTGCTCCTGCTCTATGGCAAGATGTTGCAAGATTCTTGCATATTCTTCAAGATCAGGTATGGGAGCCAAATCTTCTTCGTCATTTGCTCCTTGTGGTTCGCCCATGTTGGGTTCCACTGAAGCATTTGCTGGTGCTGGATTGACATCATTTTCTTGAATACGGTTCTGGTCTTCTTCATCATCAGACCAAGATCCTTGTGGCTGTAATGGGTTATACCAGATTACTGGCATAAGATGAGACTCGGGAATCCATTCCTCGTCGGAGAGGTATTCTCCTGTTTTAAGGGATTCTTCCCACTCATCGATATCGCTGGCAGTACCACTGGACTCGTATCCGTTCATGGAGAATCCAACTACCGAGTTGCAAGAGTATGATGCCCCCTGTACAGTTTCATTTTTGTATATAGGTGGCATGAAATCATCAAGAGTGAATTTTCTTACCGCCTTGGAGGTTTTGGGAAGAGATTCTTCCGTCGTCCCGAGTGAAGCAGTGGAAGAAGTTTCTGCTTTTTCAAGGACTTCTTGTTTTGGTTGAGACTTATGCTGCTGTTTGAGCTTGCGGAGTTGTCTCTTGGCTTGCCTTCGCTGCTGAGCGGTCGGCTTTGTTTTGACGATCTCCCAATTTTCATCATCTAGGAGATCGGGATGCACCCATATAGGCTGTCCATCTGATGTTGGATAGGGAACCAACTCTTGGGACGTTTGAGCCATTTTAATCACCTTGAATGAAGTAGTGATTTTCTGCTTCGGTGACTTTGAAGTTTGCCGACATGACACCATGTTGACAGAGGCGGGGCCATAGTTTTTATCAAAGGTTATGACTCTGTTTTTCCACATCTCATTGATCTTCTCTCTCACAACGAAGCATTGATTGAGAGGATGTGAGATCATATGATGGTATGGACAGTATCGAGGATCATTGATTTTGCCAACATCTCCCGGTCTTTTGGGCTCTGGCAAAATGAGTTTGCCATTTGCTAGGAGAGACTCAAAGATTTCTTCAACATCTTCATCGAACGGATATTTCTTTTCTACACGTTCTTTGAAGGTATCAGAGAGTTCAGGCCTTTTACCTGCAGTTTTGTTTTCAGGTTTCTTTGGCTGCCGAGGAGCTGACTTAGTCTGCACATTGAGAACCTCCTTTTTCTTTGGTTTTGAGGTTGTAACAGCAGTCGGCTCTCTCTTTGATGATTTCTGACTGTTGAGGTCTTTGATCACCATTTCAGCTTCCATGGAGGCTTCGAGGAGTTCCCCCAAGTTCTTTGATTTATTGCCGATAATCATGGAGCGGATTTTTGCTCTCATATTGTTACGGTAGATGTCGACTAGCGACGCTTGTGGCAGCACATCTGAGCATTTGTACGCCATTGCCTTCCATTTGTGAATGAAGTCGTATGTTGACTCATTCTCTCCCTGTTTTAGGCTGAGTTGAGCCATAGTAACAGGATGATCCTCACCTTGGAAGTGGGTCGGGAAACGTGTCTCCAGCATAGTCCAGTTCTGGATGGAGTCTCCGGCAGAGTGGAGTACCAATCAAAGGCTGTACCTTTTAGGGTACTTGCGAAGAGGCGAATCTTGAGGGCATCTTGATCCGCAATAGCTCCTGTCAGGATCTTGAAGTGGATGACATGCTGTCTGGCTGAACCTTTCTCAGTATATGTCTGGAGAGTAGGTTGTTTGAATTTTGCAGGGAACGGAACCGAGTCCATCCATAGAGGGTAGGGTGGCTTGATCCCATGTTCCTTCAATGTATCCTCTTCTTTTGCTTTTTCGAGGATATCGTCCACGTCTTTTCTGGTAAGGGCGCGAGACTCATTGTTTTCTGCATTGCCCTCGTCATCTTCGTGATTCGGAGGGGTTTCATTGTTAGGTGGTGGACGCTGTAAAGTGAGAATCAGATTTTCCATTAGAGTCTCAATTCTCTGCTGTCCTTGCTCCAACTACTGGTTGCGTGCGGTTACATCGTCATGCTGTGGAGGCGGCTCAGAACTTGTAGCCAAGACGTTCATCCCTCGGGATTCGAACGAAGAAATCGTCCTGGTGACTGAGCTGGGGCTCATTCTTCTGGATGAAGAATCTGAGGAGTGGTTACTCCGATGTTCTTCTCTTGGAGGAGTGGAAGACTCTTCCAGATGTGTTCTTGTCCGAGAGAAGCTGCGAGTCACTGGACGTCTAACACTGATTTTGGTTGCTGACTTCCGGCGTTTTCTGGTTTTGCCAACCATATGAACAGGAACGAATTGGTCGGGTCTTTCTTTTTCGACCCATTTCTTTGTGACGTGGAGAGTAGGACGCTGGGTTCTTTGTTTCTTGAGTCTCTTTTGTCGATATGCAGTGCGGCGACGCATACGACGAGCAATTTGAGCTTCAGTCAGCTCTGGCTGGGCTCTGGCGATGAAGGATGTAGTCCCTTGTGCGCAGCAGCCGAGTTTGTCTTCTTTGAAGCTTGGCAAGGACAGAATCTGGACGCGGTCCTTTGTTTGTCGCAATGAAGACTTGAATTTTATGAGCTCGGCCCCTGTTGAGATGAAGGGTCGACTCGCGGGAGTGCAGGCTTCAGCATGTTTTTGCATAGGCCCAACGATGCAGGATTTGATTTTGGGCTTGTAGGAGCAAGCCGGCTCATGATGATTTTGTTTATTTTTTGGGTGGAGGGTAGGTTTCTCCTCTTTCATGTAAGAGAGAGGGTAGAACTGATTCTCCTTGAGAGGGGCCAGGTATGCTGGCTTTACAGATGTTTGGGACCTCCGTTGTTTTGGCGAAGATCTCAGGGACCAGGTTTTGGTGTAAACCTGGTTTCTTGTGGGTTGAGGTTTCGTGGGAACGCCACGGGCTTCAGGCTTCTTGGTGTTCGCCCTTGGTGCCATTTTAGTGACACGTTGCGGGGCGGTTTTCTGCTTCTTGGCAGGTACAATGTCTTCTGCGGGAAGTGGGAATGGTCCCAGCGATCCGAAGACGATGGTCCAGGGAGTTGAAGTTGACTCGGTGTTTGGAGAGTTGTCGAGGGAGATGACGCTTCGGCAACTGGCAGGGCGCTTATGCTTGTTTTGCTTGTCTTGCAGCATAAGCTGGTACTTGTTCTCATCGAAAGTGATGGTCAATGAAGCTGCCATTGTTAGTTTTGGAAAACTTCTGAAACAAGACCAAATCCATTAGTAATCACAAGAATATGGTGATCGTAAATGGAGAACAACTATGGTTTTGTCTTTTCAAATCACTTGAAAGGACATGGCCCAACCCAAGGATGATGAAGAAGGCAAAAAGCCATAGAGGATACATTTGTTCTAAAATGCAAGTATGGTAGGCTCAGAGTGAGCGTTCCAGTGACTGCTAGAAGCAATTGTAGACCTTAATTCAAATTACCGAGAAGCAAGGCTCACTCGAGGTAAAATGATATAAGGTTGGAGATACAACTGTGTCGGTCGCGAATACAGTAAACCCGAAAAGGCGTACTAGCACCGCTAGGCACAAATGTTGCAAATCGCATCCTTGGGAAGGACATGAGATGGGATTTTTTTTGAAAGGTCAAATTTGGATTCATAAAGGAGAGCAAATGGTATTTCCAATCCGAACAAAGGCTCAACATTTCTGCGAGCGCTAAATTCAGAAGGGAAGGAACCAGAATTTCTCGGATGTGAATCCAATAATGACGAAAGTTTTTTTTTTTGAAAGGTCAAGATTGAATTCATCAAAGAGAGCAAATGGTGTTCTGTTTCGAACAAAGGCTCAACATTTCTGTGAACGCTAAATCCGAAAGGGAAAGAACCAAGATTTTTCAACTCTAAATTCAAAGTGACAGAAGTTTTTCTTTTTTTCTTTTTTTTTTTTTAAAGATTTTTTTTAGAGAATTTTTTTTTGAAAGGTGCACATAGATTTCCAATTCGATCTTATGAAACCTTAGTAGATAGATCAGCCCCCAGGTAAGGGTAGGATTACTTAATGAACCCGTTTGGAGGACCCTTGCCTCCAACAGTCTAGCTGTCTCCACACTCTGGACAAGGCTTTTCTTAAATCCACTTTGGTCAAAGAACACAATTGGTGGAACCTTAGTGTTTTTTTTTTTAACTCTTTTTTGAAAGGGTTTTTTTTTTAATGAACTCATCAAAGAGAGCGAATGGTGTTCCAATCCGAAAAAGGCTCAACATTTCTGCGAGCGCTAAATCCGAAAAGGAAGGAACCAAGGTTTCTCAACTTTGAATGCAAAAGAGAGAAAACTAATTTTTTTTTTTGAATTTATAATTTTTTTTGAAATCCCAATTTGGACTCTTCAAAGAGAAAAGATGGCCCAAGCCCCGATATGAACGATAGCTGCGAACATTTCTGTGAGCTATCGAGTTCAAGGAGGAGAGGATCAAAATTTCTCAAAGTTGAATCTTGAAAAAGAGAGATCATTTTTTGTTTTTGAAAGAGTTTGAAACGAAGGTGTTTTTTTTTTTTAAAAAAAAATCCCAATTGGACTCATCAAAGAGAAAAGATGGCCCAATCCCCGATATGAACGATAGCTGCGAACATTTTTGTGAGCTATCAAGTTCGAAGAGGGAAGGATAAAAATTTCTCAAAGTTGAGTTTTTAAGAAAAAGAGATCAGATTTGTTTTTTTTTTTTTTTGAAGTGAGAAAGAACAATTGAAATCCCATCTCATATTTATTTTTTTTTAGATGCAAAATGCAACATAGGCCACCAACTAGAAAGGAGCCAAGTGATCAAAGCACCACGTTCTCAAGTCAACGAGTCCCACCGGGTATGCCAACTTGATGGACCCGAAAAAAAAAGGGGAATCTTCCGTCCTCTCCCTCCGCACCCCGGGGGCTGACCTTGGTCTCGGCGGAGGAGGGAAAATCTCGGGCATCAACATTTTTGTACGGGTATGCCAGATTTACTTTCTACTTGGAATTTGGAATGGTGATAATCCGGAGATTCACCTTCACAAGTGGAAAGGAAATCAATCATTTTTTCTAACTTTTCAAATTGCATAAATATTAAGAAAAGAGACAAGTTTTTAAAATGCCGTAAGAGGCGTTTTTGTTTGTTTGCCGTGAAAGGCGATTTTTCCGTGAAAGGCGTTTTTACAAAACTCATCAAATATGAAAGACAAGAATTGTGATTTCTTTATGTCTCTTTAATAAATACAAACTACAATAGAAAAGGAAGAAAAGGGATCTAACTTCTCAGGAGATTGTGGGGACACGTTGAGATCGACGGTCGCAAGTCATGTATGGGCTTCGCCATCGTCCTTCAAATGAGAACATGTGATGCTTTGATTCTTTGGCTTGGCTCCTAACCTCAGTTTTTTAAAGGACAAGGACCAAGAGAAGGTCCTATATCCAATGAAAAACCAAGTAAACGGGCTGAAAAGCCGCGTTTAGGCCATGTTGGAGAAGGAGGTGACCTTGGGGGGCCCGATCACCTTGTGGTGCTTTCGGGAGCAAAGTAGCAGAACTTCGTCTCTCTCTTGGATTTTCTGAATTTTTAGAGCTTGCACTTGGGATCTCTTTTCCTCCTGCTTTCTTCTTGGAATGGACCTCTTTTTATAAGCTTTTGGTAGCCATGAGGTGTTTATTGGCATTGATGGCCATGATGAAAGAATTGATGAGGAGTTACAAATCGATTTTGTAACTCCTTTTTCAAGGCTTGTGATTGGCCAATGAAGGTAGTGGGCATTTAATCACCTTTATGGTTCATGATGATGGGAGTTTCATGGGTTTAATGCCATGATTGCTTGGATTTATAACTCCCAAATGCTTGGTTCTGATTGGGCAGTCCAAAATAATGAGTTAATGACTGCTTTAATGGGTGAATTAACGACATTAAGTGGTTGCCAAGGCATGTGAAGAGTCGCGGGCCGTGCTGCGCCTTTTGAGATTCTTCTTGCGATCATCACTGGTGGATCCACGTATTATTTGATGTCGGATTGCGATGCAATTTCAGACATTGATTGATGTTGGCGGGCCGGTGACGTCTGTCTTGTCGATTTCACGATCGGTCGGACAGAAAGTGCACTTTCTTGGTCAGCCGGTTGGCGATCTTGAGGCGATCGGTGATGATTTCATGCTTTTGACCGCGGATCCGAGATGTTGATGAAGATCAGTCGTTTTGAAGCACCAAACATTGGATTTTCAGAAAATCACAGAGGCCAGAACACCCGAAACGCGAAAAGAATCAGAAAACGGACGATTTGGAGCAAAATCCGACTACCCGGATTTCCAGGGTCGCCTGGCGACCCTGGGCCAGGGTTACCGGCGACCTTGGGCCAAGGTCGCCGGCGACCATAGGGCTTCGGCCCGTTTGGTCGCCGAGAGTCGTTTTCGGCCGTTTTTTCGTCTTTTTCGTTCCTTTTTTCTTCTGTATTTTTCTTGACGTTTTTCCTCAATTATTGACTTGATTTTCTTGGAGAAATGTTGACGAGAACCCTCGCGAAATCGGAGCACAAAGTTTCCTATTTTTCGGGAAAGCCGAAGACTTTGTAGCCGATTTTTCGTCAAGCGTCGAAATTAGGTCAAACGATGTCGGAATGACCTGAAAGTTGAGGTGAAGCTTCTTGAGCAGTGGATAGGACCAACCATGGGCTTTTATTTGAGTTTTGAAGCCGTTTGGGGTCCCATCGATGCTTCACTTGATTTTGCTGCGGGGAAAATGCCGAGCTTTGATATGTGGTCAAACAATGTCCGATTGACCTGAAATTTGACGAGGAGCCTATTGGAGTCATTTTGAGACGATCCATTGGCTCCTTTTTGGATGTCATGGTCCCGGATTGCTACGCCGCCGGTAGGCTTGATTTTCTCTCGGAGCATCGAAACCTGGTCAAACGTTGTCGGAATGACCTGAAATTTGACGTGCAGCCTTTTGGAAGCATGTTGAAGCCACTCATGTATTTTGTTTGATGAGTGATGGCTTCGGTGGTTGCCGCCGCGGGGAGGCTTGATTTTGCTGCTCGAGCATTGATGGAGGGTCAAACGTTATCGGTTTGACTTGAAATTTGGCATGGAGCCCTTTGGAGACATTCTGGAGTCATCCGTAGGCTTTGATCAAAGTTTTGGTATCTTTGATGATGTTGCCGCTGGGAGCGCCTGTTTAGCTGTCGGAGCGGTGAAGTTGGGCCAAACGATGTCGGAATGACCCGAAACCTCAGGTGCACCCCTCTTTTAGCTGTCTTGAAAGATCTCTCTGTTTCTGTCTGATTCTGACAAAATCTGATGCTTGAAGTAGCCTTGCCTATTTTTAGCAGGATGCAGCTTCAGGAGGCTTCTCGATATTGAGGAGACATATTGACTTTTTTGGTGTCAACACTTGGATTGGTTGCTTCCTAAATAAAGTCTCCTGATGTTTCCTCTTATTTCCCAATTCTTTTTCTATTGTTCTTCTCATGCACCGTCTCAAAAGTTTGGATGCTTCTTCTCTGCTGTCATTCTTCATCTCATCACACTAATACATCCTCTTCCTTGGCTTGCATGCACGATCACATCTGCGATGAGCACTATTGCTATATCTATTCATTAAAGAAAGATGGGTCTCAAAAGAAAATTGGGTTCCAATGAGGTTGGTATATGGAGTTTGGGGCTTCTCACCCAAATCCCTAATGTATAATCCCTCTCCCTAAATTCTAATGCCTCATCTATTCCTCTCTCCTACTTCTGATGGCTCTTTTGTCTCTCTTTTTTTTATATTATTTTTTTATTTTTTATTTTATTTTTTATTTTATTTTTTTTTTGCAGTTCTTTGAAGCATAGATTCTGGTATGAGATGGTGACGACGAGATCTAGCTTGGTTGCTTTCTGGCAAAGGCGCTATTGGTCCTTCGCTCAAGTTGATGTTGGAAATGGTATGGGAAAACTAACTTAGCCACTAGATGTCTCTTTAGATTGTACAAATGATGGGGTTTTGCATTTTCTTTTATTTTACTGTGCTTTGTTTTGTTGTAAGATATTGTCTGTTTACATTTGTTTAGGGTTTAATTGGTTCTTTTGAATTGAAATTTGAGTTTTATTAAATGATTATTCTATTATATCATCACACTCTTTTCTAAAATTGTGTAAGAATTAATTTTTTTTTGGAATTTATAAATTGATTTTCTGATATTATTAAATTCTATAGTTCCTTTTTGTTATTTTTTTTTTTTTTTAATGTTTTGTGAATGCACCTTTGATAGACACTAAATGAGAATTGTGGTAGGGGAGAAGACAATGCATGCCTGTTCATTTTATTTTCTTCATGTTTTCTTATGTTTTTATGTATATGTTCTTAACCAATTACAGTTAATTAGGTTCTTAGTTGGGATTTGTGTCTACTTCAATTTAAATTAGTTATTTTAAGTTTTAAATTTTTTATGGTGGATTTGGATATACACAAATAAGAATGATGGTAGACATGAATGGTTTATAATTGTTAATCGGAATAGTACAAATTTGTGTTGAAAGCCCATCTGTTTACATGCTTTTTAAGTATGATTTGTATAGTGATATATTTTGTGTATCCCATTCCTTATCCATGTTCTGAATTCTATTCATTACCAAAAAACGTGCAAAAGAAAAAAAAAAAAGGATCATCAAACAAATAGGTTTGATTATTTTCATCTCTCTCTAAGACTTCTTATAATCATTACAAACATCATGGAACTGATGAATCCTCATTCATTATGTTTTCTCTTAAATAGTTAAATTCGTTGTTTTTCTCTTAAATTATGAATCACTAACAAATTGAGATTTCCAAACGTAGTCCCCATAAAGATAGAGCATTCTTGCATTTATGATTTCGGAATATTCTTTTTAGCTACTTCCCTTACATTGTTATTTACATTTTAATCGGTTTTGGAGGTATCAAACAACTCACATATGCGTATATACATTTGGTTATGGCACTGCATTTGAGGAAGTAATATGTCCCCCATTTGATAGCTAAGTACGCATTTTGTAATTGCCCAACCTTTTGCAACTGATTCATGTATAAAATTGCACCCCAGGAAAGAGTTGTAATGGTGAAGGCCATTGGGAATCCAAATTTCACATTATCTCCTGCATGATAGTATCCACCGGTGAGGAATTAGGATATTTTGGTGGGTTCTTTTGTCTATTTGGGAGACATGTTGCAAATTTAGCTGGTTAATTGAAGAATTTAGAGTCTCTCTTTATCTCTTGGTTGTTGGACTGTGGGAGTTTTGTTATGAGAAATCTAGTAGAAAATTAGTGATTTTGTGTTCTTTCTGGACCCCATTGTATCTTTTTCATAATCCTGTAAATGTTTGTGATTTTATTTCTATACCATATAACATAAATAAAAAGCAGTAATGTAGTCGCCTGCTTTAAGCTGACGCCCTCCAGCTTTGGGTGGATGTTTTCTATAGGTGGATGTTTTCTATGACTTCTTGTGGAACCCATTTAGTTGACAACTATTGCTTGTGGGACACTTGGATGCTGGGTGTTTGCTTATGGGCTCCACGTATATGCAAGATTGCACAAAGTAAACACTTGTTTGGCCTTCAATTTTCTACCAACTGCGGTGTTCCTCAATGCCTCTGCTCTGATAAAACTCTCTCTCTCTCTCTCTCTCTCTCTCTCTCTCTCTCTCTCTCTCTCTCTCTCTCTCTCTCTCTCCAATCATCTGCCCATACAATAAAATCTAAATTTTTTTCTTCCAAAATAAACAGACCTAAACACTGACCTGACCCTAAACATCCTAATCCCTAAATCCGATCCCAAATTTGTAAATCCATAAAGCCACTAAATCCGAGCCTATCTTGCCTTCTTCTGTTGTCAATTCTCTTTTTTGGGTATTTATAGTTTTGGGTTTTCTTTCATGTTCCAGTTCTTCTTCTTCTTAATTAGTATGTTAGTTTAATCTTTGGGAAGTAATTATCTATGCCTGATGTTTTTGAAAGAAATATTACTTTTGCTTTTCTTCTCATGTTTAATGCATAGAGGGATTAATGTATGTTTGTTTAAAATTTGATGTTATACTTACATGTGGTTAATTGATATGTATCTAAACCATAATCTCATGAGTTTCTCACGCTCTTTAAGTTTACTCTACCTCCCAAAGGTATGTATTTTTTTAAACTCTTTTTTTTTTTTTTTTTTAACTGTTGGAGCACCATATTTTCTTTCTTCCTTTCTTGCTCAGACATAAAGCAATTAAGGATCTGAAAGCCGTGCTGTGTACTCGGTTTGCTAATTTGATAGAGCTAACTTCTGGTTTATTAAGAAAACTTGATTTCATGTTTGCTGTATATGAGATTGACTGCATAAGTGAGTGGGATTTTTTTTTTAATCAATAGGGTGTGGTATTTGTATTTTTTTTTCTCATTTATGTTTGTGGCTACAATTTTTCCTCTTTTTTTTTTTTTAGATACGAGCTTTTAGGTGTGCATCTTTACTGCAGCATCGTGTTGATTTTTTGGAGTGGGCTCCAGGTAATTTCATGGCGATGCATTGCCACTTCTGCTGCTTCCTGTTAGGGTTCAAGAATTACTATATTGATGGGTGAAGAATTTGTTCGGCATCATTACTTCGTTGAATTGATTTTTATAGTGGAAATGAGATGTGCAGAACATATTTGACGACACTAAGTTCGAATTGTTCCAGGGACCAAATCAACAGTTTTTATTTTTATTTTTATTTTTATTTTTATTTTGAGACATTCTTATATTTGAACATGTAAAATATTCACACCACCACCATCAAAATCTTGTCCCAACCCTGATAAAAAATATTCCGACAATAAAACTTCACTGTCACCCTTCTCTAAAGAATCAACTCTTAAATGTTGGTTATGAATGTATGATGCTTTTATTCCACTGCTTTCTTTCCTTTCTGCTGTGGGGCCTTATCCTCCTTTTTTCTTATATTATATTTATAACATTCCCTAAATAAAAAATACATATAATCAGTCTGAATTAAAAAAAAAAAAAAAGAATATATATAATCAGTCCTTGGTCAAACCCAGACTGGGCCTCATTTTTACGGCCTTAGTTTCAGCGGCCACCAAAATGATTTGTGAATACAGCAGTGTAGAAAATCTCCACGACAGTGCTTAGATTCCCTTTTCATATTATAATGCATTATTTTTTTCTAGAATGCCCCATAATAGTCAATGAAACATAACTTTGAGGCTTTCAATTGTATGTGTAGCTGTGCAAGATGTATAGTGTTTTGGATATACAGAAATTTATACTGCTTTGATTGATAAATTATGCGCCACCAATATGTTGGTTGTGTTGGTATTTATAGAAACTGATGCAGCCAAAAGTAAGGCCTAATTGAATGGAAAACCAAAATTCCAACCCTAAATCAAATCAACAGCAACCAAAGCAAGAAAACAAGTAGAAAAGCAAGATTACCCACTGTTATTTATGACCAATGAAAGTTTTCTTCAATCCCAAGGAGAAACTCTTTCCAAGCAAAGAAGAAAGATACAGAAGTTTCTTTTATTAAATTTCTTCAAAACTATAAAAACTAAAAAAACAGTTTTGACCGCTCTATTTCCTTATGTACATACAAAAGTCCCTTACAACCCTAAGTTAATGTCAGTCATCCATCTATCATCAAGCTAACCATGTCTCCTAACTTAAACTAACTAGTCCCACATAAACCAAAATGAAAGAAAAACTCTAAAAAAGGGAGAAAGAACTGCTAAACCAGAATGACTATGCAGTGTAGGGCCTAGCTGGCTCACTATTTGAACATTTGGGCCCCTGTCATCATGAAGGGTCTGAAGTAAAACGGTTGGGGGGGGGGGGGGGGGGGGGTGGGGGGGCGGGCTTCATGTTATTGGGACATCCTTGCATGAGTCTCGGCGAATAGATAACCAGGTGAGTGAGTGATTCTCAAGTCCTCCATGTTCTGTTTTTATAAACCAAGCTGTGGGCACACATAGTTAATATTATAGTTGCGTCCTTCGATCAAAATATCGCTTTGTATTATATTGGCTAATAAATTGCTCTTATTGGCTCATTGCAATTTTTTGCTGTTGACTGGCATATAACAGTGTATCAGCCAATAAATTGGGCATATCAACTGTTAAAGAAATATTGTGCGGCTGTTGGGTTTTGAGTTAATGCCGTTCCATGCATCAACATACACGGGCTTACACATCAGTACATCACTAACTGCCTGGATCCCTTACCCACAACTTGCATCCATTTAAATCACAATTAGTCTATACGTCCCGATCGTCTGGCCTGATTTATGTCCCGATCCGACGTGGTGATCCACCTGGCGCTAACTGTAGGTGAAGGGCCCATTCAACTTTTGAATGAGCGGGAGAAAGGAAAAGAAAAGGGGAAATCGTTGGAGGGATAGGAAATAAGCCCTCTCTGTTGCAACCCTTTTCTCCTCTCTCTCTTGAAGCCCTTGACCTGGTGTGCTCTGTTTTTTCTCCCCTCCCAAACGAGACCCCACATCGCTGGAACAAATCGATCATCTTCTTTGTGCTCGACGTTTTCCTCCGGTTCTTCTCTCCTCCCAAACGACGAGAACCCATTCCAGGTGCGGATCTCTTCCTCTCACATCTCCATTCTTCTACTAGTTTAGGGAAAGATTGCAGGCGGCCAGCGCAGGCACAGCCCACGTCGGCGGGGGCGGCGTTAACCCACGTCGGTGGCCGGCGCAGGCACAGCCCCATTTCGGAGCTTGCGGTCCCTGATCAATTTGAGGCAGGTGTTGTGGCAGGCCTTTCATAGGTATTTGTATACA
Source organism: Umbellularia californica (assembly GCA_028538565.1). Taxonomy (NCBI): domain Eukaryota; kingdom Viridiplantae; phylum Streptophyta; class Magnoliopsida; order Laurales; family Lauraceae; genus Umbellularia; species Umbellularia californica. The sequence continues at coordinate 70,194,561 of JAPQWN010000002.1, read as the reverse complement.
AAACGTATTCAGTGGGTTGAACTGGATATGTATACAAACAAGAGAGTTTGTCAAATAGATTACAGACCTTTCCAGTGGGTTGTTCTGGATATGTATACAACAGAATACACTTTGTCAAACAACAGAGATTGTCATACAACAGAATATGTATACAAACAACTGAATATGCTTTGTCAAACAACAGAGTTTGTCAAATACATATCCAGAACAACCCACTGAATATGCTTTGTCAAATAGATTAAATACCTAACAAAAAAAATCTTATCAAACAGACCTATCAATTTGAGGCAGGTGTTTGTTCTGGGTTGAGTTCGGTTGTCCATAATTAAATCTTATTCTTTTTAAGGATTTTTTTTTTCAGGAGACTTTTTTGATAGTTTGGGTTTTGTTTGGTTTGTTGGTTCACCTTATGTTTGATGAGAATTATGGTGCCTTGATCAGTAGAGCTGTATTTTTTTGGGATTTAATTTTAATTAAGGAGATCAATGAATGAAAAATTTGTTGAGAAGTGAAGTTTATGTTGCTGTGACACATTGATTTGTATAGACATGCAAATTTCTTGAGCTTAGGTATTTCAACAGTAATATGTTTAAGGTGGCATTGATGATGTTATGTTTGTTGATTGTCTATAAATGATATGCTGATTAGTACCTTTGCATTTTATGTTTTGTGGGTACAAGATTTCTTGATGGTGTCTGTAGTTTAGTGAAGTTCTCAAACTGTGTGTCCATGTATAGACAAACACCTGCAGCTTTCCTCATTTAAATTTTGTTTAATTCTAAAGGAATAATGCAATTTTTTACCTTTGCACTGTGAGAGCATGATGTCTTTACACTGGATACCAGGCCCCACCTCTGTCACCTTTTGTTGATGATTGTTACCGTATATCAAGAGATTAAAATATTGATGTTTAGACCAATGTGGCAAAGATGCCTATTTTTGTTGATTCATATCATAGTGAACAAAGACCTTCCATTCATATAGAGGATGGTATACTGATCAATGAATGAAAAATTTGTTGAAAAGTGAAATTTATGTTGCTGTGACACATGGATTTGTATAGACATGCAAATTTCTTGAGCTTAGGTATTTGTATAAAATCTTAAGATGACTACTCTATCTCATTGTGGTTCATTTTCTTATTACAGGGACACTGATCCTGTTTGAGGATAACAAAATAGTATCATGGTAATCACTGAACATGACTTCAATTCATTAGTATCTTCTCATTTGAATTTTGTGTTTATTTTATTTTTCTTTTGTTGTAATTTGATACAGGCCAACCAAAATACAACTGAAATTGTAAAATTAGATACTAAATGCTGCCCTTCAAGGTTTGTCAAGTTTATAGAGGATTTAAAGTTAGAGGATGTTCATATTGATGCGATTGGAGAAACACCTTTTAAGAACTTTACAGAGCTGCCTGTGAACTTGAAATGCCAGCGTACTTTTTTTATCAACGATAATAACTAGGTGGGATAATGAAAAAAGTGTATTTCAACTTGGAGGAAAGCTCATTCCAATTCTACCTCAAGACGTCGCGCTTATAATGGAGTTGAATATGAATGGAGAAATAATACAATTAGGGACAAGAGTTTTGACAGAAGAATGTGAATTTTTTGAGAAATATATCGAAAACAACTATATAGGAACGGAAACTTTAGAGAAGCATTTAAAAGTAATCTCGAAGAAGATTGCATCGAACAAAAAGAAGTCGTTGGATAAGAAGAGGTTGGATTTGATTGCTGATTTCAAGAAGCTTTACATGTTGTATGTTTGTAGTACCCTTCTTTTTCCAAAATCATGTCGGTCATTTCCATTCAATATCATATTCATGGTGGATAAGTTGGAAAAAGTTAATGATTATGCATGGGCTATTGCTGTACATGAGTTCTTGATAAAAAGTATACGCGAAAGCTCGAGGAAGACAACTGGATTTATAAATGGATGTGTCATGCTCTTGGAAGTAAGTAGTTATCCTTTTTTTTTTTTTTTTATAATTGTTACAATACAATGGAACTTGTGACTTTCACATCTTCACTTACATTCTTATACCTTTTCTTACAGCCTTGGTTTTATGAACATGTTAACCGATATGAGCCTATTCGTGCCAATTCTTATCCACATTCTATGCGATGGGCTAAGAGTTCGAAATACATGCAAAGCAAGTCTTTTAAAGCTATATTGGACAATCTTAGCTATACGGAGGTATGTATACCTTCACTTTTCTCTATGATTTACTTCTTGTAGTAATTTATGATATTGACTGCAATAAATAAAACGAATGCTCTATTTCTTAGGTCATTGAGGAAATCACTACAACCAAAGAAGAAATGACCTTGTTATCTCCCCTAAAAGTGTCTCAGGTATTTTTAACTAATATTTATTCTTTAATTTAAAGTACTTGGTCATGGTTGTATGGTTGCATCCTTCTTGTGACTTATACTTGTTTCACTTATGGGTTACAGGAGACAACGGCGATGGCTGATTTCATAGTCAAGAGAATGGAGGAACGCATGCCGGATATCATTGTAATTTTATTCATATTTGCTTAAAAGTGGAAAATGCAATTCAAAATCTTTAATATGAACTTCATGTTTTAAATCTATTTTTCACTTACTATTTGAAACTAACATAGGGTGATCGCGAGAACTATTTAACGAAGATTAGGGATTTGGAGCTAAGGGTTTCCATATTGGAGGAAGAGAACGAATGATTAAGGAGTGAAAATATGGAGTTGCGAAATAGGGGGATCTCGGTGCCTCACTCACCTGTGAATATTGTTGATGCTTCACTCCGTCGTATGGATCATCCTTCTTCTCCAAATCCATCAATGTCTGGTTGTGTTGAGACATCAAGAGTCGCCGAGAGTATTTCAAAGAAAAATGGGGGTAGAGTTCGGAAGCCATCACAGATGTTACGGATCCCATATGATGCATGCACAAAAGCAACATTGAAAAGAAAGAAGAATAAAACAACTTGCCACAAGAGAGAAAGATTTTTGTGTGGCTTCTTCTCACATTTTTCCTCCACCTTTCTAGAATGTATTTCCCCTGTACTTGATAAACCCTCTTCTTCAAATAAACAACGATGATATGCTTGAAGAGAATACCTCTAAACTCAAACAACCGGCAACTACAATTAGATTCTCTTGATATCTCATCAAAATGAACATAGAAAGTAAAAGGTCTGATATTGTCTTCTCCCACTATCACATCTTCCTCGATATCAAATTCAGAAAACTCAGCTCCTACCTTAACTGAGGAAATATTGCAACGGATCTTACCGGCTATTTCATTTTGAAACTCCTTAAATTTAGCAAGAGTATACGCTTCTTGAAATTGCCTTTCAAACTCGTAAGGGGTCACACGTGGAATGTATACTTTGAAACAACGGGCGTCTTCCTCATCCTCTATTTGCACCTTTTTAGACAAAGCATTATCATATTGCTCGACAAACTGCTTCAAAGTGGTCTTAGAATTAATGTAGCCATCAAAAAAGGCATGCATGCTTTCACTACGCTAGGTTGTTGACATCCCTACCCAAAAAATATCCTTCACAAAAGCTGGCACCCATCGGTACCTCTCATCACACAATCCCGCTAGCCAATCGTTGTCCTCTAGATGATATGCCCTAACAAACTTGGCCCAATTATCTCCAAACTCCTCTTTTTTCATCGAATCGTAGACAACATTAAGAAGATGAAATTTAATTGAATCATAGTCATTATACCCTCTCAATTTTCCAGACACCTTTTTCAAGATATGCCACAAACACCACCGATGTCGTGATTCAGGAAATACTATTCCTATCGCAATTTGCATAGCCTTATCTTGGTCAGTGATTATGGCACTAGGAGGACACCCGGACATGCAATCAAGCCACGACTGAAACAACCAAACAAATGTATCTGTGTCCTCTCGTGATATCAATCCACAACCTAAGAGTACCGACTGTCCATGGTGATTCACACCCACAAAAGGAGCAAAAGGCATGTCATATTTGTTAACCAAGTAAGTGGTGTCAAATGTGACAACATCACCAAATTCAGCAAATGCTGCTCTACTTCTCGTGTCAGCCCAAAAGATGTTCCTTACTCGATGCTCTAAATCAAGATCCATGACATAAAAAAAGGATTCGTTGTCTTGCTGCATTTTTTTGAAATAGTTTAGCATTGCCTCGGCATCCCCTTCCTTGAGTTCTAAACGTCTGAGCTTATCCATGTAATTTCGTGCATCCTTTGCTAACCATGTTAGATTCTCATGCCCCCCTGCCTCCACCACACATGAGCTAACAGTCTTGTTCAATCTAATACCCGCTTTGTCATTCAACTCAAGCTGCCTCTTCACATGTGGTGGGATTTTCCGATTACTCTTGTGATATCGAGCTTTGTTCGGACTCATATCATGGTTATGCTCAAGCACAAATGAGTTCAGAAGCCACTTCCTGTCCAATTGCAGAGAAAGATTCAACGCTGCTTTGCAATTTGTTCTTGATTGTGGACGAGGTTTAACTGGGTTACTTGCACTTGGGTTTGGCTTTTTACCCTTAGTGCAAGCAATTGTAATAAACCTCTTCTTTCCATCTGATCCTTTTTTTGAGGTTTTTTGGGCGACAGCAAACCCGATTCGCCTAGCATATCTTGCATAATATTCATGTACTTCTTCAATTGAACCAAATACCATTCCTCTCTGAGGTTCCATTACTACCCCTTCTAAGTTTTCACCCCCTCCAAGGGCTTCTCCATCACAAAGCTGTTTAATTAATGCCCAACCATCCCCATTTCAATTTCTTTGTCGTCTCCATCAAATTCACGTGATAATCCATCTTCTTCCATGCTCCTAAAAAACAAATAAAGCATTCATGTGTTTAGAAAAACTCGATAAAAGAAATGCATGGTGTTGAGAAAAATGAAGCATCATTTTGTAAATCTAAGCTATAGCATTCACTTTTTATTCTTTTTCATTAGCAACTTAACTTGAGCCTACATATCATTCATACCAAACCACCAACGCACGTGTAAGCACACTGTGAGTATGTGTGAGAGCGAGCCAATAAACTCGTCAAACAAATCTGAGAAAACATCATTTTATTTCATTTCAACAACAGAAGCAAACATGATAATGTGGAAAAGAAATGGAATAACATGTAAGGGTATTCACAAATTCATCAGGGAAAAGAAACGCCCAAAAACATTTCTTTTTAGTAAAAAGAAATAATAAAGGGAATTGATTGTGATTTATTATATATATAATAAAGGGAATTGATTGTGGTCTAATTCTAACTGATGCTTGATGACTTGGTTGCTTAGTTAGCTATTTAAGGAGTTTGGAAAGTTAGGAGATTGTGGTAGTAAGGAGTTTGGGAGGTGGCGAGATTGTGTGGTGGTGTGAAGGAAAAAAAAGCTTGCAAAAAAGTCTCTTAAGACTCTCTCTCTCTCTCTCTCTCTCTCTCTCTCTCTCTCACCTTTTTATGTTAGCTTTGGATTGTTCACTCCATTGGGTAATCCTATTTTTTTTTTGGGGGGCTTATCATATCTATTTTGAAAAAATCATAGTGGGGTTGTGAGGTTCTCAATTTGGGAAACGGGGTAGAACAGAAAAGAAGAAAACATGGTAGCTCCCCTGTCAGCTTGGCCTTGGGACAACTTGGGTAGCTTCAATGCATGGATGTTCATATCACAGCCAATACTTTCTCTTTCCATTTCATGTTTCTTATAGTTTCTTTATTGAATTATGTTATTTTTTTTCTAATGTGCTCTAGTTCTCTTCTGCAGTATGTATTATATGGCCCTCTTGTTGCAAAGACTTTCCACTCATTGGTGTATGAAGATGGCCAAAGAGATTTTAGGTGTATGCTCATTCTCATCCTATGTGGTCTCAGTGGCCTCATTTATCAACTGTGGAGTTCATTTTCCAACATGCTATTCCTTACTAAAAACCGTAGAGTTCTCAAGCAGGGTTTATTTTAAGCAAATAGACAGAGAATGGGACTAGTAATGCTAGTTGGATCCAACTCTCTTGGTTTTCCATTCAATCAAATACTATTTTGAAATGGGTCAGTTGTATTTGTATTGATGGTTTTGGAATTGTTTCTGTATTCTATCTTGTGTTTGGGCAGGGATAATTTCATACTACTTCATGGTCTGATGGCAGCAATGGCATGTTACACTTTGCCATTCCTCGTAACTCTTCCTGTTTGGAATTGGAAATGGTGTATCTATGCATTGATTCTCCACATGGGAGTCTCAGAGCCTTTGTATTACTGGATACATAAGAGATTACATACTGGCTATCTAAAACATGGTAGTCATGTAAAGACTAGTTACTGAGGTGTGTGCTTTCTAAACCATTACTGGCAAACATTAGGAAAAATTATTTGGTACAAAAAATGATCAATAGTCTACATTCAATGGTTGGAAGTTAACTGATTAAATGGATAGGATTGTCCAAGTTACAAGATTATGTTCCAAAACATGGTGCATATAGGATCAATGGTGTTCATTCCCCACAGGCCCGAGAAAGTAGCCTATGGTGGGTCAACTGAGAAATCATCATTGACAGGCCTTCTTAGCTAAATTTGATATTCCTGGATTCAAATGTCAAATTTCTGATAGAGAGGGAAATTTAGACATTGAAGGATGATTGATTTTGTTAGACCCCGACCCAGACCAACTCGATTAGTACTAATTAAGTGAACGTTTAGTTTTAAGTGAGTCTTAGTACTAGTTGGGTTAGAATGTGATTAGACTTAGTCTGGATTATAGTTTTGGGGATTTTGAGGACGTTTAGTATGAGTCAGACACGCTCAGGGACGCCCTGAGTACACGTGTAAGAATGGGGTTTTGTTCTAGATCTTTGATGTGGATGTGATTTTTGTTTCTCTTGAATGGTTTTATGATTTATGGCAACTTTCGTTTTTAAACTACTTGCATTTGAGGCCCAGAAACCCAAGTTTTGGCCCAATAAGGGTAAATCTGTCTTTGTAGGTTAAATCTGGGCACACATTTTGAAGTCGTGAAACTATGTCAAAATAATACTTTTCCGAAACTAGATTTTTCGATGATCGTTTCGTTCTTCTTCGTCGATTCCATCCGGGGTCCACAAGACCACGTTCTAAGTGTTTCAAGTTTCACTGCTTAGGGGACCCACTTCCAGACACTATATATACTCTTCTTCTCCTTCCTTGCCCTTTTTTCAATCCTGCAACGGTTTTGCCCTAGATCAAGTGAGTGGAGAGCCTTCTCTTTGGTCTTCTCCCTTGGAAATGACCTAGCTATAGTGTTCCAAATCAAGATCCAAGACCACCATCCTCTTCCTCTCTTCTCAAGCTACAGCTGGACGTTTTTGGTAGCCAAACCTCCCCACTATTCATCATCTTCAAGCCCTAATCTTCCTTGTTCAGCTAGCTCTTGGTTAGTGTTCCTTCATTCTCTTCATTTGATGTTCTTTAGCTCACCTAGAGCTTGTTTGTCATGGTTTCAAACCCATTTTTCGAAATGGGGGTTTGTGATTGGCAAAATGTTGATTTTTTTGTATGCTCCATTTTGGGGGTTTTGTGTAGATCTCGTGGAGCACCCCTTTCTTGTTGATTTTGTGAAGCTTTGGCTTGGCTTGGGTTAGAGGCAAGTAAACATTTTAGTTCTTCCTAGTACATTATGAGTTTTAGGGCATTCTACTTTTGGAAATGTTATTCATCATCAAGCTTATCTTCCTTGCATGTCATTAGTCTCTTTTAGCTTGTTCTAATCTTGTGAAGCAAGAGCACTAATTTCTCTATCAAATCTAGAGGTTTTATCTTCAATGGAAGCATGTTTTCAATGGAATGATTTGCAAGTTATTAGATATATGCTTTGAATGTAAATGGGTTTGTGATTTTGATGTTTCGAATGAAATGTGAATGGATTTTTGTGTGGAGATCATCCCTTGGAAAGCATGTAGGCTTGGGAAGTGCAGGTGGTGAAAATGTGGAAATGAAGAAGTGAATGAAGTGTGAAAAAAAATTGAATTTCCGAAGTCCTACCGGTAGAGGTATTTCAACCGGAAGTTCTACCGGTAGAAAGGGCTCAAATTTTGACAGAGAGTTGAGGAAATTAAAAAACCCCAAGTTCTACCGGAAGTTCTACCGGTAGAAATGGCCCAGATTTCGGCAGAGAGTGAGAAAAAAACTGTGAACCGCAGTTCTACCGGAAGTTCTACTGGTAGAAACGGCCCAAATTGTGGCAGAGAGTTGAGAAAAACTGTGAACCTCAGTTCTACCGGAAGTTCTACCGGTAGAAGTGCTTCAACCGGAAGTTCTACCGGTAGAACATCTTAAACCGGAATTTCTACCGGTAGAGAGGCATGAACCACACCAAAAAGTACTGTTTCGAAGGATTTTGCATAAATGAAAACTAGACTTGGTCTTAGACCCTTTTTATTGACCTTGTGCACTTGAAATTTCCAAAATGTAATATACCTTCGGGGACACCAAGTCTTATTGAAATCCGACATTTAGTTTTCAATTCCACAAGGGTCAAAGATGTGGTCTTAGCCTATGCTTGATGGATTTACGTTTGAACTCTCGTTTTGATGCTTCATGCATCCTCGTGTTCTCTTTTGATTTCCAAGTGCAAGTTTGTTTCAAGATGTGTTTCAAGAATCAAAAAGGGAATCATTTCTTAAGTTTGTAAGCATTAATACTATGCTATTTTGCTAGTCTTGTCACTTCGTGCTCGTTAAATGATTTCCCTCTTCTTTTGACGTGTTTTCGAACGTGTATTGCCATGTTTTGTGCATTCATGATATAAGTAAATTTCACTGAGTTTGGACCGCCCTTTTAGTTTGATCCACTACCTGGGGGTCCTTAAACTCGTGGACTGTCTGCAGACTAGTCGTGTATTTTATTACACATCGTACGTGTTCGTGGTCCGGTTCCGCGGCCGGATACCCCGTCTACCTTGTGTGGCGTGGGATCGTGTTTCGTGTCATGCTTGTCGTGCGTGCTTGCTCTTGTCATCATGTATGGCAGAGAAAGGATGAGCTCTATGTGGATTTATCTTTTCATGATATTATAAGTACTCATGCTAGTTTCGTAAACTTAAAACATGTATTCAATCTCGAACTGTTTTAGCATTATTTCTCATATTCAAGCTAAATTGTTTATTTGCCAAACCGTCGTGTTTGATGCTTGTTATTTTGGTGTCCAGGTGCAGGAGTGTTCACGCGTGACGAGGGGTGCCCGGAGGAGGCTATTGAGCCACCCCCAGCACTCGAGTGGCAGCCCAACGACGTCATCTAGACGCCGGTCGGGATCGTGATTCTCGTTCACCTAGCTGGTTATGTTGGGTTTTCTTTTGGGGTTCAAAATTGTTGTATTGGCCTTTGTTGGCCTCTCAGGGTTTTGTAATTGGAAGTAAAATACTTTGTCTAAATGTTGAAACTTAATCTTGATAGGAATGCTCATTTGACATTCTCTTTTGATACCTTGTCTCGATGTTAAATATTTCTCTTGAATCTTATCGTTTAAGATTTGTATGAATTGTTTTGCTACACGCTTCCGCACATCCATTCGTGTGAGCTCGACCCGTGTTATGGGATCCTCACCGCGGAAACCTGTGGGAAAATAAAATATAAAGCGGCGGCGGTGTGCTTTGTTTGTCCGTTAATCATGCCGCCGCGGCAGTCGCGGGCCCGGGTCTCGGTCCGGGGTCGCGACAGGATTGGTATCAGAGCGGGACTTGTTTCAGGCACTTAAAAGAAACTAGAAAGTCTTAGGAACGTGGCGAGGATTCGTGAGTTCGATAGAATGTTTGTCTAGACAACATGACCAACCCAAATCTGTCGATATATGTGCTAACAAATTGTCTTGCAGCATCATGCCTCCACGTAAAGCTCCGAATCACCATGCTTCGGGCAGTAATCAGAATGAGACAGAACCGACTGAAAATCCTACTGCTACTCAGTTCCAACAACTCATGCAGGCCATGTTAGAGCAACAGAGACAAGCCAATGAAACGCAAGCAAAATTTCAAGAGCAAATGGCTAAGAAAGATGAAGAGATGGCTCAAGTACAGAGGCAACTTCTAGAAGTCCTCCAAAATAGACCTCAACATCAAGCCCCACCAAATGTGGTGTACCAGAATAGGGTTGATGATGTCAATGTCCTCTTTGAAAGATTTCGGAAGAGGGGACCCAAGGAGTTCTCGGGTCAAGAGGACCCTTTGACGGCTGATGATTGGCTCGCGAACACGGCTAAGATTTTTGACGTTTTCGTTTGCACTGGCAGGGAGAGGGTGAACCTCACAGCTTCTCTATTTTATGGGCTTGCAGAAGATTGGTGGCAGACGGTCAAAGAGCCATACCAGGTCATGGCAGATGAGGTTGCTTGGACAACCTTCAAGACACATTTCACAGACAAGTACGTCCCATCCCATGTTAAGAGACAGAAGGCAATTGAATTCCAACAGTTGAAACAAGGGAGTATGTCCGTCTTGGAGTACGTTACGAAGTTTGAGAGGCTTGCCAGATATGCTACCGGGCTTATTGACACTGAACAGAAAAAGATAACTAAGTTTTTGGAAGGACTGAATCCCATTCTCAAGAGGGATGTCTCGGGAATAATCCCTCCAGTCACCTTTGAGGAAGCAGTCAGTCGGGCATATAAATTTGAAGAGTTCAACAACGAGATCATCCAGGATAGGAAACAACATTACCAACAACACAACCAAAGGCAACAAAGTGGTAAGAAGCCAAGGCAAGAACAGGCTCAAGTTAGACAGTCTGGTTGTAATCATTGTGGCAAGAATCACCCTACCCACGAATACCGCAAGGCAACGGGTGCTTGCTTCAAGTGTGGAGGGATGGACCATGCAATCAAGGATTGCCCACACCTTCAGAGTCAAGCTAACCGATATCAACAGCCAAGGCAGACAGCACCACCGAATCAAGCAGTACCAGTTCAGATGAGACCACCACCACAATAGCAACAGCAAGGCAGGCAAGTACAGAACCAGAATGTTCGTCCACCGCAGAATAGGAACAATCAGGGCAGGCAGACTCAGCCACAGAATAGGCCCAACCAGCACGGACGTGCCTACAATATCAACCGTGCTGACGCTGAAGCAGCGGGTGACGTCATAGAAGGTAAACTTCTTGTTTGTGGAGTAGAAGCACAGATCCTATTTGATCCAGGATCCACACACTCTTTTCTATCACCTTTGTTTGCAAAGAAGATTGATGCACAGCATGCAGAATTGGATTATTTGTTGACTGTCACTACACCAGTAGGTAGACATGTGGTTTGTACCACCTTTTACCCTAGTTGTCAGATTTTGTTAGGAGATATCAGTTTACCGGCCAACCTCATAATATTAGACATGCATGATTTTGACATTATCTTAGGCATGGATTGGTTAGAGACCTACCATGCTACCATGGATTGTTTTGGTAAGACCATTACCTTCATATTGCAAGGGCCACAGACAGAGTTGATGTTTCAGGGTGATAGGAAGAAGTCTTCCAATGGTTTCATTTCAGCTTTAAAAGCTAATAGATTGGTGAGCAGTGGTTGTGAGGCATTTATAGCGTTTATCACGGAGGATAAACAGTCCCAAGGGGTGGAGGATATCCCCATAGTGTGTGAATTTCCGGATGTTTTTCCAGAAGAAATCCCGGGTTTACCACCAGTTAGAGAAGTTGAGTTTACTATTGAACTCCTTCCAGGGACTGCACCGATCTCAATTGCACCTTATAGGATGGCTCCTGCAGAGTTAGGGGAATTGAAACTTCAGTTGCAAGAATTGTTGAGCAAAGGCTTCATTAGGCCAAGTGTTTCACCTTGGGGAGCGCCAGTTCTTTTCGTGAAGAAGAAGGATGGAAGTCTTAGAATGTGCATCGACTACAGAAGGTTGAATCATGTGACCGTCAAGAACAAATACCCCTTGCCAAGGATAGATGAATTGTTTGACCAATTACAAGGAGCAACACACTTTTCCAAGATAGACTTGAGGTCAGGGTATCATCAGTTGCGGGTTAGAGAGTCTGATGTGGCGAAGACAGCCTTCTGAACGAGATATGGGCATTATGAGTTCTTAGTGATGCCCTTTGGCTTGACAAATGCACCCGCAGTCTTCATGGCTCTCATGAACAAGGTCTTTGCAGAGTACCTAGATCACTCTACCGTGGTGTTCATTGATGATGTCCTCGTGTATTCTAAGAGTAAGGAGGAGCATGAAGAGCACTTGAGGACGTCATTACAGCTTTTGAGAGACCACCAGCTCTATGCTAAGTTGAACAAGTGTGAATTCTGGCTAGAGCAAGTTTCCTTTTTGGGTCACATCATTTCGAGAGAAGGATTAGCAGCTGACCCAGCCAAGATAGAAGCAGTCATCGAGTGGAAGAGACCCAGCAGTGTGACAGAAATTAGAACCTTTTTGGGGTTAGCAGGATACTATCGGAGATTTGTTCAAGGTTTTTCGTCCATTGCAGCACCATTGACCAAGTTGACCCGGAAAAATGTACCTTTTGTTTGGACTGATCAGTGTGAAGGCAGCTTTCAGGAGTTGAAGAAGAGGTTAACCACAGCCCCAATCCTCACATTACCATCTGGCAGTGGTGGATTTGTTGTTTTTACGGATGCGTCCAACGTGGGATTAGGTTGTGTTTTGATGCAAGATGGCAAAGTGATTGCCTATGGCTCGAGACAGTTGAAGAATCATGAGGTAAATTATGCAACTCATGACTTGGAGTTAGCGGCAGTAGTTTTTGCCTTGAAGATGTGGAGGCACTACCTCTATGGAGAGAAATTCGAAGTTCATTCCGACCACCGAAGTTTGCAGTATTTGTTTTCACAGAAGGAGTTGAATATGAGGCAGAGACGGTGGATGGAGTATATTAAAGATTATGACTTCCCAATCAAGTATCATCCAAGCAAAGTGAACGTTGTGGCAGATGCGTTGAGCAGAAAGTCAGCTGTGATGGCTAGTTTGAGAGGAGTTAGTGTTTTCCGACAGTTGGAAGAACTTGGTGTGGAGGTACAACACTTGAGGAGAGGTGTCTTAGTGGCAAATATGACCGTGTCTGAGCCTACCTTCATCCAGAGAATCAAAGATAGTCAGTTACAAGACCCAGAATTGGCCAAAATTGTAGATCAGATTGCAGAACGTCCAGATTTCAGAATTTCTGATGGAGTGTTGTATTTTCGTGACCGGTTGTGCGTACCGAATGTTGATGATTTGAAGAATGAAATTATGACTGAAGCTCACCATACCAGATACTCTATACATCCGGGTAGCACGAAGATGTACCATAACTTGAAGAATAAATTTTGGTGGAATAATATGAAGAGAGAGATAGCAGCTTTTGTGTCTCGCTGCTTGACTTGTCAGATGATCAAGGCAGAACACCAGAAGCCTCCTGGTTTGTTACAGCCTTTGGAGATTCCGGAGTGGAAATGGGAACATATCACTATGAATTTTGTCTCTGGTTTGCCTAATACCAAAAGAGGGAACAACGCAATTTGGGTTATAGTTGATCGTCTTACGAAGTCTGCGCACTTCCTTCCGATGAAGACTGGGAATATGATGCATATGGCACCACTTGCAAGACTATTCATTGACGAGATTGTTAGTAAGCATGGCCAGCCCGTCTCCATCACTTCCGACAGAGATAGTAGATTTGTTTCGAGATTCTGGAAATCTCTTCTTGAATCCATGGGTTCCAAACTTCAGTTCAGCACAGCGTATCATCCTCAGACAGATGGTCAGTCAGAGCGGACGATACAGACTCTTGAAGATATGCTGCGTGCTTGTGTATTGGATTTCAAGGTTCAGTGGGATGAAAACCTACCTCTTTGTGAGTTCGCGTACAACAATAGCTACCATTCTAGCATTGGAATGGCACCTTTCGAGGCACTCTATGGTAGGAGATGCAGAACTCCAGTCTGTTGGGAAGAAGTCGGTGTGCGTAGTTTTCATGGACCGACTATAGTTGGAGAGACAAGCGACAAGGTTAAGCAAATTCAGGACAGATTGAAGATTGCTCGAAGCAGACAGAAGAGTTATGCTGACACTCGCCGGAGAGAATTGCAATTTGAAGTGGGTGACAAGGTATTCTTGAAAGTCTCACCGGTCAGAGGTACCCTAAGATTTGGGAAGAAAGGAAAATTGTCTAGCAGATACATTGGCCCATATGAGATTTTGAGCAAGATTGGAAATGTCGCTTACAGACTTGCGTTACCGCCGGAACTCTCCGGGGTACATAATGTTTTTCATGTCTCCATGCTCAAGAAATATGTTCACAGTCCTTCTCACATTATTCCACACGAGCCTTTAGAGATTCGAGAAGATGCCTCATATGTGGAGAAACCGGTTAGAATCATCGATACCCGAGAGCATGAATTGAGAAATCGGACTATCCATTGGGTCAAAGTGCTTTGGGAGAACCACGAGCCAGAAGAAGCCACATGGGAATTGAGAGATCAAGTCCAGAAGAAGTATCCACACCTGTTACCAGAGGTAAGATTATTTATATTTGGCGGACCAAATATCCTAAGGGGTGGAGGATGTTAGACCCCGACCCAGACCAACTCGATTAGTACTAATTAAGTGAACGTTTAGTTTTAAGTAAGTCTTAGTACTAGTTGGGTTAGAATGTGATTAGACTTAGTCTGGATTATAGTTTTGGGGATTTTGAGGACGTTTAGTATGAGTCAGACACGCTCAGGGACGCCCTGAGTACACGTGTAAAAATGGGGTTTTGTTCTAGATCTTTGATGTGGATGTGATTTTTGTTTCTCTTGAATGGTTTTATGATTTATGGCAACTTTCGTTTTTAAACTACTTGCATTTGAGGCCCAGAAACCCAAGTGTTGGCCCAATAAGGGTAAATCTATCTTTGCAGGTTAAATCTGGGCACACATTTTGAAGTCGTGAAACTATGTCAAAATAATACTTTTCCGAAACTAGATTTTTCGATGATCGTTTCGTTCTTCTTCGTCGATTCCATCCGGGGTCCACAAGACCACGTTCTAAGTGTTTCAAGTTTCACTGCTTAGGGGACCCACTTCCAGACACTATATATACTCTTCTTCTCCTTCCTTGCCCTTTTTCCATCCTGCAACGGTTTTGCCCTAGATCAAGTGAGTGGAGAGCCTTCCTCTTTGGTCTTCTCCCTTGGAAATGACCTAGCTATAGTGTTCCAAATCAAGATCCAAGACCACCATCCTCTTCCTCTCTTCTCAAGCTACAGCTGGATGTTTTTGGGAGCCAAACCTCCCCACTATTCATCATCTTCAAGCCCTAATCTTCCTTGTTCAGCTAGCTCTTGGTTAGTGTTCCTTCATTCTCTTCATTTGATGTTCTTTAGCTCACCTAGAGCTTGTTTGTCATGGTTTCAAACCCATTTTTCGAAATGGGGGTTTGTGATTGGCAAAATGTTGATTTTTTTGTATGCTCCATTTTGGGGGTTTTGTGTAGATCTCGTGGAGCACCCCTTTCTTGTTGATTTTGTGAAGCTTTGGCTTGGCTTGGGTTAGAGGCAAGTAAACATTTTAGTTCTTCCTAGTACATTATGAGTTTTAGGGCATTCTACTTTTGGAAATGTTATTCATCATCAAGCTTATCTTCCTTGCATGTCATTAGTCTCTTTTAGCTTGTTCTAATCTTGTGAAGCAAGAGCACTAATTTCTCTATCAAATCTAGAGGTTTTATCTTCAATGGAAGCATGTTTTCAATGGAATGATTTGCAAGTTATTAGATATATGCTTTGAATGTAAATGGGTTTGTGATTTTGATGTTTCGAATGAAATGTGAATGGATTTTTGTGTGGAGATCATCCCTTGGAAAGCATGTAGGCTTGGGAAGTGCAGGTGGTGAAAATGTGGAAGTGAAGAAGTGAATGAAGTGTGAAAAAAAATTGAATTTCCGAAGTCCTACCGGTAGAGGTATTTCAACCGGAAGTTCTACCAGTAGAAAGGGCTCAAATTTTGACAGAGAGTTGAGGAAATTAAAAAACCCTAAGTTCTATCGGAAGTTCTACTGGTAGAAATGGCCCAGATTTCGGCAGAGAGTGAGAAAAAAACTGTGAACCGCAGTTCTACCGGAAGTTCTACCGGTAGAAATGGCCCAAATTGTGGCAGAGAGTTGAGAAAAACTGTGAACCTCAGTTCTACCGGAAGTTCTACCGGTAGAAGTGCTTCAACCGGAAGTTCTACCAGTAGAAGTGCTTCAACCGGAAGTTCTACCGGTAGAACATCTTAAACCGGAATTTCTACCGGTAGAGAGGCATGAACCACACCAAAAAGTACTGTTTCGAAGGATTTTGCAGAAATGAAAACTAGACTTGGTCTTAGACCCTTTTTATTGACCTTGTGCACTTGAAATTTCCAAAATGTAATATACCTTCGGGGACACCAAGTCTTATTGAAATCCGACATTTAGTTTTCAATTCCACAAGGGTCAAAGATGTGGTCTTAGCCTATGCTTGATGGATTTACGTTTGAACTCTCGTTTTGATGCTTCATGCATCCTCGTGTTCTCTTTTGATTTCCAAGTGCAAGTTTGTTTCAAGATGTGTTTCAAGAATCAAAAAGGGAATCATTTCTTAAGTTTGTAAGCATTAATACTATGCTATTTTGCTAGTCTTGTCACTTCGTGCTCGTTAAATGATTTCCCTCTTCTTTTGACGTGTTTTCGAACGTGTATTGCCATGTTTTGTGCATTCATGATATAAGTAAATTTCACTGAGTTTGGACCGCCCTTTTAGTTTGATCCACTACCTGGGGGTCCTTAAACTCGTTGATTGTCTGCAGACTAGTCGTGTATTTTATTACACATCGTGCGTGTTCGTGGTCCGGTTCCGCGGCCGGATACCCCGTCTACCTTGTGTGGCGTGGGATCGTGTTTCGTGTCGTGCTTGTCGTGCGTGCTTGCTCTTGTCATCATGTATGGCAGAGAAAGGATGAGCTCTATGTGGATTTATCTTTTCATGATATTATAAGTACTCATGCTAGTTTCGTAAACTTGAAACATGTATTCAATCTCGAACTGTTTTAGCATTATTTCTTATATTCAAGCTAAATTGTTTATTTGCCAAACCATCGTGTTTGATGATTGTTATTTTGGTGTCCAGGTGCAGGAGTGTTCACGCGTGACGAGGGGTGCCTGAAGGAGGCTATTGAGCCACCCCCAGCACTCGAGTGGCAGCCCAACGACGTCATCTAGACGCCGGTCGGGATCGTGATTCTCGTTCACCTAGCTGGTTATGTTGGGTTTTCTTTTGGGGTTCAAAATTGTTGTATTGGCCTTTGTTGGCCTCTCAGGGTTTTGTAATTGGAAGTAAAATACTTTGTCTAAATGTTGAAACTTAATCTTGATAGGAATGCTCATTTGACATTCTCTTTTGATACCTTGTCTCGATGTTAAATATTTCTCTTGAATCTTATCGTTTAAGATTTGTATGAATTGTTTTGCTACACGCTTCCGGACATCCATTCGTGTGAGCTCGACCCCTGTTATGGGATCCTCACCGCGGAAACCTGTGGGAAAATAAAATATAAAGCGGCGGCGGTGTGCTTTGTTTGTCCGTTAATCATGCCGCCGCGGCAGTCGCGGGCCCGGGTCTCGGTCCCGGGTCGCGACAGATTTGTATGAATGGAAGGACACAAGTTGGTCTCTTGTCTAACGAAACAGTGAAACCACAGTATTTCATTCAACCAATCTGAGTATACAGAGTTCAAACCACTGAATATGTTTTGTGAGACCTACACATCCATCTAATAAATAGATTTTATATCGAATAGAGGTGGACTTTGCCAAATGACCACACTGAAACCTCAATATTTCATTCATATAACCTTCTCAATCTGGGCTTCAACCTCAGTATATAAAGATTCAAACCTTAGTATATATGCCCTGTCATTTTAAGATTTTAAACCATTTGGATTTAAAACTACTATCAATGAAACAAGTCAAGTTGAACTTTCACTCTTGTTTCCAACAAATGCCACAAATTCCTCACAAAAACAGAGGTACAAATGAATGCATCGGCTCAATAACAAAGAAACAGAATGGAATTGTGAAAGACTGACTCTATACTAATTGTGGAAGTCCACGAATTGTAGAATAATGCAACATCTCCAATTCTCACATATTAATCCACATAAATAGGAAGTCCTGTAGGTGAAAAGCCCATTCAACATTTTTATAATTTAATTAATTAATAAATAAAGATCTGATGAGAGTGAAACAGATACTGGTAAAAGATAGGTCCAAAAGGGCTCAATCTTTATTTCAAAGGATTACATTAGACGCATGCAAGCATCCAATAATTGGATCTAACATCTAGGAGGATCCGGATCCCTGAAACAGAAAAAGGAAGTTACTCAGCCGCTGGTCGGTGGCTCTACAATCTATGGTGTGTTTAAATAAAAGCCCGGGAACGGTCACAATACATGTATTCCCTTCTTCCTCTCAAGAATCTGACATCTGTGTATTTTTATATGAATGTTTTTCTTGTATCAATACTTATCTAGGTTTCAGGAGAGAGAGAAAGAGATGATGAGAATGTATGGAGAGAGAATATCACATACCAGAACGACAGAGGAGATGGTTTTCCACTGCAACTCGAGAGAGAGAGGAGATGGACTCTTCAAGGGTTTCCTTCGTTGGCTTCAAGGGCTTCAAGAGAGAGAAAAGAAAAGGGTTGCAACAGAGAGCTTATTTCCTATCCCTCCAACGATTTCCCCATTTCTTTTCCTTTCTCCCGCTCATTCAAAAGTTGAATGGGCCCTTCACCTACAGTCAGCGCCAGGTGGATCACCACGTCGGGTCAGGACGTATAGACTAATTGTTTAAATCACCCTTGCTTCTTCGTACTAGGCAAATGAGCTTGACAAAGGAACTATCAATGACATTTGTGTCAGCAGTTGATGTCAATCACGATAGGTCCACTTTGTAGAGACTTTAGCACGAAGCATCTATGTGTGACATCATCACCTTATATTGCCAATTTATCTGCCTGGATACCTCACCTATGCTTTGCTTTCATTTAAAGGTTACTTCTTGACATTTTCTCTTGAACCATATGGCCTTACACATCACTTGTGCCTTGAGTTCTTCCCACGGCTTCCGTGTTAGCTCACTTCCTGACGTTGTCTTGTGACTTTAAAGGTAAAAAGATATCACCGATTTTTTTGGGGTGAGTCTTTCAATCGTGAATTTCGTAAAACGAGGTTTAAAACATTCCTTTTCCCCGAGACGCCTACAATCCCAAAAGAATTGTCCGAAGCACGGGTTTTCAGTCCTAATTAGTCCTAAATCCCCTATAATGCATTCCTAACCCAAAAACACTTGAAACTCCTTTTGAAGCAAAATGTATCTTACACTAGTAAAAGAAAATTGCATATCTTAGCACAGAATCGTATGAGATGCATTTCAAAGAAAAAGACTAGGCCATAATACTGTAAAAGGCCGTAAAATCATCAATCACGTGTTTCTATCGTATTAAAGGTTGTAGATTGCATGAAATAAGGCTCTAATTCTGAAGATAATGAAGAATCTTCTAAAGCGCGTCTTTCAAGTGTGTATCGCATGAAATTCAATTTAGAGACAATATTTTTCTAGAGCAGAATAGAACTTGATTTTATATGAAAATAGCTATCAAATTTCCTGAAGCACACATTTCGGCTTTAAACAACCATAAATCTAATTAAAACTGTTTCAAACCCTATAATCACCTCAAACCAATTTTAATATAGAAAAGTATCTATTGACATCTAAAATGCATGTTTCGGCATAAAATCGCATGAAATGCATTACAAAGCCAAAGACTTGACCATGATACCCTAAAATGTCTTAGAATCATCCAGCACGCGGATTTCTATAGTTATAGACTATTGACGGAACAAAATATGTTGTTTGTTCGCTAGAAATGAGCTTGAATATAACGATATAAGTTATTAGGTTTTAAATTTCATTAAATATGTTTTACAGTAAAACGATATCAGAAAATTTTCTAACGCGCGTCATTCAACCCTGAGTTGCGTGAAATGAGGCTTACCCCTACCATTTTGGCAGAAACGGCTAGGAAATCCCCTTCGACATGCTTTAAGAATGAGTTTCAGTCTTAAACAACCCCCATCTCCTGTAACACATTCCTAACCCTAGAGTCATGCGAAAATCATTTGAAAGAAAAACGTACTTAGAATATCCTAAAATGCACATTTCAGTCAAGAATAGTAAAAAAATGCAAATCAAAGTAAAAGAATAAACCATTATTCCACGATATGCCCTAGAATCACCGAGCATGCATTTTCATTGAATTATACGCCATTGATTGCATCAAATACTGCTTGTTGTCAGAAACCACTTTGAATCTCACGATAATACTTTTTAATACTCGATTTTCGTAAAACTTGTTTTAAAGGAAAAAAGATATCCAGCAAATTTTTAAAGCGCGTCTTTCAACCGCGAATTGCGTCATTTTCTTTATTGCCGCATAGGACGTGATTTCATAATAGAATATCCCTCGAACTGCCCGAAACACGTGTTTTGGACTTAAACTACCCTAAATCCCATGTTAAGCGTTCCTAACCCTAGACTCGCTTGAAGCCCATTTTAAAGAGAAAAGTATCTCTAGACATACCAAATTCTTTATTTTAGTTAGAAACGGATTAAAACTCCGTGAAATGCGATTTAGATGCAACATTTTCCCATAGCTGTCTAGAATACCATAATACTACCGGCCTGAAGCACGGGTTTGTCTTAAACAACCCTTAATACCATGTAACACGTTTCTAACCCTATTATTGCCTGTGAAACCCATTTTAAATATGAAAGTATCACATAATATCTTAAAATGCGTATTTCAACATAAAATCACACGAATGCATTGCAATGCAAAAGACTAGTCCAAAATATCCTAAAATGCCGTAGAATCATTAAGTATGCATCTTTTTTGAAATACAGGCTATTGATTGCACAAAATAAGGTGTTTGTTAGCCAAAAAAGGCCTTGAATACTATTTGATTAATTCTTATGCCCTAATTTGTCTGAAATTCGTTTTAATGTAAAAAGATAACAATGAATTTTCTAGAGCGCGCCTTTCAGCCGTAAACTGCGTAAAACGCGGTTTACACACAACATTTTCCCAAACCCGCCTAGAATCCCCTATGAAGTGCCCTAGGCACAACTTTTGGTCTTTTACAACCCTTAATCCCATATAACACGTTCCTATCCTAGAATCGCGTGAAAACGCATTTTAAAGAAAAACGTATATCGGGATGTCCTAAAACTCTTATTTAAGCTTATAATCATATGAAACACATTTCAGAGTAAAATTTTAGACCATTAAACCCTTAAGTGCTCTGAAATCATCCAGCACACTATTTCATCCAAAAAATGGCTCTTGTTTTACCAAAAGTGTCTCCAAACCCCACGAGATTAGTTATTAAGCCCGGATTTGACCTAAACACATTTTAAGCTAAAAAGATATTCAAGGATTTTCTAGAGCGCGTCTTTGAACTGTGTATCGCGTGAAATGCAATTTAAAGACAACATTTTTCTAGTATTGAATAGAATGTGATTTTATACGAAAATAACTCTCGAATTGCCCGAAGCAGGCATTTCAGTCTTAAACAACTCTAAATCCGATTTAAAGTGTTTGAAACCCTACAATCGCGTGAAACCAATTTTAAACTAGAAAAGTATCGATAAAACATCTAAAATTCATGTTTCAGTATAAAATCACATTAATCACATTACAGAGAAAAAGACTTGACTAGGATACCCTAAAATCCCTAGAATCATACAACACGCGGTTTTTTATAGTTACAGGCTATTGATCGCACGAAATATGTTGTTTTTCTGTTAGAAATAGGTTTGAATCCTAGGATATTAGTTTTTAAGTCATAAATTTCCTTAAACTTGTATTACAGTAAATCGATATCAGAACATTTTCTAGAGCGCATAATTCAACCGTGAATTACGTGAAATGAGGTTTACCGTCGACACATTCGCGGAGACGTCTAGGAAATCCCCTTCGAACTTCTCAAAGAAAGAATTTCTGTCATAAACAACCCCGATCCCCTGCAACACGCTCGTAACCCTAGAGTCACGCGAAACCCATTTGAAAGAAAAAAAAACATCTTAGAATATCCTAAAATGCAAATTTATGCCAAGAATCGTAAAAAATGAAAACCAAAGTAAAAGACTAAACCATTATTCCCCGACGTGCCTTAGAGTCACCCAACATGCATTTTCATTGAAATATACGCTATTGATTGCATCAAATACGATTTGGAGTTAGAAACTGCTTTAAATCTCACGAGAATACCTTTTAATCCCTAATTTCCGTGAAACTCATTTTAAAGGAAAAAAGATATCCCCGAATTTTCTAAAGCGCGTCTTTCAACCGCGAATTGTGTGAAACGCGATTTGGAATCGACATTTTCCTTGAGCCGCATAAGACGGGATTTCATATTAAAATAGCCCTCAGACTACTCGAAACATGCTTTTCGAACTTAAACTACCCTAAATCCCATGTTAAGCGTTCCTAACCGTAGACTCGCTTGAAGCCCATTTTAAAGAGAAGTATCTTTAGGTATACCAAATTTCGTATTTAAGTTAGAAACAGATCAAAACTGCGTGAAATGCGATTTAGAGCTAACATTTTCCTAGATCTATCTAGAATACAATAATACTACATGCCCGAAGCATGAATTTCAATCTTAAACAACCCTTAATCCCATGTAATGCGTTCCGTACCCTATTCTCACCTGTGAAACCCATTTTAAATAGGAAAGTATCTCAGAATATCTTAAAATGCGTAATTCTACATAAAATCGCACGAATGCATCGCAATGCAAATGACTAGTCCAAAATATCCTAAAATGTCGTAGAATCATTAAGTACGCATCTTTATTGAAATACAGGCTATTGATTGCACAAAATAAGGTGTTTATCAGCCAAAAATGGCCTTGAATACCATTTGATTAGTTCTTATGCCCTAATTTGCCTGAAATCCGTTTTAAAGTAAAAAGATAACAACGAATTTTAGAGCGCGTCTTTCAACCGTAAACTATGTGAAACGCGGTTTACACATAACATTTTCCCAAACTCGCCTAGAATCCCGTACGAACTGCCCGAGGCATGGCTTTTGGTCTTACACAACCCTTAATCCCATATAACACGTTCCTACCCTAGAATCACGTGAAAACACATTTTAAAGAAAATTGTATATCGGGATATCCTAAAACTCGTATTTAAGCATATAATTGTATGAAACACATTTCAAAGTAAAATTTTAGACCATTAAACCCTTAGGGCGTGTTTGGATGTGTGGTGAAGTGAGGTGAGGTGAGGTAAAGGCTCCATTATCCAGACAAGAAAAGACAATAAGTCATATCAAAGGTACACAATTTCAAAATTCCCTCCATCTTTTTCAAAGAAAGTCAAAAAAGTAACATCCTTTCTCCACTAAAAAACAAAAAAGCTACACTTCTCTGTACAAAAAGTCAAAAAGATTTCATATCAAACAACTAAAAACAAAACACCATTATAGCACCTTATATTTTATTCTCTCTTGATTTGATGCTTCACCTCACCATACTTCAATTCACCATACACCCAAACAGGCCCTTAAGTGCTCTGGAATCATCTATCACGCTATTTCATCCAAATATTGGCTATTGATTGCGCCAAAAATGGCTACGATCCCCATGAGATGAGTTATTAAGCCCCTATTTGACCTAAACACATTTTAAACTAAAAAGATATTCAAGAATTTTCTAGAGCGCGTCTTTCAACAGTGTATCGCATGAAATGCAATTTAAAGACAACATTTTTCTGAAACCGAATTGAACGTGATTTTATATGAAAATAGCTCTCGAACTGCCCAAAGCATGCATTTCGGTCTTAAACAACCCTAAATCCGATTTAAAGCTTTTCAAAGCCTACAATCGCGTGAAACCAGTTTTAAACTTTAAAAGTATCTAACGACATCTAAAATGCATGTTTTAGCATAAAATCTCATAAACGCATTACAGAGTAAAAGACTTGACTAGGATACCTTAAAATCTCCTAGAATCATTCGGCACACGGTTTTCTATAGTTACATGTTGTTGATCGCACGAAATGTGTTGTTTGTCCGTTAGAAATAGGTTTGAATCCCACGATATTAGTTATTAAGTCATAAATTTCCTTAAACATATTTTACCATAAATCGATATTAGAAAATTTTCTAGAGCGTGTCATTCAACCATGAATTGCGTGAAATGAGGTTTATCCTCGACATGTTCGCGGAGTCGTCTAGGAAATCCCCTTTGAACTACTCGAAGAACGGGTTTCAGTCTTAAATAACCCCGATCCCTTGCAACACTTTCCTAACCCTAGAGTCAAGCGAAACCCATTTGAAAGAAAAATGTATCTTAGAATATCCTAAAATGCATATTTCAACCAAGAATCGTAAAAAATGCAAATCAAAGTAAAAGGCTACACCATTTTTCCCTGGCATGGCCTAGAATCACCCAGCATGCGTTTTCATTGAAACATACATTATTGATTGCACCAAATACGGTTTGTAGTCGGAAACCGCTCAGAATCCCACAAGAACACTTCTCAATACCAAAATTTCGTGAAACTTGTCTTAAAGGAAAAAGATAGCCCATAATTCTTTAAAGTGCATCTTTCAATTGCGAATTACATGAAACGCGGTTTGGAGCCAACATTTTCCTACAGCCACATTAAACGTGATTTCATATGAAAATTGCCCTCGAGCTTCCCAAAGCACGGGTCTTGGTCTTAAACAACCCTAAATCCCATTTAAAGCATTCCAAGCCCTACAATCGCCTGAAACCAACTTTAAAACAGGGACGTATCTCTGAATATGGTAAAATGTTTATTTCAGTAGAAATGGCTCAGAATCACACGCGCTTAGTTCTTACGCTCGAATTTACCTAAATCTCGATTTAAAAGGAAAAAGATATCCCATAATTTTCTAGAGCGCATCTGTCAACTGTGAATTGCGTGAAATGTGATTTAGAGAACATTTTTTCAGAGCTGTTATTCCCTACTACCAGCCCGAAGCATGGGTTTCAGTCTTAAACAACCCTTAATTCTATGTTATGCGTTCATAACCCTACTATCGTCTGTGAAATCCATTTTAAATAGGAAAGTATCTCAAAATAGCCTAAAATGCGTATATGAGTATAGAATTGCACGAAACGCATTTCAAAAGAAAAGACTAGACCAGAATACCCTGAAATGCCCTAAAATTCCCTAGTATGCGTTTTTATACAAATACATGCTATTAATAACACGAAATATGTTTGTCGGTTAGAAAAATGACAAAGTCCTATGAGATTAGTCATCAAGCCCTAATTTGCTTGTAAACAATTAAAAGTAAAATGATATCACCGAATATTTTGGGAAGAGTCTTTCAATCGTGAATCTCATGAAACGAAGTTTAAAACATACATTTTCCTAGAGATGCCTACAATCCTAAAAGAACTGTCCAAAGTACGGGTATCAGTCCTAATTAGTCCTGAATCTCTTGCAACGTGTTCCTAATCCCAGAAACACATGAAACTCCTTTTGAAGCAAAATGTTTCTTACATTAGTAAAACAAATGCATATTTTAGCCTAGAATTGTATGAGATACGTTTCAAAGAAAAAGACTAGGCCATAATAACGTAAAATGCCGTAGAATCATCGATCATGCGTTTTTAGCGTATTATAGGCTATAGATTGCACGAAATAAGGCTTTAATTACGAAATGGCTCAGAATCCCATGAGATTAGTTCTTAAGCTCTAATTTGCTAGAAACCAGTTTTAATGGAAAAAGATATTCTAGAATTTTCTAAAGCGCAACCCTAAATCCCATTTAAAGCGTTCCGAATTGTACAATCGAGTGAAACCAATGTTAAAATAGAAAAGTATATTCAGATATTTAAAATTCATGTTTCAGCATAAAATCGCATGAAACGCATTTCAAAGTAAAGGACTTGACCAAAATACCCTGAAATGTGCATGAAATGCGATTTACCCCAAACATTTTCACATGGACGGCTAGAAAATCCCCTTCAAACTGCCCGAAGCACGTGTTTCGATCTTAAACAACTCTGATTCCCTACAACATGTTCCTAAACCTAGAGTCACACGTAACCCATTTGAAAGAAAAACATATATTAGAATATCCTAAAATGCATGTTTCAGCCAAGAATTGTAAAAAATGCAATTCAAAGTAAAAGACTAAACCATAATTCCCCGACATGCCCAAGAATCACCTAGCATGCATTTTCTTTAAAATATATGCTATTGATTGCACCAAATAGTGCATGTTTGCAGTCAGAAACCGCTCAGAATCCCACGAGATTACTTCTTAATCCTCAATTTGCATGAAACCCATTTTAAGGAAAAAGATATTCCAAAATTTTCTAGAGCGCGTATTTCAACCATGAATTACGTGAAACATGGTTTCGAGCTTACATTTTTCTAGGGCCGCATAGAACGCGATTTTATATTAAATTAGCGCTCGAACTGCCCGAAACACGTGTTTCGGTCTTAAACAACCCCGAATCCCAATTAAAGCATGCCTAACCCTACACTCGCTTGAAACCCATTTTAAAGAGAGAAGTATCTCCGAATAGACTAAAATGTGTATTTCAATTAGAAACGGCTCAGAATCCGACACGATTAGTTCTTATGCCCGAATTTACCAAAATGTCGATTTAAAAGGAAAAATATATCGCATAATTTTCTAGACTACATCTGTCAACCGTGAATTGCGTGAAATACAATTTAGAGCTAACATATTCTCGGAGCCGTATGGAATCCCTTACTACCTGCCCGAAGTATGGGTTTCGGACTTAAACATCTCTTAACCCCATGTAATGCATTTCTAACTATAGTATCTCCTGTGAAATCCATTTTAAATAGAAAAGTATCTCAGAATATCCTAAAATGCGTATTTCAATATAAGATTGCACGAATGCATCTCAATGAAAAAGAATAATCCAGAATACCCTAAAATGCCCCAGAATCATTAAGTATGTGTTTTTATCAAAATAAAGGCTATTGGTTGCACAAAATACGTTGTTTGTAAGCCAGAAACGGCCATGAATCCCATTAAATGAGTTCTTATGCCCTAACTTGCCTGAAACTCATTTTAAAGTACAAAGATAACATAGAATTTCCTAGAGCACATGTTTCAACCGTGAACTGCGTGAAACGCGGTTTACACTCAACATTTTTCCAGACCTGCCTGGAACCCCCTATTCCCGAAGCATGGCTTCGGTCTTATACAACTTTTTAATCCCCTTCAATGCGTTCCTAAGCCTAGAATCGCGTGAAATAAATTTTAAACCAAAACATATATTAGGATATCCTAAAACTCTTTTTTCAGCCCATAATCGTATGAAACACATTTCAGAGCAAAGGATTAAACAATTAAACCCTTAAATGCCTTGGAAACACCCAGCACACTTTTTCATCCAAATATTGGCTATTGATTGCAAGAAATACGATTTTCAGTCAGAAAGGGCTCAGAACCCCACTAGATTAGTTATTAAGCTCGGATTTGCCGGAAACCCATTTTAAAGGAAAAAGCTATTCAAGAAATTTTTTTCTGTGCGTTTTTCTACCATGAAATGCAGATTGGAGACAACATTTTCCCAAAGCCATCTAGAACTTCTTACAAACGGCTAGAAGCACTAGTTTCAATCATAAACAACCCTAAATCCCATGTAATGAGCGCCTAACTGATGGACCTGAAAGAAATCTTCCGTCCTCTCCTTCCGCACCCCGGAGGCTGACCTGGGTCTCGGCGGAGGAGGGAAAATCTTGGGCATCAACATTTTTGTACGGGTATGCCAGATTTACTTTCTACTTGGAATTTGGAATAGTGATAATCCGGAGATTCACCTTCACAAGTGGAAAGGAAATCAATCCTTTTTTCTAACTTTTCAAATTGCACAAATATTAAGAAAAGAGACAAGTTTTTAGAATGCCGTAAGAGGCGTTTTTATTTGTTTGCCGTGAAAGGTGATTTTGCCGTGAAAGGCGTTTTTACAAA
Source organism: Umbellularia californica (assembly GCA_028538565.1). Taxonomy (NCBI): domain Eukaryota; kingdom Viridiplantae; phylum Streptophyta; class Magnoliopsida; order Laurales; family Lauraceae; genus Umbellularia; species Umbellularia californica. The sequence goes on along the minus strand of JAPQWN010000002.1, from coordinate 70,166,515 downwards.
ACTCATCAAATATGAAAGACAAGAATTGTGATTTCTTCTTGTCTCTTTAAGAAATACAAACTACAATAGAAAAGGAAGAAAATGGATCTAACTTCTCAGGAGATTGTGGGGACACGTTGAGATCGACGGTCGCAAGTCATGTATGGGCTTCGCCATCGTCCTTCAAATGAGAACATGTGATGCTTTGATTCTTTGGCTTGGCTCCTAACCTCAGTTTTTTAAAGGACAAGGACCAAGAGAAGGTCCTATATCCAATGAAAAACCAAGTAAACGGGCTGAAAAGCCGCGTTTAGGCCATGTTGGAGAAGGAGGTGACCTTGGGGGGGGGGGGGGGGGTGGCTCCCCAAGGGACGTTGATCACCTTGTGGTGCTTCCGGGAGCAAAGTAGCAGGACTTCGTCTCTCTCTTGGATTTTCTGGTTTTTCAGAGCTTGCACTTGGGATCTCCTTTCATCATGCTTTCTTCTTGGAATGGACCTCCTTTTATAGGCCTTTGGTAGCCATGAGGTGTTTATTGGCATTGATGGCCATGATGAAAGAATTGATGAGGAGTTACAAATCGATTTTGTAACTCCTTTTTCAAGGCTTGTGATTGGCCGATGAAGGTAGTGGGTATTTAATCACCTTTATGCTTCATGATGATGGGAGTTTCATTGGTTTAATGCCATGATTGCTTGGATTTGTAACTCCCAAATGCTTGGTTCTGATTGGGCCGTCCAAAATAATGAGTTAATGACTGCTTTAATGGGTCAATTAACGACATTAAGTGGTTGCCAAGGCATGTGAAGAGTCGCGGGCCGTGCTGCGCCTTTTGAGATTCTTCTTGCGATCATCACGGGTGGATCCACGCATTATTTGATGTCGGATTGCGATGCAATTTCAGACATTGATTGATGTTGGCGGGCCGGTGAAGTCTGTCTTGTCGATTTCACGATCGGTCGGGCAGAAAGTGCACTTTCTTGGTCAGCCGGTTGGCGATCTTGAGGCGATCGGTGATGATTTCATGCTTTTGACTGCGGATCCGAGATGTCGACGAAGATCAGTGGTTTTGAAGCACCAAACATTGGATTTTCAGAAAATCACAGAGGCCAGAACACCTGAAATGCGAAAAGAATCGAAAACGGACACTTCGGCGCAAAATCCGACGACCCGGATTTCCAGGGTCGCCGGGCGACCATGCACCCAGGGTCGCCAGCGACCATGGGGCTTCGGCCCGTTTGGTCGCCGAGCGTCGTTTTCGGCCGTTTTTTCGTCTTTTTCGTCCCTTTTTTCTTCTGTATTTTTCTTGAAATTTTTCCTCAATTATTGACTTGATTTTCTTGAAGAAATCTTGTCGAGAACCTTTGCGAAATCGGAGCACAAAGTTTACTATTTTTCGGGAAAGCCGAAGACTTTGTAGCCGATTTTCCGTCAAGCATCGAAACTAGGTCAAATGATGTCGGAATGACCTGAAAATTGAGGTGAAGCTTCTTGAGCAGTGGATAGGACCAACCATGGGCTTTTATTTGAGTTTTGAAGCCGTTTGGGGTCCCATCGATGCTTCACTTGATTTTGCTGCGGGGAAAATGCCGAGCTTTGATATTGTGGTCAAACGATGTCCGATTGACCTGAAATTTGACGGGGAGCCTATTGGAGTCATTTTACGACGTTCCATGGGTTCCGTTTTGGATGTCATGGTCCCGGGTTGCTCCACCGCCGGTAGGCTTGATTTTCTCTGGGAGCATCGAAACCTGGTCAAACGTTGTCGGAATGACCTGAAATTTGACGTGCAGTCTTTTGGAAGCATGTTGAAGCCACTCATGTATTTTGTTTGATGAGTGATGGCTTCGGTGGTTCCCGCCGCCGGGAGGCTTGATTTTGCTGCTCGAGCATTGATGGAGGGTCAAACGTTGTCGGTTTGACTTGAAATTTGGCATGGAGCCCTTTGGAGACATTCTAGAGTCATCCGTAGGCTTTGATCAAAGTTTTGGTGTCTTTGATGATGTTGCCGCCGGGAGCGCCTGTTTAGCTGTTGGAGCGGTGAAGTTGGGCTAAACGTTGTCGGAATGACCCGAAACCTCAGGTGTACCCCTCTTTTAGCTGTCTTGAAGGATCTCTCAGTTTCTGTCTGATTCTGACAAAATCTGATGTTTGAAGTAGCCTTTCCTATTTTTAGCAGGATACAGCTTCAGGAGGCTTCTTGATGTTGAGGAGACATATTGACTTTTTTGGTGTCAACAAATGCCCCCTCGAGGTACAGCGACGAGTAGCTTTTTGGAGTCGATGTGCCTCAAAGAGAAACTTGGAGGAGAGATTCCAACTTGACCAAGAGTCTTGAGCATTTTTTTTTTTTTTTTTTGAATAGCCTTCTGAGTTTCCAGGGGAATTTTATGGTAGTGAGAGGGATCACGTACCATCTCAAGGCAAAGTTTTGAAAATGACATGGGGTATTTGGATTTTGGGTTTTGGATTTTTGTTTTTGACCTTGTAACCTAACAAGCTGTATGTGGCAGGTTAGGGGGTCGGGGTTTGATTTTGGTTTCGACCTTGTGACCCAACAAGCTGTATGTGGCAGGTTGGGGGGTCAGGTTTGGTTTGGTTTGGATTTTGATTTTTGGTTTTGGTCTTGTGACCTAACAAGCTGTATGTGGCGAGGTAGGGGATCGGAATTTGGTTTTGTGAAATGTCAATTTCAAGATTTTGGCTCAATTTGGTTCATGAGGTTGAATGGTTTGGTTTTTGGAAACTCATGGGACTTTTTTTTTTCTTTTGAATGATCCCATCAACTCAAAAGAGGCATGGGACTTTTTTTGATCTTTTTCTTTTTTTGCTCTTGGTAAGAGGAATACTTTGACTAAAAGCCAATTTTAGTGCCTAGGTGGTCAAACCTGGCTCATATGGGCTAACCCATGGGACCTTAGGCTTTGGAGATGGCCTAGATCTCATATGGTGTCATATTTGTAAAGATGTAAAAATATCTCTTTTGTGTAGAGAATATCTAAAAATATCTTTACTTGGAGAGAATTTCTCAAGTTTTCTTTTTGTGGAGAGATTCTCTCAAAATATCTTTCTCTTTGGGAAAGTAGCTAAATTTTAGCACTTACCTCCTTTCTTTCTCTTTGTTTCCTCTTTTGGCTTGCTCTCTTCTTATAAAAGCAAAGAGGGTTGGTGCTTTTGCTCCATTGCTTTCTTTTTGCAAGAAATCTTCAAGAGTGCTCCCCAAGACAAGAAGTGCTTTCTCTTCTTCAAGGATCTCCAAGCTTTTCTTCTTCTCCTCCATCAATGGCTTCAAGTAAGTTTCCTTCCTCATCAAGAATCTCCATTGTAGAAGTAGCTTCTTCATCATCATTTTTGTTTTCCTTCGTTTTCTTTTCTTTTCTTTCTTCTCATGCACGTTTTTTTTTTTTTTTTTTTTTTTGAGATTTTTTTTCTCTCTTTCTTTTTCTTTTTCTTTTTCCTTGTTTGCTCACTATGATAATGAGGCTATGCAATTTCAATATGTATGCATTTTTTTTATTTGATGCATCAAGATAGAAGGCTAGAGTCTCTAGGTCAAGCCAACATGATTTTTGACTTGGACAAAGTTTGATTGGTTTTGACCAAATTGGGTTGGAATTGGTCAAACTTTGGTCAAGGTTTTCCTAGCATCTAATGCATGATGATATTCTTTGATGCAAGAGTTTTGGTAAATAGATTTGGAAGTATGATGATGCATACCTGAAAATCTTTTGCAAGTATCGGGATTTTGAGCTCGCAGCGATGTTGAGCTCTTTCTCGGTCTTGCTGGATTTTGAGGAAGTTTTCAACTTTTGGATTCTGAAGCTCGCAGCAATGTTGAGCTCTTTTCCAGATTTTGCGGAAGTTTGATGAGATTGGCTTGTTCTCGCAGCGATGTTGAGTTCAAGCCTTCTTTGAGAATTCTCTACTGACTATGAGCTCGCAGCGATGTTGAGCTCATCTTCTGGCTTCTTGTCTTTTTCGAAGTATTTTCCTTTTCTTTGGAATTGCCCCGGAACCATGTCAAAATTTTGCTAGAATTTTTGTAGCAAAATTCTGTCATTTCGATGTTGATTGATCTTTTCTCTTCCATCTTTTGCAGGTAGTTCTTCAAAGGTAAAGGTCCTGTTACTGAGGCACCTCGTCGATCTGCTAGATCTTCCAATGCAGCCGTTCAGCAGGCTTAGGAGAAGGAGGGGACTCTCATTCGCCAGGTTGAGGAAGCTGAAGGTAATGTCCGGAGGAAGACTCAGGAGCATGAGCAGTGGCAGGTCCTCTGGGAAGAACTTCCTCGTGCTGCAGATGGGTCACGGCATTCGGCCGCGTTTTATGGGGAATTTTGAAGGAGCGTGGCCTAAAAACTTTGGAAGTTAAGGACAAGGGTCTGCTTGAGGAGTTGAACCTTTGGTTGAAGACCATGTCGGATTAGGCTCCTGAGTTGAAACAAACTCTTTTCTTCTTCTTTTTGTTTTTGGTACCTCCATGTATAAACAATTTTGGTACTATATTTTGTATCCCCTTCCTTTCACTTGAATCATTTTTTGATGAAAACAATTTTGAGCAAAAGATTGATGGGAATGTTTGTTTAAGAATTTGATCAAAAGGTTGTCATTTTGTGAAAATCTTTTGTCAAAGAGTTGTTTTGGGCATGAAAGCCAATTTTTGTGGCGAAAAGCCTGGTTTTTTTTATTATGGTTTGAAAACCAAATTTTAGATGGCGAGAAAGCCTAATTTTGTGGCGTAAGAGCCAAAATTTGTTTTGCGGCATGGGAGCCAAAATTTTTGGATGGCGTGAAAGCCGAATTTTAGAATGGCATAGAAGCCGAATTTTGTTTTCTTTGTCTTGGCATTTATAGCCGAATTTTGGCATTTATAGCCAGGTTTTGGCGTTTATAGCCGATTTTTTTTTTTTGTTTTGTTTTGGCATTTATAGCCGAATTTTGAGATGGCATGAGAGCCAAAAATTTTGTTTGTGGCATGAGAGCCGAATTTTGGCATTTATAGCCGGATTTGGCGTTTATAGCCGAGTTTTGGCGTTTATAGCCAGATTTTGGTGTTTATAGCCAAGTTTTGAGATGGCATGAGAGCCAAAAATTTTGTTTGTAGCATGAGAGCCGATTTTGAGATGGCATGAAAGCCAATTTTGGCGTTTATAGCCGAAAAATTTTGTTTTTGGCATTTATAGCCGAATTTTGGCATTTATAGCCGGATTTGGCATTTATAGCCGAATTTTGGCATTTATAGCCAGATTTTGGCGTTTATAGCCGAGTTTTTTGAAAACCAAGTTTTGTTTTATTGGCATGAAAGCCGATTTTGGCGTTTATAGCCGAAAAATTTTTGTTTTTGGCATTTATAGCCGGATTTTGGCGTTTATAGCCAAGTTTTGGTTTTCAAAATGCAGGTATCGACTAAATGTCGCCTCCCCGCTGAATGGTCTTGCAAGTATCGATGGAATGTCGCTTCCTTGCTCATTCGGTTTTGCGAGTATTGATGGAATGTCACTTCCTCGCGGGCTGGGTTTTGCGAGTATCGATGGAATGTCGCTTCCTCGCGAATTGGGGTGCAAATATCGACTAAGCGTCGCTTCCCTGCTTTTCCCAAAACTTTTGGTTTTGCGGGTACTGACTTGATGTCGTTTCTCCGCGATTTTTGAAATTTGAGGTTTTCTCGAACCATTTGAAATTTGGTTTGTGGATAGCAACTGGTATGTTGCATCTCCAGGATTTTTGAAATTTGGGTTGTGGATATCAACTGGTTTGTTGCTTCTCCACGATTTTTGAAATTTGCAAGCATCGAATGGGGTTCGCTTCCTTGCGATTTTGGGTTTTTGGAAGTATCGAATGGGGTTCGCATCCTTCCCGTTTTTTTTTTTTTTTTGGGTTTTGCGAGTATCGACTGAATGTCGCTTCCCCGCGGTTTCTAAAAAACCATTTTTTGTTTAGAGACACGAGGGTCATAAATTTTGGCTTAAAACCATTTCGGTTGTAAAAGCCAAGGTGGTCTAGGGTGAAAATTCCTAAGTCCCGATTTTTGTTTCAAACCGTGAATTTTGGGTTCAAGGATCGAAATTTTGGTCAAGTCTGGGAAGAGGCTCCTAAACTTGGATTGATTTTTCTTTTGAACAATGAAACAATGAAAGTAAGCATTGTTTTGAGAGATTGTTTTTTTTTTGGAAACTTCAATATAAAGATGAAAATTTCAAAAGAGGTGGGTTTGACGAGCAAGTACCTTGGAAATAGGCTTTAGCCGTGTAGATATTGCTCTGACCCGTTTGAGGAAGTCTTCAAGGGTAGTACCACTTCAAGAACTTGCCGTTGATGGGTAGCATACATCTGTCTCCTTCCATGTTTAGAAGAGCGTATGCACCGTTGGAGAAGACTTTGTCGATGACGAAGGGTCCCTCCCATTTTGGTTCGAATTTGCCTTTGGATTTGTGGGCAAAGACTATGGGTCTTTTTACTGCAAGAACCAAGTCACCCTTTTTGTAGGCGCGTTGCCTGACCTTTTTGTCGAAAGATCCTGCCATGCGTGCTTGGTACAACTCAATGCTTTGTAGAGCTTCGAGTCATCTTTCATCGAGATTATCCAGCTCTTGGAGTCTCAGTTTGACATTGCTTTCTTGCGTCATGTCATTTTGCAAAGATACCCTTAAGGAAGGAATTTGTACTTCCAAAGGGACAACAGCTTCGCATCCATAGACCAAAGATAATGGTGTGCTATGGGTTGGTCCTCGAACGGTGGTTCGATAGGCCCACAAAGCTTCTAGTAGTTTGTTGCCCCAGTCTCTTTTGTGACTAGAGACCATTTTCTTGAGAATTTTCCAGAGTGTCTTGTTGAAGGCTTCTGCTAGTCCATTCGCTGCTGGATTATATGGAGTCGAAGGACAACTTTGGATTTTGTACTTGTCGCAGAACCTATAGAATCCGTGATCCCGGAATTGTGGTCCGTTATCATGGACGAATCTTTTAGGTATGCCGAAGCGACAAATAATGTTGGTGCGCAAGAACTGAAGGACTGATGAAGTCTTCATTTCGCTGAGCGAAATGCTTCCGACCACTTGGAGAAATAATCCGTAGCGGCGAAGATGAAGCGATGACCTTTGCTTGATGGGGGAGAAATAGGACCTATGATGTCCATACCCCAGGCTTCGAAAGGCCATGAGATTACTGTTGGATGTAGCCATTCTGGAGGCATGTGGACATAATCTCCTTGAATCTGGCATTTTTGGCAGCGCTTGGCAAATTGTTTTGCATCAGGTACCATGGTAGGCCAGTAATAACCTAGCCTTTTTATCTGGTTGTAGAGCTTAGGGCCAGCCTGATGGGCTCCACAAAGACCAGTATGTACTTCTTTGAGAGTTTCCTCAGCCTCTTGTTGTGATAAGCAGCGTAGGAGTACTCCGTTGAAGGATTTTCTGTAAAGTGCTTTTGAAGGTATATCCAAATGAAAGTTTGGGGCTCGTCTTTGGATGTTTACCCGCTCTTTTGGATCTTCAGGTAGTATTCCGAACATGATATAATCAATGAACGGATCTCTCCAGTCGCCAATCGGAGGTTTGAGGATGGACATCCGACTTCCAACCACTTGGTGGCATTCAGCAACTGCTTGGTGTGTGTTGAGAGGAGGGAAAATCCTTCTTTGACACACTGTGACTTGCATGTTTTCCCCTTCTTGGATTGCCATGGATGCGGCAAGTCCAGCTAAGGCATCTGCACGGATGTTTTCACCTCTGAGGATATGGGTGATGTGACAGATGTTGAATTTTTGTCGAAGCGACTGCGCCTTATTGTAGTAAGGTAGCAAATCAGGCTTCTTGACTTCATATTTCTGATTCATCTGGTTGACGACCAGTTGAGAGTCTCCAAAAACTTCCAGCAAGGTGATGCCGGTTTCGAGGGCGAGTTCCAATCCAACAATCAGGGCTTGGTACTCAGCTGCATTGTTTGAACATGGTTCCAGTAGCGAGAAGGCGTGTGGAATCATGTATTTGTCGGGGCTGACGAAGAGGATGCCGATTCCCGATATTTGCTTTCCTTTTTCCTTTGTCCTGGTTGCACCGTCAAAGTACATGTCCCAGGAAGCGTTTGACAAGGAAGTTTCCACATTGTAGACAAATTCGTCTGGGAGATCATCCCTGAGTGAAGAATCTTTAGGCAATGGATGCTCTGCGAGGAAGTCTGCTAGAGCTTGGCCTTTGATTGCTTTTTGTGGTACATACCTAATATCAAATTGTGATAGAAGGATGGACCATTTTGCCAGTCGGGCATGGAGAGAACCTGCTTTTGTGACAAGGACCTTTAGGAGGTTGATCCTCGAAATCAGGTAGACTGTGTTCGACAGCAGATAGTGACGCAGCTTTTGTACAGTGAACATTACTGCAAGGCATTCTTTTTCGACTGGGGAGTAGCGATGCTCTGCACCTACCATCATACGGCTAAGGTAATACAGAGCAGCTTCTTTTCCGTCGTCATTTTCTTGTGCGAGCAGAGCACCCAAAGAGTGGTCGAGAGCTCTTGTGTACAAGATAAAGGGTTTTCCAGTTGTGGGGGCAGCCAGCAATGGAGGTTTGATGAGGTATGCTTTGATGTCTTGAAATGCATTTTCACATTCAGCATCCCAGACGAAGTCCACGCCTTTCTTCATCAGGTAAGAGAATGGACGGCATTTCCCTGATAGATTGGAGATGAACCGTCGAATGTAGGCCAGCCTTCCTTGAAGCCCTTTTAATTCTCTTAGGGTTCTGGGAGATGGCATTTCCAGGATAGCCTTGACTTTGGTGGGGTCAAGTTCTATTCCAGCTTTCCGTACTATGAATCCGAGAAACTTACCCAATGAGACACCGAAGAAGCACTTTAGTGGATTAATTCCCAATTTGTGTTTGCGAAGTCGGAGGAAGACTTCTCGAAGATCATCGAGATGGTCTTCTTTTCTTCAACCTTTTATGGCGAGGTCGTCAACATAGCATTCGACCGTCTTGTGCTGCATATCTTGGAATATTTTCATCATAGCCCTCTGATATGTTGCACCTGCATTTTTCAGACCAAACGGCATAACAGTGTAGCAATACACGCCGAATGGTGTCCGAAATGATGTATGCCTTTCATCTTCAGGATGCATCTTTATCTGGTTGTAGCCAGAGAATCCATCCATGAACGTCATTCGCTCGAACCCATAGGTGTTGTCAATCATCACCTCTGGTATGGGGAGCGGGAATTCATCTTTAGGACATGCATTATTCAGGTCTCTGTAGTCGATACAGACCCTTATCTGCCCATTTTTCTTTGTCACGGGGACACTGTTGGCCAACCATATAGGATGTTGTTCCTCGCGGATGAAGCCAACGTTTTTGAGTTTCTGAACTTCTTGTTCAATTTTGTCCATCACGTCATGACGGAATCTCCTTTGGCCTTGTTTGATAGGCTTGATTTCTTTTTGCAAGTTGAGCTTGTGGACTGCTACTTTGGGATCCAAGCCAGGCATTTCGGCATAAGACCATGCAAAGCAATCAATGAACTCACGAAGAAAGGAGATATACTCGGGTAACTCATCATCCTTTATATTCTTGCTTATGAATACAGGACGTGGGTTATCAGGTGTTCCCAAGTCTATCTTTTGAACAGGGTCTTCTGTCGGAAGGTTTGAAGGTGGTTCCTCCACAGTATTTTCGGAGGCTTCCAACTCAACAAGACCTTCTGGAGTGCCAGAGAAATTTTCAGACTGAGGCTCTGTTTCTGTCCATGAATCTTCTGGAACAGTATCCTTCTCAATGCTATCCTTCTCAAGGCTTGCATTGAGATGGTCCCAATCATTTGTTGGAATTGGGTTGAAGTAAGGTACTTCTTTTGGAGACGATGATTCTTCTGGGACAGAGAGCCGTTCGTCTACGTCATCGGGCAATTCCTCTTTATTATCAGAGAAATTATACCAATTGGAGGAGCTTTCGGGATCTTTGACGAGTAACTCCTCAAAGAGATATCCAAGGATATCGATGTCTTCATGAGATGTTGAGGCTTGGTCGGTAAAGCGACTTTGCAGCCATGGTGTCAACGGTCTCATAGGAGCGGTAGGATCATACCCCAACCCATATGAAGACTTGCCTTTGTGAAGGTGGATTTTCCAATCTTCTGGTTGACTTTTGATCAGGGTGGGTTCCAATGGTGTGAGAATACCACGGCCACCTCCCAAACCAGTCGGATTTTGAGCGTCGTAGCCCATTTTCTTCATGATAGCTTGTACCATTGGACTATATAGGGATAGCTGAGGCATACCTTCGTTTTGGAAAGGTTCAAGCAGAGAGTTCAGTGGAGATGCTCCTGATCTGTGGAAGTAAATCACTTTTTCTTCTGGCGAAGTTGCCGGAATAACAAAGGAAGCAGACGTAGGGTCTTCTATGTCTGCAGGTGTCTCCAATGGAGTGAGAGCGGGCTGATCTTGCTGAGTACTAGCTTGGCTCGATGCTGTGTCATCTTCTGACTCTGACTCTGAGTCTGTGTCTTGCATAATAGACACAAAGGAGACAGTGAACTTGCCCCCAGTCTTTTGTTTTGTCTTCTTTGCTTTAGTAGTGATTACAAAAGGCTTTGGAGATTTGAAGGAGACGACGAAGGGAGCTTGGCCGCTTACTTCGAGTTTGGTGGAGGGTTTTTTTTCCTCCGATGATTGCTGAGGAGCCTTGCCTTTATCTTTCTGGAGACTGTCGGCAAAGCGAATTGTTTTTTCCTCCTGTTCTTCTTTTCCATCTTTATACATTTGATCATCTGCAAAATGGACATCTCTGCCTTTGAAGGGCTTTTTATCTGCAAATACTCGATGTATCAGGCCATCGTCGCCAATGAACTTGATGCACTGATGTAGAGTTGAAGGGACGACACCATTCTCATGTATCCAGGGGCGTCCAAGGAGTATATTGTAGCATGAAGGGGTCCTTATTGCATACACAGTGACTTCAGAAATTAGATCACCGATTTGCAGTTTGAACCTGATTTTGCCGATAAGCCTTTGAGCGCTGCCGTCATATCCGAAGATGGATACGGACGTGTGACTTAGTTTGCTAGGTGGGATGCCCAGCTCTTCAAGTGCCGAAGTAGAGATGAGGTTGAGTGCAGAACCTGAATCGATCTGAACTCTATGTACTGGCATTTCTTTGACGTACCCCGTAAAGTACAAGGGGCGGTTGTGCTTTGTTTCGCCTAGGAGGAGGTCATCCTTGTCGAAGGCAATTGTTGTACTTGCTGCTTTTTGTACCGAGAGGCATTCATTGCTTGATCCCTCAGTTTTCTTCTTTTCTCCCTTTAAGGGAGTATTTGATTTTTTGACCGTATAGTCCATTTCAATTTGAAGGACTTGTGGGGCATGTTTGTCGACATCCGCATTCAGCCTTTGTAATTCTGAAATGAGACTATCACGAGTTTGTGGAGACATTCGTAATAAGTCAAGGAGGTGCAGACGTGCAGGTATGTGTTTGAAGTGCTCAATCAAGTCGTACTTGAAAGCCTCCTTCGGGCCTGCATTTTCATTATTATTGCCACTTGGGGCACTTACAACTTGTTTTCCCGAAGGATTTACATAAGAAGAAGAAGGTTGGTTGTAATTTTTGTGGTAATCCCGGCCAGAACGGGTACCTCTACCAACTTCAAGAGCCTCTAGAGAAGGGTCTTCTTTTGGAAGATCGTTCTCAGGATCAAGGGGTTGATCCTTTGCTGAGGACGTCTCTGTAACAGCATTGGCATCTTCAGTGATTGTGTTGCACGGAGCAATTTCCGGGAACAAGTCCTGAACAGCAGCCGGCAACTTTTCTTTATTAGCCCAGACATTGCCCGTGAGATCGGGTATCTGGGACCAATTGACTGAGTTTTCATTGAAGAAGATTTCATTGGCAGAAGTTTCTTCAAGATGATCAATCGGGAGTGGCTTGAGTTCCGATGTCACAGTTTCAGGAGACGAAGGTTGAGAGGATGTTATCTCAGTGGAAGTCACCTGAGAGGATGTAGCTCCGGAAGATACGCTACCGGTTGGGGAGTACGTGTCTTCGGAAGCTTCAGAGGCACTGTCGTCCTGAGCTATTACATTGCAGGTTATCCTGACAGGAGATGCCCCCAGTGTAGACTGTTGGGAATCAGACTCATCCTCGGATGTGAGAGGATCATCGATCCAACTGTTTTCTCCATTTTCAGGAGTTAAGGGAGAAAGTTCCCGCTGATTTTCAGGGACTTCCGGCTCTGGATTATGACGAAGATTGATGCGATCCTGCTCCTACTCTATGGCAAGATGTTGCAAGATTCTTGCATATTCTTCGAGATCAGGCATGGGAGCCAAATCGTCTTCGTCATTTGCCCCTTGTGGTTCGCCCATGTTGGGTTCCACTGAAGCATTTGCTGGTGCTAGATTGACAGCATTTTCTTGAACAGGGTCCTGGTCTTCTTCATCATCAGACCAAGATCCTTGTGGCTGTAATGGGTTATACCAGATTATTGGCATAAGATGAGACTCGGGAATCCATTCCTCGTCGGAGAGGTATTCTCCTGTTTCAAAGGATTCTTCCCACTCATCTATATCACGGCAGTATCACTGGACTCGTATCCATTCATGGAGAATCCAACTACCGAGTTGCAAGAGTATGATGCCCCCTGCACATTTTCATTTTTGTATAGAGGTGGCATGAAATCATCAAGAGTGAATTTTCTTACCGCCTTGGAGGTTTTGGGAAGAGATTCTTTCGTCGTCCCTAGTGAAGCAGTAGAAGAAGTTTCTGCTCTTTCAAGGACTTCTTGTTTTGGTTGAGACTTCTGCTGCTGTTTGAGCTTGCGGAGCTGTCTCTTGGCTTGCCTTCGCTGCTGAGCGGTCGGCTTTGTTTTGACGATCTCCCAATTTTCATCATCTAGGAGATCGGGATGCACCCATATAGGTTGTCCATCTGGTGTTGGATAGGGAACCAATTCTTGGGACACTTGAGCCATTTTTATCACCTTGAATGAAGTAGTGATTTTCTCCTTCGGTGACTTTGAAGTTTGCCGACATGACACCATGTTGACAGAGGCGGGGCCATAGTTTTTATCAAAGGTTATGACTCCGTTTTTCCACATCTCATTGATCTTCTCTCTCACAACGAAGCATTGATTGAGAGGATGTGAGATCATCTGATGGTATGGACAGTATCGGGGATCATTGGTTTTGCCAACATCTCCCGGTCTTTTGGGCTCTGGCAAAATAAGTTTGCCATTTGCTAGGAGAGCCTCAAAGATTTCTTCAACGTCTTCATCGAACGGATATTTCTTTTCTACACGTTCTTTGAAGGCATCAGAGAGTTCGGGCCTTTTACCTGCAGTTTTGTTTTCAGGTTTCTTTGGCTGTTGAGGAGCTGACTTAGTCTGCACATTGAGAACCTCCTTTTTCTTTGGTTATGAGGTTGTAACAGCAGTCGGCTCTTTCTTTGATGATTTCTGACTGTTGAGGTCTTTGATCACCATTTCAGCTTCCATGGAAGCTTCGAGGAGTTCCCCCAGGTTCTTTGATTTATTGCCGATAATCATGGAGTGGATTTTTGCTCTCATATTGTTACGGCAGATGTCGACCAGCGACGCTTGTGGCAGTACATCTGAGCATTTGTATGCCATTGCCTTCCATTTGTGAATGAAGTCGTATGTTGACTCATTCTCTCCCTATTTTAGGCTGCAGAGTTGAGCCATAGTTACAGGATGATCCTCACCTTGGAAGTGGGTCAGGAAGCGTGTCTCCAGCATAGCCCAGTTCTGGATGGAGTTCTCCGGCAGAGTGGAGTACCAATCAAAGGCTGTACCTTTTAGGGTACTTGCGAAGAGGCGAATCTTGAGGGCATCTTGATCCGCAATAGCTCCTGTCAGGATCTTGAAATGGATGACATGTTGTCTGGCTGAACCTTTCCCAGTATATGTCTGGAGAGTAGGTTGTTTGAATTTTGCAGGGAACAGAACCAAGTCCATCTATAGAGGGTAGGGTGGCTTGATCCCATGTTCCTTCAATGTATCCTCTGCTTTTGCTTTTGTGAGGATATCGTCCACGTCTTTTCTGGTAAGGGCGCGAGACTCATTGTTTTCTGCATTGCCCTCGTCATCTTCATGATTCGGAGGGGTTTCATTGTTAGGTGGTGGACGCTGTAGAGTGAGAATCAAATTTTCCATCAGAGTCTCAATTCTCTGTTGTCCTTGCTCCAACTGCTGGATGCGTGTGGTTACATCGTCATGCTGTGGAGGCGGCTCAGAACTTGTAGCCAAGATGTTCATCCCTCGGGATTCGAACGAAGAAATCATCCTGGTGACTGAGCTGGCGCTCATTCTTCTGGATGAAGAATTTTTGGAGTGGTTATTCCGGTGTTCTTGGCTTGGAGGAGTGGAAGATTCCTCCAGATGCGTTCGTGTCCGAGAGACGCTGCGAGTCACTGGACGTCTAACACTGATTTTGGTTGCTGACTTCCGGTGTTTTCTGGTTTTGCCAACCATATGAACAGCAACGATTTGGTCAGATCTTTCTTTTTCGACCCATTTGTTTGAGACATGGAGAGTAGAACGCTGGGTTCTTTGTTTCTCGAGTCTCTTTTGTCGATATACAGTGCAGCGACGCATACGACGAGCAATTTGAGCTTCAGTCAGCTCTGGCGATGAAGGATGTAGTCCCTTGTGCGCAGCAGCCGAGTTTTCTTCTTTGAAGCTTGGCAAGGACAGAATCTGGACGCGGTCCTTTGTCTGTCGCAATGAAGACTTGAATTTTGCGAGCTCGGCCCCTGTTGAGATGAAGGGTCGACTGCGATAGTGCAGGCTTCAGCATGTTTTTGCATAGGCCTAACGATGCAGGATTTGATTTTGGGCTTGTAGGAGCAAGCCGGCTTATGATGATTTTGTTTATTTTTTGGGTGGAGGGTAGGTTTCTCCTCTTTCATGTAAGAGAGGGGGTAGAACTGATTCTCCTTGAGAGGGGCCAGGTATGCTGGCTTTGCAGATGTTTGGGACCTCCGTTGCTTTGGGGAAGATCTCGGGGACCAGGTTTTTGTGTAAACCCGGTTTCTTGTGGGTTGAGGCTTCGTGGGAACGCCACGGGCGTCAGGCTTTTTGGTGTTCGCCCTTGGTGCCATTTTAGTGACACGTTGCGGGGCGGTTTTCTGCTTCTTGGCAGGTACAGTGTCTTCTGCGGGAAGTGGGAATAGTCCCAGTGATCCGAAGACGATAGTTCGGGGAGTTGAAGTTGACCCGGTGTTTGGAGAGTTGTCGAGGGAGATGACGCTTCGGCAACTGGCAGGGCGCTTATACTTGTTTTGCTTATCTTGAAGCATAAGCTGGTACTTGTTCTCATCGAAAGTGATGGTCAATAAAGCTGCCATTGTTAGTTTTGGAAAACTTCTGAAACAAGACCAAATCCATTAGTAATCACAAGAATATGGTGATCGTAAATGGAGAACAACTATGGTTTTGTCTTTTCAAATCACTTGAGGGGACATGGCCCAACCCAAGGACGATGAAGAAGGCAAAAAGCCATAGAGGATACAATTGTTCTAAAATGCAAGTATTGTAGGCTCAGAGTGAGTGTTCCGGTGACTGCTAGAAGCAATTGTAGACCTTAATTCAAATTACCGAGAAGCAAGGCTCACTCGAGGTAAAATGATATAAGGTTGGAGATACAAATGTGTCGGTCGCGAATATAGTAGACCCGAAAGGGTATACTAGCACCGCTAGGCACAAATGCTGCAAATCGCATCCTTGGGAAGGACACGAGATGGGATTTTTTGAAAGGTCAAATTTGGATTCATAAAGGAGAGCAAATGGTATTCCAATCCGAACAAAGGCTCAACATTTCTGCGAGCACTAAATTCAGAAGGGAAGGAACCATCATTTCTCAGATGTGAATCCAGATGTGACGGAAGTTTTTTTTTTTGAAAGGTCAAGATTGAATTCATCGAAGAGAGCAAATGGTGTTCCATTCCGAACAAGGCTCAACATTTCTGCGAGCGCTAAATTCGAAAGGGAAAAAACCAAGATTTCTCAAATCTGAATTCAAAAGTGACAAAAGTTTTTTTTTGAAAGGTCAAGATTGAATTCATCGAAGAGAGCAAATGGTGTTCCATTCCGAACAAGGCTCAACATTTCTGCGAGCGCTAAATCCGAAAGGGAAAGAACCAAGATTTCTCAACTCTGAATTCAAAAGTGACAAAAGTTTTTTTTTTTTTTTAAAAGATTTTTTTTTTGAAAAGTCAAGATTGAATTCATTGAAGAGAGCAAATGGTGTTCCATTCCGAACAAGGCTCAACATTTCTGTGAGCGCTAAATCCGAAAGGGAAAGAACCAAATTTCTCAACTCTGAATTCAAAGTGACAGAAGTTTTTTTTTTTTTTTTTAAGGATTTTTTTTTAGAATTTTTTTTTTGAAAGGTGCACATAGATTTCCAATTCGATCTTATGAAACCTTAGTAGATAGATCAGCCCCAAGGTAAGGGTAGGATTACTTAATGAACCCGTTTGGAGGACCCTTGCCTCGAACAGTCTAGCTGTCTCCACACTCTGGACAAGGCTTTTCTTAAATCCACTTCGGTCAAAGAACGCAACTGGTGGAATCTTAGTGTTTTTGTTTTTTTTTTTTAAAAATCCCCTTTTTTTTTAAAGGGTTTTTATAAACTCATTAAAGAGAACGAATGGTGTTCCAATCCGAACAAAGGCTCAACATTTCTGCGAGCGCTAAATTCGAAGGGAATGAACCAAGGTTTCTCAACTTTGAATTCAAAAGAGAGAAAACTAAAATTTTTTTGAAATTATAATTTTTTTTTTTTTGAAATCCCAGTTGGACTCATCAAAGAGAAAAGATGGCCCAATCCCCGAAATGAACGATAGCTGCGAACATTTCTGTGAGCTATCGAGTTCAAAGAGGAGAGGATCAAAATTTCTCAAAGTTGAATCTTGAGAAAGAGATCATTTTTTTTTTTTTGAAAGAGTTTGACATGAAGGTGTTTTTTTTTGAAATCCCAATTGGACTCATCAAAGAGAAAAGATGGCCCAATCCCCGATATGAACGATAGCTGCGAACATTTCTGTGAGCTATCAAGTTCGAAGAGGGAAGGACCAAAATTTCTCAAAGTTGAGTTTTTAAGAAAAAGAGATCAGATTTGTTTTTTTTTTAAGCGAGAAAGAACAATTGAAATCCCATCTCATATTTTTTTTTAGATGCAAAATGCAACATAGGCCACCAACTAGAAAGGAGCCAAGTGATCAAAGCATCACGTTCTCAAGTCAACGTGTCCCACCGGGTGTGCCAACTTGATGGACCTGAAAGAAATCTTCCGTCCTCTCCTTCCGCACCCCGGGGGCTGACCTGGGTCTCGGCGGAGGAGGGAAAATCTCGAGCATCAACATTTTTGTACGGGTATGCCAGATTTACTTTCTACTTGGAATTTGGAATAGTGATAATCCGGAGATTCACCTTCACAAGTGGAAAGGAAATCAATCCTTTTTTCTAACTTTTCAAATTGCACAAATATTAAGAAAACAGACAAGTTTTTAGAATGCCGTAAGAGGCGTTTTTGTTTGTTTGCCGTGAAAGGCGATTTTGCCGTGAAAGGCGTTTTTACAAAACTCATCAAATATGAAAGACAAGAATTGTGATTTCTTCTTGTCTCTTTAAGAAATACAAACTACAATAGAAAAGGAAGAAAAGGGATCTAACTTCTCAGGAGATTGTGGGGGCACGTTGAGATCGACGGTCGCAAGTCATGTATGGGCTTCGCCATCGTCCTTCAAATGAGAACATGTGATGCTTTGATTCTTTGGCTTGGCTCCTAACTGATGGAACGCGCTCCGAATGCCGTGGGTGCTACCGGGGTCGGCGGACGTGGGAGTCCGTCGGGTCCGGCCCTTTCGCGCCCGGGGGGCATGAAGCGTGCATCAACATTTCTTTTGTGTGGGTGTGCCAGATTTTTTATTTTACTTGGAATTGCAAGTGGTAATCCGGAGATCAACCTTCGCAAGTAAAAAGGAAATCAACTTCTTTCAAGTTTTCAATTGCACAAATATTTAAGAAAAGAGACATTTTCTTGGTTTGCCGCGAAAGGCGATTTTGTTTGGCATTTATAGCCGATTTTGGCGTTTATAGCCGATTTACAATTCTCGTCAATAATGAAAGACAAGAGTTGTGATTTTTGTCTCTTTTAGAAAAATACAAACTACAATGAAAAGCAAGAAAAGGAGGATCTAACTTCTCAGGAGATTGTGGGGGACTCGTTCAGATTGACGGTCGCAAGCCATGTATGGGCTTCGCCATCATCCATGCAGATGAGAACAGAGGATGCTCTTGATTCGCTTGGCTTGGCTATAACCTCAGATTTTTAGAGGACAAAGACCAAGAGGAGGTCCTATGTCCGATAAAAAGCTAAGTAGACGGGCTGAAAAGCCACGTCTAAGCCATTAGAGGCAGCGGGAGAAGGCAAGGACCTTGGGGGGGTGCCCCCCAAGGGACTTTTGTCACCTTGTAGTGGTGGCCGGTGCAGAACTTCAGCAGAGTTTTCTCTCTTTTTCTTTCTCTGGATTCTTTCCGCTCTCTTCCGATCCGATCTCTTCTTTTTTCTCCTCTGATCCTGGATTTCAATGGAATGCTCTCCTATTTATAGGCTTTTGGTAGCCATTTAGGAGAGTTTATGAGCTTTAATTGCTTTAATGAAAGGAGTTACAAGATTTATTTCTTGATTTTGTAACTCCTTTTTCCTTGAATCTGATTGGCCGATGGAGATTGAGGGCATTTAATCGTCATGATGGGAGGAGTTTCAAGGTTTAAGTGCCATGAATCTCTTGATTTGTAACTCCCGAATGCTTGCTTCTGATTGGGCCGTCTAAAGAAATGAATTAATGACTGCAATAAAGCGAGTCAATTACTGCATTAAATGGTCGCCGAGCAGTCGAAGAGTCGCGGGCCGTGCCGTGTCTTCTGGAATTCTTCTGGCGATGATCATCGATGGATCTTCATGCTGATCGACATCGGATGAACATGTAACTTCAGACATTGATAGCTAAGAGCGGGCCGGTGACATCTGTCTTGTCGATTTCTCGATCGGTCGGACAGAAATAGCACTTTTTTGGTCGACCGGTTGGCGATCTTGGAGCGATCACTGATGATTTTATGCTTTTGACGGTGGATCCGAGATGTCGTCGGATATGAGTCAATTTCAAGCATTAAAAATCACATTTTCAGGAAACCACAGGGGCCAATGTGCGCGAAACGCGAAAAGGGACGGAAAAACGGGTCACCGGCGAAAAATCCGGTGACCCGGACTTCCATGGTCGCCGGCGACCATGGGCCGGCGACCCTGGGCCAGGGTCGCGGGCTGCGACCCTGGGGGTTTTTTCCCCTTTTTTGGTCCGTTTTGCGGTCTGTTTCGTCGCCGTTTTCTTCTTTATTTTTCCTGACATTTCTTCTCATTTATTGGCTTGATTTCCCTGTAGAAAACCTGATGAGAATCCTTGCATTTTTAGAGTGCAAAGTTTCTAATTTTCCGGGAAAGCCGAAGACTTTGTTGCGTAGAGCTGCTGATTTTCCGCCAGAAGCTGAAACTTGGTCAAACGATGTCGGAATGACCTGAAATTTGAGGTGGAGCCTCCTGAGCAATAAATAAGACCAACCATAGGCTTTTGTTTGAGTTTTGAAGCCGTTTCGGGTCCCGTCGATGCTTCACTTGATTTTGCTGCGGGGAAAATGCCGAGCTTTGATATGTGGCCAAACGATGTCCGATTGACCTGAAATTTGACGGGGAGCCTATTGGAGTCATTTTGAGACGTGCCATGGGCTCCGTTTTCGATGTCATGGTCCCGGGTTGCTCCGCCGCCGATAGGCTTGATTTTCTCTCGGAGCATCGAAACCTGGTCAAACGTTGTCGGAATGACCTGAAATTTGACGTGCAGCCTTTTGGAAGCATGTTGAAGCCACTCATGCACTTGGTTTGATGAGCGAAGGATTCGGTGGTTCCCGCCACCGGGAGGCATGATTTTGCTGCTCGAGCATTGATGGAGGGTCAAACGTTGTCGGTTTGACTTGAAATTTGGCATGGAGCCCTTTTGAGACATGCTGGAGTCATCTGTAGGCTCTGATCGAAGTTTTGACGTCTCCGATGATGTCGCCGCCGGGAGCGCTAATTTAGCTGTCGGAGAAGCGAAGTTAGGCCAAATGATTCTGAAATGGCCCGAAACTCCTTGTGTACTCCTCTCTTGGCTGTCTTGAAGGATCTTGCAGTTTTTTTTTTTATTCTGACAAGATTTGATTTTTTGGAGAAATTGCATTGCCTATTTATGGCAGGTTGCGACTTCATGCAGCTTTCTTGATGTTGAAGAGGCAAAGTGACATTTTTGGTGTCAACAAATGCCCCCTCGAGGTACAGCGACGAGTTGCTTGACTTTTGTAGTCGATGTGCCTCGAAGAGATTTTTGAAGGAGAGCTTGTGTCTTGACCAAGAGTCTTTGAGCAATCTTTCCTTTGGTAGAGTAGCCTTTGAGCTTCCAGGGGAATTTTATGGTAGTGAAAGGAATCACACACCATCTCGAGGCAAAGTTTTGAAGATGACATGAGGGACGTGGATTTGGGCTTTTGTTTTTGACCTTGTGACCTAACAAGCTGTATGTGGCAGGTTAGGGGGTCGGGTTTTGGTTTTGATCTTGTGACCTAACAAGCTGTATGTGGCAAGTTAGGGGACCAGGCTTTGGTTTTTGGTCACTCTTTGGGACTGTGTGGGTCCATTGGAGTGGTTTGGTTTTTTGTGGAATGTCAATTTCAATATTTTGGCTCAATTTGGTTTATGAGGCTGGATGGTTTGATTTTTGGAAGCTCATGGGGCTTGGAATTTTTTTGTATGGTTCAATCAACTCAAAAGAGGCATGGAACCATTATTGTATGCTCTTGGTAAGAGGGATTTTTTTTTTCCTGACTAAAAGCCCATTTTTTTTTTTAGTGCCTAGGTGGTCAAACCTGGCTCATATGGGCTAACCCATGGGACCTTAAGCTTTTTAGGATGGCTTAGATCTCATGTGGGGCCATTTTTATAAAGAATATCTAAAGATATCTCATTCGGATAGAGAATATCTAAAAATATCTTTATGGGAGAGAATCTCTCATCTTCCCTTAATTTGGGAGAGAATATCTCAAGGTATCTTTCTTTTTGGGAAAGAATCTTCAATCTCCTATTTTGTTGGAGAGAATCTCTCATTGATTGATTTTGGGAGAAAATCTCTCAAAGACATCTTTCTTTTTGGGAAAGAATCTTTCTAATTCCTTCTCTTTTGGTAAGGTTACTAATTAGTAACACTTACCTTTCTTCTTTGTTTCCTTCTTTGATTTGCTCTCTCCTATAAAAGCAAGGAGGAGGCTAGATCTCTTGCCCTTATTGCTTTCTTTTGCAACAATCTCAAGAGAGCTCCAAGACCAAGAGTTCTTCTTCTTCAAGGATCTTCAAGCTTTTTCCTTCTTCTTCTCCATCAATGGCTTCGAGTAAGTTTTCTCTCCTTTTCTTTCAAGAAAACTCCATGTAGAGAATAGGATGGAAAAAAATGTTTCTCTTCTTTTTTTTCTTTCTTCTTTTTTTTTTCTTTTTTTTTCTTTCTATTCTTCTTCTCTTTTTTTTTTCCACGTGATTTCTTCTTTCACACGTTTTTTTTTTCTCTGTTTTTTTTTGTGGGCCGTACGGACAGATCCGTACAGATCTGGTCCGTACGGCCACGTGGCCTGATTTTTTTTTTTTTTTTTTTTTTTGCTCATCATGATAATGCGTTTTTTATGCAAATCTAGATGTTTATGCATGTACTTTTTGTAGATTGAGCATGATAGCATACCTGAAAATCTTTGCAAATTTGGGAATTTGGAGCTCGCAGTGATGTTGAGCCCTTCTTGATTTTGCGGAGATTTTGAGGTTTCGAAAGTTTGGAGTTTCGGAGCCCGCAGCAATGTTGAGCCCATCTTCAAAACTTTCTATTTCTTTCGGGGTATTTCCCTTTTCTTCGGAATTGCCCCGGAACCATGCCAAAATTTCGCCAGATTTGCTTTTAGCGAAATTCTGTCATTTTGATGATGATCTTTTTTTTTTTCCAACCTTTGCAGGTGGTTCCTCCAGAACGAACAAGGGTAAAGAGCCTGCTACAAGCGTACCTCGTCGATCCGCCGGATCTTCTAATGTGGCCGTTCAGAAGGCCTGGGAGAAGGTCCAGTTTGTTGAGAAGAACTTGGAAGAGTGCGATTCCCTCAATCGCGATGAGATGAGACAGCGATTGATCGCTCTCAAGGATGAGGAGTTCTATAAGATCATGGTAAGCAGCCGTCCTTGGGTTATGGACGATCTGAGGGTTTTGCCCAAGCCTACCTTCTTCTTTGGAGATGCAGTCCTTGACGACTTGACATACCAAAGGAGATGTTTTCAGTTCTCTTACACAGCGGGTGGTGAGGAGAGAACTATTTCTACCCGGTCATCTTTTGATCGGACCATCTCGATCCTGAGCCTTTCTCCCACGTGCCCTAAGAGGGAAGATCCTCCGAGCTGGGTGAAGAGGACCAGTGTGATCAAGACCGGGGTTTTTGTTGGTGGACCTTCCGGTTTTGCAGAGAAGCCACCTGTCCGTATGGACGTGTTGATGCCAGCCAGCGGCTACCAGGGCTCTGATTATCCGTCGGTCGATTTGAGACCGGTGGGCCTTGGCGTTTTCAGCGGTGACGGCAGTACTTGGGTGAAGCCTTTTCGACTTCATGGCCGTTTCAATGCTGACTCCGATTGGAAGTCATGGACTGACCACACCTTGCTGATTGGGGGCGCCGTTTTGAAGGAAGCCGGGATTTTTTACGCGGTCCGCGCTTTTAGGGAGACCGTGACCTTTTCCGATGATGCCTTCATGGCTATGTTGGAGTCTTTCCTCCCTCAGACCAATACCTTCGTTGTCACGAACGGTGAGATTGGTTTTTCTCTGAAGGAGTTGAGTGCTATTACTGGATTGCCCATCCTTGGCAAACTCTATGAGGAGTTCATGCCGATTGACAGCGTCCTTGAGGAGCAGTCAGAGGAGTTCAGGCTCCTATACTTTCAGCTCGTCGCCTTCTATGATTTTTTGAAGGAGGGCTCGAAAGTGAGATCCAGCAGTTGGAAGAGTAATGGCTCTTCATTCTTCAACTTCTTTGACAGCAAAGAGTCTTCTGATAGCATGACCCTGGAGGATCGGAAGAAGGCTTCCGCCATGCAAGAAGAGTTGAAAGACTTCTTCGCAGGTGCAGATGTAATTTGTTCTGACATTGCACTGCGGAGAGAAATTGCAGTTTACCTCACTTATTGGCTAGGTGAGGCTATTTTTGCTGGAGGAGATGGAACACACATCAGGCCGCATTGTATTTTTCCGGCTTGTCAGATGGCGTTTGGAGAGCGGCTTGCTTTGGTGCCCGCTCTTTACTCCTACCTGTGTACCGAACTGCAGGCTGCTGCTTTCTTGGTTCGGCTTGGGCTCCCTATGAATAGGGTATTTTCAGCCCATATTTTTTATTCGTGGTTTGTATACCACTGTCCTGGCTTCCACCAGCTGGGTGCTGCACAGGATGATGATCCTCTGATGATTCGATTGGCTAAGGGAAAAGCCGTATCCGAATCACTTTTGTTTGCCCGCATGAGGATCCGACGGTTCAGGGACGTCGAGATGGGGCAGTCTTCAGTTAAGCTTTCTCCGGAGTTGCGGAAGAAGGCTTTTGATTTTGGTGCCTCCCGAGACTCTACCAGAGCAGGGTCGGGAAGGCATTACTCTTTGACCAATGCAGAGAAGGAGTGGCTTTTCAGCATACGAGTCGGCACGATGGTGTACCGTAGACATCTTTTCGTCGACATCCAGCCATATGTACCTTCTCGCTTTGCACTTCAGTTGGGCTTCTCTCAAGGCGTTGTTGGAGCGCCTTCGAGTATGGTGAAGCGTTTTGGGGGTTTGCAGGATGGCAGAAATGCATGGGCTTTCTATAGTGCTGAAGACACTACTGCCACGATTTCTTATCCTGAGCTGTCGACTTTCCGAACTGTCGGCTTCACGAAGTGGTTCACGGAGAGCTTTTTGGCATATCGGGGGCTTTCCAAGAAGGAGCTTGATGTAAAGCTGTCTTCTGGAAAAGGCATTGGGAAGTCGGATGGCGTCCGGCGAGAGGAAGTTTGGGCCTTCCTTTCTGGAGAGAAGCACAAGATAGGCTTTCTCGGTGACCAGGGCGTCATTGGTTCTGAAGCTGTTCGGGAAGTACCTGATGAGGCTTTGGAGCAGCTAGAACAGGAGGAAGCTGAGCTCGACGCTTGGATGCAAGCGGCACAGAGGCGAGCTTCCGCGGAGTCTACTGGCGAGAGCAGACCATCCAGTGAGGAGTCAAGTGAGAAACCTGACTCTGATAGTGGGGCGGGTTCTTCTAGGAAGCGAACCCGTAGAGGTAGGAAGAGGAGGAAGAGTCAGCGTCACACGGGGCGGGACGAAGACTCTCCTAATGTGGAAGTCCCTCTCACTGTCAATGAGGAGGTGCCAGGGGAAGCTGACGAACCTCCGGAGAAGAGGATTCGGGAAGAAGAGACCATCGGTGAAGGTATGATTCTTCCTTTTTCTTTTTCTGCTTCTTTCATGGGGCTCTCCATGTTCTGATTTGTTTTCTCACCCTGCTGCTGCCCTTTTTTTTTTTTTTTTTTAGCAGAGGATGAAGACTTGGCGATGCCTGAGGTTCCGACCGATGAGGCGGTGATGGAGCCGGTTATGGCATCTGAAGAAGAACCTAGGGACTCTGGAATGATTCCGGAATCTCCATTTGGTATAACTTCTTTCGCTTTCTCTTTTTTGTGCCTGCGACTTGATTTGCTAACATTTTTCTTGTCAGCTGACTTACCACAGGATTCCGATGACTTCGAACCATCAATGGACGCAAATGTTGATGATGCTTCCGATGAGTTCATGGAGGAAGAGAGTGTTCCGCCAGTCGTCGAAGAAGGTACTTTGTAGTGATGACCCTGATGATGTTTTTTTTTTTTTCTTTTTTTTTTAACAGGATCATATTCATACCTTTTTGTGTTTCATTTGTAGGTTTTGAAGTGACAGAAGAGAGTCCATCGCTTTCTTCAGAACCAGAGCAAGGGATGCCAGAGGTCGATCCGGAGGTAGAGACCAGTTCTGACATGATTGAGGAGATGCCTCGTGTTGAGATTCCCTCTCCAGTGGCTCCAAGTGGAAAGAGTTCTTTTGTTACTCTTCCAATGGGACATGACATGAGCAGCCGATCAGCGGAGAAGGGTGAATCTTCATCCAGTTCGTCTCTTCAATTTGCGAAGAAGGTGCTGGCTCGGGTTTTGAGTTCTTGGGTCAAACTCTCCTTTCTGGACACTTGGAGGCAGGATTTGGCATGATCCCACATGTACAGGAGATTCTGACTGACACCGAAGAGGTTGGTCTGGATGTCACAGGTGCCAGGGCGATCGTTGATAGGATCATTGCACTGGGTGACAAGTGGTTTGAGACCATGGATTTCCCTGACGACCAATTCTTCAAGGAGATGTTCTTGGACCCTGCTGATAAGGCTAAGTCTGACCTGAATGAGGCTACACAAAGCAAGAAGCAGCTAGTTCGGGAGAAGAACAAGGAAGAGCTAGCCATCATCGGATTGAGGCATGACCTTAACGTCCTTGATAGGGAAGTTGAGGAGGCCAGGAAACGTCTTGAGCATTTGAAGGCACAAGTCGATGCTAAGTGGGCTCCTATAACAGAGGCTCGTGACAGGGAGAGTACTCTGATTCGCAGGGTTGCAGATGCCGGTCAAGTTCTCGAGAGGAGGACTCTAGAAAACGAACGATGGCAAACTGCTGGGGAAGAGCTTCCCGGTGTAAAAGAAGGGTTACGGCATTCGCCAGCATCTCATGACAAGTTCCTGAAGAAGCGTGCCTTGGAAACTCTGACGGCTGAGGCCAAAAGTTTGCTTGAGGAGCTGAAGCTTTGGCTGGAGACCATTTTTGGCTGAGCTCCTGATTTTTTATAGCAGAAACCATTCTTCTTTTTTTTTTGGTACCACATGTATTTTTTTTGGTACTTCCTTTTTTTTTGTAGTGCTTGTGAACACTTTCTTTTTTTTTGGTACCACATGTATTTTTTTGGTACTTCTTTTTTTTTGTTTTCCCTACGCTCACTCAAATCTTTTTGTGATGAAAGCAATTGCTAAATGGGGTTTGATCAAAAGTTTTGTCATTTTGTGAAAATCTTTTGTCAAATGATTATTTTGGTAGGGGAAACGAATTTGGCATGAAAGCCGGATTTTTGTGGCATTTACAGCCGGTTTGGTGGCATTGATAGCCAATTGGTGGCATTTATAGCCGGTTTGGTGGCATTGATAGCCAATTTGTGGCATTTATAGCCGGTTTGGTGGCATTGATAGCCAATTTGTGAAAGCCAAGTTTTGGTTTGTCGGCGCGAAAGCCAATTTTTTGTGGCATTGATAGCCGGTTTGTGGTATTTATAGCCGGTTTTGACATGAGAGTCAGTTTTTTTTTTTGTTTGTGTGGCATTTGTAGCCGAGTTTTTTGAAAACCAAGTTTTGTTTTATTGGCATGAAAGCTGATTTTGGCGTTTATAGCCGGAAATTTTTGTTTTGGCATTTATAGCCGGATTTTGGCATTTATAGCCGAGTTTTGGTTTTCAAAATGCAGGTATCGACTAAATGTCGCCTCCCCGCTGAATGGTCTTGCAAGTATCGATGGAATGTCGCTTCCTTGCTCATTCGGTTTTGCGAGTATTGATGGAATGTCACTTCCTCGCGGGTTAGGTTTTGCAAGTATCGATGGAATGTCGCTTCCTCGCGAATTGGGGTGCAAATATCGACTAAGCGTCGCTTCCCTGCTTTTCCCAAAACTTTTGGTTTTGCGGGTACTGACTTGATGTCGTTTCTCCGCGATTTTTGAAATTTGAGGTTTTCTCGAACCATTTGTAATTTTGGTTGTGGATAGCAACTGGTATGTTACATCTCCACGATTTTTGAAATTGGGTTGTGGATATCAACTGGTTTGTTGCTTCTCCACGATTTTAGGTTTTCTCGAACCTTTGAAATTTGGGTTGTGGATATCAACTGATATGTTGTGTCTCCACGATTTTTGGATTTTGCAAGTATCGACGAAATGTCGCTTCCCTGCGATTTTGGGTGCAAGTATCGATGGAATGTCGCATCCTTGCTTTTTTTCAAAATTTTTGTTTTGCGGGTACTGACTTTGATGTCGTTTCCCCACGATTTTTGAAAAACCATTTTTTTTTGTTTAAAGACACGGGGGTCGTAAATTTTGACCTAGAACCATTTGGCGGTAAAAGGTAAGGTGGCCTAGGGTGGAAATCCCTGAATCCGGATTTTTGTTTCAAACCATGAATTTTGGTTCAAGGATCAAAAGTTTTGGTCAAGTCAGGGAGAGGCTCCTAAACTTGGATTTTTTTGTTTTTGAACAATGAAACGATGAAAGTAAGCATTGTTTTTGAATCTCTAGAAATTTTGACATTTGATATGAAAATTCTAAAGAGAGTGGGTTTGACGAGCGAGTACCTGAGAACAGGTTTTGGCCATACAGGCATTGCTCTTACCCAGTTGGGTAAGTCTTCAAGGGTAGTACCGCTTCAAGAACTTGCCGTTGATAGGCAGCATACATCTGTCGCCTTCCATGTTTAGGAGGGCATATGCGCCATTGGAGAAGACCTTGTCGATGACGTAGGGTCCCTCCCATTTTGGTTCAAATTTGCCTTTGGATTTGTGTGCGAAGACCATTGGTCTTTTTACCGGAAGAACCAAGTCACCCTTTTTGTAGGCGCGTTGCCTGACCTTTTTGTCAAAAGATCCTGCCATGCGTGCTTGGTAAAGTTCAATGCTTTGTCGAGCTTCGAGCCGTCTCTCGTCGAGATTGTCCAGCTCATGGAGTCGCAATTTGACATTGCTTTCTTGAGTCATGTCATTTTGTAGAGATACCCTCAGAGAAGGAATTTGTACCTCTAGGGGCACGACAGCTTCGCATCCATAGACCAAGGAGAATGGTGTGCTATGGGTTGGTCCTCGAACGGTGGTTCGATACGCCCACAAAGCTTCAGACAATTTGTCGCTCCAGTCTCTTTTGTGACTAGAGACCATTTTCTTGAGGATTTTGCAGAGTGTCTTGTTGAAGGCTTCTGCTAATCCGTTTGCTGCCGGATTGTATGGAGTCGAAGGACAGCTTTGGATTTTGTATTTGTCGCAGAACTTGTAGAATCGATGATCCCGGAATTGTGGTCCGTTATCATGGACGAATCTTTTGGGTATGCCGAAACGACAAATGATGTTGGTGCGTAGGAATTGAAGAACTGATGAGGTCTTCATTTCGTTGAACGCAAATGCTTCTGACCACTTGGAGAAATAATCCGTAGCGGCGAAGATGAAGCGATGACCTTTGCTTGAAGGGGGAGAGATAGGACCTATGATGTCCATGCCCCATGCTTCAAAAGGCCATGAGATTGCTGTAGGATGCAGCCATTCTGGAGGCATGTGAATGTAATCTCCGTGAACTTGGCATAGCTGGCAGCGTTTGGCAAATTGCATTGCATCAGCAACCATGGTAGGTCAGTAGTAACCCAACCTTTTGATTTGGTCGTAGAGCTTGGGACCAGCCTGATGAGCTCCACAAAGACCAGCGTGAACTTCTTTGAGTGTTTCTTCAGCTTCTTGTTGTGACAAGCAGCGTAGGAGTACTCCATTGAAGGATTTCCTGTAAAGGATCTTTGAAGAGATATCCAAATGAAAGTTTGGGGCTCGCCTTTGGATGCTTACCCGTTCTTTTGGATCTTCAGGTAGGATTCCGAACATAGTGTAATCAATGAACGGATCCCTCCAGTCGCCGATTGAAGGTTGAAGGATAGAGATCCGACTTCCAACCACTCGGTGGCATTCAGCAACTGCTTGGTGTGTGTTAAGAGGAGGGAGGATCCTTCTCTCGCACACTGTAATTTGCATGTTTTCCCCTTCTTGAATTGCCATAGATGCAGCAAGTCCAGCCAGGGCATCTGCACGGATGTTTTCACCTCTACGAATGTGGGTGATGTTGCAGATGTCAAACTTTTGCAGAAGCGATTGTGCCTTGTTGTAATAAGGCAGCAGATCGGGCTTCCTGACTTCATATATCTGATTCATCTGGTTGACGATCAGTTGAGAGTCTCCAAAGACTTCCAGCATAGTGATACCGGATTCGATGGCGAGTTCCAATCCTAGGATCAGAGCTTGGTATTCAGCTGCATTGTTTGTGCATGGTTCCAGTAGCGAGAAAGCTTGTGGAATCATGTATTTGTCGGGGCTAACAAAGAAGATGCCAACTCCCGAGATCAGCTTTCTGTTTTCATTTGTCCTGGTTGCACCGTCAAAGTACATGTCCCAGGAGGCATTTGGTGAGGAAGTCTCCACGTTGTAGACAGGTTCGTCTGGGAGATCATCTCTGAGTGGTGAATCTTTAGGCAATGGATGCTCTGCGAGGAAATCTGCTAGAGCTTGGCCTTTGATTGCTTTTTGTGGCACATACCTAATATCAAATTGTGATAGAAGGATGGACCATTTTGCCAGTCGGGCATTGAAAGAACCGGCCTTTGTGACAAGGACCTTCAAGAGGTTGATCCTCGAGACCAGGTAGACTGTGTTGGAAAGCAGATAGTGACGTAGCTTTTGTACGGCGAACATCACTGCAAGGCATTCTTTTTCGACTGGAGAGTAGCGATGCTCTGCACCTACTAGCATGCGGGTGAGGTAGTATAGAGCAGCTTCTTTTCCCTCACCATTCTCTTGTGCAAGCAGAGCGCCTACAGAATGATCAAGAGCTCTTGTGTACAAGATGAATGGTTTTCCAGTGGCAGGGGCAGCTAACACTGGAGGTTTGGTCAGGTATGACTTGATATCTTGAAATGCGGCTTCACAGTCGGCATCCCAGACAAAGTCTACACCCTTTTTCATCAATCGAGAGAATGGACGGCATTTCCCCGAAAGATTGGAGATGAACCGTCTGATGTAGGCCAATCTCCCTTGAAGCCCTTTTAGTTCTCTCAAGGTTCTTGGAGAGGGCATTTCTAGAATAGCCTTGACTTTTATGGGGTCAAGTTCTATTCCAGCTTTCCGAACAAGGAATCCGAGAAACTTACCCGACGAGACGCCGAAGAAGCATTTTAGAGGATTCATCCGCAGTTTGTGTTTGCGGAGTCGGAGGAAGACTTCCCGAAGATCTTTGAGATGGTCTTCTTTTCTTCTGCTTTTGACGGCGAGGTCATCAACGTAACATTCGACCGTCTTGTGCTGCATATCTTGGAATATTTTCATCATAGCCCTCTGATATGTGGCACCAGTATTTTTCAGACCAAATGGCATGACAGTATAGCAATATACGCCAAATGGAGTCCGAAAAGATGTGTGTTTTTCATCCTCGGGATGCATCTTTATCTGATTGTATCCAGAGAAGCCATCCATGAATGTCATTCGCTCGAATCCGCAGGTATTGTCAATCATCACCTCCGGTATGGGGAGCGGGAATTCATCTTTAGGGCAAGCGCTATTCAGGTCTCTATAGTCAATACAGACCCTGATCTGCCCATTTTTCTTTGTCACGGGGACAATGTTGGCCAACCATTCTGGATGTTGTTCCTCACGGATGAAGCCGACGCTTTTGAGCTTTTGAACTTCTTGTTCAATTTTATCCATCACATCTGGACGGAATCTTCTTTGGCCTTGTTTGACAGGCTTGATGTCTTCTTGAAGATCGAGTTTGTGGACTGCTACTTTGGGGTCTAAACCAGGCATTTCAGCATAGGACCATGCAAAGCAATCAACGAACTCACGAAGAAAAGCGATATAGATATACTCGGGTAACTCATCATCCTTTATATTCTTGCTTATGAATACAGGACGTGGGTTATCTGGTGTTCCCAAGTTTATTTTTTGAACAGGATCTTCTGTCGGAAGGTTCGAAGGTGGTTCCTCCACAATATTTTCGGAGGCTTCCAACTCAACGAAACCTTCTGGA
Organism: Umbellularia californica; assembly: GCA_028538565.1. Classification (NCBI taxonomy): domain Eukaryota; kingdom Viridiplantae; phylum Streptophyta; class Magnoliopsida; order Laurales; family Lauraceae; genus Umbellularia; species Umbellularia californica. The sequence continues at coordinate 70,135,520 of JAPQWN010000002.1, read as the reverse complement.
GTTTCAACTGCATTACCAGACCAAGGCTCTGTTCCTTTCCATGGATTTTCTTGATTGGTGATCTCCTCAAGGCTTGCTATGAGATAGTCCCAATCGCCTGTTGAGTCTGGTATTTCTTTTGGAGACGAGGGTTCTTCTGGGTCAGGATGCCACCCGTCTGTGTCATCGGGCGATTCCTCTACATCATCAGAGAAATCGTACCAATTGGATGAGCTTCCTGGATCTTTGTCAGGTAACTCTTTAAAGAGATATCCAGGGAGATTGATGTCTTTATGGACTTGAGATGTTGAGGCTTGGTCGGTAAATTGACTTTTAAGCCTTTGTGTCAACTGTCTCAGGGGGGTATCAGGATCATACCCTAACCCATATGAAGACTTTTCTACATATCCGTAGAGTCTCCAATCTTCCAGCTGGCTTTTGGTCAAGGCGGGCTCCAATGGCGTGAGAATACCGCGGCCTTCTCCCAAACCGACTGGGTTCTGAGCGTCAAAGCCCATTTTCTTCATGATAGCTTGTGCCGCAGGACTATATAGAGATAGTTGAGGCATACCTTCATTTTGGAAAGGTTCAAGCAGAGAACTTGATGAAGAAGCATCCGATCTATGAAAGAAGAAGATCAGTCTTTGCTTTGGTGATGTTGCCGGAACAATAAAGGTAGCAGACGTAGGATCTTCTACATCAGCAGGTGTCTCCATCGGAGTGAGAGCAGGCTGAACTTGCTGAGTGTCAGCTTGGCTTGACGATGCATCGTCTTCTGGCTCTGAGTCCGAGTCTGTGTCTTGCATGATAGACACGAGAGAGACAACAAATTTGCCCCCAGGCTTTTGTTTCGCCTTCTTCACTTTAGTCGTGATGACCAAAGGTTTTGAAGATTTGAGGGAGATGAGGAAGGGAGATTGACTACTCTCTTCTAATTTGCCGGAGGGTTTGTTTTCTTCTGGTGATTTTTGAGGAGCCTTGCCTTTATCTTTCTGGAGATTTTCAGCAAAGGGTGCTATTTCCTCTTTTTCTTCTTTTTCTCCTTCATACATCTGGGAGTCTGCGAAGTGGACTTCCTTACCTTTGAAGGGTTTTCTGTCCGCAAAGACACGATGTACCATGCCGTCGTCGCCGACGAACTTGATGCATTGATGTAGAGTTGAAGGGACAACACCGTTCTCGTGTATCCAAGGACGTCCGAGAAGGATGTTGTAGCATGAGGGGGTTTTTATTGCATACACAGTGACCTCAGAGATAAGATCACCAATTTGCAATTTGAACCTGATTTTGCCGATAGGCCTTTGAGCGCTCCCATCGTATCCAAAGATAGATACAGATGTGTGGCTTAGCTTGCTGGGTGGGATGCCCAACTCTTCAAGAGCCGAAGTGGAGATAAGGTTGAGTGCAGAACCTGGGTCGATCTGAACTCTATGTATCGGCATTTCTTTGATGTACCCTGTGAAGTACAGGGGTCGGTTGTGCCTTGCTTCGCCAAGTAGGAGGTCTTCCTTAGTGAAGGCGATGGTTGCACTGGCTGCCTTTTGAACCGAGAGGCATTGGATGCATGATCCCTCGCTTTTCTCTTTTTCTCCTTTTAAGGAGGTTTCTGAGTTTTTGACCCGGTAGTCTATTTCAATTTGGAGGACTTGCGGGGCATGTTTGTCGACATCCTCATTCAGTTTTTGTAATTCTGAGATGAGATTATCACGAGTGCGTGGAGACATTCGCAATAAGTCTAGGATGTGAAGACGTGCAGGTATGTGTTTGAAGTGCTCAACCAAGTCATACTTGAAAGCCTCCTTGGGGCCTGCATGTTCATTGTTGTTGCCACTGAGGGCGCTTACAACATCTTTTCCCGAAGGATTTACATAAGTAAAGGAAGATTGGTTGTAATTTTTGTGGTAGTCCCGGCCCGAACGGGTGCCTCTACCAACTTCGAGAGCTTCTTGAGAAGGATCTTCGTTTGGAAGATTGTCTTCAGGATCAAGAGGCTGTCGTTTTTCATCTACTGGGGATGTATCTGCAGCAGAGTTGTCATCCTCAGTGATTGTGTTGCACGGTGCATTTTCCGGGAGCAAGTCCTGAACAGCATCCAGCAGCTTTTCTTCTTCGTTGACCCATCCATCACCCCAAGTTGGGTTTTCTTCATGATGATGAGTCGGGAAGAATGTGTATCCTGAGGTCACAGTCTCAGGAGAAGAAACCTGAGAGGGTGTCATCTCTGTGAAAGTCACGTGAGACGAGGTAGCTCCAGAGGATACATTGCTAGGCGTCGTCGGAGTATAGGTAATCTCATCAGACGACGCTTCAGAAGAGCTATAGTCCTGATATATTACATTACAGGAAGCTCTCATAGGAGATGTTGCCTGCTCGGAGTCAGACTCATCCTCGGATGTAAGAGGATCGTCTATCCAGCAATGTTCTCCATTTTCAGGAGTTAAGGGTGGATGTACCTGATTATCTTCAGGGACTTTAGGCTCTGGGTTGCGAGGAGGCTCGTTAACACGATCTTGCTCTTGTTCTAGAGCGAGACGCTGCAAGATCCTTGCATATTCTTCAAGATCAGGCATGGGAGCTAGATCCTCTTCTTCTTCTTCTCCGTGTGGCTCAACATAGTTGATTTCCACTGGAGCAATGACAGGTGCTGGGTTAACAGCATCTTCTTGTGCAGCCTCTTGGTCTTCTTCATCATCAGACCAGGATCCTTGTGGTTGCAAGGGGTTATACCAGATTACTGGCATAAGGTGAGTTTCAGGAACCCATTCTTCATCGGAGAGATATTCTCCTGTTTCAAGAGATTCCTCCCACTCATCGGTGTAGTTGGGCTCGAATCCATCGTCGGTGTCGCTGGACTCGTATCCATCAATGGAGAATCCAACTACCGAGTTGCAAGAGTATGATACCCCCTGCATGGCTTCTTTTTTGAATTGAGGTGGCATGAAATCACTGAGAGTGAAGTTTCTTACCGCCTTTGAAGTCTCTGGAAGGGACGTTTCTGTTGCCCCGAGTGAAGTGGTAGAGGAGGCCTCTGCCTTTTCATGGACTTCTTGTTTTGGCTGGGTCTTCTCTTGCCGTTTGAGCTTGAGGAGATGTTTCTTGGCTTGCCTTCGCTGCTGAGCGGTCGGCTTTGTTTTGACGATCTCCCAATTTTCATCTTCCAGGAGATCGGGATGTACCCATATGGGTTGTCCGTCTGGTGTCGGGCAAGGAACCAACACTTCGGACGTTTGAATTCTTTTTATCACCTTGAAGGAAGTAGTGATCTTCTTCTTCGGTGATTTTGGTGTTTGTCCACATGACACCATGTTGACGGAGGCAGTCCCATAGTTTTTGTCAAAGGTGATGACTCTGTTTTTCCACATCTCGTTTATCTTCTCTCTCACAACAAAGCATTGATTGAGAGGATGCGAGACCATCTGGTGGTATGGACAGTACCGAGGATCATTGGTTTTGCCAACATCTCCAGGTCTTTTGGGCTCTGGCAAAATGAGTTTGCCATTTGCTAGGAGAGCCTCAAAGATTTCTTCAACGTCTTCATCGAACGGATATTTCTTTTCTACTCGCTCTTTGAAGGCATCAGAGAGTTCAGGTCTCTTACCTGCAGCTCTATTTTCAGCTTTCTTTGGTTGCTGAGGAGCTGACTTGGTTTGCACATTAAGGACCTCTTTCTTCTTTGGTTTGGAGGTTGCAATGGCGGTTGGCTCTTTTCTTGATGACTTCTGACTGTTGAGGTCTTTAATCACCGTTTCAGCTTCCATAGAAGCTTCCAGGAGTTCTCCCAGGTTTTTTGATTTGTTGCCGATGATCATGGAGCGTATTCTGGCTCTCATGTTGTTTCGGCAGATGTCGACTAGCGACGCTTGTGGCAATACATCCGAGCATTTGTACGCCATTGCTTTCCACTTGTGAATGAAGTCATAAGTTGACTCATTCTCTCCCTGTTTTAGGCTACAGAGCTGAGCCATAGTAACAGGATGATCCTCACTTTGGAAGTGGGTCAGGAAGCGTGTCTCCAGCATAGCCCAGTTCTGAATGGAGTTCTCCGGAAGAGTGGAGTACCAATCGAAGGCCGTACCTTTTAGGGTACTTGCAAAGAGGCGGATCTTGAGTGCATCTTGATCCGCGATAGCTCCCGTCAAAATCTTGAAGTGGATGACGTGCTGTCTGGCTGATCCTTTCCCCGTATATGTTTGGAGAGTAGGATGCTTGAATTTTGTGGGGAACGGGACCGAGTCCATCCATAAAGGATATGGTGGCTTGATCCCATGCTCTTTGAGTATATCCTCTTCTTTAGCTTTGGCGAGGATACTGTCTACGTCCTTTTTGGTAAGGGCGCGCGACTCATTTTCTTCACAATTCTCCTCGTTATTGTCATGATTTGGAGGAGGCTCATTGTTAGCCTGATTTTGGACGACAAGGAGAATGTTTTCCATCAGAGTTTCAATCCTCTGCTGGCCTTGTTCCAACTGCTGGATGCGTGTGAGCGCATCATCTCGAGGTGGATTCTGAGGTGGTGGCTCAGAACTTGTAGCCAAGACGTTCATCCCTCAGGATTCGAACGAAGAAATCGTCCTGGTGACCGAGCTGGGGCTCATTCTTTTTGATGAAGAGCTTGATGAAGGATTACTCTACCGTCCTTGGCTTGAAGGGTCGGGAGATTCTTCAGGATGTCTTCGTGTCCCGGTGACGCTACGGGTCACCGGACGTCGGACATGGATTTTTGATGCTGACTTTTGGCGTCTTCTGGTTTTTCCAACCATATGGACGGCAGCAACTTGGTCGGGTCTTTCTTTTTCGACCCATTTGTGGGAGACTTGAAGTGTAGGAGGCTAGGTCCATTGCTTCTCTAGTCTCTTTTGTCGATATGACGCACGGCGGCGTGCTCGACGAGCGATTTGAGCTTCAGTCAGCTCTGGCTGGGCTCTGACGATGAAGGATGTGCTCCCTCGGGCGCAGCAGCCGAGCTTGTCTTCTTTGTGGTTGGGCAAGGACAGGATGCGGACCCGGTCCTTTGCCTGTTGCAGCGAAGCTTTAAACCTTTCGAGTTCGGCCCCTGTAGAGATAAAGGGTCGAACTGAAGGGGTGTAGGCCCTGGCAGGTGCTTGTAGAGGTCTAGTGATGCATGATCTGATTTTGGGCCTGTAGGAACAAGCCGGCTCATGCTGGGTTGACTTGGGAGTCAGGTTGGAGATGGGTCTCTCCTCTTTCATGTAAGCAAGAGGGTAGAACTGGTTCTCCTTGAGTGGGGCCAGGTATGCTGGCTTGGTGGAGGTTTGAGACCTTCTTTGTTTTGGGGAAGGTCTTGGAGACCAAGTCTTAGGGTAGACCTGGTTGGTTGTTGGTCGAGGCTTCGCGGGGGTGCCGCGGGCTTCGGGCTTTTGGGCGCTCGCCTTTGGTGTCACGGGAGTGACACGTTGAGAGGCGATCTTCTGCTTTTTAGCAGGCGCAGCTTGTTCTTCGGGAAGTGGGAATGGTCCCAGTGTCCCGAAGACGATGGTCCGGGGAGTCGAGGTCGACCCGGAGTTCAGAGAGTTGCCGAGGGAGTTGACGCTTCGGCAGCTGACAGGGCGCTTATGAGTGCGCGTGCTTTGCTTCTGTTGAAGCATGAGTTGGTGCTTGTTCTCATCGAAGATAATGGTTAAGGCTGCCATTGTTAGTTTCGAAAAAAGTTCTGAAACAAGACCACATCCATTAGTAATCACAAGAATATAATGATCATAAATGGGGAATTCTATGATTTTGTCTTTTCAAATCGCTCAAGGGACATGTCCCAAGCAATACGAAAGAAGGCAAAAAGCCATAGAGGGTACAATTGTTCTGACAGCAAGTATGGTGAGCCCAGAATGAGCGTTCCAGTGACTGCTAGAAGCAATTGTATACCTAAATTCGACTTATCGAGAAGCGGAGCTTGCTCGAGATAAGAAGAATATAAGGTAGGAGTTACAAATGTGCCGGTCACAGATACAGTAGACCCTGAAAGGGCGTACTAGTACTGCTATGCACAAATGTTGGAGATCGCATCCATGAGATGGGATTCTTTGTTTTGAAAGGTCAGAAATGGATTCGTCAAAGAGAGCAGGTGGCATTCCGATTCAAATACGGGCTCAACGATTTCCGCGAGCGACAGTACTCAGAAGGAAAGAGACCACAATTTCTCGAATCTGAATCCAAAAGTGACGAGTTTTTTTTTGAAATGTCAAGATTGGTTCCATCAAGGAGAGCAAATGGTATTCTAATCTGAACACGGTCTCGGCGATTTCCGCGAGCGCCAGTGCTCAGAAAAGAAGAAACCAAAATTTCTCAGATCTGAAATCAAAAGTGACGAGTTTTTGAAGATTTTTTTTTTGAAATGATTTTTTTTATTTTATTATTTTTATTTTATTATTTTTTTTAAATATATTTTTATTTATTATTTTTTTTATTTTCATATTTTTTTTGAAGATTTTTGTTTTTTTAAGATTTTTTTTTTGAAAATCTTTTTTTTTATTTATTATTTTTTTTTTATTTTTTTTTTTAAGATTTTTTTTTTGAAAATCTTTTTTTTATTTTTTTTTATTTTTTTTTATTTTTTTAAGATTTAAAGACGAGAGAGTACACATAGGCCTCCTAACCCGGTCTTATGAAACCTCAATTGATAGAATTGCCCCCAGGTAAGGGTAGGATTACTTAATGAACCCGTTTGGAGGACCCTTGCCTAGAACAGTCAAGCTGTCTCCACACTCTGGACAAGGCTTTTCTTGAATCAATCGTGATCAAAGAACGCAATTGGTTTAACCTTAGTGGTCTATGTCCTTTTTTTTTTTATAAAAATCCCAAATAGACTCATCGAAGAGAAACGATGGCCCAAAACCTTAGTCGAACGGGCTCAACATTTCTGCAAGCACCAAAGAACGATAGGATAGGATCAAAGTTTCTCAATTTTGAATCCAAACTAAGAAAGCTGATTTTTTATTTATTTATTTATTTTTTTTTAAATCTCTAATGAACTCATCGAAGAGAAACGATGGTCCAAAACCTTAGTCGAACGGGCTCAACATTTCTGCAAGCACCAAAGAACGATAGGATAGGATCAAAGTTTCTCAATTTTGAATTCAAACTAAGAAAGCTGATTTTTTTATTTATTTATTTTTTTTTTTAAATCTCTAATGAACTCATCGAAGAGAAACGATGGTCCAAAACCTTAGTCGAACGGGCTCAACATTTCTGCAAGCACCAAAGAACGATAGGATAGGATCAAAGTTTCTCAATTTTGAATTCAAACTAAGAAAACTAATTTTTTTTTAATTTTTTTTTTTGAAAAGAGAAAGAATGGAAACAAACTCAAAGAAATAGAAATTTCCAAAAAATCCCATCTCATTTTTTTTTAGGATGCAAAATCCAACATAGGCTACCAGCTAGAAAGTAGCCAAGGAATCCGGAAAAGAAGTATAAGCATAGAGTAAAAAGTATGATATGCAAATATTTCATTTCCAAGCACCGTGTTCTCAAATGAACGAGTCCCACCGGGTGTACCAGCTTGATGGAACGCGCTCCGAGGCGCCGTGGGGCGGCTACCGGGGTCGGCGGAACGTGGGAGTCCGTCGGGTCCGGCCCTTTCGCGCCCTGGCGGGCCTGAAGCGTGCATCAACATTTCTTTTGTGTGGGTGTGCCAGATTTTCAATTTTACTTGGAATTGCAAGTGGTAATCCGGAGATCAACCTTCGCAAGTAAAAAGGAAATCAACTTCTTTCAAGTTTTCCATTGCACAAATATTTAAGAAAAGAGACATTTTCTTGGTTTGCCGTGAAAGGCGATTTTGTTTGGCATTTATAGCCGATTTTGGCGTTTATAGCCGATTTACAATTCTCATCAATAATGAAAGACAAGAGTTGTGATTTTTGTCTCTTTTAGAAAAATACAAACTACAATGAAAAGCAAGAAAAGGAGGATCTAACTTCTCAGGAGATTGTGGGGGACTCGTTCAGATTGACGGTCGCAAGCCATGTGTGGGCTTCGCCATCATCCATGCAGATGAGAACAGAGGATGCTCTTGATTCGCTTGGCTTGGCTATAACCTCAGATTTTTAGAGGACAAAGACCAAGAGAAGGTCCTATGTCCAATAAAAAGCTAAGTAGACGGGCTGAAAAGCCACGTCTAAGCCATTGGAGGCAGCGGGAGAAGGCAAGGACCTTGGGGGGGGGGGGGGGGGGGGGGGTGCCCCCCAAGGGACTTTTGTCACCTTGTAGTGGTGGCCGGTGCAGAACTTCAGCAGAGTTTTTCTCTCTTTTTTCTTTCTCTGGATACGAGCTCTGGATTCTTTCCGATCGATCGATCTCGATTTTCTGATTCTTTTCTCCGCTTCTTCTAATTTCAATGGAATGCTCTCCTATTTATAGGCTTTTGGTAGCCATTTAGGAGAGTTTATGAGCTTTAATTGCTTTAATGAGAGGAGTTACAAGATTTATTTCTTGATTTTGTAACTCCTTTTTCCTTGAATCTGATTGGCCGATGGAGATTAAGGGCTTTTAATCACCTTAATTACCATAATGGGAGGAGTTTCATGGGTTAAATACCATGAATCAATTGACTTGTAACTCCCAAATGCTTGCTTCTGATTGGGCCGTCCAAAGAAATGAATTAATGACTGCAATAAAGCTAGTCAATTAACCACATTAATTGGTCGCCGAGCAGTCGAAGAGTCGCGGGCCATGCCGTGTCTTCTGGAATTCTTCTGGCGATGATCATCGATGGATCTACATGCTAATCGACATCGGATGAACATGTAACTTCAGACATTGATAGCTAAGAACGGGCCGGTGACATCTGTCTTGTCGATTTCACGATCGGTCGGACAGAAAGTGCACTTTCTTGGTCAGCCGGTTGGCGATCTTGGAGCGATCACTGATGATTTTATGCTTTTGGAGGTTGACCCGTGATTTTGACGGATGTCGTCGGATATGAGTCAATTTCAAGCACTAAAAATCACATTTTCAGGAAACCACAGGGGCCAAGGTGCGCGAAACGCGAAAAAGGACGGAAAAACGGGTCACCGGCGGAAAATCCGGTGACCCGGACTTCCATGGTCGCCGGCGACCATGGGCCGGCGACCATGGGCCATGGTCGCAGGGGCCTGCGACCCTGGGGGAATTTTCCCCTTCGGAGCCCGTTTTGCGGTCGTTTTGAGGTCTTTTTCGTCGCCGTTTTCTTCTGTATTTTTCCTGACATTTCTTCTTATTTATTGGCTTGATTTCCCTGTAGAAAACCTGATGAGAATCCTTGCATTTTTAGAGTGCAAAGTTTCCAATTTTCCGGGAAAGCCGAAGACTTTGTCGCATAGAGCTGCTGATTTTCCGCCAGAAGTTGAAACTTGGTCAAACGATGTCGGAATGACCTGAAATTTGAGGTGAAGCCTCCTGAGTAATAAATAAGACCAACCATAGGCTTTTGTTTGAGTTTTGAAGCCGTTTGGGGTCCCGTCGATGCTTCACTTGATTTTACTGCGGGGAAAATGCCGAGCTTTGATATGTGGCCAAACGATGTCCGATTGACCTGAAATTTGACGGGGAGCCTATTGGAGTCATTTTGAGACGTTCCATGGGCTCCGTTTTGGATGTCATGGTCCCGGGTGCTCCGCCGCCGGTAGGCTTGATTTTCTCTCGGAGCATCGAAACCTGGTCAAACGTTGTCAGAATGACCTGAAATTTGACATGCAGCCTTTTGGAAGCATGTTGAAGCCACTCATGCACTTGGTTTGATGAGCGAAGGCTTCGGTGGTTCCCGCCGCCGGGAGGCTTGATTTTGCTGCTCGAGCATTGATGGAGGGACAAACGTTGTCGGTTTGACTTGAAATTTGGCATGGAGCCCTTTTGAGACATGCTGAAGTCATCTGTAGGCTCTGATCGAAGTTTTGACGTCTCCAATGATGTCGCCGCCGAGAGCTCCTGTTTAGCTGTCGGAGAAGTGAAGTTAGGCCAAATGTTGTTGAAATGGCCCGAAACTTCATGTGTACTCTTCTCTTGGCTATCTTGAAGGATCTTGCAGTTTTTGTTTGATTCTGACAAGATTTGATTTTTTGGAGAAGTTGCATTGCCTATTTATGGCAGGTTGCGACTTCATGCAGCTTTCTTGATGTTGAAGAGGCAAAGTGACATTTTTGGTGTCAACAGCAACGAGTTGCTTGACTTTTGTAGTCGATGTGCCTCGAAGAGATTTTTTTAAGGAGAGCTTGAGTCTTGACCAAGAGTCTTTGAGTAATCTTTCCTTTGGTAGAGTAGCCTTTGAGCTTCCAGGGGAATTTTATGGTAATGAAAGAAATCAAGTACCATCTCGAGGCAAAGTTTTGAAGATGACATCAGGGATGTGGATTTGGGTTTTTGTTTTTGACCTTGTGACCTAACAAGCTGTATGTGGCAGGTTAGGGGGTCGGGTTTTGGTTTTGATCTTGTAGACCTAACAGGCTGTATGTGGCAAGTTAGGGGATCAGGATTTGGTTTTTGGCTTTGGTCTTGTGACCTAACAAGCTGTATGTGGCAAGTTAGGGGACCAGGATTTGGTTTTTGGTCACTCTTTGGGACTGTGTGGGTCCATTGGAGTGGTTTGGATTTTTGTGGAATGTCAATTTCAAGATTTTGGCTCAATTTGGTATATGAGGCTGGATGGTTTGATTCTTTGGAAGCTCATGGGGCTTGGAAATTTTTTTTTTTTTTTTTGGTATGGTTCAATCAACTCAAAAGAGGCATGGAACCATTTCTGTATGCTCTTGGTAAGAGGGATTTTTTTTCCTGACTAAAAGCCCATATTTTTTTTTTTTTCTTAGTGCCTAGGTGGTCAAACCTGGCTCATATGGGCTAACCCATGGGACCTTAGGCTTTGGAGATGGCCTAGATCTCATATGGTGTCATATTTGTAAAGAATATCTAAAGATATCTCACTTGGATAGAGAATATCTAAAAATATCTTTATGGGAGAGAATCTCTCATATTCCCTTAATTTGGGAGAGAATATCTCAAGGTATCTTTCTTTTTGGGAAAGAATCTCCAATCTCCTATTTTGTTGGAGAGAATCTCTCATTGATTGATTTTGGGAGAAAATCTCTCAAAGACATCTTTCTTTTTGGGAAAGAATCGTTCTAATTCCTTCTCTTTTGGTAAGGTTACTAATTAGTAGCACTTACCTTTCTTTTTTTGTTTCCTTCTTTGATTTGCTCTCTTCTATAAAAGCAAGGAGGAGGCTAGATCTCATGCCCTTATTGCTTTCTTTTGCAACAATCTCAAGAGAGCTCCAAGACCAAGAGTTCTTCTTCTTCAAGGATCTTCAAGCTTTTTCCTTCTTCTTCTCCATCAATGGCTTCAAGTGAGTTTTCTCTCTTTTTCTTTCAAGAAAACTCCATGTAGAGAATAGGATGGTGAAAAAAGGAAGTTTCTCCTTTTTTTTTTTTTTTTTTTCGTGCTTCTTTCTTTTTTTTTTTTTTGCACGTTTTCTTTCTTCTTTTTTTTTTCCTTTTTTTTTTAGAAAGTTTTTTTTTTTTTGCTCATCATGATAATGCGTTTTTATGCAAATCTAGATGTTCATGCATGTACTTTTTGTAGATTGAATTTGAGAGCATGATAGCATACCTGAAAATCTTTGTAAATTTGGAAATTTTGGAGCTCGCAGCGATGTTGAGCCCTTCTTGATTTTGCGGAGATTTTGAGGTTTCGAAAGTTTGGAGTTTCGGAGCTCGCAGCGATGTTGAGCCCATCTTCGAACTTTCTATTTCTTTCGGGGTATTTCCCTTTTCTTCGGAATTGCCCCGGAACCATGCCAAAATTTCGCCAGATTTTCTTTTAGCGAAATCCTGTCATTTTGATGATGATCTTTTTTTTCTTTTCCAACCTTTGCAGGTGGTTCCTCCAGAACGAACAAGGGTAAAGAGCCTGCTACAAGCGTACCTCGTCGATCCGCCAGATCTTCTAATATGGCCGTTCAGCAGGCCTGGGAGAAGGTATGATTCTTCCTTTTTCTTTTTCTGCTTCTTTCATGGGGCTTTCCATGTTCTGATTTGTTTTCTCACCCTGCTGCTGCCTCTTTTTTTTTTTAGCAGAGGATGAAGACTTGGCGATGCCTGAGGTTCCGACCGATGAGGCGGTGATGGAGCCGGTTATGGCATCTGAAGGAGAACGAGGGACTCTGGAATGATTCCAGAATCTCCAATTGGTATAACTTCTTTCGCTTTCTCTTTTTATTTTGCCTGCGACTTGATTTGCTAACATTTTTCTTGTCAGCTGACTTGCCACAGGATTCCGATGACTTTGAACCATCAATGGACGCAAATGTTGATGATGCTTCCGATGAGTTCATGGAGGAAGAGAGTGTTCCGCCAGTCGTCGAAGAAGGTACTTTGTAGTAATGACCCTGATGATTTTTTTTTTAACAGGATCATAGTCATACCTTTTTGTGTTTCATTTGCAGGTTTTGAAGTAACAGAAGAGAGTCCATCGCTTTCTTCAGAACCAGAGCAAGGGATGCCAGAGGTCGATCTGGAGGTAGAGACTCCTACAACCAGTCCTGACGCGATAGAGGAGATACCTTGTGCTGAGATTCCTTCTCCAGTGGCTCCAAGTGGAAAGAGTTCTTTTGTTACTCTTCCAATGGGACATGACATGAGCAACCGATCAACGGAGAAGGGTGAATCTTCATCCACTTCGTCTCTTCAATTTGCGAAGAAGGTGCTGGCTTGGGTTTTGAGTTCTTGGATCGAGACTCTCCTTGCTGGACACCTGGATGCCGGATTTGGCATGATCCCACATGTACAGGAGATTCTCACTGATACCGAAGAGGTTGGTCTGGATGTCACAGGTGCCAGGGCGATCGTTGATAGGATCATTGCACTGGGTGACAAGTGGTTTGAGACCATGGACTTCCCTGACGACCAATTCTTCAAGGAGATGTTCTTGGACCCTGCTGATAAGGCTAAGTCTGACCTGAATGAGGCTACACAAAGCAAGAAGCAGCTAGTTCGGGAGAAGAACTTGGAAGAGCTAGCCATCATCGGATTGAGGCATGACCTTAACGTCCTTGATAGGGAAGTTGAGGAGGCCAGGAAACGTCTTGAGCATTTGAAGGCGCAAGTTGCTGCCAAGTGGGCTGCTATAACAGAGGCTCGTGACAGGGAGAGTGCTCTGATTCGCAGAGTTGCAGATGCACGTCAAGTTCTCGAGAGGAGGACTCAAGAAAACGAGCAATGACAAACTACTGGGGAAAAGCTTCCCGGTGTAAAAGAAGGGTTACGGCATTCGCCAGCATCTCATGGCAAGTTCCTGAAGAAGCGTGCCTTGGAAACTCTGACGGCTGATGCCAAAAGTTTGCTTGAGGAGCTGAAGCTTTGGCTGGAGACCATTTTTGGCTGAGCTCCTGATTTTTTGTAGCAGAAACTATTCTTCTTATTTTTTTTTTTATACCACATGTATTTTTTTTGGTACTTCTTTTTTTGTAGTGCTTAGGAACACTTTCCTTTTTTTTTTTTTTGCTTTGGTACCACATGTATTTTTTTGGTACTTTTCTTTTTTTTTTTTTTCTGTTTTCCCTACGCTTACTCAAATCTTTTTGTGATGAAAGCAATTGCTAAATGGGATTTGATCAAAAGCTTTGTCATTTTGTGAAAATTTTTTGTCAAATGGTTGTTTTGGTAGGGGAAACGAATTTGGCATGAAATCCGGATTTTTGTGGCATTTACAGCCAGTTTGGTGGCATTGATAGCGAATTGGTGGCATTTATAGCCGGTTTGGTGGCATTGATAGCCAATTTTGTGGCATTGATAGCCAATTTGTGGCATTTATAGCCGGTTTGGTGGCATTGATAGCCAATTTGTGGCATTTATAGCCGGTTTTGACATGAGAGTCAGGTTTTTTTTTTTTTGTGTGGCATTTGTAGCCAAGTTTTTTTAAAACCAAGTTTTGTTTTGTTGGCATAAAAGCCGATTTTTTGTGGCATTGATAGCCGGTTTGTGGCATTTATAGCCGGGTTTTGGCGTTTATAGCCAGATTTTGGGGTTTATAGCCGAGTTTTGGTTTTCAAAATGCAGGTATCGACCAAATGTCGCCTCCCCTCTAAATGGTCTTGCAAGTATCGATGGAATGTCGCTTCCTTGCTCATTCGGTTTTGCGAGTATTGATGGAATGTCACTTCCTCGCGAATTGGGGTGCAAATATCGACTAAGCGTCGCTTCCCTAGTTTTCCCAAAACTTTTGGTTTTGCGGGTACTGACTTGATGTCGTTTCTCCGCGATTTTTGAAATTTGAGGTTTTCTCGAACCATTTGAATTTTGGGTTGTGGATAGCAACTGGTATGTTACATCTCCACGATTTTTGAAATGGGTTGTGGATATCAACTGGTTTGTTGCTTCTCCACGATTTTAGGTTTTTTCGAACCTTTTTTGAAATTTGGGTCGTGGATATCAACTGATATGTTGCGTCTCCACGGTTTTTGGATTTTGCAAGTATCGACGAAATGTCGCTTCCCTGCGATTTTGGGTGCAAGTATCGATGGAATGTCGTATCCTTGCTTTTTTCAAAATTTTTGTTTTCGCGGGTACTGACTTGATGTCGTTTCTCCGCGATTTTTGAAATTTGAGGTTTTCTCGAACCATTTGAAATTTGGGTTGTGGATAGCAACTGGTATGTTACATCTCCACGATTTTTGAAATTGGGTTGTGGATATCAACCGGTTTGTTGCTTCTCCACGATTTTAGGTTTTCTCGAACCTTTGAAATTTGGGTTGTGGATATCAACTGAAATGTTGTGTCTCCACGATTTTAGAGGTCTTGGAAGTATCGAATGGGGTTCGCATCCTTCCGATTTTTTTGAGTTTTGCGAGTATCGACTAAGTGTCACTTCCCCGCGGTTTTTGAAAAACCAATTTTTTTGTTTAAAGACACAAGGGTCGTAAATTTTGACCTAAAACCATTTGGCGGTAAAAGGTAAGGTGGACTAGAGTGGAAATCCCTGAATCCAGATTTTTGTTTCAAACCATGAATTTTGGTTCAAGGATCGAAAGTTTTGGTCAAGTCAGGGAGAGGCTCCTAAACTTGGATTTTTTTTTTTTTGAACAATGAAACGATAAAAGTAAGCATTGTTTTTTAATCTCTAGAAATTTTGACATTTGATATGAAAATTCTCAAGAGAGTGGGTTTGACGAGCGAGTACCTGAGAACAGGTTTTGGCCATACAGGCATTGCTCTTACCTAGTTGGGTAAGTCTTCAAGGGTAGTACCGCTTCAAGAACTTGCCGTTGATAGGCAACATACATCTGTCGCCTTCCATGTTTAGGAGGGCATATGCGCCGTTGGAGAAGACGTTGTCGATGACGTAGGGTCCCTCTCATTTTGGTTCAAATTTGCCTTTGGATTTGTATGCGAAGACCATTGGTCTTTTTACCGCAAGAACCAAGTCACCCTTTTTGTAGGCGCGTTGCCTGACCTTTTCGTCAAAAGATCCTGCCATGCGTGCTTGGTAAAGTTCAATGCTTTATCGAGCTTCGAGCCGTCTCTCGTCGAGATTATCCAGCTCATGGAGTCGCAATTTGACATTGCTTTCTTGAGTCATGTCATTTTGTAGAGATACCCTCAGAGAATGAATTTGGACTTCTAATGGCACGACAGCTTCGCATCCATAGACCAAGGAGAATGGTGTGCTATGGGTTGGTCCTCGAACGGTGGTTCGATAGGCCCACAAAGCTTCAGACAGTTTATCGCTCCAGTCTCTTTTGTGACTAGAGACCATTTTCTTGAGGATTTTGCAGAGTGTCTTGTTGAAGGCTTCTGCTAATCCGTTTGCTGCCGGATTGTATGGAGTCGAAGGACAACTTTGAATTTTGTATTTGTCGCAGAACCTGTAGAATCGATGATCCCGGAATTGTGGTCCGTTATCATGGACCAATCTTTTGGGTATGCCGAAACGACAAATGATGTTGGTGCGTAGGAATTAAAGGACTGATGAGGTCTTCATTTCGTTGAACGCAAATGCTTCTGACCACTTGGAAAAATAATCCGTTGCGGCGAAGATGAAGCGATGACCATTGCTTGAAGGGGGAGAAATAGGACCTATGATGTCCATACCCCATGCTTCAAAAGGCCACGAGATTGCTGTAGGGTGTAGCCATTCCGGAGGCATGTGAATGTAATCTCCGTGAACTTGGCATAGCTGGCAGCGTTTGGCAAATTGCATTGCATCACCTACCATGGTAGGCCAATAGTAACCTAACCTTTTTATCTGATCATAGAGCTTAGGACCTGCCTGATGGGCTCCACAAAGACCAGCATGAACTTCTTTAAGTGTTTCTTCGGCCTCTTGTTGTGACAAGCAGCGTAGAAGTACTCTGTTGAAGGATTTCCTGTAGAGGATTTTTGAAGGAATATCCAAATGAAAGTTTGAGGCTCGCCTTTGGATGCTTACCCGTTCTTTTGGATCTTCAGGTAGGATTCCGAACATAGTGTAATCAATGAACGGATCCCTCCAGTCGCTGATTGAAGGTTGAAGGATAGAGATCCGACTTCCAACCACTCGGTGGCATTCAGCAACTGCTTGGTGTGTGTTAAGAGGAGGGAGGATCCTTCTCTCGCACACTCTAATTTGCATGTTTTCCCCTTCCTGGATCGCCATTGATGCGGCAAGTCCGGCCAGGGCATCTGCACGGATGTTTTTACCTCTACGAATGTGGGTGATGTTGCAGATGTCAAACTTTTGCAGAAGCGATTGTGCCTTGTTGTAGTAAGGCAGCAGATCAGGCTTCCTGACTTCATATTTCTGATTCATCTGGTTGACGATCAGTTGAGAGTCTCCAAGGACTTCCAGCATAGTGATACCGGATTCGATGGCGAGTTCCAATCCTAGGATCAGAGCTTGGTATTCAGCTGCATTGTTTGTGCATGGTTCCAGTAGCGAGAAAGCGTGTGGAATCATGTATTTGTCGGGGCTAACAAAGAGGATGCCAACTCCTGAGATCATTTGTCCTGGTTGCACCGTCAAAGTACATGTCCCAGGAGGCATTTGGTGAGGAAGTCTCCACGTTGTAGACAGGTTCGTCTGGGAGATCATCTCTGAGTGGATAATCTTTAGGCAATGGATGCTCTGCGAGAAAGTCTGCTAGAGCTTGGCCTTTGATTGCTTTTTGTGGTACATACCTAATATCAAATTGTGACAAGAGGATGGACCATTTTGCCAGTCGGGCATTGAGAGAACCGGCCTTCGTGACAAGGACCTTCAAGAGGTTGATCCTCGAGACCAGGTAGACTGTGTTGGAAAGCAAGTAGTGACGTAGCTTTTGTACGGCGAACATCACTGCAAGGCATTCCTTTTCGACTGGAGAGTAGCAATGCTCTGCACCTACTAGCATGCGGCTGAGGTAATATAGAGCAGCTTCCTTTCCCTCACCATTCTCTTGTGCAAGCAGAGAGCCTACAGAATGATCAAGAGCTCTTGTGTACAAGATGAATGGTTTTCCAGTGGCAGGGGCAGCTAACACTGGAGGTTTGGTCAGGTATGACTTGATATCTTGAAATGCGGCTTCACAGTCGGCATCCCAGACAAAGTCTACACCCTTTTTCATCAATCGAGAGAATGGACGGCATTTCCCCAAAAGATTGGAGATGAACCGTCTGATGTAGGCCAATCTCCCTTGGAGCCCTTTTAATTCTCTCAAGGTTCTTGGAGAGGGCATTTCTAGAATAGCCTTGACTTTTATGGGGTCAAGTTCTATTCCAGCTTTCCGAACAAGGAATCCGAGAAACTTACCCGACGAGACGCCGAAGAAGCATTTTAGAGGATTCATCCGCAGTTTGTGTTTGCGGAGTCGGAGGAAAACTTCCCGAAGATCTTTGAGATGGTCTTCTTTTCTTCTGCTTTTGACGGCGAGGTCATCAACGTAACATTCGACCGTCTTGTGCTGCATATCTTGGAATATTTTCATCATAGCCCTCTGATATGTGGCACCAGCATTTTTAAGACCAAATGGCATGACAGTGTAGCAATACACGCCAAATGAAGTCTGAAATGAAGTGTGCTTTTCATCTTCATGATGCATCTTTATCTGATTGTAGCCAGAGAAGCCATCCATGAATGTCATTCGCTCGAATCCGCAGGTATTGTCAATCATTACCTCTGGTATGGGGAGCGGGAATTCATCTTTAGGGCAAGCGCCATTCAAGTCTCTATAGTCAATACAAACCCTGATCTGCCCATTTTTCTTTGTCACGGGGACAATGTTGGCCAACCATTCTGGATGTTGTTCCTCACGGATGAAGCCGACGCTTTTGAGCTTTTGAACTTCTTGTTCAATTTTATCCATCACATTTGGACGGAATCTTCTTTGGCCTTATTTGACAGGCTTGACGTCTTCTTGAAGATTGAGTTTGTGGACTGCTACTTTGGGGTCTAAACCAGGCATTTCAGCGTAGGACCATGCAAAGCAATCAACGAACTCACGAAGAAAAGCGATATACTCAGGTAACTCATCATCCTTTATATTCTTGCTTATGAATACAGGACGTGGGTTATCTGGTGTTCCCAAGTCTATCTTTTCAACAGGATCTTCTGTTAGAAGGTTCGAAGGTGGTTCCTCCACAATATTTTCGGAGGCTTCCAGCTCAACAAAACCTTCTGGGATTCCAAGGGCATTTGTAGACCGAGGGTTTGTTCCTTTCCACGGGTCTTCTTGATTGGTGATCTTCTCAAGGCTTGCTATGAGATGGTCCCAATTGCCTGTTGAAACTGGGTCGAAGTTAGGTACTTCTTTTTGAGACGAGGGCTCTTCTGGGTCAGAGTAGCACAAGTCTGTATTATCGGACGATTCCTCTTTATCATCAGAGAAATCGTACCAATTGGATGAGCTTCCTGGATCTCTGTCAGGTAACTCTTTAAAGAGATATCCAGGGAGATCGATGTCTTCATGGACTTGAGATGTTGAGGCTTGGTCGGTAAAACGACTTTTAAGCTTTTGTGTCAACTGTCTCAGAGGAGTGTCGGGATCATACCCTAACCCATATGAAGACTTTTCTACATGACCGTAGAGTCTCCAATCTTCCAGCTGGCTTTTGGTCAAGGCGGGCTCCAATGGCGTGAGAATACCGTGTCTTTCTCCCAAACCGACTGGGTTTTGAGCATCATAGCCCATTTTCTTCATAATTGCTTGTGCCACAGGACTATATAGAGATAGCTGAGGCATACCTTCATTTTGGAAAGGTTCCAGCATGGAGTTTGATGAAGAAGCATCCGATCTATGGAAGAAGATCGGCTTTTGCTTTGGTGATGTTGTCGGAACAACAAAGGTAGCAGACGTAGGATCTTCTACATCAGCAGGTGTTTCCATCGGAGTGAGAGCAGGCTGAACTTGCTGAGTGTCAGGTTGGCTTGACGATGTATCGTCTTCTGGCTCTGAGTCCGAATCCGTGTCTTGCTTGATAGACACAAAAGAGACAACAAATTTGCCCCCAGGCTTTTGCTTTGCCTTCTTCACTCTGGTTGTGATGACCAAAGGTTTTGAAGATTTGAGGGAGATGACGAAGGGAGGTTGACTGCTCTCTTCGGATTTACCGGAGTGTTTGTTTTCTTCCGGTGATTTTTGAGGAGCCTTGCCTTTATCTTTCTGGAGATTTTCAGCAGGGGATGCTATTTCCTCTTCTTCTTTTTCTCCTTCATACATCTGGGAGTCTGCGAAGTGGACTTCTTTACCTTTGAAAGGTTTTCTGTCCGCAAAGACACGATGTACCATGCCGTCGTCGCCGACGAACTTGATGCATTGATGTAGAGTTGAAGGGACAACACCATTCTCGTGTATCCAGGGGCGTCCGAGAAGGATGTTGTAGCATGAAGGGGTTTTTATTGCATACACAGTGACTTCAGAGATAAGATCACCGATCTGCAATTTGAACCTGATTTTGCCGATAGGCCTTTGAGTACTCCCATCGTATCCAAAGATAGATACAGATGTGTGGCTTAGCTTGTTGGGTGGGATGCCCAACTCTTCGAGAGCCGAAGTGGAGATGAGGTTGAGTGCAGAACCTGGGTCGACCTGAACCCTGTGTATAGGCATTTCCTTGATGTACCCTATGAAGTACAGGGGTCGGTTGTGCCTTGCTTCGCCAAGTAGGAGGTCGTCCTTTGTGAAGGCGATGGTTGCACTGGCTGCTTTTTGCACCGAGGGGCATTCAATGCATGATCCCTCGCTTTTCTCTTTTTCTCTTTTTAAGGAGGTTTCTGAGTTTTTGACCCGGTAGTCCATTTCAATTTGGAGGACTTGTGGGGCATGTTTGTCGACATCCTCATTCAGTTTTTGTAATTCTGAGATGAGATTATCACGAGTGCGTGGAGACATTCGCAATAAGTCTAGGATGTGAAGACGTGCAGGTATGTGTTTGAAGTACTCAACCAAGTCATACTTGAAAGCCTCCTTAGGGCCTGCATGTTCATCATTGTTGCCACTGGGGGCGCTTACAACATCTTTTCCGGAAGGATTTACATAAGTAAAGGAAGATTGGTTGTAATTTTTGTGGTAGTCTCGGCCCGAGCGGGTGCCTCTACCAACTTCGAGAGCTTCTTGAGAAGGGTCTTCGCTTGGAAGATTGTCCTCAGGATCAAGAGGCTGTCACTTCTCATTTACTGAGGATGCGTCTGCAGCAGAATTTCCATCCTCAGTGATTGTGTTGCATGGAGCATTTTCCGGGAGCGAGTCCTGAACAGCATCCAGCAGCTTTTCTTCTTCGTTGACCCATCCATCATCCCAAGTTGGGTTTTCTTCATGATGATGAGTCGGGAAGAATGTGTATCCTGAAGTCACAGTCTCAGGAGAAGAAACCTGGGAGGGTGTCATCTCTGTGAAAGTCACGTGAGACGAGGTAGCTCCAGAGGATACATTGCTAGGCGTCGTCGGAGTATAGGTAATCTCATCAGACGACGCTTCAGAAGAGCTATAGTCCTGATATATTACATTACAGGAAGCTCTCATAGGAGATGTTGCCTGCTCGGAGTCAGACTCATCCTCGGATGTAAGAGGATCGTCTATCCAGCAATGTTCTCCATTTTCAGGCGTTAAGGGTGGATGTACCTGATTATCTTCAGGGACTTCAGGCTCTGGGTTGCGAGGAGTCTCGTTAACACGATCTTGCTCTTGTTCTAGAGCGAGACGCTGCAAGATCCTTGCATATTCTTCAAGATCAGGTATGGGAGCCAGATCCTCTTCTTCGTCTTCTCCGTGTGGCTCAACATAGTTGATTTCCACTGGAGCAACGACAGGTGCTGGGTTAACAGCATCTTCTTGTGCAGCCTCTTGGTCTTCTTCATCATCAGACCAGGATCCTTGTGGTTGCAAGGGGTTATACCAGATTACTGGCATAAGGTGAGTTTCAGGAACCCATTCTTCGTCGGAGAGATACTCTCCTGTTTCAAGAGATTCCTCCCACTCGCCGGTGTAGTTGGGCTCGAATCCATCGTCGGTGTCGCTGGACTCGTATCCATCAATGGAGAATCCAACTACCGAGTTGCAAGAGTATGATGCCCCCTGCATGGCTTCTTTTTTGAATTAAGGTGGCATGAAATCACTGAGAGTGAAGTTTCTTACCGCCTTTGAAGTCTCTGGAAGGGACGTTTTTGTTGCCCCGAGTGAAGTGGTAGAGGAGGCCTCTGCCTTTTCATGGACTTCTTGTTTTGGCTGGGTCTTCTCTTGCCGTTTGAGCCTGAGGAGATGTTTCCTAGCCTGCCTTCGCTGTTGAGCTGTCGGCTTTGTTTTTACGATCTCCCAGTTTTCATCTTTCAGGAGATCGGGATGTACCCATATGGGTTGTCCGTCTGGTGTCGGGCAAGGAACCAACACTTCGGACGTTTGAATTCTTTTTATCACCTTGAAGGAAGTAGTGATCTTCTTCTTCGGTGATTTTGGTGTTTGTCCACATGACACCATGTTGACGGAGGCAGTCCCATAGTTTTTGTCAAAGGTGATGACTCCGTTTTTCCACATCTCATTGATCTTCTCTCTCACAACAAAGCATTGATTGAGAGGATGTGAGATCATCTGATGGTATGGACAGTATCGGGGATCATTGGTTTTGCCAACATCTCCCGGTCTTTTGGGCTCTGGCAAAATAAGTTTGCCATTTGCTAGGAGAGCCTCAAAGATTTCTTCAATATCTTCATCGAACGGATATTTCTTTTCTACACGTTCTTTGAAGGCATCAGAGAGTTCAGGTCTCTTACCTGCAGCTCTGTTTTCAGCGTTCTTTGGTTACTGAGGAGCTGACTTGGTTTGCACATTGAGGACCTCTTTCTTCTTTGGTTTAGAGGTTACAACGGCGGTTGGCTCTTTTCTTGATGACTTCTGACTGTTGAGTTCTTTAATCACCGTTTCAGCTTCCATAGAAGCTTCCAGGAGTTCTCCCAGGTTTTTTGATTTGTTGCCGATGATCATGGAGCGGATTCTAGCTCTCATGTTGTTTCGGCAAATGTCGACTAGCGACGCCTGTGGCAATACATCTGAACATTTGTATGCCATTGCTTTCCACTTGTGAATGAAATCATAAGTTGACTCATTCTCTCCCTGTTTTAGGCTGCAGAGCTGAGCCATAGTAACAGGATGATCCTCACCTTGGAAGTGGGTCAGGAAGCGTGTCTCTAGCATAGCCCAGTTCTGAATGGAGTTCTCCGGAAGAGTGGAGTACCAATCGAAGGCCGTACCTTTTAGGGTACTTGCAAAGAGGCGGATCTTGAGTGCATCTTGATCCGCGATAGCTCCCGTCAAAATTTTGAAGTGGATGACGTGATGTCTGGCTGATCCTTTCCCCGTATATGTTTGGAGAGTAGGATGTTTGAATTTTGTGGGGAACGGGATTGAGTCCATCCATAAAGGATATGGTGGCTTGATCCCATGCTCCTTGAGTATATCCTCTTCTTTTGCTTTGGCGAGGATACTGTCTACGTCCTTTTTGGTAAGGGCGCGTGACTCATTTTCTTCTCCATTTCCCTCGTTATTGCTATGATTCGGAGGAGGCTCATTGTTCACCTGATTTTGGACAACAAGGAGAAGGTTTTCCATCAGAGTTTCAATCCTCTGCTGGCCTTGTTCCAACTGCTGGATGCGTGTGAGCGCATCATCTTGAGGTGGATTCTGAGGTGGTGGCTCAGAACTTGTAGCCAAGACGTTCATCCCTCGGGATTCAAACGAAGAAACCGTCCTGGTGACTGAGCTGAGGCTCATTCTTTTTGATGAAGAGCTTGATGAAGGATTACTCTCCCGTCCTTGGCTGGAAGGGGCAGGAGATTCTTCGGGATGTCCTTGTGTCTTGGTGACGCTACGGGTCACCGGACGTCGGACATGGATTTTTTATGCTGACTTTTGGCGTCTTCTGGTTTTTCCAACCATATGGACGGCAGCAACTTGGTCGGGTCTTTCTTTTTCGACCCATTTGTGGGAGACTTGAAGTGTAGGAGGCTGGGTCCGTTGCTTCTCTAGTCTCTTTCGTCGATATGACGCACGGCGGCGTGCTCGACGAGCGATTTGAGCTTCGGTCAGCTCTGGCTGGGCTCTGACGATGAAGGATGTGCTCCCTCGGGCGCAGCAGCTGAGTCTGTCTTCTTTGTAGCTAGGCAAGGACAGGATACGGACTCGGTCCTTTGCCTGTTGCAGCGAAGCTTTGAACCTTTCGAGTTCGGCCCCTGTAGAGATGAAGGGTCGAACTGAAGGAGTGTAGGCCTTGGCAAGTGCTTGTAGAGGCCTGGTGATGCGTGATCTGATTCTGGGCTTGTGGGAGCAAGCCGGTTCATGCTGGGTTGACTTGGGAGTCAAGTTAGGGATGGGTCTCTCCTCTTTCATGTAGGCAAGAGGGTAGAACTGGTTCTCCTTGAGTGGGGCCAGGTATGCTGGCTTGGTGGAGGTTTGAGACCTTCTTTGTTTTGGGGAAGGTCTTGGAGACCAAGTCTTAGGGTAGACCTAGTTGGTTGTTGGTCGAGGCTTCGCGGGGGTGCCGCGGGCTTCGGGTTTTTGGGCACTCGCCTTTGGTGTCACGAACAGTCAAGCTGTCTCCACACTCTGGACAAGGCTTTTCTTGAATCAATCATGATCAAAGAACGCAATTGGTTTAACCTTAGTGGTCTATGTCCTTTTTTTTTTTTTAATCCCAAATAGACTCATCGAAGAGAAACGATGGCCCAAAACCTTAGTCGAACGGGCTCAACATTTCTGTAAGCACCAAAGAACGATAGGATAGGATCAAAGTTTCTCAATTTTGAATCCAAACTAAGAAAACTGATTTTTTTTTTTAATAATTTTTTTTTTAAATCTCTAATGAACTCATCGAAGAGAAACGATGGTCCAAAACCTTAGTCGAACGGGCTCAACATTTCTGCAAGCACCAAAGAACGATATGATAGGATCAAAGTTTCTCAATTTTGAATTCAAACTAAGAAAACTGATTTTTTTTTTTTTTTTGAAAAGAGAAAGAATGGAAACAAACTCAAAGAAATAGAAATTTCCAAAAAATCCCATCTCAGTTTTTTTAGGATGCGAAATCCAACATAGGCTACCAGCTAGAAAGTAGCCAAGGAATCCGGAAAAGAAGTATAAGCATAGAGAAAAAGTATGATATGCAAATATTTCATTTCCGAGCACCATGTTCTCAAATGAACGAGTCCCACCGGGTGGTGCCAGCTTGATGGAACGCGCTCCGAATGCCATGGGTGCTACTGGGGTCGGCGGACGTGGGAGTCCGTCGGGTCCGGCCCTTTCGCGCCCGGGGGGCATGAAGCGTGCATCAACATTTCTTTTGTGTGGGTGTGCCAGATTTTCTATTTTACTTGGAATTGCAAGTGGTAATCCGGAGATCAACCTTCGCAAGTAAAAAGGAAATCAATTTCTTTCAAGTTTTCCATTGCACAAATATTTAAGAAAAGAGACATTTTCTTGGTTTGCCGTGAAAGGCGATTTTGTTTGGCCTTTATAGCCGATTTTGGCATTTATAGTCGATTTACAATTCTCATCAATAATGAAAGACAAGAGTTGTGATTTTTGTCTCTTTTAGAAAAATACAAACTACAATGAAAAGCAAGAAAAGGAGGATCTAACTTCTCAGGAGATTGTGGGGGACTCGTTCAGATTGACGGTCGCAAGCCATGTATGGGCTTCGCCATCATCCATGCAGATGAGAACAGAGGATGCTCTTGATTCGCTTGGTTTGGCTATAACCTCAGATTTTTAGAGGACAAAGACCAAGAGGAGGTCCTATGTCCGATAAAAAGCTAAGTAGACGGGCTGAAAAGCCACGTCTAAGCCATTGGAGGCAGCGGGAGAAGGCAAGGACCTTGGGGGGGGGTGCCCCCCAAGGGACTTTTGTCACCTTGTAGTGGTGGCCGGTGCAGAACTTCAGCAGATTTTCTCTCTTTTTCTTTCTCTGGATTCTTTCCGCTCTCTTCCGATCCGATCTCTTCTTTTTTCTCCTCTGATCCTGGATTTCAATGGAATGCTCTCCTATTTATAGGCTTTTGGTAGCCATTTAGGAGACTTTATAGCTTTAATTGCTTTAATGAAAGGAGTTACAAGATTTATTTCTTGATTTTGTAACTCCTTTTTCCTTGAATCTGATTGGCCGATGGAGATTGAGGGCATTTAATCGTCATGATGGGAGGAGTTTCAAGGTTTAAGTGCCATGAATCTCTTGATTTGTAACTCCCGAATGCTTGCTTCTGATTGGGCCGTCCAAAGAAATGAATTAATGACTGCAATAAAGCTAGTCAATTAACTGCATTAAATGGTCGCCGAGCAATCGAAGAGTCGCGGGCCGTGCCGTGTCTTCTGGAATTCTTCTGGCGATGATCATCGATGGATCTTCATGCTGATCGACATCGGATGAACATGTAACTTCAGACATTGATAGCTAAGAGCGGGCCGGTGACATCTGTCTTGTCGATTTCTCGATCGGTCGGACAGAAATAGCACTTTTTTGGTCGACCGGTTGGCGATCTTGGAGCGATCACTGATGATTTTATGCTTTTGACGGCGGATCCGAGATGTCGTCGGATATGAGTCAATTTCAAGCATTAAAAATCACATTTCAGGAAACCACAGGGGCCAATGTGCGCGAAACGCGAAAAGGGACGGAAAAACGGGTCACCGGCGAAAAATCCGGTGACCCGGACTTCCATGGTCGCGGACGACCATGGGCCGGCGACCCTGGGGTTTTTTTCCCCTTTTTTGGTCCGTTTTGCCGTCTTTTTCGTCGCCGTTTTCTTCTGTATTTTTCCTGACATTTCTTCTCATTTATTGGCTTGATTTCCCTGTAGAAAACCTGATGAGAATCCTTGCATTTTTAGAGTGCAAAGTTTCTAATTTTCCGGGAAAGCCGAAGACTTTGTCGCGTAGAGCTGCTGATTTTCCGCCAGAAGCTGAAACTTGGTCAAACGATGTCGGAATGACCTGAAATTTGAGGTGGAGCCTCCTGAGCAATAAATAAGACCAACCATAGGCTTTTGTTTGAGTTTTGAAGCCATTTGGGGTCCCGTCGATGCTTCACTTGATTTTGCTGCTGGGAAAATGCCGAGCTTTGATATGTGGCCAAACGATGTCCGATTGACCTGAAATTTGACGGGGAGCCTATTGGAGTCATTTTGAGACATTCCATGGGCTCCGTTTTGGATGTCATGGTCCCGGGTTGCTCCGCCGCCGGTAGGCTTGATTTTCTCTCGGAGCATCGAAACCTGGTCAAACGTTGTCGGAATGACCTGAAATTTGACGTGCAGCCTTTTGGAAGCATGTTGAAGCCACTCATGCACTTGGTTTGATGAGCGAAGGCTTCGGTGGTTCCCGCCGCCGGGAGGCTTGATTTTGCTGTTCGAGCATTGATGGAGGGTCAAACGTTGTCGGTTTGACTTGAAATTTGGCATGGAGCCCTTTTGAGACATGCTGGAGTCATCCGTAGGCTCTGATCGAAGTTTTGACGTCTCCGATGATGTCGCCGCCGGGAGCGCCAATTTAGCTGTCGGAGAAGCGAAGTTAGGCCAAATGATTCTGAAATGGCCCGAAACTCCTTGTGTACTCCACTCTTGGCTCTCTTGAAGGATCTTGCAGTTTTTGTTTGATTCTGACAAGATTTGATTTTTTGGAGAAATTGGATTGCCTATTTATGGCAGGTTACGACTTCATGCAGCTTTCTTGATGTTGAAGAGGCAAAGTGACATTTTTGGTGTCAACACTAACCTCAGTTTTTTAAAGGACAAGGACCAAGAGAAGGTCCTATATCCAATGAAAAACCAAGTAAACGGGCTGAAAAGCCCGTTTAGGCCATGTTGGAGAAGGAGGTGACCTTGGGGGGGTGGCCCCCCAAGGGACGTTGATCACCTTGTGGTGCTTCCGGGAGCAAAGTAGCAGGACTTCGTCTCTCTCTTGGATTTTCTGGTTTTTCAGAGCTTGCACTTGGGATCTCCTTTCATCATGCTTTCTTCTTGGAATGGACCTCCTTTTATAGGCCTTTGGTAGCCATGAGGTGTTTATTGGCATTGATGGCCATGATGAAAGAATTGATGAGGAGTTACAAATCGATTTTGTAACTCCTTTTTCAAGGCTCGTGATTGGTCGATGAAGGTAGTGGGCATTTAATCACCTTTATGCTTCATGATGATGGGAGTTTCATGGGTTTAATGTCATGATTGCTTGGATTTGTAACTCCCAAATGCTTGGTTATGATTGGGCCGTCCAAAATAATGAGTTAATGACAGCTTTAATGGGTCAATTAATGACATGAAGTGGTTGCCAAGGCATGTGAAGAGTCGCGGGCCGTGTTGCGCCTTTTGAGATTCTTCTTGCGATCATCACGGGTGGATCCACGCATTATTTGATGTCGGATTGCGATGCAATTTCAGACATTGATTGATGTTGGCGGGCCGGTGATGTCTGTCTTGTCGATTTCACGATCGGTCGGGCAGAAAGTGCACTTTCTTGGTCAGCCGGTTGGCGATCTTGAGGCGATCGCTGATGATTTCATGCTTTTGACGGCGGATCCGAGATGTCGACCAAGATCAGTGGTTTTGAAGCACCAAACATTGGATTTTCAGAAAATCACAGAGGCCAGAACACCCGAAACGCGAAAAGAATCAAAAACGGACACTTCGGCGCAAAATCCGGCGACCCAGATTTCCAGGGTCGCCGGGCGACCATGGGGCTTCGGCCCGTTTGGTCGCCGAGCGTCGTTTTCGGCCGTTTTTTCGTCTTTTTCGTCCCTTTTTTCTTCTGTATTTTTCTTGACATTTTTCCTCAATTATTGACTTGATTTTCTTGAAGAAATCTTGACGAGAACCTTTGCGAAATCGGAGCAAAAAGTTTCCTATTTTTCGGGAAAGCCGAAGACTTTGTAGCCGATTTTCCGTCAAGCGTCGAAACTAGGTCAAACAATGTCGGAATGACCTGAAAATTGAGGTGAAGCTTCTTGAGCAGTGGATAGGACCAACCATGGGCTTTTATTTGAGTTTTGAAGCCGTTTGGGGTCCCATCGATGCTTCACTTGATTTTGCTGCGGGGAAAATGCCGAGCTTTGATATATGGTCAAACGATGTCCGATTGACCTGAAATTTGACGGGGAGCCTTTGGAGTCATTTTGCGACGTTCCATGGGCTCTGTTTTGGATGTCATGGTCCCGGGTTGCTCCGCCGCCGGTAGGCTTGATTTTCTCTTGGAGCATCGAAACCTGGTCAAACGTTGTCGGAATGACCTGAAATTTGACGTGCAACCTTTTGGAAGCATGTTGAAGCCACTCATGTATTTTGTTTGATGAGTGATGGCTTCGGTGGTTCCCGCCACCGGGAGGCTTGTTTTTGCTGCTCGAGCATTGATGGAGGGTCAAACGTTGTCGGTTTGACTTGAAATTTGGCATGGAACCCTTTGGAGACATTCTGGAGTCATCCGTAGGCTTTGATCAAAGTTTTGGTGTCTTTGATGATGTTGCCTCCGGGAGCGCCTGTTTAGCTGTTGGAGCAGTGAAGTTGGGCCAAACGTTGTCGGAATGACCCAAAACCTCAGGTGTACCCCTCTTTTAGCTGTCTTGAAGGATCTCTCAGTTTCTGTCTGATTCTGACAAAATCTGATGCTTGAAGTAGCCTTGCCTATTTTTAGCAGGATGCAGCTTCAGGAGGCTTCTTGATGTTGAAGAGACATATTGACTTTTTTGGTGTCAACACTAACCCTATAATTGGAAACCCACATTAAAGAGACAAGTATCTCAGAATACCTTAAAATGCGTATATCAGTATAGAATTGCATGAAATGTTTTTCAAAGAAAAATACTAGAGCAAAATACCCTAAAATTCCCTAAAATCACCCAACACACGTTTTTATATAAATACAAGCTACTGATAACACGAAGTATGTATGTCGGCTAGAAACTGAAAGAATCTCATGATATTAGTTATTAAGACCTAATTTGCCTGAAACATGATTTAAAGTAAAAGGTCATCACAAAATTTTCAAGGGCGAGTCTTTCAACCGTGAATTTCATGAAATGAATTTTACAATGTACCTTTTCCCAGAGCTGCCTACAATCCTCAACGAACTGTCCGAAGCTTGGGTTTTCAGTCCAAATTAGTCATGAATCCCCTGCAATGCGTTCCTAATCACAGAAACACGTGAAACCCAATTTGAAGCAAAATGTATCTCACAATAGTAAAAAAAAAAAAAAAAGAGCATATTTTATCCCAGATTCATATGAAACGCATTTCAAAGAAAAGGACTAGGCCATAATACTGTTAAATGCTGTACAATCATCCTTCACGCATTTTTATCGTATTATAGGCTATAGATTGCACGAAATAAGGTTTTAATTCCAAAATGGCTTAGAATCCCCTGAGATTAGTTCTTAAGCCCTAATTTGCCTAAAACCCGTTTTAATGGAAAAAGCAAACCCAATATGTTCTAAAGCACAACCCTAAATCTCATTTAAAGCGTTCTGAACCGTACAATCGCTTGGAACCAATTTTAAATAAAAAAAGTATCTCAAGATATCTAAAAATCATTTTTTAGCGTAAAATCAATGAAACACATTTCAAAGAAAAAGACTAGACCAGAATACCCTGAAATGTCTTAAAATCATCCAGCTCACAGTTCTATCCATTTACATGCTCGCTATTAATCGCAAGAAACAGATTGTTTGTCAGTCAGAAACGGGCTTGAATCCCATGAGATTAGTTATTAAGTCCTATTTCCCTTAAACATGTTTTCCAATAAAAAGATATCACAAAATCTTCTAGCGTGAGACGCGGTTTACCCCTAACATTTTTACAGAGAAGGCTAGGAAATCCCCTTCGAACTGGCCAAAGTACGGCTTTCGGTCATAAACAACCACTACAACAATGTGCACTTTTAGCGACGTTTTTTAGCGACACTTCTATAAATTCGTCGGTAAAGAGTACTCTTTACAGACGCATATAATTTGTTGCTAAAAGTGGGCCTTTTACCGATGTTTTGTTTGGAAACGTTGGCAAAAGAGACTACCACACTTTCTATGTGCAGTAGAAAATTTTACTCTTTTATCGACGAATAAAAAACGTCGGCAAAATCTAATTTTACCGACGTTTTCTTGTGAAACATCGGTAAAGGATGACACTTTAGAACTTGGAAATGAGGTCTTTGACCGACGAATTAAAAACATCGGTAAATGATCAATTGTAGACATTCACCGACATTTTGACGTTATAGAAAACGACGGTAAAAAATTAATTTTAGAAACCCTAGTTTTAGAACAGCATAGGAATTTAGGAAATGAAGACATTTACCGACGAATTGGAAACGTCGGTAAAAGTATATTTTACCGACGTTTTTTATGAAACGTTGGTAAATCCCTTAAATTTTCCCACACCTTTTTCCTCTCCCGCCACGAAAATCCCCCTTTTCTCATCTGTCTGCTATTTCTCTCTCTGTCTCTCTGCTATTTCTCTCTCTGTCTCTCTGCTCGCTCGATCTCTCCTCTGCGCTTTCTCTCGCTCGAAGGCTCTGCGCTCTCGCTCGCTCAATCTGGTCTCTCTCTGCTCTCTCTGTCGCTCTTGGTCTCTTTCTCTCTCTCTCGCTCTCTCTGCTCTCTCTGCTCTCTCTCTCCCTGTCGCTCTTGGTCTCTTTCTCTCTCTCTCGCTCTCTCTGCTCTCTCTGCTCTCACTCTCTCTCTCTCTCTGCTCTCTCTGCTCTCGCTCTCCCTGCACTCTCTTGCTCTCTCTGCCCTCGCTCTCCCTGCTTTCTCTCTCTCTCTCTCGCTCTCTCTGCTTTCTCTCTCTCTGCTTTCTCTCTCTGCTCTCCCTCTCCCTGCTCTCTCTCTGCTTTATCTCTCTCTGCTCTCGCTCTCTTTGCTCTCGCTCTCTCTGCTTTCTCTCTCTCTCACTCACTCTCTCTCTCGCTCTCTCTGCTTTCTCTCTCTCTCTCTCTCTCTCTCTACCCGAAACCGATCGCCGCTGCCTCTGCTCGGTTCCTCTCTGCCTCGCTGATTCAAGACTAATTTCAGAGAAAGTATACGAAACTCTATGAATGTCTGAATTGTTTGGTTTTCCTTCTTTTTCATTGCAATTGATTCACTTGGATTTTCTTCTTTACAAAATTTCAGGTATTCAAGCTGCTCCAAGGAAGCAGGCCGTAGCTGCAGCATTTTAGCTTTGTGAAAGAGCCACTTCTGGAAGTAATTTTGGTACTCCTTTTTTAATTTTTTGAATATGAATGGATTTTTGAAGTGAAGATTTTGAGATTTTACTTTTTGAATGTGTATATAATTAGAAATGTAGAAATGTAGAAATGTAGAAAGTTTGGGTTCCTGCCCTTTTAGTGGTGCAGCCATACCGTTTACAAAAACATTGAAAATATGTTGGTATTTTGCTTAGGGAATCTTGCAAATAAAACTTTGATGATACATGGAACTATCTTCCTTATTAATGTGATACTCTTTCACAATCACCTTTTTTGGCTGGAAATTTCTAACGATCATCTTGATCATGGGCCATTTTTTCAATTAATTGCCAAGTATAGAGCATTACCATGCGGATTCCATCAATCAGATGAAAATAGATAAGGCAGGTTTGTCATGTGTAATGGTCAGAAATATAGATGGTTACATGGGCTATACACCATCATATTTGCCCATGTCAAGCAAAATGAGATTGTCAAATGAAAAAAAAAAAAATAAGTCCATGACACCATATTTATGCCTAGAGAAAGTTTGATAAGTTTGACTGAAACAACATGGTCACAGAGTAAGATGCCAGACTTAGATGGGTCTCAATGATGGAAATGGTAATGTGGTAGGGAGAAATCAATCAACATGATCAGCATCCATATGCTACACGATAAGTATACAACCATTCTGCAATAAATATTCTGAATAGTTACACAATTCACTGGCTATTACCCTTTAGGACTCATCTTTTACCACAACCCCATCAGTTTTATGGCAAAATAGTGACAACAGCTCTTTATTATGAAACCACCTTTTAGGTGGCTGTTTTGTGGTCAATGGTTAGACGAATGTAATTGGGGTTGGGGTTCTAATAATAAAATAGATACTGTAGCGGGTGTCGTGGGGTGCCTTTATATCCTCAATGGCGTAATTTTCACATCATTTTGAAATTTTGCAATATAAGGATGTATATATTTTCTGTTAGTTCAATCCATTGAATGTGCACATGAAAAAAAAAAAAGAAAAAGAAAAAAGAAAGCTCTCTACAAACCTCATTAAATGAGAAAAAATCTTTCTCTAGAAGCTGGATTTATCAATAGCCATTACTCTTGGAGAATGGCTTGTTCAAGGAGAGCCTGTAATACAAATTTTCTCCAAAGCTTATTCTACTACACCCAAGCTATGCTTGAAGCCAATGAAGGTCCAACGAAGGCTAAGCCCATTTTGGAAGGGGCCATTTTCCTATTTTGGATGTGGGGGCTGGGTGTGGCTTTGTTGAGACTAAGTATTCTGAATAAAGCTAGAGGGGATTCACCAGTGAAAAAAGTTAAAGGGTGACAAGCTGAAAGCAGGAATTCAATTTTCTTTTTGATGTCATTGTTATTGCTTAGCCATTTAGGTCCTTAGGAGATACTTACTAATGACAATCAGCCTATACTTGAGACATTGTGAAATCACAATGGTAAAGCCTATACAAACTTTCTTATTCATAGTTTTGGTCATTTCAATTTTCTATAAGTACAAATACTAAATCAATCAATTTCTATATTTTAGTAAGTAATTTAAATACACTCTTCCACAAATTTTAAGAAGCATATCTTCTCCGCTCTTGCACATGCTTAAAAACTAAAACAATACTAAACAACCCAACTCCTCAAGCTGAACATTGCCAAAACTTCAATTAGAAAAACTTCAATTAGAAAAACTATAACTACAAAATCCAACAAAAACATAGAGACATATATTATTCAAACTTTTAGGGCATATGGATGCTATATATTGATGTTATTTACTTTTTAAGTATACTTTATGTTGTACGTAATGGATGCTGATCTATTAAAGCATCACACTTGGCATAACATAGGTAAGAAAATTGGTGAGGGGAATGATGGAAAGATCTACTCCTTAGGCACAAACACCAATAATAATAATAATAATAATAAATCAGTCCTATAAATCAATGAATGTATTCCAAAGAACTAGTGAATGTTGTTGGTACCGTGAGTTGCTACCTTTGAACTTGAATACGATCCGTCCAAGCCATGCAAATTTTGCACTCATCCAACTATTAGTCACTCTTGGATTAAATGATGCTTCTCTAAAATGATAAAGTCGAGGGTGATTGATGAAAGGATTTGGATGATCTAATAGAGTCGATATTTCAACTTAGGTTTCATTCAAATCTGTTGATCCCTCACTCCCTCATAATTGGCATGCTTACGAGAGGTGACCTTTTTTTTTTATAACTCAGGGTATCTCCTGCCCAGCCCAGTCTAGGAGCCTTTGGCCCTAGGCCCAAGGGACACTCAATTCTAAATATGTGAGAACTAAGTAGCATCACACTAGGAGATAGGCTGTTTGTTATTTTAGGTAGATTCCATGGGGCAGTTGTTTAACCATTTAACATTTATGTTGAGGTATATTGCTGCATTGGAAAACATATTATGAATTGAAGACTTCTAAGATAAATAACATATTTATCTTCATTGGAAAACAGAATTGAAGTGGGCCCAATGAGCTGGACCTCATAAACACATTCAATCTATTCAATATTGGTGAGCAAATTCTATTTCTAATTTCTAATTTCTAATTACTTGTGATTAGGTCAGATATGGACAGGAGTTGGATATTACATTATCAAAACCGATTTAGTGTGGAGTACATAGCTGGGGTGATCTCATTTATTGATTTTGCAAAGGCGAATTCGGGCGGGGTAATGTTGATTAACTGCCCGTGTAACGATTGCTGTAACTATCAAAAGCAAGACTATGAAACCGTGAGATGTCATTTGCACATTCAGGGAATGATGGTCTCATACCTACGGTGGATATATCACGGGGAACCTATAGTTCAACCCGATGATTCGGATGATAGCGATGATGAATCAGAAGAGAATCGGGATGAATACGATGAGTTGATAGAGGACCATCGTAGGGGAACTTACTTGGAGGAAGATACTCAAGAGAGGGATGACGTACAGGATTTTGAAAATTTGTTGAAGGCTTCACAGCGTGGCTTGTACCCAGGATGTAAAAGCTCAGATACTCTATTATCATTTGTTATCAAGATATTGCATGTAAAGGTAGAAAGTGGGTGTAGCAACAAGTCGTTCGACAAGGTCTTGCAGATTTTTAAGGACTTCTTACCTGAAGGTCATGTGGTGCCGGCCTCAGTTTACGAGGCGAAGAAATTATTACGTGACTTGGGCATGGGATACAAGAACATAGATGCCTGCAAACACAATTGTGTGTTGTATTGGAAGGAGAATGCTCAATTGGATAAATGTCCAGAATGTGAAGAGCCTAGGTACAAGGTCAATGATGGCAAGCGAAAGAAGATCCCTCATAAGGTGCTCCATTACTTCCCATTGACACCGAGGTTACGCAGATTGTATATGTCTAGGAAGATAGCCACAGAGATGAGAGGGCACAGTGATAAGCGCGTTGACGATGGGATAGCACGGCATTCGGCTGATTCAGTGGAATGGAAAGAATTTGATAAGAAATATCCAGAGTTTGCCCAAGAAACACGTAATGTGAGGCTGGGGTTAGCCACCGATGGATTCAATCCTTTCGGTAACATGAGCACCTCTTATAGCATGTGGCCTTTCATACTTATGCCCTATAATTTGCCACCATGGATGTGCATGAAGGAGTCATTCTTGATGATGTCATTACTTATTCCAGGACCAAGCTCACTGGGAAACGATATCGATGTATATCTTAGGCCCTTGGTTGATGAGTTGAAGGAGCTGTGGGATCATGGTGTATTGACTTATGATGCCTCCACTAAACAGACCTTTCAAATGCATGCGGCTGTAATGTGGACGATAAATGACTTTCCTGCGTATGGTAACTTGTCTGGGTGGAGCACAAAAGGTTATAACGCTTGCCCCTCGTGTAACGACAGCTCGTTAGGGGTGAAGTTGAAAGATAAGATTGCGTATATTGGCCATCGAAAATACTTGGAACTGAACCACCAATGGCGTAGAAGCAAGGCCTTCAACGGTCAGCCTGAGCATGAAAAGATTTCTTTGGATTTACCCGGGCAAAAAGGTACTAGATCAGCTAGAAGAACTAGCGCCGATCAAGTTTGGCAAGAATAACAAAAGACCGCGTGACTCCGGAGAACTGAATTGGACAAAGAAAAGCATCCTATTTGAATGGCCCTACTGGAAGTGCAAAAAACTCCGACACAACCTTGATCCTATGCACATTGAGAAGAACATCTGTGTAGCTTTGGTTGGAACAATTTTGGGCATAAAGGGCAAAAACAAGGACACCGAGAAAGCGCGTAAGGATTTGAAAAAATATGGGCATCAGACCAGAGTTGCATCTAGTGAAGAGGGGAGATGGATCCAACTTGAAGCCGCATGCCTCTTACACTTTGGAGACAAAACATAGAGATGGATTTTATGAATTCTTGAAGTCGATCAAATACCCAGACGGTTATGCGGCGAACCTCTCGAGGTGTGTAACCTCGAAAAATGATAAATTAGCTGGTTTAAGGAGCCATGATTGCCACATCCTTATCCAACGCATCCTTCCTATTGGCATGCGCGGCTTTCTGAATAAAGATATATGTACAACATTGTTTGAGTTGGGCAGCTTTTTCCAAGACCTCTGCTCGAAAACATAGAGACGCGATGATTTGAAAAAATTGGAGAAGCAGATAGTTTTAATATTGTGCAAGCTGGAGAGGATTTTTCCTCCTGCTTTCTTTGATGTGATAGTTCATCTATCGGTTCATTTGCCACGCGAGGCCATGCTTGGTGGACCGGTGCAATATCGGTGGATGTACCCGATAGAAAGGTAATAGTTGATGACTATTGATTAATTATTTATGTATTAGTGAAACTAACTGCCTTGCATTGAAAATCGTAATTGTTATCGTTGGTTGTTTAAAGGTTTCTGAAGACCCTAAAAGGGTACGTTCGCAACCGAGCTAGGCCTGAAGGTTCGATCGCTGAGGCTTACATTGTCAAAGAGTGCCTCACTTTTTGCTCAATGTATTTAAGGCAGACTGATCGAGTAGAGCGCTATGATGATGGTGGCGAACGTGGCCCGGGGATGTCGGTCTTCATACAAACTGTCCGTCCCATCGGACCGATGCCAAGAGCACATGATCCTTCTCAAAAAAAAGTGTGACATGGCTCATTGGTTTGTGTTGAATAATTGCCCCGAGGTGGAGCCGTATCTACAGTATGTGCTTCAATCTAGCCATATTTATGCATTGCTTGTTAACTCCTTTATTCATTATCTACTCTTACTTATTCATTAAAAGCTATCTTGAGTAGGGAACACAAGAATTTAGTGCAAGATCAAAGAACTGGAGATGTCGGGCAGATACAACGAAAAGAATTTGCAGGATGGTTTAAACAACGTGTAAGACATATAAAATATCATCATTTTAATTGCTACATATTATTAAATTGCACTTCAAATAATATTAGTCTAATACATTTGTCTTAATCTGCTTATGTAGATGAATCAATTGCGAACTCTAGGGTCACTAGAAGCTTTTGATGAGATGTGGTCATTAGCAAATGGCTCTAGATCCCTAGTTAATCTTTACCAGGGGTGTGATTGCAATTGCGTCCGATACCACACTATAGACCGTGAGAAATGCCGTAGGAGCCAGAGTAGTGGCTTGGTTGTGGAAGGGGAATACCAAGGGGTGAAGCATGACTACTATGGCTACATCTGTAAAGTCTGGGAATTGTCCTATCGGCATGAGGGTAAGGTGGTCTTATTTGAATGTGAATGGTACAACACTAGTACCAAGCACAAGATAAACATCGAAGACCATGTTACAAGCATTGATATCACGGGTCGTTGGTGTGCGGATGATCCATTTGTCCTACCAAGTCAGGTGACACAAGTATTCTACGTCAATGACACTAGCAGAGGAAAAAATTTGAGAGTCGTAGAACGGGTCAAGCCTCGGGGAGTATGGGATGTACCCGTTAAGCGGGATGACGACGACGACGACGATGATGTGCCTAATGATGCATTTCAGCAACACGAAATGACATTTGTTGTCCCAGTCCTTGTCGATGGTACTAGTGTCCAATACTCTAGGGATGATCTAGATCCTGATATCGTTCTTAGTGATGAGTCAGCAGACGAGGATGGCCAAGACGAGGATGAAACACTGGCGAAGTACGAAAATGAAGAAGAAAATGATGTTCATAGTCAGGAAGATGATGACATGGAATATGACATGTAGTGTTTGTTTCAGGTTTTGCATATGTAACAATTAAGTAAAATAATAAAAATCTTGTCTTACATAGTGACATTGTCTTCAATTTCATTTTCTCTTTTGATTTGTTCATATATGGATAAGACATTTCTACATTTCACATTGTATTCTTACTTCTATATATCATAGTTGCAAAAGATGCCAAACGGAGGGAAAAATGGGTCAAACCAGGAGAGTTGTCCCGTCAAGTGCAAGCATCCAATTATTTATTAAAAAGAAAAAAGACAATTAAGCAAAATGCAGAAAAACTTACATCTCTAGGACTTCCGCCGACCTCAT
The DNA here is from genome assembly GCA_028538565.1 of Umbellularia californica. Classification (NCBI taxonomy): domain Eukaryota; kingdom Viridiplantae; phylum Streptophyta; class Magnoliopsida; order Laurales; family Lauraceae; genus Umbellularia; species Umbellularia californica. Next base: position 70,097,373 of record JAPQWN010000002.1, on the reverse strand, counting down.
GTACTATATTTGGTTTGGCTAAAGGGACAAACGAGAAGGGAAAGAGGAATGTTAGTGTGAATGATGAGGATGAGAACTACATTCACCGCGAAGATGATGTAGATGACGCGACATCTTGGTCTCAATCTGATGAGGTAATCTTTCTATGAATGTCTATGACGTGTACTTGAAAATATTAGTTTTGACGGTGAAACTCATGCTAAAATGATTTCCATTTCCATTTAATGTAAATTGTTGACATTCACTTTACTAATATTATTGATTTTTGCTAATAATTATTTATTTTCCTTGTCACTTTGCATTATGTCAGATTGCAGATATGCCTCGGGAAAATAGGGTGAAACGTGCTCGGAGGATCGCAGCTGCAATTCTAGTCACACCTGAGGCCTCGACACAGCCTCCGCCGGCTACTCTTCTAGTTACACGGTCTGGAGGATCAGGGAGCACCCTTGATTTGGCAGCCCCTCGGCCTCTGCAGATTCAGCCTCTGACCACACGGCCCTCACCGACCCAGCCTCAGCCGTCCCAGCTTCCGACGAGTCCTCATACAGTCAGGAGCAGTGTAGGTGAGAAAATTATGACCTTTTAAGATTCAGAATGGTTCACCTCAATTTAATGATTTGTGTTCACTAACTCATTTAGCACTTTCATTTTAACAACATCAGCCCCAGTCTCGGAGGTTCCGAGCCGTGCAAGGGGTGTTACGCGAGGAAATAATGTGACAAAGCTGAGGAAACAGCTGGGTCATAACATCCCAGTCCCGATCCCCATCTCCAGTCATAGGCCAGTCGGGGAACATGCCCCATCACTGGTTAACCATCTTGGGTTAGCCATTAGAGAGGTTGCCCCAGTCAGGCCCCATTGATGGAAGAAGCTTGACAGTGGGATCAAGCTTGCTGTCATTGCTGCAGTTCAGGTAAACTTCAACGAAAAATATCAACCAAACTGATTATAGTTGTGCTCCGCATTACAATTTGATTATATATTTTGAGGGCATGGAATCCATGAAAATAGATGAGCCATTGTCTATTTTGAGGGCAACCATCTGACTTGCCTTTGCAACCATCTGAATTCAATCAATAATGCAGTTAGAACTTCTATTTTGGCTAGAAGTGTAAAACATGCTTTTGGGTTAAAACATAGACATGCTATCATATATGATATCATTTATAACCTTATTCCGACAATGTAGTGTAGGTTGAGAGCTACTTTCAAAAAAATGTAGACTCAAATTTTGATTCGATGAAGTTTTATGACTGGATGCTTGTCTGACACCAATTGCAACTTAATATATTATAATGTGTTATTACTAATCTTTATATGGCTCACCCCTAAATGCAGCAAATTTTCGATATCGGGGACTACGAGGCCGATATGCAGCTCAGGGCGGACATTGACCGCCAATGCGGGGTTTTGTTTAGGAATTGGAAGTATGAGCTGCATAGTCACTATCTCGAGTTGTTGGAGCAGGGGGTTCCCCGACCCCAGGCCCACCCGGCGAAGGGTTGTGATCCGGCTGATTGGTAGTTGATGGTCTCGCAGTGCTGGGAATCACCAACCTGGAAGGTAACTTTGGGATGTTATCTACAACAATTATTTATATTCCAACGTAATTTTATTGGTAATGATTTTATAAATGATTGCTATTGTATTATTGTTTTTTCTATGTAGTCGAAGTCGAAAAAAGCTCAAGAGAGTCGAGCCAAGCTGCCATATAATCATACTAGTGGCTCTAGGTCATTTGCATCGAAGTTATCTCTGACGGTACTAATTATATTCATATGAAGAAACTTGATTAAGTTTATTAATTTATCAATATGTAGTTCGGTTCATATCTAATACAAAGCCATTTCAAATGACAGATGGCACAGAATGCCCGTCAACCGCCGCCTATTACTCAGTTCTTCCGCGACATCCACTATAGAGAAAAAAGTAATGAGTGGGTAAATGAGGTGGCTCGGCAGAGACATGTACGTATGTTGATAAATCAATTATGATCAATAATGCCATAAAAGCATTCTAAGTCCCTTATTGATTTAAATGGCAGGAGGCTTTGGTGCAACGGACTGAGGAGCAGTCGTAACCCTCTGTCACAGCTCCGATGACTGATGAACAGATTGTTGTTGATGTGCTTGGAAAGAGGTCGGGATATTTAAAAGGGTATGGGATATACACTAGGACCTCTTCATCTTCTACATAGTCTCGGGCACCGGATCCTGAGGTGATCGCCCTGTGGGAGCAGTTAGCTGAGCAGGCTACGAAGCAGGCTGCACTTGAGGCCCTCGTTCATCATTCGGCAGCTGTGGCAGGGATAGATCCGACCACCTATGTCGACATCACGAGAGGGACCACTTCTGCTGGTGATGGCACATCTACTAGAGATCATAATGGATGCTCTTAAGGGCAGGTAGACAACCCTTTTTTTTTTTTGGGTTTTGAATATATAACAATAATCATCATCAACACCATCATTTACTGCAATTCAAGGAACATGAACAGTTATTTAAATTTTTTTTATTACAGGAGCCAAACTACCATATGTTTCATATAGTGGGCTAGCTAAGGAGTAATCCAATAGCATCCACATAGGGACCCACTCAAGGGACAACTATGATCTTGCATTTTTATCACCTTGGCATGTGCACCTTGTGTGAACTGTGTTGGTTTCCATCCACATAGAACTTGGAATACTAGCAGGATTGTTTTACCAACATCATAAAAATCGGGAACCAGCACGAGCACCTCACTCGAGGCTAGAGTGACTTGTAGGAACTGACGGTTCGCTGATAGGAGTCCCGGTTAGAGAATTAGAAGAGAAAATCGACGATTTTCCAACACTTAGGCTTGAAAACGGCCCGCCGGGGGTCCGGAAAAGGAATCAGCCCCAAGAAAAATCGAAAACCGGAACGAGCACCTCGGTCGAGGGTAGAGTGACTTGTAGGAACTGACAGTTCGCTGATAGGACTCCCGGTTAGAGAATTAGAAGCGAAAATCGACGATTTTCCAACACTTAGGCTCGAAAACGTCCCGCCGGGGGTCCGAAATGAGAACCGGCCATAGAAAAAATTAGGAACCGGCATGAGCACCTAGGTCGAGGGTAGAGTGACTTGTAGGAACTGACGGTTCGAAGATATGACTCCCGGTTAGAGAATTAGGGGCATATACATCGGATTTTCCAACACTTCGGCTCGAAAACGTCCCGCCGGGGTCCGGAATGTGAACCGGCCCCAGAAAAAATCGGGAACCGGCACGAGCACCTAGCTCGAGGGTAGAGTGACTTGTAGGAACTGACGGTTCACAGATATGAATCCCGATTAGAGAATTAGGAGCCTACACATCGGATTTTCCAACACTTAGGCTAGAAAACGTCCCGCAGGGGGTCCGGAATGGGAACCGGCCAAAGAAAAAATCCAGAACCGCCATGAGCACCTCGCTCGAGGGTAGAGTGACTTGTAGGAACTGACAGTTCGCAGATATGACTCCCGGTTAGAGAATTAGGGGCGTAAACATCGGATTTTCCAACACTTAGGCTCGAAAACGGCCCGCAGGGGGTTCGGAACGGGAACCGGCCGCCGGAAAAATTGGGAACTGGCACGAGCACCTCGTTCGAGGGTAGAGTGACTTCTAGGAACTGACGGTTCGCTGATAGGACTCCCGGTTAGAGAATTAGAGGCATAAACATCGGATTTTCCAACACTTAGGCTCGAAAACGGCCCGCCGGGGGTCCGGAACACGAACCAGCCCCCGGAAAAATCTGGAACTGGCACGAGCACCTTGCTGGGGGGTAGAGTGACTTGTAGGAACTGGCGGTTCGCTGATATGACTCCCGGTTAGAGAATTAAAGGCGTAAACATTGGATTTTCCAACACTTAGGCTCGAAAACGGCCAGCTAGGGGTCCGGAACGCAAACCAACCCCCGGAAAAATTGGGAACCAGGACGAGCACCTCGCTAGGGGGTAGACTGACTTGTAGGAACTGACGGTTCACTGATATGACTCCCGGTTAGAGAATTAGAGGCGTAAACATTGGACTTTCCAACACTTAAACTCGAAAACGGCCCGCCGGGGGTCCGGAATGCAATCCAACCCCCGGAAAAATCGGGAACCGGCACGAGCACCTCGCTGGGGGGTAGAGTGACTTGTAGGAACTGACAGTTCACTGATATGACTCCCGGTTAGAGAATTAGAGGCGTAAACATTGGATTTTCCAACACATAGGCTCGAAAACGTCCCGCCAGGGGTCCGGAACGCGAACCCACCCCCGAAAAAATCGGGAACTGGCACGAACACCTCGCTGGGCGGTAGAGTGACTTGTAGGAACTGACGGTTTGCAGATATGACTCCCGGTTAGAGAATTAGGGGCCTATACATCGGATTTTCCAACACTTAGGCTTGAAAACGTCCCACCGGAGGTACGGAATGGGAACCGGCCTCAGAAAAAATCGGGAACCGGCATGAGCACCTCGCTCGAGGGTTGAGTGACTTGTAGGAACTGACGGTTCAAAGATATGACTCCCGATTAGAGAATTAAGGGCGTAAACATCGGATTTTCCAACACTTAGGCTCGAAAACGGCCCGCCGGGGGTCCGGAACGAGAACCGGCCCCAGGAAAAATCGGGAACCGACACGAACACCTCGCTCGAGGGTAGAGTGAATTGTAGGAACTGACGGTTCGCAGATATGACTCCCGGTTAGACAATTAGAGGCGTAAACATTGGATTTTCCAACAATTAGGCTCGACAACGGCCCGCCGAGGGTCCGGAACGCGAACCAGCCCCTGAAAAAATCGGGAACCGGCACGAGCACCTCGCTTAGGGGTGAGTGACTTGTAGGAAATGGCGGTTCACTCATATGACCCCCGGTTAGAGAATTAGAGGCGTAAACATTGGATTTTCCAACACTTAGGCTCGAAAATGGCCCGTTGGGGGTCCGGAACGCGAACCAGCCCCCGGAAAAATCGGGAACCGGCACGAGCACCTCGATGTAGGGTAGAGTGACTTGTAAGAACTAACGGTTCGCTAATAGGACTCCCGGTTAGAGAATTAGAAGCGAAAATCGACGATTTTCCAACACTTAGGCTCGAAAACGGCCCGCCGGGGGTCCGGAACCGGCATGAGCACCTCGTTCGAGGGAAGAGTGACCTATAGGAACTGACGGTTCGCTGATATGACTCCCGACTAGAGAATTAGAGGTGTAAACATTGGATTTTCCAACACATAGGCTCAAAAACGGCCCGCCAGGGGTCCGGAACGGGAACCGGCCCCCGGAAAAATCGGAAACCAGCACGACCACCTCGCTGGGGGCTAGAGTGACTTGTAGGAGCTGACGATTCGCTGATAGGACTCCCGGTTAGAGAATTAGAAGCGAAAAATCGACGATTTTCCAACACTTATGCTCGAAAATGGCCCGCCGTGGGTCCAGAACGGGAACCGGCCCCCGAAAAAATCGGGAACTGGCACGAGCACCTCGCTGGGGGGTAGAGTGACTTGTAGGAACTGACGGTTCACAGATATGACTCACGGTTAGAGAATTAGGGGCCTATCCATCGGATTTTCCCACACTTGGGCTCGAAAACGTCCCGCCGGGGGTCCGGAATGGAAACCGGCCCTAGAAAAATCGAGAATTGGCATGAGCACCTCGCTCGAGGGTAGAGTGACTTGTAGGAACTGACTGTTCGTAGATATGACTCCTGATTAGAGAATTAGGGGCGTAAATATCAGATTTTCCAACACTTAGGCTCGAAAACGGCCTACCGGGGGTCTGGAACGGAAACCGGCCCGCAGAAAAAATGGGACCCGGCACGGGCACCATGCTCGAGGGTAGAGTGACTTGTAGGAACTGACGGTTTGCTGATATGACTCCCGGTTAGAGAATTAAAGGCGTAAACATCGGATTTTCCAACACTTAGGCTCGAAAACGGACCACCGGGGGTCCGGAACGCGAACCGGCCAGCGGAAAAATTGGGAACAGGCACGAGCACCTCGCTCGAGGGTAGAGTGACTTGTAGAAACTGACGGTTCGCTAATATGACTCCCGGTTAGAGAATTAGAGGCGTAAACATTGCATTTTCCAACAATTAGGCTCGAAAACGGCCTGCCGGGGGTCCGGAACGCGAACAATCCCTCAAAAAAATCGGGAACCGGCACGAGCACTTCACTGGGGGGTAGAACAACTTGTAGGAACTGACGGTTCACTTATATGACTCCCGGTTACAGAATTAGAGGTGTAAACATTGGACTTTTAAATACTTAGGCTCGAAAACGGCCCACCGGGGGTCCGGAACGCGATCCATACCCCAGAAAAATCGGGAACTGGCACGAGCACCTTGTTGTAGGGTAGACTAACTTGTAGGAATGACGGTTCGGTAAAAGGACTCCCGGTTAGAGAATTAGAAGCGAAAATCGACGATTTTCCAACACTTAGGCTCGAAAACGGCCCGCCGGGGGTCCGGAACGGGAACCGGCCCCCGGAAAAATCGGGAACCAGCACGAGCACCTCGATCGAGGGTAGAGTGACTTATAGGAACGACGGCTCGCTGATATGACTGCTGGCTAGGGAATTAGAGGTGTAAACATTGGATTTTCCAACACTTAGGCTCCAAAACGGCCCACCAGGGGTCCGGAACGGGAACCGACCCACGGAAAAATCGGGAACCGGCACGAGCACCTCGCTGGGGGGGTAGAGTGACTTGTAGGAACTGACGGTTCGCTGATAGGACTCCCGGTTAGAGAATTAGAAGCGAAAATCAACGATTTCCCAACACTTATGCTCAAAAACGGCCCGCCGGGGGTCCGGAACGGGAACCGGCCCCCGGAAAAATCGGGGACCGGCACGAGCACCTCGCTGGGGGGTAGCGTGACTTATACGAACTGACTTTTCACTGAAAGGACTCCCGGTTAGGGAATTAGAAGCGAAAATCGACGATTTTTCAACACCTAGGCTCGAAAACGTCCCACCGGGGTTCCGGAATGGGAACCAGCCCCAGAAAAAATTAGGAACTGGCATGACCACCGCGTTCGAGGGTAGAGTGACTTGTAGGAGCTGACGGTTCGCAGATATGACTCCCGATTAGAGAATTAGGAGCGTAAACATCGAATTTTCCAACACTTAGGCTCGAAAATTATCAGCCGGGGGTCCAAAACGGGAACCGGCCCCCGGAAAAATCGGGAACCGGCACGAGCACCTCGCTCGAGGGTAGAGTGACATGTAGGAACTGACGGTTCGCAGATATGACTCCCGGTTAGAGAATTAAAGGCGTAAACATCGAATTTTCCAACACTTAGGCTCAAAAACGGCCCGCCGGGGGTCCGGAACGCAAACCGGCCCTCGAAAAAATCGGGAACCGGTACGAACACCTCGCTCGAAGGTAGAGTGACTTGTAGGAACTGACGGTTCATAGATATGACTCCCGGTTAGAGAATTGAAGGCGTAAACAGCGGATTTTCCAACACTTAGGCTCAAAAACGGCCCGTCGGGGGTCCGGAACGCGAACCGGCCCCCGGAAAAATCGGGAACTGGCACGAGCACCTCGATGTAGGGTACAGTGACTTCTAAGAACTGACGGTTCGCTAATAGGACTCCCGGTTAGAGAATTAGAAGCGAAAATCGACGATTTTCTAACACTTAGGCTCGAAAACGGCCCGCCGGGAGTCCGGAACGGGAACCGGTCACCGGAGAAATCCGGAACCAGCACGAGCACCTCGCTCGAGGGAAGAGTGACTTGTAGGAACTGATGGTTCGCTGATATGACTCCCGGCTAGAGAATTAGAGGTGTAAACATTGGATTTTCCAACACTTAGGCTCGAAAACGGCCCGCCAGGGGTTCGGAACGAGAACCGGCCCCCGGAAAAATCGGGAACCCGCACGAGTACCTCGCTGGGGGGTAGAGTGACTTGTAGGAATTGACGGTTCGCTGATAGGACTCTCGATTAGAGAATTAGAAGCGAAAATCGACGATTTTCCAACACTTATGCTCGAAAACGGCCCGCCGGGGGTCCGGAACGGGAACCGGCCCCCGGAAAAATCGGGAACTGGCACGAGCACCTCGCTGGGGGGTAGAGTGACTAGTAGGAACTGACGGTTAGCAGATATGACTCACGGTTAGAGAATTAGGGGCCTATACATTGGATTTTCCAACACTTAGGCTCGAAAACGTCCCGCTGGGGCTCCGGAATGGAAACCGGCCCTAGAAAAAATCGGGAACCAGCATGAGCACCTCGCTCGAGGGTAGAGTGACTTGTAGGAACTGACGGTTCGCAGATATGACTCCCGATTAGAGAATTAGGGGCGTAAACATCGGATATTCCAACACTTAGGCTCGAAAACGGCCCGCCGGGGGTCCGGAACGGGAACCGGCACCCGGAAAAATTGGGAACCGGCACGAGTACCTTGCTCGAGGGTAGAGTGACTTGTAGGAACTGACGGTTCGCTGATATGACTCCCGGTTAGAGAATTAAAGGCGTAAACATCGGAATTTCCAACACTTAGGCTCGAAAACGGCCCACCGGGGGTCCGGAACGCGAACCGGCCCCCGGAAAAATTGGGAACCGGTACGAGCACCTCGCTTGAGGGTAGAGTAACTTGTAGGAACTGACGGTTCGCTGATATGACTTCCGGTTAAAGAATTAGAGGCGTAAACATTGGATTTTCCAACACTTAGGCTCGAAAAGGGCCCGCTGGAGGTCCGGAATGCGAACCATTCCCCGGAAAAATCAAGAACCGGCATGAGCACCTCGCTGGGACGTAGAGCGACTTGTAGGAACTGACGGTTCACTGATATGACTCCCGGTTAGAGAATTAGAGGCGTAAACATTGGATTTTCCAACACTTTGGCTCGAAAACGGCCCGCCGGGGGTTCGGAACGCGAACCAGCCCCCGAAAAAATTGGGAACCGGTACGAGTACCTCGTTGTAGGGTAGAGTGACTTGTAGGAACTGACGGTTCGCTAAAAGGAGTCCCGGTTAGAGAATTAGAAGTGAAAATCGACGATTTTCCAACACTTAGGCTCGAAAACGGCCCGCCGAGGTCCGGAACAGGACCCGGCCCCCAGAAAAATCGGGAACTAGCACGAGCACCTCGCTCGAGGGTAGAGTGACTTGTAGGAACTGACGGTTCACTGATATGACTCCCTGCTAGAGAATTAGAGGTGTAAAGATTGGATTTTCCAACACTTTGGCTCGAAAACGGCCCGCCGGGGGTTCGGAACGCGAACCAGCCCCCGAAAAAATTGGGAACCGGTACGAGTACCTCGTTGTAGGGTAGAGTGACTTGTAGGAACTGACGGTTCGCTAAAAGGAGTCCCGGTTAGAGAATTAGAAGTGAAAATCGACGATTTTCCAACACTTAGGCTCGAAAACGGCCCGCCGAGGTCCGGAACAGGACCCGGCCCCCAGAAAAATCGGGAACTAGCACGAGCACCTCGCTCGAGGGTAGAGTGACTTGTAGGAACTGACGGTTCACTGATATGACTCCCTGCTAGAGAATTAGAGGTGTAAAGATTGGATTTTCCAACACTTAGGCTCGAAAACGGCCCACCAGGGGTCCGGAATGGGAACCGACCCCCAGAAAAATCAAAAACCGGCACGAGCACCTCGTTGGGGGATAGAGTGACTTGTAGGAACTGACGGTTCGCTGATAGGACTCCCGGTTAGAGAATTAGAGTCGAAAATCGACGATTTTCCAACACTTATTCTCGAAAACGGTCCGCCGGGGGTCCGGAACGAGAACCGGCATCTGGAAAAATCGGGAACCGGCAGGAGCACCTCGCTGGGGGGTAGAGTGACTTGTAAGAACTGACGGTTCGCTGATAGGACTCCCGGTTAGAGAATTAGAAGAGAAAATCGACGATTTTTCAACACTTAGGCTCGAAAACATCCCGCCGGGGCTCCAGAACGGGAACCGGCCGCAGAAAAAATCGGGAACCGGCATGAGCACCTAGCTCGAGGGTAGAGTGATTTGTAGGAATTGACGGTTCGCAGATCTGACTCCCGATTAGAGAATTAGGGGCCTAAACATCGGATTTTCCAACACTTAGGCTCGAAAACGGCCCGCCGGGGTCTGGAACGGGAACCGGGCTCCAGAAAAATCGGGAACCGGCACGAGCACCTCACTCGAGGGTAAAGTGACTTGTAGGAACTTACGGTTCGCTGATATGACTCCCGGTTAGAGAATTAGAGGCATAAACATCGGATTTTCCAACACTTAGGCTCAAAAACGGCCAGCCGGGGGTCCGGAACACGAACCGGCCCCCAGAAAAATTGGGAACTGGCATGAGTACCTCGTTTGAGGGTAGAGTGACTTGTAGGAACTGACGGTTCACTGATATGACTCCCGGTTAGAGAATTAGAGGCGTAAATATTGGATTTTCCAACAGTTAGGCTCGAAAACGGCCCACCGGAGGTCCGGAACACGAACCGGCCCCCAGAAAAATCGGGAACCGTACGAGCACCTCGCTCGAGGGTAGGGTGACTTCTAGGAACTGACGGTTCGCTGATAGGACTCCCGGTTAGAGAATTAGAAGCGAAAATTGACGATTTTCCAACACTTAGGCTCGAAAACGGCCCGCCGAGGGTCCGGAACGGGAATCGGCCCTCGTGAAAACCGGAAACTGGCACGAACACCTCACTCGAGGGTAGAGTGACTTGTAGGAATTGACGGTTCGCTGATATGACTCCCGGTTAGAGAATTAGAGGCGTAAACATTTGATTTTCCAACACTTAGGCTCAAAAACGGCCCGCTGGGGGTCCAGAAAGGGAACCGCCCCCGGAAAAATCGAAAACCGGCACGAGCACTTCGCTCGAGTCGAAATCAACTTGCAGGAACTGACGGCCCGTAAATCGGACTCCCGGTTAACGAGTTAGACCTAAAAACGTTGGAGTCTTAGCACTTAGTCTTGAAAATAGGCCGTTGGAGGTTGAAAACGGGAATGGGCAATCAAACAGTCCTGAAACCGGCACGGGTACCTTGTTCAAGGCCAAAGTAACTTGTTGGGATTTATGGTTAGTGAATAAGACTTCTGGTTATCGAATTAGACACAAAAACCGCCCGATTCTCAATACTTAGGCTGGAAAATAGGCCGCCGAAAAACTTAGGAAAACATATATATATATATATATATATATATACATGTTTATCTTTCATTTTTAGTTTCAGTCGTTGAAAAGATTCTAATGTTATTGTTTTTTTTTCATTGCAGATTGATTAACGCTTTACGGTCGGTTGCAGACTTTTGAGGGTGTTTTATTCTTGTTTGTTTGTTTGATATGTATATTGAATATTTATTTTGGACTGTATCATTGTTGATTATAATATTTGGTTAATGAAATGAATGATTAGATGAAAAATGGCGATGATTGTTTGTTAATTTAGCACCTTTTGTTTTAATGCATTTTTTATATTGAATATAGGTAGATGAACAGGTTTACTTCTGATACAGGTGTATAAAAAGCTTTACAGGAAAATTATATTACAAAAACGAATATGGTATTTAGCACATTTTGTTTTAATGAATTTTTTATATTGAATATAGGTAGATGAACAAGTTTACTTCTGATACAGGTGTAGAAAGAGCTTTACAGGAAAATAATATTAAAAAAACGAATATGGTATTTTAAATAAAAAATAAAATCACCTTTACCGACGAAAATAAAACGTCGGTAAAGGTTTTTTAATTTTTTAGTTTTCCTTTTTATTTTACCGACGACAATAAAACGTCGGTAAAAGTGGTTTTTATTTTTTTTATTTTCCCTTTTATTTTACCGACGAAAATAAAAAGTCGTTAAAAGTTTTTGTAATTCTTTTTATTTTTCCTTTTTATTTTACCGACGAAAATAAACGTCGGTAAAATTCATTTTATTTTTTGTTTATTTGTTCTTTTTGTTACCGACGTTTTATTTTCGTCGGTAAAAGTTCCACAATTTTTTATTTTTTCATTTGCCGACGAAAATAATCGTCGGTAAAAGTATTTATTAAATTTTTAGAAAATTAAAATAATATTACCAATGTTTTTAAAAAGTCGGTAACATTCAAATAATCGTCGGTAATTGTTGCCGACGAAAAAATATTTCGTCGGTAAATACTTTTGCTGACGCCTTCTTACCGACGTCTAGGCGACGAAATGATTTTCATCGGTAAAGATCTTTACCGACGTTTTATTGACTTTTGGCAACGAAAAATTTCGTCGCTAAAAGTGCAGTTTGTTGTAGTGAACCCTGACCCCATGCAACACGTTCCTAACTCAAGAATCACGCGAAAACCATTTGAAAAAAAAAAAAAAAAAAACCATATCTCAGAAATGCAATTTAAAATAAAATACTAAACCATAATGCCCTGACATGCCTTGGAATCACCCGGCATGCATTTTCATCGAAATATACGCTATTGATTGCACTAAATATGGTTTACTGTCGGAAATCGCTCAGAATCCCACGAGATTTACTTCTTAAGCCCCAATTTGCGTGAAACTCGTTTTAAAGGAAAAAAAGTATCCTAAGATTTTCTAGAGCTCGTCTTTAAATCGCGAATTGCGTGAAACACGGTTTAAAGTTAACAGTTTCTAGAGCCGCATAGAATGTGATTTAATATGATCAAATTCCTTCAATCTTGTCGGATGTTATCATTTGTAGGATTCCTAAATCATACGAGTCATTTCTCGTTAAGTGAGCCCTGGACAGGACTTTTATATTCGGCGTCATCTATCATTCTGATACCTCTTTTTTAAAATCCAAACCACTCAAAGTCATTGCTTCTATTTTCCTTTCAATGAAATAAATTTCGTTCAAACGAGATTCATACTAACCATCAGATTGTAACACATGATTAAGTTGAAATAAACCAAACGTCAAATCAGATTATACAAACCATTAATCTGATGAATGAAAAAAATAACTATATCATGAATAAAATTTTCCATTCTTAGGCCAATGTGGCAAAAGACTTTGCTGTCATTTAAGATGAGCAGGCCCATTGATAGATTTCTAATGATAGCAAAAGCAAAAGAATTCAAAGTACAACCATGGACCACAATTCATATTTGTAACTGTAACATGATCAGCCTCGTCATTCAGTCAAAGTCGATGATGACCATGGAACACAAAGCGGGAAGAAAAACAAAGAACAAAGCAAGACCGTACAGTTGCGGCAGTCTGGTAAAAGCTCGCGTGCGCCTGCGAGCTGACATCCACTCGCCCACCACAATCAAAACCCTCGACTCAGGCCTGAAATGACGAAGTCACCCTTACATCTTTCTACATGCCAATGACGACATGTGTGATGAATTTTATAATAAAATAGGCACAAATGGTCTCTCACACTTGGCAAAATCTGCACAGTAGGCCGCCACTTTTTAACATTAATGTAAGCCACTTAATTCTTATATCATTCAACTATATAAATATGAATGCTTTTTTGAAATAAGACTTACTTCAATCAATGGGAAAACTATCATTAGATTGACTACTATCGAAATATGTATTAGTTGAGTCCGGCTGAGGAAATAACATTTGTATATGTAATTGTAAGTGCACAAAAACTCACAGACCCGGGGAGAGTGATTTTGAGGCCCACTGGAGGAGGAAGGAGAGTGTAGCTCCTCGATGATGATAGAAAAACCGTTGCCTCGAGCCTGAAAGGGGAAAAAGAAGGTCAGAGAACCCTGGCTTGGGCAGTGCAGGGCTCTCCGATGCCTTTGTTAGTTGCACTTATAGGACTAAGTAGAGGTAGGAGATGGAGTTTGAGAGAAGATGGTATACCAGTGAGTGTGGTGTTCGTTGGCCATCATCTTCTGGAGCTGTTGCTGTGTATACATAGAGGAAGAGAGGAGACAAGAGGGAGGCTCTGTCAGAGCCTGATCCCATCACAGTCCACTCTGCAGTCCCATCGGGCCTGACTTCTGGGCCCAGTCCCATCAGGCTATTTTGAGCCATGCACTTGGCAGGGGTGGATATGGGGGAGAAAATATCCCCACACAAAGCCCCCCAGCTTTGAACTTCTTAGGGTGCTCCAACCCCTTGGAAGTTTGAAAGCTAAATAGCCTGACGTTGTATCAAAGCTTGGTGCTATCGCCGAGCTTGATTTTGTCGACGCTAGTGCCATCACCGAGCGTGATTTTTTCGAAGCTGGGACATAATTGGCTGGTACTTTTACCGGAGCCAGTGTAATCTGGTGTTAGCGATCTGGTGCAGGACCGAGACGCTTTATGCCGAGATGAGGGACGTAACTGGCCGGTACTGTTACCGGAGCCAGTGTAGTCTGTCGCCGTGTAGGCGGAATCTGGCGCATAGCCGAGATGAGGGTCGTAACTGGCCGGTACTGTTACCGGAGCCAGTGTAGTCTGTGGCCAGCGATCTGGTACTATTACCGAGATGCGCGTATGCTGAGGGACGTAACTGGCTGGTACTGTTACCAAAGCCAGTGTACTTTTTTTTTCTCGAGGCTGGTGGCATCACCGAGCCTGCTTTTGTGATTTTATCTGAAAGGGCGAATGTTACTGCTGCCAAGCGGGGGAAGGCACTGCTGCCAAGCTGGAGAGGACCGAGTCATGCTCGCCCAGCTGGTACTGTTACCGAAGCTGGTGGCCTCGGTGCACTGCTGCCGAACTGGAGAGTGTTACTTCTACCGAGCTGGAGAGTAGCATTGCAGCCGAGATATACGTTTGGTATAAGGTTGTGGCCGATGTGGACTTTTTTGGATGCATGTGTGACAAGTGTAAAACATTGGAACTCAATGATGTCAGGGGGGTGGATAGTAGGATCACCAATTTTGGTGGTCAGTAGGATTACCAAACCCATGATGTGATGTTAGAAAAAACCCATGGACCAAATCCCAACGCCCCCCAATTGCATTAATCTCCCAGCTCAAACCTGTCTTTCAATACCCATCCAAATCTCCTTCCAGAAATCCACTTGGACCAATGAAAAATGGCAAGAATCCTGAAAGATCCATTTGTTCATGATAATGATGGTGACATTTGAAACCCCACCATTGAAAGATTGGAAGAATGGCTCGGATGACACTCCATTGTCAAAGTAAGCTCTTCTCCATTTCTTTTCAAAACCGCCCCCTGCTCCTCGCCTGCGCTCCGGAGAGCTCCGACGATGTTATCCACCAGCTCGTCGCCGATCTCGAGTCATCCTCCATTGACTTGCAGCGCCAGGCTGCGATGCAGATCCATCTTTTGCCAAGAACAAGGAGAACCGCGTCAAAATCGCCCACGCTGGCGCCGTGAAGCCACTGGTGGATCTGATCGCGGATCTCGGTCTGGCATGGTGGACGCGGGCTCGTCGTCGATGTTGACACCAAAAAAGTCAATATGTCTCCTCAACATCAAGAAGCCTCCTGAAGCTGCATCCTGCTAAAAATAGGCAAGGCTACTTCAAGCATCAGATTTTGTCAGAATCAGACAGAAACTGAGAAATCATTCAGGACAGCTAAAAGAGGGGTACACCTGAGGTTTCGGGTCATTCCGACAACGTTTGGCCCAACTTCACCGCTCCAACAGCTAAACAGGCGCTCCCGGCGGCAAAATCATCAAAGACACCAAAACTTTGATCAAAGCCTACGGATGACTCCAGAATGTCTTCAAAGGGCTCCATGCCAAATTTCAAGTCAAACCGACAACGTTTGACCCCCCATCAATGCTCGAGCAGTAAAATCAAGCCTCCCGGCGGCGGGAACCACCAAAGTCATCACTCATCAAAATACATGTGTGGCTTCAACATGCTTCCAAAAGGCTGCACGTCAAATTTCAGGTCATTCCGACAACGTTTGACCAGGTTTCGATGCTCCGAGAGAAAATCAAGCCTACCTGCGGCGAAACAACCCGGGACCATGACATCCAAAACAGAGCCCATGGAACGTCTCAAAACGACTCCAATAGGCTCCTCGTCAAATTTCAGGTCAATCGGACATCATTTGACCACATATCAAAGCTCGGCATTTCTCCTGCAGCAAAATCAAGTGAAGCATCGATGGGACCCCAAACGGCTTCAAAACTCAAATAAAAGCCCATGGTTGGTCCTATCCACTTCTCAAGAAGCTTCACCTCAATTTTCAGGTCATTCCGACATCGTTTGACCTAGTTTCGACGCTTGACGGAAATCTGGCTACAGAGTCTTCGGCTTTCCCGAAAACTAGGAAACTTTGTGCTCCGATTTCGCGAGGGTTCTCGTCGAGATTTCTCCAAGAAAATCAAGTCAATAATTGAGGAAAAATGTCAAGAAAAATACAGAAGAAAAAAGGAACGAAAAAGACGAAAAAACGGCCGAAAACGACGCCCGGCGACCAAACGGGCCGAAGCCCTATGGTCGCCGGCGACCTTGGCCCAAGGTCGCCGGCGACCCTGGAAATCCGGGTCGCCGGATTTTGCTCCAAATCGTCCGATTTCCGATTCTTTTCGCGTTTCGGGTGTTCTGGCCTCTGTGATTTTCTGAAAATCCAATGTTTAGTGCTTCAAAACCACTGATCTTCGTCGACATCTCGGATTCGCCGTCAAAAGCATGAAATCATCACCGATCGCCTCAAGATCGCCAACCGGCTGACCAAGAAAGTGCACTTTCTGTCCGACCGATCGTGAAATCGACAAGATAGTCGTCACCGGCCCGCCAACATCAATCAATGTCTGAAATTGCATCGCAATCCGACATCAAATAATGCGTGGATCCACCCGTGATGATCGCAAGAAGAATCTCAAAAGGCGCAGCACAGCCCGCGACTCTTCACATGCCTTGGCAACCACTTAATGTCGTTAATTGACCCATTAAAGCAGTCATTAACTCATTATTTTGGACGGCCCAATCAGAACCAAGCATTTGGGAGTTACAAATCCAAGTAATCATGGCATTAAACCCATGAAACTCCCAGCATCATGAAGCATAAAGGTGATTAAATGCCCACTACCTTCATCGGCCAAATACAAGCCTTGAAAAAGGAGTTACAAAATCGATTTATAACTCCTCATCAATTCTTTCATCATGGCCATCAATGCCAATAAACACCTCATGGCTACCAAAAGCCTATAAAAGGAGGTCCATTCCAAGAAGAAAGCATGACGAAAATAGATCCCAAGTGCAAGCTCTGAAAATTCAGAAAATCCAAGAGAGAGACGAAGTTCTGCTACTTTACTCCCGGAAGCACCACAAGGTGATCAACGTCCCTTGGGGGGCCACCCCCCCCCCCCCCCCCCCCCCCCCACCTCCCCCAAGGTCACCTTCTTCTCCAACAGGGCCTAAACGCGGCTTTTCAGCCCGTTTACTTGGTTTTTCATTGGATATAGGACATTCTCTTGGTCCTTGTCCTTTAAAAAACTGAGGTTAGGAGCCAAGCCAAAGAATCAAAGCATCACATGTTCTCATTTGAAGGACGATGGCGAAGCCCATACATGACTTGCGACCGTCGATCTCAACGTGTCCCCACAATCTCCTGAGAAGTTAGATCCCTTTTCTTCCTTTTCTATTGTAGTTTGTATTTTTTAAAGAGGCAAAAAGAAATCAAAATTCTTGTCTTTCATATTTGATGAGTTTTGTAAAAACGCCTTTCACGGCAAACAAACAAAAACGCCTCTTACGGCATTCTAAAAACTTGTCTCTTTTCTTAATATTTATGCAATTTGAAAAGTTAGAAAAAAGGAATGATTTCCTTTCCACTTGTGAAGGTGAATCTCCGGATTATCACTATTCCAAATTCCAAGTAGAAAGTAAATCTGGCATACCCGTACAAAAATGTTGATGCCCGAGATCTTCCCTCCTCCGCCGAGACCCAGGTCAGCCCCCGGGGTGCGGAGGGAGAGGACGGAAGATTCCCCTTTTTTTTTCGGGTTCATCAAGTTGGCACACTGATGGAACGCGCTCCGAGGCGCCGTGGGGCGGCTACCGGGGTCGGCGGAACGTGGGAGTCCGTCGGGTCCGGCCCTTTCGCGCCCTGGCGGGCCTGAAGCGTGCATCAACATTTCTTTTGTGTGGGTGTGCCAGATTTTCTATTTTACTTGGAATTGCAAGTGGTAATCCGGAGATCAACCTTCGCAAGTAAAAAGGAAATCAACTTCTTTCAAGTTTTCCATTGCACAAATATTTAAGAAAAGAGACATTTTCTTGGTTTACCGTGAAAGGCGATTTTGTTTGGCATTTATAGCCGATTTTGGCGTTTATAGCCGATTTACAATTCTCATCAATAATGAAAGACAAGAGTTGTGATTTTTGTCTCTTTTAGAAAAATACAAACTACAATGAAAAGCAAGAAAAGGAGGATCTAACTTCTCAGGAGATTGTGGGGGACTCGTTCAGATTGACGGTCGCAAGCCATGTGTGGGCTTCGCCATCATCCATGCAGATGAGAACAGAGGATGCTCTTGATTCGCTTGGCTTGGCTATAACCTCAGATTTTTAGAGGACAAAGACCAAGAGAAGGTCCTATGTCCAATAAAAAGCTAAGTAGACGGGCTGAAAAGCCACGTCTAAGCCATTAGAGGCAGCGGGAGAAGGCAAGGACCTTGGGGGGGGGGGGGGGGGGTGCCCCCCAAGGGACTTTTGTCACCTTGTAGTGGTGGCCGGTGCAGAACTTCAGCAGAGTTTTTCTCTCTTTTTTCTTTCTCTGGATACGAGCTCTAGATTCTTTCCGATCGATCGATCTCGATTTTCTGATTCTTTTCCCCGCTTCTTCTAATTTCAATGGAATGCTCTCCTATTTATAGGCTTTTGATAGCCATTTAGGAGGGTTTATGAGCCTTAATTGCTTTAATGAGAGGAGTTACAAGATTTATTTCTTGATTTTGTAACTCCTTTTTCCTTGAATCTGATTGGCCGATGGAGATTAAGGGCTTTTAATCACCTTAATTACCATAATGGGAGGAGTTTCATGGGTTAAATGCCATGAATCAATTGACTTGTAACTCCCAAATGCTTGCTTCTGATTGGGCCGTCCAAAGAAATGAATTAATGACTGCAATAAAGCTAGTCAATTAACCACATTAATTGGTCGCCGAGCAGTCGAAGAGTCGCGGGCCATGCCGTGTCTTCTGGAATTCTTCTGGCGATGATCATCGATGGATCTACATGCTGATCGACATCGGATGAACATGTAACTTCAGACATTGATAGCTAAGAACGGGCCGGTGACATCTGTCTTGTCGATTTCACGATCGGTCGGACAGAAAGTGCACTTTCTTGGTCAGCCGGTTGGCGATCTTGGAGCGATCACTGATGATTTTATGCTTTTGGAGGTTGACCCGTGATTTTGACGGATGTCGTCGGATATGAGTCAATTTCAAGCACTAAAAATCACATTTTCAGGAAA
The DNA here is from genome assembly GCA_028538565.1 of Umbellularia californica. Lineage (NCBI taxonomy): Eukaryota > Viridiplantae > Streptophyta > Magnoliopsida > Laurales > Lauraceae > Umbellularia > Umbellularia californica. Next base: position 70,078,090 of record JAPQWN010000002.1, on the reverse strand, counting down.
CCACAGGGGCCAAGGTGCGCGAAACGCGAAAAAGGACGGAAAAACGGGTCACCAGCGGAAAATCCGGTGACCCGGACTTCCATGGTCGCCGGCGACCATGGGCCATGGTCGCAGGGGCCTGCGACCTTGGGGGAATTTTTCCCTTCGGAGCCCGTTTTGCGGTCGTTTTGAGGTCTTTTTCGTCGCCGTTTTCTTCTGTATTTTTCTTGACATTTCTTCTCATTTATTGGCTTGATTTCCCTGTAGAAAACCTGATGAGAATCCTTGCATTTTTAGAGTGCAAAGTTTCCAATTTTCCGGGAAAGCCGAAGACTTTGTCGCGTAGAGCTGCTGATTTTCCGCCAGAAGTTGAAACTTGGTCAAACGATGTCGGAATGACCTGAAATTTGAGGTGAAGCCTCCTGAGTAATAAATAAGACCAACCATAGGCTTTTGTTTGAGTTTTGAAGCCGTTTGGGGTCCCGTCGATGCTTCACTTGATTTTACTGCGGGGAAAATGCCGAGCTTTGATATGTGGCCAAACGATGTCCGATTGACCTGAAATTTGACGGGGAGCCTATTGGAGTCATTTTGAGACGTTCCATGGGCTCCGTTTTGGATATCATGGTCCCGGGTTGCTCCGCCGCCGGTAGGCTTGATTTTCTCTCGGAGCATCGAAACCTGGTCAAACGTTGTCAGAATGACCTGAAATTTGACGTGCAGCCTTTTGGAAGCATGTTGAAGCCACTCATGCACTTGGTTTGATGAGCGAAGGCTTCGGTGGTTCCCGCCGCCGGGAGGCTTGATTTTGCTGCTCGAGCATTGATGGAGGGTCAAATGTTGTCGGTTTGACTTGAAATTTGGCATGGAGCCCTTTTGAGACATGCTGGAGTCATCTGTAGGCTCTGATCGAAGTTTTGACGTCTCCGATGATGTCGCCGCCGAGAGCTCCTGTTTAGCTGTCGGAGAAGTGAAGTTAGGCCAAATGTTGTCGAAATGGCCCGAAACTTCATGTGTACTCTTCTCTTGGCTATCTTGAAGGATCTTGCAGTTTTTGTTTGATTCTGACAAGATTTGATTTTTTGGAGAAGTTGCATTGCCTATTTATGGCAGGTTGCGACTTCATGCAGCTTTCTTGATGTTGAAGAGGCAAAGTGACATTTTTGGTGTCAACACACACCCGGTGGGACACGTTGACTTAAGAACGTGATGCTTTGATCCCTTGGCTCCTTTCTAGTTGATGGCCTATGTTGCATCTTGCATCTAAAAAAAAAAAAAAACATGAGATGAGATTTCAATTGTTCTTTCTCACTTTAAAAAAAAATCTGATCTCTTTTTCTTAAAAACTCAATTTTGAGAAACTTTGATCCTTCCCTCTCCAAACTTGATAGCTCACAGAAATGTTCGCAGCTATCGTTCATATCAGGTATTGGGCCATCTTTTCTCTTTGATGAGTTCAATTGGGATTTCAAAAAAAAAACTTCATTTCAAATTCTTTTTAAAAAAAATTCATCTCTCTTTCTCAAGATTCAACTTTGAGAAATTTTGATCCTCTCCTCTTTGAACTTGATAGCTCACGGAAATGTTCGCAGCTATCGTTCATATCGGGGATTGGGCCATCTTTTCTCTTTGATGAGTTCAACTGGGATTTCAAAAAAAAAAAATAAATTATAAATTCAAAAAAATTTTAGCTTTCTCTCTTTTGCATTTAAATTTGAGAAACCTTGGTTCATTCCCTTCGAATTTAGCGCTCGCAGAAATGTTGAGCCTTTGTTCGGATTGGAACACCATTCGTTCTCTTTAATGAGTTTATAAAAAACCTTTCAAAAAAAAAAAAAGGGATTTAAAAAAAAAAACATTAAGGTTCCACCAGTTGCGTTCTTTGACCAAAGTGGATGTAAGAAAAGCCTTGTCCAGAGTGTAGAGACAGCTAGACTGTTCGAGGCAAGGGTCCTCCAAACGGGTTCATTAAGTAATCCTACCCTTACCTGGGGGCTGATCTATCTACTAAGGTTTCATAAGATCGAATTGGAAATCTATGTGCACCTTTCAAAAAAAATTCTCTAAAAAAAAATCTTTTAAAAGAAACAAGAAAAAAAAAAACTTCTGTCACTTTGAATTCAGAGTTGAGAAATCTTGGTCCTTTCCCTTTCGGATTTAGCGCTCGCAGAAATGTTGAGCCTTGTTCGGAATGGAACACCATTTGCTCTCTTCGATGAATTCAATCTTGACCTTTCAAAAAAAAAACTTTTGTCACTTTTGAATTCAGAGTTGAGAAATCTTGGTTCTTTCCCTTTCGGATTTAGCGCTCGCAGAAATGTTGAGCCTTGTTCGGAATGGAACACCATTTGCTCTCTTCGATGAATTCAATCTTGACCTTTCAAAAAAAAAAAAACTTCCGTCACGTCTGGATTCACATCCGAGAAATTATGGTTCCTTCCCTTCTGAATTTAGCGCTCGCAGAAATGTTGAGCCTTTGTTCGGATTGGAATACCATTTGCTCTCCTTTATGAATCCAAATTTGACCTTTCAAAAAAATCCCATCTCGTGTCCTTCCCAAGGATGCGATTTGCAACATTTGTGCCTAGCGGTGCTAGTACACCCTTTTGGGTCTACTGTATTCGCAACCGACACATTTGTATCTCCAACCTTAGATCATTTTACCTCGAGTGAGCCTTGCTTCTCGGTAATTTGAATTAAGGTCTACAATTGCTTCTAGCAGTCACCGGAACGCTCACTCTGAGCCTACCATACTTGCATTTTAGAACAATTGTATCCTCTATGGCTTTTTACCTTCTTCATCGTCCTTGGGATGGGCCATGTCCCCTCAAGTGATTTGAAAAGACAAAACCATAGTTGTTCTCCATTTACGATCACCATATTCTTGTGATTACTAATGGATTTGGTCTTGTTTCAGAAGTTTTCCAAAACTAACAATGGCAGCTTCATTGACCATTACTTTCGATGAGAACAAGTACCAGCTTATGCTGCAAGACAAACAAAACAAGCATAAGCGCCCTGCCAGTTGCCGAAGCATCATCTCCCTCGACAACTCTCCAAACACCGGGTCAACTTCAACTCCCCGGACCATCGTCTTCGGATCGCTGGGACCATTCTCACTTCCCGCAGAAGACACTGTACCTGCCAAGAAGCAGAAAATCGCCCCGCAACGTGTCACTAAAATGGCACCAAGGGCGAACACCAAGAAGCCTGAAGCCCGTGGCGTTCCCACGAAGCCTCAACCCACAAGAAACCAGGTTTACACCAAAACTTGGTCCCCGAGATCTTCGCCAAAGCAACGGAGATCCCAAACATCTGCAAAGCCAGCATACCTGGCCCCTCTCAAGGAGAATCAGTTCTACCCTCTCTCTTACATGAAAGAGGAGAAACCTACCCTCCACCCAAAAAGTAAACAAAATCATCATGAGCCGGCTTGCTCCTACAAACCTAAAATCAAATCCTACATCGTTAGGCCTATGCAAAAACATGCTGAAGCCTGCACTCCCGCGAGTCGACCCTTCATCTCAACAGGGGCCGAGCTCGCAAAATTCAAATCTTCACTACGACAGACAAAGGACCGCGTCCAGATTCTGTCCTTGCCAAACTTCAAAGAAGACAAACTCGGCTGCTGCGCACAAGGGACTACATCCTTCATCGCCAGAGCCCAGCCAGAACTGACTGAAGCTCAAATTGCTAGTCGTATGCGTCGCCGCACTGCATATCGACAAAAGAGACTCGAGAAACAAAGAACCCAGCGTTCTACTCTCCACGTCACACTATTGATGCCCGTTTTTCGATCTTTTTCGCGTTTCGAGCATTCCTGCCTCTGTGATTTTCTGAAAATCCAATGTTTGATGCTTGAAAACGACTAATCTTCACCGACATCTCGGATCCGCCGTCAAAAGCATGAAATCATCACCGATCGCTCCAAGATTGCCAACCGGCTGACCAAGAAAGTACACTTTCTGTCCGACCGATCGTGAAATCGACAAGACAGATGTCACCGGCCCACCAACATCAATCAATGTCTGAAATTGCATCGCAATCCGACATCAAGCAATGTGTGGATCCACCTGTGATAATCACAAGAAGATTCTCAAAAGACGCGGCGCGGCCCGCGACTCTTCACATGCCTTGGCGACCACTTAATGACGTTAATTGACCCGTTTATGACAACTTAATGCGGTCATTAACTCATTATTTTGGACGGCCCAATCAGATTCAAGCATTTGGGAGTTACAAATCCAAGCAATCATGGCATTTAACCCATAAAACTCCTTAAATGCCCACTACCTTCATCGGCCAATCACAAGCCATGAAAACGGAGTTACAAAATCAACTTGTAACTCCTCATCAATTCTCTCATCATGGCTATTAATGCCCATAATCACCTCATGGCTACCAAAAGCCTATAAAAGGAGGTGGGTTCCAAGAAGAAAAGAAAGGAATCCCAAGTGCAATCCAGGCTCTGAAAACCCAGAAAATTCAAGAGAGAGACGAAGTCCTGCCACTTTGCTCCCAGAAGCACCACAAGGTGATCAGCATCCCTTGGGGGGCCACGCCCCCCAAGGTCTCCTCCTTTTACAACATGGCCTAAACGCGGCTTTTCAGCCCGTTTACTCGGTTTTTTATTGGATATTGGACCTCCTCTTAGTCCTTGTCCTTTAAAAAACCGGGGTTAGGAGCCAAGCCGAAGAATCGAAGCATCAACCGTTCTCATTTGAAGGATGATGGCGAAGTCCATACATGACCTGCGACCGTCGATCTCAACGTGTCCCCACAATCTCCTGAGAAGTTAGATCCCTTTTCTTCCTTTTCTATTGTAGTTTGTATTTTGTAAAGAGACAAAAAGAAATCACAATTCTTGTCTTTCATATTTGATGAGTTTTGTAAAAATCGCCTTTCACGGCAAAATCGCCTTTTACGGCAAACAAACAAAACACCTCCTACGGCATTATAAAAAAAACAAACTTGTCTCTTTTCTTAATATTTATGCAATTTGAAAAGTTAGAAAAAAGGATTGATTTCCTTTCTACATGTGAAGGTGAATCTCCGAATTATCACCATTCCAAATTCCAAGTAGAAAGTAAATCTGGCATACCCGTACAAAAATGTTGATACCCGCGTTTTCCCTCCTCCGCCGAGACCTAGGTCAGTCCTCGGGGTGCGGAAGGAGAGGACGGGAATTCCGAGGGTCCATCACTAGGTAGTGCCAGACTCCAAGGTTAATGTTTTTCAGTAAACAATCCAATCCTAGATTCGATTCAATTCAATGATTCCCTTCATAACAAGAGAATGGAACAGCAGTGTATTAATTTCACTAGATTGGAGTACAATGCTACCATGAGGGGATTTACAAATCAATTACGATTCTCTCTAGTTTTATCTCAATTCTAAACAACCATTTAGGTGTAACCATCGGTAACCAAATGCACGTGTTATTCACGATGAGTATCACATTTATATATTTAAGGTGTGCATTATAGTCCCCGTAATTAATATCCATGGAGGTTTAGACTCTAATTAGTTAGCTATGAAATTTTTCCTTTATTATCCTCAACTCTTACATTTTCACCTTACCCCATGATTAGTCTTAGTACTAATTTAGGGAGCGTTTATACTCACAAGGAGTATTCCGAGTTTACGCAAAAATCCAAAATCCATTGGAAAATTTTACTAACATTCTTTCCTTTGATTTTCTATACTTAATAGTCCTTAATTATGGTATAGTTAGTTCTAGGACTCATTTATAGTCCATTCCTAATCATAGATAAAGTACCGGCATAAATAATCGTCAATCTCAACCGGAATCAAACTGAGTCCTCCGATCGATCGGACCTTCACTTCCAATCCATTCCAACTTACAAATCAATTAGAAACCTCCTGTTTCCCTCCTCATACACAATCCATTAACAAAACCACACATTTAATCATCCATTAATCATTCCACTCAATCCATAAACAACTCAAAACTCAATAAAAATGTACAAAATCTAAATCCATGGAAATCTCAAGAATTTCTACAATGATTAACACTAACTACAAGCACATGCTTATACTTGCCTCTCTTGAAGGTTAGCTACTCAAAGTCCTCTTTGCTTAGCTTGCTTTTGAAGATGAAAACCCCCAAATGAAACCCTAACTCCATGAAAAGGTGAAAATACACAACCTTTAAACTATTAGTGCTAGAAATCATGTCCAAGCACTCACTATGACTTGTAAACTCATTAAAAGTTACAAGTACTTACTTGTAGTCCAAAGAGAGAAATCTTGTGTTCTCTTTTAAGCTCTATCACTTCAACAATGGAGAAATGGCTTGAGGAAGAAGATGAAGATGAATGTCAACTCTTCAAAACCCCTTTGAATCACTCCAAGCCTCACACTTGATGAAGGAGAATGGAAGAGAAAAGAAGAAGATGAAGGGGATGGCTAGGGTTTGGGTGAAATGAGTTCATTTCCCTCATCTCATTCTAATATATAGTTCTCTCATACCAAAACCCCTTTTTGTTTAGTCTTATTTCATTTTGAGTCAAATGAAACTTCACTTGGTCCATTTGAGGTCAAATGGAATCGCGCCTATTATGAAAGTTAAAGTACTTTTCGAGATACACACGTTGGTATCAAGAGTTTCTGTATTCGACAAAATACGTGAAAACCCGTATTTACAAAAAAGTCCTTAGCCTACCTTGTTTGAGTCTAAACTCATTTTAACCAACTTATTTCCATTCAAATTCATTCCATTATGCTTAATGCATCACTTGAGACTAATTTGCCTCTCTTTGGTCTTTATCCTTCAGTAACCCAATTATTCGTGCTTAATTAGCATTAATCATGACTAGCCTGGGTCAGGGTGTAACACGTGATCCATTTGATATCGTATGCAGAGAAGCACTTTAATAAGATCGAGCAACAGCTTGACCAGGTTCAGCAAGATCTCCAAGCAATGGAGGAAGCAAAAGGGGAAGTCAAACACCAAGAGAAAGCCGCTTCCCAAACTAATGATGCACACCTTAAAGCATTGAATGAATTTCAACAAGAAAATATTCGGGCAGCAGATAAACTATTTACTCTCCCACCGCTTGAATTTAAGCACAATAGCCCCAAGACCGAAAAGTGATGGTTCCTATCAAGCTCATATATTCTAGGCAAAAGGAGAAAAGGGACCATACCCTTATGCCATAAACATTATCTCTCTTAGAATTGACGGTCTTGCTCTCATTCTTGATGACACCCCGCCAAGAAAAAATGATGATATTATTATGGTCTTGAGTCAGCGAGTATATCTCGCTCAACTTCCTAAAAGATGGGATAATGCCTATATGTTCCAAGATTTACCATTATCTCTAGTTGGTAAAGTTCAGAATTGGTGGAATTATCTTTCAGAAGAGCAAGAGAATGATATCATTCCACAAGGCATTATAAAACCATGTCCAACTTTCTTTTGTTTCAGCTTCAGCAACAGCGAATGCCAAAGGAAAAATACCATTGTTACCATCTAGGGCAATTACAGGCAACAATACCCCATTAAATTTACCTTTTAAATGAGAACCATCCAAACCAAGGAATGAACGACAATCATGTATGAAGCCCCTTCATTGATGACTTCAGCAAATATGGTTATATCTATTCGATTAAAAATAAACACCAGGCATTAAATTTTTTTCAAATTTATGGTGGTGAAGTTCATAATCAAAAGGGTAAGAAAATTAAACAGATTCGATCCGATAGAGGGGGTTACACTTCTGAGTTGTTCAAAGAATATCATGCAAGAAAGGGTATCATACAAGAGTATACGATCCTTTACACCCGATAACAAAATGGCATGGTTGAACGTCGAAATCAAACACTTCTAGACATGGTTAGGTATATGATGAGCCACAAGGAACATCCGTTGTATTTGTGGGGAGAGACAATTAATACTACACAATATATATTGAACAAGGTGCCCTCTAAATCTGTGCCCAAGACCTCGTATGAGTTATGGACTGGAGCCAAACCTAAAATGGAGCATATAAAAGTTTGGGGATGCCCCGTACATGTCCTATTACCTCCACAAAAAAGACACAAACTGTAGGAAAAAAGGAGAAAGAATTGCTCGTTTTGTTGGCTACCCAAGTCATTCGAAAGGATATCGTGTGTTTGATCACGGTAATAAACTAATAACGGAATGTCGAGATATGTAATTCCTTGAGAATCCAACGATTAATCCTAGAGATAGACCACGGATGGTGGATTTCTATGAGATCTCTAAAGATAACGATATTTAAGCAAGTGGGGGGTCCGACGTGGTTGACATTGGAAATGTAACCCCTGGCCAGGGCCCACTTGATGAGGAACAACCGGAACCAAGTAGACCCGTTCGGATAAGGAAACATCCGTCATATTTGGATTATTATTGTAGTTTAGTGGAAACCATGGAGGATTTAGAACCAATATCCCACTCTCAAGCAATCAATGGGCATGATGTTGAAAATTGGATGAATGCTATGAGGGAGGAAATTGACTCAATTCATAAGAACCATGTGTGGCAATTAGTCGATCTACCCAAAGGTTGAAAGGCCATCGGTTGTAAATGGGTTCTTAAGAAGAAGTTCAATTCGGATGGTTCCTAGGATAAATACAAAGCACGGTTGGTAGACAAGGGTTTCACATAAGTGGAAGGAATAGATTACGATGAAACTTTCTCCCTAGTCGTGAAATTCCAATCCATTAGGACCTTTATGGCGGTTGTTGCTTATCATGACTTGGAATTGCACCAAATGAATGTAAAAACTACTTTCCTGAATGGCAAATTGGATGAAGAGATTTAAATGAAACAGCCTGAAGGTTTTTTTTATGCAAGGTCATGAGGACAAGGTGTATAAATTACAAAAGGCACTCTATGGACTTAAACAGTCATAGAGGTAGTAGTACAAGAAATTTCACCAGGCCATAAGTGAAATTGGTTTTGTCCCCAATAGTGTTGATATATGTTTCTATGTTAAACGTAGTGGGAGTAATTATTTATATTATTATATGTGGACGACGTCCTGATTGTTGGTGACAATTTGGATGCTGTCAATGGAATCCAACAGCGGTTGAAGTCTAGATTCGAGATGAAGGACATGGGTGAGGCTAAATATGTACTGGGCATAAAGATCACCCGTGATCAGCCGAATCGGTTATTGACTTTGTCACATGAGTCCTATTTAGAAACTGTGTTAAAACGGTTTGATATGAAAATGTGCAACCCAATCGATACTCCCATTAGCAAAAGTGAAAAATTATCCAACAAACAAGAGCCCACGATTGAGAAAGGTAAGGCAATGATGCGGGGCAACCCTTATGCTCAGGTTGTAGGAAGCATTATGTATGCGATATTGTATACGAGACTGGATGTTGCATTCACCGTGGGTCTCGTGAGTAGATTCCTAAGTAACCCTGGACTACCTCATTAATATACGGTTAAGAGGATTCTACGGTACATCAAATGCACCTTGAAGTTGCAACTATGTTACCAAGGTGATGACTTGAAATTGCGTGGTTATTCCAATGCAGATTGGGTAGGTGACTTGACAAAAGAAAGTCAACCACAGGCTATGTGTATACTTTGGGGGGAGGTGCGATCTCTTGGGGTAGCAAGAAACATACCTCAACGGCCATGTCTATAGCAAGGCAGAGTATATAGCATGTAATACGATGATTCAGGACGCTGTCTGGTTAAGAAACTTTTTATGTATATTGATTTAATCAGTGAGGATTAGCTTGTCCTAATGAACGTAGATAGTACGTGTGCCATCTCAATGGTGACTGAGCCAAAATTTAACAACCGATCAAAGCATGTTGAGATAAAATATCATTTTGTTCGGGATAAGGCTGAAAACGAAGAAATTGAAATTTCTTATTTGTCTTCTAAGGAATTGATAACTGATGCTCTCACCAAACTGTTGCCCGCAGAAGAATTCGCGAGGCATGTGATGTGCATGAGACTCAAATACTGTTGATGTACATTGGTACGTTTGATAACCATGGCATTCGTGCCAAGTGGGAGATTGTTGGAAAATTATATGCCCGACTGTCATGGGGACCACTCCAAACCGAGTCCGGCGGTTTGCTGTGGATGAACTTTCAACAAGTATTGATCTGGTTGAGTCAAATAAGGATCAAACTCTTGGTGGCAGAGTTTGGATTCAGTTCAGAATCCCGGTTTGGCAGATTTCCCACGCTTGTCAAGAGATGTGAGATTCCAAAAGAGAGGTAGAGTTGTAACTCCTAGAGATTGCTCTATTTAATGGAGATGTGAAACCCTTGCTTTAGATCATCCAGTAGATCTAAGAGCATTCATAGTGAGTTCGTAGGTCTACCTCACACCGAAACGCACAAGGTTCTCGGCGAGTTTGGTTTCGACACCCATTTCGGACCAGCAAGTTCTTTCATTTGGTTTCTTCACTTAAGAAAAGATGAAGAAAGATTTTCTTTAGTATTATTAAGCGAATCTTCTTAAAAATAAAAAAACAAGAAAAAACATTTTTAGAACACCAAATGGTAGTTTAGACTGCCAATAAATTTTTTTAAAGTCTCACTGCTTTCACTTTCATCAGGCATAATGTAGTAAAACCCCATGATTTCAATGTTTCAACATGGAGCACTTTCAAATAGGCATGTAGTTTCGTAAGCTTTTTACTTTTAGTGCTCCCTTTTTTCTTTTTCCCATGTACCCAGTTTTTTAAGATGCTTCTAAAATGGGCATTTTCATGTGTACCTGTGGGATTTCTGAAATGTGTATTTTTCTATGTATGCATAATCATAAGCTAATGTTGCAGAATGTGAAATAAAATATGAAAGATAGGAGTAGAATCTATCTATGAGCACAAAACCCCTAACTCTAAACACAAATCCATCTATGAGAAAGATAAAAAAAAAAAGTGGCATTAGTAGATGTTTCTTACCCATCTTTCACATTTTCTTCGGATATGAAAGATAGGAGCATGAACGTCTGTTACCTCTTTTTAGTTGGACTATCAGTCAAGACACACCTATAAGTACAAGGATCAAATACATGGGGGTATTTAAGGTTTTCTAAAAAAATAGGCACTTTTTTGTAAAAAAAAAAACCCTCAATATTTAAATCATCAAGTGATTTTATTGATAATTATAATGATGATTTCCTTAGTTTTTCTGATAATATGCAGGAACACCTTGGTTATCTCAAACAATTCGTCCATCTTGTGCAAAAGCATGTAATTGGTCTTTCTGTAAGTAAGGGTAAATTCCAAGTTGATCGAGTTGACATAGAATTCCTAGGAGTTCATCTCAAAGAAGGCAAGATCCATATGCAGCTGCATATCCTCAAGAAAATAAAACGATTTCTTGATCAGCTCACGGATAAACTCTAGTGCCAAAAGCTTTTAGGTTGCTTAAATTATATCTGAGATTATATTCCCAAGCAATACAAGAAAACAAAGCCTATCAGACAAGTGATGAATCTAGAACCTTTCAAGTGGGCAAAGGAAGCTACAACAGCAGTCCATGAATTATAAAATGAAGCTCAAACACTTCCTTCTCTTGAGACTATTTTTCTGGACCTTTTGTTCTTTCCATTGATGCGTCTAAAGATACTTGGACTGCAGTCCTCTTAAAAAAAGGAGAAAACTCAAGAAAAACTGCATTGATATGCTGTGGACAGTTCAAGAAAAACGAACTAAACTATTGGCCTGCTGAGAAAGAAATTCTCACAGCTTTATATGGAGCAGAAAATTTTATCCATATTTAGTTGCTCAAGAATTCATTCTGCAAACAGACTCCACCACTTTGGCTTCCTTCATGAAATGAAAATTAGTTTCATCTCCTAAACTTGAAATATATGCATGGTTGCGGTATTGTCTTTCTCAGTTTCAGTTTACAATTGAAACAATACTAGAAGAGCATCACTTCCTTCCTTATGCACTTACTAGAGAAATAAAAATGTTTAAGGCACAGAAATATGTATGGACAGATTGGGCTATAACCACTCCTCATGATAGACTATTATGGTGCCAAAGGATAAGGCATGTTTATCCTAAACATGCAAGTGCATTACGAGGAGAGTACCCAAATATTGATTGTTTCTACACTTCTTCTGGCAGAATTAGAGTAGCTGTCAATAATCTCAAATGGACTGAATTGGAAATCTTTATTCTCAATTGTCTTATTGCTACATGGGTCCTTAATGATATTCTCTTGTTCAGAAGGCAATTGTATGCAAATCCTATGCCCGGAGAATTTCTTTATGAATCATTAGGATCCAACGATTAGGAACACACCCTCTGTCAGCAATTCCAGTGCATCAACTATATTGATCCCAAAGAGATTTGATATTATCAAGATGATATATTGATAAAGATTGATGCCCTTTGCCAAGCAGCCCACATGCTTTGATAGACTCGAAGCATTATTAAAGAAAGCACGCAGATGCAAATATTGCCTAAAAAAGGTGACATGACTTTGCCAACATCATGAAAAGGCATATCTAAATACTGTGTAGAACTTGGATGGAGATAAACATAAGGGCAAGTTTGGTAAATAAAGATGAATCCTCTAGATAAAAGATTCCTTCATACCCATAGAAGCATGCTATCCTCTTTCGAGGATTTTTGAGGGAAAGAATCAATGCATTCCAAGTTTGAGAAGCACCTAAGAGCAGTCACTCAAGGGTTCTTTGCTTTCGTGGATATGTAAAATTCGATTTGTGCAGGGGGGTGGGGGGGAGGGTTTGGGGGTAGGGACACTAAGGAATCAGTGGAAGAGAGAATTTTTGATGGGTTTGGAGGATTTCGAAAATCCTCACTTTTTCCCTCTTCACCAAACGTGGGTTTTCTTTGGAATTGAGGAAAATCGGAGAGGATTCTTTAATTTGTCTAACATGTAGGCAACTTGATTCACTGCATTTCAATGTCAAAACTTTGAAATCACTATTAAGTCAACTTCACAATATTTACCTAACTTTCGCATTTTTACTCCTAAGAAAAAACTAAATTTAATTATAAAGGTTTCTTTAGAGATCAATTGACTGCTTACTTTCTTTGTAATCTGAATTATTATAGATATTGTACACCGATTGGATTATTGTACCTTGTTTGCCATGATGTAACCAAAATGCTCTATTTATGGAGCTTTCTCGTTGAATGAAGATCATCAAAAGTTTTCATGCACTTGCAAGCTCTTGCAAAGAACTCTCCTTCCATATATATAAGGGGGGCTCTCCTAAGTTGCAACTTATGTTTTCCTAAGCTGAAACAGTGCATGGTTGTCATTATTCTCTACTTTTGGCATGACTGAACTAGAAAATCTAGTTCTTATTAGATTTATCGCTAGGTTAGAGATGATAATTTGAGGCAGTTTACGATCGAGAGGATTTTGTAGCTTTGGATAACATAAGTTGCAGCTTAGGAGAGCCCCCCTCTATATATCGCTAGAAAACTCCCTAAGCATTTTTCACAAAAAAAAAAAAAAAAAAAAAAAAAAAAAAAAAAAAAAAACCACTCTTTTAGCCAATGAAAGTGTGACATGTGTCATCAATGATACACATAATCGATTCTCTCTCCTAAACATTCTCCTGCAAAGGTGGATCTTTTAAGATTCGCTTAAAATACTAACAAATCATTGGCTATTAGATTGGGGCGAAAACTCCCCTTTTGGGACAAGGGATTTTTTGAGAACTTCTTATATGTATATATAAATATATATATATATATATATGAAAATCCTCCAAAATGTCCCTTGTGAAAAAGGGCGTTTTTTCCCTCTTTCACAAATCTAATTAACTAATGCCACATCATTTAACATTTAATATAATGAAAAGGTGTATGAGCTAAGGAAAAAAAATGAAATGAGCTTTTTAAGCCATGAACTTCCAAACGTTTCATTCCACTTTCTTCTTCTTCCCATCTTCACATTTCAAGCTGCCTTTTATGATATCACATCTTTCCCAAGATGTTCCTTCTTCTTCCCCAGTCCTTCTTCCCCTAGGAAGGGTAAGTTGCTTCTTCTTCCCTTGTCTTCCCATCTTCTTCTCACAATGACTTTCCATTTTTCTTTTTTTTCTTTTTTTGTGGCAAATATCTACACTATATATGTACTATCGCGACCCCGGACCAGGTTTAAGGTCCAATCCAGGATCGGGACTAAGTAAGTGACATAAATAAGAGGTATGGTTAGTGCCAAAACGTAAACGGGTTAATTAAGAGAACCCACACTACCCATGCACGTGATTTCCCACAGGTGTCCGCGGTGAGGATTTAACAACAACATGAATATTTGTTTAAGTGCGGAAGCGTGTAGCAAATCAAGCATGTAATTCATTTCCATAATAATAAGACTGATTACGTTTAAGTAACAAGTATCAGAATGAGCAATGATCATAAGCGTAATCCAAAAGTATGGTTAAAGTTTAAACAAAAGATCATTTAGTTACAATTCCCAAAAATAGAAGCCAATAAATGCCAGTATAAACAAAACAATATCCACCAAAATATCAATTAATGACACCCCCAAAATGCTTCGAAACTCGGCAACCGGATGTTTAAATAACATCGTCGGCACGCCACTCAACTAGCTGTTGCGGTTCTCCGACCGCCTCCTCTGGCTCCTCCTCGGGGTAACCGACAACAGGACCTGAGTACCAAAGCAAATGATCAAACACAACGATCTGGCAGGTGGATGAAAAGATATGACCAATCTAAAATAAAAGCAATTACCTTGGAAAACATATAAACATGTTTAAACAATAACTTTCAAGAAGTAACCTAGACATTTATTTAAAAACATATATGCAGTAATAAAACATGTAAGGTAACCAAGGAAATCGGGAACAAGCAAGATGGCATCCACAAGAAGCTAAATCCTCTATCACCAAAGTGACGAGAGTATTGGGCGTTGACCTCGATCACCGGAGTGAGGAGGTGCAACAAAATTTACATATACATATACAATAATATGGGACGGGACCACGGTAGCAAACCGGGTATCAGGAATCACGGTAGTAAACCGGATATCGGGGACCACGGGAGCGAGTCGGGTATCGGGACGGGACCACGGATAATAAACCGGGTATCGGGATCCAAACTGTAGCTGGCGGGACGGGAGGGGACCTCCAAGTCGGTAGATCAGACCGACAAGGTCATCCAAGCTTAGTGGTGCCGACTCATAGGTCATATGCAAGAAATCGGGCATGTGTAAAACACTTATGATGAACTTGTATAAACGGGCGAAACGGGGTGCTCAAGGCACAATTATCTTTTCAATATCGGGTCATGCATATCGGGGCTAGCACAAATGCTACAAATACAGTTCGGTGCTTTCAAGATTGATAAATCAATTCATAAATTTCAGGAATAAAAAGGGGTGCAATAAACTTTCAAAATGTCAGGGCAAGTACCGGGGTTTAAAACTAATTCAAGGTGAATAGGGATCCCGCATGTCAATCTTAATAATAACTTGATACTCTTTGAATTTAGGACATTCCGGGCTCCTTACACACCTTGGAGACATTCTAGGACTTCAACGAGTCTTTGTGATATGGTTTCTTCTCAAACGGGCTTCATACAATGTCTCTTAAATCTCCTTGACACAATGGAATCTCTTAAAAACCTTTTTCTGAGCTCCAAAAATAATTTAGGCCCGAGAGGGGGGTGTACTCGACCGGCCAAATGTCCGCTCGAGCGGACAGCTGCGTGCTCGAGCGGACGTCTATTCGCTCGAACGGGCAGACATTCTGCCGCCCGAAACTGAAGACAGGTTGAGTGCGCGCTCGAGCGCCCTGGGACGCACTCGAGCGGGCACTCAAATCCTGTGCCCAAGAATGGCTACTCATGCCTTCTTTCCCATTTTCTCCTACACATTTCTCCTACAATAAATGGACCTCCTTGCCCCCAACAATCATTCATCAAAACTCCTAAAACATTTCTCAAAACTCCCATCAACACTTCCATAAATGTCATTTCCCAAGAATCTCCATTTCCTTATTCAATCATCCAAGAGAAGGAAGACAACCACATCTACAAGGATTCATTTAAGCCATAAGAAGGGATAAACAAAAGGACTATAAATCAACACATTTCCAAACATTAAATACACTAACCAAACACTATCATGAGCATTTATTTCAAATCAATGCAACTCAATGAAAACATCAAAAGGGTTGGTGAAAACATCAATGCTTCTCTAGAAAACCATTCAAAGCCCAAAACATCCAATCATCCACTTGCCTTAGGTCTCTAATCAAGAAAACAAGCACCAATCAAGCTCTTTCTCAAGAACCCTACAAGCACAACAAAACCCCCCAGGGTCAAACAAGGAATAGGAAGATGAAAGCTTCAATAATGAGAGGAGAGGCTCTCTATAAGTCAAGGAACACATATTCAAGAGGAAGAGAGGGAGTTCTTACTTGGAAGTTGTTCAAATGACAAGACTAGCTCAAGGAAGATCTTGTAATGAGTAGATCTTTCCACAAATGGTATTAAGTTGAAGCTCTAAGTGAGAGGAAGATGAAGATGACTTCCATTAGTGCTATTGGTGAAAGCTTGGTGGAGATTTGGTGGTGGAGAAACAAGGAGAAAAAGAAAAGGGAGAAACCCTAGCTTAGAAGATTCTTGTGCTGGAAAAAGGGAAATGAAGAGAAGGGTTCTCTATTTAAAGCCAATGGGAGTGGGCTCCACCACTTAGAAACTTTGGAGGCTGAAATCACTACTTTCGGGACCTCGAACGAAATCGACGAATAAGAGAAAAGTGATCACCGAAATATCTAGTTTCTAAAAAGTATATGTTTCGCGGGTTCTGGGAATATCAACTTTTGGGTACAGATTTCATGTAAAATGACTGTTTTGCCCTCAATGCTAGGAAAGTCGGGTTTCGAGGTTCCGGACGGTTACGGGATCAACATGAAAGTCGTAAGGGTCGACAAGACAAGTAAAATGGGATCAAGACAATGATTGTGAGAATCTCGAGTAAACCTCAAAGTACACGTCAATACTATAAAAAGGGAAACCCCCAAGGGCCCCACTAAATTAATACAAGACACTTAAAAATTCTCAAAAGCAATAACAAGAACTATACTAATCCAACTTAGTCAAGTTCTACCAATCACTCTGAGCACTAACACGCGACTTAATTAGCACTAATCGGGAACACTCTGGTTGGGATCTTACATGTACGAAACTTGAATATGTAGAAAGTTCTGAATAGTTGAAATGCTTCCACAATTCTCATCCACTCAATCCAAAACTGTTGGAAGTAGGTGGGCCTCGTGGATAGATTTTCAAAACTTTTGACCCACTTGACTTAGGGATCAAGTATCCATAAGGCCAAAAACTCAATCCAGGATGCAAACCCTCAATCTCACTTATCAAGATCAGTAAAAACATCTATCTAGAAGATAAAATCAGCAACATAAAAGCTTCAGATAAATCTACAACATGCAAGGAAGTAGATTATACCTTCGGAGTTCGGTTGTGTGCTAATGGAGAAGTTGTTACTTTCTTTGATGACGAACTCTTTTGCATATCAAATCAAGATCTCCAATACCCAATAGTCTTCAACACTATGTCCCTTATCAGATTTCTTTTCTCAAGAAGATGGGTGGGTTCTCCAAGAGAAAGCTTTTAGGAAAACTAGAAGAGAACTAGAAGAGGGAAGAGAAGAACATGTGCAACTCTTGCACATACAAGCCTTGGGCGTGATTCCCTAGGTGGGATATGTCTTGGACGTCCAGCCATGTATACTCCTCTATTTATTGCTGAAAAGCAAGCTCCTCTTTGTTATCTAATTGAAATAGAAGTCTTACTTCCTTAACAATTAGTGACTCTCTTCTTTCTAAATAGAAGTCTCGCTTCCATTATAATTAGTAACTTACTATTACCACTATTAGAAGTCCTAGTTCTAATAGAAATAGTAATTACCAAATTCCTTTCCATCTAGAGTTCTACTAGAATTAGTATCTATCCAATACTTGGGCTAGTGTGGGGACCACTAGGGATTCCATAGAAAGCTGGCTCCAACTGGGACACGCGACCCCACATCTCATGTGCAATCCGGGCCCACAGTTAATTGCAAATAACTCCACTATATAAATGCAATTGAACTCCAGTCTTAGGAATAAATTACATAGAAGACCCTAAACTTCCCGATTACCACAAGTAGGCCCCTCTATCAATATCCATGGATCAATTGGAATAAATTTGTCTCTTCCAATCTTAGTTCCACATCTTATTATCCTTGAGCCCCAATTAATTACTATGATCATCAGTACCATCCAATTAACTCTTAATCGAGATGGGTGCGCACTTACTAATGACAAATCCATTAATTGGCACAAGGGGATAATAGAGATAGATTCCATCTTGATCATTCAATGTTCCCACAGTCCTACTACCACATACCCAAGACACCGAGGTGTTGACCAATAGTTGGCCTCACTCATTGGTGACTCAAAGCAAATGAATAGATAGAAACTTGAGTTCATCAATGTCTCAGGATTGAGAGCCTATTGCTAGGGAATTATGAGAGCATACCTTATTATTGAGACGGAATTCCATAAGGTGCTTCTCATGGTCCTTCAATACATCCAATGTACCAGCACTTTGATCCAGAATCTTCCATTCTGATGATCGAGACAAATCACACTATCTCATAGTGATCAAAGTGTTGCAACCTTATCAGATGAGATGCCCAGTCTCATCACTGGTTGTGAAGATATTTTAAGTATAAGATTTGTGACATATATCTCCCGTGTGTGGATCTCATCCATACACATATATCACATCTAATATACTAATGGGACCCGGTTCAACTCATGAACCATTATGTCATTTGTATTAGTTATGTGCAAACAAGTAATAAATCACCATTCATCTCATGAAAGGAAAGCAAGAATATATTGATAAATAAAGAAATTAATCAATATATTCATCATCTAATGGATTGAGACCATAAAACTAACAAAAACATGGGCAGATAACCAATGTAGGCTCGGATTTTTTTTTATTCTTTATGATTATTTCCATGAAAATAAAAATAAAAATAAAAACTACAAGTGACGTTTGTAAATCTCTTAACATGTCTTCAACTCTCTCTCTCTCTTTGTCTCTCTCTCTCTCTCTCTCTTCCATGCATCCAAATAGGCCAAAAGGGGAATGATGGATCGCTAGGGTGGAGAAAATCAGTTCAGTCGGACTCTCCTAAGGGCTTGTGTTGGGATGTGCATAAAACATAGAGATGAAACAAAGTGGAGAAAACAGTCATTTAGTGCGAATTTTAGACGATGGGGCCTAACTTTGATCCATTCAAATCAAAATCGTCACATGACCATCACCATGTGGAATTGCACTCGCCCAAGTTTGGAAGTTATCTTGGGTCTCTCTCCACATAGGAACTTTTTTTTCTTTTTGGGAAAATCTCCACCATAGGATTGAAGTGGGCTCCATTCATATATATATTATAACGTGAGGTAATACTCTACAAACATCATAGATATGGGGCCAACAAACACATGAAACAACCTCATTTAAAAAATACCCTCATTTTTGTTATGGGCCCAACCATTATCAATTCAAATCTTAAACCTTATATAGCAATCACGATGTGGATTTGTACTCTTTCCTGTTGTCAATTTTTTAGAGATAAAGTTTAGGGGCATTCGGCGACGGATTCCTGAACATTCCACTTTATTGCCTTAGATCCACAATTGTTTTGTATATATGCCATTAATAATGGTCAACTACCATTTAATTGGCCAAATAAATTTCAAAAGAACAAAATAAATTTCAAAAGATCCAAATAAATTTCAAAAAATGTAAATAAATTTCAAAAGATGAAAATCAATTTCAAAAGATGTAAATAAAAATTAAAAAACACAAATAAATAATAAAAAAATACAAATTTTTTTAAAAAAATTACAAATAAATTAAAGAAAATGCAAATAAATTTCAAAAAATGAAATAATTTCAAAAAAAGAAATAAATTTCAAAAGAACGTAGAGAAATTTAAAAAGACACAAATAAACTTCAAAAGATCTAAATAAAAAGACGAAAATCAATTTAAAAAGACGCAAATAAATTTCAAAAGTTCCAAATAAATTTCAAATGGTGAAAATCAATTTCAAAAAAACCAAATAAATTTCAAATTTTTTTCTAAAACTCAAGTATTTTTTCCAAAATTCAGTTAAATTTATTTAAAAAATAAAAATAAATTTCAAAAGAACAGCCTGAGTTTAGCTCAAAAACTCAGTTAAAATTTGCCAAAAGGATATAAATTTTTCATAAACTCAGGTATATTTTCAAAAACTCAAATAAATTAGCCAAAAACTCATATAGATTTATCGAGAACTCAGAGAAATTAGCCAAAAACTCAGATAGATTTTTCCGAAACTCAGTGAAATTTGTTTTCAGAACTCAGATAAATTTGTGCAGAACTCAAATAAATTTGACAAAAAATGAAAAACTTGGATAAATTTGACAAAAACTCATAAATTTGTTAAAAATCAGATGAACTTGACAAAAACATAGATAAATTTCACAAAAACTCAAATAAATTTCATACAAACTCATATATATTTGTCAAAAATGATATAACAGCCCTCCTGCCTTCCTTTTTTGGGCTGCAGGTCAAACATGACCTGAAACGACCCGAGACCTAGGACACGATGGATTGTCTTCTTCCTTTCTTCAACGACCCCGTTTTGGGACAAAGCTAGAAAACCACAAGGGCAAGTTGCTGCCTTTTCTTCTTCTTCTCTGGTGGGACAGACTTCCGCCTGGAACCACTTTCTCGACAACGTGCATCAACTGCAACAGGAGACAGTAGCGATGGGCGGCGATTCTGCGATTTCTAGATATGGATATGTTTCCCATCGATTGGGTTGGAACCCTGTCTGTTGCCTATCACGGATCAGACAATCACCAAAGGCAAGGCTGCAGTCAAAAGACATAGAGGATCCAGACTCTTGTCCTGTAAAAGGTGGGCCATGCAGAACAGAAAAGGACCTGATCCTCACCACTACTTGTTGACACCAAAAATGTCACTTTGCCTCTTCAACATCAAGAAAGCTGCATGAAGTCGCAACCTGCCATAAATAGGCAATGCAACTTCTCCAAAAATCAAATCTTGTCAGAATCAAACAAAAACTGCAAGATCCTTCAAGATAGCCAAGAGAAGAGTACACATGAAGTTTCGGGCCATTTCAGAATCATTTGGCCTCACTTCGCTTCTCCGACAGCTAAAATGGCGCTCCCGGCGACGACATCATCGGAGACGTCAAAACTTCGATCAGAGCCTACAGATGACTCCAGCATGTCTCAAAAGGGCTCCATGCCAAATTTCAAGTCAAACCGACAACGTTTGACCCTCCATCAATGCTCGAGCAGCAAAATCAAGCCTCCCGGCGGCGGGAACCACCGAAGCCTTCGCTCATCAAACCAAGTGCATGAGTGGCTTCAACATGCTTCCAAAAGGCTGCACGTCAAATTTCAGGTCATTCTGACAACGTTTGACCAGGTTTCGATGCTCCGAGAGAAAATCAAGCCTACCGGCGGCGGAGCAACCCGGGACCATGACATCCAAAACGGAGCCCATGGAACGTCTCAAAATGACTCCAATAGGCTCCTCGTCAAATTTCAGGTCAATCGGACATCGTTTGGCCACATATCAAAGCTCGGCATTTTCCCCGCAGCAAAATCAAGTGAAGCATCGACGGGACCCCAAACGGCTTCAAAACTCAAACAAAAGCCTATGGTTGGTCTTATTTATTGCTCAGGAGGCTTCACCTCAAATTTCAGGTCATTCCGACATCGTTTGACCAAGTTTCAACTTCTGGCGGAAAATCAGCAGCTCTACGCGACAAAGTCTTCGACTTTCCCGGAAAATTAGAAACTTTGCACTCTAAAAATGCAAGGATTCTCATCAAGTTTTCTACAGGGAAATCAAGCCAATAAATAAGAAGAAATGTCAGGAAAAATACAGAAGAAAACGGCGACGAAAAAGACCTCAAAACGACCGCAAAACGGGCTCCGAAAGGGAAAAATTCCCCCAGGGTCGCAGGCCCCTGCGACCATGGCCCATGGTCGCAGGCCCCTGCGACCATGGCCCATGGTCGCCGGTCCATGGTCGCCGGCGACCATGGAGGTCCGGGTCACCGGATTTTTCGCCGGTGACCCGTTTATCCGTCTTTTTTCGCGTTTCGCGCACTTTGGTCCCTGTGGTTTCCTGAAAATGTGATTTTTAGTGCTTGAAATTGACTCATATCCTCCGACATCCGTCAAAATCACGGGTCAACCTCCAAAAGCATAAAATCATCATTGATCGCTCCAAGATCGCCAACCGGTCGACCAAGAAAGTGCACTTTCTGTCCGACCGATCGTGAAATCGACAAGACAGATGTCACCGGCCCGCTCTTAGCTATCAATGTCTGAAATTACATGTTCATCCGATGTCGATCAGCATGTAGATCCATCGATGATCATCGTCAGAAGAATTCCAGAAGACACGGCATGGCCCGCGACTCTTCGACTGCTCGGCGACCAATTAATGTGGTTAATTGACTAGCTTTATTGCAGTCATTAATTCATTTCTTTGGACGGCCCAATCAGAAGCAAGCATTTGGGAGTTACAAGTCAATTGATTCATGGCATTTAACCCATGAAACTCCTCCCATTATGGTAATTAAGGTGATTAAAAGCCCTTAATCTCCATCGGCCAATCAGATTCAAGGAAAAAGGAGTTACAAAATCAAGAAATAAATCTTGTAACTCCTCTCATTAAAGCAATTAAAGCTCATAAACTCTCCTAAATGGCTACCAAAAGCCTATAAATAGGAGAGCACCCCAAGCATTCCAGGCATCACTTCCAAAGCGCCACAGATCCAGAAATCTGAGAGAAAGAAAAAGAGAGAAAAACTCTGCTGAAGTTCTGCACCAGCCACCACTACAAGGTGACAAAAGTCCCTTGGGGGGCACCCCCCCCAAGGTCCTTGCCTTTTCCCGCTGCCTCCAATGGCTTAGACGTGGCTTTTCAGCCCGTCTACTTAGCTTTTTATTGGACATAGGACCTTCTCTTGGTCTTTGTCCTCTAAAAACCTGAGGTTATAGCCAAGCCAAGCGAATCAAGAGCATCTTCTGTTCTCATCTGCATGGATGATGGCGAAGCCCACACATGGCTTACGACCGTCAATCTGAACGAGTCCCCCACAATCTCCTGAAAAGTTAGATCTTCCTTTTCTTGCTTTTCATTGTAGTTTGTATTTTTCTAAAAGAGACAAAAATCACAACTCTTGTCTTTCATTATTGATGAGAATTGTAAATCGGCTATAAACGCCAAAATCGGCTATAAATGCCAAACAAAATCGCCTTTCACGGCAAATCAAGAAAATGTCTCTTTTCTTAAATATTTGTGCAATGGAAAACTTGAAAGAAGTTGATTTCCTTTTTACTTGCGAAGGTTGATCTCCGGATTACCACTTGCAATTCCAAGTAAAATAGAAAATCTGGCACACCCACACAAAAGAAATGTTGATGCACGCTTCAGGGCCCGCCAGGGCGCGAAAGGGCCGGACCCGACGGGCTCCCACGTTCCGCCGACCCCGGTAGCCGCCCCAGCGGCGCCTCGGAGCGCGTTCCATCAAGCTGGCACACCCGGTGGGACTCGTTCATTTGAGAACACGATGCTTTGGAAATGAAATATTTGCATACCATATTTTGCTCTATGCTTATACTTCTTCTCCAGATTCCTTGGCTACTTTCTAGCTGGTGGCCTATGTTGGATTTTGCATCCTAAAAAAAAATGAGATGGGATTTTTTGGAAATTTCTATTCCTTTGAGTTTGTTTCCATTCTTTCTCTTTTCAAAAAATTAAAAAAAAAATCAGTTTTCTTAGTTTGAATTCAAAATTGAGAAACTTTGATCCTATCCTATCGTTCTTTGGTGCTTGCAGAAATGTTGAGCCCGTTCGACTAAGGTTTTGGACCATCGTTTCTCTTCGATGAGTTCATTAGAGATTTCAAAAAAAAAAAAATTTTAAAAAAAATCAGTTTTCTTAGTTTGAATTCAAAATTGAGAAACTTTGATCCTATCCTATCGTTCTTTGGTGCTTGCAGAAATGTTGAGCCCGTTCGACTAAGGTTTTGGACCATCGTTTCTCTTCGATGAGTTCATTAGAGATTTAAAAAAACAATTAAAAAAAATCAGTTTTCTTAGTTTGGATTCAAAATTGAGAAACTTTGATCCTATCCTATCGTTCTTTGGTGCTTGCAGAAATGTTGAGCCCGTTCGACTAAGGTTTTGGGCCATTGTTTCTCTTCGATGAGTCTATTTGGGATTTGAAAAAAAAAGACATAGACCACTAAGGTTAAACCAATTGCGTTCTTTGATCACGATTGATTCAAGAAAAGCCTTGTCCAGAGTGTGGAGACAGCTTGACTGTTCTAGGCAAGGGTCCTCCAAACGGGTTCATTAAGTAATCCTACCCTTACCTGGGGGCAATTCTATCAATTGAGGTTTCATAAGACCGGGTTAGGAGGCCTATGTGTACTCTCTCGTCTTTAAATCTTAAAAAATTAATTAAAAATAAAAAATAAAAAAAAATAAAAAAAAATAAAAAAAAAGATTTTCAAAAAAAAAAATCTTAAAAAAACAAAAATTTTCAAAAAATAATAATAAAATAAAAATAAATAAATAAAAATATATTTTTTAAAAAAAATAAAAATAATAAAAATAATAAAATAAAAAAAATCATTTCAAAAAAAAAATCTCCAAAAACTCGTCACTTTTGATTTCTGATCTGAGAAATTTTGGTTTCTTCTTTTCTGAGCACTGGCGCTCGCGGAAATCTCCGAGACCGTGTTCAGATCAGAATACCATTTGCTCTCCTTGATGGAACCAATCTTGACATTTCAAAAAAAAACTCGTCACTTTTGGATTCAGATTCGAGAAATTGTGGTCTCTTCCCTTCTGAGTACCGGCGCTCGCGGAAATCGTTGAGCCCGTATTTGAATCGGAATGCCACCTGCTCTCTTTGACGAATCCATTTCTGACCTTTCAAAACAAAGAATCCCATCTCATGGATGCGATCTCCAACATTTGTGCATAGCAGTACTGGTACGCCCTTTCAGGGTCTACTGTATCTGTGACCGGCACATTTGTAACTCCTACCTTATATTCTTCTTATCTCGAGCAAGCCCTGCTTCTCGATAAGTCGAATTTAGGTTTACAATTGCTTCTAGCAGTCACTGGAACGCTCATTCTGGGCTCACCATACTTGCTGTCAGAACAATTGTACCCTCTATGGCTTTTTGCCTTCTTTCATATTGCTTGGGACATGTCCCTTGAGCGATTTGAAAAGACAAGCATAGAAATTCCCATTTATGATCATTATTCTTGTGATTACTAATGGATGTGGTCGTGTTTCAGAACCTTTTCGAAACTAACAATGGCAGCCTTAACCATTATCTTCGATGAGAACAAGCACCAACTCATGCTTCAATAGAAGCAAACCGAGCGCACTTACAAGCGCCCTGCCAGCTGCCGAGGCGTCAACTCCCTCGGCAACTCTCTGAACTCCGGGTCGACCTCGACTCCCCGGACCATCGTCTTCGGGACACTGGGACCATTCCCACTTCCCGAAGAACAAGCTGCGCCTGCTAAAAAGCAGAAGATCGCCTCTCAACGTGTCACTCCCGTGACACCAAAGGCGAGCGCCCAAAAGCCCGAAGCCCGCGGCACCCCCACGAAGCCTCGACCAACAACCAACCAGGTCTATCCCAAGACTTGGTCTCCAAGACCTTCCCCAAAACAAAGAAGGTCTCAAACATCCATCAAGCCAGCATACCTGGCCCCACTCAAGGAGAACCAGTTCTACCCTCTTGCCTACATGAAAGAGGAGAGACCCATCTCCAACCTGACTCCCAAGTCAACCCAGCATGAACCGGCTTGCTCCCACAAGCCCAGAATCAGATCACGCATCACTAGGCCTCTACAAGCACCTGCCAGGGCCTACACCCCTTCAGTTCGACCCTTTATCTCTACAGGGGCCGAACTCGAAAGGTTTAAAGCTTCGCTGCAACAGGCAAAGGACCGGGTCCGCATCCTGTCCTTGCCCAACCACAAAGAAGACAAGCTCGGCTGCTGCGCCCGAGGGAGCACATCCTTCATCGTCAGAGCCCAGCCAGAGCTGACCAAAGCTCAAATCGCTCGTCGAGCACGTCGCCGTACGTCGTATCGACAAAAGAGACTAGAGAAGCAACGGACCCAGTCTCCTACACTTCAAGTCTCCCACAAATGGGTCGAAAAAGAAAGACCCGACCAAGTTGCTGCCGTCCATATGGTTGGAAAAACCAGAAGACGCCAAAAGTCAGCATCAAAAATCCATGTCCGACGTCCGGTGACCCGTAGCGTCACCGGGACACGAAGACATCCTGAAGAATCTCCTGACCCTTCAAGCCAAGGACGGGAGAGTAACCCTTCATCGAGCTCTTCATCAAAAAGAATGAGCCCCAGCTCGGTCACCAGGACGATTTCCTCGTTCGAATCCCGAGGGATGAACGTCTTGGCTACAAGTTCTGAGCCACCACCTCAGAATCCACCTCGAGATGATGTGCTCGCACGCATCCAGCAGTTGGAACAAGGCCAGCAGAGGATTGAAACTCTGATGGAAAACCTTCTCCTTGTCGTCCAAAATCAGGTGAACAATGAGCCTCCTCCGAATCATAGCAATAACGAGGGAAATGGAGAAGAAAATGAGTCACGCGCCCTTACCAAAAAGGACGTAGACAGTATCCTCGCCAAAGCTAAAGAAGAGGATATACTCAAAGAGCACGGGATCAAGCCACCATATCCTTTATGGATGGACTCGGTCCCGTTCCCCACAAAATTCAAACATCCTACTCTCCAAACATATACGGGGAAAGGATCGGCCAGACAGCACGTCATCCACTTCAAGATCTTGACGGGAGCTATCGCGGATCAAGATGCACTCAAGATCCGCCTCTTTGCAAGTACCCTAAAAGGTACGGCCTTCGATTGGTACTCCACTCTGCCGGAGAACTCCATTCAGAACTGGGCTATGCTGGAGACACGCTTCCTGACCCACTTCCAAGGTGAGGATCATCCTGTTACTATGGCTCAGCTCTGCAGCCTAAAACAGGGAGAGGATGAGTCAACTTATGACTTCATTCACAAGTGGAAAGCAATGGCATACAAATGCTCAGATGTACTGCCACAAGCGTCGCTAGTCGACATCTGCCGAAACAACATGAGAGCCAGAATACGCTCCATGATCATCGGCAACAAATCAAAAAACCTGGGAGAACTCCTGGAAGCTTCTATGGAAGCTGAAACGGTGATTAAAGACCTCAACAGTCAGAAGTCATCAAGAAAAGAGCCAACCGCCATTGCAACCTCTAAACCAAAGAAGAAAGAGGTCCTTAATGTGCAAACCAAGTCAGCTCCTCAGCAACCAAAGAAAGCTGAAAATAGAGCTGCAGGTAAGAGACCTGAACTCTCTGATGCCTTCAAAGAGCGAGTAGAAAATAAATATCCGTTCGATGAAGACGTTGAAGAAATCTTTGAGGCTCTCTTAGCAAATGGCAAGCTCATTTTGCCAGAGCCCAAAAGACCTGGAGACGTTGGCAAAACCAATGATCCTCGGTACTGTCCATACCACCGGATGGTCTCGCATCCTCTCAATCAATGCTTTATTGTGAGAGAGAAGATAAACGAGATGTGGAAAAACGGAGTCATAACCTTTGATAAAAACTATGGCCCCGCCTCCGTCAACATGGTGTCACGTGGACAAACACCAAAATCACCGAAGAAGAAGATCACTACTTCCTTCAAGGTGATAAAAAGAATTCAAACGTCCGAAGTGTTGGTTCCTTTCCCGACACCAGACGGACAACCTATATGGGTACATCCCGATCTCCTGGAAGATGAAAATTGGGAGATCGTCAAAACAAAGCCAACAGCTCAACAACGAAGGCAGGCTAGGAAGCATCTCCTCAGGCTCAAACGGCAAGAGAAGACCCAGCCAAAACAAGAAGTCCCTGAAAAGGCAGAGGCCTCCTCTACCACTTCACTCAGGGCAACAGAAACGTCCCTTCCAGAGACTTCAAAGGGGGTAAGAAAACTCACTCTCAGTGATTTCATGGCACCTCAATTCAGAGAAGAAGCTATGCAGGGGGCATCATACTCTTGCAACTCGGTAGTTGGATTCTCCATTGATGGATACGAGTCCAGCGACACCGACGATGGATTCGAGCCCAACTACACCGGCGAGTGGGAGGAATCTCTTGAAACAGGAGAGTATCTCTCCGACGAAGAATGGGTTCCTGAAACTCACCTTATGCCAGTAATCTGGTATAACCCCTTACAGCCACAAGGATCCTGGTCTGATGATGAAGAAAACCAAGAGGTTGTACAAGAAAATGCTGTTGAGCAAGCACCCGTCGTTGCTCCAGTGGAAATCAACTATGTTGAGCCACACGGAGAAGACGAAGAAGATGATCTGGCTCCCATGCCGGATCTTGAAGAATATGCAAGGATCTTGCAGCATCTCGCTCTAGAACAAGAGCAAGACCGCGTCAACGAGATTCCTCACAATCCAGAGCCGGAAGTCCCTGAAGCTCACCAGGTACCTCCACCCTTAACTCCTGAAAATGGAGAACATTGCTGGATAGACGATCCTCTTACATCCGAGGATGAGTCTGACTCCGAGCAGGCAACATCTCCTATCAGAGCTTCCTGTAATGTAATATATCAGGACTATAGCTCTTCTGAAGCGTCGTCTGATGAGATTACCTATACTCCGACGACGCCTAGCAATGTATCCTCTGGAGCTACCTTGTCTCACGTGACTTTCACAAAGTGACACCCTCTCAGGTTTCTTCTCCTGAGACTGTGACTTCAGGATACACATTCTTCCCGACTCATCATCATGAAGAAAACCCAACTTGGGGTGATGGATGGGTCAACGAAGAAGAAAAGCTGCTGGATGCTGTTCAGGACTTGCTCCCGGAAAATGCTCCGTGCAACACAATCATTGAGGATGGCAACTCTGCTGCAGATACATCCCCAGTAGATGAAAAACGACAGCCTCTTGATCCTGAAGACAATCTTCCAAACGAAGATCCTTATCAAGAAGCTCTCGAAGTTGGTAGAGGCACCCGCTCTGGCCGAGACTACCACAAGAATTACAACCAATCTTCCTTTACTTATGTAAATCCTTCGGGAAAAGATGTTGTAAGCGCCCCCAGTGGCGAAAACAATGAACATGCAGGCCCCAAGGAGGCTTTTAAGTATGACCTGGTTGAGCACTTCAAACACATACCTGCACGTCTTCACATCCTGGATTTATTACGAATGTCTCCACGCACTCGTGATAATCTCATCTCAGAATTACAAAAACTGAATGAGGATGTCGACAAACATGCCCCGCAAGTCCTCCAAATTGAAATGGACTACCGGGTCAAAAACTCTGAAACTTCCTCAAAGGAAGAAAAGAAAACTGAGGGATCATGCATCCAATGCCTCTCGGTTCAAAAGGCAGCCAGTGCAACCATCGCCTTCACTAAGGAAGACCTCCTACTTGGCGAAGCAAGGCACAACCGACCCCTGTACTTCACAGGGTACATCAAAGAAATGCCGATACATAGAGTTCAGATCGACCCAGGTTCTGCACTCAACCTTATCTCTACTTCGGCTCTTGAAGAGTTGGGCATCCCACCCAGCAAGCTAAGCCACACATCTGTATCTATCTTTGGATACGATGGGAGCACTCAAAGGCCTATCGGCAAAATCAGGTTCAATTTGCAAATCGGTGATCTTATCTCTGAGGTCACTGTGTATGCAATAAAAACCCCCTCATGCTACAACATCCTTCTCGGACGTCCTTGGATACACGAGAACGGTGTTGTCCCTTCAACTCTACATCAATGCATCAAGTTCGTCGGCGACGACGGCATGGTACATCGTGTCTTTGCGGACAGAAAACCCTTCAAAGGTAAAGAAGTCCACTTCGCAGACTCCCAGATGTATGAAGGAGAAAAAGAAGAAGAGGAAATAGCACCCCCTGCTGAAAATCTCCAGAAAGATAAAGGCAAGGCTCCTCAAAAATCACCGAAAGAAAACAACCCCTCCGGCAAATTAGAAGAGAGTAGTCAATCTCCCTTCGTCATCTCCCTCAAATCTTCAAAACCTTTGGTCATCACGACTAAAGTGAAGAAGGCGAAACAAAAGCCTGGGGGCAAATTTGTTGTCTCTCTCGTGTCTATCATGCAAGACACAGACTCGGATTCAGAGCCAGAAGATGATGCATTGTCAAGCCAAGCTGACACTCAGCAAGTTCAGCCTGCTCTCACTCCGATGAAGACACCTGCTGATGTAGAAGATCCTACGTCTGCTACCTTTGTTGTTCCGGCAACATCACCAAAGCAAAGACCGATCTTCTTTCATAGATCGGATGCTTCTTCATCAAGTTCCTTGCTTGAACCTTTCCAAAACGAAGGTATGCCTCAACTATCTCTACATAGTCCTGTGGCACAAGCTATTATGAAGAAAATTGGCTATGACGCTCAAAACTGCATACTTCTCCAAAAATGTCACTTTGCCTCTTCAACATCAAGAAAGCTGCATGAAGTCGCAACCTGCCATAAATAGGCAATGCAACTTCTCCAAAAATCAAATCTTGTCAGAATCAAACAAAAACTGCAAGATCCTTCAAGATAGCCAAGAGAAGAGTACACATGAAGTTTCGGGCCATTTCAGAATCATTTGGCCTAACTTCGCTTCTCCGACAGCTAAAATGGCGCTCCCGGCGACGACATCATCGGAGACGTCAAAACTTCGATCAGAGCCTACAGATGACTCCAGCATGTCTCAAAAGGGCTCCATGCCAAATTTCAAGTCAAATAGACAACGTTTGACCCTCCATCAATGCTCGAGCAGCAAAATCAAGCCTCCCGGCGGCGGGAACCACCGAAGCCTTCGCTCATCAAACCAAGTGCATGAGTGGCTTCAACATGCTTCCAAAAGGCTGCACGTCAAATTTCAGGTCATTCTGACAACGTTTGACCAGGTTTTGATGCTCCGAGAGAAAATCAAGCCTACCGGCGGCGGAGCAACCCGGGACCATGACATCCAAAACGGAGCCCATGGAACGTCTCAAAATGACTCCAATAGGCTCCCCGTCAAATTTCAGGTCAATCGGACATCGTTTGGCCACATATCAAAGCTCAGCATTTTTCCCGCAGCAAAATCAAGTGAAGCATCGACGGGACCCCAAACGGCTTCAAAACTCAAACAAAAGCCTATGGTTGGTCTTATTTATTGCTCAGGAGGCTTCACCTCAAATTTCAGGTCATTCCGACATCGTTTGACCAAGTTTCAACTTCTGGCGGAAAATCAGCAGCTCTACGCGACAAAGTCTTCGACTTTCCCGGAAAATTAGAAACTTTGCACTCTAAAAATGCAAGGATTCTCATCAAGTTTTCTACAGGGAAATCAAGCCAATAAATAAGAAGAAATGTCAGGAAAAATACAGAAGAAAACGGCGACGAAAAAGACCTCAAAACGACCGCAAAACGGGCTCCGAAAGGGAAAAATTCCCCCAGGGTCGCAGGCCCCTGCGACCATGGCCCATGGTCGCAGGCCCCTGCGACCATGGCCCATGGTCGCCGGTCCATGGTCGCCGGCGACCATGGAGGTCCGGGTCACCGGATTTTCCGCCGGTGACCCGTTTTTTCCGTCTTTTTTCGCGTTTCGCGCACTTTGGCCCCTGTGGTTTCCTGAAAATGTGATTTTTAGTGCTTGAAATTGACTCATATCCTCCGACATCCGTCAAAATCACGGGTCAACCTCCAAAAGCATAAAATCATCATTGATCGCTCCAAGATCGCCAACCGGTCGACCAAGAAAGTGCACTTTCTGTCCGACCGATCGTGAAATCGACAAGACAGATGTCACCGGCCCGCTCTTAGCTATCAATGTCTGAAGTTACATGTTCATCCGATGTCGATCAGCATGTAGATCAATCGATGATCATCGCCAGAAGAATTCCAGAAGACACGGCATGGCCCGCGACTCTTCGACTGCTCGGCGACCAATTAATGTGGTTAATTGACTAGCTTTATTGCAGTCATTAATTCATTTCTTTGGACGGCCCAATCAGAAGCAAGCATTTGGGAGTTACAAGTCAATTGATTCATGGCATTTAACCCATGAAACTCCTCCCATTATGGTAATTAAGGTGATTAAAAGCCCTTAATCTCCATCGGCCAATCAGATTCAAGGAAAAAGGAGTTACAAAATCAAGAAATAAATCTTGTAACTCCTCTCATTAAAGCAATTAAAGCTCATAAACTCTCCTAAATGGCTACCAAAAGCCTATAAATAGGAGAGCACCCCAAGCATTCCAGGCATCACTTCCAAAGCGCCACAGATCCAGAAATCTGAGAGAAAGAAAAAGAGAGAAAAACTCTGCTGAAGCTGCACCAGCCACCACTACAAGGTGACAAAAGTCCCTTGGGGGGCACCCCCCCCCCCCCCCCAAGGTCCTTGCCTTCTCCCGCTGCCTCCAATGGCTTAGACGTGGCTTTTCAGCCCGTCTACTTAGCTTTTTATTGGACATAGGACCTTCTCTTGGTCTTTGTCCTCTAAAAACCTGAGGTTATAGCCAAGCCAAGCGAATCAAGAGCATCTTCTGTTCTCATCTGCATGGATGATGGCGAAGCCCACACATGGCTTGCGACCGTCAATCTGAACGAGTCCCCCACAATCTCCTGAAAAGTTAGATCTTCCTTTTCTTGCTTTTCATTATAGTTTGTATTTTTCTAAAAGAGACAAAAATCACAACTCTTGTCTTTCATTATTGATGAGAATTGTAAATCGGCTATAAACGCCAAAATCGGCTATAAATGCCAAACAAAATCGCCTTTCACGGCAAATCAAGAAAATGTCTCTTTTCTTAAATATTTGTGCAATGGAAAACTTGAAAGAAGTTGATTTCCTTTTTACTTGCGAAGGTTGATCTCCGGATTACCACTTGCAATTCCAAGTAAAATAGAAAATCTGGCACACCCACACAAAAGAAATGTTGATGCACGCTTCAGGGCCCGCCAGGGAGCGAAAGGGCCGGACCCGACGGACTCCCACGTTCCGCCGACCCCGGTAGCTGCCCCAGCGGCGCCTCGAAGCGCGTTCCATCACTACTGTTGCCGCTCGGAGCGAATTCGATAACTTTTGATACCATCGCATGTGTCTTGAAGAGTACATCAATTTTCATAATAGACTCAATTGCATTTGATCTTATATGGATCAATTGAGTCTTCATTTGACTCAAAAAGTAAATAAGGTTGTGTCATAGGGGTTATGTGCAAAATTCAGGTTTTATGATGTTAAAAAGAACCTAAGTTAGTTCAATCGATGTTCAGCTCCAGCAACAAACCAAGCTCTGGTTTTTCATCCTTTCTTCTCCAATTCATGTCCTTCAAGTTGCTTGGGAAGAGTCAATAAAAGTGATTTTAGAAGAAAGGTGTATTGATTTCATCTCATCTTTCTTGTTTCTTTAGTGTTAGGGTTTGAGGGAAACCTCAATTCTTCCTTTCTTCTAGCTACAAGTAAGTAAGCCATAAGAGCTACAGAGCTTTCAAGTTCTATTAGGTGACTAAGACTATTTTCTATCACAAGCAACTCATGGGATTCTATTCTTTGTTGTTTCATGTGATAGGTTAGTGATAAGCGTTTAAATTGGTGGAATTTCATCTCAAATTGAGCATACAAAAGAGAGGTTTTGGTGTTTGATTCTTAAATTGAGGCAAGTATAATCAATTTCAGTGATAATGGATGCTAGAAACCTTATATGTATGTCTAAATTTCAGATTTGGATTAGAAATTTCCTACAGAACAGGGCGTTGTTCGGCTAGCCAAGCAATTGGCAGAATGTAGACTTGTAGAAATATGTAAAAATTCGTGCTTACCAAATGGCTGGCCGAAGCTAGCCGAATAGCCTTCAACTAGCCAAATTCTAGGTAATTTTCATAGTTTGGAAATTCTGATTTTTAGTTTTAAAATCTATATTGAATTAAAGGATTTTTAGGACTATCAAATGAGTGATTTTAAGTCCAATTACCTAAATTTGATTTCCATAATTGGATGTCGATCTTTGACAAATCCAAGTCTTCGAAAGGCATGACAAGTCATTTGCTTTGAACTTTCTTGAAATGGTTCAAGAGACAAGTGTCTTTAGGACTTCTCCGACACAAGATTAACAATACAAAGTGTTTATGAAAATATTGTACGAACCTCCATAGGTGTTAATTTAGGATACTCTAATGTACACTTCATACATTATGTAATACCAAATAAAAAATAACACGTACATTAGATGACCGGAAATGACACCTAAATAGATGGTTGGAGACGGAGAATAATTAGAGTATTAACTTATCTTGATTCTTCAAATTGATTTGTATTTTAGATTGAAATACTTTTATTGACCTCAAGTTCTATATATAGAATTGAAGTGATATCCAAAGTGATAGAATTGATTTGATTTAAGTATATGATTCAAATTGTACAATTCATACTGCCGTAGATGGTTATATTAGGGGTATTCCGGAGCTCCGTGGTGATGCCAGCTGTCCCTGGCCCGGAAACTGGTCGGATCCCACCATAAATGAATGCTTCCATTGGAAGATGTGAAATGTGATGCTAATGTAGTTGCCAACTAGCGTATGATTCTTAATTTTGATTCTTATAGTGTAAATTGATTCCATTGCACAACTTGCCTAGTATTCAATATCTGAACTTGTAAATTATCATGTCCTTAATTTTAACTAGACATAGTATGTATTACAGCATGTGTTACAATAGATCTGTTAATACTTCGCTGAATCGTCGTATTTATTAGTATTATTAATGGTATTACATGCCCAAATGTCAATGCCGGTCCAACAAAGGCCGCTACGCCAGCGGAGGAGACCGCATCGGTTCCTCCAAGAGGACTAATAGAGTGGAATGGCTAGGATATCATCTGATCCTGGTAGCAGAGTGCGAGAATCATAGTTACAATTTTTGAGAACTTGAGAAATGTGTCATCATGCATTGTAATTTTAGATATGCATAGAGATGACATGGTTGTAAAGTCGGGATACTTTACTTTTGTTAAGAGAACTTAGTAAATATCTAAATAAGTATGTTAATGTATCATTCAGTAGCAATTATGGACATTTTCGTATATGATATCATATTTGGATAAGCTTCCGCATTGTAAGTGTTA
Source organism: Umbellularia californica (assembly GCA_028538565.1). Taxonomy (NCBI): domain Eukaryota; kingdom Viridiplantae; phylum Streptophyta; class Magnoliopsida; order Laurales; family Lauraceae; genus Umbellularia; species Umbellularia californica. The sequence continues at coordinate 70,042,843 of JAPQWN010000002.1, read as the reverse complement.
ATGACAGGTGTGATTCATTAATCTGACTCGCGTGGAGTAAGTATATCCTTTGTGGCTTTTGTTTTAACTTTGGTTAAACACGGAATTCACAGGAATACGAGTGGTCACGCCTCGGTTTTTACCCAAATGAATCGAATCTCGGGCTCGAGGCAGGACACATTGCCATGTGCACTTCTATATCACTAAACGAGGGCTAGCATTTTCCAACTCAAACAGCCCAAACCAGTAATTATGGTTTCCATTTACCTATTTTTTATTTCTTGGTTTAGTTCCAGCTGACAATTCCAATTCAATTAATAAACGGGTTGGGTTTAGGTCTTGGATGGTTCATGTACTTCTAAACATGTAGATCTAAGCCTGAACCAGAAATATGTGTATGCCAACCATGGGCCTAAACCTAAACTTGGCTTGAATGCTAAATAAATCTTATTCTTTTCCACTAAAAAGTAGGGATTGTTTCTTTTTTTTTTTTTTTTTTTTTTATACCTGAAATCTTGGTGGTAAGGTAATGATATGCAAGAATGATAAAGGTGTGCCGGAATCTTGATGTTATACACTGATAGCTATGGATGGGGCATAAGTTAAATGAGTGTGGCCTCTTTTCTCATCTCTCTTAGCATTGACCTTGCATCATTGTCCTTTTATATACACCTCTTGCCATCTTGAGTCGGAAATAATCTCTCCACAATTTATGTGCCATCCAAGCCAGTTTTTCTCTTATATTAATGGAGTTTACAAATCCTGCATCACTATTGTGCAGGGCTCTAATGGCTGAAAATTTAAGAAAAAAATCTTTAAACTTTTACCAATAAACATTGGACAGCTCCATCTAGTTTCTTTGGAAATATCTGACCAGAGATAGCACAACATTTACATGAAATTTTCATTAACAAGTACTACTCAACTCCAGAATCTCTTCAGAGTTGGAGATAGAATTTTGAAGAGGAGGAACTGAACATTTTTTTTATGGTGAGTTGTACCCAAGTCCTAACCAGCAAATGTGAAAGTAGGTATCATTGAAGACAGGCCGTATCCCTAAAACTAAAACTGTCCGAGTTTCACTAATAATGGAAACTTAAACAAGATGTAGACATTGTAGTTTACCCAAGAGGGGTATAAACACTTTTTCTTAGTTACATGTTAGTACAATAGATGGGTGACTGGTTACTACTCTCTTCACTTATTGCCAGTTATACACATTCCACTTCTCTTCCACATTAATGCCAGGTTAAGATTCTACACATTGCTCCCAAATGCTCTGACTGAATGAGAAAAACGATTATACCTGGGTCAGGTTGATGTGCATCTGAGCACTACTCACATCCATTGGCCATGAAACAAACCATCCACTGACAGCCACTTGTCCATTGGCCATGAAACAAGCCATCCATTGACAACCACTTGATCCCACAATCCTGAATATTACACATGGCATTAGAAATGATGGATAAAACTCAGATTGACATTTACTGTCTTGACTTTTAAGCATATCTTTAAAAATGTAATGATTCTACCATATAAGATAACATTGCATTTCTATTTCAGACGGACCAAAATGACTAAATATAAAAACATAAGAAACCTTTTGATCATCCTCAATCCAAAATATTGCACAAGTGTAGAATTGAGAAGAAACGAAACTATGACCATGTATGATAATATGGAACAGAAATTGAAAGAAATGAAGTTCATGGCATCACATCCATACAATTAACACCCACTGATCGTCAACCTCAAGTGTAAGGCTGCGATGTAGTAATAACTCAGTGAAGTTCGAGGTCGATCCACAAGGAGTAGTTAATCACGCAAAACCTGTCCTATTGAAAAATTAGTTCTAGCCTAAACTATACAAATCAAATGTCCTACTTTAATTAAAAATTAATTAAAAGTCTGAAAAATTAATTACAACAAAATAAAAAGAAAAATCATAATCTAGAAACCTAATCTAACTACTCCATTCACCATAAGATTTGTCAGACCAACCAATTACAATAATTTTTAAGATGCATAAAAGAAAAATAAAATAGAATAAAATCAGAGAATAAAAAAATTGGAATTTAATTCTTAAATATTGCAATAGTTACTTTGCTTGATGCCATCAAGAAAAATCAAGAACACCGCACCAAGTGTGCACTATCACTACACACAAAAATTCGATGTTGACCCATTGGTGAAGACCAAGACCCCATAAACTTGATTTATTAATGAAAGACCCATTACAATTAAATAACCATTAAAAAATTATTTTAATCAAAATAAAGTGCATCCAACCTTACCCTAGACTCATGAAACACTAAACGGAGGGGAGGGAGTCGCGGTTTTGAACAGCGATCCAACCAACTCTCATTTTACGATCTGAAATCCAAGTAAGGGAAGATGTTGAATAGCTAGTCCAATGGTAAAGTGATGGTAGCAACAACGGCGGCACGACGGTGGCATAGAAATCCAAGTGGTGGTGTGCCTTAGGGAAGGCCTTGGATGAAATAGTGATGGAAAGAGGTGAGATGGAGAAAAATTAATAGAAAATGGGAAGGTGGGTTGTTGGTCGTCCAAGAGGAATGGGGGGAATGGTATTGCCGCGTAGCCCCTTTTTGTGGTCATTTTATATTTTTTGATAGCTTGGGTTGCAAGGTTTTTGGGTTTGGAAGGGTTTTAAGTTTGGGGTCCATGTTTGGATAGGATTTGCAGGCTGAGATTGAACAATCTTAGAGTTTCCATTGTTGATTGACTTGCCCCCAAAAGTTCTTCTCTTTGTAGCTTGATTCTCTTGACAAGGGTCCCACTTAGTTGGCCAAGAAACAATTCAAATCTGAAATTTCAGATTTGAAACAAATCTTGGATGCTTGTGGTCCCCAATCTTGGACGTGTGAATCTTGGGATGGAGGTGTTGGATGCGCAACAATTTCTTTGGAGGAATCTTGGGTTGGAAACTTCAAATCTTGAGGCCTATCTTTTTGGAGCTAAATTTAACAACTTCGTGCTAAAATCTAGGACTTTTTGAATTTGTTTCCAACTTTGATTGCTTAGCAAGATCTTCCATTTCTTTAGAACTCTTCATGGCTGGAAAATTCTCCTTAGATGGGCACATTTTCTCTCTTGAAAAGATCTCCTCAAATCTGAAATTAATTTCAAACATGGAATAGAAGTAGGCCCCACTTGCAAATATGCAATGTTTTGAACTTCACACCATGCATGGATGTTCTCCACCTTGTCTTAAGTAATTTCAAATTTGAAATTCAGTTTTGTATTTCAAATTGGAACACATGATGGGCCCCACTAGTGCGTGCAATGCTTGAATTTCGTTTGCCTTGGACGTCGTCCACCTTGGAGGGATTTTTGCAATTCTTTATTTTTCTTCTTTGTTTGGCTTGATTTGAATCTTCAAACAAGGGTAGTGGTGGACCCCATGTGGAGCTTCAATGCCTTGGTTTTCCCTCTTTAATTCTTCAATTGATTTATCTCTTCTGCGGGTCCCAAGAAATTGATTTTCCCTACAAAAATACAAATAGTATAATCAATGATCAAATAATTATCTATTTATGTGTTTTTTTTTTTTTGCTTAATGGTTAATGGAATTAAAGAAAGAAGGGAGAAACAAGGGCACCAGGCCCCCAGGCCAAAAGGCTACAGCCAAAAGCTAAAAAAAATCTAACAACACAAAGACATAGAAGCTATACAAAATCGAAACAGAAAACAGGAAATAAAGCTTTACAGAGCAGAAGAACCAGAAAAGAGATAGATAGCAGGGAACCTGATCAGAACCAGGAGACTTTGCAGAAGCTCAAACTAGGCCTAATGCACGCAGCAACCTGTTAATCTTAGCAACACACCACGAAGTGCACAAAGCAAATCCCTGATCAAAACCAGGAAATGAAGTAGAAGCTCAAACCAGGCCCAAAGCACGCAGCAACCTGAAAAACATATCAGCACACCACCAAGCGCACGAAGCTAATCCATGGGCAAAGATCAAGTCAACCCTTTGAAAGCCTCTCCTTGCAGACGATCCCCGATGATCGACTTAGCTCTCGATAGAGAGGGCTTCCTAGAATTGAACTTGGCGCCGTTCCATAAGAACCAAAAAGCGGAGATAACTTGGAAGAATATAGCAGCCGCACTCTTCCAACCTGAAACATCTTTGCCTCGGAAAGAAGGTTCCAGATCGCAGTGGCAGAGAGAGGGGGGCTGAGAACCAGAGGAAAGAATAATCCAAGTCCATAACTGAGAGGCCAGATCGCAGGAGAAGAAGAGGTGCACATCCGATTCCTCTTCCAAACAGTAACTAGAGCATCTAGACGCCAAAGACCAACCGTTCTGTTTAGCCCATTGCTCTGCAGGAGTTTTCTCTCCAACTGAAACAGGCCAGCCTTGGATTGATCATATTGTTCCAAATAAGCCCAAACCAAAGCAATTCATTATCCCTAGTCCGCAGCAAGTTCCAAGCATCTTTGATTGAGAGATCCCCTGAAGAACTGGCATGCCAACGCAGCTGGTCCTTTTCAGAGCTGCTGCCAAAGGAGATTGAGGAGGTGGAGACTTCCAGGAAGGCCTTCAGCTGGATAGGGAGGTGATTAGGGATACACCAAGAATTCTCCACTATGATATCAGCCACCAAGTCATGCTCTGAGAAGTGAAAACTAGGAAACCTGTCAGCTATAGGGACTTGATCTATCCATCTTTCAAACCACAAGGAAATAGACTGCCCATTCCCAATCATCCATTTAGAATTCATTTGGATAATGGAGGAGAAAGATCTTAAGCTCTTACAGATACACGAACCGCCCCTGTGCAAGTTCAGCTGCGTAATAGCTTTCCCTCTTAGGTATCTCTCTTTAAACCAAATGGCCCATAGAGAGTTGGAAGTGGAGAATGACCAAGCCAATCTTAAAAGACAAGCTGCATTGAACTCCTTGATTCTGCGCAAACCTAGACCTCCCTCTGATGTTGGTAAACAGACAACCTCCCATCTTACAAGATTGGATTTCAATCTTTCTGGATTGGAAGACCACAGGAAGTTCCACATCAGCCTTTCAATGAGAAGACAGGTCTTGATAGGGAGAGGAAGAACAAGAGAAATATACAAAGGGATGAAAGATAGGACGTGCCTAACAAGGGTCAGTCTTCCAGCAAAGGGGAGAAGCTTAGTTTTCCAACCTGCAAACCTCTGCCTAATGGAGTCCAAAACCTTATTAAAATAAGGGTGACGAGCATTGCCAAAAAACAGGGGATTCCAAGGTAGACTGAGGGAAGAGAGGCTTTGTTGATCTCAAGCATAAGAGGACAAGCAAAAGGCAAGACGTGCACCGCAATTCACACTGAATAGATGCATAAGATTTCACCATTTTAATGAGTTTTCTTTAATTAAATCAATGGTGCAAAGAAAATTAATCATTTCAGTGTGAATAAAAAAAATTATGAGAAATTTGTGACTTCCAATGCCAAGATTAGAGAAATTCATGATTTTATGTGAAAATGCAATTTTGGGATGAATTCTAACTCGAATTCAGACTTTTATGCCCACAAACTTAAAAATCATGATTTTTTTACTAAAATGGTGCATAATTTGATGATTAAGTCTATAATTAATTTTAAAATGATGATGAAACTATGCCTATTTAAGGACTTATCACCCACCCTAAAAAATCACACTAGCAATTGATTTCATCACATGCATTACATTTCAAATGGCAATGAAATAGAGTAAAACAAGAAATAGGGTTGAAGAAGATGAAAGAAGGATGCAAACCCAAGCAATCTCGCAATCTGGCCTTCGGCCTCTAATTGAACGAAAAGCAGGTTAAAGGACAAATTAATAAGCCTATAAAAAAGTCAAATGAACAAAAAGGAAAATAGCTCATATCATTCATATCTATTGTAGTCAACTGCATGCCGACCTGACACCAAATGGGCAACAAATCACCAAACTTCTTGAACGAAAATCACATATTTTGAAGTCATTCTACAAATTCATAAACTACAACACGCCTTTCAAATTGTAAATAGAAACTCATAATCACATCAAAAATAAAGGAACCACATTACCACAACCAACAGACCAATCACTTCTCAACAACCTCAATCTCAACATCAAAATAGTGCACAAACCAAAAATAACCTTAATTAAATCAATGAAAATGGAGAGAGAGAGAGAGAGAGAGAGAGAGAGAGAGAGAGAGAGAGAGAGAGAAACTCTATCATTCAACAAAATCAAAATCAGAAGATCATAAGACGGATTAAAGCCTACATTCCAGAAGATCTTCACAAGCAAACACGTGAAAATCTCAGATCTGTGGATTCAAACCCTGGAGGAATTAAAAAATACTATGCATAATAGAACAAGTTTTGTAAGAATGAGCAAAAAAATAGGGATGGATTGTCAAAAAAACCTCAATCTAAGAAGCAAGAGGATCCAATAGTGGCTTTTCTAAAGACAGTGGCTACCAGAGAGGCTTTCAGGAAGTTTAATGTCTTCTTCTTAAAAGATCACAACTGAGATGAAAGCTTGGATCTAGGTCAAAACCAAACAAATCAGAGATCGAATCTCTATAATCCGACCACTTACACAACTCAAAAGATCTTCAACCGCTCTCCACTTTAGAGCGCAAAATTGAGTAAGATTTCAAGAGAATCAAAATGCAATTTTCAAAGAGAGAGAGGGAGAGAGAGAGAGAGAGAGAGAACCAAACCTTTAGAGTTTTCTAATCCGAATTACGTGAAGGAGAGAGAGATTCTAAGCATTTTCTCATCTGCTTTTTAGGGGAGAAGAACGACGGGTCTGATTGTTGGATCTCGTTTTCCTCTATGATTAAGCGGTTTTGAGAAGAGATTGAGATAGTTTTGGGAAGGAGAATTGTGGTTTTTGAGGAAGGAGAGGAAGAATGGAAAATCTCTAGGGTTTTAAGGGAACGATTAGGGTTTTGGGGGAATTCTCGATCTATATGAGAGAAGTCTCGATGATAGATATCGATAGAAGAGGAAAAAGGGAACTCGAGATGAATGTACATGAAAGTTACTTTATTGTGGTAGGTAATGGTATTCGCTACTATATATACATTTATAGTAGCAAAAAGTACAATGTGCTATTGTATATATGAAAGTTTTGCACTTAGGAACAACGGATAATAGATTCCACTACTATAGTGTCCGCCACTATAACTCTTAAAATAGTTACACCCGACTGTATGTTGCCGCTGATGATCAAATGTAGCAACAGAGAAAGAAAATCGCTGCTAAATCTCACTTTTCTTGTAGTGATGGCCCTGGATGCTTGCTACTTTTCGAGTGGCCTGGATTGAATTAAATTCTTTTCCACCCGTTTTGGGACCACCCTTTATGAACCGAAATGATGCCTAAATCGTGTTAGACTTCGGCATAGGTAATTTAGGATTTTGAGTTAATTCTAATATGATAGTTTGTTAAGTCTTGTTGAGGATTCATCATTTTTGTACCACTTAGTTATTTGCTTTTGATCTTCGATAAACGTTGCTTAGTTTGTTTTGCCTTTTTAGTCTGTTATGAGACATTAGAAGGGTTGCCCGCTTTGATAGTGAGTCTGAAGACTTTGTTTGAAGATTTATTTAGCATATGGCACTTTCCCTTCCGTTGGAATATGTAGTTCGTTGGATTCAAGTCGGCATCAATCAAGCTTGGATATTATGTATTTGTGCATATATCATCTATTGTAACATCGTATTTTATTTGGGCAATATCTAGCCTTAGGATTATAGCACATAAGAGGTGATCCTCAACTAAGCTTCACAAACACGTTTTGGCTGAGAGGGTCATATTGTTCTTTTTTTTTTTCTTTTATTCCCCAATCCCATGGTCACCTTCTCCTACGGGCTTACAAATGTCACTCCATTTTATAGTACAAATGTTTTTTCTTTTCTTCCCCATCTCCCCACCTAAAATACCCTACATAACTTGTCCAATGTTTATGAGATTTAATTAGGGAGATAGAGGACCGAAATATCACACACAAGTATGGATGAGGCAATAGATTTAACAAGAGTACTTCTCTCAGGCCCAAATAGAAGATGTATTTGATAGCTCGTTTTTTTCACTCGCGGGACTACCGGAGTCAGCGAACATGAGAGTCCGTGTCCCCCGTCCCCCCCCCCCCCCCCCCCCACGTTCGTGATAGGAGACTAAGCGATCATCAACTTTTTTGTATACGGGTATACCAAATTTTCTACTCTACTTTGAATTGACAAATGGCGGTCCGTAGGTCCACCTTCACAAGTAGAAAATAAAATTAACTTTTTTTTCTAGTTTTCATTGCACATATATTTAAGAAAAGAGATATGGTTTGATTTGAATGCAGTGAAAGGCGATTTTCATTTCTTTTGCCGTGAAAGGGGATTTTTGCTGTGAAAGTCGATTTACAATTCTTATAAAAAAGGAAAGACAAGAGTTGTAATTTTTATGTCTTTTTAAAGAATAAAAAATACAATGAAAAGCAAGAAAAGGGGATCTAACTTCTCAGGAGATTGTGGGGATTCGTTCAGATTGACGGTCGCAAGTCGTATGTGGACTTCGCCATCATCTTTCAGATGAGAACAGAGGATGTTTTTTATTTGCTTGGCTCTGCTTGAACCTCAAATTTTTAGAAAATAAGGACCAAGAGGAGGTCCTATATCCAATAAAAATCTAAGTAGATGGGTTGACGAGCCACGTCTAAGCCATGGAGACGGAGGGAGAAGGCCTTGGAGGGGTGGCCCCCCAAGGGACTTTGGTCACCTTGTAGTGGTGGTCGGTGTAGGACTTCTTCAACAGAGGAGAGTTTGTTATTGGAGCATCGTAGCAACGTTGCAGAGTTTTTCTTATAGGATTTTCACGGTGTCCGTCTGTATGAATTTCCGGTTCGTATGGATTTCCAGTCCTTCAAATGGTGGAAATGGGCTCCTTTTATAGGCTTTTAATTTGGTGGCCATGAGGGGAGTTTATAAGCTTTAAATGCATTAATTGCATTAATGCTCCACGATGGGAGGAGTTACAAGTTTTTAATTTGTATTTTTGTAACTCCTTTTTCTTAGCTTTTGATTGGCCGTTAGAGAATAAAGGGCTTTTAATTGCCTTTAAACTCCATGATGAGAGGAGTTACATGGTTTAATGCCATGATTGAACTTGACTTGTAACTCTCATTTCTTGGCTTCTGATTGGGCCGTCCAAAATAATGAGTAAATGACAACATTAATTTGTCATAAAATGGGTCATTAACTGCATTAAGTAGCGGGTCTCGCCGCATCTTTTGGAATTCTATCAGCGATGTCGGAAGCCTTGATTGCTGATAGATTTTCATGCCGATTGACGTCGGATGATATGAAATTTAAGACATTAATTTCTACCAGTGGGCCGATATCATCTGTCTAGTCGATTTCTCGATCAGTCGGGCAGAAAGTGTGCTTTTTTAGTCAGTCGGTTGTTGTTTTCGGAGTATCCGATGATGAACCCATGATTTTGACTGCAAATCCATGATGTTGATAAAGATCGACGGATTTCATGCCCCGAAAATCAGATTTTTGGAAAATCACAGAGGCCAATCATTTCGAAAAAAAAAAAATCCAGGGTCGTTGGCGACCATGGGACTTTAATTTGTCCCTTTCGATCGCTGATTTTTTCTAATTCTTTCTTCCTCGATATTTCTCTTAACATTTTTGCTCATGTTTTGGCCTGATTTTCCTATAGAAAATTTGATGAGAGGCGGTGCATATCAGAGGGGCAAAGTTTCAGATTTTCTGGGAAAGCTGAACACTTTGTCGCGCAGAGTTACCAATTTGCCGTCAGAAGCCGAAACTAGGTCAAACGATGCCGGAATGGCCTAAAATTTGAGGTGAAGCCTCTTGAGTAATAAATAAGACCAACTACAGGCTTTTGTTTGAGTTTTGAAGTCGTGTGGGGTTCTGTCGCCAGTAGACTTTATTTTTTTGCAATGAAGATGCCGCGCCTTGATGTACGGTGAGCCGATGTCCGATTGACTTGAGATTTGATGGGGAGCTTATTGGAGTCATTTTAAGATGATCCGTTAGCTCCAATTTGGAAATCATGGTCCCAGGGAGTTCCCCTGCCAAGAGGCATGATTTAGCTTCCAGAAGTCAAAGTATGGTCAAATGTTGTTGAAATGACCTGAAATTTGACATGTGGCCCTTTGGAAGTATTTTGAGATCACCCATATACTTTGTTTGATGAGTGATGGTCTCAATGGTTCTCGCCGCCGAGAGACTTGATTTTGTTGTTTGATGGTTTATGTAGGATCACATGTTGTCAGTTTGACTTGAGACTCGACATAGAGCTTTTTAGAAGTATTTTGAGACCATCCATAGGCTATGATCGAAGATCTGATGTCTTTGACGCTGTTGTCGATGAGAGAGGTAATTTTGCTACACCTTTTGCTTTTTGGGTCAAACGGTGTCAATGGCCCAAAATTTGATGCAGAGCCTCTTAGTGGCATTTTGAGGCCAACTGTATGCTCTGTTTTGTGAACCGAGATCTCCAACTTCACCGCCGCCGGGATCTTTTATATAGCCACCGGAAGAGTGAAGTTAGGCCAAATAATGTCGGACTGGCCCGAAACTTCCTATGTACACTTCTTTTGGCTGTTTTGAAGAATCTTGCAGTTTTTTTTTTTTTTTTATTCTAAAAAGATTTGATGCTCGAAGTAGCATTGCCTGTTTGTGGTAGGATGCGGTTTCATGTAGCTTTTTAATGTTGAAAGTATACGAAGAGGCAAAGTGACATTTTATTGTGTCAACTGTATTTTCCAAGATTGGATTCTACTTCTGACTTTAGAGATGAGAAACTGGAAACTTAGATGTTCCTTCCAATAACTAAGGGGTTTCTAAGGTAATTTTCATTTTCAATCATGAGTCTCACACCCAAAATAGATGCTAAAGATATGCACCTTAGTAAACTCGCACCTATACTAAAGTGGGCTGCCAACTTTTCAAAATTGATTAGTCTACCATGAATTTCACAATAGTCTTCAAGGAGGTCCTTAATTTTTCTAACCTCCTTGGTCGCCTCATAGAAAATAAAACTATCGTTCACAAATAAGTCAAAACCTGGAGGCGTCGGTAGAGCCAGTATAAATACTTTCTAATACTCCCCCTTGAGTGGAGCCCATTCCTCAACAGTACCCCTTAGGTAAGCATCCAGTCGGTGTACTTTTAGCGACATGCATTTTTTCGCATCACATCGTTCCTCCAGGGCTTCAAACTCGCGACTAGCTGGCTTTGATACCATCTTAAATCTCTTTAGCTAACTATTCATGCCAAAACCTCGAGGTGTTAGTAGAGGCTGCATAAATACTTTTCAATAAATACCTCCGTCCCTATAATAAATAGGTAAGATTAGATGGTCTCTTTTTCTTAGGCCTCTCGATGGGGTGAAGTTCTCAAAGGGAAAACCATTAAGTAATAGTGAAATTGAGATTGAGGAAGCACATTCAACATTAGGTAAGATTAGATGGTCTCTTTGTCTTAGGCCTCTCGATGGGGTGAAGTTCTCAAAGGGAAAACCATTGAGTAATAGTGAAATTGAGATTGAGGAAGCACATTCAACATCAGGGGGACAAGATTTTTATTGAAGCCAAAAGCATCAAGCACATTTATCAGAAAATCCCACTTACGACTGTCATAGGGCTTAGCCATATCCAACTTTAGGCCCATCATTTTTAATTTCTTCTTTTTTATTAAAAGAATGGAGAATTTAATGAGCAGTGATATTGTTCGCAGAATTCCTCATCCCTTTCACAAAGGCACTCTGAAAAGGGTCCAAAAATATTGTTAGCCAACACCTTGGGATTTTGAATGTGGTTGGAATCCCGCATCGTAGTGTGGTGAACCTCATGAAGCAGTAATAAGGATTCTTGTGTTCTTTATACTTTAAATTATTTTGGTACGAACACTAAACGCAGGGTATTCATGGGTGTTGCGTCTGGAAGCATTCAACTGGGCACATGTCTGCTCTCCCCCTCTTTATCTTCCCTACTCCCAACACTAGTCATTAAGTTGCATAAATATAAAAGAACAAGATCAAAGTGATGTGTGAAAGAATTTACAAATTATCATTCATGATTAAGAATGAATTTTACCAAAAAAAAAAAAAAGATTAGGAATGAAAAAATCAGGATCATTCAAGATTGCAACAAATAAATGAAAAGTGATCTTGTTGTATAAAAAACTGAACACAGTAAGAAGAGAGGTAAAAATTCTATCAGTGATTTGCTCATTCTTCCTCGAAGAGATACTCCTAATAAGCCTCATTGTAGGATTGGGTTGTTGAAAGAGCAGATCTCGAGAGCTGTGTTTTAATGAGGAAAGTTTCTGGGAAGCAAATTTCAAAGCCATTTGAAATGACAAAATTTTCATAAAATACACAAAAAAAAAAAAATAATAATAATCTTGAACGACCTTTTCAACGTTGTTTGAGAAGGTTCTAGTGACAAGCTGTTACGTTCCTAAATGACGTCTCGGATTCAAGTCACGGAAAGGGCTACCTAGAGTAGTTTGAGAGCCGTCTAAAAAAAATAGAGAAAATGGCTACCTATCACAGAGTGAAAGCCGCCATGGAGTGGGCTCCAAGTGATATGTTACTGTCTTAAATGATTATAAGACTTAATTTGATAAGACTTAATTTGACGCATTCCATCAGTCTTGGGGCTTTTGGCGTGTTGGTTAGGTACATAACACAAGTATTCATGGTGTCATCAAAGCATTTATGGTGCCATCTAAATTGGTACTGGCCACGTCGGAGATCATTACTTCGTTTTTTTTTTTTTTTTTTTTTTTTTTTGTGTGTGTGTGTGTGTTAACCCAGCCAAGGGGGTTGAGACCAAGAGAGAGCATGCAAACATACGAGAACGCAGCCCACACAAGTAGAAAGAGGTGACATACCCAGAATTTGAACTCGGGACAGCCAGGTAAGAAATGGCATTTCTTACCACTCGGGTAAGAAGCCGTTCTTGAAGATCATTACTTTGTTAAAACAATGAATTGGTCAGTTTAGATCGCTAAACTTGTGCCATTTACTAAAACATTATCACAAATCTGTTTTCTATTAAACTAATGATTCTCTTTGTCAATAAAAAAATGAGAAATTCCTTTTTTTTCTTTTTTTTTTTGTTAGAGTTTTTACTAGGTCGATAAGATTGAAATGTAAGTAAAATATCTAGAAATAGTGAAAAAGCTGATAAAAAAAAGAGGGTTTTACAAATAAAAGAAAAGAAAACACATTAGATGGAGCTTAGACCAAAACAGTCACTTTTATTTCCCTTAAATGAAACACGCCTTGCCGCAAAGAATTCCTTTTTTTTTTTTTTGTTACCTTTTTTTAGGGTCGATATCGACAATCCATAAACCAGGAGAAGGTGGATATCGACCCAGTGTACCAAAAAAAATGAATATTTTCAAATAAGACCTTAAGTATTTGTCTTATTTAAAAAAAATACAAATTTTAAAACTTCTCAATTTAGTCCTTAAGTTTTCTAGAAAGTCTTCAATTAAGGATATTTGTCCATTTAAATTTCTAGTACCGTTTTCCCTCAGAATTTTTAAACTATCCAAATTACCCTTCATTGAAATAAAACCCTCTTTCACTTCCTCTATATCCTCTTACTTTTCTTTACAGACATCCTTATAGTGATCAAGGACAACTAACATCTTCACAACGACTGGCTGAATGTAGCGGCTGTCAAAACATTTTCATAGCCTTAAATGAAGGGTATTTTGGATATTTTAAAAAGATTGAGTAAAAAAGTCGTAAAGAAATTCTATTAAATGATTGGATATCCTTAATTAAAAACTTACAAAAGAACTTAGTGACTGATTTGAAATATTTTAAAACTTATGTCCTTGTTTGAAATAAGGCAAAAACATAAGGCCTTATTTGAAGTTTTCCAAAAATAAAAAAAATAAAAAAATCAGTCCTCTTGTTCCTCTCCTCTTTCCCAAACCCAAACTCAATCCATTGGGAAAGGCCCAAATAAACCAAAAGATCTTCAGGGGCGCCCGTCTTTGGTTTAGGGTGGATTGATATCGACCCTGCGGATGAGAAAAAAATAGTTTCCCATCATCTTCCTCCTCTCTTTGCATCTAATAAAGTTTTCCATATTTTTCAATTTTAGGAATCAACAAGAGGGGCGTTGAGCATGTCGAGATTACGGTGTATTCTCACAGGAAAGGACTTTAAATCATACGTCCTTTCTGTTTATCATCGTTCCCATGTAGCCAAGCAAGAGAAAAGTTAAAGGAAAAGAAATATGTAGTAAATTGATTCATTTACCTTTCATTTCACTGGTCAGTAAAGAAAAGGGCAAAAGTAACTCTTTGATTAATGTTCTCACATGTTTCTTTCTACTTTCTATCTACAACACTCAAAAGTAGTCAAAATACTTAGGAATCTGATATGTTGCATCCCTCTCTTTCCTGTGAGATGCCTTTATTGGGACAGCTCTCTTTCTCGTCTTCTCAAAGTCCCTGGGAACCTGAGGAGGCTTAACAGATCTAATCAGAGCCCAGTTCACCCCCTTGAAGAACTCATTCCTCTTGATCTCCACAGAACCCTTCAAGCTCCCAATCCTTTTCTTGGGATTCTTCACCAGAAGTTTGCTTATGAGGTCTTGAGCTTTCACCATCTCTTCCAAATCTTTAGTGCTACTCAAAGCAAACCTGGGGAAGTTCAAAGGCTGCTTAAGTATGTTTATAAGAGTCTTCTCATTGTTCTCACCTTTGAATGGCGTTCTACCATACAAGAGCTCAAACAAGAATACCCCAAGTGTCCACCAGTCAACGGCACTGCCATGGCCCAAGCCGGAGATCACCTCCGGCGCAAGGTACTCATGGGTGCCGACGAACGACTTTGATCGGGCATCAACTGGTTCAGCCACTAATTCTGCTTCAAGCTCTTGTGATTCATCTATCGATACCAATTTCTCCATTTCCTTCCTCTTCTTTCTTGTTTTCTTGGACAATGAAAAACATGAGAGGACTGGTTGCATGGGCATTGCACATGAAGGGGTGGAATCCTTTTTGGACTTCCTCTGGACCGCCTCTGAGTTGGGTCTCAACCTCATGAGCCTTGGAATGACGTCGCATTTGAATGAAAGGTCGAAGTCGGAGAGCATGATGTGACCATCTTCTCTGATAAGCACATTTTCCGGCTTTAGATCCCTATAAACTATCCCCATCATATGGAGATACTCCAGAGCCAAGATGATCTCCGCGGCGTAGAATCTATATTCATGAAGAATTAGTTAGTCATTTCAATTCCCCCAGTAGAGTCTCCAAAATAATTATAAATTAAATGTCTAATCAAAAGACTTGAAAATGAGCAAATATATTGACTTGTTCTAATCTTTCATTTAAAAAAGCATTAACGAGAGGGACAAACTGTAGACAGCTAAGAGAAACCGCGAAATAACTTACTTCACAGCTGAAATGCTGAAACGCTTCTCGGGCTGGTGGTGCCTCAATGCATGCAAGTCACCACCAGGACAAAACTCCATGACCAAGCAAGAGTAGTGAGAAGCATCGAACATAGTATATAAAGTCGGCAAGAAGGGATGGTCAAGCATGGCCAAGATTTCCTTCTCCATCTCAGCCCTCTGAAGCTTCTTCCTAATCACGAGGGCCTCACGGTCTACTACCTTCATGGCATAGAAACATTCAGGCAACCCGACCATCGGGTTACGAAGGCGGCACAAGTAGACGTTGCCTATGTCGCCGCTTCCAAGCCGGCGGAGGAGTTGGAAGTGATCGAGGCCCACTTGGCCCCTCTCGCGGTGGATGCGCCTCATGGCCTCCCAGTGGGACTGGTTGGCCTTGTGGGGCTTGTTGCTGCTGCTCGAGGCGACGCTCTCCGGGTATGAACACACGGAGAGCGAGCTCGAGCTGCCAAAACTAACGTCGCTGATCCATCCATGGCCGGAATCTCGAGCTGTGATGGATGAACAGCTGCTGTCATAGTCGGGTTCTTCTAGGGTGGGAGGCATAGTTGTGGACCATGGAACAGCCTTAACCTCTAAATGTATATATATAGACACCACACACAGAACTGGGAGTGGTGGTTCCAAATGGCTCTACAAATTAAGACAGAGAGTGCCCATCCATTAAAAAAACAAAAAAAAAAAAAAACTGTAATTAAACAGCTTAAGGATGTTAACGGGTTGGGTTTGGGTCTGGATCCAGATCCGACCTGAATTTTAAAGTTATTAGAATAGATTACAATATTATTAGTATAATATTTTGTGGACGCAGACTTTTAGGAATGTCGAAACCGGGTCTGAGCAGCCCGACTCAAAATATAATATATTGATTATATAAATATGATGTATTGGGCATTATTTACACTTACGCATTGTGGATGCTTGGGAGTTGGTCCATTATTTTGATAAGATTAATTTTAACTACATCCCTAGGTTCTTGAGTGGCGCAGCCCATCTAGCAACCAATTTTGGTGAATCCTACATTAGGAAGGTTGTGTGGCGTGATAGATTTTCTGAGTGGATGCTTGAATCTCTCCCTTGTTATTTTCTTTTTCGTTTTTTCTTTTGTATAATAGAAACATCATTAAGAATAAGTAAAGCAAGGTAATAATAAAGAGACGTCAATGAGGGGCCATAGCCACTAAAGACCCAATAATCCCCATCCCGGCCCACCAACCATAGAGGGTATACTTTTAGCAAAATTATGAGCTAAAGAATTCAGTTTTCTAGGAATAAAAAAAAAATTCAACCAACCCAAACTAAACTATAACTCTATAAGAGTTGTAATGTTGTGGTTTTGTTTGTAGTTTGTGGTTTCATGTGGTTTTGTTTGTTTTGATGAAATCATTTCTTTTCTACCAAAAAAAAAAAAAATGTCTTTAATATTAATGGACAGACAGACGATTCCTTAGTTAAGAAGGTCCAACCTATGGATATCTTTGGAACCTTCAAAATATTCTTTGCCCGATTGGATTGAATGGTTTCCCTTTTTTTGCACTTAAATAGACCATGGAGAGACCTTCTAGCCCCTAAATCCTTCATGATTGACACGATTTTTGGTAGGTTCCACTGGCTGGACGGTTCAAAGCTAATAATAAATTAGTTGGTTCGGATCAAGTATATATTATTCACATATACTACTCGAGTATTCAAATATAGACCCATCAAGATATAGACCAAAGCCTGTTCATAAATCCAGCCCAAAACAAATGTCCATAATCAGCCGCTTAGGGTAATCGGGTAGTCAAAGCCCATTCACATCCCAGACACATTACATGAAATAAAATAAATTCTGAATAAAAATGTACTTGCATGAATGAAAATACTTTCTATATCTTCAGAAAATAAAATATATAAAACGTACGCATGCATTATATGACGAAGAGAAAAAAATGAAAGTCAAAAGATGAGTGCTTTTTTCTCATGACATCCATGCTTTTCCAGAGAATCTTCAACACTTTCTCATGTACATTCAAGCAAGGCCAGTAGCATTTCTGTTGCTTTTCAATGAATTTATGGCATTCTTTTTTGTCTAACAATAAGAGGGGTATATTCTTACAAAACCCCTTTTAGGTTTTCAGAGAAGGCCCCATCTATGATGAATCTAATTCCTTCGCAAAAACCTAATCTACTCACATTAAAATTAGTCTTACTTTGGCACTGATTCGGATATTATTCACTATTATTAGCTAATTGTCTTATAATAAATTTTCCATGTTATATAGCTAATAAATAAAAGACCTAAAATAGAAGAATAAGATCATTTTACCAGACTGATCATATTATAGAAACACCAACCCATGAACCTATCAATCCTTCTGCCGTACCATCCAGTTGGGCCCCACATGAGGATAGCAAAGACTTGTCAACTGATATAACTCTCTGTTAATGACAGAAAAGCCCTTCATGAAAATGGAGCTTTGATGTATGGTGGATTTTTGTAGCAGTAATCAAGTATAGAGGTGAGAGTCATTGTACTGTAGAAAGCTGGAGTGGCTGCACGCAGCACCCGTGTCCCCATTAAGTTCCACCTTACATTAGTAGGTGCCTTTTGACGTGCCTTTCTATCCATGTGAATACAATTACATGACCTGTCCAAGGGCCATTCATGACATTGATGATGGTGATGATTATAATGAGTATTGATTATTATTTTTATTCATTTATTTTTTTTGTTCTTTAAGAGAATACTTTTGGGGAGGATTTCCCTTTGAAAATAAAAATTAATCTTCGAGGAAAATTATTTTTTATTGTACCTCATTAACATTTTATTGTTATTTTTTTTTTCGAAATTAAAAGCAATTTTCATCGTAATCTAATGCAAAGCAGATTTATAGCCATGATGAAGGAAACCAATTCTTGAAGCCTTGGAAACAAGATATACAATGTCCCAAATTGTAGCTCACTTGATTAGAGAGAATGAGTTCATGTGTTTGAGTGTGTGAGTTTGAGTCTCCTTGATGGAAAGAAAAAAGAGTAAAAGTGAAACATATTTGGCCTTAAACAATGTTTGGTTACGCAAAAGATTAGACATTGAAAGCATGTAGAAGATGAATTCCTGCTAAAAAGTGTTGCATATGAACATGCTATAAATGGTTTTGTGAGATTCAGTCGATTTTTTCAATATGAAAGATGATTGAACAGAAAACTGCGTTGCAAAGTATTCTTTGTAATTATCTTTTAGGGGTTTTTTTGTTTCATATAATTAAAGTTCTATGTTTGTATTTCTATGAATGGTTAAAAATGAAAATTCAAAGACGAGTATCCAAAACTAAAACTCGCCTGGGTGTTGGTTCGTTGGCATAAAGTGTGAGTCTTCACGTCATGTTCCACACCCCATAGGGTCGTACATGTGTATGAGGGATTAACAAAAAAAATGTATGGAAAATTGACCATCAGGTAACTTTCACTTTAATGGAAATTGGATTTGTTCATCAAATTACCACCCCCATTTAATGGAAATTGAATCAAGGGATCTAAAGGTGGAAAATGAATACTCAGCCATATATTACCTTAGTACCAAATCCTAAGAAAGTCAAGGTTTCATCTACATTACTTTCTTATATCTTTTGCCCTTCGCCTCAGATTCTTCCAATGATCTATGTAAAGCTCATTTGACCATGAATTTTATTTATTCAATGCCCATGTGTTCTAAGTAGGGCTATAAAAGGGTTGAGCCCAGGTCATCCTTATCCTCACGTCATGTTCCACCCTCAATATCTGCAGGGCCAAGTATGAGCGGGCAAAAGCCCTCAAAAGCCATGCACTACCTAGGCCATTACTCTACCCTCGACAGCTAGGCAGTGCTTAGTCCTACAAAACAAGAAAACTAATATCTAATTATTTCTCACATTAACACCAAGTATCGAGTGTTGGCTAAGTGTTATCCTATTTTGCTTCTATTGAGAATGGACTACTAAGAAAGTATTAACTTGGAGAACAAAAGTTGTCTCTAAAAGTTTTTTTTTTTTTTAATTGGACAAAGTCATACGTGCTTCAGTGACTTGGGTCCTAGACCTATTTTTTATTTATTTTGTGAAAAAAAGGAAAATGGTTAAAAAGTATGTTCTATTTCACACCTTTCATAAGAATTTTCTCATACCAAATCATTCCATTAAAGTCTTATCTTTAGAAATTTAAATCAATTACATTCACCTATCTTTATAAATTGACAGTACTTTTAATTTAGAACTAATCTAATTATTAAGAGTTGTTGGATTTTAGTCACAAAAACAAATGTACTTAAAAATCATGATTAGTTTACACTTTAAAAATTGAGAGTTATAATTATCTAATTAAAAAGGTATTTGAATCACCTCATATCCTCAAAGTTCCACGCACATACAAACCGTCTCCATAAATTGGTTGGCATCTCTAGTCACTCCATAGAGGAAAAGTTGTATTTTTTTAACAAAAATACACCCCTTTTACACTAACAAGAATATCTACAAACAATATAAAAAGCTTAAATAAGAGGAAATAGAACTAGAAAAAAGGGAATGGATCAAAGCAACGGTGCAACACTTGTTGCTTATGCATTACATAACTTAAATAATTAAATAAATATTAAATTAACCAATGATATGTGTATATGGGTTTGCAAGGCATTTTGACTTGTTGCTTATGCATTACATAACTTAAATGATTAAATAGAGATTACATTAACCAATTATATGTGTTTATGGGTTTGCAAGGCATTTTGTAATGTGTAAGGGGGTGCGAAATTACCTTCATATCCTCATTTTAATACTGCCAAGTGGTTGTTATAAGGCCTTTTAGTATATATTTACATATATAAATATATTATATAAAATAAAAAAAAGTATATGGGAGGGCGCAAGGTGCACTGTCTAAGCCCTGTTCTCAAATTCCAATGACTACAAAAAAATGTCCAAGCCCAGCTCTACCGCTTTTCTAAGAAATAGAAGCCCTCATTTTAAAGGTCTTTTGAGAGATGGCCAAGCTGGGTCCCTTTTTCTCAGGGCTGAATTGACATGACTTGTTCAAAGCAAATAAACAAGCTATTAGTATGGAATGAATAAATCATACGTTGTGACATTTTATTTTAAAAAATGGAAAAATTTATCATCCCTCAACCATGGCTCATCACTTTTATGAGTTTCGATTCTGGATTCGTAGTGTAAATATACTCATGACCATAGTCATGACCATAGTTTTAAAGCTTGGTCTAATAATTTGTATTAAATAAATGTCTTAGCGATGACCGATACAAATTTTCTCTTCGTTGAGGCAAAAGTTAAAAATGAAAAAAAAAATTGGGTAAAACGGAGAAGCTTCATTAAATGAAAAAAGAAAACAAAAGACAACCAAGACACAGGCCTGGCAACAAACATACAAAAAGATGATCCCCTACGACAAAGACCCCGAACTCAATACATTACCCAGCTTAGCACACTCATGGGCCACCTGATTAAACACTCTAGGAATATGAAGAAAATCTATGAAATCAGAAGTAGCCTTGATATCAAATAGAATTGAATTGATGGACCAATCAGAAATCCCTTTAATAGCTTGCATAACTTCAAGAGCATCTGACAATACAAGAATCTTGTTGAAGCCCCATTCCTTCACCTTTAAAAGCGATGGGAGAATGACTCTTGTTTTAGCATCTTTAGGAGAAGAGACATTTTGACCTTCCATTGAACCTACATGAAAAATATTACCATTGAGCCAAATTAAAAAACCGAAACAACATTTTCTATCGGATTTTCTAAAAGAGGCGTCTGTAAAAACCAAGGCCATATCCTTATACAAGCTAAAATCTAGGAACGATAATTTTCCCTAGGGGTTGATTGACTGAACTTGGATTTTCGACTAAGCGACCAGACTACTAGCGTATTTTATTATTCTAAGGGGTTTATCTCAACAACCTTAAACATTAATTCATTTCTGGCTTTAACACTGCCCATCACATGGCCAAGACCTAGGTTTTAATTTGAACAATTAATCATCTCATTAGAAGTCGATTCACATTTCTTAAGGAATTAATTTCACCACTCCAAGATTAATGATGACGAGATTGAATGAGTCATAAGGCCCAAGCTAGAACCACTACAACAAACTGCACTTTTCCCGACATTATTTGTCGACGTAGTGAAAATTTGCGTTGGCAAAAGTCTTATTTCCAACGCATATTTGGCATGTGTTGGCAAAAGTCACAGAAATTGCTACTTTTACCGACGCAAGTAAGATCGCGTTGGCAAAAACTATGGTAACCATATTGGCGCCAACAAAAAATTCCCCCAAAAGAGAGGGAAAGTTTTACCAACACATGTTTTTCTAAAGCCGACGCAATAATGCTTTGGCAATTATCTTGCCTACTGGTGACACACAGGTGTGCGTTGGGAAAGCTCTGAGTTTTTATTTGCACCATTGCCGACGCATGAGTTACGTCCGCAAAGCTCCATCTATGATAAACTTACCTTTCCCGATACTATTTTCCGACGCTGTGAAAATTTGCGTTGGCAAAAGTCACAGAGAATAGCTGCTTTTACCGACGCAAGTAAGACCGCGTTGGCAAAAGCCGTGGAAAAACTTTCCCGACAATATTTGCCGACGCAGTGAAAATAGGTGTAGGCAAAAGTCTTTTTTCCGATGCATATTTGGACTGCGTTGGCAAAAGTCACAAAGAATTGCTACTTTTACCGACACAAGTAAGACCGCGCTGGCAAAAGTTGTGGAAAACATACATTGGCTCCAACAAAGATTTGCCCCAAAAGAGTGTGAAAGTTTTGCCAACGCGTGTTTTCCTACTAGCGATGCAATAATGCGTTGACAATTATTTTGCCTATTGGTGATGCACAGGTTTGCGTCCGCAAAGCCCCATTTAATAAAATTCTTTTTTGCCAAAATAATATGAGCACTCTGTTTTAATCGCTTTGATTTATTCCCAACTCTATGCCTCTCTCATGTTTTTTTTTTAAATAAAATTCTAGGGGCAACTACAATGGCTTCTAGCGGAGTATGCTGGAAACTTTTTTGGATGTGTCCCACTCATGCCCATATAAGGATAATCAGAGTCATCCATGATCAACTTACTTATTTATGGGGTATCCCAATTTTTTGTTTAGAATTGAGTTAGTCCCACTGCAAGGTTGACCAAACAAAAAACCATGGCTAAAAACAATGTTGTTTTATTTACTTTTTTTTTTTTTTTTTTGTGTTCAATCGTACAATGAAATAACCTCCATTCAAAATGGGATTTGACGATACCTTATAAATGTATGGAGTGATCATTCTAAGCAGCTTTGATTATTCATCGAGGGCCAGACTCATATATAAGGAAAGCTCCCACCCAACTTGATTAAAACACGTAAGGCCTATATTTTGAGCCTATAAGCACCACTTAAAAACCTAATAAAAATCCTAACCCGCCCTTTCTCCAAATCTACCTTAATCCTCAATTGTCTCCCTCTATCTTTGATGTTCCTCTTTGGCATTGACATTGGTGTACGGTGCACCGTGATCCCTCTCTATTAAAGGTATTCTTCAATCTCACTTGATCCCCGCCCTGTCTCCTTCTCTCCTCTCACTATCTCTCGTGTGCAAAATCGTGCTTGGATTTGTTTTTTAATTTTTAGTTTTTAACTTTTGGGTAGCTGGGAGCAAGTGGGTTTTGTTTAGTCAGATTGTAAATTAACGTGGGTACAAGATCTTATGGTACCATTTTTACACTTTTCTAGAATGGTGGGCCCATATACATGCAAATTATTATAGTAGGCCCATATTTTATTGACAATTGGGGCCAGGCCCAGCACAGCCCGTGCAAAGTCGGCACCCTAGCCCAGTATGGCCCGCCCATTGGCCAGGCTGGTCCGGGCCACAGCACGTAGATGGGCTTTTGTTTCATCCGGCCATAAAACTTCCCAAGATAAAAACCGTCCCTCATCAAATATTTGGATTGTAAAAATCATTCCTTTAAAAAAATCGCTCCTTTGGTTTTCACAAATGTTCCCTGTGCGCGCTAATTTCCCCTCCCCCTTTCTCCTTGTGCCATTTGAGACCTCCACCATTTCTCTAATCGTATTCTCTTGTCACCATTTTCTAAGGTTTTCGTTTCGTTTTGTGGATCTCTCACTCCCTCTGCTTGCAATCCATCTCCTTCATTCCTTTTATTCTTTCTCCATTCTCGCTCCTGTTTCAGAATCCCAAAAGCGAGAGAAAATGCGGAGGATAAACCTAGAGAAGAAAAGAAACCGAGACAGAGAAGAAAAGACTGAGGAGAAGAAATCTGGAGAAGAAGACGAAGCTAGCCAGGTATTTTCTCTTAATCTCTCTCTACAAGTTTTAGGGGTTTTGTGACTAATGATTTAGAGTCTCTTTTCTATGTGACTTATGATTTAAGGTTTTTGTGTGATATGATTTAGGGTTTAAAATCAAAATCAGAGAGCATACATGTTTTCGAATGCCGCTACCATATCACCAATTGTTGGGGGTTTTTCCTATTCTCCCTTCATGGGCTATCTAACTGCTCCTGCTCATCTTTGCGTGCTTCTGCAGAGCCTAATCGGAAAATTCCTGCCTCTGAAAGTGTGAATCCATAGAGTAGAAATTTGGAGACGTTAATGGCAGTTTTTCTAATAATGCTTTAGATCATAGGAGGCATTGAAGGTTCTTTACTGTTTATTTGTTTTAAATGGATAAGTCGGATTAGTATTTTTCACAGCAAGAAGATCTATGTGACGCATAACTGAAAATTAGATTAATTTTCTTAGTGGCAGTTTTAGAAAGACCCTTTATCTTTTAGTAGATTAAATGCTCCCCTCAAAATTTTGTTTTTGAGAAGCTATCCTTTCTTTTCAGAGGGAGTATTTGTCCTAGGGCGTTAAGCCATCCACAGTCCCTTCATGCTACCTGTAAGCGCACAAAAATTCACAAACCCGGGGGGGTGATTTTGCGGCCCACTCTAGAGGAGGACGGAGATTGCAGCTCCTTGGTTGTGGTTGTGATAGAAGAACCGGTGCTTCGAGCCTGAAAGGGGAGGAAGAAGAAGGTCAGAGGACCCTGGCTTGGGCAGCGCAGGGCTCTCCGATGCCTAAGTTAGTTGTAGTTGCAGGACTAAGCAGAGGTAGGAGATGGAGTTGGGGAGGAGATGGCGTACCAGCGTGTGGATAGCCATCTGCCATCATTTTACCTGTTTGAAGGCTTCTGTATTTATAGAGGAGGAGAGTGGACTTTGAGGTAAGCACTTGAGAGGCTGTCCCATCGTAGCCCACTCTGTCCCATCGGGCCATACCCTGATGGATAGGCGGTGCAGCTGTGTCAGGGATTTGGGCGGTGCCCTTATCCTGTTCCCGTGGCATGACAGCTGTCCATGGTCATCCCGATCAGCAGTCTGACCGAGACCGAGATGGAGCATGGCTGAGGCTGAACTCCTGGTCTCATGCTTATACCGAGGCCGAAGCCAAGGGGGCATGTTACCGAAATGGAGCACCTAGCCGAGGGCTGAGGTCGGCATTCATGCCTTTGCCGAGGCCAGGACCTGAGGTCGGTCGCCTTGGGGAATACCTCCACACAAAGCCTCCAAGCTTTTAACTTTTTAGAGTGCTCTTGCCTCTTGGAAGTTGAAAGCTAAATAACCGGATGGTTTATCCGAGCTTGCGACGCTGGTGCCATCACCAAGCGTGATTGTTTCGAAGCTGGTGCCATCACCGAGCTTGATTTTTCCGAAATCGGGACGTAACTAGCTGGTACTTTTACCGGGGCCAGTGTAATTCTTTTCTCGAGGTTGGTGGCATCACCGAGCCTGCTTTTGGGATTTCATCTGAAAGGGCAAATGTTACTGCTGCCGAGCGGGAGAAGGCACTGCTGTCTAGCTAGAGAGGACCGAGTCATGCTCGCCCAGCTGGTACTGTTACCGAAGCTGGTGGCCTCGATGCACTGCTGCCGAACTGGAGAGTCTACTTCTACCAAGCTGGAGAGTAGCATTGCAGCTGAAGTTGATGAAGTATCCCAGCGGCAAAGGATAATGCCATCAAAGCTGATAGTAGAGGACCGTGCCGCCAATGGCGGTAGAGGATCGTGCGATCGAAGCTGACGGCTAAGGATCGTGCCACTGAAGCGAGGGCCGCGAGGGATTTCTAGCAGTTCTCCTTGAGGTGGAAGAGATTGGTTGCCTGTCGAGCTGGAGGCACTACTGCAGAGGGCGTCGCCGAGATGGACGTCGCCGAGTCGGGCGTCGCCGAGATGGGCGTCGCCGACTTCGGGCGTCGCGGAGATGGGCGTCGCCGACATGGGCGTCGCGGAGATGGGCGTCGCCGAGTCGGGCGTCGCCGACTTCGGGCGTCGCGGAGATGGGTGTCACTGACTTCGGGCATCGCGGAGATGGGCGTCGCTGAGTCGGGCGTCGCTGACTTCGGGCGTCGCGGAGATGGGCGTCGCCGAGATGGGAGTCGCCGACTTCAGGCATCGCTGAGATGGGCGTCGCCGAGATGGGAGTCGCCGACTTCAGGCATCGCTGAGATGGGCGTCGCCGAGTCGGGCGTCGCCGAGATGGGCGCCTCCTGGCATCGCGCGTCGGGCGTCGCCGAGCCTGGGAGGGCGTCGGCAAGAGATGGGCGCCTCCTGGCGTCGCGCGTCGGGCGTTGCCGAGCCTGGGAGGGCGTCGGGCGTTGCGCGTCGGGTGTCGCCGAGCCTAGGAGGGCGTCGGCAAGAGATGGGCGTCGCCGAGATGGGCGCCTCCGGGCATCGTCGTTCCTCATCTGCTTTGCCATGAGCCGCTTGATCAGGATCTCCAGGTCGTCGACAACCTTCCACGCGTCGTGGAAGACGATGCCGAGCTGGGGTTGATGAAGCTGCTGCTGAAATCGTCCCTCTCTGGCTCTTCGAGGCACGGTGTTTCGGAAGATGGCTTTTTGATCTTTCCCCACAGACGGCGCCAATTGTAAGCGCACAAAAATTCACAGACCCGGGGGGGTGATTTTGCGGCCCACTCTAGAGGAGGACGGAGATTGCAGCTCCTTGGTTGTGGTTGTGATAGAAGAACCGGTGCCTCGAGCCTGAAAGGGGAGGAAGAAGAAGGTCAGAGGACCCTGGCTTGGGCAGCGCAGGGCTTTCCGATGCCTAAGTTAGTTGCAGTTGCAGGACTAAGCAGAGGTAGGAGATGGGGTTGGGGAGGAGATGGCGTACCAGGGTGTGGATAGCCATCTGCCATCATTTTACCTGTTTGAAGGCTTCTGTATTTGTAGAGGAGGAGAGTGGACTTTGGGGTAAGCACTTGAGAGGCTGTCCCATCGTAGCCCACTCTGTCCCATCGGGCCATACCCTGATGGATGGGCGGTGCAGCTGTGTCAGGAATTTGGGCGGTGCCCTTATCCTGTTCCCGTGGCATGACAGCTGTCCATGGTCATCCCGATCAGCAGTCTGACCGAGACCGAGATGGAGCATGGCCGAGGCTGAACTCCTGTTCTCATGCTTATACCGAGGCCGAAGCCAAGGGGGCATGTTACCGAAATGGAGCACCTGGCCGAGGGCTGAGGTCGGCATTCATGCCTTTGCCGAGGCCGGGACCTGAGGTCGGTCGCCTTGGGGAATACCCCCACACACAGCCAATCCTATTGAAGGTGCATGGTTTAGTGGTAAAGAGTAAAGACCATTGATTTGATGAGCCCCAGCATAATTGGAGATTCTGTGTCAGGATTTAAATATCTTGATGGTTTGATCCATAGCCTCAATATACATAATTAACAAGAAAATCATCAATAGTTTGGAAAAAACTACCAAATAATGTTGTCGAAACATTACTAAAACATAGATAATGCGGGATACAGAGCATGCAATCACAAGACTATAATAATGAAACAGAATGAAAATCTATGCGTTCTTTAAGGCCTATGATATGCTACTACCTCTTACCTTTAAAGGTATTCTGCTCTCTCTCTCTCTCTCTCTCTCTCTCTCTCTCTCTCTCTCTAAGGGGAGAAGGATCTATTTCTTGGAAGTTTTATGTATATATTTTTTGAACTTTGAAATCCATATGTTTAATAAGTTGATGTAAACCATCAGTGAATTTTACTGGATGAAGTGGGGAGTTAGATGAAAACTAGACCCAAGGGAGAGTCTTTTCTAAGGTACTTGTATTGGTGGGGGAAACTTAGTCCACCTTTACTAAGAGGAGTAGCTATAAACTTGGTCTACTTTTGAAGTTGAATTTTTTTTCTTAGGTGTCAGTAGAAGATATATGCTGAGGATCCTAGCTCCACAAGAATTTATATTTTATGCACTGGGAGGAAGTGGAAACTATAGATAATCTACTTCTTTGTTTAATAGGCTGTGGGAAGTTGAACCACTTCTTCAACCTATTCAAGTGAATCGGGCACTCCATTTGCTAGACAATTTTGTTGCCAACTGGCCAAATGGTGTTGGATTATGGGCTAGGAGTAATTTTTCCTACAAGATGTTCCCACTTGGAACTATTATTGAGAGTGATATGAAAATAATAAACAGATCATGAGGGGAAAGTGAAGTTAATTCTGAAATTGATTGGAATTATCAAAAGTACTAATTCAGTTATGTTCCAAAGAGAGAAATAATTTGTTTACCATTTGTTCAATAACCGTCCAATCTAGTCAACTTGGTTTTGGGAATTACAATTGAAAACAAGATGATTCTGCTCTGGGGTTATTACTTGGTTTGGACCTTTTGGTTTGGCTTTGATGTTAATGGCTTGGTTTCTGTTGTTAGGACTCTGTCTTGGCTATAACCCATTTTCCCCAAGTTTCTTATATTTGCAGTTTTTTCCACCCCTGTCTTTAAGACTCTTGACCAGCTAGCTGAAGTATAAAACAGAAAATGGTGAAATGCTTTCTATATTTAATCTCTCTCTCTCTCTCTCTCTCTCTCTCTCTCTCTCTCTCTCTATATATATATATATATATATATATGTATATATATTTATATATATACATATGAGTTGAATTAGTACTATTGGTTGGCTTCAGCCTTCTTTCAAACAAAGAGAAAAGACTTTAAAAAATTGTCTAAATCACATTGGTATCAAATGTGATGATACCGTGGAGGATTCTGGAGCTCACTTGGTGAATTATTAATATAGGAGGTTCGAGATCATGTGTTGGAGATCTTGAAGTGGAGGTGGGTCATGTTTCCCCCATCTAGTTATTTTAAGCTTCGTGTTCTTATTTTTGCATGTAGCAATAGTTTTTAGAAATCAAATTTAAATGTCTAAATCACATTGGTATAATGAATGAATAATGGTGAAACTTGACACACATCTAAATATTTCAGCCATCCACAACTCTAGAATGATTACATAGGAATAAGGCATGTTCGATCAACTCCTCATGATTTTCACATATAGGGCAAATGACATTATGGCACAAAGATTTTGTTGAATAAGATCTTACGCACCTGAATCATGTTCTTGAGACAATTCCATCCAAACAATAAAACCCTTCACATAAGAGGGATGCGCCAAAGGGACTTCCAGTTGGAGGTGGAGTTGTGGACAACATTGCCCATTTTAGTTAAAATCCTATAAGCAGATTTAGTTGAGAGGGTACCATTTTTAGTGAAAGGCCATACCTGGCTTTCGTTTCTTTCCTCTCTTGGAATGTAGATTTTTAAGGTATTATCAACATCTTTTGAGTGGGTAAAGGTGTTTTTAATTAGATTCTCATCCCGCTCTCCATTATCATCCCATAGGTCTTTGACTTTAAGGTCGAGTTGGAAATTGGCGACAATGGCTCTCTATGACCCCCATCAGATGGGATCCAATTATTTTTCCAAACTGAAATACTTTCACCATTAATTTCCTATCACCCATCGCAATTTATCATTAAATGAATCCCAAAGAGTCCATAAAACCCCTATGAAACCAAGAGTTCCCATTTCTAAACTTGCTCTCCCACGGGCTTTTCATAGGACAGTATTTAGCTTTGAGGATCTGATCATTCATGGATAGACATCTCCAACATGTTTACAACTCTATTCTCCATACCTCAATTTTTCATCATATTGTTTTATTTACATCTAAAACACTCAAGAAGAAACTTAAAAAGGTGGACATATATAATTTTGCATTTTCTAATTATTTTCAATAAAAAGATAAGGTAGGCATTCCAAACATAAATTAGATTTAAAGACACACGAATACACAAGAAAGCAATCAAAATTTGCAAAATTTTATCATTTAAGTCTTTTACTTCCTTTTTGAAAATGCAGATAAAAGAAAAAAAAAAAAAGGTATGCATCCAATTTAGAAAATAACTTGAAGAATGATTTTTTTTAAATTTCATTTAATATATTGTAAAATGATTGAAGTGGAAAGATGAAATGAAATCTCGTCAATTGCTTTCAGGAGATTTGAATCAACAGTAGAAACCTTCTTGGTATATTTTAATACTTAGGGTGCTGTCTTTCCCCCTTTTGAACTCACTAACTTTGATGGATCTTATCATTCTACCTTTTTGTTGCAACTCCAGCAACAGCCCTAGCAAATATGACAGTAACTGCAGTGGGGCAAAAGTATTGGGAAGGGCAAAACTCCATCACTTGCCCACCCACAGACAATTCTTCTCAGCGATGTTTGATACGCCCATCTTTCCAAATCCTTGATTTATTTTAAGAGTTATGGTGATATCTTCCGTTTTGGTAAAAAATAGAAAATTATTGGATACCCTTTTCACTATCATTGATTCATATCAAAATTGGGTATTATTAGAGCTAATAAATGTTGATCATGGATCCGGGCTGAATCTGAACCAACCCAGAGCCCCCTTCGAAAAATCTACAAATGAGGTATAGGTAGTATGATAATTAATGACCATTAATGGTCTACTACTATATTTCATGGGTACCAGACACGTTGAGCTTGTTTTTGCTGCAAGTAGGCATGACAGGTAAATTTTTAAGGATTTGTGACTTAATAAAATCACAATTACAATCCTTTAGAGAGGCAACAAATAAATAGATTCTGAGATGGAAAGTTTCAACCCAACAATCATGTCTAAACAGCATACACCTCACCCATTTCACCCAACTGCAGACTCTGTGGGCAGAGACAGTAGACAAAGATGGCCAACCTGACAATCCCACAACACCACATATAAAACAACAAAGCAAAAACAGGAAGACCCAAATGGGAGTTTAGCAGATTCAATGTAAAAACATAAATTTCAGTGACAGGGCCCATTCCAAAAAGACCTTTATCAGAATTTCCTAAAGAACTGTATCTGGTCTTCCCTGTTAATTATATACAAAGATTTGTCTGAGATGGGCATCCATCATGGGCAGTTCCAAGCCATGGGGTCCAAGACATTTATTTTGTTTTATTGTAGGTGTCTTTGACAAGGCATTTTTTATTTGCTAATGTATTGTTTAATACATAATTCCACTGCAAGCACCTGCCTATTTTTGTTGTTAGGGGAGCAATAAAAAATGAAGATAAAATAAGGGGTTGGTTGGGATTGGATGGATATGATATGATTATATAAAAATGCAATATAATTATTGGATGTGAACGAAAGAAATAAGAGTAGGATGGAGATGACTCACTTCAACAGTCAGAGCAGAACATCAGTAGTTTTAAGTGAAAGGAGGAAAATGCTAGGCTAATGCCCGCAAGAATCTTTAAATTTAAGAACTGAAAGTCAGAAGAAATGAGTTTGACATTGCTGCAATAGCGACCCATTTCTTGATTTACAGTTATTTATATTCCCTATTCACATTTAAGTTGCTGCAGTAAGAGACCTTTTACTTAACCCTGGGACGGCCTGCTTGATCTGTTTTTTTGGTGTACACAGATCATCTCATCCTTTCTAAAGACGATTCTGTTGGAAATAGGTGGGCCTCTAGGATAGGTTTCAAAAACTTTTGACCAACTTGATCTAGTGATCAACTATCCAGAAGGCT
Source organism: Umbellularia californica (assembly GCA_028538565.1). NCBI lineage: Eukaryota > Viridiplantae > Streptophyta > Magnoliopsida > Laurales > Lauraceae > Umbellularia > Umbellularia californica. The sequence continues at coordinate 70,011,477 of JAPQWN010000002.1, read as the reverse complement.
ATAAAACCCAATCAAGGATCCATGTCCTCAATCTCAGCCATCATGATCAGTAAATAAACCTATCAAGAAGATAGAACATCAGCCAACAAGCATCCATAAAAAATCTATAGCATGCAACAAAGTAGATTATACATTTGGAGCTCGGTTGTGCTCTAATGGAGAAGTTGCATCTTTCTTTAATGATGAAACTTTTTCACTTATCAAATATGAATCTCCAAGACCTTTTGATCTTCCACACTATGACCCGTATCAAATTCTCTTCCTCAAGAAGATGGGTGGGATCTCCAAGAGAAAGCTCTTAAGAAAACTAGAAGAGAACCAGAAGAGGGAAGAGAGGAGACGAAGCATGTGCAACTCTTGCACAACAAAGCTTGGGCATGAATCCCTAGGTGAGGATATCCATTGGACGTCCAGCCCTATAATCTCCTCTATATATAGCTTAAAAGCAAACTCCTTTTTGATATCTAATTGAAATAGAAGTCTCACTTCTCTAACAATTAGTAACTCTCTTCTTTCTAATTTAAATAGAAGTCTCACTTCCATTATAATTAATTTAAATAGAAGTCTCACTTCCATTATAATTAGTAACTTACTATTACCACTGTTAGAAGTCTCACTTCAAATAGAAATAGTAACTTTCTATTTCCTTTTAGAGTTCTACTATAATTAGTATCTTTCTAATAACTTGGGCTAGCGTGAGGACCACTAGGGATTCCTTAGAAAGCTGACTCCAAGTAGGACTCGCGACTCCACATCTCATGTGCAATCTGGGCCCACAGTTAATTGCAAATAACTCCACTATATAAATGCAATTGAACTCCAGTCTTAGGAATAAATTATATAGAAGACCCTAAACTTCCCGATTACTGTAAATAGGCCCCTTTATCAATACCATGGATCAATTGGAATAAATCTGTCTTTTCCAATCTTAGTTCCACATCTTATTATCCTTGAGCCCCAATTAATCACAGTGACCATCAGTACCATCCAATTAACTCTTAATCGAGATGAGTGCGCACTTACTAATGACAAATCCATTAATTGGCACAAGGGGATAATAGAGATAGATTCCTTCTTGATCATTCAATGTTCCCACAGTCCTACTACCACATACCCAAGACACCGAGGTGTTGACCTACAGTTGGCCTCACTCATTGGTGACTCAAAGCAAATGAATAGATAGAAACTTGAGTTCATTAATGTCTCAGAATTGAGAGCCTATTGTTGGAGAATTATGAGAGGAGACCTTATAATCGAGACAGAATTCCACAAGGTGCTTCTCATGGTCCTTCAATACATCCAATATACCAGCATCATGATCCAGAAACTTCCATTCTGATGATCGAGACAAATCACACTATCTCATAGTGATCAAAGTGCTGCAGCCTTATCAGATGAGATGCCCAGTCTCACCACTGGTTCTGAAGATATTTTAAGTATAAGATTTTTGACTTATATCTCCTATGTGTGGATTTCATCCATGTACATATATCACTTCTAATATACTAATGGGACCCGGTTCAACTCATGAACCAATATGTCAAGTGTATTGGTCATGTGCATTAAGTAATAAAATAACATTCATCTCATGAAAGTAAAGCATGATTTTATTGATAAATAAAGAAATTAATCAATTTATCATATCAACTGATGGATTGAGTCCATACAATCTAACAATCTCCCACTGGGGCTCAATATCAGTCAGGTTTGCATCTCATGCCCATCCCATCTACATGCTGCTCAAAGACTTTGGTAGTCAAAGGCTTAGTAAAGGATTGTCTGCAAAGTCTATCTAGGTGATAGTAGTATCACCTCTCTGCACAATCTCTCTGACCGTGTGTTACTACCTCTTTACATGCTTTTGGCTCCTAGGTTCCTTAGACTTATCGACTGCCCTGTTGTTATCACAGTAAATTGTGATCGGCTGTCCTGTCAAAAGTACCACTTTAAGTTCCATAAGGAATCTTTTGAGTCAATCTGCTTCTTTAGCTACTTCTCAAGCAACTACAGCATAAACACATACTCAGAAGTTGATTTCTTGGAATCCTTATCTAACTTGAAGTCAGTATCTATGTAACCGACCGGAATCAACTGATTACTGCCGTAAATCAACATGTGATATCTAGTCCTTCTCAAGTATTTGAGAACACATCTTACAGCAATCCAATGGTTAGGACCTGGGTTAGACTGATATTTGCTTACTAGGCCCCACTGCGTAATAGATATCCGGTCTAGTACAAAGCATAGCTAATGGTACCAGCACCTGATCTATGTACGCATATTGGGATAAACCTATCATCCTATTTTTCCGGTGCCAATGGAGTTTGATCCTTAAGATGTGGCTGGCTTCTCCCAAGTCCTTCATACCAAAAGTCTTAGCCAACTAAACTTTTACTGTTGACAACATCCTTATATCACTCTGTAGGAGAAGGATGTTGTCGACCAGAAAAAATTACCCTGCCTCCTTCACTTTTCATGTACACACATGACTCATCCGTATTTTGACAAAAAAAAAAAAAAAAAAGCAAATGACTTGATTGCCTGGTCAAAACGAATGTTCCAGCTTCGGGATGCCTGCTTCAGTCCATAAATGGACTTCTGCAGCTTGCAAACCTTTTTGCTCTTGGTTTTAGCTATAAAACCATTTGGTTGCACCATATAGATGTCTTCCTCAAGATGGCCATTGAGAAATGCCATCTTGACATCCATTTGCGAAATCTCGTAATCGAGATGAGCCGTAATGGATAAGAGTATTTGGATGGACTTGAGCATGGCTACCGGCTAAAAGGTTTCTTCATAATCGATACCCTCTTTTTGAGTATTTCCTTTCGCAACAAGCTTGGCCTTAAAAGTCTCCACTCTTCCATCTGATCCTCTTTTTCTTTTATAGACCCGCTTGCACCCAATAGGTTTAATATTGGTAGGCAAGTCCATAAGTGTCCAGATCTGATTGGAGTACATAGACTCCAACTCAGCTTTCATAGCATCTTGCCAGCGTCCCGAATCTAAGTCATTGATCGCTTCATCATAGCTACAGGGATCTTGTTACGGTTCTTCCGGGATTGTCTTGAAAGACTTTCCCAAAAACCGAGAAACTGTCAGAGGTCCTGACAATGCTCCCACTATGACAAGGCACTGGTGTAATTACTAGGTTACATATGGGTGAATTTTCTTCAAGTTCGGTCATATTTGGATTTGAAATTAATCTCTTTTTGAATTTCTTCTAAGATAACCTTTTCTAAAGATTTCCGGTCAATCATATAATCTTCCTCCAGAAAAACCGCATTGGTGCTGATAAGCACTTTCTACTCTCTCTGGGATTATAGAATAACCAACCTTTAGTTCCTTTGGGATATCCTACAAAAGTGTATACTTCCGACTTCGATTTCAATTTATCCATCTTAACCTTCAGCACGAGTGCCGGACAACCCTTATGTTGTAGACTAGGCATTCGCCCGGACCACAACTCCCGGGAAGTCTTAGATACTGACTCAAATGGAACGAGGTTTAGTATATACTTTGCAATTTCCAAAACATATCCCTATAGGTAACCTTGAGAAACTCAACATAGTCCTGATCATATCTAAAAGAGTCCGGTTCCTTCTTTCTGCTACTCTGTTCCGTTAAGGCATACCAGGAGCAGACAACTGGGATAGAATCCCATTTTCTGATAAGTATCCCATAAAATCAGCGGAGAGATATTCTCCTCTTCGATCTCATCAAAGAGTATTGGTACTTTTACTTAAATGCTTTTCCGCTTCCGCTCGAAACTCTTTGAACTTTTCAAAAATCTCAAACTTGCGGTGCATAAGGTATATGTATTTATATCTTGAGTCATCATCGGTGAAAGTGATGAAGTACTCGTATCATTCTCTAGCTCTAATATTTATGGGTCCATACACATCAGTATACACTAATTCCAATAAATCTTTGGCCCTTCTACCCTTAGATGAAAAGGGTCTTTTGGTCATTTTACCTTCCAGACAGGACTCGCAGACAGGCATTGGTTCTACCACCAATGAAGGCAAGATACCATCTTTCACTAGCCTCTCAATCATGTTTAGGTTTATATGACCAAGCCTCAAGTGCAAAAGTTTTGTTGGATTAGATGAAGGTGACTTTCTCTTTAATGATGGTCTCAGTATGATATATCTCATACATTGTGGGAGTTAACAAATAAAGCCCATTAGTTACCTTGACAGAACATATGAAAATACCATTCCTCTTTATGACAAGTTCAGTACCAAAAGTAATAGAATAACTTTTATTCATCAAAATAGAAACTGAAATTAAATTCCGTCGTAAAGACGGTACATATAATGTGTCTGACAAAACCAACTCATTATTTGAAAAACATAACGTAATAACTCCCACTGAAACAGCCTCCGCCTTAGCGTTAGATCCTAGGTTGACAATGATTTCCCCATCACTTAGCCTCCTGGTTTCCTTGAACCCCTGCAACGTATTACATATGTGATTAGTTGCCCCGGAGTCCACACACCAAGATTCTGAAGTACCAGTTGCAAAACTAACTTCAGAAATAAGTAACTCAATCATACCTGAGGTCTTCTTCTTAGACAGATATTCTGAACAATTCATTTTTCAATGCCATGTCTTACCACAATGAAACACTTTCCCTTTACTCTCGTACCCTTAGCCTTGGCCATACCACAAGTAGAACCATTCTCCACCTTAGGACCCTTGATGACTGATTTCTTCTTGCTACCTCGGTCATTGCCTTTCGACTTGGTCCTAGCAAATGACTTTTCTGTCATGAGGGAATTTTGCTTTTTCTTGATGATTTCCTCAGTCACTACCAGCTGGCGAGACAGCTCAACTATGGTCATTTCCAATTTATTATAATTGATCTCGAAATGACTGAAAGAATCCAGTAGTGACTGAAGGATCATGTCGATCCGCGATTCTGTATCAATCGTAACACCCAGTACATTTAACTCATTCAGTGTGAAACTCATTTTCAACAAATGTTCTTATACTGGGATTCCCTCAGCCATCTTAGTGTTTATCAACACCTTCATACCAGCTTGCCTAGCATGTCTAACCTGGTCCGCAAACATCTCCTTTAAGTTCGATATAATATCGTATGCTGACTTATAGGAATGATGTTGATGTTGTAAAACACTAGACATGGATGCCTGTATAAAACATCTGGCATCTCATTGTCTTTGGTCCACTTGGGGTAAAGGTTTTTTTCATATTGTGGTGCATCAGGCTCAGGCTCAGGCTCAGGAAGGGAGGGTATGGTAAGGACATATCTGCATCCTGAAGCTGTCAGGACAATATCCAGGGCCTTTTTCCAGTCTATAAAGTTGGATTCCATCAACTTATTCTGGTTGAGGATGGTCGCAAGTGGATTGAAAGTATTCGAATTCATGCTTGAAAAACTGTAGCACATAACCATACATTCAATTAATGAATTTAAATGACATTGGGTTTAGTATTCTACCAAATTTATATAAGAATCCTCATAACCACAAAATTCAAAATACATCGGAATCCCACCTCCTTGGGGAGTGCGAATACCACCTATACTGGTGCGAATCAAAGTTGGTCAAAATTTGGATTAAGGCTAACTATCCATGATCCCCTTCATTTATTATTATCTAGGTATCTCATATCAAATAATGTATAACTCCCGATTAGCTTTGGTTTCTAAAATACATGAGGCAAATCCTTGGGAATACTACATCATTATTTTAGTTAAGTGTGACCCACCAACTAGCATTGCATGAAAATCGTTGCGGGCAGCTCCTCCTTGGGGAGTGGTCCCCCGCCCCGTCTCATCAACACTATCCATATGAGATCCATATCTAGTAACCAGACAAATACAAGCCCTCCATGGGGAACGACCATTCTCAAGATTGCGCGAGGCTAATACTTTCCTTACAATGGACCTATGGTGGAAAACCATGGGGATTTCTAAATATAAATGCCCCGTTCCCACTTAATATTTTGGAATTAAAGATTTTCTTATAGGTATATGGGCCCACAAAATAGACATCAAATCATCTCATGATATGACCAATGATTGGTTCCAAGTCAAGTTATTTTAAGGAAAGTCCAGTTTCTAAGATTAGTGTTACCAATGGATCCATCTTATGGCTCCACCAACACTAATTAGAACTCTTTCCAAAAATTAATTTGATTTGACCAATTTTGGAAATTGCTATGTTTGGATCAGATTTGGAAACTTTTTAAAACAAGCATTCATCCATAAATAGAAAGTGCTACAATTAGAAACTCGTCCTCTCTTCCACATGACCCAAGCGGAATAGACTTTTTGGACTTCTAGACTTTTCAAAGCTTTGGGATTCATCAAACTCTTTGGGCATCTCCAAAACACCTTTTGGTAATCTTCAAACTCTTTGATTAGGAGTCCAGCTTCACTTTTCTTCTTCGTCTCGGACATCTCCAGAATTTACAAATTTGAAAAATTACATAAATTCCTATGTCTCTACAATGAGACTTACATGGTAATCTAAACATGGAAATAAAAGGGCTATAGGGAAATTCACCATGCCTTGCCCTTTCACAGGAAACCAAGAAAACCAAAAAATTCGGATCAAAGACCAAAGTGATTCTGCCTGAGTTCGGCTAGCCGAACTGGTCCCTACAGCTATCTGACCAGACCTCAACGGCTAGCCGCTACTGATCTGTGCGGTTAGCCGAACTGACGAACCCAAAAATTTGGGTTTTTCAGATTCGACTCCTGCTATTCCCTAATCACTTTTAATGATCTCAATAGGCTTCTAGTGGCTTCTTACCATCCTTCCATCATGATTAAAACCTTTTGTGACATTCCAGACATGGATCTACTACAAAAGTAAGTAAACCCAATAAATATTGATCCTTACATAGCCCTTGCTCTATCCTCTTCGCATCTTATACAAAAATTAGAACAAGATTACTGATCTAACATGATTACAGATGAGGTAAGGCTCTGATACCAATTGTTGAAAATAAGTGGGCCTCTAGGATATGTTTCAAAAACTTTTGACCAACTTGATCTAGTTATCAACTATCCAGAAGGCTATAAAACCCAATCCAGGATCCATGTCCTCAATCTCAGCCATCATGATCAGTAAATAAACCTATCAAGAAGATAGAACAGCAGCCAACAAGCATCCATAAAAAATCTACAACATGCAACGAAGTAGATTATACCTTTGAAGCTCGGTTGTACTCTAATGGAGAAGTTGTGTCTTTCTTTGATGATGAAACTCTTTCACTTATCAAATAGGAATCTCCAAGACCTTTTGATCTTCCACGCTATGACCCGGATCAGATTCTCTTTATCAAGAAGATGGGTGGGATCTCCAAGAGAAAGCTCTTAAGAAAACTAGAAGAGAACTAGAAGAGGGAAGAGAGGAGACGAAGCATGTGCAACTCTTGCACAACAAGGCTTGGGCGTGAATCCCTAGGTGAGGATATCCATTGGACGTCCAGCCCTATAATCTCCTCTATATATAGCTTAAAATCAAACTCCTCTTTGATATCTAATTGAAATAGAAGTCTCACTTCTCTAACAATTAGTAACTCTCTTCTTTCTAATTTAAATAGAAGTCTCACTTCAAATAGAAATAGTAGCTTTCTATTTCCTTTTAAAGTTCTACTATAATTAGTATATTTCTAATAACTTGGGCTAGCGTGGGGACCAGTAGGGATTCCTTAGAAAGCTGGCTCCAACTAGGACTCGCGACCCCACATCTCATGTGCAATCTGGACCCACAGTTAATTGCAAATAACTCCACTATATAAATGCAATTGAACTCTAATCTTAGGAATAAATTATATAGAAGACCCTAAACTTCCCGATTACTGTAAATAGGCCCCTTTATCAATACCATGGATCAATTGGAATAAATCTGTCTTTTCCAATCTTAGTTCCACATCTTATTATCCTTGAGCCCCAATTAATCATAGTGACCATCAGTACCATCCAATTAACTCTTAATCGAGATGAGTACGCACTTACTAATGACAAATCCATTAACTGACACAAGGGGATAATAGAGATAGATTTCTTCTTGATCATTCAATGTTCCCACAGTCCTACTACCACATACCCAAGACACCGAGGTGTTGACCTACAGTTGGCCTCATTCATTGGTGACTCAAAGCAAATGAATAGATGAAACTTGAGTTCATTAATGTCTCAAGATTGAAAGCCTATTGCTGGGGAATTATGAGAGGAGACCTTATAATCGAGACAGAATTTCACAAGGTGCTTCTCATGGTCCTTCAATACATCCAATGTACCAGCACCATGATCTAGAAACTTTCATTCTGATGATCGAGACAAATCACACTATCTCATAGCGATCAAAGCGCTGCAGTCTTATTAGATGAGATGCCCAGTCTCATCACTGGTTGTGAAGATATTTAAATATAAGATTTGTGACATATATCTCTTGTATGTGGATCTCATCCATACACATATATCACATCTAATATACTAATGGGACCCGGTTCAACTCATGAATCAGTATGTCAAGTGTATTGGTCATGTGCATTAAGTAATAAAATAACATTCATCTCATGAAAGTAAAGCATGATTTTATTGATAAATAAAGAAATTAATCAATTTATCATATCAACTAATGGATTGAGTCCAGCCAATCTAACAATTTCATGCATAGTCTTCAATGTCATTATTTTAAAGAAATTAAAGTAATCTCACCCAAAACGGATCAAAATCTACAAGTTTGAACGGCTGTGATGAAAACTGGTGGACAAAATTGAAATACCAAAAGATATGGTAGATGGCCTACCTCTGATGATCAATAATTGTTGGAAAAATCACCAGAAGTAAGAGAAATATCAGGCGACCATAGAGTGGCTATTCAGCTGATGAACTGTGATGATCATAGGTGGGCCACACCTGATCTGAGGTGGTCAGGGATGATTAGAGATGATCCGTCTGAAAGGGATGATGATAGATGGGCTTCCAATACTTGGAAGATGACCTAGTAGACGATCACAGCTGCACCGATCAAAAACAGGCAAAATTCCAAAGAAAATGTCCAGGTGAGTGTGAATTTGAGCACAGATCTGATCTGTGGGGCCCACTGGATGATCAAATCACACAGTGATCTCTGCTTCAAAATTCCGAAACTCCTTTAGGTGGAAGTTTGATGAAAGCTTGTGTAACCAGAAATTTGAACAACCGAGATGAAAACTATTTGCTCAGATGAGATGAGTACAAAACAGGGAGAATGGCCTACCTCAGATGATAAAAAAAATCTGAAAAAAATGTGCAGAATTCCCAGGGGAGATGGACGACCAAGATGTGAAGGTTTTCTGAAGCTGGGTGATCAACAGGTGGGCCACCTTTGATCACAATATGATCTAGTCTTGATCAGACGGACAGTGCTTGTTCAAGACTTCTCTCGATCTTGAATGAATAGATTATCAGAATACCAGAGCTCTGATACCATGTGAAAGTATCCAGAATGTAAACCAGAAGCATACAAGAGAGAGAGTTTGTAAAAGAATATTGTATTCACCTTGTATTGACGATGGGTATTTGTAATGTAGTGTTGCCGAGTTTAACAGATCTAATTACATGATTACAGTAATCTTTAAGGAAACTAATATCTATTTTTAGTTGTACAATCACAAGACAACTCATATAATCTTTTGACTTGTGGGTTGGCCCACTTCATGGGTTGAGCTGACCTGTATCTTTACACACCGAACCTCAAACTGACCATTAATTCGATAGTTTCCAAACCCAAACAACCTTGAAACCCTAGTCGGGACCCTTCCACCACCATTCCAATGCCGAAATCCCTTACTGTTCAAACCCATCTATGAATCCAAACAGAAGTGTAAAACCAACCAAACCATCACCATTTTCCATGCCATGATACCAGACCCGTCAAAGTATCCATCCCATCACTAACAATCCATCGAAGTGTCCCAATCCATTCAATCATAAACAAACCATCAAAGTGTAACAATATATTTCCAATTATCCATATCATGCCAAGGTTCCATATCAAAGGTGGATAATCCATAAGGCCATTGAATAGCCTGTCTACCTAGACACGGGTAATCCATCTCCATTGCATATACAAGGTCTCCTTTAGGTAACCCTAGGTCAAGGTCCCCATCATCATCATTAGCCATCCATAGGTATACGCACATCCATCAATAATAATAGAGATCCATCCATCATATCTATCCGTCATATCAATCAAAGAACGGATAATGGCTAACCAACCTAGGTTAAAGGTCACCCCTTTAGACATGAGTGTTGAGTCATCCAACATAATGGCCGAATGAAGTTTCAGACCTTCCATATGTAATACTTGGTGCTCTAAGGCTAGTTGCCATCCAAAGGCCTCTCATTTACCACCCTCTTGCACTAACTCCCACCTCCCATACCCTACTTTGAGCAACCCGTGAGTGGAGTTTAGGCATCCACACCCATAAGTCTTCCATTTACAAGCCATTAATCAAGTTAAATTAGGTTAAAGGGGTAAACGATGCAATTTCAGCATTTTGGAGAAACCCAGTCCCACGGTTAGCTGTGACCATGTCGGCTAGCCATGGTGTACTATGGCTCGCCGTGGGATGTCCTATGGCTAGCCGTAAGGTCACTGAGGTGCATTTTGTGCAACACAGCTTTGGAAAAGCTCACCATGGTAGTGCCACATTTTCATGAGCATTGTTTTTGTATTGTCAATTCTGTGCCAAAGAATCCCGAAGACATTGCCTTTCCAACTACTACAAGGTAGATCTAATTCAAGAGGAATGTCAAGCTTTTGGAAGGCCCGGATTCGTCAAAAGAGTGATTCCATGTGTGTGCCAACCTTCTCAGGTAATATGACTCAAATCAGACCGTCATCTGGATCCTAGAACCCTTGGAAAAATGCTTTGTGTTTAACCTGTTTTCAAACTTATATAGACAGCTCTAAAAAGTCCAGAAGAAGTTGGTTCGGTTCACCTGGCGGCTAACCTCTTTGTTATAAGTGACTAACTGCCAGGTAACCAAACTCCTCGGTTACTTTTCCAAAGAGCAGCTCCAAATTTGATGTAGGAGTTCGATACCCAGCGGTCAGCTCACGGCTAACCGCCAAGTGTGTTGGCGGCTAACCGACAGGTAACCGAAGTAAGCAGTTAGTTTTCCAGAATGCTTCTCTGTTTCTTGAAAATATCTTCGGCCACCTAGCGGTCACCTCACGGCTAGCTGCCAAGGCCACCGGCGGCTAACTGCGAGTTGATCGACTTCTTAAATATGACCGTTACTCCTGATCTTTTGAAAAGAGGTAGGGCTGAGGTGTTTGGAGGCTAGCTGCCATACTAACCGTTGAAGCTTTGTTTATAAATATCTAGAGCTCCTTTTTCACTGTAACTTTGACACTTTTGAAGAGCTCTCTTTTCTACTTCTTCCCAATCAAAACTAAGCTCTACAATCCTCTTCTAAACACACCAATACCCGATCTAGGAAAATCTAAGAGCTTCTTTAGCTCCAAGATAAGTGTGTTTTAAGGAAGACCTTCTAGGGTACTTTGATCTTTAAGATATTAATCGTTTTAACCCTAGAACACAAACCTCTTAATCTTGGCTGTGTAACTCATTGGAGCATCTTCATCTACACCAAGCTAGCATCAAGAGGTTAAAGCTTTAACTGCGGTTATAGCTTCAACGAACACTTTCCGAACTTCATCAAACGTGTTCATCCTCCAATCAAATTCTACAATCTGTGTATGTTGAGATAGTGGATTGAAATTGTGTGCTTCAACCACTCTAAAAATTGTGTGGGGGATTAGATCTGTGTAATCGAACCTCGTTATCAAAATCAAGTAGTGTAAGTGATTAGAATCATTACTTGTATAGTTTGATTCTTCATAGTGGAACCAAGGGATTGTGTCACCCTTATGAGTGGATGTAAGACATGTAGTCCGAACCACTATAAATTTGTGTGCATCTTTCTATATTGCTTGTTTCAATATCTTGGTCTTGTTTCATATTCATTCTCTATATTGAACATTGCTAAGTGCACACACCTTTGCCTACATCTCACTCGATCACTTTGTAATCTTGTTTAATTTGTTAAAAATGGGCAAAGAAGTTCAATAGTCCTATTCACCCTCCCTTCTAGGACTTGTACATTGGCTTTAGCTACACTTTCACACCAATGAACAACAACGATTAACTTTCTGGAACTCCAACGACTAGCTGAGAGAGAACTATGACTCACCATAAGTTCCCAGAACCCAACCCCTTTTTATTTGAATTGATGCAAAACCCCTCCAAATCACCTCCAATTGCCAACAAACTTAACCAACACATCAAATTCATGATTTCCTACCATTTCCAATCCATAATTTTCATAATTGAAGGGATTTCCATCAATTGGGTTTCCAATCCACTCATGGGGTCCAAACCATTAAAAGAGCTTACAAAAGAGAGGGATTTCTACCAAAACCATCAAAATTGATGCGATTCATCATAAGAACCATAGAAATAGGGACTTTTTCATGCTATGAATTTCATATAGGATCCAAGATATGTGAAACCTCTCCAACCCAAGCCTTCCAACCCTAGAAAACCCAGAAACTCCTCAAAACCCAAAACACCAAGATCTACTAGTCCTACACCCAATTTTCGAGGGAGAAACATGCATTAGGCTAAATTTCTACAAAAGAAATCCCTTGGGAAGCTATAATTGGAATTAGGGTTTGAAACTCACCTTGTTGGGAAGAGGAGAGAGATCTAGGGCCCGTTTGGCATCATTCTTGTGCTCAAAATATTCTTCTTCTGAAAATGGATGATGCTGAAAATGATTCTATTCTGGAAATGGATTATGCGGAACTTGTTTGGTAATATTCTATCATAATTATTCCCAATAAATAAAATCAACAAAATCATGTTTGACAATGTTTTTTAATTTGAATTTATTGTAAAATATTCATACATCCATGTTATATACTTAAAAAAACATCAAATTAATTTCAAATACTAAGTTATTATTTATAAAAGATTTATAATGAAAAAAATATAATTAAAAAATACAATGAAAAGATTTAGTAGATTTTATGGGAAAAAACCTGGTAGATGGTCGTTGCTCGGGAAAGTACCTCGTAGTTTAGGCAACACAGTTTCGGTCCTCCTGCCATTTTTTTTACTTTCGGTTGAGCGACAATAGCATCACCTCAAAAAATATCTCTACGAGATCGAGGATCCCCCCTGAAGAAACCAAAACCAAAAGCAAATGAAGAAACCAAAACCAAAAGCAGGATCGGGGAAGCCCCCTAAAGAAACCAAAAGCAAAAGCAAAAGAAGAGAGTGAGAAGAATGAGATCATAAAAGACAAAGGAGAGAAAGATGAAAAACTATGAATATCTATGTAAAGATGGACAGTGAACGAGTTTCTGGTTCAGCAGATATTGCTCGAAAACACAATCAATTGGCTTTGGCTTTGGTCCAAAGAGAGGGAGCTTTGTTTTAACTATCTGGTGTGTACCCGTAAACTCATCAAAGATTTATAATGAAAAAGATTTATAAAATTATTCCTAAAAGATTTATAATGAAAATAATATAGACAGTCCTAAATGGTCACAACCAAACATGTACATCATTTACAAATATAATTTCTAAAATAAACATAATTCCCAGGAACTGGTATGTGAAAGTGCAGCTAGAGCCAATGTAGGGGGGGGGGGGGGGGGGGGGGGGGGGGCGGCGCGGGGTGTTGAATAGGACTGTTGAACTTCTTTGCCCATTTTTAACAAATTAAGGCAAAGGTGTGTGCACTTAGCAATGTTCAATATAGAGAATGAATATGAAACTAGACCAAGATATTGAAACAAGCAACATAGAGAAATGCACACAGATTTTTAGTGGTTCGGACCACATACCCTACATCCACTCACAAGGCTCACACAATCCCTTGATTCCACTATGAAGAATCAAACTATACAAGTAATGATTCCAATCACTTACACTACTCGATTTTTTATAATGAGGTTCGATCACACGAATCTAATACTCCACGCACCTTTTAGAGTGGTTGAAGCACACAGTTTCAATCCACTATCTCAACATACACAGATTGTAGAATTTGATTGAAGGGCGAACACTTGCCTTTGATGAAGTTTGGAAAGTGTTCGTTGAAGCTTTAACCTCTTGATGCTAGCTCGGTGTAGATGAAGATGCTCCAATGAGCTGCACAACCAAGATTAAGAGGTTTGTGTTCTAGGGTTAAGATGATTAATAACTTGGAGATCAAAGTACTCTAGAAGGTCTTCTTCAAAACACACTCGTCTTGGAGCTAAAGAAGCTCTTAGATTTTCCTAGGTCAGGTATTGGTGTGTTTGGAAGAGGATTGGAGAGCTTAGTTTTGACTGGGAAAAAGTTAAAAAGAGAGCTCTTCAAAAGTGTGAGAGTTATAGTGAAAAACGAGCTCTAAATATTTATAAACAAAGATCCAACGGCTAGTATGCGGCTAGCCTCCAAACACCTCGGCCAGCCTTTTTTTCAAATGATCAAGAGTAATGGTCATATTTTAGAATTCGGTCAGCTCGCGGTTAGCCATCGGTGGCCTTGGCGGCTAGCCGTGAGGTGACCGCTAGGTGGCCGAAGATATTTTCCAGAAACAGAGAAGCATTCTGAAAAAGTAACTGTTAACTTCGGTTATGTGGCGGTTAGCCATGAGCTAACCGCTGGGTGACCGAACTCCTATTTCTGATTTGGAGTTGCTCTCTGGGAAAATAACTGAAGAGTTCGGTTACCTGGCGGTTAGCCGCTTATAACAAAGAGGCTAGCCGCCAAGTGACCGCAAGGTCACCGAACCAGTTTCTTTTGGACTGAATAGAGTTGTCTATATATGTTTGAAAACCAGTTTAAAACAAAGCAAATCTCCAATGGTTCTAGGGTCTAAAAGACGGTCTCGTTTAGGTCCATATTACCTGAGAAGGTTGGCACACACATGGAGTCTCTCTTGTGACGAATCCGGGTCTACCAAAAGCTTGACATTCCTCTTGAATTTGATCTTTCTTGTAGTAGATAGAAAGGTAATGTCTTCGGAATTCTTTGGCACAGAATTGACAATACGAAAGAAGTGCTCATGAAAATGTGGCCCTAACAATCTCCCCCTCTGTCAATTTTGTGACAAAACCATCTAGCCTATACATCCTTACATGTAGATATTCTATACAACTCAAAATTAAACCATACAACAAGTACATGACCTCGACAAATGATATACAAATTTCAAGAGCTAAAGGACTCACGTCTTGTGTGGCACATTCCCTCTTCAATTGTGTTTGAATGAAAAGATTTTCCTGTAAAAACACAACACTTCACTAACACCGAACATATTAAGGGAATCTCCTTCCTTTGTTAGTATAAACAAAATATTCAATAGTTGGGAAGACTCTCCCACTTAGTTGCATAGATCATGAAGAATTATTCTCCCCCTTAATTATTACATTCTCTCCCCCTTGTGTCACAAATAGACAAAGATAACATGTAATGGATTAAAGATAATGTAATATGAACATGTAATTGAACTATATTATGCTGTGCATATCATAAAAATATCCAGGGAGCAACATAGAGTCAATGTTTTAAACATCCATCAGCCATAAACAACCAATCACCATCAAAAGAGACAAAAACAACCACATGCCAATTATATAGAAAAAAACAAAGAGAACCAATGAAAACACATGTGGCTTAGCATCCAACCGAACTTAATTAGACGGAGGAGAGGGTGAGGGAGGCATGTCATTAAAATCATGCTGACGGCAACCCTTGGACAATCCGCTCAATTACTTTAGAGAAATATTCAGTAGCTTTGCAGTCTTGGACTGTCGTTGCTTGAGTGCATCCATGCGTTCTCCAGTGTTTTTGGCAACAACTGGAGGAGGATGAGGAGCCTTGCTGTGTGGGGCTGGAGGAGCTTTCTGTTGTGGAGTTGGAGGAGCTTGCTGCTGTGTGGCTGGAACATCTTCTTAAAGGGGTACTTGCCCTGCTTCCACATTTGGTTGAAGATTCATTTGGATGACATTCGCTTGACCAAAGGGTGTGAGGAAATGACGTTTCTCATTAGGGTGAGCAACGCCATAAGAGCGAGCTAACTGAGACATCAAGAAACCAAAAGGAGTTGCAATCTTTGTGGCATTTGACAAGTGAAAACGAACAATGGTACGACAAATTAGAGACGGAAGACTGATCAAAACACCGGAAGTCACTTGGTGAAGGACATTGACCATGTAAGTAGTCAATTCAGTCCTGTTTCCCTTGCGGGGATAAACATTGAAAGTGAAGAGGTTGTGCAAAAGCCGGTATTTTGGCATCAAAGCTGATAATGGAAGGAAGTTCTTTTTGCAATCCCGTTTAGCATGAAAACCACAAAGATCAAGGGTTGCTTCAGCCCTTTCTGCCTCAGTAAGAGTGTTAGAATTCATAAGCAGGCCATTTGGATTCACAGAAATGTTAAGGATTGAGGAAATGCGATCAGGATCAATGGTGACTTCTCGATTTCTGATTGAAGGAGTAGGAGTCAACTGTGGCTATTGCACTTGTAATAGATGCATACATCCCATATGCAAGAGATGGATATGTTTTATCACCCCAATCCAAAATATTTTCCCATCCAACCCGGGCAAGAATGGCTACTGTCTCGTAAGGAGTCATTACATTATGAAGAGTGCGATGTTCGATAATAATGAGCCTTGATTGCATGGCAGTCTGCACTTGAGCCTTAGGTTTGAGAACTGATTGGGCCAATTGAGATGGAGGAGGTGGTGGAGAAAATGGAGGTGTAAGAGTAGGTGAAGTTGGAGGAGATGATGACAACCTCTTTCTACGAGAAGAGGCAGGAGTAGAATTTCCTCGCTTAGAGGGGCAATTCACAGCTGACTTCATTCTTGGAGGCATAGTGACAAACAGTTGGTGTGCACAATGAGTGACAAGAAGAAAACACAACGAAAATAGGGGAAAACAAGATACAAGAAATGCAATGAGGAGAGAAAGGCAAGAACACAAGGAAAACTAGAGAAAAAAAGGAAGAGATAAATAAAATATGAAACGGTTGGAATGCCCTACAAAGAGAAGAAGGAAAACACAGCCACATATTGAAAAACACATAAAAGCAAGCAACACAATGAAAAATTGAGATTAAATGAAGAAAAAAAAATAGGAAATAGAGTAAAAATACCTTTTGAGGAGAGAGAAGATGAAATCCTAGCAGAATAGACAAGGAGGAAAGGAGAGTGAAGAAGACGATGTGAGAAGAGAGAAAACAGAACAGGGTTTTGCGAGATTTTAAGTCATTGGCCCGTTACGGCGGTTAGCCGCTAGGGAGGTTCACGGCTAGCCGCTTTACCCCTTTTTTTAAACTTAATAGAAAATAATAAAAAATAATGTATATGAATAGTATACATTCAAAAAGATTATCTAATTGCACAAACACCAATGGATTTTCTCATATTTTCAAAATTTGAAACATCTAAAGGTTTTGTCAAAATGTATGCTAACTGCCTCTCAATAGGAATATGCATGCTCTAATACTATGACTCCCTCCTCAACCAATCCTCTCAATACTATGCTTAGTTCTAGAGTGTTGGACAGGATTTTTGGTGATATTGATAGCGCTTGTGTTATCACAATTTAAGTTCATGCTACTTTGTTGAATACCATAGTCTTTGAGCATTTGTTTCATCCATAGCAGTTGAGTACAACCACTTCTAGCTGCTGTATATTCTGTTTCAGTTATAGATAAGGAAATTGATGTTTGTTTCTTGCTGTGTCAGGTAACTAGACAGTTTCCTAGGTAAAAACATCCACCACTAGTAGACCTTCTATCATCCACATTTCCAGCTCAATCTGCATCTGAGTACCCAGCAATGCATGTAGATGAATCATATGGACACCATAAACCATATCTTGAGCTCCCTGATACATATCTAATGATTCTCTTAATAGCTTTCAAATGAGACTCTTTGGGATCGGATTGATACCTAGCGCAAGCTCCTACACTAAATGCAAATCAAGTCTACTAGTTGTAAGGTATAATAGACTGCTTATCATAATGATGCAGCAGCAATATCACGGCCTTGCAACATGACTCGTGGGCCACATGTGGGACCCATGAAATTCTCTGAGTTTTAATTAGTATTAGTTTAAGTTTAGCAAGATTGTAATTAGGATTAGTTTCTAACTTAGGAATGATTCTTATTTTGTTTCCTGATTTAATTAAGATTACTTTCCTAGTCCTGAAGACTCTTTTATTATAAATATGGCATTGTAAGGATTAATAATCTCAGTGATTTTTTAGTTAATAAAATTTCCCTGCGTGGGTTTATCGTGGAGATTGTCTTCATCGTGATTGTTCCAAGTGGGAACCCTAATTGTGCCCTGGCACTTGCATCCTAACCCTAGGATTGCATCACATGCTTCTATACATACTAGGGTCAGCACTCTTACCACTCGATTCCTTAGACAAATATGAGTGTTGTGCTCATGCGTGTGTTCATGTGCTAGGCTGAATCTAATCCAAACTTTTTGACCAACTCTTTAGCATACTTAGTTTGGGAAACAAACATTCCATCAGGCAGTTGCTTCACTTGTAATCCTAAAAAGAAATTAAGTTCACCAAGCATGCTTATTTCAAATTCAGATTTCATAAGATTAGCAAACTTCTCTGTTAAACCATTACAAGTAGATCCAAACACAATATCATCAACATAAATTTGAGCAGTTAATATAGTATCATTGTTTTTTTTAATAAAAAGTGTTTTATCCACACCGTCCCTTTCAAAACTGTGATTAATTAAGAACTGTGTAAGCCTGTCATACCATGCTCTAGGGGCCTGTTTAAGACCATAGAGAGCCATTTTAAGATAGTAAACATGATTAGGCTGCTTAAGGTCTTCAAACCCTTTAGGTTGCTCAACATATACTTCTTCTTCTAAAAATCCATTTAGAAAAGCACTTTTGACATCCATTTGATATAATTTGAACTTTAAAGAGCAAGCAATGGCAAGTGAAATTCTAATGGATTAAAGTCTAGCAGCAGGAGCAAATGTTTCTTCAAAAATGTTTCTTCAAAATCTATTCCTTCAATTTGAGAATAACCTTGGGCAACCAACCCGGCCTTGTTTCTTACTATGGTACCATTTTCATCAAGTTTATTTTGTAAATCCATTTGGTACCTACAACATTTTTATCATCAGGCCTAGGTACTAATTCACATACTTCATTTCTATCAAAATGATTTAGCTCTTGCATAGCATTTATACAATTATCATCAGAAAAAGCTTCATCAACACTTTTAGGTTCAAGGTAGAAGTAAAACAAAGATAGCTAACAATGTTTTCTAACTGCCTTCTAGTTTTAACACTGGTCAAAGGATCTCCCAGAACTTTATCCATAGGGTGATGTCTCACATTCACCAAATCCTTAGAGGTTAGAGACTCGTCCAGTTTTGCAGTTGAGACATCTATCTCATTATTATCAGGGTTTTCTTGATTACTGGAATCATTTAGTTTGTCATCAATGACAACATTTATAGATCCTTGTATGGTTCCAGTTTTTATGTTCAACACTCTGTAGGCACGACTGTTTTGAGAATAACCAATGAAAATGCCTTCACTTTTTGAGTCAAATTTACTCAAATGTTTTCTATCTTTGAGAACATAGCATTTGCTACCAAAAATTTTAAAGTAGCTAATGTTTGGCCTTTTCTCGTGCCATAGTTCGTAAGCAATTTTATCCATGCCAGTTCTTAAGTATACCCTGTTCATGATGTAACAAGTTGTACTCACTGCTTTAGCCCATAGATCTCTGGGGACATTCTTTCCACGAAGCATAACTGTGGCCATCTCTTGTAAAACTCTATTCTTTCTTTCAGCAACTCCATTTTGTTGAGGACTTTTAGGGGCAAAAAATTCATGGTGAATTCCATACTTATCATAATATCTTTCAAATCTAGTATTTTCAAATTTACCACCATGATCACTTCTTATTTGAGCAATTGCTCTTCCCTTTTTCACTTGGATTCTTTTCTCAATCTTTTTAAACTCAGCATATGCATTAGATTTTTCTCTTAGAAACGCAACCCAAGTGAATCTGGAATAATCATCAACAATAAAAGGAAGTATCTTTTGTCACCCCTACTCTCTTTCTTTGTTGGGCCAACCAGGTCCATATGGAGTAGCTCTAAGGGTCTAGAGGTCCTTAGAGATTTAGATTTAGTCTTTTTGTGAGAGCTTCTAATTTGTTTACCTTTTTGGCACTCTCCACAAACTGTTTTTATTTCCTACTGATTTTTGGAAGCTCCTTTACATATTTGTTTAGCTTGGACAAATCTCTATGGTTCACATGTCCCAAGTCTTGGATGCCATAGTTGTGCTTCATTAAGATGAGCAATGTAACAAGCTAAACTAGATGATTCGTTGTGGTTACCGACAACATAACAATTGTCATTGGTTCTAAGACCTCTTAGAAATACCTTTCCATTTTTGGAGATCTCACAACCATGACTACTAAAGTTGACGACATGGTTTTTATCACATATTTGAGAAATGCTAGTCAAGTTATGTTTCAAACCATGAACACATAAAACATCTTCAATTAGAGGCATGTTAGAAACATTCAATGTACCCTTACCAACTACTTTAGCAACATTACCATCACCAAAAGTGACAGTTCCACCATCATATTCAATTAATTTGGAGAAGTGTGCTCTATCACTAGTCATGTGTCTAGAACAACCACTATCTAGGAACCACAAAGACTGGTCTCCAGCTTTAAGAGCTGTGTTTACTAACAAGCCTTTGTTCTTAGGTACCCACATGTACCTTTGGGTGAATGGAATTCCACTAAAACCCTGAGACCTTTTTTTATTAAGATTATGTTGGTGAAAAGTTTTCTTTGAGTAGTTTTTAGTTGGTTTAACAGTTTTTGTGTGTTAATTGAATTGTAATTTTCATTGACCAATTTGTTTCAGTAATTCATTTAGTTTTTGTGAAAAAGAGAAATTAATTGAATTTCTATGATAAAATGTTTTAGCTTGTTTATCTTTATGTGGGTTGAAATATGTTTTAGAAGATTGTCTTTTAATTTGTTTCATTTTGCACTCATACTTGAAATGTCCTTTACTTCCACATGAATGACATGTAATCTCAGAAATGTTTTGACTACTAGATGAAGCCTTTCCTTTTACAAACTCAGTAGAGGCATTGGGGTTTTGTTTGGCTTCTTTGTAGTATCCCAATCTAGTTCTGTCTCTATGATATTTACCCATCTTAAATAGTCTTCAAAATTTTCTTCTCCATGGGTAAATGAATACTCATACTTCTCTTTGTACCATTTCAGTTGAGTGACTTCATTTTTTAATTGTGTGTTTAAGTCTTTTAGTGTTTCAGCTTCTTTTTCATCACTCTTAAACTTGTTTAAAGTGTCATTAGTAATTTGGAATTTCGAATTAATTGCATTTAGTTCATTGGTTAAGGTTTCCTTTTCATCAGTTGAGGTTTCAATTTTGTCTTTTAAAACTTTGTTCTTGGATTCTTGTTTGCTCATCGCTTCAATTAATTTGCAGCTCTCCTCATAGAGTCTATCATAGGCTTTTTGTGGATCTTCATCATCTTTTTCATCCTCTGGACTGTCACATGCAGATTCAGATCCACTCTCAGATTTCTTAACATCAGTTTTTACAGAATTTTCAACCATCTCAGCTGATGAATCACAAACTGTTCTGGCAATCAAGATAGTGTAATTTTCTGTCTCATCTTGGTGTGATTTATCTGAGCCTGATTCAGATTCAGATGAGTCATCCCATGTAGCCACAAGTGTCTTTTTCTTAATGTTTCTTTCCATTGGACACTCAGACGATATATGTCCAAACTTTTGACAGTTATAGCATTTCACATTTCTTGATTAATTCTTAGAGGAGGAGCTGACTTTGTTTTTACTCTTATCAAATGATTTTTTATTTTTATTAAAATTTGAGTTCTACTTATTAAATTTTCTTTGAAATCTTTTAGCAAGTAATGCAACATCTTCGTTATGACTTTCATTTTCATTATTCAACTTCATCTCAAAGGTTCTAATGTTACCAGACAGTTCTTCTAATTTCATAGTCTCAGGGTCATTATATTCTTCTATAGATGCCAGCTTAGGGTGAAATCTTTCAAGTAGAGACCTAAGGATTTTGCTACAAACTTTGCCTTTGGGGATTTGCTCACTGAGTGATCACATCTCATTTACGATCACCATTAACTTTGTTAAAAATTCATCAAACATTTC
The DNA here is from genome assembly GCA_028538565.1 of Umbellularia californica. NCBI lineage: Eukaryota > Viridiplantae > Streptophyta > Magnoliopsida > Laurales > Lauraceae > Umbellularia > Umbellularia californica. Next base: position 69,989,190 of record JAPQWN010000002.1, on the reverse strand, counting down.
ATCTTCCCTTATTCTTAGAGATTCGAATTGGGAAGTCAACATTTGGAGCTTAGCTCTCTTAACAATGGTTATTCCTACATAAGTTGTTTCCAAAAGCTACCAAGTAATGCAACATTTTCATTATGACTTTCATTTTCATTTTTCAACTTCATCTCAAAGGTTCTAATGTTACCAAATAGTTCTTCTAATTTCATAGTCTCAGGGTCATTATATTCTTCTATAGATGCCAGCTTAGGGTGAAATCTTTCAAGTAGAGACCTAAGGATTTTGCTACATACTTTGCCTTTGGGGATTTGCTCACTGAGTGATCACATCTCATTTACGATCACCATTAACTTTGTTCGAAATTCATCAAACATTTCATCTTCCCTTATTCTTAGAGATTCGAATTGGGAAGTCAACACTTGGAGCTTGGCTCTCTTAACAATGGTTGTTCCTTCATAAATTGTTTCCAAAAGCTCCCAAGCTTGTTTAGCTAAGGTACATATAAACTTTTTGTACTCTTCAACATTCATGGCACAAGTTATGGCATTCAGTGCTTTGCATCATTTTCTCTCATTGCCTTATGGTCTGCTCTCCATTTGGCCTTCTCAAGAAGCTTGATAGTGCTATTTGCAGCTCTTACTGTAGGAGTTGTCCATCCATCCTCTACAACTTCCCACACAGCCCAACCAAGAGATCTAAGAAATACGGTCATTCGAGCTTTCCAAAAGGCATAGTTTGTACCGTCAAACAATGGTGGTCTATTTATAGCACTACCTTCCGGATTAGACATTGGCACTAGTACATAGAAGAACTACTCCTGGTTGTTAAGCCTTTAGGGAGTAACCTATGCTCTGATACCGATTAAAAGTGCAGCTAAAGCCAATGGACAAGTCCGGGAAGAGGGGGGGGGGGGGGGGGGGGGGGTACTATTGAACTTCTTTGCCCATTTTTTAACAAATTAAACAAGATTACAAAAGTAATCAAGTGAACTGTAGGCAAAGGTGTGTGCACTTAGCAATGTTCAATGTAGAGAATAAATATGAAACTAGACCAAGATATTGAAACAAGCAATATAGAGATGCACACATATTTATAGTGGTTCGGACCACATGTCCTACACCCACTCACAAGGGTCAATCCCTTGGCTCCACTATGAAGAATCAAACTATACAAGTAATAATTCCAACCACTTACACTGCTCGATTTTGATAACGATGTTCGATCACATGGATCTAAACCCCCACACACAATTTTTAGAGTGGTTGAAGCACACCGTTTCAATCCACTATCTCAACATACACAAATTGTAGAATTTGATTGGAGGGCGAAAACTTGCCTTTGATGAAGTCTGGAAAGTATTCGTTGAAGCCCTAATCGCAGTTGAAGCTTTAACCTCTTGATGCTAGCTTGGTGTAGATGAAGATGCTCCAATGAGCTGTACAACCAAGATTAAGAGTTTTGTGTTCTAGGGTTAAGATGATTAATAACTTGGAGATCACAGTATCCTATAAGTTCTTCTTCAAAACACTCTCATCTTGGAGCTAAAAAAGCTCTTAGATTTTCCTAGATCAGGTATTGGGGTGTTTGGAAAAGGATTGGAGAGCTTAGTTTTGATTGGGAAGAAGTAGAAATGAGAGCTCTTCAAAAGTGTGAGGGTTACAGTGAAGAATGAGCTCTAGATATTTATAAACAAAACTCTAATGGCTAGAATGCGGTTAGCCTCCAAACACCTCTGCCAGCCTTTTTTCAAATGATCAGGATTAACGTTCATATTTTAGAATCCGGTCAACTCGCGGTTAGCCGTTGGTGGCCTTAGCGACTAGCCATGAGGTGACCGCTAAGTGGTCAAAGATATTTTCCAGAAACAGAGAAGTATTTTTGAAAAGTAATCGCTATCATTGATAGAGAAGTGAAATATAAAACGTGAGAGAGAGAGAGAGAGAGAGAGAGAGAGAGATATGAATGTCGTATCCCTTAAGGGTCGATTGTGACTTCTTTATATAATTATGCCTTATTAAGGCAATACAATATATTAATACAATCTAGATCCACAATTATAGCTAGCAACTAAGGCATGTACTCAAGTACATTGTTTGGACCTAAATGGGCCTGGATTGACACCCCCCCTCAAATTGATGCGGGTGAGTCATAAAGCAGCAATTTGGAGACAAGAAATTGATGCCGAGGACGAGGAAGTCCCTTAGTGAAGATATCTACAAACTGAAATTCGGTAAGGACATGAGGAAACTGATAACATCACGCTTGTATTCGTCTCAAATAAAGTGGCAATCAACCTCTATATGTTTGGTACGTTCATGAAGAATAGGATTTTCAATGATTCTGATTGCCCTAGTATTATCTGCATTCAATGAAGTGGGAGAGGTCTGTGCAAATCCGAGATCTGAAAGAAGTCCCTGAAGCCATAGAATTTCAAAACAAGCAAAGGACATGGCCCAATATTCCGCCTCTGTGGATGATTTGGAAACCCATTCTTGTTTCTTACATTTCCAAGAAATGAGAGAATTTTCGAGGTACATGCACCAACCAGTGGTGGATCGTCTTATATCCGTACAGCCTGCCCAGTCAGCATCCGCATAAGCTACCGGATGTAGACGATTAGCCTTGGGATAATATAAACCACAAGCAACAGTGCCCAACAAATACCGGATAATTCGCTTCACGGCTGTCAGATGGTGTTGAGGACATGTCATGAATTAGCTGTCAAGATTGACAGTATAAAAGATGCCAGGCCTAGTGATGGTAAGATAGACAAGACTGCCAACGAGTCTCCAGTATGTGTGTGGATCAGAAAGAAGATCGCCATCATCTTTACTCAACTTAAGATTGACTTCGAGCGGCGTATTAATCAGGGAAGATTCATGGAGATCGGCAATCTCAACAAGATATGTTGCATATTTGTGTTGATTTATAAACGGGCCTTTGTGAGACTAATGCACCTCTAAGCCCAAAAAATAATGCAAAGGACCCAAATCCTTCATATGGAATGAATCTCGGAGAGAGGCTTAGAGGTATTTTACAATACCATCATCAGTGCCGATGATAATAATATCATCAACATACACGAGGAGAATGGTAAAGCCAGTAGATGCGTGGCTCATAAAAAGAGATGGATCGTAAGGACTTTGAGTAAAGCCAATCGTGCCTAAACGATCTCTGAATGTTTCGAACCACGCTTGAGGAGCTTGTTTGAGACCGTAAAGAGATCTCCGTAAGTGACATGCATACTTAGTCGGAGAGGTGACTCCTTGTGGTATTCGCATATAGACCTCCTTTTTCAAGTCGCCTTGGAGAAAGGCATTCTTGACATCCATTTGGTATAATGGCCAAGATTGAGAAGCAGCAATGGCGAGAAGTAACCGAAAAGTTGTTGTCACGACCCCAAACCCGGGGTCCGTGAATTGAGAGTTATGTTTCTCCCAAGATCCGCGTGAGTGAGGATTACAAATTCCAACACCTCTGAATATTTAGCGGAAGCTTTCGTGGTGTTGCGATTCGGAGTCCGTGGCCATTGGATTCCGCGCCGCACTCAACCCAAGCATATAATCATCTTATCATTGATCCATCTCAGACTGGAATAAACTATCACAATAAAAGTACAGAGCTGACAGTAACAGGGTATTGCATTCCCATATATGTTCAAGTTACAATTAACAATGTATATTAATTACAATCCCAAGCAAAAGGCTAATAGAAGCCATACAAAAACAAGCTAATGATCACTACCCCATATGTGACGTAATTCCGATGTCAAGCTCAATGTCTACATGACATAGCCGACAACCAACCTGAAAGCTCATGGCTCCACAGCCAACACGTGCACTCATCTCGGGTGAAGAAGTCTGGACCTGAGTACCAAAGTAGTGGGTCAGACACGACGGTCTGGCAAGTGGGTGAAAAGATATAACAATATACTGAACGATAAAACATGCAATAAATCATGCTGTCTGATCAAATTGTACACAATTAAAAATGTATAGGAAATCATGCATATCTGACAAAATCCTGTATTCATATAAAACGGGTATGAAACATAAATATTTGACAAAACATGTATTCATTTAAAGCATGTATAAAACATGAACATTTATTAAGAAAAGACGAGATCAATGAAAAGCAGTACGGGTATCAAAGATCAGGAACTATCAAGATGGCAACCACACGAAGCTAAATCCTCTATCACCTAAGTGATAGAGCAAGCAAGTCAAGGCGTTGACCTCAGTCACCGAAGTGAGGAGGTACAACGAAATACATATACATATATACTATATACAAGACATGACCACGGTAGCGAGCCGGGCATCAGGAACCACAGTAGCAATCTGCGGTATCAGGACATGACCACGGTTAAATAAACCGGGCATCAGGATCCAAACTGCAGTTGGCAAGACAAGAGGGGGATCACCCAGTCAGTGGATCAGACTAACAAGGTATCCAAGCTTAGTGGTGCCGACTCATAGGTTATATGCAAGTAAACAAAACAAGTACATGTATGCATGTTCTCTTTTTGGCTCATGGGCTCGCACTACAAAACTCTGGCCCCATATTGCCTCAAGGTTTTGGCTTATGAGTCATATATAAGAAATCAAATCAGATAAATACATATGACAGGACGGGATGCTCATAAGCACAAAAGCACATCTGTATAGGTCAAGCATGTACGGGCTAGCAACAATGCTAAAACATGAATTTCAGTACTGTCGGGCAAGTCTAGTCATAAAAAAAAAAAATGAGATTTAAAGTGTACAAGTGAAATTCAAGTCGAAATAAGGCATGAATGGATTCCTATACTTTTCCGTGCCAAACGCCGAGGGTCCTGGATTTAATCGATGTGAATAGCGTCTCGTATGTCTAGTTTGACATATACTTGGTACTCCATGAGAATTAAGGACATCTCGGATCCCTATGCACATTGACAAGTCTAAGGATCCTCGACGAATCTTCATAATGGGGTTTCTCTTCATCCGGACTCCATACATCACTTTACGGTTCTCCTGACACAACAGGACTCCCAACGAACCTCCCACAAACATATAAATGTTTTACTTCAGCTCCAAGCATGTCCTCAGTGAAACAGCACCCATCGCTCGAGCGGACATCACAGTTCGCTCGAGCGGATGAGTCTCTGGAATGGTTACTGGGAGGGTTCGCTCGAGCGTACACAGGGTTCGCACGAGCGGACAGCTCTCTGGAATCACACGATCCCTCTTCTGGGCAGTTCGCTCGAGCGAAGTATCAGGTTCGCTCGAGCGAACTGTCTAGAACTGGGTTCGGGACAGCTCTGTTCTTCTTTTCTTCTCTTCTCATTTCAACTCCCTTGAGCCCCATTTCTTCACATCAATGGGAGATTCAAATCTCTACCCAACCTACTACAATCTCCATCAAAACTCCTCACAACCTCCACAAGTAATTCATCCATTCATCTCTATTCTCTTTCCCACATTCACTCTCAAAAGAAGAGACAATGACCACAACCACTTGGATTCATTAAAGCCTTAGACAAGAGATAAAAACAAAAGCTATAAATCACATTTTAAGGCAATACATGGGCTAATCAACCCTTTTCATGAGCATCTAATCACATTAAAAACAAGTAAGCAAAACATTGATGGAATGACAAAACCAATCATGTTCGTCTTGAAAATCATTCAAAACTTCCAAGAAATCCTTTCACAAAATGAACCCAACCTCTTCATCCCATTCACATTCAACCATAAGAAATCCATAATGTAAAATCGATTAGGACTTATACATTCAAGATGTCATTTTCAATCGTGGCGAACCACTCAAGTACATTTCAAATCGATTTACAAAAAAGAGCATATAACTTTTGTAACATGGAATCGAATAGTGTATGTGATTCAATGGCCTACCAAGGGGAGTCTCAATGCATACTTAATATCTAAAGGTTGATTTATAGTAATGAGTCTGGCACCAATGAGAATCCACAACACTTAAGATTATAAAGTATGCTTTAAGACTCATAAGAATTCTTGGGTAAAATCCCATGTCAAAACTTTCTTTCATGTTTCCATTCAATTGGTACAAGTATTCACTTTCATTACCAATCCTTGATCACTAAGATAAGTATACCATTGGATTCCTCGCTTCAAGAGCTTTCCAACGGTATATAGAACGTCCAATTCCGACATGGGGATAAAAAGTTATGGGCGTTTCAAAGTGGCCCAGAAATCAGCCCATGTCCGCTCGAGCGGACCCAGGCCCGCTCGTGCGGTCAAGCTGCTGCCTGGCCCGTTTCAAGTGCAGAAATGTGCACTTTTTGTGCATTTTTGATTCTCTTCTCTCCCCATCCCTTCCATTTGCATTCTTATACAATTTGGGCTTTCTCCTAGCCTTAACAAACTCCATTAAAACATCATACACTAAATCATTCCATTATTTCCATGAATTTTTAACAATGACAAAACATTAACATTCACCAAAATCACTAAAATTCTGAAATACATAAAACCAATCCAAAGACAACTCATTGCTAAATAAAATCCATATGGTTGAAACATCAACTTAGAGAAACAATAGACATAAATCATCTCTTGAACATTTCAATAAAAGAAATCAATAATAAAAGCTAATCATTTGCATAAAAACATGATTAAGGAAAATAAATCATTTCATCCACTTGCCTTGGGTCTCTAATCAAGCAAATCAAGCTCTAAACACTCTTCCAAGCCAAGGCTCCAAGCTACACAAAAACCCCCAAAAAGCAACCCATCTTAGAACCCTAAAATGGTAACTCATCAAAGAGAAGGAATGGGCTCAAACAAGCTAAGAAATAGGACCTAGGGGAAAGCCATTGCTCAACAATAGAAGATGGAAAGAGATCCTTACCTCTATGGCCATTAATCAACAAGAAGGAGCTTGAAATAGGGGTTGCCCAGCTGAGATTTGTACAAGGATGATGTCCATGGAGAGCTAGAAGGATGGAGGAGAAGAAGTTGAGCCCAAGTCTCCATTTTAGCAAGGTTTGGAGGTGGATTTTGTGAGAGGGAGCAAGAAGAATAAGAGAAAAGGGCAAAAAGCCCTAAGGAGCTGGAGCTCCTCTCCTAAGAATGTTGGAATGAATGGGGAAGAAGGGAGAGGGGTGACCCTTTTATAAAAGGGTGGGTGTGGGCTCCACCATCACTTAAACTTGTCGGGATTAAAACATCAATTTCTGGGCTCAGGATGTGATCGACGAAGAAGAGAAAAATGTTCCTCATAAAATCTAGTTTTCAAAAAGTATAATTTTGGCATGGTTCTGAAATCTCAAAATTTGGGTCCAGATTTTGTGAAAAAGACCGATTTTGCCCCCATGGCTGGAAAAACTGATTTTTGGAGCTTGGAATGGGCACGGAGTGAACATGAAAGTTGTAGGGAATGGCGAGATTAGTCAAACGAAGCTGAGATGGGAATTTTTGGGAATCACCAAGAATCTCCCCACGCTGACCACGCAAAACAAATGGGACCCTACGGTCGCTGTCTAGGTTTACTGGCTCTCAAAACTTCCCAAAGCTAATGAAAAGTCATTCTAACTCAAAAACTCAACCAAACAACCACTAAACCCATCGAGAAAACCAAATCACGGTTAAAACCACACTAAACCAAGAAATTAGGGGTCGGGTTCTCACAGTTGTCATTTTTGCAACTGGTGCAAATGTCTTTTCATAGTCAATGCTGTACTCTTGTCGGTTGCCAAGTGCCACAAGTCTAGCTTTGTGTCTATCCAAGGAGCCATCAGATTTAAGTTTGATCGAATAGATCCATTTGCAACCGATGGGTTTAATTGAAGAAGAACATTCCACAATATCCCAGGTGTGATTCTGGGTCAATGCATCTAATTCTTCTTTCATGGCCTGGTTCCAACAATCATGTTGCATAGCCTGCAAATAAGAACTTGGGATGGAAACTGATGATACTGTTGTCATGTAAGGCCCCGTCCCGAGTTAATCAAGATTAACTCTAGTTAATTGAAGTTAATGCTAGTTAATCATGTTTAACTAGACTAATGATGGTTAATGATTAAACCCAATGAGATTAGTCTCAAATGAACTTAATGAAGTGATAATGAAGAGATTGAATAAATAGAATGAGAGTTAGGCTTGAACTAAGAGAATAAGACATTTTTCGTAAATACGGATTTATACGTATTTTGTCGAATACGGAAACTCTTGATACCAACACTCGTATCTCGACGAGTACGTCAACTTTCATAATAAGCTCGAAGTCGTTTGACAAGAATCCGGTCAAATGACCCTCCATTTGACTCAAAATGTAAGTGACCTTGATGAAGTGGACCTTTATGCAAAGGTGAGGGACTTATAAGACTTGAGTGAACTAAAATGAGTTCATTCACTCATTTCTCCCTCCAGCAAACCCTAGGCTACTTCTTCTCTTCTTTTCTTCTTTCTCCTTCCATTTCTCTCCATCTAGAGTGAGGATTGGAGGCTTGACAAGTAATTGGAGTGAAGCTTCTTCCTTCTTCATCTTCTTCCTCATCTTGTTTCCTTCCTTGGAGTGTCAAAACTCAAGAAAGAACTCAAGAATTCCTTCTTGGAGCTACAAGGCTTGGAGTTTGGGGGTTTCTCATCTCAAGTTCAAGCTAAGTAAGGATTGCTAGCCAAAAGACTTCAAAAGGCAAGTATAAATACATATCTATGATTCAAATGCTAGTTTATAAGTTTGCTTAGATTGTGAGAGATGGGTTCTCAAACCATTTCTTTGTTATAGAATGGAAATGAATGATGACTACTCTAAATGAGTGAGTTTTTCTTGGATTCTTTAACTTATTGAAGAAGTTTGAGTTTGAGAAACTCAATTTCAGAAACTTGCTTCAGAAGTTCTGAAGCTCGAAAATGTCATTCTGGGCGAATTTCGGCTAGCCGCGAGGCTAACCGTGGAGCCAACCGTCAAAATCTGTGAAATGGGCGAGCTTCTGGATTGCTAACCGCCAATTTTTGGTTAGCCGAAATTTGAGTTTCGGCAAGCCGCAAGGTAACCGTGAGGTAACCGAAATTGAGTCAGAATTTTTGTTAAAAATGCCAGCTTCTGGAAAGCTAACCGTGAGCTAACCGCGAAATGGCGGTTAACCGAAATTGAAATTTCGGCTAGCCACCAGCCACATTCCGGCTAGCCGCCGACTGCATTTCGACTAGCCGCTGGCCAAGTTCCGGCTAACCGCCAGTGAACATGAGACTGACCAAATATTAATTGTGAGTGAAAACCAATCGATCAGACCTAACGGTCCGATCGATCGGGGAGTGGATTTTGAAAGTTGGGGGTGAGAAATTTTGGGAACCAAACGCACACATTAAGCATATAAATGTGATGTCCATCGAGAATAACACGTGCATTTGGTATCCAATTTTCACACCTAATTAGTTGTCTAGATTTGAGATAGAGACAGGTAGAGCTATAAATGACGCAATTGCAACAATAAATGTAGTGAACCACTGAATAATGAATGTAATGAATCACTGAACAATGAATGAAATGAACCATTGAGCAATGTAATGATTAATGAGTAATGAATTAATGAACAGTTACTAAAGGTAACAATGCAATGATTAATCCTGCTGCAGCAGATGATTGGGGTGTTCCGGAGCTCCTTAGTGATGCCAGTGATCTCTGATCAAAACGTTGGTAGATCCCACACATAGACTGAAAAGTTAATGAATTGATAAGCCATGTAATGAAAAGTGAAATACATTGGACTGAAGAGTCTCATAAGTCACTTAATGAACGAAATGAACGAAATGAATGAACACTGAATGAAATGAACTGACTAACACTTCCTTTGGGAAGAAACTGAATTGAATAATGATAATACTACTATTGTAGTTGAAATTAGTCACTGGTTATTGATTAGCTGCACTGTACAGAACTTCGTACTGTTCTAGATTTAATTGTCTAGAGTTATTGCATTGAGAAATGAACATGCTTAGCATGATTTATCATAGATTGTTTATACATTGCTGAACCGTCATGTTCATAGTGTTATTGATGGCATTACAGGCCTAGTTGCCCGTGCCGGTCTTGCAGAGGCCGCGCCGCCTGCAAAGGAGGCCCATCCAATTCCTCCAGGAGGATTAGCGGAGTGGGCATAGTTCAGAGGGCGTTGGTTTTGAATATTTTGGAATTGTTTTGGGAATTATTTTGATAGATACTTTTGTAAATCATTTTTGAGATGTAATTAAATGTCCCCTGCATTGTATTGTGAATATGCAGTGGTGGACTTTATTGGACTATAATTTTGTATATGTGAACTTTACTTTTAATGTAAAGTTACTTGTTGTCAATGTATACATGTATTCCGCAAAAATATACACTTGACAGGTATGCAAGTTAGATCCCTTGTAAGTCTTGTCTTAACTTCGGTTAATTCAGAATTTGCGGGAGTAAGTATGAAGACATCGCGATCCGGATTAGCCCCGATCTCGGGCCCGGGTCGTGACATGTCATCAAGGAAGCATGGGTAAATCCATACCTTTCAGTAGGTCGAGAAATTCTGGAGGAGCGACGCAAGGTACCAGTAGATGTGGGACCATTCGTCGGAGGAGGATCAAGAGGGTGGGCATTTGCAGTGGCAGTTCTTTCCATTCGATGATACACAAAACTAGGATTAAACTGAGTAACAGTTGTTTCATTTGAAAAGGCAGGCAACAAAGTTGAGGACGATGGAGAAGGACAATCCAAGTGGGTTTGGAAGAAATATTGATTTTCAAAGAAAATAACATTACGAGAGATCCTGGTGCGACGATCCTTTGGATCATAGCAAACAAAACCCTTTTGCTTAGTTGCATATTCTGAAAAAACACACCTGCTAGATTGGGCTGTTAATTTTGTGCGTTCTGTGCTATGATGCACGGATACTTCAAAATGGGCAATGTATCGTGTCATATCGTATTTGATACTTCACTTTTTATGTGTAAAATCCGTGTCTCTGCATGTCTAGGCTTGTCCTTGCCGTTATCCATGTCGTATTCGTGCATCATAGGTTCTGTGGGGGGCAGATGAATGAAGCAAGCACACCTGAAGGTATGTAGTTAATTAAACGATGGATGGTGACCAAAAAGTTTAAAATGTGGTGTTAATTGAGCAATGGTAGGTGATGGAAGACGGTTTATGAGATGAACTGCAGTGGTGAGAGCTTCAGTCCAAAAACAAGGAGGAACAGATGATTCAATTAGAAGCGTTCTTGTGACATCAAGAAGGCGCTTGTTTTTCCATTCTGCGAATCCATTTTATTGTGGAGTATATGGACAAGTACGCTGAGATATAATTCCTCTAGTTGTTAGGAAATATTGAAAATCAGTGGAGACATACTCCCCCCGTGAATCTGATCGTTAAGTTTTAAAGCATTTGGAAAATTGGGTTTCAACATAGCTAACAAAAATTTTAAATGCATTAAGAAAATCAGATTTAGAATGTAACAAATAAACCTAAGTAAACCTGATGTGATCATCAATAAATGTAACAAAGTATTTGAAATGACCATGAAAAATGATAGGTGCAATGCCCCAAACCTCACTGTGGATTAAGTCAAAACATTCATCATTCCGAGTTGCGGAGTGAGAAAAAGGTAACGTTTTACTTTTTCCTAATTTACAAGCATCACACTCAAATGAAACAGAATCAAGAGGTTTATTTAATAATCCAGTTTGAAACAAAGTGGACAACGTAGCAGCATTCAGATGACCAAGTCTATTATGACACAACCGAGAATTATTTTGAAGTAAAAAACAAAACAACCAATGCAAAGGTTTATTCTGAATAAATGGAGACACTGGTAAAGTAAAAAGTCTACCATGTATAGGCCCCATCGCGATCACTGCCCCCGACTCCAGGTTATGCACAATACAACCAGAAGAAGAAAAAGAGACATTGTAATTATTCTCAACTAATTAACCCACATAAACTAAATTGGTAGCAAGATGAGGGGACACAAAAACATTTGTTAATGGAAAAGGGCCAAGGGCATCACCCACAGAGACGATGGGAAGGTGGTCCCCATTGGCAGCTTGAACAAAAAGAGTGTTAGTGTAGGGAACAACATGATGTAATTTTGTGGGTGAGGAGGTCATGTGATTACTAGCCCATGAATCTAAATACTATGTATTAGAAAGGGATGGACCGGTACCTGAAATGTTCATAGATGATAGGGCATTGATAATCATTTGATTTACCATAGCCTGAGTAAGAGGAGCTGGTGACATTGATTATGATGAGGAACCAGGCTATGATGGAGAATCAAACGGCAGCGAACCATTGAATTCAAAAGATGCATATTGTGGGGTGGTAACTGTGTAAGCACTTGGGGCTAACTGCACGTAGGGGCGAGGAGCAGAATTGCAAACCTTCTTCCGACACTCTTCAAGAATGTGACCAACAGCCTTACAATATTTACAGACTTTCATCTTGAATTGATTTGCATAATGGCCATATTTTTTACAGTTATAACACTGTATTTTACTGATGTTCCGAGGAGGAGGTCTGGTTTAGCAGCATAGGCAAGCGGAGCTTCAGTCGAGCTCTATTGGTCAATTGCAATTTTGGTAACAAGGCGTTGTTCTTCCCTGTAGAAGTTCATGAAGACAATCATCTAAGTTGGGGAGAGAAGCTCAGCTCATCAAGTTTGATCTAACTGTCTCATACTCAGGGCGAAGTTTCATGAGCAATTGGTCTTGATGGTTGTTTTATTGTAAAGAAAGTAATTCGGGTAGCAGTGCTTCAGAGACAGTAGCAAACTTGATTTCATCATATTCTGACCAGAGGATTAGAAATCCTGAGTAATAATCCAGGATGGAAAGCGTTCCTTAGGAGTAATTTCCAATTTCTAATTCCAGTTGAAATTGGCGAGCAGCATGATTTTGGTAATATACCTTTTGTAGATATTCCCACATTTCCTTTGAGGTTTTGCATGATCTGAGATACAAAATCAAATTTGGTTCTACAGAGGAATAATCCAAGATTTTATCTTTGCATCTTTAGTTTTCCAAGAAAGAATCTTCTTGGCATCATTAGCAGGGATTGTTTCAGATCTATCAATATGGGCCCAAAGTTCTTTTCCTTCAAGGTATAACTGGAATTGAAATGCCCAAGACGCATAGTTTTTGCCATTAAATCGAACAAGAGAAGTATCTGATTTATCAGTTTTATCCATGAGATCAGATGAATGTATTTCCAGAAACCAGCAGTAGGAACACAGTTACCAACAAAACGGATCAACAGAAGGCAGTGTAGATGCAACAAACAGCAAAAAAAAAAAAAAGTAAAGCAACGAGCATATATTGATTAGCAACAGCCAGCAACAAGCATAAGTAGCAGTCTGAGACGAAGCAGATGAACACTGGGGAAAAAATCCCTCCAGGCGACCCCTTGGTTTGAGTCTAGATGACCACGTGGGGCCTACAAATGGATTGGAATGCAGATCAGGTGTAAGATCTGATTTTCAGTCTCAAATGGCTTCCTTGAGACGAAATCTAGTGTGCAAATTCCAAGGATCCAAACTTTCGGACGGATGAGATGAAATCTACGGCCAAAATTGGAAAAATCATGAGATGGAGCAAAAGACCTACCTCTGATTGGCAAAAAATTGCGAAAAAATCACCAAATTCTTTCCTGCAGTGGGCAACCAAGTCTGTCAAGGTTTCCATAGATGTCTGGATGATCACAAGTGGGCCATTGTTGATCGGCTATGATCAGCAGTGGACGTTTTGGCTGATTAGACTCTGAGATGTCTGAAACAGATCCTAGATCTGTTCTTTTACTCCGAGAGAGGTTGATTCCTCTCAGATCACTTAGAAGATTGCAACTCTGTGCTCTGATACCATGTCATTGACAGAGAGATGAAATACAAAACATAAGAGAGAGAGAGAGAGAGAGAGAGAGAGAGAGATGAATGTCAGTATCCCTTTAAGGGTTGACTGTGACTTCTTTATATAGGGGCTGAATGCCCTGATTACATTCTAATTATGCCTTATTAAGGCAATACAATTTGTTAATACAATCTAGATCGACAATTATAGCTAGCAACTAAGGTATGTACACATGTACATTGTGTAGACCTAAATGGGCCTGGATTGACACTAACTTCGGTTACTTGGCGGCTAGCCGCCAACACACTTGGTGGTTAGCCGTGAGCTAACCGCTAGGTGACCGAACTCCTATTTCTGATTTGGAGTTGCTCTCTAGAAAAGTAACCGAGGAGTTCGGTTAGCTGGCGGTTAGCCACTTATAACAAAGAGGCTAGCGGCCAATTGACCGCAAGGTCACCGAACCAGCTTCTTCTGGACTGAATAGAGCTATCTATATATGTTTGAAAACCAGTTTAAAACAAAGCAAATTTCCAATGGTTCTAGGGTCCAATAGACGGTCTCGTTTAGGTCCATATTACCTGAGAAGGTTGGCATACACATGGAGTCTCTCTTGTGACGAATCCGAGCCTTCCAAAAGCTTGACATAACTCTTGAATTTGATCTTTCTTGTATTAAATAGGAAGGTAATGTCTTCGGGACTCTTTGGCACGGAATTGACAATACAAAAGCAGTGCTCATGAAAATCTCACACAGTTCACATTTGACACATAATGTCCATCAGTTTTTTCTTTTTTTGGGTGGTGTCCATCAATTGAGAGGCAATGATCATCATCGTAGGCTATGTCCTTCCAACGATGGTGCCGACAGTCTGATCTATAATATGTTTTTTTTTTTTGGTACTGGTAAGAAAAAGATTTCATATAGAGAGAATGAAAAGATCAGGAGAGACAACAATCAAGGAGGAGCATGACGAATAGGTGAGACTGAAGAGGGGAATCACTGACAAGAGAGTGAGAGACGTGATAGAATGAGAGGGAGAGCGTGTCAGAGAAAGAGGGAGCAAGACGCAGCAAGAAAAATACATATGGAAAGATACAGGGAGCGAGAGTAAGAGAGAGATTTGTGCCTAGAGAAAGGGAGCAAAGAGATGGAGAGAGAAATAGAAAAAAGACAATAGAGAGATAGGGTGAGTTTGAGAGGGGGAGAGAATTGCAGGAGAGTCGACAGATGGAAAGGAAACACCCGAGGGACGGAAGTGTAGGGTTTTGATGTCTGCCTCGTTTCGTGTTGAAAAGCGATTGTAGATTGTTTCTCAAATCTCATTCTCGATGGTGCTCATTCTGTTGAAATGTTCCAAAAGAAAAGTAAATTTAGTTGAAACCAAACACATTTCATTATTCTTCATTCCGTGGGAATGTGGAAATGTCCCATGGAACAATGCCAAACGGGCCCTAGATGATGGTTCTTGGAAATCTTGGAAAAGATTCTAGAATCTTAGAAGTCTTAATGATCTTCAATGGAAAATTGCAAGAGATTGTGAAATTCTGCCCTAGCTTGTGGAGGAAGGAAAGAGAGAAGGCGGAGAGTAAAGAGAGGGAAATGTGGCTGGTGGTTTATATAGGTTTGCAATGAAGAGGGAAAAGACCAAAATGCCCTTAAGAGGTAGTGCAATGTAGAGGTCTTAAGGGTATTTTTGGGAAAACTAAGGATAACACAATTTCTCCCAAGGACCCCATGATCAACTAAACCAAAACCAAGGGCCCAAACTCCCTACACTTTCTAGAATTGCAAAACACCCGCTCTACTATTCCGAAATTACAAATAACCCTCTAAACTCCTAAACTAAGCCTAAAACCTCCACTAATGTTACTAATTAAGCATATAATCCCTCTAATTACCCACAAAATCACACAAGTAAGCAAAATCAACATAAATAGACTTAAGAAAAGGTTGGGAACACCTTACATTACTGAGATCAGTTAACAAAGAGAACCCTAAAATAACACATCTTTGAGTTAAAATTGCTTTACATTGATTTTAAGGCAATTTGTAGGTGATTGTCAGCTCAAAACACTACTACTATGGTCTCACAATGAATGAGGGCTGATTAAATATCATAGGGTATCTCTCCGAGCTAATAAACTAATTTTGGAATTTATTAGGAAATTTGATGTTCTACGATTAGCCTTACAGTTAGCCAAGGGATGACCTACGGTCAGTTGTGAGGTCACCGTATACAAAAATGAATTAAGAGGTTAGGTTCTGGAAAATCTAGCCAATGTGTACTTACGGCTAGCTTATTCCGGAATTACGGTTAGCCATTAGGGTCTTATGGCTAGCCATAAGCTTCAGAATTTCTGAAACTGAATTTGATTCATTTCTGTTTCAACCTATTTAACTTCTCCTTTCAGAGTCTCAGCTTCTGAAACATACAACTTGACACTGCATGCTCTTCTTTGAGTAACAAAATCATCAATAACTACTATGTATTCCATTACATCAGTCCCAATGAAGACATATAATAGAAATCGAAATTTAAAACACTGTTTGAGCTTAAATAGGTATCTATCATCAATCACCTTAGGATTCAACAAAATAAACATACATGGAATGATATTATACATGTTACTTGCCTTAGATTTGGTCTCTCACTAACTCTCTTTCAAAATTCCCCACAAGATCCCAAAGCTAAGAGCTTCTAAAACAGGAAGAAATGAAAAAAGAAAATGATGAGATAATAATGAAGAAGATGAATTTGATGGAATAATGAAGAAGATGGTGCAAACCCTGAATTGATGAGATGGAGCAACGAAGAGAAAAGAGAAGTTGGAGAGGACTGAAATTAGCTCGAACGGCGGGAGTGAAGGAAAGAAATGAAGAAGAGAGGCTGAAATTTAAGAGAATAGCTGGATTTTCTTAAATTGCAAAGTAATCCTCAGTTTTGGAAAATGAGGAATTCTTATCAAATGAAGCATCGAATCATCAAAGTTGAAGAACAAAAGTTGCTCAAAATAACGCCCCCTTCCAATGAGCCCCAAAGCAAGAAAATATAATATTTACAAACAACCCCCTAGCCTTCTCTCAAAATTGGAAATAGGTCCTTCTAGGTCCAAAACCCACCAAATCTATCTTATTATTAATCTAACACAACACTAATTAATTAGCTACTAAACAAGATTATTTAGATAATAAGCACAGTTTACATAATAGCAATAGACCCTTCATGCAACAAAAAGATGTGGATATACTTTGCAAAATATGGATGTTTTCAATAAAAAGATGTTAAAGATGACTATATTACATAATGTTGTCGTCACGAATGGAATCCAGGGCCCTTCGAATTCCATGCCGAGACTCATAAAAGTATCATATCCATACATGTATCAAATCCACTTGCATAATAAAATCCCAGGCTTTTAACTGGTTTGTAAGAAATCTTCATTTAAGATTTAAAATTTTGAATAATAATGTCAATCTAAACATAATTAAATTAAAAAAAAAAAAAAACAAAAAACAAAAAAACAGTCTTTGGAAGTCTAATTGTATCAAACTAAATAAAATTTATAAAACTAGTTATTCATCTCTTTCAATGGTGGATTGAGGACTTTCGTTTGGGTGGTGCAGGCAATGGTCCAGTGAAAAAGTCTAATAATAAAATAAAAATTTTAAGGTCTAATCTTAGGTGTTTCTTTAACCTCACAGGTGCGTTGGGTCCACCCCGGATCTCTATCTTCTATGCGAGTCCGTCGAATCCTATCTCTTGATCATCATGGTAATCCTTAGACTCTAAATCCTAGTTACCTGGATTGGGACAGCAAAGACAACAATCAGTGAAATTGTATGAATAGAAACTCTTATCTACATGGGTGCACATTAGGAATAATATTGTTGCAATAATATTAGGAATGCATTTATTAAGGGCCAGTCAAGATTTTTCCTAAAATTAACCTCTAGATAATCCCCTAATCACTTGACTACAACACCACCCCATAACACCCCATAAAATACCATTTGGATGCCTCATATCATGTTAAAAGGACTGACCTACAGTCAGTGTAAAGTCCGACCTGTAATCAGTTGAGAAACGTTACTAACCTAAAAGTCAAGGAATAATATGTCTGACCTATAATCTAGGGAATAACACATATGACCTATGAGTTAGGGAATCGGGTATTTCTGACCTTTGAGTTAGGGAATAACATATTTGTCAAGGCCTTGGTATGTGTTAGTGGTCTAGCGGCGTCCAATGGGTTGATCCTGGTTTAAACATGTTGTACAAAAGATTTCCTCCCCTTGGTGATAACTAAAATTAGAATATTTTCCATTGTTGTTCTCAACACCTATAGTTAGGTAGCTCACAATCAGCCCTTTACATATAACCCAGATTTTTATTTATGCCCCGCTCTGATTCACTATTGGTATCTGGTTGTGTGAAGACAATTGCATAACTAACCTTTTATAGGCGTAAGGTACTTTTACAATCACTATAGATTAACATGTGACACTAGCATGCACTACGTGAAATGTTATCAAGTACAGTTCCTATGCTATCTTAGCCTATGTAACAGGTGATTTTTCGAAGATAACAGGTGATTTTTCAAAGATAACACAAAAGGAAACACAATTCAGTATTTACAACTATGCAATTCAATCCTCCAACACTTATCACTACTGTTCATATGGGATCTAAAGGAACTAGAATCAATTATCAAAGAGTAGCCACATATACATTATTGACAGTATAATACATGTACTTTGCATGAAGACACTGATTACATAAATAGGTGTGAAGTGAAGCACATTATTACTTTCAATTGCTAACAAGAATAATCAGCAGCCATTCAAATTATAGTGCTAAGTAAAGGTCTCATTCAGACTTTTCACTTGGGAATTTCATCATAAACTTAGCATGCTGATATCAACTACACATAAATTAATGACCAGTAAAGAATGTTACTACCCTTACATAGTTACATATTTGAATAGTTACAGAAATTCAGATTATCATATAATCTACTAGTTAGAGACATTCCAATTTCATTAAAGAACAAGCGATATTATCATACAACTTCACCCCAATTAGGAGTTCAACTACTACAAGGGATGTTGGCTGGGATCACCACTTAGTTTCTAGAATCTATCAAGTGGGCCAGATCCTGTCATTATGGAATTCCTTGAATAACAACCGGCAATTATTCAAAGTAGCTGTCGTAGCATGCTCACGTAGCGTGGTTGACTACATTAAAACCCACACATGTAGGTGTCAATCAGTGGATCACCTTCGGCCAGCAATAAAACCTCTTCTCCACAGTCAGCCAGCCAAGGAACATCATTAGAAGGGGTGTAACATTTGAAGAAAGAAAAAAAAAAAAAAAAAACACCAATTGTACCATCGACCATGGGTTTAATATCCACAACACACATCAATCCATCATCAACATCATTATGCAATCATCAAAACCTCGATCTCAATCTAGAAAACATAAATCAGAATCAAACACATATTGATTAGGGCATCTGCTCACCTGTTATAGGCAATGGTTGCTTTACGTTATCCAGACCAGCTTTAAGATTGCTTGAACTCATTTTCTTCTCAAATCTTCTACTTAGGGTTTTAGTAGATAAAAGGGAACGAGAGAAGGAAGAAAGAAAAGTCGTGTGTGTGAGCTAAGAGGTGTGTTAATGGGTTTAAGAAAGAATGAAAAAGAAAGTTTCATGGAGAAAGTTGTTTCCTATTTGAACTCAATTGGAATACTTGCGCAAGACTCCTATTTGGGTCTTGGAAGTGTCCGAGAGTCCTTATTTGGAACATGGGTATCGAGCACATCTCATTGCTAAAGGTTTGGTCCCTCTAACAACCCCTGTTATATTTTATCTTCATGAGTCATGACTTAAACCAGTGGGTCCTGCTACTTAGATCTCACTAATTGTAACAACCCAAATTTCGGGGCCTGTCGGATTCCGGGTTGCAACTCATTGGCAACATTTACCAAACATAAATTAAATAATTTTATTAAGGCAATAGGCGTTAACTTAATTCAATATTCCAATTAAAATCATGAAAGCCAATAATAAGAAATAAATTGTCTCTACAACATAAGAGTGTCCATGTTCTAAACTTTAAGTAATAAAAACAATATTTAAATGAATAAATAAATATCCAACTAAAGGGCTACTCCCTGTCTCCTGGTTCCGGGATCACACTCTCTTCGGCCCCACATGCTGAACATTACGAGTTGTTCGTCATCATACTCCTGCCCTCCCACAATCCGATTACCTAAAGGGGGCAATTCAACATCGGTATAAACTGGTGAATAAATTTCTTACTCTAGCAGTATACAACACGACTGCCAATACAAGGAATAAAATCAATTCAAGGATCAGCTATTCATGCAGATGATATTCAATCAATCCATCAATTATAGCATTTAAACATTGCTATAGCCTATGAACGTCCCTGAAATGCATCATAGCACTGGCCATCATCAACTTGCCCCTAGGGCACAACACTCACATAATGTGCCAATTCAGCACACCATTTAATTACGCATCCACTCAAGGACCATCAATGTGATGACCATCATAGGTCCATACCTGTATCCCATAAACATTGCATGCCAACCCTCGAAGTCCATGCATCATATCCATAACCTGGCCCTTGGTTTGCGATCGACATCTTGCACCATGCTAGGAGTTCAGGGGTCATGATTCCTCTCACTTATTAACTTCTTAAATCTGGATTTTCACATTCAGCATCAGCCTTGGCATTATATGTAGGATGCCCAATTGTTATGCAGCGATCAATGGTGTGCAACTGGTCCCACACATGCACTTAAATCTGGATTTTCACATTCAGCATCAGCCTTGGCATTATATGTAGGATGCCCAATTGTTATGCAGCGATCAATGGTGTGCAACTGGTCCCACACATGCACTCAGCTGTCAGAATTGGTGTTGATATGTACAGGATCAGGTCACATCTCTTTCATCATAAATACCATCACTATAAATCTCGAATTTTCAGAATCAAATATTCATCCAAGAATCTATACGCATCCATAATCCTTTATGACAACATGACATTAATGCATTCATTACATCATAGAAGCATTTTATCAAACACATGTGGAGATACATAAAATGTGCGATTTATATGGCTGTCTCATATTTATAGTCCTAAGTAAATCTTATAAGAAAGCAGGATCATAGTCATAGACATTAACAATTAAACATGTAATAATTCCAGCAGTGTCCCACCATCAACATAGAACCCAAAGTCCTCATCATTAGTCAAGATGGGTTTGGTCAGGCCATTGCCATGGTCTGATTAATTCTGTTAGGTCACTTTATGTAACAATCTTTGATGATGACTGCACATGTTAAATCTATTAACAGTACACATTACAGTTCTCAGTATACATAATTCTCTGTACCTGAAAATTCCCCCGTTTACAGTCTTTCCCGTGACAATCAAGATCAAAAATCATGATTACCTCTCCCTTTTAATGTTTTAGACATCATCAAACCCCTCCCATATCTTTCGGCCAACCCAAGATCCATCCCTATATGGATCAGCCACTCTTAGAAACCCTAGAATCACCACACCCCAAATTCCCAGTCGACCGGGGCATTAAATCCCTATACCACAATCTGCTATAATCCCATTAGCCACAGTTATCCAGCAGTTATTCTTGCTAGGGTTTCAAGCAAGGAATTCAGATTCAGGTTATGGGGTTTCATAGTACTAGGGTTTAATTGTTCCCTTCCCATATGAAAATCTTAAGGAGAATCACACAATTAGAAGACAGCCATAGCCACTCCCAAACCCTAGTTTAGAAAGAGAATTTGTGCATAGACAGCCAAGAAGAGGAGATTCACTCACCTTTCATAATGAAGTGTCGCGTTTGCGATATGAGACAAAACATCTTAAACAATGGTCCCATAGTTAAAGGTAAATAATCTAAAGGGCAACACTAGGCCCATAGTGCATTAGTTAAATGGGCTGCACTAAACCCGGGCCTTTAAAGGTCCGGGATATCTCACTAATTAAATTAAAATCTTATACAACAATTATGGGTCTCACTAGTATCCTACTTGGATTTGATAAATATGGGTTGAGCCACCGGGCCCTACCCAAGATCCCCTACAAGCCATCAGAATAGACAATTATTAATATGAAGATGGGTCCCAGAAGTCTCAGATTTTTTCAAAAGACAATTCTATGCGACACGAAAAGGGTCCCACATACGTTTATCTATATATACCACCACCAAATAAAATATATAATTATTCAAGATAAATAAAAAAGGGAGGTGCTCTTGTGAGAGACACTCTCACCTTACAATGAGAAATAAAGGTGGGAGCCCTCACATTTAAGTTGTTAACATTGGATATGGATGTGAGGGCCCCCACCTTATCTCTCATAGTAAGGTGAGAGTGTCTCTCACAAGAGCACCTCCCAATAAAAAATCCAAGAAAATTTAACATAGAAAATATTAGACAAAAATTTGGCCCCTATAACATGGTCCTGGCGTATTAAGTTGCGGTTGCAACAATGATGATCATTTAATTTCTAAAGAAAACAAAATATTACAATAAATGATTTTCACCCTAAGTTTTCAAAAAGTAACCCATTACTGCATAGAGTTTCTATTGTAATACATTCACCCAACGTTTAGACTTTTATAACTTAAACAAGAAATTGGTGCGACTCCCAGACTCACCTAGTTGACTTCACTGCTTTTCCTACCAAATTGTGTGAGTCATGAGTCAGTAAGCTATGTCTTGCGACAGTTCATTTATCTCTAATCTAGTTGCTCTGCGTCCTTCTGGAATGACGACAGTGATTCAGTATAGAAAATCACATCTAGATATTCGACGTTTTGATTTCGGAATGCCCATTGACACTGTCAGTGTCGCTGGGCAATTGGCTATTCTTTTTTCAAAGTAGTTGCAGTGATGCTTTGCAAGGAGATTGAAGCAGGCGTTGGCTTGAATGAGAAGTTGCTTATTTGCAGTCTCTGCTGTGAGTGGTTACAAGCAGTGTAATGGTGATTCTGGAATCTCATGGGTTGCTAGTTTGTTGTCTGTTATGTCAACGAGGATAAAGATGTTTGTGATCAAGAGTTTTGGTTGCTGATGTAGTGGGAAATTTTGAGAAACCAGTGAGGATAAACCTCAGTGAAAGAAAATAATTTTTAATAACTGCCACTTGAAATGGGCAGAGTGGGAAATTCTGTTAGGACGTCACTGTTGCACACAAATTGAATGACCTAATCTATGCATGCATGTGTGTAATTAGATTTGCCTTGCCTAGTATAGAAATTTTGATGTTGCCGAAATGTACCATGTACATATCTGTTAACTGATGAGAAAATAAAAAAGTAAGAAACATGCACACATAAAGTATATGCTTTTATGAATCAGCATGCTTTCTGTTATTATCAAAAGATGAATCATATTTGTGGGCCTGATACCTTGTAATCTAGTGTGCTGTGAACTTCAGTTCAGAGAGCATTCCTAATGGCATCGGTTTTGGAGGACGAGTGAATCACTTTGGCCTTTTCCTGTCAGCAAGCTTTGATGAAGGACACACTTTTGTCTGCAGCAATTTTGACAGTCCTTGTCTCTCCAAGTCAAACAAAATATAGCCAGATGCAATAGAGTGCTGGGGAGTTAAGATGAAAGGTGGGCAAGAGGAAAGGTCTGACCTCTTGAAAGGTACATTTCTTGAGAGGTTTAAAGAGGACCGCAATATGCTTGATATGGTGGGGCTTGCAAGTTCCAGCGAGTGATCCTGGTAAGCTCGCTGTCCTTGGAAGGTGATATTATATGTGCTCCACTTCTATATTTTCAATCTTGGTACAGATGAATAATGGAAACTTGATCTTCTCATGCAACTGGGAGTGCATATCTTCCTGATTGTTCATTGCAAGTCTTCGATTCTTATGTGGGAACAAATTAGCTTCCAAGTTGTTTATAATGAGCCACTCGCAGTGGCAATCATTCTCTCAACAATTCCGAAGCATACTTCAACCTGAGGACTGTCAAATGTCTTGCGTCTTCTTTAGAGAGAGAATATCTTCTCTTACATCTAGTGAAGCTTATCACTGCTGGTTTGTCAGTTGAAACAAGTAGTATTATATGGTTTGGAATCTGAATTATCCCCAAGAAGCCAATACAAATATTTGCGGCTTCAGCTCATTATTTGGGCAATGTTTTTGCTTAAAGGATTATTTTGTATCTATCACCTGTTTATATTTCCCCAATAGTTGGAAAAGCCACATGTTGTGGATTGGTTATATTAATGCTTGTAACAGATCCCGTGTATTATAATATATCACACTACTATTATGTCAGAACAAGTGTTGCCACAGTCCGTAACCCAATTAAAACAAATTGTGGTTGTATCGTAAGAGGCGATTTAAAGAGAGACTCGGTTCCTTAATTTTTGAAAAGATGGGAACTTCTGATGGGCCGACCTATGATGAACCCTAACCTTTTCATACACTTACTCCTTTATTTATTAATACTCACCCCAAATTTGGCACTAATTGGACTTCATAGTAAAATGATAAAGAAATCAGTTTTTCTAAGGGCTGAGACTTTTATGACTCCTAAATAAAGTGCTTAGATATTTGATTGGGATGATTTTCACTCTGCCCAGAAGAACATTGCTCTATACAATCATGCATGGCCCTCCCGAAAATACTTGCCTAAATCTGATAAGGACATAGGGCCAACCCCCATAACAGAAATTAACAGACCACACGCAGTGTAACGCCCCACCCTTCACCCATGCATGATATTGTCCGCTTTAGCTCATGGGCTACTCGACCAGAGGACGTGGCCCAAGCGTATCCAATCTTGCCTCACTGTTTTGCTTCTGATGAGCCTCAACCCATCAAAAGGCCTCATGCAAGGTAAGGGTGTAAGCTCTACATATAACCCCATTCACTTTCCTCTCTATAGTCGATGTGGGACTCCAGGGCGTCACATCCACCCCCCCTTAGGGCTGCACGTCCCTGTGCAGTAGCCTGCCAGTCCCTGTAGCCTGCCAGCCCTCTTGGCCCGCCCACATGGAGACCTGTCCACTTGCACCAGGCCACGGCAGGGGACCTGCACTCGAACTAGCCCTCTTGGCCCGCCCACATGGAGACCTGTCCACTTGCACCAGGCCACGGCAGGGGACCTGCACTTGAACTAGTCGAGAGTCAGCTCTGATACCATTTGTAACGCCCCACCCTTCACACATGCATGATATTGTCCGCTTTAGCTCATGGGCTACTCGACTAGAGGACCTGGCCCAAGCGCATCAAATCTTGCCTCACGGTTTTGCTTCTGATGAGCCTCAACCCATCAAAAGGCCTCATGCAAGGTAATGGTGTAAGCTCTACATATAACCTCATTCTTGTAACGCTTCACTCTATACCCATGCATGATATTGTCCGCTTTAGCTCATGGGCTACTTGACCAGAGGAACTGGCCCAAGCGCATCCAATCTTGCCTCACGGTTTTGCTTCTGATGGGACTCAACCCATCAAAAGGCCTCATGTAAAGTAAGGGTGTAAGCTCTACATATAATCCCATTCACTTTCCTCTCTAGAGTCGATGTGGGACTCCGGGGCGTCACAATCCACCCCCCTTAAGGCTGCACGTCCCTGTGCAGTAGCCTGCCAGTCTCTGTAGCCTGCCAGCCCTCTTGGCCCGCCCACATGGAGACCCGCCCACTTGCACCAGGCCACGGCAGGAGACCCACACTCGAACTAGTCGAGAGTCGGCTCTGATACCATTTGTAACGCCCCACTCTATACCCATGTATGATATTGTCCGCTTTAGCTCATGGGCTACTTGACCAGAGGACCTGGCCCAAGCGCATCCAATCTTGCCTCACAATGTTACTTCTGATGAGATTCAACCCATCAAAAGGCCTCATGCAAAGTAAGGGTATAAGCTCTACATATAACCCCATTCACTTTCCTCTCTATAGTCGATGTGGGACTCCGGGGCGTCACACGCAGCCTCTGCTACATCCTCCACCTGGGGTGTCACTTCTTTTTAGTGTTGCGGATGCGCGCAAATTATATGTACTTCCATGAGTGTTTGGTTCTTGGGTGTGGAATGCAAGAAGATCAAATCATTTCTTGCCATGCACGTACTGAGCTGCGGTTTAAGAAAATAAAGATATGATTACTTGCATCTTTTCTGCAAAGAATGCACTATAGTGAAGAAGGGAGGGGAAAAAATCCTGAGATGCCATGGTCTATAGGCAGTTGCAGAAGCATGGACCATACCGGTCAGTTGTCCCTCTCGCCTCCCCGCTTGGAAGTATCAACTTTGGGGAGCATATTTGCTGGTTCCAAATACGTTGGCAGTTCATATGTATATGCTGTATGATTTGAATAAACCAGGTACTTCTGGTGCCTTCATCCAAATATGCTCTTCCTTCCCTCCAAACACTAGCACCATTTTGGTCTACTACTTACCTGATCAATCAGCTCTCTAACTGATTTTGAAAGTGAACTGGGTATTGGAGATTTGGGATCGTGCCATTTGAATGTTCCCATATTCCCACGAGATAAGGCTATGAAAAACACGTTTGGCATGTGCAAATCAATGTTCTGAATTGTGATCTCACGGGAAGGAATCTCGAGATCTTAACCCGTTGGTATAAGAAAGTTAGAACGAAAAAAAAAATTAGGAAATAACTTATTGAGACAGTTGTTTCTTACTTATCTCTTGCTTTTTAAAGAATGTCATTTAAAAACTCCAAATCCTCTCACTTATCCTAAGGCATGCTCCATGTTCACAATCTCAAAGGTTACCCACTTTATAATTCTTAAAGGTGGGTATGTCACAGTAACAAAAAGTGGGCCCATATGATAATTTCTATTATACATTATAAATCCTTTGAATGTGGACCCTATCTTCTAATTTCTTAAGGCTGGCATCACGATGTAATTTCTAAAGGTGGGTCTCGTGTCCACAGCCAGTAAAAAGGTGGCCCCACTTTTTATTTTTTAAAGGTTGGTCATAGGTCACCATCACAAAAGGTGGAGCCACATTATAAATCCTATGAATGTGAGCCGACATTGTAAGTCCTATGAATGTGGACCCATGTTCAGATTTATAAAAGTGGGCACCACATTATGATTTTAGAAGGTTGGTCCCATATTCACAATCAACAAAGAAAGATAGCCCCACATTATAATCCCTACAAAGGTGGTCCCACATTGTAAATCATATGAATGTGCTACCCCCATATTCTAATTTTTAAAGGTGGGCACCACATTGTGATTTCTAAAGGTGGGTCATGTGTCCACAATCATAATAAATGTGGCTCCACTTTGTCATTCATAAATGTGGATCGCAAGGTCACAATCACAAAAAGTGGACCCTCATTGTAAATCCTATGAATATGGGCCCCATATTATAATTTCTAAAGGTTGTATCATGTTGTAATTTCTAAAGGTGGGTCCTATATTTACATTCACCAAAAGGCAACCCCACATTATAATTCCTATAAGGTGGACCCACATTGTAAGTCCTATGAATATGGGTCCATGTTCTAATTTTTAAAGGTGGGTACCTCATAATTTCTATAGGTGGGTCCCATGTACGATAATAATAGAGCACCGCAAACAATAAAAGATAGATCCCACATTGTAAATCCTGTGTTCTCTCCTTGGAGCAAAGCTTTTATAATGTTACCAAACAAGTTCCGTATAGCTGAGTAATTTAATATAATATTGCCAAACAAGTTCTTTACTTCTTTGTGCAAGCAAGAAAATGAGTAAGATGTACATTTTGTTTCATCATCTTCTTGGCCTTGCCACTCGATCTGGGGTCAGCTTTAAAAGTACTACTTGCAACTATAAATCGCATGAAAATGAGCTTTGAGAAGTGCTTGTTCACTGCAGTGTAAGTTACCCCAAGACCAATCAATTTTCCAACTAGAATCATCAACTACACTAACCAAGCTGCCTAATGCCATCTACTCAGGGACACCATGGTGTGTTTTCTATTCTCACTCAGTCCTATTCGAACCTATGGCTTCTCTAAAGTGATGAATCTAACTAGTCCTTCCTAACTATAATTTATATTGAATTTACCGTATTTTCTTGTAATGTGGCAGGTGCGCTTCAATGGATGTAGGTTAGCCAAGAGGAGCACTAGATATCCACTTCTTTCCCTTTCTGTATAAGTGCCCGTTTGGCAAGTCTAATTCTAGGCTCTATATGTCTTAAAATGGTTTGAAATCGCATTTAGACCGTTTGGTTATAACATTTCGAATGTCTGTTTGAAATTGTGTTAAGACATAAGGCCTCTATTTCACAAAGTCATGAAAACCACCATATTTGAATCAGACATGAAAGTCTGAAGCGGAAAGACCTTACTTGCTACAGTGTTATTTACGTTACTTTTGCCTTCTCCGATTTTCCTCACTTTTGTTTCCTTGTAGGACCGTAACTCATGATCTAAGCTGTTAGATATCTTTACAAGGTCAAGAACGGCTATGAGATCAGATTTCATCCGTTCGATGTTTGCGGATTTTTAGATATTTGTGAAAAATTTTAGACCGTTGGATTTGTATTTTTAGACCTTGTGGACATCACAATCAAGATCTAAACCGTCTATCCTCTTTGGAAAGCTACAAATAGCTATGGGAGCGAGTTTAAGGTGATTACTCATTATAGATCTTGAGATAATTGTTAAAAAGCATGAACCATTAGATATAAACAAGCTCTCTCTTTCTTGTTGCTTACTGTTAGTCCGGTTTTTATGAATTCTAAATTATTCTGGGCCACTAAAATGCTGATCCAAACCGCCCATAGTCATTAAAATGTGGAACACGTGTGTGGGATAAATTTTCAACCGTTGGATGATAACAGATTTTGAAATATTTGCAAAAGCCCAAACCATTAGATCTATTTTTACATGTGTCTTACCAAACGGTCTATTTTTAAAATATCTACGTCTTACCAAACAGTTTATTTGTAAAATATATATTTCAAACCGCTCCATTTAAAACAGATCTATATCATACAGATCTGTTTCGTAAAGATAAGATTTGCCAAACAAGCCCTAAGTAAATAACCCACACCTCCTTAAAGCATTTGTCTGAATAAAATTGAGACCGATTTCTTCTCATTAATTGTTCTAAAGCTCTCCAACAGCAAGCACCTATCTCTTAAAAATCAGTCCGAAGGATCTTTCTCTTGCATAAACCTTTGTAAGGGCTATTAAAATTGTTCCTTTCTTCCGACCAAAGCCCAGCCTACGATACATTTTAGAAATACACTTCATTACATCGGCTTGAAGTTTGTGATGTGATTAGGCTTTGACAAAGATGACGAGATCACAACGATGGACTCTGTAAGAACTGATCAAACATAAAATCCTTCTTTGGCTCAGAAAGTTTAATTTCAAGGGACCAACTTTTACAAGGAAAGAGGATGTGCAAAGCATGAATCAGACTAATAAAACTTCAATTATGTCAAACGACAAGACTCTGTGGCTAAATTAACCAACCTGTTTTGTGCAACAGAGCAGCAAGGTCAGATATTTATGCTGAGCTTTGTTGCTGTAGATCTAAATGTATATGGGCTGGTTTACGCATGTGTTTCAGGTCTGGATGTGGTCAAATCTAGGACAGATTCTGGGTTTCCATTTATGGCCCTAGTCTCCATGTGGACTGGCCTAACCCATGCTGATTTGAGGCCATATCTGTGGCCTGAATTTAAATTATAACTGTCCTTATTAATAAATGGATATGGGCCGAGTTCAGCTATATTTGAAATGATCAGCAAGGAAGATTTCAGGTATATACATGAATTAGGTCAAATAAATGGATTTTAATGCCAAGTCACATCCATAAGCAAATTAAAGATTCGTATATACATAAATTGAAACCGATTAAGATCTAAAATTGAAAACTTATGCATGAGTTCTATGATGAAATGCATGACCTCTGTGTGTGTGTTTGTATAATGATTTTTTTCAGTTTGACAAGAGATATGATGCAAAGATGGAGCAACAGTGCCAAATCTTTGAATTTATGGTTCTTCCTGCTTGACTTCATACAATACAGACACTTGATTATATAGATCATGCATCTGATACTGACAATAAACAGTTTAAGATACATTTCCTGGATAAGATTTTATCTGCACACATTACAGTTTCCTTGTTACAGAAAACCTGATGGTCGAGCATTTCTTCCACTCCTATGACATGGAAGGGATCCGTTCTTGACTGTCTCCCACACTCTCATTTAAGCATGGTGGCCGGAATGCTCCATAGAAGAAGAAGGCCATTATCTTCGATAATTCATCAGCTGTCCTAATCACTAGCATTAACAACAGAAAAATCCAAACCAATGATATAGTTAAAATAAAAAATCAATTACACAATCACTACCATTTCTTTTAACACATAAAAGAGTGGCAATCTGCAGATACAAGCATACCTTTCTCGCGATACAAGATTTTCCCTGCTTTAGTGAAGATAAGTTCAGGGAAGACTGAGACTCCCAATGCAGAGGCCAACTCATCCTCGACAACGGCATCAATAGCAACACACTGTTTGTATGGTAGCGCTTAGTTAGAAATCTGAATGGTTGTGTGGATGCTAAGTTTTCTTATACAAGTTGACTGTTTAAATGAAATCGCTTCTTACTCTTGGTGAAGGTAATCCGGAGTTCCAAAACACCTGCACTGCTTTGTCTAACTCATCTTGTAGTTTTTCATTATCTCGAGGTCTGCAAGCAGAGGTAATGAAATTTTTCTATATATACATAGAGAGGAACCCAGCTCATTCAAACCATACAAATACTAATCAACTTTCAGATTGGGAAATTATTGCAAGAGCCAAGAGGCACATTTAGGAGGTTGAACGTAAAAGTCGACAACCTATAATCAATCAATAACATATTTCAGAAGCATTATTGATGCTGGATAGACCTCAGGCCATATGTGTAGGCCCAAGATGGTTTAGGGATTTTCCTATTTTATTTAATTAATTTTTTAATGATTTGCAATTAGGATAGGATTCTAGTTTGATAGTTTCCTAGTTTGTTTAGGTTTTTTACCCGCGAAGATTTGTTTTATATATATATATATATATATATATATATATATGGCATTGTAGACATGGAATATCCATAGAGTTGATTAATATAATTGGGTTTTCCCTTTGAGGTGCGTCCTCATTTATGGTCTCTGTGGTCACCTGCAGTGTATGCGGACATGTGCTTCAGCACTTCTATGCAAGCCCTAACCCGAGGGCCTGCATTGGTTTGGTATCAAAGCCGAAGATCGTTCGGGTTCTGCCCAATTACTATCCCCATTCCATTGCCTCTTTCCCATGACCCCATCACAATCGAGCATGTCCTATAACCAGCTTCCAATCCATCCGAACACAGTTCACAACCCCAAAATACCCCCAAATCTTCATTGTTCAGATCCACCAACCCCTCTGCCGAACCCTCATTAATTCATTCGATTCGAAGCCAAACCCCTTGAGCCCCATAAAAATTAAAAAAAAATAAAAAAAAATCAAACCCATCCATCTTAGCCATCAGAAATCCCCATCCCAATTCCATCATCCTGGATCTCACATACCACAAGCCTCTTCATTCACTGGATCTAATGATTGTTCTAAAAGAGACATGCAAATAATCAAAAGAAAATGACATTGTTCTGATGGAAGGAGAACAAATCATTGATGTACCCTAAATTGATTTTGTCCTCGGGGATCATCGATGGAAACTTGGGGGTTGTGATTTCATGGTGCAAGTTATACAAATGAAGTATCCAAACGATTCGATCGCACATCCACATAACGTCTAGCTGTCAAAAGAAGTGATGCGTCAAGCCTGCTTCAAATTGGATGAAATAATCAAATGCAGTTTTCAAGGCATGCACAGAAGCTGCAAATCAGCCAACAGATTGGAAGTTCATACAATTGATCTTCGACCAAGGCAGACATTTACTGAACTTGAGGTCAAGTTCTCTCCAAGCCAAGGAGAATGACGTGGGTTAGACCTCGGGCCACATGAGTAGGGCCCAAGATAGCTTAGGGATTTTCATATTTTATTTAATTAAATTTTTAATGAGTTGTAAACTTGTAATTAGGATAGGATTTTAGTTTGACTAGTTTCCTTGTTTGTTTAGGTTTCTTAGCCCCTAAACCGTAGGGCTTTACAGGAGAGAAATCTATACCTCATCCTTAATCTTTTTTGAGACCAAGTAACCATGAGATCATTAGCTATATAATTAAATGAATAATCTAGACAAATGCATGCAAATGACAACTCGGAATTGGGAATATGGAATAGCTTTTAGAACCTCACTGAGTTCATATGGTCAAATCCAATAATTCAATTTTCCTAAAGCAGTAAAACCTACAATTTTGATCCGAGGAGTGCATAGAGTTGAATATTGTTGTGCTCTCATGTTAATAGAATTTATGACTTAAAATGGTATTTTGTAGTGGTTCCTTGAATGTAAGTTAACTTGATATTGGTTTTCTCTTTTTGTACTTGTCTATTCGCATGACTCGCACATGCACTTCTCATGTGTAAAGTTGTACTGTCCATATTACTTTATGACTTGCCCGGCCCTAATTTAGCTATTTTAGTTATATGAGTCTCTCTTTAGGGTATGTTAAATTGCCCGATTCTTCCCTTGGACTGATAGGATCCTTGGTTAGAGTCTACTTGGCTAGCGAGCACGCATTCGCTACAGTGCCTTCCGAGTTGCCCGGATCTAACTTAATCCTCTCTACCCATTTCGTGGCTAACCATTTCATACTGAAATGCTACGCAATTGACTTAGCTATTTTAGCTCAGTCTAGTCAGCCTTGTCAAGTCTTGTCTTGTTCCATTTTGTCAAGTCTGGTCTGTATTAGCATGCTAGTTTGCCCCTTTTTGTCTGATACTTGTGCAAGTTAGCTAGTTTGAGAATTGTTAAGGGGCTACTCGTTCAGAACATGATTTTAGTCAGACTTGCTTAATATTTGGAGTAGTTCCCTATTGGTTATCATTTTCGTGAAAGAGTCTAGTTAGACCCTTTTCGGCTTGGAATCTGGAGTCGGTAACACATATCTTTGATCGCGCCCCCCCCCCCCCCATTGGACCCAACTGTGTGTGGATTTTGTTGTTATTTATACTCATTGTAGTGTAGTTCTCATTAAAGTGACCCAGCTTCGGTACCATACCTGATACTTGATGATCATACTTAAACTAACAGAGTCTTGCGATACCAGTGCTTGATTTCTCACTCGCTTTCGGCCACGGTCACGCCGCTTGCAACAGTGATTATCGGGAGAATTTAGCCACATGGTTTATCAAATAATATGTGGGATAAGGTAGCAGAGTGTATTAGGAGGGTAGGGAAAGAAGTCTTAGGAGAATCCAAAGGGGGTGCTCCGACACAGAAAGAGGCATGGTGGTGGAGCGAGGCCGTCCAAGACAAGATAAAAGTTAAAAGAGAGTGCTTTAAAACTTGGCAAAGGATCGAAATGCAGCAAACTTGGAGAGGTATAAAGAAGCAAAAAAAGAAACGAAAAAGGCAGTTAGTAAGGCCAAGGCAAAGGCATTTGAGGAGCTATATAGGCGACTTGACACTAAGGAAGGCGAAAAAGAGATATTCAAGCTTGCTAAAGCCAGAGATAGGCGGACCAAGGACTTAAACCAAGTTAAATGCATTAAAGGATGAGGATGAAAAGGTATTAGTAAAGGAAGAGGAGATAAAGGAGCGTTGGAAGAGCTACTTCTACAAGTTATTTAACGAAAGCAGTAGTAGTGAAATACAATTGGGACAGCTTACCATTTCTAGGGAAGAATCGAATCATATGTTCTATAGGAAAATCAGTAGGGAAGAAGTTATAGAAGTATTGAAAAGGATGAAGAATGGGAAAGCGGTTGGGCCAGATGGTATCCCTATTGAGGTCTGGAGGTGCTGGGGGAGAATGGCATAAGTTGGTTGACAAAACTTTTTAATGTAGTGCTAAAGAGCAAGAAGATGCCTGATGCATGGAGGAAAAGTATTCTTATACCCATATACAAGAACAAAGGAGATATTCAGAACTGTGCGAACTACCGCGGGATTAAATTGATGAGCCATACAATGAAATTATGGGAGAGAGTTATTGAGAGAAGACTAAGAAGAACAACAAATTTTTTAGAGAATCAATTTGGCTTCATGCCTGGGAGATCAACCATGGAGGCTATCTTTCTCCTGAGGAGGTTAATGGAACAGTATAGAGAAGGTCAGAGAGATTTACATATGGTGTTCATTGACTTGGAGAAGGCCTATGACCAGGCTCCTAGGGAGATTCTATGGGGAGTACTGGAAAAGAAAAGAGTGTGTCGCATATATTGAGGCGATAAAAGATATGTATGATAGAGCCGTGACATCTATAAGGACGACTGGCGGAGAGACTAAGGAGTTTCCTATCACGATTGGTCTACACCAAGGCTCAGCATTAAGCCCGTACTTGTTTGCCCTAGTTATCGATGAAATTACAAGACATATTCAGGATGAGGTGCCGTGGTGTATGCTATTTGCAGATAACATTGTTTTAGTGGATGAGACGAGAGAATGAGTGAATGCTAAGCTAGAAGTGTGGCGGAAAACGTTAGAGACAAAAGAGTTTAGGCTAAGTCGATGCAAGACGGAATATATGGAATGCAAGTTTAGTCAAAGTATGACACTTGGTAACATAGAAGTAAGTTTGGGCACACAAAAAATTGTAGAGAAAGAAAACTTTAGGTACCTTGGATCGATGGTGCAACAGGATGGAGAGATTGATACTGATGTAAGTCACAGGATTCAGGCCGGGTGGACCAAATGGAGGAGTGTTTCGGGGGTCTTATGTGATCGGAAAGTCCCCCTCAAGGTTAAAGGAAAGTATTATAAGGTGGCGGTAAGACCAGCGTTATATGGATCAGAGTGTTGGGCAGTAAAGCATAATCATGTTAAGAAAATGGAAGTTGTGAAGATGAGAATGCTAAGATGGATGTGCGGGATCACAAGGAGATAGGATTAGGAATGAGGAGATTAGGGGCAAAGTAGGAATAGAACCGATTGAAGATAAAATGAGAGAAAATCGACTAAGATGGTTCGGCCATGTTAGAAGGCGTCCAACAGAGACACCTGTTAAAAGGTGTAAAAACATGGAGATTGCCAGGAGTAGGAGAAGGAGAGGGAGAGGGAGACCCAAGAGAAGTTGAAAAGAAACTATTAAACATGACCTTGCCTACATGGATCTAACGGAGGACATGGCCCTAAGCAAATTTGATTGGCATCGTCAAATCCATATAGCCGACCCCACCTAGTGGGAAAAGGCTTGGTTTGGTTTGGTTAGTAGAACCTACAATTTTCTTTACTCCCGAAACAGCGAGGAGGCACATGAGCCTAGAAGAATTTACAAGTTGTGACCAAAATTTAAATAAAGACTTTGATGGGGACATCATGCCTAATTCCCCCAATTCCTTCAAGGTCTACCAAAGGAGAAAGCGTAGGGTGGCGGATAAATCTATGATGTGGATGGATGATGTTTATTATGACTTTACTCGCCAAGATATCGTAAATCCACAGTTGGATTACCATTACGATGATATCCGATGGTTGGATTTTGGCGGATCTTCCATTTGAAGGAGAGAAGGCCCCATGTGTGCAATCACATAGAAGGCCCCACGTTGGGAAGTACCACATGGGTTGAAATAAAAAAGTTTTAAAGTTGAGAGGGGCCCAAGTTATTTAATGAAATAGAGTCATAAAAGGGGGCCCACGTTCATTAAAGAATAGAATACTAAGGGGGGCCACCACTTAAAAGAACAAAGCCTTGGGATTTGTGCACATATCCCCTTGTGCACGACTCCCAAGAACTTGCGCAAGTCCTCCCCCTTTTCCCATTTATTATTCTGTCTTTTCTTTTTTTTATTAGGTGCTAATGTCATCCTTAGGGCTTATATTAAAAGACTGTCTTGGTTTCTTTCTTGTTCATGCTATGATATCTTGTAATGAAAACTTGGAGATTAATGAAAGGAATGGATTTTTCCTCTTCTTCTCTGTGAGTCTCTTGGGTTCCCTTGCTCAAAAGACGTAAAGCCTCCGGATCGGAGTTTGGTGAGAGCCCAATCAAAGGTATCATCTTTCCTTCCTCTATTTCTTTTCCTGTGAGCAAACTTCTGCACCCACCCTAGATTTCCACTTAAGATTCTAATCACCAGATTTGCGATCCTTATCGCTAGATCTCAACCCAGATTGTCCCCAATAGTCCATCTCCCTAGCCCCCACCCAGACAATTACAAGAAATACCAGTTCTACACAATTGGGCATTCCCTAAGCATTTTGGGAGTTCTATCTTCCATTGGGATCCTACCCATTCATCTGATAGGGACTTTTACTGCAGGACTGCAAGCTTGTTTTGGATCCATTAATGACTTCCCCATTAGATTGTAATAATTACCAACATGAATGGTGTGTTTTGAATTCATATTAATTTTAATTCGAAATCTGATCTCATTATATCATATTAGATTAGGTTTCATCTCGTCCTGCATCAATCTTGGTATCAGAGCTTAGGATTGCTTAGGGAGACATTCAAGTCTTTTTATAAAATAAAATAAAAAAACTCATACATTTTATTGCACTGCATCATTAGGATAGCCATCATAGTCTTTTATTCGCATTTGTATGCCCACGAGAAGTGGTAAGGACATTCAACCAGAACATCTCAAGATGAATCCTGAGCAGTTGTCTAAGAGTATCCAAGAACAGTTGTCTAGGAGTATCTAGGAGATCTTGGCCAAAAATAAAGAGGACACCGATGCCCGACTGGATGCCTTTCTGCAACAGTCACAAGCCCAAACTGAGGAACTCAAGACTCGTCTTGAGAACATTGAGAGGACACAACACGGTGATATGGGACATCACCGTAATCGTAACAGGAACCATGAGAGGAACTGGGGTAATGAGCGCATTGATGATTCTGACCTCGAGTCCGAGGCTAGGTATGACCGTAGAGCCCGTGGTAGAGAACGGAATGCTGATGAGCAGGCCGTGAAGAGTGTTAAGATAGAAGCACCAACTTTTGACGGTTGCATTGACCCGAGAGCCTATTCCGATTGGGAATCGGACATGGACCATTACTTTGAGTGGTATGACATGTCTGAGGAGAGGAGAATTCGATTTGCCAAGATTAAATTGGTAAGTCAAGCCCGGTTGTATTGGTCGGACGTTGAGCATAGCTTACATCAGCGTCGAGAGGAACCTATTGGTACATGGGATGAGATGAAGGAGCACTTGCGGGTTAAATACCTACCCCAGTCCTACCATGATAGACTTTTAGATCAAAGGTCTAACCTCAGACAGGGTAGTATGTCTGTGACTGACTACATCAATAAGTTCGAGGAACTTAACCTTCGATGTAGGGTCCAAGAACACCTTCCTGCTAGAATTTCCAAATTTAGGACGGGTCTTCGTCAAGAATTTCAGCGGAAATTAATCACTGTTAAAACAACTAGCCTAGAAGAAATTTACGAAGTAGTGCAAAACCTTGAGTCTGCCATGAAAAGTAAACAGGCTAGGCGTAGTGATTACCGCGGACCAGATTCCAAGCCTTATTCTTTGAGCGGTAAATCAAATTTTGGAAGTCAACCTCCCAAGGCCTCCGCGAATTTGCCGCCTGCCATCAAGGACAATAAAGGTAAAGGAATCGCTGGTGACAGCTCTAAATGGAGCAATTCGGTTACCTATCACCGTTGTCACGGATTTGGGCATATCGCCCGTGATTGCCCTACCCGAAACCTTTGCATCGAGGATGTCGAGGGTGAAAGTGATCCAACAGTAGATGACTACATCCCGGATTTTGTGCCTAGTGATGATGATTGTGATGGCCTAGAGGATCGGGTATCCTTTCTTAGATTTACCCCCTCATGTCATGGAGATGAAAGTGCACTGAGCAAAATGAAAGGTGACCCACCTCGTGTGATGGTAGTGAGATGTGCATTAACCCTCCAAGAAAATGAGGACTGGCGTAGGGCTTCCATCTTTCATACCTACGTCAAATGCAATGATAAGAGCTGCAAGGTCATCATCGACAGTGGAAGTTGTACCAATGTAGTATCTGCCAATAATTTGTCTCGTTTAGGCCTGACCCCAGTTCCCCATCCCAAGCCTTATTGTGTGTCATGGGTAGATTCTACATCTATTCATGTCACTCAGCGTTGCCTGGTCCCAATTAACATGTCCACTTATCAGGACCAGTTGTGGTGTGACGTGGTTCCCATGGATGTGGGACATATTATCTTAGGGAGGCCTTGGATCTACGATTTGGATGTCACCAACTTTGGAAGTACCAATATCTACGTCTTTAATTTCAAAGATAAGAAGGTGAAGTTGCATCCATTACCCCCTAAAGATAAAATTGGCAAGAAGGAGAGTGATGAGAAAGCCAACACTAGTGCCTCAAGTTCTAAGACAAAAGGCTTGCACATTTTGAGTGCTAGTGAGTTCCAAGCTGATTTGGAAGAAAGGACTAGCAAGGGCTTCAAGGAAGACCCCATTGTTTATGACGTAGTGACTACGGAAGTTCCTAAAAAGCCACCTACTAGTGCTCCACATGAGGTGGAACCTATCTTCCGGGAATTTCAGGATGTCTTTCCTGACGAGTTACCAAATGAACTCCCACCCATGCGTGACATCCAACACGCAATTGATCTTGTCCCAGGAGCGACACTGCCTAATCTGCCTCATTACCGAATGAATCCATCGGAACACGCAGAACTAAAAAGGCAGGTGGATGAACTCCTCAACAAGGGTTTCATTAGAGAGAGCCTAAGCCCTTGTGTCGTTCCCGCACTTTTGACTCCAAAGAAAGATGGAACTTGGAGGATGTGCATGGACAGTCGAGCGATCAACAAGATCACTGTCAAGTATCGGTTTCCAATACCCAAGTTAGATGATATGCTCGATATGGTGGCTGGTGCCACTATCTTTTCTAACATAGATCTTAAGAGTGGCTACCATCAGATTCGAATTCGCCCTGGGGACGAATGGAAAACCGCCTTTAAGACAAAGGACGGATTGTATGAATGGCTAGTGATGCCATTTGGGTTGTCCAACGCGCCAAGTACCTTCATGCGCATCATGACACAAGTATTGAGGCCATTCATTGGAAAATTCTTAGTAGTCTACTTCAATGACATTCTCATCTATAGTAATACTAAGGAACAACATCTCAACCACTTGTGGCAAGTTTGTGGTACTTTGCGAAAGGAGCAACTATACGCAAACCTTAAGAAATGCACATTCATGGCAGATCATGTGATCTTCTTAGGTTTCGTAGTCTCTGCGGCAGGTATGTCCGCAGATCCTGAAAAGGTGCGTGCGATTGTTGAATGGAAGACCCCATCCAACATTCATGAGGTACGTAGTTTCCATGGTCTAGCCACGTTTTATCGTCGTTTCATCAAGGGATTCAGTACCATCATGGCTCCAATTACAGATTGTATGAAAAAGGGAGAGTTTAATTGGAGTCCGGCTGCTACAAAAGCCTTTAAGGAAATCTAAACCAGAATGACAGAAGCTCCTGTCATGCGATTGCCTGACTTTTCTAAGGTTTTTGAAGTAGCTTGTGATGCATCTAGTGTTGGAATAGGAGGTGTTCTGAGTCAGGAGGGACACCCCGTTGCTTATTTCAGTGAGAAACTGAATGAGGCGAAACGGAAGAAATATTCCAACTACGAAAGAGAATTCTATGCAATAGTTCAATCGTTGAAACATTGGCGACATTACTTGTTACCGCAAGAGTTTGTTTTGTACTCAGATCATGAGGCATTACTATACTTGAACTCCCAATCCAAACTAAGAGGGGAACATGCGAAATGGGTCGAACTATTGCAAGAGTACACTTTCGTTTTGAAACACAAGGCAGGAGTGGAGAACAAACCCACTGATGCGTTAAGTCACAGAGTCAATTTAATCCACTCCATGAATTTGGAAGTCACTGGGTTTGATCGCTTGAAAGATGATTATCCATCATGCCCAGACTTTGGGGACTTGTTTGCATCTCTTTCTGATAATCCTCTGTGGAGCATTGATAGATTCACATTGAAAGATGGCTATATCTTTCGAGGAAATCAGATTTGCATTCCCCGTACCTCCATGAGAGAGTTTCTCATTTGGGAGCTCCATGCTGGTGGAGTAGGCGGCCACTTTGGTCGTGACAAAACCATTCTTCTTGTGGAGGACCGTTTCTATTGGCCGAGTCTCAAGCGAGACGTCGCGCGCATCATTGAACGCTGTCGCACTTGCCAACTGGCGAACCAGCGCAAACAAAACACGGGGTTATACACTCCATTGCCAGTGCCTCATGCCCCCTGGCAAGACATCAATATGGATTTTGTGCTTGGGCTTCCAAAGACCAACAAACAACATGATTCCATACTTGTTGGCATGGACCGTTTTTCTAAAATGGCCCACTTTGTCCCTTGCTCCAAGACATCTGATGCTTCGCATGTTGCGAAGATTTTTATGGAGCGAATTGTGAGTCTTCATGGTGTCCCAAAAACAATTGTGTCTGATCAGGATGTCAAGTTCACTAGTTACTTTTGGAAGACGATGTGGACAGTTTTGGGAACAAGACTGCAATTTTCATCTGCCTATCATCCACAGACCGATGGTCAAATGGAGGTAGTGAATAGGAGTTTGGGTAACCTTTTGAGGTGTCTAGTCGGTGAGCATGTTCGTTCATGGGAGTCTGTGTCACCGATTGCAGAGTTGGCATATAACAGTTCGGTAAATAGATCCATAGGCATGAGTCCTTTTGAAGCTGTCACTGGTTATAAACCTAGGATGCCTGTAGATCTCATCCCCATGTCATCTATTCATCGTCCATCTGAGTCAGCTGATGCATTCATCCATCGCATTCATGCATTGCATAATGAGATCAGACAAAGAATTAATAAGCAAAATGAGTATTACAAATCGTCTGCTGATTCACACCGTCGGTACATTGAATTTCAAGTGGGAGAGGAAGTTATGGTCCGTGTAAGACCTGAGCGGTTCCCACAAGGAATTGCCAAGAAATTGCAGGCCCGTAGTACTGGCCCATTCAAAATCTTGAAGAGGTTGGGTCCCAATGCATATGTTTTAGACCTTCCATCTGATATGGGAATCAGCTCTACTTTCAATGTAGAGGACCTTGTTCCTTTTCGAGGGTCTTCCACACCTTTTGTCATCCCATCTCCTAATGCCTCTCCAACTCTTGCACCCAAAGCCTTTAATCCATCCTTTTCCCAAAGCCATTTCCCACGACCTATCCCACCTCCCCCTCCTAAATCTCATAGGAAAGAAATTGTGGAAGACATATTGGATGACCAATTGGTCTCTACCAGACAAGGAGGCATTCAAAAATTCCTTGTCAAGTGGCAGAACTATCCGCAGCATGACAGCACATGGATCACACGTGATGAGTTGCAGCGTCTCAATCCGGACCTCCTGGAGCGATATGATAGTTTCATCTCACCGGAGGTGCGATTTTCTCAGCCGAGGGGAATTGATGGGGACATCATGCCTAATTCCCCCAATTCCTTCAAGGTCTACCAAAGGAGAAAGCGTAGGGTGGCGGATAAATCTATGATGTGGATGAATGATGTTTATTATGACTTTACTCGCCAAGATGTCGTAAATCCACAGTTGGATTACCATTACGATGATATCCGACAGTTGGATTTTGGCGGATCTTCCATTTGAAGGAGAGAAGGCCCCATGTGTGCAATCACATAGAAGGCCCCACGTTGGTAAGTGCCACATGGGTTGAAATAAAAGAGTTTTAAAGTTGAGAGGGGCCCAAGTTATTTAATGAAATAGAGTCATAAAAGGGGGCCCACGTTCATTAAAGAATAGAATACTAAGGGGGGCCACCACTTAAAAGAACAAAGCCTTGGGATTTGTGCACATATCCCCTTGTGCACGACTCCCAAGAACTTGCGCAAGTCCTCCCCCTTTTCCCATTTATTATTCTGTCTTTTCTTTTTTTTATTAGGTGCTGATGTCATCCTTAGGGCTTATATTAAAAGACTGTCTTGGTTTCTTTCTTGTTCATGCTATGATATCTTGTAATGAAAACTTGGAGATTAATGAAAGGAATGGATTTTTCCTCTTCTTCTCTGTGAGTCTCTTGGGTTCCCTTACTCAAAAGACGTAAAGCCTCCGGATCGGAGTTTGGTGAGAGCCCAATCAAAGGTATCCTCTTTCCTTCCTCTATTTCTTTTCCTATGAGCAAACTTCTGCACCCACTCTAGATTTCCACTTAAGATTCTAATCACCAGATCTGCGATCCTTATCGCTAGATCTCAACCCAGATTGTCCCCAATAGTCCATCTCCCTAGCCCCCACTCAGACAATTACAAAAAATACCAGTTCTACACAATTGGGCATTCCCTAAGCATTTTGGGAGTTCTATCTTCCATTGGGATCCTACCCATTCATCTGATAGGGACTTTTACTGCAGGACTGCAAGCTTGTTTTGGATCCATTAATGACTTCCCCACTAGATTGCAATAGTTACCAACATGAATGGTGTGTTTTGAATTCATATTAATTTTAATTCGAAATCTGATCTCATTATATCATATTAGATTAGGTTTCATCTCGTCCTGCATCAGACTTCAAACTAAATGTTGAAACTTCTAATAATCATAACTTCCATTAAGGCAAACAAAAGATGAAGATGGGGCCGTGCCAAATAAAAGCATTGCGAGCATAAACAGATAATGATCTTCTTTTGAATTCTTTTCCCAAGTGGGCTCATAATATAAACAAAAGATGAAGATAGAACCATGAAAAGTAATGCAAATCAGGCAGACAAAAGATGAAGATGGTGTTAAATGGGTCAGAACTGTTACGTGGGTCACAGACCATTTCAAATAAGCTCAATTACTTGGTCAAAACACCTCACGTGTGTACAGCTATGTAAATTTATTCTATGCTTTTTTAGGAGATGTGATCAGATTAGAATGGCTGTAATCAAGATTAGAATGACTATAATCACTGTAAATTGTATAGCAACAATACATCTATATAAAGGAGGATCAAGAACCTCAAAGGGATCATCGAATTCACAGCACAATTTGTCTTTCTTCTTGCTGTCTTTGAGATCGTATCAGAGCTTTAAGCAAACACAACTCTATACAGAGTTTTCTAGGTGAATCTTTTCTATCTTCCAAGTATTGGAAGTCGTCGGTATCTTCTCTGCTCAAAATCCTTCCATTCGTTGGTTTGATCAAGTTGTGATCATACGCGGCCCACCTCAGATTAGCATCACTGTACCTAGAGACTGCAACCATTTTGGTCGACTGGATATTCTGGTATTTATGGATACTTTTTGAGATTTTTTGGCATCTCAGAGGTA
Organism: Umbellularia californica; assembly: GCA_028538565.1. Taxonomy (NCBI): domain Eukaryota; kingdom Viridiplantae; phylum Streptophyta; class Magnoliopsida; order Laurales; family Lauraceae; genus Umbellularia; species Umbellularia californica. The sequence continues at coordinate 69,945,949 of JAPQWN010000002.1, read as the reverse complement.
GGTTTTCTACCCTTTTCTCGAGAATTTCTAGCTTTTTTAGTATTTTTTCATCACAGCCGTGCAAGTTTCTGGATCTGGCTCATTTTGGTGAGCAATCTAGTTTGATCAGTGCGTCTTTTGATCCTTCATCCATCTATGATGTCTGATTGATCATTTGTCACTCCATATTTTTGTTGTATTCCATCTTCTCTGAAAAATCAAGGATGACTGGGACAGTTTTTGCTCTCAAACTTTCTGTCTGAGCAAAAAACTGCTATTTTATTGTTCTCTACTGACTGCTCAGTTGGGAGTTTCTTTCATCTCTGATTAACACATATTATCAGTTGGATTTAGTACACTTGCTTTCTGGCAACAACAATCAATCGGAATTAGTTATAGATTGTAATAGATCTATTGAAATGGAAAAGACTGAAATTGCCTTGATATAATTTAATGGCAAAAACTACACTTCCTGGTCCTATCAATTTCAAATGTATCTTGAAGGAAAGGAAATGTGGGGACTTGTTTCAGGATTTTATCATAGACCTAGAGAAGATGAGAAAAAAATATTATCTTGGAATAAAAAGGAAGCCAAAATCAAAACCTAGATTCTTGGTTCTGTTGAACCACAATATATCCTGAATCTCAAACCCTACAAGACCTCTAAGGAGATGTGAGAATATTTGAAGCAAATATATCACCAAGGGAACTCTACCCGGCATTATCAACTTGAACTTGAGATTGCTCGATATTCTCAGGGCACCTACTCAATCCGGGATTATTATATGGGTTTTCTTAATTTATGGGCAAAATATGATGAGATAAAATATTTCAATGTATCTGAAGTAGCCAAGATTGAAAATAGCAGTAGCGGCGGGCGTAGTGGCCCGTCGCCAAAATGCTACGAAGCGGGCACTATGTAGCGGCGTAGCGGTGCATTTTAAAATTTTCGTCAAAAAAATATGAAAAAATTCTAGAAAATCCAGAATATTGGAAAATGATTGAAAATGTTTTTTTTTTTTTTTTTTTTTTTTTTTTTTTTTTTTTTGCAAAAGTAACTTAGATGAGGGGGCACAGCGGCCCCCTCATTATATGAAATCCTGTATTGCTGTATGAGTAGAAAATAATAGTAATGATCATTTTTTTTCTCATGTATTTTATGTTGCTTAGTTATGTTAGCTTAGAAACTAATAAAATGTTTATAATCAACAATGTCATCATTATATTACCAGTATCGTTGCTTAAAATATCACATTTCACAGTTGTATTTATATGGGGAAAATTTTTCTGTTAAAGTGAAATTTCATTAGGACTATTTCTTATTAGTGTGAAAAGGGCCCATTGGTTAAGGCCCTATTTCCTATTAGAGTTCACTTTGGTTAAGCACTATTTCCAACTAGAATAAAATTTTGCTAGAGCCCATCTTCAATTAGCGTGAAATTTGACTAGGCTTTATTTTCAATTAGTGCAAAAATTGGCTATGATCTTATTTCTAATTAGAGTGAAATTTGATTGAGTTCTATTTTCAAGTAAAATGAAATTTGGCTAAGGCCTTGATTTCAATTCAATAATATTTGGCTTAAGCATGACTTTTTAATTTTTATATTTAGGCCCTATTGTGGAGCCCACCAATGGTTAAAAGGCATTAGGTGCTTCAGATTTTATTTTTTCTTAGAGGGTTCATTTAAATTTTATTTATACCTTTCAAAGTGCCCATAAGTGGCCTCTAATGAAAAAAAAGAGGGGGTCCATTTAATTTTTATTTATGCCTTTCAAACTGTCCATAAGTGCCCTCTAATGATTAAACAAAAGAAGGGGTTGACACACACAAATCGAGAAATAAAAGAGGGGCTCCATCTAATTTTTGTTTAGAACTTAAATAGGGCCCATTAAGTGCCCCATAATGAATTAAAACCAATTAAATAGGTTTAGGGGGTTGACACACACAAATCGAGAAATACAAAAGAGCTCCATTTAATTTTGTTTAGAACTTAAATAAAGCCCATTAAATGCTCCCTAATGAATTAAAAATATGGGTGAAATTAAATAGGTTTTGGTGCCCTATTGCCTTTCCCAACACAAGGGTCGACAAAAAAGGAGAAAGGGGAGAGGAAAAGAATAAAAAAAGAAAAGAGAAGAAGAGGCGCTACCTCTGCCACCGCCCCATTGCTGCTGCTACCGCCACTGCCTTCAAGACAGGTATGTTTCCTCATCTATTCTCTGTACTTTTTTTTTCACTTCTTCCTTTTTTTTCATCTTCTTCTTCCTCCAGTCAAACAAATGAAAGGGGAAAAGCCTTCCCTTTTTTTTTTCTTTTTCTTTTTTCGTTTCATAGCTCTTTGCGTCCAATGCGCAACATATCGGTGCGTATTGGCCGCTACGGGTAAATAGCGGCCAATACACACCGATATGGTTGTTAGCATAGCGGCCATGGCTGCTACACCCGATTTATTACGTGGCAACCGATATTTTCATCCATGGAAGCAACCCTTTCTGAGATTCAAAAATTACAAGGACAAGTTTCTCATGAAATTGAGACCCGAATATGAGATTGTTCGTTCCAACCTAAAGAGCAGGGTTCCATCTCCATCCCTGAATGAGTGTCTTAATGAACTCTTGCACAAGGAACAAAGTCAAATCACTCAACATGTTCTGAAACAATAGTCTTCAGGAAATTCTCCTGACGTAGCATATGTTGCCACAATAAATCACACCCCTCGTATATCTCAAGGTCCGGGAGGGATGGTCCATCATACTACTTATGTTGCTAAAGGACAGTCTGCTACAAGAGATCTTAGTAAAATCCAATGTTTTGGCTATAAGAATTATGGACACTATGCATCGCAGTGTAAGAACAAATTATGCAATTATTGCAAATCTAATGGTCATGTCATTACCGAATGCAGAAGGCGGCCACAAAATCGCACTCCTCGAGCTTATCATGCCTTCATGCCAACACTGCAACTACTACTACCTCTAGTGATACCCCTTCAACTTCAATCATATCTTCACCACCTCCTGCCTCCAACTCTACTCCTCCAATCACCCCTAAGCTTGTTCAACAAATGATCATGAATGCCTTATCTACACTTGGCATTTCAGATTCTCAGTAACCACCAACCCTTATCCTCAGTATGGTATCTTGATTCCGGAGCTTCAAATCACATGACCTCCTCCTCTACTCATCTCTCTAATATGCAACCATACAATGGAAATTTGCGAGTTCATACTGCTGATGGTCAAAAGCTTCCCATTACAGCTCTTGGTGATTTTGTTCATTCATTACCCCTGAAAAATGTTTTTCTATCTCCTCATCTGATTACAAATCTTCTGTTTGTTGGATAACTGATTGATGGTAATTGTAATGTCTTTTTTTCTCAGTCTGGTTGTGTCGTGCAAGATCAAGTGTTAGAGAAGGTGATCGCGAAGGGGCCTAAGTGTGGATGCCTGTTTCCTCTTCTTGTACCTCTCTCTCAAAATAAACAGACCTCTGTGTTTTCTTGTTTCTCTTCTCAAGCTGTTTGGAGGCTCTGGCATAATAGATTAGGCCATCCTCATTCAAAATTGTTATCTTTGATGTTGAACAATGGTAGCATTAATGAACATAAAACTTCTTTTCATAAAAATTTTGATTGAGTGTTCTACCTGAAAACTTGGAAAAAGCAAAGTTCTTCCCTTTCTTCAAAAACTACTATGGCTTCAAACTGTTTTGACATTATTCATAGTGACGTCTGGGGAATTACTCCTGTAATTTCTCATACAAATTTCAAATATTTTGTCACATTTATGGATGATCATAGTAGATTCACATGGGTATATTTCTTACATTCCAAATCTAAAGTCTTTGATGCTTTCCAAAAATTTATGGCTTATGTCACCTCAGTTTCAAAATTTTCTGCAAACACACGGGATTTTATCTCAAAGATCGTGCCCTTATACTCCTCGACAGATTAGGGTTGTTGAACGAAAAAATAGACATCTCCTAGATATTGTTCGTTCTCTTCTCTTAGAATCCTCAATTCCTGCTAAATTTTGGCCAAAAGCTTTAGCCATTGCAGTCATCAACTGCTTACCACCCCCTCGTCTCACCAATCAAAAACCATACTTTCATCTTTTTCATACAGATCCTACTTATACCCACTTACGTATTTTTAGATGTGTATGCTTTGTCCATCTTCCTCCTTTTGAACATACAAAATTAACTGCTCAATCAGTTCAATGTGCATTCCTTGGCTATGTTTCACACCAAAAAGGGCATCTCTGTTATGATCCCGTGCTCAACTGCATCCACATCTCTCGAAATGTCATTTTCTTCAAAAACCAACGTTTCTTTTCTAACCATCCTAAGCCTCTGCCTTCTTTTTCTCATTTACCAGATTTTACTGATGAAATTTCTTCCCCACTCATTGTTTATGAAAGACCGACCATAAAGATGTTCCACTACTGCCTCCTCCAGATACGTTGCCGGCACCTGATCTTGCCACTACTTCATCACCTGATGCTATTGTTCCTTCATCTCCAGTTCAGCTTCGACGTTCTACTTGTCTCTCCAAGCCTCTCAATAGATATGGTTTCACTCACACATCTTTGCTTGCTACTCTATCTTCCATTGCCATCCCTAACTCTTACTCACAGGCGGTGAAGCATGATTATTAGCAAAAGGCTATGCAAGAAGAATTAGCTGCACTGCAGGACAATCATACATGGGATATAGTTCCATGTCCATCTTCTGCAAAACCCATCAGCTGCAAATGGGTTTTTTCAGTCAAACTTAAGGCAGATGGCTCGTTGGATCATTATAAGGCACGGATAGTTGCACTGAGCAACCGATAGGAATATGGTATCGACTATGACAAAACGTTTGCCCCAGTTGCAAAAATGATAGCAGTCCATACTGTTCTTGCCATTGCTGCCTCTCATTCCTGGCCTCTTTACCAATTTAATGTCAATAATGTCTTTTTTCATGGTGATCTCAAAGAAGAAGTCAATATGCGACTTCCCTAAGAAATTACCGGTGCCTCGGCAAGAGATGTTGCTTGCTTACGACGATCTCTTTATGGTCTTAAGCAAGCACCACACGCTTGGTTTGAAAATTTTCGAAATGCTCTCATTCACCTTAAATTCTTTCAAAGTGCCATTGATCCTTCTATGTTCCTGCATCACTCCTCGAATGGAATTATTGTCCTCTTGGTTTACGTGGATGACATCATTATATCTAGGACAGATTCGAACATGATCAAACGTCTGCAAACCCTACATGAGTCCTTTCATATGAAAGATTTATGGCCACTCACATATTTTTTAGGCCTTGAGGTTCATCAGTCAGAGAAAGATCTCATCCTCGATCAACACAAATATGCTATGGATCTTATTGAGATGGCCGGTCTTCAACACTCAACTCCTGTAGATACACCTGTTCAGGTTAATATCAAGCTCTCACACTATATTGGTGATCTTCTCCTTAATGCCACATTATATCGATGCTTAGTCAGCAGCTTGATCTACTTGACCATCACTTGGCCGGATCTCTCATATACGGTGAATCTGGTTAGTCAATTCATGACGCAACCACGCCATCTCCACCTCTATGCTGTTCGGTGCATTCTTTGATATGTTCTTGGTACACCATCGCGCGGCCTATTCTTTCCTATGGGAAATTCGACTTCTCTCGCTGCTTACTCAGATGTTGACTAGGCCGACTGTCTTGATAGTCGACGGCCTACTATAGGTTGGTGCATGTACTTAGGGGACTCTTTGATTTCCTGAAAGTGTAAGAAACAGGATAAAGTTTCCAAATCATCCACAGAAGTAGAATATCGTGCTATGTCCGCCGCAACATCTGAAATTGTTTGGCTTTGTGGTCTCCTTTCTGAGCTTGGATTTCCACAATCTGGTTCTACCCCTCTATATGCTGATAATACTAGTGCCACACAAAATTACTGAAAATCCTATCTTCCATAAACGCACAAAGCATATTGAAGTGGCTTGTCATTACATACGTGATGAATTTGTGCTATTAATATACCCGTGGTAAGCAAGGGTTATTGTGCTAGTTAAACTGAAGCCTATAGATGGTTTAAAGACTCATTATAAATTACTGTTGAAACCAAATCAAGGAATACTTGACAAAATATCTAGAACAGACGTAAAGATAGTCTTAACCTAGATGAAGGAAAATAGAAAATTAGGGTGACATAAAAAAAACATGTTAAAGATACTCTTTAGCTAGATGAATGAAAATGGAACATTAGGGCCACATTAAAAAAAAAATTAAGATAATCTTAGCTACATGAAGGAAAATAGAACATTAGACAGCATGGGATTGTTTAAGGTAGATATGCCATTTTTGTAAATAGACTATACATGGAAAATTGAGAGAGAAGAAGAAGAATTAACATATGAATCTTATTGGATAAAAGAAAAACCTATACTTACAATTTGGGTTTTATATTGGATTCTTCAAATCAATTTATGATCCCTTTCAATTATGAAAACATTGCATTGATCACTGTTGTTAAGGCAAAACTAGAGAAAAAATGAAATAACTCCAAAGATACACATGAAGCATCTACTGTTAAAATGAATAAGACTGACCTCTTATATCGATTGTGCACAAGGATGATCAGAGGACTAATGTCCTTAAACACTGTCTCCTCCCATTCCGCAGTGGTGATATCTTTAATGGGGCGAATGTAGTTGTCGTCCTGCCAAACGATTTCCTTATCGCTGTCATAATTCCCGTCGTCATCATCGTCATCCTTCTTGACATTCTTAATTGTAATCTTATTGAAGAACTGATTGAGATTAAAACCCCACCCATCTGCATCTTCAGGCCAATCGGGGTCGTCCTCATCGACAACAAGAGGGTAATTGGCCAAAAGCTCCTCCATCCTCTTCTTCTTCTCAACTGGGTCCATCTCCTCTTCAACATCTGGGGCTGAATCAAGCACTTCTCTAATCTTCATTCTCCATTCTCTTCTCTCTTCAGCACTCATTAGGAATGGGTCATTAGCAGCATTAGCTTTCCGGGATGAAAATGATTCATGGGTTTTAACTTCATCATCGTCGTCGTCGTTGTCATAATTGGGTTTACGGGTTTTTCTTCTCTCTTCGTCCCCGTCATCATAAGAAACTTTTTCAGTTGCCTTTTGAGAAGCAAGTAGTTGTGTGTAGTGCTTCTTCTGAGAGGCAAAAGCATTGCATACCAAGTGTTTGAATATATGTACCAGAGAAGTTATGGGGTTATTGAGTGGGTAATCAAGATGGGGTTTTTTTTTTTTTTATTCTTTTTTGCGAGTGGAAAAGAAGATAAAGATGAGTACCTGGTTTTTTGGATTGGCGTGACAGAAAATGTGTGTCCATGAAGAAGAAGAAGATGATGAAGAGGAGATGATGAAGGCCCTGTGCTTGAAAGGAGGAGGGAGAAAAGAAGCAGTTGCAGAGGAAAATTGGAGTTTGAGCTCTTTCTCAAGGAGCAGTGGTGGGTGAAAAGTCCGTAGCTGCAGCACCATTGTTCAACTTGTTTCTCGGATAGCAAGCTCGCAATTTTATATTGGGAAAGTTACTGAAAGGACACTTTGGATTTGGGAAATTTTCTAAACAGGGGCCTAAGTGTTTTTTCAGATTTTAAATAGGAAAAAACTAGAATGTGATTTCAAAACATCCCTTAAATTTCCAAAAACATTTCAATTGAGGACATCCGGTGAATTTGAGCAGTTTATTCTCTCATTTTTTCCAAAACCCTGAAAATGCCCTTTTAGGGCTTAAGTTAAGAGTGTTGCTACCTACACACTATAAAATTCTTTCCACACACTACATTTAAAAAAAAATAAAAAATAAGAAAATTCCTAAACTACCCATATCCCTCTCCTTCCCTCTCTCTTCCTCTCTCTACTCCGGCAACCCCTGCTCCGGAAAGCCCATCGACCTCCACCCTACGCCGACCCATCTCCCTCTCTTCCTCTCCTACTCCGACAGCCCCCACTTGCCCACCGACAGAGAAGAGGAGGGAGGGAGAGGGAGGATGGGAGAGGAGGAGAAAGAGAGAGACCAGAGAAATGGAGAGGGGCGGAGGTGGTGGGTGTGGGTGGAGGGAGAAAGAGAAGGGTAGGGAGGGAGAGATCGATGGGAGAGGGGGAGAAAGAGAGACCAGAGAAAGGGAGAGGGGCGGAGGCGATGGGTGTGGGCGGAGGGAAAAAGAGAAGGGTAGGGAGGGAGAGATCGATGAGAGGGGGAGAAAGAGAGAGACCAGAGAAAGGGTGAGGGACGGAGGTGGTGGGTGTGGGCGGAGGGAGAAAGAGAAGGGTAGGGAGGGAGAGATCGATGGGAGAGGGGGAGAAAGAGAGAGACCAGAGTGGGTGTGGGCGGAGGGAGAAAGAGAAGGATAGGGAGGGAGAGATCGATGGGAGAGGGGGAGAAAGAAAAAGACCAGGGAGAGACTAGAAGGGCGGAGGAGATGGTGGCGGGAGGGCTGGGGTGGAGATGAGGGCAGTGGGGCTGCCGGAGCAAGAGAGGAAGAGAGGGAGACGGGTCGGCGTAGGGCAGCGGCCAGCGGGGTTGCCGGCATGAGGAGAGGAAGAGGAAGAGAGAGGGAAGGAGAGGGAGAGGGGTAGTTTAGGGATTTTTTTATTTTTAATTTTTTTTAAAAAATTGCAGTGTGTGGAGAGATTTTTGCAGTGTGTAAATAGCCACACTCTTAAGTTAAAGAAAAACGGTCCTTCATTTCCCATTTTCCTCTCCTTATATCCTCCATTTTCCATTCCATTTTTCTCTGTTCCTTCACCATTTCAGGTCCGGCGAGCATCTTCTCTTTTCCGGTGAGAAACTTTGGGTGACCACACCGCCTGCCACTGCCGTGTGCAATGCAGAAATCAGTCTTACCCTCAGTGCTCTTGGTGCAGCCTAAGTGTTGGCACCTCCTCCCTCCACCATGTGCCTTGCAAAAAGCTATACAGCTCTCAGCACCCATGTTGCATCCTGTTTTCTGGCACCTTTGCCCACCTCCATGTGCAATACGGAGACCTGAAGCCCCTCTTGCTCCCTTTGAACACCCATCAAACCTGCACCTCTTAGGATGGTGACTCTAATGTTCGGAAGATGCTCCCGATGTGATAGGCCCAGATATCGCCCCCACCAAGCTATCAGTAGGGGTTGAAGGCTCAGGATTGATTTGAAGATGATAGGCACTAGCACCAGTACCATGTTCTAAAAGCTCTCAAGTTTCTGGAACATTCCTATTCTCCAAACTTGGAGCCAAGAGAAGAGCAGGCATATACCCACTCAAATTCCTCTTAGCAGAAGTGGATACTTCATCAACAATTGGAATATGCCATTGAGGAGAGACATTGGGTTATATTCAAACTGTAGTGAAGCAAAACTTTCTTGCAGGCCTGGAACTTCAGCATACCCACTAGAAAGCCCAAGTTTTAGCATTTCAGAATCACTATCCTAAGGCAACCATTGGCTAAGCACAGGGACAGAACCATTATTTTTAGCAGTCCCAACTGGGTAATAATCATTAGCATAACAACTCAGAGATGGACCTAACCCAAGAACAAACCCGCAACCATCATTTGAGGCTTGGGAAGAATGAGCAAGATTACTCTCGTAATTGCCGGATTTTGAAGTCTTGAACCTCTTGATTGCCCCATAGCCAACATAGTCCAGAGTCAATGTTGTATCAACCATGTTCTCGACTTTTCTATAATCAGAGATGTGTTTGTTCGCATATGGATTGATGAGTTGCACCTTTCTGGCAGGCGAGGAATCTGTCGCATTGAGATCCATACTCGGTCTTCATAAAAAGAAAAGTGCAGGTAAAGACATTCACTCCTGGTTGGTGCTCGCTGGACCTGAAATGATGAAGGAACGGAGAAGAATGGAATGAAAAATGGAGAAGGAGCTAAGGAGAGGGGAATGGGAAATGAAGGACCGGTTCTCTTTAACTTGAGCCTAAAAGGGCATTTTTGGGGTTTTGGAAAAAATGAGGGAATAAACGGCTTAAATTCACCTGATGTCCTCAATTGAAATGTTTTTGGAAAACTTAAGGCTTCTTTTGAAATCACATTCTTATTTTGTCTTGTTTTGAAATCTGAAAAAAAAAACTTAGGGCCTGTTTTGAAATTTTCCCCTTTTGATTTTCATCAATTCAAGAGAACACACTCGGTTTTTAAGGAGGGAAGCTTGCCAGCAATACAGACTATTGAAAAAATAAATAAATAAAAAGGGCTATTGAAACAAAACAAAAAAAAGGGATCTTTACCAACCAATTATAAGGAAATCAACTTATCCCTAATTAATGACTAGCACAATTACTCGTAAAATCAATTAAAAAGAATTTCAGGTCATATAGAATCATCCCCAAACACTCAATGACAGAGAACACACGAAAAAAGAGGATTATTAATGTACCGCCTCTTTTTTAAATCTAGAAGTTTGCGGCGTATAAATGGAATAAGAGAAATGGGGTGGACAGGAAAGATGAGAACCAATAGAGTAGTTAAGATTTGAGATAGAAATGAAGTGGTTGAGATGAGTGACAAGTGGAAAACAGTTAGAGTGGGTGCATATGGAAGTGGGGGGAGAACGTGGTAAGAAGTTGAGTAGTTGCATGTTATATTCTTGTTAGTAATTGAAATCAGTAATTTGCTTTACACCTATTTATGTAATAGTGTCTTCATGAAAAGTACATGTAATATACTGTCCGTAATGTATATCTGGCTACTTTGTGATAATTGATTCCAGTTCCTTTAGATCCCATATGAACAGTAGTGATACGTGTTGGAGGATTGAATAACATAGGTGCAAATACTGATTTGTGTTTCCTTTGTGTTATCTTTGAAAGATCACATGTTACAGATGCCAACTGTAATTTTGTAATTGATAACATATCACCTATTGCACACTATTGTTACATGTTAAGCTGTGGTAATCGTAAAAGTACCTTAAGCCTATGAAAGGTTAGGTATGCAATTCCCTATACACAACCAGATATCGATAGTGAATCAGAGCGGGGCATAAATAAAATTCTAGGTTATATGTAAAGGGCTGCTAGTGAGCCACCCCACTATAGGTGTTGAGAATAACAACAGAAAATACTTATAATGAGGATTTTACTGGAAAATGCCTAGTATTTGTCCGTCGCACGTATGAATGCCCCAGAACACTTTCACTACGGCAATATTCCTCACACCACTTTTCCTTCTTTTTAAAAATATTTTTCTAGGGCGACGATAGCGTCACTTAATTTGAAATCAAGTGATGCTATCGTCGTAATTCGTTCTATTTCCCCACTGTCGAATTCCACTTTTTCTCATCTATAAGTGTCTGCTTCTTCTTTATACTTGCACATTTTCGCTCAACAGACCTTCCATACATAGAATGCTGAAAATCTCCTTTCGATTGCTCATCTCATTGGTTTTTAGCTTCCATTTAAGAGGTTGGTACACATTTTTGTACCTTTTTTTACGCTTTTCAGAGTATTAATAATAGTTTCAAGCTGTTCGTCATCCATTTCCTATTCCCCCGCTGTCGAAACCCCCTTTTTCTCATCTATAAGTGTCCGCATCTTATTTATTCGCTCACGTTTTCTAACAACAGACCTTTCATACACATAATCCTGCAAATCTTCTTTTTATTGCTCATCTTAGTGGTTGTTGGCTTTCATTTAACAGGTCAGTGCACTTTTTTATATCTTTAACTCCATTCAAAGTATTAATAATAGGTTTATGCTATTTGTTATCCATTTTCTTTCTCCTTGTATAATACCAATCACAGATGGCTTATATCGACACCAATGATGTGGGCCATTTGGACTAAATGACCTTTGAATCCCAGATAATAATCCGTCAACCCATCTCTTTACTCCATTTTGAACTTGTTGGCAGCCGTCTCATCCTCCAATATGTTTATGTACGTGGAAATTGGAATGGTTTTACTGGAATCAAAATAAATGGAATTTTTTTCAAGAGCAATGAAAATATCCTTAATGTTTTCTACCATTAATGAAACTACTATTATTGTTTAAAATGCAACATACATGTGTAATTTCCTCTACATTACTAAAATGTTGTATATAGTCTGCTACTGCAATTCTCTCTAATGGATATATGTTCTTTCAATGATTAGGATGTAGGGAGATGAATTAATATTCATATTCCACTATGAAGGGGATCTTCAGTATGACATGATTCATCTAGCATATAAAGGTGGAAAGCAAAAGATGATGTCTATTCCAAGTGATATAACATTTGAATCGTTAGTTAAAATTGTTATTGAAGCATCACATTGGGAGGTTAACTGCGAAGACATAAGCATACTTTATCTACATCACAATGATAAAGTGTTTTCTTTGGTTGGCATCGAAGATGATAACGATATTAAGTGCATGCTGACACTCTCAAGAGTTGAAACAAATGGGATTTATTTATATATCAATAGAACACCAGTTGGATTTGGTTTTGGTGTTGGTATTGGAGAACAACGAAGGTACGTCATTTAACATGATTTTGTTAAGCAACACATTCATGCCCATGTAATACATTATTAATTCAATATTAATGTTGATATTTATCTTATACGTTTTGAAGGTCGCATGGGTTGAATATGCGTATGCTGCGAGATGGTAAATGTGCTGGTACAACTGGCAGTCATGATGTAAAGTGGAAGGCTCCATCAGAGAAAGACACAAGATGTTTTACTGTAAACCTCAGTGAAGACGACGATATGCACTTCTCCTCCAATTCGAACATTGCGACTGATGAATTGGCCCAAGAGAGTGACATTGTCTTTCGCAAGTACCTTGATGCAGTAGAGAGTGATGCTGATGTATAAGCCATCAACATAGAAGATGATTACCCCACAAGTAAAACTTTTAGTGGTGCCCTCAAAAGAGCGTCCGTGGGTGCGAAATCAAATGTTGCGGAGCCATCAACCCACAAGCATGAAGTTATTTTTGAAGATACCGTGGTTCCATAGGAGTCTCACCCTGGAAGTAGTACCGATGGCAATACAATCAATAGAGCAACCGTGAATGAGAAATCAAATGTTGGGGAGCCATCAACCCACAGGCGTGAAGTTAATTTTGAAGATAACATGGTTCCAGAGGAGTTTCCTACAGACTCATACCATAATACTTCTCGAGAGATGTGGCTAGGGTGCGAATTTCAGAATCGCAAAAATATTAGGAGGACTATAACCAAGTTTGCAATATATAACAACTTCACGCTCGAGCATCTAAAGACTAGTCAGTTCAAAGTCACAGCAAAATGCAAGGACTAGGATTGTCCATGGTGCATCCACGCATCTATAATTGAGAGTGGACCACGGTTTAAGGTTCAAACCTACAACCCTGTTCATAAATGTTCAAAGCCAATTATGGGTACATCATGATGAGTTCACAAAAGAGACATTTTCATAGCATTATTTCATGTGTTTTCAAAGATAAAAGAACTCAATAATAAATTTTCTCCCTATCATGCTTTGCTCATAACTTTCCATTATAGATGGCCATTTGTATGCATTTATATGAGTTCCAATGGCCTCCATATAAAATATGTTCGAAAATACTCTCAATTATGTTAATTTATCTTTGTAGGTGTTAATTAAAGATTAATTTGAAGATTAAAGTTGAGATTCAAGAGTTAAAGAGAGTAAGGATAAGTTTGGAAGACAATTGGATGATAAAGTTAGGCCAATACATGGGAATCATATTCATATGTTCATATTTCCATTCTTGTGAAGTCCCACATTGGAAAGAAACTAAAATAGGGCAAGGCAAATGTTTTTATATAAGGAAGGGAACTCTAGGCATTACACATACAAGCAAAGAGAGCCTCCTCCTCTTCACTTAAATTATTCATGTAATTGAGCAATTGTAGAGAGAAAGTGAGGAAAGCTTTGTAAAATTTGAAGATTTATAATGAAAGCTTTGTCTTCTCCAATGGGTGGCTAATCCCTTGATTGGATCTTCTAGATGAAGCTAATTTAATACTATTCCTTTTACTTATGCTCTTAACTTCCTTTGTTTATGTGCTTAACGTGCTAGAATAGATTTTTCTTCATTACAATGTGCTACGTTCTATACTTATTTTCTTTCTTAGCATTATTTCTACTATCTATGCTTAGGTTTGATAAATCATGCTTAGGAGTTAATATCTTTTGATGGTTTATGCTTACTTTTGATAGATAGTCATTATGAATCTTTTCTTTTATGAAGGGAAGAAAATCTTAGCTATTAGATTGTTAATTTTTATATTTGAGTTTTAAAGTTATATTTTCCAAATCTAAGCATTGAATTGTCATTAGATTTGAGTATTTGTTTGGGAAAATAGAAGAGCATTGTGTTGGATTAGTGTCACTTAGTGGATTCTAGATGATTCAATCTATCCATTAGTATTGCTTGTTGCTTATTTTACTTACTTTAGCTTGATTGTATTCACATTCCCACACACTTATTCACTTGTTTTAATTCTCACACTCCATTTTTCTATCCACACCATCATATCCATTAGCTTATTTGTTATTACCTTCTATGTGTTTGTTTTTATTCCCCCTTTGATTTTACACTATTTTAGCACACTTATTTTCATCTCCATCCATTCATTCCCTATCTTACTCATTAGTTATTAGCTCATTTCCGTGGATGTTTCTGTTTTCTTTTTATCTTGATCTTTCACTTGTTGTTTTCACACACTTACTCATTTGATCTATCTAACATTACTCATTTGTTCTTGTTATTAACCTTGTTAGTTTTCTTTTGTCATTAACTTTGTTACTAACCTTGTTCTCACTTGAGTTCTTCTATTTCTACTTACATATCTTTGATATCTAGTTTCTTGTTTTCTTTTAGTTTGCATTTTTTATTTTCCTTGTTATTATCTTGTTTCTTATTTTCATTGTTTTTGTTATCTCCATTTGCATTTGTTAGCTATATTTGAGTTAATACTCATTTTCATTGATAATTGTTATTTTCCTTGTAACGATCCTCGTGGGAATGATATTCGAACTTCCATAGTCTATATTAATTGAGACAATCGTATACTTGCGGTAATAGGCATCACATCACATAAGCAGGCGTCATCAGAGTTAATTGCGGAGTACATTTTGGACAAAGTTGATCTAAATAATAATTTAAGATCGAAAGAGATAATGAATGATTATCATATGGAGTTTGGGGTTACTATATCGTACGTGATGGCACATATCTCTAGAGAAATGGCACTTTGTATAATTCGAGATTCATACGGAGATTCATTCAAACTTCTTCTGCTGTATTGTGCTGAGTTGAAGATGAAGAACCTAGGGAGTGTGACCAACATTGAGTCGTCCGACAATGACAGATTTAAGAGATTTTTTTTGTTTTTGCTCCATCCATCCGTGCTTTCACATCGTCTCTCAGGCCAATGATTGCAGTTGATGGATCACATCTTTGTGGTAAGTACCCAGGTGTGTTGTTGGTAGCCGTAAAACTAGATGGAAATCACAAGCTCTTTCTAATAGCTTTTGCATTTGCTGAAGCCGAGCAACGTGATAGCTGGGAGTGGTTCATCGCAAATGTGAGTATGTCTCTTGGGGAACCAACAAATCTAACCATCGTTTCTGATAGACAAAAGGGACTTGTCCTTGTGCTTGCGAACATCATGACCACTTCGACCCATTACTACTGTTGTCGCCATCCGCGGAGAACATTAAGTCAAGATTCACTGATTCGGCAATTGTCATAAAGATTTGGTGTGCTGCAAAGGCGTATAGGGCCTGTGAGCACAATGCATTCATGGAAGATATTAAGGCTGTTAATGTTAAGGCATACAAATTATATACATGCATTTGGCTGGCAACATTGGGCAAATGCTTATGTTGAGGGTCGACGGTATGACATGCTTACAAGCAACACTGCTGAATGCACCAACAGCATGTTAAAGGATACTAGAGTTCTTCCAATTGTGAAACATGTCAAAGAGATTAGGGTCAAACTCATGAACTTCTTCCAAAAATGACATGCCGAATCTTTGGATGTCAACACTCGTTTAACACCATATTCTGAAAAACAAGTGAGCCATGAAACTGAAGAAGCACGTAGGTTGCATGTGCGTGTTGCCGGTTTAGAAGAGTTTCAAGTTCAATCCGCCAGTTTTGTGGATGTTGTTCACCTCGATCGTCGGACTTGCACTTGCCGCAAATAGCAAATTATTGGAATCCCGTGCTCACATGCCATCGCGAGCATGAGGTTGAGGAACAAAAATCCATATGATTTTTGTGAGGATTGGTATCTTGCAAGTAATTACAAGTCAACATATAAAGAGGACATTCATGCTACCCATGATAGCAAACAATGGGAACACATATCAAATGAAAGGGTCTTGCCTCGTCTATCCTCAAAACATCCCGGAAGACCGAAGAAAAACAGGATCCGTACAGAAGACCGCTATAGAGAGGCGTAGGGTTGTCACTTGCTGTCACTGTCATGAGTGAGGTCATAATCGGGCCTCATGTAGGAACCCGCCTCCTTCGTATAATACATAGATCCTAATGCCTCATCTAGATGTCTTTTGTGATGTGTTGAAAAAAGAAGTACAGACTTGATGTTTTCTGTATTGTTTTGAACGTACAGGTCCTTTTAATGTTCAGTTTTTGCTTTTTTGAAAATATCATGTTCCATGTACAAAGTTGTATTGTCACAAAGTTGTATGGTCAAAGCTTTTTTGGACAAAGTTGTATTGTCACAAAGTTGTAAGGTCACATATTGGTATTTTTTTGTCCGGTTTGACCGATTCCAAATAAGCAAGTAAAAGAAGGAGTACAACTGTTGTTTGATAGTTCGAATTCATTCGGTGTTTGATCCATTCAATGGAATTAGATTGTGATGTACGGGAGGTTCTCTTGATATGTGCAACCATCTAAATAATACAGTCTCTATAAATGATGTTTAGTTAGTAGAGGTAATTTAAATGTAGGTCAAGGGTTGCTAGTAGATGGAAGTTTGTAGCGGTATTACAAAATTAAACGATGCTAACGTCACACTGTGTAAGAAATTCACTTTAGTTAGACGACGCTAGCGTCTCTTAGAGGTGATTTACAATTCAGTTTAACGACGCTAGCGTCGTTCTATTTTTTTTTTTATTTCAGTTAGACGACGCTAGCGTCGTATACTTGAATGCATTGAGCGACGCTAGCATCGCTTAATACAATATTTTTTTTCCAAAATCATGTCTTCTCAAGTGCACCGTGCATATACATTAATCTACTTCATTCTTGCTGACATTATGATCATTGCATCAATTGATCATACACCAAAAAAATAAATTGATTCAAAACAAAACATTGACACTTGAGTAATAAATTGAATCAACATTTCCATGCAACCACTGATGCAACATTTCCATGCAATTCATGAATATACACTGATTAACTGATTTCTATAAACCCAAAAAGATTACGAACAATATTCAATGATTCCGAACTGATTTCTATACACCCAAAAATACTACAAACAATGTTTGAGGATTACAATTACTGAGTCAATGGATCAATGTCCAAATGGTCGCTATTCAGCTCCCAACTGAATCCATATATGTCGACCACAATTTTGCTACAGAAATACATTATGTCTAATTGTTTAAAGTTGATGTCTCTACGTGCAGCACAGTGTTCAACGAAGGCCAATGCAAAGACACTACAATCGTTCCCATTTTCCTAGTAAGGTATTTTTGTGTTCACGAGCAAAGTCCACATATTGGTGTCATACCATCCATAGTTGGAGAACTATCCTCCCAAGAAATAAATCTGATCAACTAGGAAATTCAAAAGTGTAAGCGGTCACTATTTATAGGAAAGTTATATCAATACATGCATGTAAAGATCATGAACATTGCGGACCACTCACGAATGATTTGCAGAACTGAAGTGAAGTCCTGTCGGTCTTCATGCTATTATAAAACTCCCACCTTTGTTCTTCTATGCCCCCAACAACAATGTGAAATGTGCATCGTGCCATAGGACAAAGATCAATACACTCTTCTCATTAGCCTCCCAAACTTTGACACCGTCCTTACCAAATATATTCTCTTGCAATGCCTTTATATTATTATTTTGCCACCAGCTCTGATATAGGAAAGTATGACAGATCCATTGATCAAATTATTTTAAATAAGTATTATTATTAATGTTGCTAGAAGAGCATGGAATTGATTAACTTATGCAAACATTAGGGTCGTAGAAAATCACATGTGGATATCTACCCTTTATCGCTTGAAACCACCAATACATAATGTTTGTGTCTAACCATGTAGCCTCATCGAGAACATTCTTTAAAACCTTTCCGAACACAAGCATGTAATAGATATCGAGCTCATCCGGTCTACCAAAACAACAACAGATAATAATGTTAGCCTATACTAAATTCGGAAACATTAAAGAAGTGATTAACGTTAGCCTACATTAAAGAAGTGATTAACAGTCTAAATTAAAAACCGAATCCAGAAAGTAGGGACGATACTTTTTCGCGTAAAAGCCGAGGAATCCCTCTAGTAGGGTCAACTGTTCTTCGATAAGCACATACTCCGACCTACTCAAAGAATGGTCGTAGTCCTCAAAATAACGAGGAATCTTTCTTTCACAATGCAACATCTTTATCCCCCAAACCAATGTGTTGATATCCAACTTCGGAGTGTGTACAACAATCGACGTTTCAGGAGGTGCATTAACCAATTTAGTGAAGATATCATCCATAGCTGGAACTGATGGAGAGGCGAATCCAGATGCCAAAGAAGGTGATGATGTAATGTCCTCCACGTTTACCACCTCATCTGAATAGTCCAGCTTCTTGGTCGTGGGTGATATCCCTTTCCTTTGCCTGGCCTTTTGGAACAGTTCTCTTCCGTGCTCCAGAATATGATACCAATATCGAAAGGATAGATAACAAATGTCATGTCATCATGATACAGATGGCTGAACATATCATGAACTTTTGTGTGGAAACTATTACCTTCGTCTCATCATCCGATTGAGAGGTGGAACATGACTCCTCCTATAATTTTCGAACACCGAACTAAATGCATCTCTAAATTTTTTTTATTTTTCCCCGCAAGCGTGTCATGAAATCTTCGATCTTGACCTTCTTCTGAACCGCCCGGTTTGAAGACCGTTCCAAGTGGTCCAACAAAGCATGTACTTGAATCGAGATGTTTATGCATTAAGGATGAGTTAGAGGTAATAAACTCGAAGGGAAAGAGAGTAAATCTGACATGGCGCTCACATGTTTATCGGTGGTGGATGTCTCTTTGTAGTGGGTGCTTCCTGTAGGCTTTGACCCCTCCTTAGTTTCCACCGCTGCTTTTGGTTTCTCCAAGTGGGTCTCGTCGGGCAATTGTCTTCCTCAACCGCCCATCCCACATACAATCTCTCTGATGGTTTCTGATGAATACCAAATAAGATAGGAAGGCGAGTGTTTCTTTGATGAATCCTTCTGTTCGCGTAGGACATTACTCTCCCTTGCCTCCCACAATCTAGTAACTTCATCTCCATATGTTTGATAGTCCATTTCAAACCTTTCCAAACGCTCAACCCTCTTAAAAGGCATAGAAGGGTGGGGGGGACAGCTTGCCTAATGCCGAAGTTTTTTGCTACACGTTCGGGGTTGTGCCTTTCAACAATCCAGTAATGTAGAAGGACCGTCGAAGAAGCGAACAACCCCTTATCAACCTTTGGTATCTTTGCAAACAACTTCTTAGGCATCTTAGCATATGACTGCCACGTGAACTGCAAAATTAGAGCAATTTAATCACGATACTCAGAAATGCATCAATATCATTAGAAAAATTTCCATACATTGTTGTGAATATTATTACCCCGTCCTCTTTGAGACCATTGATGTGCCTCCAAATCTCTTTCATGTTTGTTACTTGAATCCTATCTATCAGTCTCAATTCCCATGTTTTGAACAATGGGTACTGTAGGTCTTTTTTCTAACTAGGACATGGTGCCGAACATCTCTCGATCGACATCCGTGAATATGCCCATATCTGCAAGCCAACAACCAAAAAAAAGGAAGATGTTAATTACAAAGTAACATCAGCTAATCAGAATGAATACTATATTCAAAACCAAACTGAAACTTTATTAAATAGCACTTTGCATCAACTACACCAACTGTAAGGGGCCTGTTAGAGTATTTAAAAGGGTAATTTTCGAAGAATCACGTTTTTCTTCACCCTCGTCCTCTTCCTTATCCTCGTCTTCACCTTTTAATAACCTTGTAGCCCTCTGAGCATTTTGTATAGGCTTACAAGGCAGGCCGGACCCCATGCATAGGGCTTGAATTTCCTAAACAACTCCAGATGCCAAGCTGGCCCTTTGGCACCGGAAGAATTGGCAAAGATTTGTCAAGAAACCAGAAAGAACAAATATGGTCTCATCTTGTGAACCTTGCTCCTCTTCTTAGAGGGCTTGAAGTTGTCTTCTAGCCACTTGAATTTAATTGTAATGCCAATAGTGTCTTTGCTAGGACGTGGAGCAATGCCAAGTAACTCCTTGCACACTTCGGGGAAAAGTGACTTGGGGAAAGTCCTATCCATAACTGGTATACCATCGATCGGGAGCCCATATATATGTGCAACATCCTCCAAAGTCACCGTAGCTTCACCAGTAGGCAAATGGAACAAGTTGGTCTCATGCCTCCATCGTTCAACCAAACCACAAATGAGGACATGGTCTATTCTCATATAATCAATTCCTGAAAGATGTACTAGACCAACATCCCTAACAATCTCCCTTTCCCTGTCAATTAGAACCCATATGTCTTTATCCAGGTTCATATTAATACATCTATATGACTCTGGCTCCACCCCATTTAATATGGATTTCGACACATGAGAGTCTTGCCCATATAGCAATTTATCCTCTTGTTTCAGCTTCATTCCTTGGGCCATCTGTTCAGTTTTGGCAAATAGAGACACAAGCACATATAAAACATATGATTAAAATTAATTTCAGATAAAGAGAGCGCATGTAGTGAAGGGAATATATTTCAATCATAACCATAACCATAAAATCTCAGCAAATATTTAGCATTAAAAACAACGAGGATTCTTTTAGAGTATATTACCCATAGCAGCAGTAGGAAATGATCTGTGTTCTATGTCAGTTTTTTCTGAATCATTATTATTATGAAGATGCACTTTATTTTTGGAGTATATTACTTAAAAAAAATTTGTGGATTGTATTACTATTCAAGGAAAAAAAATCAAGTTGTTTGACATACTTTGTTTTTAGACTTGAGCACCCTCAAAATTAAGGGTTAGGTTGTTTTCGAACTCTTATGTTTGTGTTCATTTACATTTACTCATATTTGTTTTGGAATGTGGATCTTGTTGTTTTAGTGGTAGAGGAGAATTGATATGGAATGGAAGCAATTAGGAAGGCAGGAGAGCTCATGAAAGGAACAAAGCAACAAGGGTTTTGTCTCTCTCTTGTTCTGACACTAGTTGGGGTGATCATCTCTGGGATTTTTTGTATTGAGATTAGAGGTGTAGGAAGAACAAAGGAAGTAAGATTGGTGTTAAGCTTGAAAGGATAATACTTTACTATGGCAAAGTTAGTTTGAACCTCTTCTGCATTGCAATGATCTTTATGGTCACGTAGCGTAGCGTGTGTGATGTGTATGGGCTGGATCGAGCAAAGGTGGACGCCATTCCTGTCAAACATGCGGTTATGATGCTCCTGCTAGCAGGATAGTAAAAAATGTACATCTGCAATTTCATGAATAAAGTCTATTCTGGCATTAATGGCCCAAGTTCACATTATACACCCAAACATTCTACTTGCTCACATATCCTTCATCGCAATAAATTGTGTCCAGTTTTCTATAGAAGACTTCTTGTGTATCCATTGTCAACAAACTATGATGAAAGAGATTTTAATTGTAAAAAAGGTACGTGCTCAAGTGAAGGAAAAAGAGAGTTTATTTCACTCTAATAGCTCTTAATGTAGTTTGCTAATATCATTCAATTAGATGGATGTGCATTTTGTGTTTCTGATCAAAGATTTATAGGTTTAGGGTCTGTCAGATCTCAACATATTTCTTGAGGTGGGTTTTAAAAATTTAATTTAATCATCATGGTAAATGATTTTACTTTCTTAGACATGTTTAGTCTATGTTCTTATATTCACCATCACATGATCTTTTATTTTGTTAATTATTATTGGTGAAGGCTCTTAGTAGATCTTATTGATTACACAGCAACATTTTTAATTTGATATGAAGGAAGAACGTGGGTCTTTGGGGTTTATTTTAGATCTTGAGGTTATTTCTTCTCCAAATGGGAAATTGTCAGCTACATGCTTATGTTCTTTTAGGTTTTCATCTACTGTTGTCCGCTCGACCCTATTTAGGGCCATTACTACACAATCCATCATGCATTGCCTCACTACTTCATTAATGTTTGTAATAACATCCCTATTCACTTGGTTCCTCGAACTTGTAACAATTAAATACCTCATATGGAGGCTGTTTTTCATCAGCTACGGATGTGCCCAATCCATCTCAAATGGGATGTCTTGATTTTTAGTTGTATCACTACTTCATTAATGTTTGTAGTAACATCCCTATTCTCTTAATTCCTCGAGCTTGTAACAATTAAATCCTTCATATGGAGGCTATTTTTCGTCATCTGTGGATGTGCCCAAACCATCTCAAATGGTATGTCTTGATTTTTACTTTTATTTTAGTTACAAGTCGATATCCTCTTATGTACTAATTCCTAATCATATCCATAACTACTCATATCCATCTTAGCAAATGCATTGTAGACAGTAGCCACACACTTATTGCCTAGCTTCATACAACAAGGTTGGTCTAGTTGCCATCTGATTGAAGTGACACACTCTTATTAAGAAAAAAAAAACAAGCGACACACGATGATCTCACAACAATCCACTCGTTTTCTCTACTTTGGTGGCCTATTTTTTTTTTTTTTTTTTTTTCTATTTGTGATATCCAACTCAATTTTCATTTTGATAGAAGTGGCATCTTGACAAGACGGCAATTAGACCTATCTTGTTGCTGCACCTAGTGTGTGTAATGCTAACCTTGGATTTTCTGATGGTTTGAACTGATCAACTAATGATATTAAATGATTAAAATGGAAGGCAAAAAAAAAAAAGGAATCAAGTAAGGTGCTTACTCTAAATCTTGGACCTATGGAGGAACTATTAACTGATTAGATCTTCTTATAATTGGAAGTCTCATTTGTCTGTCACTTGATCTGATATTTACATGATATACATCGTGTATGTCCTTAAACTCTCCTCTCTTCTCATTTTGTCCAACTTCTTCAAATCAATAGATATTTAAGGATACTGTATCAAAGGCTTCTCTGTTACATCATCTAAGAGAGTTGTAATGTTACATCATCATCGAGTTAGTGTTGGCTGGGTGGGTAATGTTACAAATGGATGATAGACAATTGTTGTTCGTGTTGTCCATGAAGGTACACTTATTTCAAAGCAATGTAGGAAACATGATGCATTGCATGTTCTAGCTATAAGGTTAATCATAAATTTGTGGAAATTGGTTCTTCGGAGGTTGTTCAGCTCTCCTGGCTTCTCAAGCATTCAAATGTGTCCCTCCATGATGATAGGTGAAATGCTATTTTAAGTTTCAAGTAACATAATCTTTCATGAATTGACCAAAAACTTCAAGATTGAGTCATCTTTCTGTTAACCATCATTACTAGACTACTCTATTGTGTCATGCTAGCATTAGAAAAAATAAGTATGAAAATTCTCTCTCATCACAAGTTCATGGTTGTACTTCACGAAGTAAGTAAAAGGAGAGAAAATAAAGGGATCAATATAGGTGTAATGTAGTCTAAAAATTTGGTGACATCAAAAGAGGAGGAAAGAGACGGGGAAGGAAAATGATATAGTTATGAGTATTTAATTGTTCAGCTCTTCTATTGTCTTCTAGTCAATTTTGTTTGGTCATTTGGGGCCATCCTCATGTGACGGGCCATGTTGGGTTTCCACTTAAGTTCACATTTGTGACCCACATGTATGAGTGTAGAGATCCTTAAAAGCCCCATCCTCTTCTTTATTTCATATCTTCTAAAGAAAGGCAACAAGAGAGAGTTAAAGAGAAGCCATTGTTCACCAAGGTGAGTTCATCTTGTTTGAGAGTGAGAGAGGGATTGGCCTAGAGAAATTCTTGTCCTGCAAGAAGGCCGATATCCTCTAAAACATCATGGACACTAGGATTCTGAGCATCCAGACAAGTCTTATAGGGATTTCTAAATTTAACATATTTCTAGGTACTCTGTGGCAGGGAAAACTAATTTGGAGATTTATGTTGGAATTAATTTCAACAAACAACCGAGTCAAGGTGGTAGGGTTTTGAGGTTCTGTAGTAGTCCCATAAATGTTACATTAACCATGTTTGAAAGCTCAATATGCAATTTTATTCAAGTTACAACAAACAACAATACTGTTTTTTACCTAGTGAGAGCATGAGCTATATCTATGCTTCATCTTAGTATATGCTTCACACAGATTACCCCCTAAAAAGGGACGAGTGTAGAAGTTTTGAAGCTGTATATACAGATTGGACAAGGCTGTGATGATATGATGATGTTGATGGTGATGCCTGTCTAGTGGATTCTAACTTAACCCACCCACCACCACATCTCTCTCTCTCTCTCTCTCTCTCTCTCAACCTACCATGGATCCATGATATCTTTCTTTGTCTAAAAGACCCTTCTATAATGAGTTGGTATTCTAAATTAATACGGAATGCAAATTTGTATGCAGGCATGCTTACAATCATAGTGATCCACTGACATGTTAAAAAATGCAGGTTCTCACTTTCAGTTTCCTCACTGTTCTATCTAGATAAACCCAACACACAAACCCTAATTCCTTGTAAGGAATTGGAATCAAAACCATTGCCAAATCAAAGTTCTTCAAACAACAAAAGTAGATAAATATTTCACACAAAAAATGCAATAATAAAGAGGTCGAAAGATCATACATCAAAGAGAAGAAGAAAGATGATAGACAATAATAGAACAAAAATGAATAAATTGCACGTTTGGTAATGTAATCCCATTTCTAGATTTTAATCAATTACCAAACAAGCATTACGGAATGGAAATTCCATGTCCCAAAACATGTGAAATGCAAACAAAAACCATTGTGGATGTTTTGTTCTTTGATAAAAACCCCAAACAAACATTGTGTTTGAAATGCTACACAAATGTGCAAACGGTATCAACGTCCCATACCTTAGAGGTGATGTGCGATATTGGAGCAAGGTTGATCCAAAGTAGGGAAGGAAGAATGCAAAAGGAACAGCGGCGTCAATGTATTGGTGTAGAGGAAGGAGGGGGAGAGGAAAAATGCGAAAATGAAAGGGAAGGAGGGTTTTATGAAAATGCCAAGGAGAGATGATAGCGTCTCTAATAAAAGCACTGTGTGATGCTAGCATCACTCATTTCATATTCGAAAACAAACCAAACGGGGTCTGACAGACCTCGTTTGTGTGGCGCTAGTTATGAGGCACTATACGTGTAATGGACAAATACTAGGTATTTTCCCGTAAAATCATCTATTCTAATTCTAGTTATCACCAAGAGGAGTGCATCTTTTGTACAACATGTTCAAACCATGACCGAGTCAGACCGACCCATTGGACACCTAGACCACCAACACATACCAAGGCCTTGACAGATATGTTATTCCATGACATAAAAGCAAGATATAGTCGATTCCTTGACTCATAGGTCAGATATATTATTCCCTATATTTAGGGATGTAAATGGGTCGATTTGAGTCCAGATCCATGGTGGACCTTGAACCGGAACTGTTAATGAGAAGGTGGAACCGGAAACTGTTCTGAGCCGGTTTCCTAGGTTCGGAACCGAAACCGTTAATGAAAAGATAGATTCGAAACAAGAACCAGAATTGTATATGGGACAAGTCCGGGTCTAAGTCTGGATAGAGAATGCTATGAAAAGAAGAAAAAAACCTAGTTTTTAGGAGATATTCTCCAAAATTGATAATATGCTGGGTTCAAGGTCCATGAGTCTGAGCAAAGGTGGAACCAAGGAAGAAGAAGTCGATTTGGACCAATTCGATTTGCACGGAGCTTTTATAAAAACTGAATTTTTTTGTTTGTTTGCCCCTACTATTTTTTGAAAAAAAACTAAAATGCCATAAGAAAAAACCATTTGGGCCACACGATTTTTCTTTTTTTTTTTGTTTAATGCAAATGGGAGATGGTAATTAGGATGAAATTGAAAATGGGATCATGAGTGGGTCCCACCTGGACACTACTTGACCCTATAATTATGTTATAAAATATAGAGGAATTTACGGGTAAAATCCCTTTAGGACGGTATACGTCCCAGCAGGTCCCGGTTCAATTTTCGATACGGAAGGGATCCTCGTATGGGCTTTTTTTTTTTTTTTTGTGGTTTTGCATATTGTCGATATCGACAATTTATAATGGTTGATATCGACAATTATGAGCATATCCCCCTATATCTCGGCCCGATTCCACTTTTCGCATTTCTCCATTTGGGTTGTCTTCAACGCTGCTCTGGAGTTTTTTTCTTCTAGAAACCACCATAAATCGCCATCTCCATGGTGGTTGAATTCCATTAAGACAAAGGTATACACATTATCTACCACCTTAAAGTGCTTTATGTACCCTAAAACACCATAACCTAGATTCTTGCCCAATATGTAATTGTTAGAAACCCTAGAAACCGTAGGAAACCTTCTTTCTATGCCCTAGGGATCTGTGGTTTGTGGGGTTTGAAGGGTTTGTTTTGTGATTGCGTTAGCGTCCATTGCAAATAGAAATAATGTATTATGAATAAATCCAGCAGTGGAAGAACTGTTTGGTCATGAGTTGGTTTCTTTTGGAGAATGGGTGGAATAATGTGTAAGGGATAGCCACTGGCACTCAATAGCATTGTTTGAAAGCATTGTTCCAAGCTTTATAATAAATAGACTATTGATGAAAATGCATCTTCTTTCTTTTGATAAAACCATTGTTGTAAATGTTTAGCTAGTCATAAACGATTTTGAACAGCTGCTTAATCTTTTTATTTGGCATGGTGTGCGGAGTATTTATCAATGAATGTGAAGACATTTTCTCTACTCTCAGAGACATACAAATGATGTTAATATAGATCTGCATTAACTGACATTTGTACCTAATGTTCATCTAATATAATGACAGCATGTCAGATAAAGAGGTGTTGTTCATCTTCCACTATGGCAGTGACTTTGAATTCGATATAAGTCGTCCTGTGTACAATGGAGGAAAACAAAAGATGAGATTTTTAGCTACAGACATAACATATGAATCTCTTGTTAAAGAAGCAATTGAAGCATCTAATGGGGACTTATCCATCCAGAAGCTAAGCATGCAATACCTACATCACAACGGACGGGCATACTCCCTGGCCAGCGTTGATGATGATAATGATGTTAGGAGTATGTTCAAAGCATCGGGTGATGAATCGAATGGGATATATTTATATGTCTTCAACGGTCTGAAGAAGGAGCAATGCATAGAAGGAGATGATTGGAGGTACACTTGTTTGCATAAGTAGATTGTACAACACCAATTACTATATTCTCCTTCCGTCTTGCTTATATATGTAACGATTCATTATAGGTTTCAAAGGAGCTCTGTTCGTCGCTCTTGTTCGGACAAAACAAGGACTTCAAACAAAAAACAAGTGTTTAATTCAACTAGCTCTGGATACGTACCTACCATCAACATCCGTGAAGACAAAGACATGTTTTTTCCTTCTGTGCGGGTCGATAGAAGTCCAAGTCAGACGGTCGGACAAGACATTGTCTATGATGATTTGGTATTTGGAACAGACCGTGGTGGTAATGAAACTCCAGCTGTCGATATTGAGGATAAAATGGAGCCTGAGGACATAAACACAGATGTTGGAAACAACTCGGCACGAGAAATGTGGATCAGCCGTGAGTTTCAAGATCAAATAACGTTCCAGAAAACTTTGGCTAAGTTCGCAATTTATGGCAACTTCACCCTTAAACCCCTGAAGACCAACGCGACCAAAGTAACTGCACGCTGCAGAGATCAGGAATGTCCATGGCGTATTCACGCTTCAATCGTCGAATCAGGCCCAAAATTTAAAGTAAGGACATACAATCCTAACCATAAATGCTCAAGGCCAATGATGGGCATGGCACATCGACAAGCATCTTCGGCACTTATTACAGACTTCATCATGGATAGAGTCAGACAGAATGTCAATTTGAAACCAAAGGAGATCATGAATGACTATCAAATGGAGTTTGGGGTGACCATTACCTACAGGAAGTCTTATATAGCAAGGGAGATGGCACTGAATATTGTTTGTGGATCATATGAAGAATCCTTCCAGCAGCTACCTCTATACTGTAAAGAACTTCATTTGAGCAACCCTGGCACTGTAACAAACATAGACACCACAATAGAGGACCGTTTCAGAAGATTTTTTTGGGCATTCGGACCTTGTTTAAGGACTTTCACGTCTTCGTTGAGACCGGTGATTACTGTTGACGGTTCACATCTCCGAGGCAATCAAAAGCTGCTTCCAATAGCATTCGTCTTTGCGGAAGCCGAACGCCGTGACAGCTGGGAGTGGTTCCTTGCTAATTTGTTCATTTCGCTCGAGGAGCCCACCAACTTGACTATTGTTTCAGACCGTCAGAAGGGCCTCATTCCAGCGTTGAGGAACACCATGCCATCCGTATTTCACTGTTATTGCTGTTGCCACATTGCTGAAAATATCAAGGCTGCTTTTAGTGATGGCGCAATCATAAGTAAATTTTGGGGGGGCAGCAAAGTCGTATAGGCCTTATGAGTACGATGCTTACATGATGGATATCCGTGCGGTAAGCCAAGAGGCATTCAACTACATTGAGGCAATTGGGCGGCAACGTTGGGCGAATGCATATGTAGAAGGCCGTCGGTATGACATGCTTACTAGCAACGAGGCCGAGTGCACTAACAGCCTCTTAAGAGACACAAGAGTCCTACCTATCACAAAGCAGGTAGAGGAAATACGTGCCAAGTTAATGGAGTTCTATCATAAACGACACCTCCTTTCAGAAAGCATAACAACTCGTCTAACTCCGTTTGTGGAGAAACTACTAAGCAAAGAAATGGAGGATGCTCGCCGAGTGCACGTATGAATTGCTAGGCTCGTTGAATTTCAGGTTCAATCTGCGGAGTACGTAGATGTTGTTGACCTCGAACGGAAAACATGCACATGTCGAAAATGGCAGCTCTTAGGCATCCCGTGTTGTCACGCATTGGCCTCAATGAAAGTCAGAAATTGTGATCCGTACGCATTTTGCGAGCATTGGTATTATTCAAGCACTTACCGTACATCATACAGTGAAGTCTTACATGCTACTCGTGACATTAAATAATGGGAGCACACATGTGATGTTAGGGTTCTTCCATCGAGAGCCACTAAACAGCCCGGACGTCCAAAAAAGAACAGGATCCGTACTGAAGATCGTGGTCGCCAGAGGAGGGTCGTTACTTGTTCAAATTGCAAAGGAAGAGGACATAGCCGCGGAGGGTGTCGCAATCCTCCAGTAATAAGCTGATGGAATAGTTGTACAGTATTTTTTGGGAACGAGCCACTATTATTTTGGTAGTATTTTTTGGGTGGTCTCATTTGATGCATATAGTCTCGTTGGAAGTAAGAACAGTTGTGTAGGATTAGTTGTGCAGGAATAGCTGGTCTCATTTTTTGGTTGTATTTTTTGGGTGGTCTCATTTGTCTATATATTTGGAGAGACTATATGCATGACAGTAGTTGTGTTCCATTGTAATTATAAACCTAATTAAGTAAGAACAGTTGTGCAGGAATTTTTTTGAAAGCTTTAGAACCAGAATAGGTGGTCCTATTGTAGATGAATATCTCTGTATGTATATTTTGTATGGTCATCCTGTTATGTAAGTGGATAATGGAAATATAGTAATGGTATTTGTCCCTTTGTGATTTGATTTGAGCTTACTTCAGTAGCACTGAAATGGTTGTTTTTTCACATAACGTATCTGTTATTAAGAATTTATATGGAGTTTGTATGTACAAATTTTGATGGTTTCACATGGTTTAGTTGATTCCAGAAATTGTTGTCGATATCGACAACTTAACTGAAACATTAGTTTTCAGAAACATGACAGTAGTTGTCGATATCGACAACTTAACTGGAACATTAGTTTTCAGAAAAATGACAGTCGTTGTCGATATCGATAACAATTAGATATCGATATCGACAACTTAACTGGAACATTAGAAATCAGAAAAATGACAGTAGTTGTCGATATCGACAACAATTAGTTGTCGATATCGACAACTTAACTGGAACATTAGTTTTCAGAAAAATGACAGGGTTTGTCAATATCGACTAGAAATTGTTGTCGATATCGACAACTTAACTAGAACCAATAGCTCAAATGGCCTGTCATTTTTCTGATCCATTTGGGAAAACAAGACCTGTAAGATACCTGCAAGCTGGTAATTGAATGTTCACATAATAACATGAAAACCTATAGAGATTACACATAATATGGACACAGTTTTAAACAAAATGAATCCACTATCATCGGACTGGACTCCATTCACAATAAACTTATCATTCAGCTCAATAACATCAAATTAATTTCATTATATCCAAATGTCTTCTACATCCAAAACCCCACACTGGGACAATTTGACCACAACTTCTATAACTCTTTACAGAAAAATTTCGTTTAATTGGACTAGCCTAACCATCACTTGTCTATCCATCAGTCAGCTGGTTCATCCTGGTTGGGAGTCTGTCGTGAGTTCAGTCAATCACAACCTGTTTGCATTCAATTGCCAACTCCTCTTGAAGATCTCTACAACGATTTTGCTCCGAAAGTATGGGATATGAGACTGATTGAAATTAAAGGGCAATCGGTTTACACAGTGAGCAGCGAAAGCCATTGCAAATACCCCACAATCATTGCTATTTTGTTGGCGAGGGATGTCCGTCCTCTCTACCCATGACCACAAAAACAGGTCGTTCCAACCGAATTTACTGTATTTCTCATTCAACCATCCCGCCTGGCATTTTGCAAACAAAAAATTAGCATCAGAATAAAGTAAATCTGAGTGAAAGTAA
Source organism: Umbellularia californica (assembly GCA_028538565.1). NCBI lineage: Eukaryota > Viridiplantae > Streptophyta > Magnoliopsida > Laurales > Lauraceae > Umbellularia > Umbellularia californica. The sequence goes on along the minus strand of JAPQWN010000002.1, from coordinate 69,914,785 downwards.
ACGCGAATATGCATTCAATTGCGCTTCCGTAAGAGACAAGTAAAAACATTATATGACACAATAGCTCAAATCTGCTTACAAATTTTTCAGCATGTTTCATTGACCGACGATCTTTTTCCAAGCTATTGTAGAACTCCCACCTCTTCTCATCAACGTAACCCACCAGTAGGGTGAAATGAGACCTGTGGTAGACTAATTGCTTTAGTCCAAACTGTTTCATAACCCTCCAAGTATTATGACGCTTGACGATCTAATAGAATACAAGGACGGTAGACAAGCTGATGAGACTGCGATCAACTTTTGAAAGTCTCGATAGAAACTTCTGCCCGTACTACTTTTAAAGTTGCCAAATGAACTACAATTGAGATAAGCAACGGCTCATCAAGCATTGGATTAGCTAGTATATTAACTTCGAATGCAAGGGTGTCAAAAAAATGAGTTTCGATGCTTACCCCATCAGGTTTCAAATTGTTTAATTGCATTCTCACTTCCTTCACCTTAGATTTGGGTGGGTTTTAGGCAATCTCCTTCGCCACGTCTTAAATAGTGGGAATTGAATGTCATTTTTCCAATTGTCCTTTGGCTTAGGACACTTTCCGATAGACATCCTCGTGTATGCCCATATTTGCGCCACACCATAGAAGCAAACGAGCTACGTACAATATAATTAACTCCGAAAATTTTTATTATTAATCAAAAGGATCACCTGTAATAGCTGTAGAGGACCGGTTGGTGTTCTCAGTTGGTGACCCTCAATCTCTCCAATCTTTTCCTCCTTCTCAACTCCATCACTTATCTTCTCCGCATTCCAAAGCGAGGCATTGGTCAACATCCTATAGAGATTGGCAAGACAAGCCGGTGCCCATGCGTAACGTTTGAACTCTTTAAAAAGCTCGAGCATGTAAGCGGGTCCACGGGCACCGGAAGTCTGCGTAACAATTTGACCGCATACTAAAAAGAATAAATAGGCCCGTGTTGCACGGATCTCTTCATCTCTATAATTCTCGTCCTCAATTTTTTTCTCAAGTTCCTCGGCCTTGAAATTGTCTTCAAGCCACTTAAACTTCACGGTTAAGCCAACGTAGTCTAACTTCTTCTGTGGGGTAAGCCCAAGGACCTCCTCACACACATGCACTACATATTTCCCCGGGAAAGTACGGCCAACAACTATGGGCCCATCTATTGGAAGGCCGTATATGTATGCCACGTCTTCTAGCGTGACAGTAGCTTCTCCCGATGGAAAGTGGAATGAGTTGGTCTCCGGCCGCCACCTCTCCACTAGAGCAGTGATAAGCGCATGATCTATGACCATGCGATCTATGTCTGCGAGATGGTGAAGGCCCGTCCGCCTCACGTAGTCCTTTTGTTGCTTTGTCAGTGACCATGTATCCTTGTCCGGGTTTGTAGGTATGCACCTTAGCCTCCCGAAGTCCTAGTGTGTACAATAATTGGATCAGGTTGTTGTCATGTAGATGATGTAACAAAAAAAAAAAAAAGACAAAGTATATCGATTCTATGAGTTAAGTTTGTGGGGATATACCTCTCCGCGGCGGATTCCTTCCGATAAATGAAAGCGTTGGTTATGTAAGAGAGTTTTCGGAGCTTCGGGCACTTGTTCATTATTCGTCTGCACATACAAAAGCAATTAGCGAATATGAGTATACACATTGGAAAGCAAATTTGTTGTGAACAAAAGCAAATATGAGTATACAAAAGCAAAGTTGAAGGATGCAAGACCCATTTCCAGTAGAATGATGAACTCCTCATACCTCAGAAGGATGTTCTAATCTTATTTTCCATCTGAAAGTATTATGAAGAGTTCTAGGAGTACATAAATGCTATTACAATATGAACTGTTTGATGTTGTAGAACAATAAACTTTGTCTTTTTCTTTTTTTTCCCTGCTTGGTAAGAGTAACCTTCATTTCCTTTAGAAATGGGTGGTGATCTAAAGAAAATACAGACTGTTGGTCATTATCTAATTGAGATTTGGAAAGCTGTTGGAATGAATCTAGACAAAGTGGAGTTTTTATGGTCTGCAGAAGAAATTAACTCAAGGGCACATGAAACTGGCCTCTTGTAATGGATATAGCTAGAAGGGACAAGCTTCCAAGGATTGTGAGGTGCATGATAACTTTTCCTCACATTCTTGTTGTGTTCTTTTTACTATTGCTTGATTCAACATGTGCTTATGTGTATGTGTATGTGTATGTCTATGTATTTGAGCATTTGTTTGTTTCGAAGATAGAAGTGTAAATCAGAAAATGATAGCATCTAGTAAAAAGAGACATAGGCTCTCCCGACTCCCGACTTCTTAGATTACTCCTCTCTTAGAGCGCACTTTACCTTGAATTCCAAGGAATTAAATAGAAAATTTGCAAATAGGCTCTAAGAGATAAGAACAGGTATTTCAGAAGATTTTAGGAGTTTCTTAACATTCAGAAGAAGAATAAAATGGACTACTTGGCCCTCTTTTCCTAGTTTTCTCAAATTTCTCATTGTAAGTTATAAGAGGAATAAAATGGACTAATTGGTCCTCTTGTCCTAGTTTTCTCAAATTTTTCATTGGAAGTTATAATATGCATCTTTCTATTAGGAGCCCTGTGAATGAATTAATAGAATGCTTGACCGAATATGCTTTAAGAGAGATAACGCATGGTAAATTCTTCCTTTCTGTTATTCTCATGTGTTCTTTGTTGCTCTATGAATTCCTAGCCTCCCATTTAAGGGTTGTCCAAGGTATTGTACTTTTCATGATCACACTTCCTAACCCGAAAGGGTATTTGTGGAGATCACACCTTCTTACCCAAAGGAATCATCTCACAGAGATTTAATTAAAACTGTTGGTATGGAAAACTTTATGCAATTATCAATCTATATGCTACATGTTAATGAGGCCTAAAATATCCTTATTGACTGACTATGTTGTGTTGTCATAGGGACATTACTTTTAATGGATTACCCACTCACAAGAAACATGCTAACTCGCTAGAATAAAAGCAAAAATGCACACTAAGAGGCTTCTAGTGCTTAACTTGGAAAAATTGATTGCAAGTATGTTGCCTAGCATAAGAATTGATTGCTCTACTAGGCCAGGCGTCCTTCGTCTTGGCAATTCCACCATACTAGTGATCTGATTCTCAAACAGTTGATGGTTTTATTTTAAAACTAATAAAAGTTAATTTATTTTAATATACATTTTTTCTAAGAAAGATGAATCATTAAGTAAAACACAAAAAAAAATGAAATTTATACCGTTACCAAACAAGTTCCGCAAGGCAAGTTCTCAATGGAACAATTTAACTTAATGTTGCCAAACAAGTTCTGCATGGAATAGTCTTGGCACAACCAGATCTCAGCACAACCTGGTCTTGGCACAGAATCGGAAACAACACAGAAACAATGCCAAATGAGGCCTAAGATGCCAATGCCACTCAGCCATGAGTGTGTTGGCTGATATTCTTGGTTGTTCCTTTGATTGTTTACGCTATGTAACGGGTGTATTCTTGGTTGTAAGGTGTAAGATTTATATACCTGGTTTTGTTTCTCGATGGGGTTTGTAATTTCCATCCATTAATACAAACGTTTTGGTATTGGTGATATAATTTGAAGCAAGATGATAAATCTTGATTCAAAGTTAATTTGTGACAAGGAGATAGACAACAGAGAATACACAAGAGAAATAGGGAAGAGTGAGTATTTTCTAAGGACTGATAGAACGCATGGAAACACTTGGAAAAAAATCACTGCCAATATCAAGCAATGGAAACAAAATAAAATTTCAAAAGAATGAGTCAGAAAGATCAGCCATTTTCATGTAAGGAGAAGATGAGCAGGGGTCCGTTTGCATAGATGAGAAGAAGAAGAACAGCTCAGAGCACGTTCCCCGTTTGGGTAGATGAGGAAAAGAGGAACAATGCATGGACGTCCCAGAGCCATCAAAATAGAGCCTATGAAAACCTCTGTTACCATTCAAAATCTAGGGCACAAAAAAGGAAAGAAAAACGTAAAGAACAAACGCACCTCCATGTGAAACCTTTCGAAATTTGGCGCCAAGCTTCCTGGGACCACAGACCTGGGACCACTGGAACAGGAGGCGTCGACCGTGTGAAGAAGAAAGGGAAAGGGGAAAAGTGGGTGGAAAGAGGTTATCGATAGAAATGGGAAAATGACCCTCTCTGTGAAAGATAAATTCACTGAGTTGTCGATATCGATAATGCCACTAGACGACAAAAAAAATTATGAAATCACTCACTCGTGGCCATTTCCGTGTCCGTTGTCAATGTGGGGGCTGTACGGTGGTATAAGGTCCTACGGGGGTGTGGCTGGTAAATTCCTCTAAAATATATTAATGCTAGACTTATAAACAAACCAATTTTTTTTTTATTTCGTTTAAATTGACCACCAGGTCCCCATGATATGACCATGCTAGGCATTCTAATCAATTAAATAGTTTATTTTGATTTTCTTAGTTAAAATGAGTTAATATTTATTATGTAAATAATTATCACCAATGCATAATTTGACATATTTTTTTGTGGTCAATTGTGCGATGGGACCAATTTAGTTCTAAGTAAAATTTGGGGATGCCCCATAAATGAGTAGGGCACCACTCTAAACTATTCTAAATTTTCGTATATGGACATGGTGGGCCCCACAAGAAAACACGCTCCTAACATGCTACTTTGGAAGCAAAGCTGATTTGGGATTGATCCATACATGCGCACAAGGGTTTTTTTTTTTTTTTTTGGGAATAGTAAGTTAGTTCTTCAATTTCTCAAGAAAATATACAGAAATGGAAGTCTATTATCAATGTGATTATAGAATCTTCCCAAGGGGCACACCCCTTCAATTAAAAATCATAACTAATTAAAATAAGACATGAAATCAATTGAATATCTAAAGTTGCTCACTAACAGAGTGATACAAAAGATCAATATTATCAACATTCAGCAATTGAGGCCCAGGAAATCTGCTAATGATTTTAATGAAAAAGACAGTTTGAGGATGAAGGAGTCAAATTGGACATGGCCAAAGCTAGTAACCACACCATGGAGATGTCTTGCTTGAAAGTGCATAATCCATTCCGATTGATCAGGCTTGAGAAGAAGTTTGTGCAAAGAAGTATTAGTCTCAATAGTAATAGATGAAATATCCGGTGGAACAAGCAACAGAAGTTGGTAGATACCATCATAAGAATTTAGTGACTGCACTCTCCGTCCCTTCCAAGGGTGATAAATATCTCTCCACGAACTACCCAAGAAAACCTAATTTATTGTATTAATGGAAAGTCGCCAGCCCCGAGGTCTTTCAGTAATCAGGTTTTTAATCATAACTAGAGTATGCACAGGAACATTCCAATGACATTGAATGTCATTTGGTAATATAAGATCAAGACACAATATCTTAGTTGTCACCACTTGAACAATGCGCTGCACTACAGATCCAGATGAAGAATCTTTTTTGCCTGAAAATCCTTGCATTACGTTCAACCCACACATGCCACACATAAGCATTAAAAAGAAGCTTTGCAAGAATGAAAGTATCTTCCCTGTTCTGATCAATACGAGAAACAATAGAATCTAAAAGCTCATAAGCATTGGAACAACTTATTGGGATCAAATTCAGTTTAGAAAGGAGCACTCTCCAAATCTCTTGTGCATATAGATAGTGAAGCATGAGGTGTGTAGACGTCTCCCATGTACAATCACAAAGAACACAACAAGTATCACAATCAATATTTCTTTGCAAGAGGAAATCTTTAGTTTTGAGTCTTCCTTGAAAGAACATCCAAGCACAAACATAATGCTTTTTAATACATCATTTGAACCAAATAGCTGATGTCCAACTAAGCTGCTGGCTAGGAATGTTGCAAATAAATTTGTAAGCAGACTTCAAAGAAAAAAACCCCTTCTCGGCCCAAACAATTTCATCATAAAAAACAGAGAGGTTCTAAGCTCATAATATAATGACAGTTTGATGATGGGTCCTACTTTATTTAAATAATATTTTACAAAATCTTATAACGGAAAAATAAGTTATTAGATAATAACCTCATAGATGTGAACTATGAACTTCCACTCCTCAAAGATGCAATATGGAGATTGGAGGAAGAAGAAGATTTTTGTTGTTGGATTCGATGAATCTCAGCCTCTCTTGCACACAAAAAAGAAAGAGAAGATGGGAAGGGGATTGGACAGGAAGAAAAAAGCCACGACCGAAACGCATTTGATGGCTACCGGTTGAGATTGTGCTCTTTTTTGGGTAGAGTATTTAGTGGCAATATAAAGTCGCCATAAAAGGTGGCACATAAAAAGCAGCTAAAACTAAGATGCTTAAGCAATTAGTGATGAAATTAAAAAGTTAGCCACTAAAATCCTAGACCATTAGTGGCAGAAAATAAAAGGTCGCAACCAAATCGTTTTTCCTCAAAAATGACCTTTAGCAGCAAAATATGAGTTGCAACTAAATGAGACCACTATAACACCTTTGGTAGCGATGTCAAATTTATACATTTAGCCACTAAGGGTGATTTTTTAGTGGTGTCAATTAAATTGTGGCTAAAAATGTTGCCAATGAAAGGCTACTTCCTCGAGGTATATTTTTAGTGGCAATTTCAAGTTGTCGCAAAAAAATGGTACATATAGGTGTGAAAAAACAAACTACGGTTAAAAGTAAGACATCTGAGCAATTAGCGATGAAAATAAAAATTTGCCACTAAGATCTAAGACCATTAGTGGCAAAAAATTAAAGATCGACACTAAATCTCTTTCCCTCCAAAATCCCATGGCAATAAAATTTCCAGCCATGGAATTAGTGCGAACTTTAGCTGCGACATATGAGTTGCCACAAAGGTGGCCACTATAATACCTTTAGTAGAGACATCATATTTTTGCCACTAAAAATGAGTTTTTAGTGGCGGAAACTAAACCACTGCTCAAAAAAGTTGTCACTAAAGCAAACTTTCTTGGAGTGATCTTCTTTTTGCTAATAACTGGCCATTTTGTTTAGTATCCATTTCAAATTTTGAGTTCATGAAACCATTTTAGTAAAGGAATTGAGTGTAGGTTCAGCTTGTGATCCAACTTGTTCATAGAATCTAACAATTGGGCTCAGATCAATCCGATTGGAAAGAGATTTAAGTTTGCACTGTTGGCTGGTAAAGTTCTAACGATCATTTTTGATAAACCCATTTCAAATGGAGATCATCACAACCCATTTGATTAAAGAAATAAGGTCTCAGCCTAGGGATGTAAACGGGTCAGTTCCGGTCCGGGTCCATGTTGTACCTAGACCCGGAACCGGTTCCATATATGGGACGGGTCTAGGTTCGGGTCAAGTAGAGATTGATTTAGAAAAAAATAGCTAAATGATTTTAAAAAAAGTCTAGTTTTTATTAGAGTTGTTTTCAAAAATTGAGGTAATATATAAGGTCTCGGGTCCACGGGCCAGAACCAAGGTGGAAACGAACCCAGACCCGAACCCCTTTACTTATCAGAATCTAAATAAGGACCAAAACTCGATTAGTAATGGATCTGAACCTCCGGATAATTGGAGACCCAACACCGAACTATAGACCTCACAAACTTTCCTATTACACTCCCATGTCTAGGAATACCTACTGAAGGAAGCCACTAGTTTGCTCCTAGCCTGACTAAACAGACTCTTTCATTAATTGGGCAGTTTCTTATGCTTTGTCCATCATCTGATCCTTTTTCACCTAAATAAAACATAAATTTAATAATATTATTAGTTTATATTAATATAATTATATTGACTTGGCCAACAACAATACGATAGTCCTCCAATGAAAATTTGTTCTAAATGTGTTGAAATTGCTCTACTAATTTCAGTCCTAATCAAACAATAGGATAAGCATTCTTCGGTGAGCACCAAATAGACCTACTTGTACATGTAAAATGGACTGTTCATTTTAAAATATTGGATGATCCCATATTAATGTTAATCCTCCCTCTCAAAAAATTGTCCAGAGAGCTAATGTTAGATCATTCAACCCTATAATTGATGCCACTCAAGAGCTTCAGGCACGAGAGCCTAGTGAATCCCACACGGGAGGAGAAGGGTGAGGCTGAGACATGGATAGGTGCCTAGGTCTATGCTTGGATAGGGACCCACCAAATCTCAAACCATTACATAATAAAATAACACTATCAAATACCATTTTGAACTATAAGTTTGAGTGGAGGAGAAACAGAGAATAGCTGTAACACCCTGACCCTTAATACTATATTAATTATAATTAACTGTGTGTTAGCTAATTAAGTGTGTTTAGAGTCTTAGCGAGTCGAGTTTGACGTGTGGATCACGCGTGCGAATCCGAGCGCGTATGGGTACAGTAAGGGTCTGGTTTGCTATTTCAGGAAGTTTTCAGGGGCTTTTATGGGATTATGAGTTTTCGTGAGTTTGGGTGCATTGGGTAAGTTTCGGCATTTCACGAACTTTAGCCTTCTGTCACGTTTCAATCTGACGTGTCGAAGGGGCCCAAATGATCGCTTTAGTGGACCGAATGACTAAACTGAAAATCTAAACTAACCCAACCAAAATATAAGCCATCGATGGACTCATTTTCCCCTTCTTTCATTTCTATCTCTCATTTCACTCTCAAGCTCTCAAACTAATCTCCCTCACTGCCTCCTCACCATTTCCGGCCACCGGAGCTCCGTCGTCGCTGTTGCTTGTTGATTTCATCCTCCCCAAGCCTCCACAACTCCAAGCATCATCTTCTTCAAGCATCTCCTTCACCTACCACCTCTAGGTTAGTCTTCCAAGCTCTAGAGTTACGTTGTTTTCATTCTTTTGCTTAAAAATGGTTCTAGGAAGCTCACTCCAACCCATTACATGCATTTGATAGGTTGATTTTGGGTTTGAGAGTTGTTTCCCAAAGATTGAGCTCACAGTGGGATTTTTTCCCCATATTTCTTTGTGTTAGAAGCTCTTTATCGAAAGACAAGTTTATATATATATATAAGCTTTGATATATTTGTCTCCCACGATTTTGATGATTGATGATGAGTTAGATGTCCACATTGATGGACCCGAAAAGGGGAATCTTCCGTCCTCTCCCTCCGCACCCCGGGGGCTAACCTGGGTCTCGGCGGAGGAGGGAAGATCTCGGGCATCAACATTTTTGTACGGGTATGCCGGATTTACTTTCTACTTGGAATTTGGAATAGTGATAATCCGGAGATTCACCTTCACAAGTGGAAAGGAAATCAATCCTTTCTTCTAACTTTTCAAATTGCATTAATATTAAGAAAAGAGACAAGTTTGTTTTTTTAGAATGTCGTAGGAGGCGTTTTTGTTTGTTTGCCGTAAAAGGCGATTTTGCCATGAAAGACGATTTTACAAAACTCATCAAATGTGAAAGACAAGAATTGTGATTTCTTTTTGTCTCTTTAGGAAATACAAATTACAATAGAAAAGTAAGAAAATGGATCTAACTTCTCAGGAGATTGTGGGGACACGTTGAGATCGACGGTCGCAAGTCATGTATGGACTTCGCCATCGTCCTTCAAATGAGAACATGTGAGGCTTTGATTCTTTGACTTGGCTCCTAACCTCGGTTTTTTAAAGGATAAGGACCAAGAGGAGGTCCTATATCCAATGAAAAACTGAGTAAACGGGCTGAAAAGCCGCGTTTAGGCCATGTTGGAGAAGGAGGTGACCTTGGGGGGGTGGCCCCCCAAGGGACGTTGATCACCTTGTGGTGCTTCCGGGAGCAAAGTAGCAGGACTTCATCTCTCTCTTGGATTTTCTGGATTTTCAGAGCTTGCACTTGGAATCTATTTTCATCATTGCTTTCTTCTTGGAATGGACCTCCTTTTATAGGCTTTTGGTAGCCATGAGGTGTTTATTGGCATTGATGGTCATGATGAAAGAATTGATGAGGAGTTACAAATTGATTATGTAACTCCTTTTTCATGGCTTGTGATTGGCCAATAAAGGTAGTGGGCTTTTAATTGCCTTTATGCTTCATGATGATGGGAGTTTCATGGGTTTAATGCCATGATTACTTGGATTTGTAACTCCCAAATGCTTGAATCTGATTGGGCCGTCCAAAATAATGAGTTAACGACCGCATTAAGTTGTCATAAACGGGTCAATTAACGTCATTAAATGGTCACCCAGGCATGTGAAGAGTCGCGGGCCGCGCTGCGCCTTTTGAGATTCTTCTTGCGATCATCACAGGTGGATCCACGCATTGTTTGATGTCGGATTGCGATGCAATTTTAAACATTAGTTGATGTTGGTGGGCCAGTGACATCTGTCTTGTCGATTTCACGATCGGTCGGACAGAAAGTGCACTTTCTTGGTCAGCCGGTTGGCGATCTTGGAGCGATCGGTGATGATTTCATGCTTTTGACGGCGGATCTGAGATGTCGACGAAGATCAGTCGTTTTCAAGCATCAAACATTGGATTTTCAGAAAATCACAGAGGCAGGAACACCCGAAACATGAAAAAGATCGAAAATCGGACAATTTGGTGCAAAATCCGGCGACCTGGATTTGCAGGGTCGCCGGGCGACCATAGGGCTTTGGCCCGTTTGGTCGCCGAGCGTCGTTTTCGGCCGTTTTTTCATCTTTTTCGTTCCTTTTTTCTTCTGTATTTTTCTTGAAATTTTTCCTCAATTATTGACTTCATTTTCTTGGAGAAAACTTGACGAGAACCCGTGTGAAATCGGAGCACAAAGTTTCCCGTTTTTCGGGAAAGCCGAAGGCTTTGTAGTCGATTTTCCGCCAAGAGTCGAAACTAGGTCAAACGATGTCGGAATGATCTGAAAATTGAGGTGAAGCTTCTTGGGCAGTGGATAGGACCAACCATGGGATTTTATTTGAGTTTTGAAACCGTTTGGGGTCCCATCGATGCTTCACTTGATTTTGCTGCAGGGAAAATGTCGAGCTTTGATATGTGGTCAAACGATGTCCGATTGACCTGAAATTCGACGAGGAGCCTATTGGAGTCATTTTGAGACGTTCCATGGGCTCCGTTTTGGATGTCATGGTCCCGGGTTGCTCCGCCGCCGGTAGGCTTGATTTTCTCTCGGAGCATCAAAACCTAGTCAAACTTTGTCAGAATGACCTGAAATTCGACGTGCAACCTTTTGGAAGCATGTTGAAGCCACTCATGTATTTTTTTTTATGAGTGATGGCTTCGGTGGTTCCCGTCGCCGGGAGGCTTGATTTTGCTGCTCGAGCATTGATGGAGGGTCAACCGTTGTCGGTTTGACTTGAAATTTGGCATGGAGCCCTTTGGAGACATTCTGGAGTCATCCGTAGGCTCTGATCAAAGTTTTGGCATCTTTGATGATGTCGCCGCCGGGAGCGCTTGTTTAGCTGTCGAAGCAGTGAAGTTGGGCCAAACGATGTCGGAATGGCCCGAATCCTCAGGTGTACCCCTCTTTTAGCTGTTTTGAAGGATCTCTCAGTTTCTGCCCGATTCTAACAAAATCTGATGCTTGAAGTAGCCTTGCCTGTTTGGTAGCAGGATGCAGCTTCACGAGGCTTCTTGATGTTGAGGAGACATAGTGACTTTTTTGGTGTCAACACACATGCTCATTTGATGCTTTTTATTCTTGAAAACATGATAATTAGGGCTAATGTTGGAATGGAATGGATTTAGTTTGAATGGATTGATTAGTTAGATTTGTGATCTTAGATTGGAAGGGCTAGGCCCTTATATTGACTCCTTATCATGTTCAGGAATTTGAAGAATAGTTTCCAACCATTTCATTGTAGTTATAGAACCTGAGTTCTGTTTCTGCTACTATGCGGTCGACCGGGCCACACAGTCAGGCGCTCTAGAGCCTGACGAAAAACACTGTTCATTATTTTTGCTTACAACTTCCGTGTCGGTCGACCGGGTGCTTAGTAAAGGATGTCAACCCGACTTGAGGTGGGTCGACCAGGTGAATTGTGGGTACCTTCTAAAAGGGCCTTTCTAGACCTAGTTTTGAAAGACTTAGGTGGGACATAAGACTATCTGTGAGAATGTTTTGAGCTGATGTTTCTCGTGGTTATTCCAAATTTCTGGAGATTCAACATATTTCAATCGTGGACGATGTGAGGCAACAGGATACCCTCCTTTGTATCTATGCACGAAGATGATTTGTTCGGGCATTGTGAGCCCTAATTCCTTTCGTTGACTAAGTAGGGTACGGGACTTTAGGAATAACATTATACCTAGGTTTGGATTGTTTATCGCTTCTGACTTTGACTTGTACCATCCGGTACTTGTCTACATGTAACGAATATGTTCACTAGCCTGCGTTACTTTGCTTTTTTTGGGATCAAATGAGAACTTAAATTTTGGACTTAAGATCCCTTTGATGTTTTTTTTATTCTGAAGTCTGGTTGAGGTGTTGAGGTTAGGTGGCTTTGATTGTAAGGCTTGAAGATAACTACTATTGAAGTCTTGTCTGTAAGTTTGTTATGATCTAAAGCAAAGTTTTTTCTCTAAGTTTGGTTGTAGGTTTATTGTGATTCAAATGCTATGCATTTCTTATGATCTTGTATATTCGTCTATTCTGCTTAGTACTGCATATCTATTGATGATTTATATATCTATATGCTTGCCGACCATCATGTCTGATGATGCTACTCTTAGTACATAGGTATTGAGCCCTTCTATCGTGAAGAGGAGGAGACGGAGGAAGTCTAGGAGTATCAACCTATTGACCTCCTAGATCACTGCACAGACAACATCGTATAGCCATACTGATCCCGTACTGAGAACCTTCACAATATACCTTGGCTTAAATTCATCTTTTGTTCATTTTGCTCTTTTGATCAGGCCCAAGTTTTTGATGTGGCCTTTTGTGTAATTAATACTTTTGTCTTAAAATTTCAAACTCGAGCTTTAGCTAATATATTTCAGTATTTTCTCTTAACTATACATCTTGAGATACCACTTGTTATTAATGAAGCTTCCGCTATACATTTTATGTATTTGAGGAAATGTATGTACCTCAAAGCGGTCTTTGATCCATATGGGACATGATTGGGGCCACATGTTGTGGATGAATGTTGGAAAACTTTAATTGGCCCTAATCTCATGCATAATCCCTGGTTTAACGATTGGGGCCATGCCATTAGCCTCAGCATGGACTTTTGTCTTCTCCCACCTGATATCTCAAATCCTGACTAGATGCCATTAATTTTCCTGATGCTTGGGTTAGGAATTAATCAAACAAATCAAAACATAATTCTCTCAAACTCTCAACCCTCCTTTGTGATGGGTTTGTGAAGAACCAATTTCCATTTATACATGGTACAACACAAGAATAGGAATAATGGGGTGTCAACATATTGGCAACTAGATTTTCAAGAAATCTTCCACTTGATCAAAGATCGTGGGATGAAAGGTTCAATATGGTGGCTGGTAGTTGGAACCCTTGGTGAATAAGGGTGTAACCCTGCAAATCTAGGATGTGGAATCACACTTTACCTACTTAGGAGTCTTGATTGGCCTCCCAAATCGATGGAAGGTGGGAGTTATTCTCTCCTACATGGTACAATTCAGAGAAGCCTTGTGGCCGGATGAGATTGTCCAAAAAACTCTTCAACTAGCCTTGGGAGGTGAATATATCACATGCTGGGAATCAGAACCAAGTGGGACCTCCACCTTTATGTCCTTATTCAAAGAGGTCCAAGGTCTTTCAGGTGGGCCACATTTACCATTGAGGTGTATATGGAAGCTGCCTATATTGTCTTAACTTCAAATCTTTTTGTGGAAATTCCATCATGATAGACTGCCTACAAGACACATATTGATGTCTTGAATAAACAATCTTTCACCTCTATGTCCATTATGCAACTCATCGGAGGAGAAAGTGAGTCACTGTTAGATCTTATGTCCTCAATCCAGTGGATGATGTAAATAAATTGATTTATTCCTTAATTAATTTACAAAATCATGCTTTTATTCATGTGATGGATAGTATTTATTTCATGAGATGAATGGTATTTTATTTTATGACTGCACATAACTAATACGATATGACATGATGGTTCATGAGATGAACCGGAGCCCACAAGCATATTAGACGTGATCCATATGTGTGGATGAAATCCACACACATGAGACATAGATCGCAAATATTATACTTGAATTGATTCACAACCAGTGATAAAATTGGGCATCTCATCTGACAAGGTTGCAACATTATGATCACTATGAGATAGTGTGATTTGTCTCAATCATCAGAGTGTAAGACTCATGATCATTGTGCTGGTATATCGGATGTATTAAAGGACCCTGAGTTGCACCTATGCAAATCTATCTTTCATTTAAGGACCGCTCTCATAATTCCCAAGCAATAGGCTCTTAATCCTGAGAGATTAATGAACACAAGTTTCAATTATACATTTACTTTGAGTCACTAATTAGCGAGGCCAATTGTGGGTCAATACCTCGGTGTCTTAGGTACATCGTAGTGGGACTGTGGGAACATATAAGATGGAATCTATCCTCTAAGAGAAATATCTTCTTATGCCATTTAATGGATTTATCATTGGTAAGTGCACACACATCTCACTTAAAAGTTAATTGGATATACTGATGATCACTATAATTAATTGGGTCACAAGGATATTAAGATGTTGATCTAATTTAGTTGAGCAAATTTAATCCAATTGATCTACGAATATAATTGATAGAGGGGCCTACTTGTAGTAATTGGGAAGATTAGGGTCTTCTTGTAATTTATTCCTAAGACTGGAAGTCAATTGCATTTATATAGTGGTGTTATTTGCAATTAACCTTGGTCCGGATTTCACATGAGATGTGGGGTCTAGGTGTCCTAGTTGGAGCCAAATTCTAAGGAATCCCTAGTGGTCCCCACGCTAGCTCTAAAAGGAGATAGTTACTAATCCAATTGAAACTCTTAAATGATGGAGAGTATATCGCATACTTATAATAGAAGTGAGACTTCTAATTATATGAAAAGAGGAGGTTGGCAAAACATATAAATAAGAGGAGAGGGGGCTGGAAGTCCATCATCCCCACAAGCCGAAGCCCCTCTCTCCCCCTCTCCTCTGGTTTCCTTCTTGACTCTAGAGTTTTCTTCTTCTTGGAGATCCCACCATTCTCCTTGAGAAGATCTCTGTAGGAGGGACATATTGTGGAAGATCATGAGATGTGGGAGATATTTCTTGTTCTTGTGAAAGAGTTTCACAACAACCTAAGCGATCAACTCCTCGATTAGAGCACAACCGGGCTCCTAGGGTATAGGTCTACTTTGTTTATTATAGTAGATTCTTTGGGTGCTTATGTTGCTGTTTTCTAGCTTCTAGATAGTGTTTATTCTGATTTTAATAAATGAGAAAGGGTTTTTGGATCCCAGGATTGGATTTTTGGCCTTATGGGTATTTGATCTTGTGAAGGAAAGTAGAGAAAGAAAGGGAATTCAAGCTTCAAAACGTGACATGCCTTTTCATGATTCGTTGCACTTTATAGCCTCTGGTTTCCTTTCATATAGATTCTTTGTCTATTACATTTGGAAAGAAAAATAAGATGGATACAATCAAATCTAATTGTTACAACCCAGGCTAGCACTCTTTACAATCTTCATAGGATCTCCTCAATTAATTGAGATGAGCACAGTCCAACCCATAAGATATTTTCAAAGATATGATTGAAATCCTATGGATTGCTTACTAAATTGTTTCCTGTGTTTTGACGTGTTTGACACTCTTTACTCTTTTTAACATGTGTGGTCCACTTTGATGATGTGGCTGAACATGGGAATTATGGTCTTCCTTATCAGTCCCCCTCAAGTTGGAGGACGGTAATGTATGTACTCCAAGCTTGTGCCGCAACGCTTGAAAAAATACCTTTGAAAGAAGCTTTGTAAAGATGTTTGCAAGTTGGTTTTTAAAAGGACAAATTGAGTGACAAGAGAGCCAAGAGTAACCTTTTCCCTGACAAAATGATAATCAATCTCTGTATGTTTTGTTCTTGAATGATGTACTGGATTCATTGTCATGTAGAGGGTGTTAGGGTTTTCATTTGTTGCAATTTGATTGGACACATTCATTTTAAATAGCTTGATCTCTCATGCGCTCATATTTCTTAATATTGGAATCTTCATGCATTATTAGGTTTTAATGTTAGTATAAAAGGCATTTTGAAAAGTCATGCATAAACATGTTTTGTTTCACATTTTGAAACTCCTCTTTTAAAAACATGTTAGTCTCTTTTCAATTCAACTTATTCATGGGCAAATTCCTACTTAGAAAAATCATTTTCATATAAAAAAATCTGCCCAAAACTCGGCCAGCCGAAGGTTGTTCGGCCACCATTCGGCCAGTTTATCTGTGACCATGTTTTTAACAAGGTCCATTCGGCCACCATTCGGCTAGCCGAATATACAAATTTCTGCACTGAAAATTCAAATATATGACCGTTGAACTAGCCGTTGGGAAAAGTAGGTAACCGAACTGGTGTTCGGCTAGCTGAATGCTGGCCAAACAAAGAGCCATTGGAGCTTTCTTTTTCTATAAAATGAGCACTTCTTTAGGATTTGTGCCAATACTTTTGAGACTTTTGAGGGCCAAGGAAGGTGGGACATCCATGCTTGGCTAGAGGGAAGCTAGGAGGGCAAATCATTATGTCAAACCTTTGATTCTTCTATGGGTTTGCTCCTCTTAACTTATTTTATTCATGCTTGTGTTTAAATCCTTGATTTCTTCAAATGGCATGATTAAAGTGTTCAAGTGTTGCTTGTTTAAACATGCTTTGATTTTGAACTATGTTTATCATTTTAACTTCATCATTTGAATAGTATTTAACATGTTAGTCATTTAAATGTTTCTTTCAAACTTGCTAGTTTTATGTTAGACTTTCCAAAACAAGTTTGTCATTATTTCAAAAAACATGTGTGAATCACTTAGTTACTCTATCTCACATTTGCATCATTTATGAGCATTGAATTTCAAAAGAAATAGAAGAAGTTTTAAGGCATATGTATCATTTATTGATCTTTGCATTTATCATGCATATGTCTTAGATAGAATTACATTATCATATCAGCCTGTGTTAAGAGGCATTTATATGTATTCACTTGCATCTCATCTTATGCTTGTTTAGGCATAGTTTATTGAGATAAAATCATGTTGTAAAGGTTAATGCTTAGCCTATTGAAAAGCATATGAGTTTGTAAAGGTTATTGCTTAGCCTAATAAAAGCATAGTGTAGAGGTTATTGCTTAGCCTAAGAAAAGCACTGTGTAAAGGTTATTGCTTGGCCTAATTGAAAAGCATAGATAGTAGAAATCTAGTGGGGTGTTGGATCACAAGCCGGTAGTGGATGTAGACATTGAGGCCGAACCACTATAAATCTCTATATAATGATGGTTAAGTTGTGATGATTATTTTTGTTATCTTTCGCATTTTGTTTCATAATCATCACTAGTGAATAGTTAAATTAAAGAGGTTAAAATTGGGCATTTTTTGTCACTAAAGTGTAGCTCACCCTATTCACCCCCCTCAAGGGTTAAGGATCCTGGACTTTCAAATGGTATCAGAGCCTCGTGCTCTATATTAGGATCAATTGCATTGAAACTCTTGATTAGGTGAAAAAACCTAGAGTTAAAACCCTAGTTGTTGTGCTTTCTTGAAAAATCATTGTTATGGATTCCATTATACTAGATTGTGTAGATTCTTCTATTAAACTCTCTTGCTCATCAAATGAAGATCCCAAAAATGAAATCCATGTATCTCAATTTAAACTAGAAGAATTTCATGAAAATGAAGATAATATCCAACAAGCTTATAATGAACTTTACACTTTCTCCATAGAGCTTGTTAAGGAAAATAAGAGATTAAAAGAAGAATCTGAAAAACTATCAAAAGAATTATATACTTCAAATAATGAACTTAAAGAAAAGAAAGAAGTTATAAGTTGTTTAGACTCTAAGTTGATGATCTCTTTACATATCCTATCTAATGCTCAAAATAATTCAAATGAATTAAAGATAGGATGTAATAAACTTAACAATGAAAATGCAAATTTAAGAGATCAATTGAAAAAGGCAAAACATAAACATTAACAATCTAGAATCCAAGTTAACAATGTCTAAAGTAAATTTGTCTAAAACTCAAAACAAGTTAAAAGGTGTAGAACTTGGATCCAATTTGGTTAAGGAAATCAATCTTAAGTTAAATCTTGCCCACAAAGAACTCAACAACCTTAAGGAAGTTGAAGAGGGAAACTCTAACCTTAAGAATCAAATCACTCTTCTTAGAGATTACAAACAAAAGTATGAGGACAGGTTTACCCACGGAGAAGTAAAATTTGAACAATTATTTAAAATGGGTAAATTTCATAAAGATATGACCGGTCTTGGATTTGATTGGAAAACCCCACATGAACTTGGATTTATTAATACTTTCGTTAAAGGAGATACCTCTCATCCTAGTACTCATGTTTCCTTGCCCGAAATTACATGCAATTACTATGAAAATGATGGGCACCTAAGATTTGAATGTCAAATTCGAAGAAATCATGAGTTCAAGCAAATGAAGACTCCTCAACTTGGTTATGAAAATATCAATCAATTTAAACCAAAATTTAAGGAACCTATAAAAGAAGAACTTCAAAAGTTACCTCCTCTAACACATCAAATGAAAGAACTTTTGAAGAAAGTTGAAATTCTAAATCTTAATAACAAAAGTCAAAAGGAGGAGGAAATTGTAAAAGAAAATCATCAACATCAAAAGACAAATCATCTAATTCAAGTTAATATCAATTATGATGACAAGTCTATCTACCAAGTTACATCTTCTAATGTTGGAGGAATTTCTAAAAATTGCTAAAGTGTCCGCTTTGACATTTTCACGTCTTGGTATATGATAGAATTCTATCAACGTGAACTGGTCTTTGGGCTTTTTGGCTTTGTTGAAGTAAAGGACCAAGTTTGGCTTTCTTACTTCATATTCGAGATTCATTTGTTTTATGATCAATTGAGAATCTCCATATACTGCCAATATGTCAATGCCAGATTCCAACGCTAACTCCAACCCCATGATTCGCGTAGCTCCATCAAAGTGCAAGATCCAGTGAAATTCGGGATCAATAGTACGTTTAATGATCTTTTCGGTGAAGAATACTAGTTCATCCGAAAAGTCATCTTTGAATTCAAAATCTTCTAATAAAGGATGTTCAGCCAGGAAATCTGCCAAGGCATTCCCTTTGATTGCTTTTGTTGGTGTATATCTTATATCATAACATAATAATAATATAGACCATTTGGCTAGCAGATCGTTCAGAGAACCAGCCTTTGTCATCAATACCTTCAGTGGATTGATCCAGGACACTAGATATACTATATTTGACAATAGATAGTATCAGAGCTTTTGTGATGCGAACATAAGAGCTAGCATTCTTTTTTAACAGGTTTGTATTTGTGATTCGCCCCCACTAACATTCGAGATAGGTAGTAAAGAGCCACTTCTTTGCCATTATCGTTGTTTTGAGCTAGCATAGCGCCCAAAGAATGATCTAAAGCCCTTGTGTACAGGATGAATGGTTTGTTTAAGCTCGGAGCTGCCAGTATAGGTGGATTGGTCAAATACCTTTTGATGTCTTTGAAGGCTTCATCGCATTCCTTGTCACATACAAAATCAACCCCTTTCTTCATCAAGTGAAAGAAGGGTCTACACTTGCCGGATAAGTTAGAGATGAGTCTCATGATGTAGGCCAATCTACCCTATTTGCCTCTGAGCTCTTTAAGAATTTTTGGTGAAGGCATCTCTAGTATTGCTTTGACTTTGATTGGATCAAGCTCGATTCCTCCCTTACATACTACAAACCCAAGGAACTTTCCTAAAGATACTCCTACAAAAGATTTGAGAGGATTCATACGCAATTTGAACTTCTGCAATCGCTCGAAGACCTTGCGTAAATCATCAAGATGAGTGTCCTTCTTGCTCTTAATGGCAAGATCATCTACATAACATTTGACCGTCTTATGCTGAATATCTTGGAAGATTTTCATCATAGCTCTTTGATATGTGGCTCCTGCATTCTTGAGGCCGAAAGGCATGATTGTATAACAGTATACCCCGAATGGTGTCCTGAATGAGGTGTACTTTTCATCCTCTAAGGACATCTTGATTTGGTTGTGTCCCGAGAACCCGTCCATGAATGACATCCTCTCATATCCGAACATATTATCAATCATGATTTCAGAGATAGGCAAAGGAAAATCATCTTTTGGACATGCCTTATTTGGATCTCGGAAATCGATACACACCCTAATCTGCCCATTCTTCTTTGTAATGGGGACAATATTGGCCAAATAGTCAGGATGTTGCTCTTCTCGAATAAATTGAACATCAAGACGCTTTTGTACTTCTTTTACAATATTTTTCATGATCTCTAGTTTAGTACGCCATTGATCTTGTTTTACAAGTTTAATATCTTTCGAGATATTCAATTTGTGCACGGCAATTTCTGGGTCCAACGCGGGCATTTCTACATAAGTCCATGTAAAACAATCCACAAACTCACGCAAGAAATACACGAAATCCTCTAGTTCCTCTTCTTTAATATGAGCATTTACAAAGGTAGGACGAGTATTGTCTAGGTTCCCAGATTTACTTCTTGCACTTGGTCTTCAGTCGAAGGGTTGGGAGGAGGCTCTTCCACATTATTTTTGGAAGCTTCCAACTTCATAAATCCCTCTAGGGTATCATTTGGATATCTAAACCAAGGCCTGATCCCTTTCCAAGGATTCGGTTTTGAAGGTTTATTGATTTGTACATTTAGAACCAAATGATCCCAAGGACATGGGTTGCATGGATTTTGGATTTCATTTGGCTCCTAGTTATCAGTGGCCTGGGGTGCTATATCATTATCATCACTGGTCCCTTCTTGGCATTGGAAAATGTCCCAATCAGCTGGATCTTATAAATCTGTCTCCAAAGAATCATTAGAATTGTATTATTTGGTGAATGTCACTATTTTCGCCTTGAAGCTTTTTGCGACTCTAGGTATGTTCTGGTAGGGGGTGTACCCAATACCTGACCGAAATTCTTCTATCGGGTGATTCCATTCGAATTGTTCTTTTTGCCTCTTTGTCATACCGATGTAAGATACCAGTATCCCTTTAGTCATCCCTAATCTAATAGGCCTTTTAAGATTATAGCCCATATTTCTTATCATATTGTGGGATTGATGATTGTAGGGTTTGAAGTCCAGCTCGCCTTCACTGACAAAATTCCCGAGTGGAGATGAAGTAGAGGCATCTTCTGCCCGATGGACTATCCTACAGCCGTCCCAAGGTTTGTTGGCGAGTACCACAGAGGTTGACTCCTCAAATTTGAATATTGGATATGGGCCTGTTTATGGATGGAGAGGAGGCTCATATCTTACCATTGGCAGTGGATCTATGAACACACCACCTTTTTCTTCTGAGTCAAATTCAGATACAGAATCTTGTATCAGAGATACTACATATGTCGAGTGTGATCTTCTTCTCATGTTTCTCAAAGGGGAAAGAACACGATCTTCGACAATTCCCATAAAACTAGCGAATTCCTCAAAAATTTTGAAATCTTTCCCTATAGATAGTAGTCGAAAATCATGATGTAGGCTGTGTCGGCATAATGAGATCCACACTTGTCGAGGAGGAGATTCCTCACACTTGTAAGCCAATTCCAGCCGTTGATCTATATAATTGATAACAGACTCACCCGGCCCTTGACGCATGAGGACTAACTGCCGTAAGAAGACTGTTTCTGTTTCCCTTAATTGGCATTCCTCCAATATGCGTATCAGATCCAACGAACACCTTACAACGTCCTGTCGGGCTGGGCTGCAAGTTTCGCTTCCTAGCCTCCTAAATTCTGTCTCTTGCCGACTTCCCTGGTTGTGAGACGAATACATCAAAGCAGGATAAATTCGATGACGACTTCCCGTCTCGCTCATCATGAGTTTAATCATCCTTTGAGATGCCGAACTATACATCGTAGTTTCATAATGTCCAACTCCACTGTGACCTTAGGGTGATTGACTACTTGCACTGAGGACCCATTATAGGTCAGTCCAACGGACTCCTTGATCTGGTTGGTTGATTGGAGAAGCCACATTGACTGACTTAGAAGATTTAGAGGAAATGACCAAGGGTTTGCCCTTCTTTATGTCAGGTTTCACATTGATTGTGAAAGGTTCGAGTGTATCCGCAAACCACACCACCAGCTTCTTCTTTTGTTGCTGACCCAAGGCTTTGGCTAACTTGGCTGTACCTGTTTTCACCATAGGCTTCTTTACATTGGGTTTCCTTTGTTCATACATGGCTGCATCAGTGAAGTAAACCTCATTTCCTGTGAGAGGTTTCTCATCAGCGAACACACGATGTACCTTCCCACCATCATCAATATATTTGAAGCATTGATGAAGGGTAGATGGTACAATGGAGTAGTCGTGCAACCATCTCCTTCCGAGCAAGATGTTATAGCAAACTCGGGTTTTGACAATGTGCAAGGTAGCTTCAGAAGTCAAACTCCCAAGATAGAATTTGATCCGAATCTTCCCAATGGGGTTTTGAGTTTCGCCATCATATCCTTAAATCACAGTATTGGTGCTGGTGAGCTTGTTCGGTTAAACCCCCAATTCTTGCAATGCTGTGACGGTAATAAGATTAAGAACTGACTCTTGATCCACTTGCACCCTGGGAATTGGGGCTTCTTCGATGTATGTTATGAATATAAAGGCCTTGTATGATTGGCGTTCCCTAGCAACATATCTTCTTTAGAGAATGAGATAGTAGCTTTAGAAGCATTATGGATGGAGTAGCACTCCTCACATTGCTTCGGAGGTCTTTTGGATATAGCTACTTGATTTTTCTTCTCTATTCGATGCACTTAGGCCACATGTACTTGATTATTAGGATCCAATGCTTGCAATTCTTTGATGAAACCTTCTCGAGTTTCTTTTGACAGCTGCAAATGATCGAGAATGTGTAATCGTGTAGGTATGTGCCTCAGATGTTCGAGAAGGTCATACTTAAATGGCTCTATTGGCCTTTCATTAACATCGGTATTTACACTCAACATTTACATTTTGCCCTGTGGGAGCTACAAGTGAAGGAGAAGCAAGAGGAAGAGTAGAAGGAGTCAGTGCGGAAGGTTTATCATAGTTGACTTTATAATTTCTTCTGGACCTGAGGCCGTACCCAATGCTTCTTTGGGTAGCCAGAACTTCTTCTTGCTGGGAGAAGAGATTTGTCATTCATTCAGCCACGTCTTCCACATCAACAGATGCAGAGGATGTATCGACTTCTTCTTTCATACCAGTGGCCATATGGCAAGACATCACTTCAAATTCACTCTTAGAGTCTGTCGGTTCATTATCCAATGTGATAGTCTCGTGTGTTCTTGTGATGAATGAATCCGATGAACTGATTGGTACAATGTCAAGAGATTCTTCAAACTCTGCACAATGATCTCCATCAGATCTTGAAGGCACGTCGCTGATCATGATAATTGGGACATCCTGCGGTAGGGTGTTCATGTGATCACCCTTGGTTGCTAAGGCGGGGATCGCCAGGCTAGAGGTGCCCTTTGTTGTAGGTGCATTTGTAGGTGCTTGAAAACGGGATTCATGATCATCTACCATTGGTAGAGGATCTGGATGAATTTCTAGAGGTACTGGGAATGAAAAAGGGCTCACCAGCCAGTCACCAGGTTCAGGGAGTCTTGGATTGTAGATTTGAACTTCTATTTCTGGAATGTTCTTTTGATAGAAGAAGGGATCAGTGATGAAGTCATTTTCATTCCATACCTTATCTGAAAGGTAATCTTCTTCATCGCTGACTCTGGATCATTGTCCTGGCGGTCATCATCCATGGGTGGCAACATTGTAAGGGGACCCATTCACTGTTTGAGTCCTTAAAATGTGAAGGTAAAGAGCGCTTCAATTTGGAGATTCGGTTACAATTTGAAATCTGCAACTCACTTTCCTCTTCAGTGAGAGGGAGAAGGAAATTTGCCAGGGTAATGGGTATCCTCATTAGCCCAGAAGATTCTGTTGGTGCCTTTTTCCTTGGTGTAGGCTCAGTTTCCTCCTTTGCTTCTTTATATGCTGTGCCTTAACTGTTTGACGGGAGTTGCGAAGTGATCTTTTCATTTTCTTCCTCTTTTCGTAAGTAGACCTTGATCCCACTATTTTCCAGCCATCATCACTTATAAGATCAAGATGCACCCGTATCACTTCTCTAGATGCCGTGCTGACCGAGACGAGTTCATCACTATATTCAACCTTATTAAAAAGTCGAAACTCCACCATTTTTTATATGATAGGCCCAATGTTTGTAGGTTCAAATGATTTGAATGCCACCATATTGACCGATGCAGTATCACATTGCTGATCGAGCTATATGACTCCTTTAGCCAACATATCTTGTATTTTCTCCTTCAAGATGAAACATTTTTTCAAAGGATGAGAAATCATTCAGTGATCAGGGTAGTAATTTGGATCATTTGTTCTTCCTTCCTGACTGGGTCTAATTTGGATCATTTGGTCTTTTGGAAGAAGGGAGTTCTAACATTCCATGCTCCAATAGAGTTTTAAAAATATATTCAATATTCTATTCAAAGGAGTACTTGGCATTTTTCCTCCTTTCATAGTCCTCCTTTCTAGCGGCTTCATCTTTAGGATCTTGCGCCTTCCTAGGAGCCTTCGAAGTTTGGATATTAAAGACTTCTTCCTTTTTCTTTCCCTTGGGTGTGGAAGGCGTGGAAGCATGAATTCTTTAGGATTTGTGTTTTTGATCAAGTTCTTTACGGCAGTCTTTTGCATCGATGGCTGATATTAGTAGTTTAGACATAGATTTAGTCTTAACATTGATTACCATTTTGCTTAATCTTGGGCTTGAGATTAGCCTTGCATATATCTACTACTGATTTCTGAGAGACGGATTTCTTGCATTTGTAAGCCAGTGCTCTCCACCTATTTATGAAGCCCTGAATAGGCTCATTTTCTCCTTGTTTGGATTGAATGAGTGAGTTTAGGCTGACCGGCTAGTTTTCTTCTTGGAAATGCAGTAAGAACTTTTCCTCAAGAACGGCACATGAGGTGAGGGAATTCTCGGGTAATTGTTTGTACCAATAAAAAACAGTTCCTCTTAGAGTGCCTACGAATGATCTAATTTTCAAGGCATCTATATCTGGCATGCCCCCAAGCTGGGACTTGAAGTGGACTACATGCTGATAAGCAGAGATTTTGCCCATATAAGACTGGAAGGTTGGGGGTTTATACTTAGGAGGTAGGGGACTAAATTCATTTCGGGTGGATATTTTTGCATGATCCTTTTCTTCCTAAGTCTCCCTTCATCTCTGGTCTTAGTCAGATGTCTGTCACGTCCTTGAAAGTTACGCTATCTGAGAGTTGACCACTCCACTTGGACAGCCTTTGTGAGAGCTGTTGCATTTGTGCCGCTATCTGATCGATTTTTGCTCCAGATGCTTGCAGATCCTTTTTATTTGAATAAGATGGGGTTGCTGGTGGATGATCACTTGGACTAGTTACCCGATTCATGAGAAATTACAGCTGAGTATCGATTTGGTTAATCCTGTCCTTCTGCTATTTAACCAAATCCTGTATATTTTCATCCAGATTTTCACCTTCAACTTGTTCTTCAGTATTCACTAGAGCACTAGTTTCTCCAGCCATAAAGACAAGGTACTTACCTGGTACAGTGAGAGGTGAGAAGGTACCCTTGGGATCTCGAGTGGTTAACGGAACATCATCTTCAATGAGCCAGAGTACTGGGGAATCTATGCCCCCTAAGTTCTCATTGATCAGAGGTGTTTATTCATCCGTAACAGGAGTTTCATGACCTTCGGAAGTATTATCTGACTCTTCACCTTCAACAGGTTTGAACTACGAACAAAGATTCTAGTAGAATGCCTGCCGCGTCTAGTCCTAGTCGTATAAGCCACAGCAACATCAGGGTCGTCCTCTTTCATTACCCATTACGGAGTAATTCTTCTTTGGCCATAACTTCTCTTTTTGTCGTTCCTCTGTACTATCATGGGGATGGAACGATCGATAATGGGGTTCGACCCTTCTGGATGATGAACCAGCAGTGCAAGGATATTTACCTCATCTTTCTCCTTCTTCTTCAAAAGGTCTTTAAATTGTGCAAGTTCTGCAACATTATTGATAGGGAAATGTTGTTGTTTCTTCTTAGGGCGCTTGGTATGCACCTTTGGAGGGCAAAGTGTAGGTCCTACTATGACCGAGGCGGGACGTCGCCTTTCATACCTCTTCCCCTCTTTTTGAGTAAGAGGATAGACGGTATTTTCTTTAAGTGATGCAAAGGCTGAACCCTGGCAAGCTATCTTCTTGGATTTTTGCCATCTACGAGACCACGTTGTGCAGCCTGGGATCATCTCTCTTTACTGCAGTTCTTCTTCCCAAGTACTTGGCATAAGTCTTTACTTCTGTAAACTTTGGCTTTGCCATTTGCTGGGGTTTTCTCCATGTCTTGCACCTTCTGGGCTCCTTTCGTTTCTTTAGTGATGTGAAGGCGAGCCGGAGTAGGCTTTTCTAAATTCTGATGTTCTTTTAGATGAACACCAAAAGGATTCTGGGCGTATTTTGACACCCATGGCTTGCATGGCATGGCCTTTTTAGAGGGCTTCGCTAATACAAGAGAGGCTTTGACGGTAGGAGTAGCCGGAGTCATCCGTTGGAAGACAGATACTCGAACTGGAAGCTCATTTTCAACATAGGCTCTGCCCCTGGAAGTCTTACTTTCTTGGATGGAAACATTAAACAAGAGTTCCTTGGTCTCATCGAAAGTGACGACATGAGAGTTCTTGATTGATCTGCAACATAAGCAAAAAAGAGACCAATAATGAATGAATGATGGGAGAGCGTATTTACTTACTCAATCCTATATCAATCTATTTCATCTTCTATTTCTATGTTTTCATACATGAGCTATCGAAAAACGAGCAGCACTTCAGTACAATAAACATAGCCCCCAAAAAGGGTGAGAAAATGATATGCGATCCAATCATATTCATGGTGACATATTTGGCTTTTGACCCACATACACCAATGAACTGATTAATTAGGATCTCGCCAAGTTTCATAGGCCATAAGCAAGGCAGTAAATGCTCGCTACCGACCGAATGAAACTGACTTTAGATTTGAGCATTATGGAAGAGTCTTATTGGCCATATTACTTGTGACATGTTTAATTCACGTCGCCATTTTTCAACTCTCCACTTGGTACTATTTAAGAGAGTCTTGGGTTCTTTATAATGAGTGCTCAATCAGCATAAAGGTTTAGAACTTTATGATAGGATATCCAAGAGAAGAAAAATATGTAAGAAGTCCAGCAACCACTTCTTCTGTGGACTGGCCGGCGAAGGCTGCTGGTGTTGGCCAATGGAGGTTGTTTGCGTTGGCCGCTGAGAGTCAAGCTCTCCAAGCTAACCGCATTAGCTTTGCAACTCATGGCCATATGGCACTAGATGTCTTAAGCGTGTAATCCACAAGCCGCGAGACTTAGTCAATCGCTATGGCCTCTCATGGGATGTGATCACTTTATAGACATTGGCCGGTCAAAACGAGTTGCCTATTATAACAGCCGCTAAACGCGCAGCAAGGCGTAGACAGGCGGTTGACTCCATAGTTTATGGCCGCTATGTCCTGTCTGCATTGGCCACTGGGTGCTGTGCATCTTCTCCATTTCGTCTCTGTCCGCTTTTCCTCTAATCTGTTCTTCTCTTCCCCATCTTTTTTTTTAGAACAGCAGCAACTGAGGAACTCTTTGTTTGTTTTCTCTGTTTTTGCTTAGAACAACAACTCTTTTCAAGCTCTTCTCAAATATTTTGATCAACAAAGCATTACTAATGTAATGTGATTCCCACAGAGGGCGCCAATCTTCTGTTTCACCCAAATAAAGGGGGGGAGTAAAATGAAGGCTCTAGTGTTGAAACCACTTTTATTCCATCCTTTGAACGTGATTGTCAGCCCCAAGTGCAAGGCCACAATGTAGTAATAACTTGGTGAAGTCC
This sequence comes from Umbellularia californica, assembly GCA_028538565.1. Classification (NCBI taxonomy): domain Eukaryota; kingdom Viridiplantae; phylum Streptophyta; class Magnoliopsida; order Laurales; family Lauraceae; genus Umbellularia; species Umbellularia californica. Next base: position 69,886,732 of record JAPQWN010000002.1, on the reverse strand, counting down.
AAGGTTGATCCACAGAGAATAATTAATAGCGCAAAACCTGTCATATTGAAAAAACTAGTTCTAACCTAAAAGGAACTATACAAATCAAATGTCCTACTTTAATTAAAAATTAGGGGCATTTGGTCGGACTTCCTGCAAAGTATAACTTTGTTGCAAATAGTTCACAAAAAAATCATGCTGCCAAAGGTTCTCTAACACATTCTCATACTTGATATGTCTAACTTACCCTTTCTTTAAATCAAATCCCATGATTGATAGGATATCCCATTTATAATGGTCAACTACCATTTAATTGGCCACAGTCAATGGAATCTCATTAAATAAATTCTAAAAACACACAAATAAGTTTCAAAATAATGCAAATAAATTTCAAAAAACACAATAATTTCAAAAAACGCAATAAATTTTTAAAAAAGTAATAAATTTTAAAAGAATGTAGATAAATTTAAAAAGACACAAATAAATTTCAAAAGAACCAAATAAATTTCAAAAAATATAAATAAATTTCAAAAGATCCAAATAAATTTCAAAAAAATGTAAATAAATTTCAAAAGACTCAACTAAATTTTAAAAGATGTAAATAAAATTAAAAAATGTAAATAAATTAAAAAAAAATGAAAATACATTTGCCAAAACTAAGATAACCCAATTTTACAAATTAGCGAAAAATCTGGCAAAAACTCAAGCATTTTTGTCAAAAACTAAGTTAAATTTAATTCAAAAAATACAAGCAAATTTAAAAGACACAAATAAAATTCAAAAACACAAATAGATCTAAGAAAATACAAATAAATTTGCCAAAAACACAGAAATATTCGTTCAAAAAATTAGTTAAAAAATTTAAAATGGAGATAAATTTGTCAGAAACTCACCTATATTTTTCAAAAACTCAAATAAATTTGCCAAAAACTCAGATAGATTTGTTTAGAACTCAGATAAATTTGTTCCAGAACTCAAATAAATAGCAAAAAACTCAGATAATTTGTCCAGAACTCAGATAAATTTGTTTCAGAACTCAGATAAATTTGAGCAAAACTCAAATAAATTTGACAAAAAATAAAAAAACTAAGATAAATTTGACAGAGCCAGCAAACCACAGAGATGAATCAGAGCAGAGAACCCAAGCCTTGTGATTCTCTAAAACCCTATGCTTTCCCAATGGATAATAAACTCGATGAGTTTTACTGGCCGTGGTTTAAGCTCGTGCTAGGGTTTTTCCTCCTCCCTCCTCGTCTTCTACACGGCCCTTTCCTCCTAATTCCACCTTAAATGCCTAAAATGCCCCAAACCCGTTACGAACCGCGACGTCCGGATCGGAATGGGGACCGTCTCGATCGAGCTGACGAACATCTCCCACATCATCTACGGGATTCACGGATTCGCCGCCACGTGGAAGAATCGCTCGCACTACAGCTAGGCATGTCAAAAGTTCCAACCACGGCCCGCCCGTGCCACCGATCCGGCCCACCAGGGAAAAACCCTGGCACGGCCCTCCATGGGCCGGGCGTGCCTCCTTCATATTTTTTCCTTTTTTTCTTATCAATATTAAAAATAAAAATTAGAACACAAGCACGAAGAATGAAAAAGATATTTAAGTGGTTCGGTCAAACTCGACCTACTCCACTAAGAAGAGAGAACCATTTGGATCTTAACTTCTTGCAGGTTTCTAAATAGGATTACCTTCAAAACCTTACAATCTTTTTCAGAAAATAAAAATAAAAAGGAAAATAAAAAACTTATATATTTACAAATTACAATGAAGGAAAAAGTAAAAAATCAAATGCGTAGTCCACTAATGTATTCTGCTGGATCATAATCTTCCATTGATGTCAATTCTTGCTTCCTCTTATCTGCCAAATACCAGTCTCATAGGCAAACACAACACTCTACCGTTTCTTCAGTTAGATTTGTTCTTCTGTCATCCACCACACATCTACCTGCACTAAAAGCATGTTCTGATGCTACATAAGACATTAGAATAGTCAATAGATCATGAGCCATGGCGGCCAACACTGGATAAACGCTTTCTTGTTGCTTCCATTAGGCTAAAAGGTCAAAACTAGATGCATCCTGCACCCGTATTACACCGACGAAAAGATACGATGATAACTCCGTCACAGTGTTATTTGAGCTTGAGTTGGATGCCATGCCCATGGATAGGGAAGAATACCACACGTCCCACTCACTGACACTTGTTTGCTGGACTTCTGAATGGACCATACTAAGCCCAGTTATACCAATTTGCTCACAATAAAATTGAAAAAGTGCTTGTAAATCTGCCCTTATATTTGGAAAAATATTTAAGTCTATATGATTCATATTTTTATTTATTCCATCAATAAAAAATTGTACTCCAATTAATTTTAACCTAGGATCAAATACAGCAGCTAAACAAAATGTCATTGGAGCCTCTTTCCAATATTTATTAAATTTTTCTTTCATATTTCTAATAGATGTGGGATAATATATCTCGGAAAAAATAATGTTGAAGTATAAAAAGCTTATAATAAATCTCTTATATGGGCATAAAACTCCCAATATTCATCACTAATCATCAAATCTTTTGCATGAAAAGCACAAAATTCATTCAAAACAGTTTTCCAGTCAAGTGTCTTGTTTAACAAATCATACATAGAATTCCATCTATGTTCTACCTCTTTAGGCATTTTAATAGCTGATATGCCTTGCTTCGCACATATTTGGGCATACAATTGTCTTCTCTGTGCAGAGAAGAAAATAAATCTAGCAATGTCTTTAACTGCATCTGTGTAACTTACAATATGCTTTAAACCAACCTTTGCAATGAGATTTAAGATGTGGCATACACATCTATTTTGAAAGATAGAGTTATCTATCAAAGTTGCAAGTGGCATCTGCATTCTCATTAATTCAATAGCCACTATATTATTACCGCATTATCTAAAGTTATAGATAAAACTTTTTCCTTAATATTATATTCATCTAATTTTTCCAAAATGAATGTACTTATTCTAATGCCATTGTGTGGCCATTTAAGACACTAAAACTAATTATATGTTTATTAATAATCCATTTTGCATCTATGTTATGTGCAGTAATACAAAGAAAACTATCACCCCCCTTTAGAAGTCCACATATCTGTGGTTATGGCTATTCTATTAAGAATTTCTGCAAGGTAATTTTTTATATTTGTTTTCTCTTCCTGCCAGGATCTAATAGCATCATTTCTGGCTGTATTTCTTAAAATACTGTGAAATTGTGGTTGACAATATTTCTGGACCCATTCTTCAAAAAACTTATTTTCAACAAAAGAAAATGGTAATTTGGATAACACAATCATTTTAACAAGATTTTGTCTAGCACTTTTTGCATTAAAAGAAAAAAGATCCAAATTGCTACTACTACTACCACCATCAATAGTAGAAATTTGGGTCTGTGAACCAGGCCTCCCTATCCCTGCATCCGCTGGCTTATGTAAGGCTAAATATTTTTGCCTATGTCTTATCAAATGGCCAGTACCCGATTTTGACTCGGCACCATAAATCTTACCACAAAATTTGCATTTTGCCTTTTCAACTTTCTTTCCATTTTCAATAACATCAAACTTTGTAAATATATCCCAAACTACTGAAGTTCTATTCCTCTTGGTTGGTTTATGGGAACTCTGAGGAAAGGGGGGTGGTAAATCACCTACTTCATCTTGTAATTCAATAAAATCTTCTTCTACCCTAAATTAACAGAAGAAGATTTATGGGAAATCTTCTAGCCATATTTCAAAAAATAAAATTTATAAATAACAACAGTAATAGGCTAATAGTCTTCTTTTGTGATAATTAATATAAGAAATGGGAGAAAATGAGAGTCAACATAATATAACAAAATATAAACTTATATATATATATATATGGAATCTCAAATTTAAATAATATAAATACCTCTAAATCTTTGAAGGCCCCTTTAATCTTGTCTCTTGATGACTTGATCTTTGGCCCTCCAAGAACTTCTTAGAGAGAGTGAAAGAGTTGAATGCTTTGAGAAAGAGTTAAAGAATATATAAAGAGTGAGAGAGTTGTGTAAATTGGTGAGGAATGAGAATGGGAGGGTTAGGGTATTTATAGACTTTGTAAAATGGACAATGACACAAAATACCCCTTATATGAGCGTTTTATAGTTGTTGGGGGAGTAAAATGGATATTTTTTCAAAAATAAGGGCATTTGCCCGTTAGGCGGGCCCGGCAGGTTGGCGGGCCGATCTTGGCGGGCCGTAGGCTCCAGCCCACGTTCCAGGCATGCCTGGTGGGCCCGGCCAAATGGGCCAACGGGCCCAGGCAGCTTGGCCTAGCACAGCCCATGTCACAGGCCGTGGCCCGACTGGTTCTTTCCGGCTTGGCCCATTTGACATGCCTAACTACAGCAAGCTCTAGTAGAGACCCGACCAGACACGAGGGTTCATGTGGTGGTGCAGATATTGTAGTTATGGTGGGCCTCATCACGTGGTGAAATTTACGTATAGTTTGATTTCACCGAATGTAACATGCAATATATAAGTAAACGATAGATATAAAAGCAGCCAGTAATTCCTATGTCTACATCTTTATACAAGACAAGGTTGGACCATGCAGCACTCAGAAATCCATCTGCCAGTTCTTTAAAAAGATGTAGTGAGTGTGAATCGGGAGAAGAAGAGAAGGGCTCTGGCTAGGTTTTGTTCATGTCCGGATTGAAGAAGAAGAAGAGGGAGAATAGAAGATTTAAAATTTAAAATTTTAAAATTTTATACCTAATCAGTTGAAAGAGCAAATCAGTCATGAAAATGTATGAGGTGGCGTATCTAGGGACCTCTCGCTGAAATATATCTAAGCTGCATGGACTACAGGCCTTAGAGGAAAAGTTGATGGACTGGAAGCCTTATAAGACCTCTATGTAGGACCTTTCGCTAATTTTCTCTAAAAATTAATTACAAGTCTAAAAGATTAATTACAACCAAAGAAAAAGAAAAATCATAATCTAGAAACCTAATCTAACTATTGCATTCATAATAAGATTTGTCAGTCCAACCAATTGCAATAATTATTAAGATGCATAAAAATAATAAATAAAATAGAATAAAATCAGAGAACAAAAAAAAAAGGATTTTAATTCTAAAACTTTGCAACGGTTACTTTGCTAAATGCCATCAAGAAAAATCAAGCTATGCACAAAGATTCGATGTTGACCCATTGGGGAAGACCAAGACCCCATAAACTTGATTTATTAATGAAAGCCCATTACAAGAAAATAACCATTACAAAATTACTTGAATCAAAATAAAGTGCATCCAACCTTACCCTAGACACATGAAACACTAAACGGAGGAGAATGACTCACGGTCTTGAACGATGATCCAACCGGCTCTCATTTTGTGATCTGAAATCCAAGTAAGGGAAGATGATGAAAGGCTAGTCCAATGGTGAAGCGACGGTAGCAACAGGGATGGCGTGACGGTGGCATAGAAATCCAAGTGATGGTGTGCCTTAGGGAAGGCCTTGTATGAAATTGTGATGGAAGGAGGTGAGATGGAGAAAAATTAACGGAAAAGGGGGGATTTCTTTGTTGCCGGTCATCCTAAGGAATAGGGGGAGATATGGGATTACACGTCCAAACCTTTTGTGGCTCTTTTTATGTATTTTTGATGACTTGGCTTTTAAGGTTTTGATTTTGGTAAGGATTAGTAGTGTGGGGCCCAAGTTGGATTAGGATTAGGAGGGTTTTGAGAGAGTTTCTAGGTGTTGGCCCACAATCCTAGTGAAAATAGGATTCTTCTTATCTCATGCAACTTCTTCTCTTGGGCCTACTTTGGCTAAGAATCAGTTCAAATTTGAAATCTTAGATTAATCTTGGAACCATATGAGCAGCCACCGTTTTTGGATGGGTGATAGCATGGGATGGAGGTGCTTCAACATGTGATGCATTCTTTGGAAGAATTTGGGTTGCAAACATTCAAATCTTGAAGCTCATCTTTTAGGAGTAAGTTTCTCTCATCAAATCTCTTTTGTGTGCCCTTCCTTAAAAAGTTGAAACTCCTTTGCTAGCTTCTAATTCCTCTACTTGGCCCCACTTCTCTTCCAAATAAATTTCAAATCTAAAAATCAGATTTGATGTACAATTTTTGAATGCATGTGGACCCCACTTGGGGTGTGTGAATCTTGAAACAATTGTATGCATGGACGTCCTCTCCTTGGCTTAAAGAATTCAAATTTGTATTTCAAATTGGAACACATGATGGCCCCCACTTGAGTGTGCAATGCTTGAATTCCCATGTCTTGGACGTCCTCCACCTTGGAGGGATTTTTGCAATTTTTTTCTTCTTTGTTCGGCTTCATTTGAATCTTCAAACAAGGGTAGTGTGGACCCCATGTGGAGCTTCGATACCTTGGTTTTCCTTCTTTAATTTATTTCTTCCACGGGCCCAAAGAAATTGATTTTCCCTAGAAAAATGCAAATAATATAATCAATGATCAAAGAATTATCTATTTATATAGGAAAAGAACATTAAAAGATGCGGGCCGCAATTCACACTAAATAGATGTATAAGGTTTCACTATTTTATCAAGTTTTCTTTAATTAAATCAATGGTGCAATGAAAATTCATCATTTCATGTGTGAATCAAAAGTTATGAGAAACGTGTGACTTTCAATGCCAAGAAATAAAGAAATTCATGATTTTACGTGAAAATGCGATTTTTCAATGAATTTTGACTCAAATTCAGACTTTGATGCCCAAAAACATAGAATCATGATGTTTTACTAAAATGTTGCATGATTTGATGATTAAGTCCTTAATTACTCTAAAATGATGATGAAATTATGCATTTTTAAGGACTTATCCGAGCGTTATAGAAAGATGTGAGGATGACTCGCGCGTGTTTGCTCGCGTAGGAGGAGTTGTCCCCACTTTTATTTACGTGGGTTCTTTGTGGCTTTACCTTCTGAGTGCAGGTTGTTTACAATTTTTCATACAACCCCCTCGTCAGGCTTAGGAGATCAAAACAAAAGAGATATACATTGAAGGGAGAGAAGAGGAGTCTGTTGTTTTCAAGAGTTCGCTGGAGACGGAATTAGAGAAGTCTGCAATTTGGCTTCTTCGGGCAGTATTTGTAGTTCACCACCACTATTAAGAAAGAAGGATTAATCAGAGAAGTTTGCCGCAAAACAGCATAGACAATCTCTGTCCTTCCTCCATGGTGAGAAGAACAAAAGCTGCCTTTCGGAAGTTGTCACCCAGGTCCAAAGAGAAGCATCCACTACTGCCCGATTCTCACCTTTTTTATGAAGGATGAGAGAGTTTTGAAAATGATAGAGTGTCTGGGTGTTCTTGCGCTTGAGCGGGGGGCGGCCTATTTCACACTCTCCCAAGTCTCCCTTTTATATCCTTTGAGGAACCATAACTTCTGGAGATCATGGAGGAGTGGAGCTGGTTTCAAAACTATCTTTAGTAGGAGACATTGCAGTTTCAACGGCCATGAGAAGGAGAAATCGGCTAGTTCCTGGGAGATCATGGGCGTCCCGCAGCCGAAAATAAAGAAGTGCGACGGCCAGTGTTCATGACGTCCAACTGTCACTTCTTGACTGGAGACCAACGGCTGCTTCATTGCTTTGAGCGGCCAATGTGTATGATGTTCAACGGCCACTTCCTGACTGGAGACCAGCGGCTACTTCATTTGCTTCGAGTAGCCAGTGTGTTCAAGGGTTGCAACGGCTAATGGGCCTTGTAGTTAGTAGCCGTTGAGGAGCTCTCTTGCTGTGGCCGGTCAAAATTTAATGTCATCATTTCCCTATGGAGAAATGAGTAATTTGCCTTGGGTGGGGAAGGTTACATATGGGCAGATGGATTTTTTTTTTTTTTTTGTATGTCCCAAGGCCCCTTTATGGGCTTTTTTGGGATTTGGTGGGGGCTCAAAGTCAACGAGAAGTGAGTTTTATGGGAGAAAGGCTCAAAGTCCTAAGGGCCCTTATGGGCTTTTTCCTAATCATGTAGGAGCTTTAGCCCCCACCAGCTTATACATGGGTCCGCCCATGCTTGCATAGCAGCTACCCATTGAGGTCGTGCCAAAGCCTCATTAACATTTCTTGGCTCGTAGATTTTAAAGGAGTCAAGGTTAGCCAACATCAAGGTTGGGTTGGAATTAGGCCTAGTCATTAGTAGGTGTTGGTTTGTTTGAGTGAAAAAGGATGACTCAACAGGTTCTTCGGTTATAGTGGCTGCCAAGGCATATTTGGGATTTGGTTTCCTACTACCAACTTGAGCACGTGTAACCATAGTGTGGCCAGATGAGGAAACTTTCGTAGGTGTTGGTGCAGGCACATTTTCAACTTGTGAGGTAGCATTAGACAAACCAGTTTTGAATTGAGGTTCAGATGAGACATGTGGAAATGAAATTATGTCAATTGGGACCAAGTGTGGGACTTACTGGTCTTGAAAATTCCATTTGTTTGAATGGGTTCTCCTCTAATGATATTGGCTAATTTGATGAATCCATGTCCAGATGTGAATCTGCTTGTATCGGACTTATGACATTCTGACCTGTGATGTCATGTGTCTGCATCTTTAAGGAGTCATCTTCTTGTGATGATGAGGAACCCACCACCCCCATCTATTTGAATAGTAGTAGATGATTCGGGCTGAATTATTTTGTAAGAAGAACCTTCATGTGCTATTGGAATGCTCAAAACTCTATTAGAACTTTGGGTGGGCCTTTGTGTTATATGCGATGCATCACCATTAGTGGGTTTTGCACTGGGAAAAACCCATTGAGAGAATTCTGGAAATGTTGTGATGGTACTAGGTTCCTGTGCATGGACCAACAAATTTTGAGTGTTTTTATATGGAAAAACAGTTTCATAAAACATTACATGTCGTGAAATAAACACCCCTCTACTATGAGGGTGATAGCAACGAAACCCTTTTTGCATAGGACTATATCCAATAAATACGCACGGATATGACTTTGGTTCAAATTTACTTGAAGCACGATCGCGAAGGTAGGGAAAGCACCGACATCCGAACTCTGTCAAACTTGAATAATCAAGATGTGATCCATAAAACTTAAAAATTGTTGTCTCCATCTTAAGCACAGAGGAAGGCAGCCTATTAATAAAAAAATATTGCTCTCATGAAGGCTTCAACTAAAAACTTCTTTGGTACATTGGCATTCAAAAGAAGAGTTAGTCCGGTTTTGACTATATGCCGGTGTTTTTTTTCTGCAACACTATTTTCCTTGAGAGTCCTGGGACATGAAATCTGTCTTTGAATCCCACAATTTTCAAGTTACAGAAGAAACTTTTGTGACCGAAATTCACCCCCTCCACTCCATCACATTGAAAGATCTTTATCTTTGCAGAGAATTGATTTTCTACCAACTTTTGAAATTTAACAAATTGTTCAAAGAAATCTGATTTATTTTTTAGGGGGGGGGGGGGGGGGTAAAACCATGTGAATCTTGTGCGGTCATCAATAGAAATAGCATAATAACGAAATCCTTGAGGAGAAGAGATTGGTGCGGGCCCCCAAATATCACAATGAATTTTTAGAAGAGGTGAATTGGTAATTTTATTACTCAATGAAAAGGGAAGCTTCCAGCTTTTTCCTAACTGACAATTGATGCAAATAGTAGAGATTTTATTCCAACTACTAATATCTATAATACATTGAGTATTTAAAACCTATCTTTGGTGCCAAATAACCTCTGTAGTTTTTCCAAATCTGAGTGCCATGAGGGCTACTGATGCTTCTCCATCTAAGGCATATAGGTTGCCCTTGATACTGACCGTTGTCATTGTATTGTCCGTTGCTCGATACTTTATAAAAAAAACCACAATAAGAAAACTCAAATATGTAGGAATTATCTTTAGCAAGTTGTGATACTATAGGGCCCGTTTCTTTACTAGAATTCCTAGAATTCATGTCTGGTGGTTGCCCGAGAATTCCAGAAGCCAGAATTTGATAATGATATTGAATTCTGTCATTTATGAATTCCCTGTTTCATTCGTGCCTGAATTCCTGCCTGAAGATTTCATGCATTCTAAGTTCTTGATTGGGTGAACATGGATTTACTTGGATAATTGTTGCATATGAAGCACATCATTAAAAATTATAATATGGGACCCAAGACCTCTTACAAAAGTAACAAAACAAATAATCTCGTCATCCCCCACACTCTCTTCTCCAAACGCCCCTCTCTCTCCTTCTCTAAACACTAGGGCTTTTCTCACATGGACTCACATAAAAGCTTACATATCAACAACACCTGTTACCAAACAAATAATCTCACCATTCCCTCCCCCTCCATCCAGATTGTGCTCTGTCTCTCTCTTTCTCTAAACCCTTGGGTTTTTTTTCCAAATTAAAATCATAGCCCTTCGTCTCTCTCTCCAAATTAAGAAACTTACCCCAAGAGAAACTCCAAAAGAAATGGTTCTCTGCTGGTAATCTCTTTCGTCTTGCTCTTCACATCCCATCCCAAAAAGAAGATAACGAGGAAGAAAAACTGGGGAAGAAAAGAGAGGAAGAGAAGTTCGAGAAGAGAGGAAGAAGTAAAATTTTCCAATTGGCTGGCCAAAAAGACATAATCAGCAATGATCCTTGATGCTGCCGAAGTATCTATGAGGCTTCCCAAAATTTTTGAATCCTGAAATCCTTTTAGGAGGACTGGCATTTGGAAATGCTAGAATTCTGAAATCCCTAGAGTTCTAATAAAAGAACAATGAATTCCTAACAAAAATTTCAGAATTCCCAGACAGCCGGAATTCCTGTCAAGAATTCTTGCAAAGAAACGGGCCCTAAGATCAGGTTTTTCTTCATTCCAGGCACAACAAGAACGTCCTTTAAATGCATTGTACCAAAACCTAAATTAAACCTTTAAATGCATTGTGCCAAGACCAGAATTGAAGGAAGAGTTTCTAATATGTGAAATGGGTAATTTTGAACCATCACCAACAATGACTCGATCATCTCTGTTATAAGCCATCGCAAGAGATAAATTACCTAGATCATTAGTGATGTGCACATTGGCCCCTTTATCAACATACAAATTTGGATCTTGACCTTTTGAAGTTGACAACGTAATCAGAGCCTGAGATAGATCTTCAGGAGCATGGTAAAAGTAATCCCACTTATAGAAACATTTCATTTCTGTGTGGTTCCTTCTACCACAAATCTGACATGTATCTAGGGTACAATGCCTTGGTGCCCTGTACTATTGTTCTGAAAACGCTGATTAAAATTAGGGGGATTGAAGACTACATTACCTGACTGAAAATGTTGTTGCCCATGTGAATGAGAGTTGTATTGCTGCCCATTATTAGTAGCTTTTTGTGTTGGGCAGGAATCTTGATTCTATCCCACTGCTGTGAACCGACATCCACGAGAATTGTACTATCCATTGCCGCCTCTACCTTGGCCTCGAGAGTTGTTCTGTTGCTGCCTCATCCTTGCTGCCTTTGAGAGACGAAGGCCATTGTTTGATCAACAGCCTTGTTTTCAAGCTCAAAGCTTTGGAGATGAATCTCATAGTTTTGCACAGCAATAACAAATTGTGTATATATAGGAAAAGGAGGTTTAACAAGCATGGATGTTACCAGTGTGCTATATTTCTTCTCAAGACCATGTGACATATAGATCACCTTGTCTTCATTAGCAACGATCTTTTGTATTAGCAACGGTCTCTTGTATTGCAGCAAGCCCATTGAATATTGTTTTGAAGGCTTTTAATAAGTACTCGAATAGAGACTGGTCTCCAAGTTTAAGGTCTTGCATTCATTGCTTGAGTTGGACTTCTTGTTCCTTTGTAACATGGAGGAAGTCTTCCTCAAGGCGAAGCCAAACTTCCTTGGCCGTGGTGTAACCAACTACAAGATACAGGACCTCCTTACACAGAGTTCATATAATCCAACTTTTTAATAGAAGATCTTTCTCTTTTAGAGTTTCAATGTTAGGATCTGCCTCGCCTTTGTCATCATTTTTGTTTTTAGCCGGCAGCTCATTAACCAGCAAATCCTTCACTTTTAAACTTTTTATTAAGGGAAGGATTTGCATTCTCCAAACCAAATAATTTGTCACATTCAATTTCACAAAAATAATAGTAATGAGATGATGAAGAGAAGTAGCTGAAAGAAAGAGAGAGTTTGACGTTAAAGATAATCCTGCCATTAAAAATCGCTAAAGTGTAGACAATGAGAAATTCTACAGGCTTGCTATGATGAAGATTGGCTAGGGATATATAATACCACAATGAAGGACTGTATCTAGAGCTAGTGTGGCTCTGATACTGTAAGGTCCCTGACCTTAATAGGTTGTTTAATTTCTTAATATTGGCAATTAGCATAATTAATTGTGATTCTAGCTAATTAGGCGGGTTTAGTGGCTAAGCGAGTTTCTTTTATCATTAGAAAGTTGTTTGCGAAGTTTCGTTTGATTCCGAGTGTGATTAGTCTTAATAGGGGATTGGGTGTGGTTAATAAGAAAAATCGGTCATTTTTCCGAAAAATTCCGTTTTCACTGAATTTGGGTCCATTAGAAAGATCTTGTCACGCTCGTCATTTTCCATTCTTGACTCGTCATGATTTGACTCCTCGAAGTCCATCAAACAATCACTTTCCTCTTAATTCACTTAAATGGGCATTTTAGAGTTTTCCTCCCCTCATCCTCATTTTTAAACTCAAACCCAACAACAACATCCATTTCTTCCTCCTTCATTTGCAAATAGTGCAACAGTTGCTGGACTTCTTCTCCCCTTCTTGCTTCTTCACTTTCTCCCCTTACATGTGCTACCTAGGAGGGAGATTTCAAGCATCCAACCACATCATCTTCTTCCTCTCCTCTTCCTCTACATCTTGATCTAGAAGTTGTAAGTTTTCCCCAACTCTTTTCTCTCAAATTTCTCTTCTCATGGCTGTAAATGGGTTGCATGTTGATGGACTTCTCTCCCTCTCCTTCCATGGTGTTCTTTGAGTGTATGAGAGAGGCTCTTAGAGAGTGTTTGGCTAGGGTGAGAGTGGAGTGCTCCTCCTTCATCTATCTTCTCGATTTCTTTCTCAATTTCACTCTCTTTGGTGAAGGCAAGTAGAATAGCACTATGTGTTGTACATGAATGTAAATTTACTTTCATTCTTGCTAATGTAATTGTCTAGCCAACCTCTAATTCCAAGCTTGTTTGTTTATTTGAATTTTCACATGCAAGATTAGGAAATTAATGGAATTGGACCCTAATTGAATGGTTAGGTTTGTTGACGGGAGGAATGGAATGGATGTGGAGAGAGAAAGAGGCTCTTTTTTCTTGTAGGGATGGTCTTGGAGGAGAGGGGATTTGATTCCCCAAGGTTTGGACTCAAAATGAGTCATTTTCTGCAATTATGTAGGTTGGCTTGAGTCAAGGAGCTTCTGGGAGGTTGGCTCGAGCTGACTTAAAGTCGGGTTGAGCCAAGGAGCTTCTGGTAGGTAGGCTCGAGCAGGCCTGGGGTCGGCTCAAGCAGATCTATTTCGGACTCAGGATGACCATATTTCGGAAGCCATAACTTTTGACTCGTTCGTCGAAATTTGGAATTCTACATATCATCAGAAAGCCCTCAAGACGTAGAATCCAATGGTATACTTATCTTAATGATCAGAATTGAGAAAGAAAGTGGGTATTGGATCAATGAACCAAGCCCTTATCTCTTTTGAAAATGGATTCTAAACCTAGTTTGGACCCTAGGTTGGAACCTATTGACTCTACCCTTGCGTGACCAATTGGGAAAAATGAAAATGAGGCACGTTTGGCTTGGTGTGCTTCGTCGGTTGTTCGGGATTTCCCCTATATTAACGTAACTTGACCAAATGCATATGGAATTGAGTTAGTTGGTGCCCAACAGCTTCTGTACACCATGGGCCCACCAAACTAGGACACCATTGACTCATCCTTCGTACATACTCTGTTGGGGAAACGTTTGGTACACGGTGGACAACTCTTGACCTAGGATTGATTGGTTCTTCACTATTGACTTGCGAATCATGTATTCGTAGCTTGTCGTACCTTGTACACTCTAATCTTGTATACTTGTTTAATTATTACTTAACTTGTAGAATTAGGAATTGACATGACTTAGAGTGTATCCATAGGTTCCCTTTGCCTTGTATTGAGGAACAAGTGTGGATAAACTTAGAAGAGGACTACTCGGGAAACTTGGGAACTTGACTCGTATCTTGGCTTGACTTAGAGTAGCCATCAGCTTGTTATCTTGTATTTGGAAATCTATCCACGTGTTTTTGTCTTGGAACTTGTGTCGTATACAAAACATCACCATCATCTTGTATTCATGACCAGCAGCAGATTGATGATTATGAAGTGGACCAGATATCGGACACTAGGGTGGACAATCGGCTTTGGACGGCGTCCATGGCAAGAGTAGCTAGGATTGAGCTCGGATCGTGCTATTCCTAGAACCGGGAGCTAGGATCCCCCTAGAGCCGGACTTTGGGTATTCATAATAGGCTCGGATGTCACTTATACCCCCATGAGATGGCTAGGACATCGGCGGAGTCTCCTCTTACTTGCATTGCATTTCATGGATGGTTATTCTTGTTTATCTTGCTAGGGTTTACATTGTCACATGATTCTCTTAATAATTCATGCTTTTATGCCTAGCTTGTACCTTGATATCACATACTCATGTACTTGTCTTTATTCTCATTTGAAACTTGTTATGAATAATGTGTATTGCTTATCTTCTTGCCAACATATTGTTGATCCTTTATTCCCCGGTGTGCATAAGACACCTACTATTATGCCGACCCGGATGCTAAGGCAATCCCAAAGGATCCTCAACTGGGGTAGGAGGACGAGGTACGAGAATAGGGTGCCGATGACGTAGCTTAGCGTCATCACTCTTGGCACTAGTGGGCATTACACGGGAATATCTATTATCGTGCCACCTCATTTCATCTTTTGGTTTAGGTCTTTTGGACTTCTCTATCTTAGCGCTGTATATCTTTTGTACCAGGACCTAGGTTTTTGAGATGGTCCTGATGTGCATAAACTTTATATGTTTTATCTTTTGAAACTTGAATATATATAATCCATACTTGCTTTGATATTCCTACAGGTTTGATGTTGTATTTACTGGACAAGTCACATTGATTATTTGTTAATGAGGCGCAACTACACAATCCTCACATCGGACTTCGATCATTGGGCATTAAGGGCAAAATTTTTTAATTAGCCCTAAATTTCACACTCTGGATCCGGTTATCCTGCATTTGGGTTCGGGGTCGTGACAGATCCCATGTGAAAGAAATAAAGAAAGATAGAGTAGAGAAAGAAAGGGCATTCTAGATTCAAAATGTGACCTGCCCTTTCATGATTCATTGCACTTTATAGCCTCAAGTTTCCTTTTATAAGACCCCGACCCGAGTGTCCACGATTAGTGCTAATTAAGTCGCGTGTTAGTGCTAAGCGTGATTGTTAGAATTTGACTAAGTTGGATTAGTATAGTTCTTGTTATAGCTTTGGAGAATTTTTAGTGCTTTGTGTTTAGTGGGGCCCTTTGGGGGTTCCCTTTTGATAGTCTGGCGTTACTTGGGAGAGTATCCGAGATTCCAGTGATTTGTATTTCGATTCCGTTTTACTCATCTTGTCGATCATTACAACTTTCATGTTGATCTCGTCCCCGTTCGGAACCCCGAAACCCGATTTTCCTAGCATTGAGGGCAAAACAGTCATTCTACACTAAATCTGTACCCAAAACTTGTTATCCCCAAAACCCGCGAAAAATATACTTTTTGAAAACTAGATATTTCGGCGATCACTTTTCTCTTCTTCGTCGTTTCCGTTCGAGGTCCCGAAAGTAATGATTTTAGCCTCCCAAGATCCCCAATGGTGGAGCCCACTTCCAATTGCTTTAAATAGAGACCCTTCTTCTT
The DNA here is from genome assembly GCA_028538565.1 of Umbellularia californica. Taxonomy (NCBI): domain Eukaryota; kingdom Viridiplantae; phylum Streptophyta; class Magnoliopsida; order Laurales; family Lauraceae; genus Umbellularia; species Umbellularia californica. The sequence goes on along the minus strand of JAPQWN010000002.1, from coordinate 69,870,819 downwards.
CTTCTTCCTTTTCCAGCACAACCTAATCAAGCTAGGGCTTTTTCCCCTTTTTTCTTTTCTTCTTGCTCATCCACCACCAAATCTCCACCAAGTTTGCACCAATAGCACAAATGGAGGTCATCCTCTTCTTCCCCTCACCTAGAGCTTCAACTTGATATCAATTGGGAAAGAATCTCTTCATCTCAAGTCCCTCTTTGAGTTACTTTTGTTCATTTAGAGACCTTGCAAGTAAGTTTTCCTTTCCACTCTCTTTGTTATGTATTCTCCTAGCAATATAAAAGCCCCATATTCCTTATTGAAAGTTTCTTCTTCTTTATTCCTTATATGACCCATTTTAGGGTTTGTATTTTGGGGGTTTTTGTGTAGATTACATTCTTGGCTTGGAAGAGTTGTCTAGAAGCTTGATTTCCTTGTTTAGAGACCTTGAGGCAAGTGGAATGATTAGATGTTTTGAGTTTTGAATGTTTTCATGACAAGCATGGTTGAATTTGTATCTCCATTAATGATTTGTTTTCTTGCATTTAATGTGAAATAAATGTCCTTGAAAATGGTTGGTGAGCTCTTTATGATCTTGAAAATATGGTTTATATTTCTTCGTTTTACTTCTTATTGAAGACTTAAATGAGTTCTTGTGTTGGTGGATGTTCTTCTCTCTTTTTTGTGATTAAAGGTGGAGAAAGGAAATGTTTGGGAAGTGAATGCTCATGGGAGTTTGATGGGGGTTTCATGTAGTATTTGATGAATGGTTATTGGAGGCAAGGTGGTCATTTTATTACAGGTAAATGTGTAAGAGAAATGGGGAAGAAAGGCCTGAAAGGCAAATCCCGGGCAGCAGTTTTTGACTGCCCGCTCGAGCGCATGATGGCCGCTCGAGCTCGCAGTCAAGCTGACTAAAGAACTCAGGTGGCAGATAGTCTGCCCGCTTGAGCGGACATATGTCCGCTCGAGCGCGTGTGCTGTCCACTCGAGCGGGCAGCCAGTTCTTGCTCGGTTCAGGGCCGCTCGAGCGCCCTTTGGCCCTCTCGAGCGCACCTCCCTTGGGTCTAAAGCACTTTTAAAGCCCAAAAAATGTTTTTAAAGGAATCCCTTGATACCGGGGGACCCATGAGGCAACGTTTGAAGTTCATTTGAGAAGGAAAACCACAACACAAATATCCATTGAAGTCTTTAGAAATTTCCAATGTGTATAAGTATTTCGGAATGTCTCCAAATTCAAGAGTACCAAGTTATCTTTAAGATTGATATACGGAATGCCTATTCACCTTAAACGGATCTTGAACCCGATATTTTGTCCGAAACCCCAAAAGTTCATTTGTTCTTCTTTGTACCCGAGATTTACACTATGTGGCTGTTTTTCCCGAAAGCATTGAAAATGATACTTGTGATAATTTCTTGTCTCGGAATACATGCCCGACATGATATGATAGTTGTGCCCTTGAGCACCCCCGTCTTGCTCGATTATAGTCTTGCATTGGATTTGTTTTACACATGTCTTAATTTATATGATTTGACCTATGAGTCGGCACCATTAAGCTTGGATAACCCTGTCAGTCTGATCCACTGACTTGGAAATCCCCCTCTTGTCCTGCCAGCTGCAGTTTGGATCCTGCTACTCGGTTATGTAACCGTGGTCTTGTCCCGATACAGCAAATTGCTACTGTGGTTCCTGATGCTCGGCTCGCTACCGTAGTCATGTCCCGTATAGTATATATATGTATATGTAATTTCGTTGTACCTCCTCACTTCGGTGACTGAGGTCAACGCCTTGATATGCTTGCTCTATCACTTCGGTGATAGAGGATTTAGCTTCGTGTGGTTGCCATTTTGCTTGTTTCCCGAATTCCTTTGTTACCTTTACATGTTTTATTATTGCATATATGTTTTCAATTAAATGATTCTTTTACTTCATGGAAGTTATCGTTTAAACAGGTTTAACTGTTTTCCAAGGTAAATGTTTTTATTATCGTTTGTTTATATCTTCTCATCCACCTGTCAGACTGTCGTGTCTGATCCATTTCTTTGGTACTCAGGTCCAGTTGTCGGTTACCCCGAGGAGGAGTACGAGGAGGCAGTCAGAGAACCGCAACAGTTAGTTGAGTGGCACGCCGACGATGTTGTTTAAACATCCGGTTGCCTCGAGAGATGCATAACATTTTGGGGGTGTTATTAACTATTCTTTTGGTGGATATTGTTTTGTTTATATTGGCCTTTGTTGGCCTCTAATTTTGGGAATGTAACTAAATGATCTTTTGTTTAAACTTTAACCATACTTTTGGGTTACGCTTATGATCATTGCTCATTCTGATACTTGTTATATAAATGTGATCAGTCTTAGTATTATGGAAATGATTTACATGCTTGATTTGCTACACGCTTCCGCACTCATACAAATATTCATGTTATTGAGATATCCTCACCGCGGACACCTGTGGGAAATCACGTGTGCGGGTGAGATGTGTTCATTATTGACCCTGTACGTATTAGCACTAAACACACTCATATCATTTATCTTTCCATTCATTTATTTTCATATTGAGTCCCGATCCCGGATTAAGCCCGTGGGCCCGGTCCAGGGTCGCGACACCTTTCATACAGATTCTCTGTCTATTACATTTGGAAAGAAAAATAAGATGGGTACAATCAAATATGATTGTTACAGCCCATGCCAGCTCTCTCTACAGTCTTCATGGGATCTCCTCAATTGATTGAGATGAGCACAGTCCAACCCATAAGATATTTTCAAAGATATGATTGATATCCTATGGATTGCTTACTGAATTGTTTGCTGTGTTCTGACGTGTCTGGCCCTCTTGACTCTTTTTACATGTGTGGTGCACTCTGATAATGTGGGTAAACATGGGAATTATGGTCTTCCTTATCAAATCCTTGCTTCAAGTGGGTCAAAAGTTTTAAAAACCTATCCACAATGCCCACCTACTTCCACCAATCGCCTCATTTGCCAATGTCCTTTCTCCAAGATAGTCTAGAACCAGTTCCCCTCCTCTATAGACAACCCTACCAAACACCAAAGTCTTTTGCACTAGTTTTTATATTGTCACTCGTTTCACAGGCTCAAACTACGGGTCATAGTGTCTTAGTATATATGAAAAGCCCACAATAGCCTTGTCTTTGCTTGCCACCCCTCATCCACACAAATAAAAACTAAGGCTATATCTCTTCTTTTGCAATGCAATTTAACTGAAATGTATACAGGTCCAAGATCCCACTGGGTTCTTCAATAGCTAAATGGCTTTCTCCTCCAAGGCCGTGCAAATTAAAATTTGATGGATCCGTCAACGACGGAGCAACCTTACCAAGTATAGGAAGAATCATTAGAGATCCAATGAAAATCATATTCTGTGCTTATACAGGTACAATGATTGTTGCGCACCCACTAGAGGTAGAGCTATTGGCACTTAAGAAGGGTATGGAAGTATGCAAAAGTCTACATGTTACAGCCTTACAAATTGAGGATGACAGTCTTATGCTTGTATCCTCAATACAGCAAGCAGCCAATATGGCTTGCAGCCTAATGGACCTTGGAAATCAACAATGGAAGTGATGACATCTAGCCACACTCACACTTGGACAATTTGTTACTGCAAAAAGGTTCGCGAATGCAGTGGTAGATGTGCTCGCCAAATTAGACTTCCCGATGCTTTATGAACTCCATGCATCCCTCCCACCAACAATCCAGCACCAATACTCCCAAGTACAAATCGGACAACAAAATACATATGGGCATTGTGTGGGGATATTTCTTCCCCCTTATCCACCCTTGCCAGGTGCATGGCTCACAATGGCCTGATGGGACTGGGCCCAGAAGTCAGGCCCGATGGGACTGCAGAGTGGGCTATGATGGGATCAGGCTCTGGCAGAGCCTCCCTCTTGTCTCCTCTCTTCCTCTATGTATACACAGCAACAGCTCCAGAAGCTGGATGGCCAACAAACACCACTCACTGGTATGCCATTTCTTCTCCCACTACATCTCCTACCTCTGTTCTAGTTCTGCACCTGCAGCTAACAAAGGCATCGGAGAGCCCTGCGCTGCCCAAGCCAGGGTCCTCTGACCTTCTTCTTCTTCCCATTTCAGGCTCGAGGCATCGGTTCTTCTGTCATCATCAAGGAGCTGCACTCTCCATCCTCCTCTAGTGGGCAGCAAATTCACTCCCCCCCCGGGTCCGTGAGTTTTTGTGCGCTTACAATTGGCGCCGTCTGTAGGAAACTGCCAAAAAGCCATCTTCCCAAACACCATGCCTCGAAGAGCCTGAGAGGTTTTCTGTTAAGGTGCTGGAGCTGCCATTTTCAAAGATGGTCGACGTGGAAATCTCTGGAGCAGCTGTGGAGTCCTCGACTCGACGGTGACCGAGGGCTCCGTGATCCAGAGCGCCGACGGGAGCAATTCAAACAATGAGTTTGTCCTGATATCCGATCTCGCCATCTCGGCGACGCCCGAAGTCACTACGACGTTTTCTGCAGACGTCTCCATGTCAGCAGGTATACATCTCGGTTTGCACAACCAGCTCGGTAGGTCCAGCTCGGCACGATGATCTCAGCAGCAACCTTTTTGAATTGTTCTGTCAAGGTCGTCATGTGTTCAGTGAGTCCTGGACAGGCAGAAGCACCGGGTTTTGCTCAGCGTGACCCCAAAAATGCAGGTGCTGCTGCAGCTGCAACTGAGCTGTTGCAAAACACCATGTTAGCTATGTTTGCTGCTGCTGCTGCCTGGAATTTACCCTTTTCAAAGCTTCAAACAGGCTCCCAGCGTCGGTACGATGAGCTCGGAAGAATTCGACTCGGTCCCAGCTCAGCATGTCGTCTCAGCTCGGCAGGCCTCCACGGCAGCACCTCTGCTCAGCTTGCCCAACGCAGCAAGCATCCCTGCAGTTTCCCAGCGCCGGCACGATGAGCTCGGATCCGGAACTGCTCGGTCCCAGCTCAGCATGTTGTCTTAGCTCGGCAGGCCTCCACGGCAGCACCTCTGCTCAGCTTGCCCAACGCAGCAGGCATCCCTGCAGGCTCCCAGCGCCAGCACGATGAGCTCGGCAGCATCCCTGCTCGGTCCCAGCGCCAGCACGATGGTCTCGGTCCCAGCTCAGCAGGACGATCTCGCAACCCCCATCTCGTCTGCCTCTCGTCTCAGCTCGGCAGGTCCGTGATTTCGGCACCATCAGCGCAGCAGGTTCATCGCGGCAGCTACAGCCAGCTCGGCAAAGGGAAAATTAAAAAAAAAAAAAAAAAAAAAAGACCTCATATCCTCCTCTTTCCCTGGGTTTTTCTTACAATCTTCACATGATCTGTACAAGAAAATATACCCTGCATGACCCTCTCTTCACGCTCCCTGGCCAAAGTTTCCTCAACTTCGCCGCCGGACCGGCCACGTCGCCGGAGACCGTGTTCCTCAAGGTGCAGTCGGAGCTCTTCAACTGGCGCGGATCCGGCATGAGCATCATGGAGATGAGCCACCGAGGTAAGGAGTTCCTCTCTGTAATACAAAAGGCTGAATCGGGTCTCCGGGAACTTCTCAAAATTCCCGACGATTGTGAGGTCCTCTTCTTCCAGAGCGGCGGCACCACCCGATTCGCCTCAGTTCCTTTAGACCTCTGCAACCCTGGCGATCCTGTCAATTACGTGGTTACTGGGTCGTGGGGTGATAAGGCCTTCTAGAGAGCAACAATCTCTCCATTATTTCCTCTAACGATCTGAGTTCTGACGAAGCTCCTGCAAGAAAACATCAACTCCATTCTCGTTTTGAAAGGAAGCTGATGAAGGGACCTTAGATGCGGATACAACAAGGAGATTGGTGCATAGGGGGGCGTTGGGATTTGGTCTTGGGTTTTCTAACATCACATCATGGGTTTGGTAATCCTGCTGACCACCAAAATTGGTGATCCTACTATCCACCCCCCTGACATCATTGAGTTCCAATGTTTTACTACACTTGTAGCACATACACCTAAAAAAGTCAACATGGGCCACCACCTTATACCAAACGTATATGTAAAGCGTCATGGGTATATGAGAGGTGTCATGCACATATATCGATAAAATCACGCTCGGTGATGCCACCAGCCTCGATAAAAATATTACACTGGCCTCGGTAAAAGTACCAGCCAGTTACGTCCCGATTTCGAAAAAAATCAGGCTCTGTGATGCCACCAGCCTCGATAAAAATATTACACTGGCCTCGGTAAAAGTACCAGCCAGTTACGTCCCGATTTCGAAAAAAATCAGGCTCGGTGATGCCACCAGCCTCGATAAAAATATTACACTGGCCTCGGTAAAAGTACCAGCCAGTTACGTCCAGCTTTCGGAAAAATCACGCTCGGTGATGGCACCAGCGTCGAAAAAAATCAAGTTCGGTGTGGCACCAGCTTTCGGAAAAATCACGCTCGGTGGTGGCACCAGCGTCGAAAAAAATCAAGCTCGGTGTGGCACCAGCTTTCGGAAAAATCATGCTCGGTGATGGCACCAGCATCGAAAAAATCAAGCTCGGTGATGGCACCAGCTTCGATAAAATCACACTAGCTCCGGTAACAGTACCAGCCAGTTACGTCCCTAATCTCGGCTACGCACCAGATTCCGCCTACACGGTGACAGACTACACTGGCTCCGTTAACAGTACCAGCCAGTTACGTCCCTCATCTCGGCTACACGCCAGTTTCCACCTACACGGCGAAGGACTGTGCATCTAGTGACGAGCCAGCAGGTCGTGTTGCTCAAACTCGGATACAACATCAGGCTATTTAGTTTTCAAACTTCTAAGGGGTTGGAGCACCCTAAAGAAGTTAAAAGCTGGGGGGCTTTGTGTGGGGATATTTCTTCCCCCTTATCCACCCTTGCCAGGTGCATGGCTCACAATGGCCTGATGGGACTGGGGCCAGAAGTCAGGCCCGATGGGACTGCAGAGTGGGCTGTGATGGGATCAGGCTCTGGCAGAGCCTCCCTTTTGTCTCCTCTCTTCTTCTATGTATACACAGCAACAGCTCCAGAAGCTGGATGGCCAACGAACACCACTCACTGGTATGCCATTTCCTCTCCCACTACATCTCCTACCTCTGTTCTAGTTCTGCAACTGCAGCTAATAAAGGCATCGGAGAGCCCTGCGCTGCCCAAGCCAAGGTCCTCTAACCTTCTTCTTCTTCCCATTTCAGGCTCGAGGCATCGGTTCTTCTGTCATCATCAAGGAGCTGCACTCTCCATCCTCCTCCAGTGGGCCGCAAATTCACTCCCCCCCGGGTCCGTGAGTTTTTGTGCGCTTACAGGCATTCTACTATCTCATGGATCCTGCTTCTAAAACGTCCCGTATACCAGTTCTCCCGTATACCAGTTCTGTTATCAGACAATTCAAAATCGTTTGATAGCCGGCCCGGAAAGAAAAATGCAAGGCCAAGTTCCACATACAAAAACCCGCAATGGTTTTTGTTCTAAGGGTTACGAGGTCCTAGTTGCTTTTGTTGATACAGGTAGTACACACATTTTGGGTGACTATCCTCTTATCATATGTTGTTCTAGGTGAGGTCAGTGAGTCCCTTTTATTTTGTGATACTGTAATCTTAAACTCCTTTTAATACAATCTCCCTTACTTTATGCAAAAATGGTTTAGGCTTAGGTTAAGTTCAGTGGAAATGATTGTGGCCCATTCATATTATGCCTGTGCCAGGCTTTGGTCTCATCCTATGTTTGAAATCTATAGAATTTCATTGGTATATTTCCAGTGATGTCTAGGCTTATGGGGCCCACTAGGAAGCATTCATGACAAAATGTAATTTCTTGTCTACCTATATTAAAAAGGATAACTATCTGATCATGAGAGACACTATTTGAAGGGCAGCAAATCTCAATTGTCAGATAAAGTTGGATGAGTGACAGATTTTTTATGATTAATTTAAATGTTTATGCAGCCCGAATGAGTCTCAAAATTCAGTGATACTAACTTATGTGGCAACAACATGGGGTTGCTTAGTTGGATGGCAACCCCGGATGTGACCTTGACCTAGTGCCTGGATATGCCACTATTCCTGCATTTGTGAGCTAGCTTTCATTTGTGTGGGCTCCTCTTCCATGTGTAGGCTACCTTCCCACTTATGTGGGCTCCCTTGCAGTGGCGGACCTATGCATATACAACTTGGGGCAGGTGCCCCAGGTTGATTTTGAAATTGTAAAATCTTAAATGGCCTTACCTGTCCCACACATATATAATAATTAGTCGCCCCCACATTTAAACCTTGTGATCGCCCCACGTTGCAAAATCTTGGTGACTGAGAGTACCAGATCCTATTCGTGTTGTTCTTTTTCAACATCTTCTTTCTACTGAGAAATCGAGATCCTCTTTGTGCCGATTGAGCTTCTCGTCGCCGGTACTCTCATGGTTAGTCTCTCGCTCTCGCCAAATAACCCTAAATAAAGCAATCTCCCTCCCTCCTCATATTAGTATAATCCTAATCACTCTATCCCTTAATCTCCAAATCTTAATTTCAAACCCTTAATCTCCAAATCCTAATTCAAACCCCAAGTCCTAAATCACCTAATCTAAGCATATCTACAAGTCCGAAGATGACCAAATCACCATTTGGACACATTTTAAATTTCAATTCACAAATAAATCAAGTCTTAGGGTTCATATGTTTGGGTTATTTGAGTTATATATAAGTGGCAAATTTTCTTCTTTGCCATGAGCCCATGACCAACTATAGGAAATTATTTTTATAGTTAGGTAGGTGTAGGCAACCAAATTTCTTAGGTTGAAATAGAATCCCTTTGGGAACCCAAATTGGGTAACTGGGTGCTTACCCAAATCACCATTTCAAGGCATCTAAACACCTACGATTAAAAGAAATATTATCTTAGTTGTTTTGATGATGATGAATTGATGATCACCTGAATTTGGGAGAGGCAGTGGGAAGACCCTTTAATTAGGCAAGAGATATGAGCATGGAAAAGTGCCCAATCATGTGGCATTTTAATGTGAAAAAAGTTAGCAAACTTAAGTAAAAGTTTAGCCCTAACTAAATAAAAATCCTGGGTCCGCCACTGTTCCTTTCGGTTCCAACCCCTTTGGGTAGGGTACCAAAAAAAAAAAGAAAAAAAGAAAAAAAAAGAAACTAACACTTGTGGCAATGAATATGAAGGCCAACAGGTGTTGAGACTTTAGATTGATGATATATAGGGCCTAGTTGCTCCATGCTAAGAAACTGGTGACCATCTTAAAAAATTAACCATACTTGTATTAGAAAAAGGAAAGCTTACATATAATTACATTTTTTTTATATTTAAAAATAACTCTAGCTTTGAATTTTATATACAACTAACTGTACTCTAATGAAAATATTGTTCAATCACTTGACCAATGGTCAAACTTCAAGATGCAAATGAGTCGGAATTGGAATGGAACCGTGGTGGATCCAAATCTAGACCAATCTTTGTATATCCAGATTTGGATGTTGATTTGGATTCAACACAGAACCTATGTATTGTATCCATATCCGATATCAACTTATAAAAACAAATTTGGTTTTGGATCCTTATCCAAAATAAGATGTAGAGTGCATTGATATGATTGGATAAAAGAGCTTCAATTTTAAAATGCACACAGAAGTAGGACTATTAAATGGTGTGTAAAGCTAAGTGACTCTTAAATATGAATATAACTCTAGCCATTTTGGCCTGTAGAACATATGTACGTTCTTAACATGTGAGTGTAATCGTCCTGGATCCAGATCCTTGAATCAAAACATAAAAGCTGTTAGATTGTATATCCTCAATCCAGTGGATGATATGAATAAATTCATTTATTATCTTAATTGATTTATGATTTCATGCTTTACTCATGCAATGAATGATATTTTATTTTTGATTGCACATTACTAATACAAAATGACATGATGGTTTATGAGATGAACAGGAGCCCACATGTATATTAAATGTAAACCATGTGTGTGGATGAGATTCGCATACATGAGACATGGATCACAACTCTTATAATTGAAGTATTTTCACAACCAGTGATGAAACTGGGCATCTCATCTGAAAAGATTGTAGCACCTCAGTTACTATAGGATAGTGTGGCTTATCTCAACCATCAAAGTGTACGACTCTAGATTGTTGTGCTAGTACATTGGATGTACTGAAGAACTATGACTAGCACTTATGAAAATATGTCTTTGATTAAGGATTGCTCTTATAATTTTCAAGTAATAGGCTCTCAATCCTAAGAGATTAATGAACTTAAGTTTATACTATACATTTACTTTGAGTTACCAATATGTGAGGCCAACTGTAAGTCAACACCTTAGTATCTTGGGTACGTGGTAGTGGGATTGTGGGAATATATAATTCTCAAGATGGAATCTATCCTCTAAAAAAGCAATATCTCTTTATGCCAATTAATAGTATTTATCATTGGTAAGTGCGCACATCATAAGGACAATAAGAGATGGATCTAATTTGGTTAGACATATTTATTCCAATGGATCCATGGATTACAGTAATTGGGAAAATCAGGGTCTTCATGTAAAAATTCTTAAGACTGGATTGTAATTGTATTTATTTAATGGATTTATTTGAAATTAACTATGGGTCCGGAGTTTACATGAGATGTGGTGTCTAGATGTTTCAGTTGTAATTAGATTCTAAGGAATCCCTGGTGGTCCTTATACCAGCCCTAAGAAGAGAATATTCTATTCAAATTGGAAGTCTTAAACGAAAGGATGAGTAGGACATATAATAAAATAGAAGTGAGACTTTCAAATATATAAAAGAGGAGGTGCTCCAAAACCTATATATATGGGAGCATAGGGTTGGACGTCTAAGGCAATTGCATGCTTGACACAAGGATGCCCAAGCCCCTTTCTCTTTCTCCTCCTTTCCTCTCCTCTTGTTTCCTTCTTGAGATCATAGTATTTCTTCTTATTTGAGATCCCACCATTCTCTATAAAAAGTTCTCTAACAAGAGAATTATAGTGTGGAAGAACACAAAGGCTAAGAAGATCAAATCTACGAAAGGCTTTCATGGAATCAAGTAATCAACTTCTCGTTTTGAGCAGATCTACAACTAGATTATTTTAGTAGATCTTATTGTATATGTTTTTTTGTTTTCTTGATATTTCTTCTTTGGACAAATCTTCAATTTTTGTATGAGATTAGGGTTTTAGATCTTGGGATTGAGTTCTTCGCCTTTTGGGTGTTTTATCCATACTTCAAGTGTGTCAAAAGTTTTTGTAAACCCATCTAGAAGGTCCACCTGCTTCCAATAAAAGGATCCGGCTCATTATCTAAATGTTCCGAATCTGATATGCATGGATTCAGATCTGAATTTCTCTTGGTCCAAAAATAGGTTCTATGCCCTCTTTATTTGGAATTGAAGAATTTGAAGAAATAGATAATTGAATACCCTTTTGCAACCCTAGTCAATTTAGATTTATTTTCAAGTCCTTTTCTTCTAACTCAATTATGGTTTTCAAAAAGACAACAATATCTCTACCTTTAAACCTTACAGGGTGAAAGAACCTTGATTACTTTGGCAATGCCGCACACCCTTTATTATTTACACGTCATAGGGTTTGTAGAGCTCTTTGGGCCTGTTATATAAATAAAAGGGATTCAAGATTTTTTTCTTTTTATTTCCAAAAACTTGAATTCATAAGACATCTTTATCTCTCATTTTATAGGTTGTTGGATAATTAATTTTTGACCTTAGATTAAATAGCTTGAAATATCGCCGGACATGTGTTTTTGTTTAAATAAACGAGTCAAAACTTTAATACTTAACAAAGAGAAGAAAAAAACAAGAACCACAAACGATGGGCCATCCATGGCGGGAAAACTTTTTCAAAGCACATATTTTCTTTTTAGGAAATTCTATATACACCCACCCATTTTATCGAACACACCCACGTTGCTACGTTAACAGTAATTTTTTTATTTTTTTAAAGGTAGGTATGCTCAGCAACGCTTCGCTATATCAGGGTACGGGAGGTTCCCAACACTTTGAGACTCATCCTCCGGCCCGGGTAAGGCAATTCTAAACGGAGAACCTTCACCGCCGGGCATTCAGAATTCCCAGCGAGTCGGTGCCTCAAGGGAATCAAAACCTTTCCACTGCCAAGCAACATTTTATTCATTTCAATCGTTCGACTTTTGGGTCTTCGATTCTCTTCTGGCCCCTGTTCGGAGCATAAAAGCAAAGCCATTTTCTGAGCATCTTTAGAATGGCGAGACTTCTCAGGGCATGGAGAAGTTGGCGAGCTTTCAACTCCATCAACTGTCCCCAACACCATCCACCACCTTCTCCTACTACTGCTGCTTCTCCTTCTTCTTCACTTTCACTGCATCGGTTCTACTGTCAGAGGAGTAGTAAGTATCCTCTCTCTCTCCCTTTTCTCTTTGCTCTATTTTATCCCCCTTTCTTCATTAAATTTAGTCTGTCTATTTGTTTGATTGGTAAAAATGGAATTGGGGATTTGGGATTTTCGTTTCATTGTTGTATACATTCTTATAGTTACATAAAGGAGATGACCCATCTCATATCTATCTATGACATAGTATGCCATCAATAGAATAAGAGAAATGTTAAGATAGTTTATCATATAACTATTTTTTCTTCTTTTAAATTTACTTAAAAGGGAATGATTCTGTGGGTGAAAAATGAATTCATGCGGGACAAGGGTTTTCTCCAGAAACCGATTTCTGGGTTAGGTTAGTCATTTTTCTTTCATTCCTTCATTTTTTTTTTTTTTGAAAATATGGTTTGATGTAAGGTGCTTACATTTAGCTGTTGGAAATTCAAGCGCTTCTACTTTTACATTTTGTTTAAGCTTTTTTTTTTTCCCTGAATAAAATCCCAGATAAATACTCAAAGGAGGAGAGATTTGCAACAACTAGCTACATCTCAAGCAATATAATAATCATCACACAAAGGACTCAGAAAAAAATTCGAAAAGCCATGGGCAAGAAAATTTGGCAGTCCAGCCTTAGAAAAATTCATCATTTTTTTTCAAAAGCTAAATGGAATATAAAAAACTTTCATTAGTTCAATAACAATTCTAGACGGCTTTATCCAACTCGAGCCAAAACCCAAAAAAAAATAAAAAAATAAAAAAAAAATAAAAAAAGGAGGAGGTGTTTTTTTTTTTTTTTTAAATATACAAGACTAAGGAAAGTTTCTCAGTAATAATTTTTTTTTCTTTATTGTTATCATCGTTGTAGTCTTATCTTGAGTTCCATTCCAGTCAAGTATCTTGAGAGCAATGATATTTATAACTTCAGTCGTGCACTATTATTATGAATCAACAGACATCTTTGAGTATCAAACTTGCAATAGCTAACATTCCTCTCTTATTGTCAATCTAGTGGGAATGTATTTATTTGGAGGGAATGTATTATATTTGCCATTTATAGATAAAGCTTCTTGTATAGCTGCATTCTAGGTTAGTAGGAAACTGAAATACATAGAAGGATCATCTTTATTCTACCTAAAATTATTCTTCTCGATGCAGGACACTCTTTTGAATTCAACATCCATCCTAAAACACATGAAGTTCTGAGGCTAAATCCAACGGCTGAGTTGCCCAGATTCTGCTCTATGTTACCTGCTGTTTTAGCAGGTGTTCTTGGAATGGGAATACTAGAAATGTCTCATGCAGATGCCAATAACGTGAGTGGAAATATATCCAAGCGGGGTTTGTTACTACATTAACTTTTTCATTGTTCTCATTTAACATTTGCTGAGACTAGCTTAATGTCTCCCTTTCCAATTTTGAATGATGTATGGTTAGTTTTTTACATAACGCTGTATTCTGGTCCATGAAATAGCATCCAGAAACTGCTGACATGTGCTCTACGTTCATTCTTGAATTTCAAGTGAGTGATGATTTTATAAACTTTTCTTTCTGTAGGCAGATTCTCAGAACCGTTCGGCATCACAATCACCATCAAACTTTATGGGAATGAGTGGAATTGTTAGTCATGAACGGCAAAGATTAGAAGAATTACTTAGAAATAGAGGAATGCAACCTGGCTCTTATCCACCATTTACTATTGCTGTCAAGGGCCAACAGGTGAAAGTACTGCAGCTACTTATTTTATCTTACTAAGTAAATTATTTTTATGAAGTTGAATTGGAAGATTTGCAAGCTTTCAATATTTTCTAAGGAGACTTATTCCATTTTGATACCATGCCTTTGAGTTAGTGACTGACATTAATGACATTTTAATATTAGTGGACTTAATTTTTTGAAATGTAACTACTCATTTAGAAGTGTACTGCATGATTTTTCTTTTTTCTTTTTTTTTTTCTTTTTCTGGTGAAAGTATGTTGCACCATTTTTGCCGGGCATTAAAGTTTATATAAATTACCTTTGTAAAGCTGCAGTACATTAAGATTCCCTTTGCCCAAGTGATAGACAGACTTTTTGGCTTGTTAAACACTTGTTTTCATTTCCTTTAGTGGACAAATAGAGGTAAAACTTCACTAATTGGTTCCTTCTTGGAAAGCAAAAGATGTTTTAGAGAAGGTGAGTTTTAGGGCATGTGAAAAAACACCATGGATTCCATGGCTTACTGGAATCTATGATGTACTTTTTTGTGAACTTCTTCATGTATGGATCCATGTCCGTGGAATGCAATTTTCTTTTTGCGATGCAAGAAGAATTGTGCGCATTAGAAAAAAAATCACACGTGGGATATTGCAGAATGTTCATCCTCAGTTAAACCAATCGGGTGCAAATGGATTTACTCGGTTAAACTTAAGCCTGATGGTTCTTTGGATAGGCACAAAGCTCGACTTGTTGCTCTGGGCAACCGCCAAGAATATGGTATTGACTATGAGGAGACGTTTGCTCCTGTTGCCAAAATAACTGATGTGTGGCTACTTTTTGCTATTGCCACGTCCCGGTCTTGGTCATTTTACCAAATGGATGTAAAAAATGGCTTTCTTCATGGTGATCTGAAAGAAGAAGTCTCTATGTGAGTTCCCATGGCGTTTCATCTCCATCCAAGACATCTGTATGTAGGTCATGCAGATCTCTCTACGGCCTAAAACAAGCTCCTCGAGTTTGGTTCGACAAATTTAAGTCAACGTTACATCAGCTTGACTTCACTCAGAGCACCTATGATCCATCACTCTTTCTTCGGCACACGTCTATAGGAGTTACTATTCTTCTGGTATATGTTGATGATATTATTATCACCGGTACCGATGCTGGTATGTTCAAATCTCTTTAGGCTTCTCTTAGTACCTCCTTTCATATGAAAGATTTAGGACCATTAACTTATTTCTTGGGCTTGGAAGTGCAACAAACTCCCAATGGGGTGTCATACTTTTGTTTGTTTTGTTTGTCTTCATATTGATAACCCCATACTACCGTCATAGGTTTACTAATCATTTGTTCAAGAATATATTTTACTAATTTTTAAAGGTCTATTTGACTAGTTATGACCAACACATTGTTAGGAAAAGGAAATTAGAATCAAGTTTTGTCTTAGTGGATTGATAATATTTTATAAATGCCATAGATATTCTCTGAAATAATCCTGTTACAGTTATTAGAACGGATACTTCTTGTACTGTCGCAGGTGACCATCAAATTTCGAATTCCTCCAAAATGTGAACTTTCGCACCTGATAGTGTCTCTTGCATCCCGTCTTGGACATAAGGCTGAGGAGCATGGTGGCAGTTCAGAAATGATAATACGTGCTTGGGACAGGTTATAGACATATTTTTTTTCTGCCCCTGATATATGTGAAAAATAACCATTAAGCGAAATACTTGAAAAACATCAATTATATATATATATATATATATATATTTGTCTTGTTCTTTTGAATCTGAATCTTGTGCTTTTGAAGTGATGGACATCATTCACTAGAGTTTTTCTATTTATTGCTTTTGTCAGTCTTTTTTTTCAAATTTTGAAATAAACGCCCTTGCAAATCTACTAGATTGTATATCATGGACTTTGTTGTACATCCATCTGTTGTCATGGACATATGTTGGCTATGCAGCCATTGGATAGGTTTTACATTCTTCCATTGTACTTATAGGCAAGAAGTTATGAAAAGAATTAAAGCTAGCAGATTGGGGGGAGAACAGAACAACCCAGGATACCAAATGGGATCGATGTCTCCAGCCATGCCTCACTTGTTGACAGGTCCAAGAATCAAGTTCATGAGACTATACCTGTGATGTCCAGATACTTCAAAATAGGCGATGTATCATGTTGTATTGTACCCGATACTTCACTTTTCATGTGTAAAATCTGTATCCTTGCAATGTCCAGAGTGTTTACCTGCTGTATTCAATATCCATATCATATCCGGGCATCATAGGGCTGTACAACTTTTGGTCTTGCCCCATGTGATTATGCTTTGATTAAAAAAGAAAAAAATAATTACGGATGTCCTTAATAAAATGTGTAAGCTGTCCTGAGAAAACTTTACATGCTCATATGTTTAATAAGGGTATCATCTGATGGAAGTCTGAAGAACTGTTACTTATCTGAGGATTTGGATCAAGATAGATCAGAATGGAGAAACAAAATTTGTGTAGCTGACCCCCACATAGTTGGGACGAGGGCCACGAGGCTTTGATGATGATGATTGGCAGTTGCCACTTTGTCATTCAGCTTCAGATGATTCTCAACTATTCAATAAGAGCATGAACTACTACTTGGTTTGAGTTGCCGTCAAAACTCATGTGTAATTAAGGAACAGTCTCGATACTTGCACATAATTTGGACTTGTGTAAAGCAGATAACTTTCCCCAACCCACCCCACAACCAAGCGCCAACAACCAAAAAAAGAAAAAGAGAAAAAAGATTAGTCCCTGATACAGTTATCACAGATACTGGATAATGTATTGAAAGTACATTGGCATGTGTTCATCTAAATCTTGATTTAATGATCTTGGTGTAGCCCGCATCACAGTTTGAAGGTTCTCATTATAGCAATCTCATGGTTGCTGGATTGTCGTCATATCACCCATTGAAGAAAGCTAATTAACATTAGCAGGGGTGGGGGGGAGATTGTAGATGATGATGGAAGATTGTTATGTGGTTTTAAGATATGTTTCAGTATTTATCACAGAAGTTCTGATGCAGCCCAACCCATTCGGGTATATAGGTTAGGCCCAAGATTGAACCATCGGCCCCAGCAACCAGTCCAGGCCCAAATCAGGCTGAGAACGAGTCAGGTCTGACCCATTAGCAGCCCAACCAATCAAGGCCCATGTGGAGGCCAGAACAGATTCTGATCCATCCCAAAAGGAAGCCCATAGCTTGCAATATGTGCCTGCTGTACCTTTGCACAGTTCTGTGCACAAACAAACTGGTGAAAGTCCTCTCTAGGATTTCTTTCCTTCAAAAGCTTCTTTCTTATAATGTTATTTGAATTAGGAATCTTTTATATTTAGTAAGTTGGACTAGATAGAAGCTCTTCCATGTAATGTAGTGGGAAGAGACTGCTATATATAATTTGTAAAGGATTGTTGTCAGTGCAGAATTGGATGAAATTTTCTGTTCTTGAATAAATTTCCATTCGAGTGCTGGAATTGGTAGAATTTCATAAGTATCCTTCCACATCTCATATCTATACTAGTTTGTAGTGATTCAATGGCTGTCTCCCTCATCTCCTGTGATTTTGCGGTGTTCAAAGAAGACCTGAAGCTGTTAGAGTTTTCTTGCATAAACTGCAAAACTGTTGATTGGAGCTGCAGCCTTTCTTTGATTGCATCAAGTTACTACTATTTCTTTGGTTTTTCTGACCAAGGGATTTTAGAAGTCTGGTGTTGTAAGCTTTGATACCCTTGTAATTGTAATGCCCAACTTAGTCATGTTGGATTGATACGACCCTTGGATCAATATTCTGTGCTGCACTAATACTAGAATTGGTACAAGTTTTGCATATCCAATTAACAGTTGAAATTAAAGGGCTACATCTACACTGAATCCTTTGATCTATATTATAATATTATTGAGAGTATCAATGATCATTTATAATGTACATTTAAATATGTCAACTCAAACCAGGAAACCTAATCTGAATATGACCAGAACTCTAGCCTAATTTAAACTAGTCCTAATTTAGGAAACTTAAACCCTTAAAGTTACAAATAAATCCATTGACCCATAAATACAAATAAACCCAACTGTTTCTCAACACTACACCTCAACTGTATCTAAGCTTCTTTGGAAATATACACGCTTATTTTTTCAAAAAAAAAAAAAAAAAGGGGGGAAAAAGAACAAGGGTGGTTTTTCCAAAGCAAAAATTTTCTGAACAGAAACAAATGAACTATAACTTGGGCCATTGATTTGTGGGCCTTAATGGGCCTGAAACCAGATTGGTCCTGCACCACCTAGGCAATGCAGCAACACCAATAGAATACTGCAAGAAGGCTCGTGGCCCATGTGTGGGACCACCCAAGATTATTTAGAGATATTATTATTTCTAATTTTATTATTTTCTAAACTCAGCTGGTATCACAGCCGAACGATCCCTCGATCGAATGTCATAATTACCCCGATCCATCCCATCTTCCTTTCCATCCAACTATTCCTAACACCCTAATCGAACCCAAGCCCCCAAATCGGCATTACCCAAATCCATATACCTTGAAACCTATCGAAACCCAAACCCCCCATCTCATCAGCACCTGTCAGGCGAATCTTAATACTCCCAGTCTACCATCACAGTAGCCTTTTACCCTGATCCCTCTTCCTAGAACCCAACCATCCGAACCTGCCTCCACTGTGACCCCACAAAAAAAAAAAAAAAACCCAATCCTATACCCTTCAACGTCGAAAAAAACCAAACCCCTCCCTATCCCGTGAAGCCAAACCCCTGTTCCAACTCATTCGTAATTGAAACCCTAGAACCTGAAATCCACCCTCCAACAACTCCACCTGACCACAACCCTAATGATGCTGCAACACCGATAGAATACCGCAAGAAGGCTCTTGGCCCATGTGTGGGTCACCCAAGATTATTTAGCGATATTATTATTTCTAATTTTATTATTTTCTAAATTCAATTGTAATTAGGGAAGTTTCTAAGTTGCTTAAGTTTCCTAGTTTAATTAGTTTTCTTAGGGCCTAAATTTCTTTTACTATTTATATGGAATTGTAGAGAACATAATCTCAGAGATTTGAGTTAATAGGATTTTCCCTTTTGTGGGTTTTATCGTTGGAGAGTGTTCTTCATTGTGAATTTTTTTTTGCAGAAACAATCATCATGCTGTGGCACCTTCGATCCAAATCCTAAAACCTAGGATTTGCATAATTAGATCACCTAGGGGTGCCCATTCCATTTGTAGGACCCACCATCCATAAGGGTGGACCATTTGGGCCCCATGGATAGAAATGTCCAGAGGGTTTTGGAGGTTTTTGATAGTAAAGCAATAGATTTTCTCTAATTTCTTGCTGAAGTAATTTTGTAATTGATATAATTAGTATCTTAGATTTAGGGAAATAGTCGTGGTACCGATAGATGAGGAAAGAATTGGATTCGATTGTCTCTTTTTCAAGCACTATATATATACATACACCGGTCGATTGTGTCTAGTGGTGCATGGTTGATGGTTTATTTTGTGTAAATGAACACTTAAGTGATGTAGGACAGACCCATGATCCATCGGTCAACCATCCCTTTGAGCCTAGCCTATCTAATTTCTTGTTTTGTTTTTATTTAGAATTTTTTATGGTTTATTTATTTAGTTATGAATTTTAAATCTTGACTGTTGAACATGATTAGATGGTTAGGATTAATTTTAGGTTTCTGTTTGTTTTTTTATTTTTTTAAATAAAAGGATTTGTAATGCATCTTTGAGCATTAATGATCAATGAAGAAGAAATTTTGGTGTTTGTGCTCTCTCCTGTGCAAGGAATGTCATGATGCCACTGGATGTGAAGTTGATAACTTTAAGGTGTGAATCCTTGCCCCTACCTGCCCCACATAAATCCCCACTCTACATCAATTGGTATCAGAACCGAACAACCCTTTCGATCAGCTTGATCAAATTATTTTTCCATCCTTGTGCCCATCATCGTCGGCCCCATTCCCTCTTTTAAGTCTCGGCACTCCGTCATCCCTGTCGAATCCTTACCATCTCCAAAACCCTCTCAAAATACCAAATCCAAATCCATCTCCAAGCCTATTCCCATGGCCCCTCCACCGCCTCAAATACCTAACCGAACCCAGTCCCCTTCAATCCAAACCCAGCAACCAAAGTCCACCGTCTCTTTGCGCATCGCCAGCAACCCTAGCGTTTGACCCTATTACCCACTTTCCAAAATCCCTGCCTCTTGGAGCCTTGGCCTTCAAGCCCAAAGCCTGTCACACTCGAACCATCACAATCCTAATACCCGTCACCCAGTGTGTGTGTGTAATATAAGAGAAGACAAAGAAAAGAGGGAAGAGCAGAAGATAAGGAGAAGGTGAAAAAGATAGGAAGCATACCTGTTTTCTCCATCTCCACTGCAGCTAATCCTTGATTGACTAGGTCCGACAAGATCCCATGCGGTCTTCAATCTTCAACCTTTCAACCTTTTATGGAGGAAAACAAGAACGATGAAAACCTTTGTTCTTTCCTACCTTTTCTACCCCTCCCCATCAAGCCTAGTCGAGCTGAGATGAGTTGTTGTCACATTCCCATCCTCTTCGTTTTCACCACATTCTTCATCTTGCCACACCAGCCGAACCGAACCCATAACCTTCTCTTTCTTGCTGGATGCTACTAGCACGAAGAAAGAAGGACCAGGCCTCTTTTCTTAAACATCTTTCGGCACAAAGTTCAAGGCACCACATGGCACTGTAAAGAGACAAAAGGTCATGTTCCTTTTTTTGATCCCAAACATGAAGTCAGGGTTAGTTAGACCCCAACCTGACCCGATCCATTGAAGAATACAAGGACTAATGCCAAAACTAACCAGATTCAAAGTCCAAGCCCAAATTTGCAGTAGGGTCAATCTAGATTGCACAGTCAAAGGGGATTTGACCAATCTGACTGCCAGATTAATCTTGTTGATATCTTGACCATCTAGAATCCGATCCATGATCCGTCTTTGTTTGCATACTCTTGGAAATCAAATCTCTACACGGCGGGTCAGTCCATTCTTTTGAAAGAATTATATTTTTATGCCCCTTTTGCGTCCAAGTTAATATGCAAATCTTTGGATTCTCCAATGAACTTCAAATAATTATGTATGAATTTAAATATGGAGACTGGTTTGTTGAGAATGAATTCTACTTTAAGAAATTCCTTAGTTTGAAGCAAGGAGACATGATAGTTGATGCATATGAATACCAGTTTTCAAAGATGTAATATTTATGTCATCTAGATGAAGATGAGACACATGATTTAAATAGTTTTCTCAGAGGTTTGAGACTGAACATATTGGAGAATATAAATGACTGCAAGACCCTTGTAGAAGCATATAGAGAAGCAATCTGTGCTGAGTACATGCTTAGACGGTCTCACATGTGAAAATCTAAATCTCAAGAAGGAAAATCTCAGCAAATTACAAGTGCCCATATTGTGGAACCCATGGCAGAGGATATCAAAACCAACATTGAGAAGCAAGAACAAGAAACGAAAGCTTCCATGACAACCTTGCATAAAGTAGCATGCTTAACTCCTGAAGAACTTCTTTGGAAGAAATAGAAGACAAAAGGGCTGATAGTGTTGATCAAAAGATGCAAAAAACAAAGGAAGAAGAAAAGAACATTGAAGACTTGTTTGTGATTTACAAGAAGACTGATCATGTGATGGGTCTCATCGTAAATATATTTATAGAAAAGCAAATTAGGAAATCGAGAAAAAAACATTGTTTAGGAGGTTGCAAAAGAAGATCAAATCGTTGAGGTTCCCCATATTGATTTCATCCTCGGAGATCGACCATTGATATTAGGATATTGTGTGCAAATGGTACAAATTTAAGGATTGAAGCATCTAAATGTCATATCACAAGAAACTCCTCTAATCTACTTCAATGTGGAGGAAAAGATTGAGTCAAGCTTCCAAGCCATGCAATGCGACTGAATATCAACTTGAAAATCGAAAGTTTGTATTTTGGACTTTCAACCTAGGATATCTACAAAACTTGAGGTTGAGTTCTCTTCAAGATGGGGAGAGCTGATGCAGGACAGACCCATGATCCATGGGTTTACCAGCCCTTCGGGCACAACCCATCTACTTTCTTATTTTATTTTATTTATAGTTTTTTATTTTTTTTATTTTTATGGTTTATGTCGTTAAGTTATGGATGTTTTAATCTTAGCCATTGAGCACGATTAAATGGCTAGGTTTAGTTTTAGGGTTATGTTTTGCTTGTAAAAGGACATGGAATGCATCTTTGATAATTAATGATCAAAGAAAAAGAAATTTGGGTGTTTGTGCTCTCTCCTATGAAGGGAATGCTATGACACCACTGGGCCTAAAGCCTATCAACTTTTATATGTGAATCTTTGTCCCTACCAGTGTTACGAAATTTGGTTCATTTCGGCGGAAATTTTCGAATAATTTCGGTTCGTTCGCTCTACTGAAACGAACATGAACCTATAATTATTCGTCCCAGAATTCGTTCCAATTCGTCCCTAACCGATTCTCTTTTTTGGGTTCGTTCGCTTTACCGAAACGAACATGAACCTGTAATTATTCATCCCAGAATTCGTTGCAATTCATCCGATTCGGTCTGAATTTTATGATTTCGTCCGATTCGTCCAATTATTCATCTCAGCATTTATGTTCCCTTTAAAATAAAAAAAAATGAAAACTGAAGGGGCTAAACATTTTTTTAAACTTAAAAGTAAAGGTAAAATTACCTTTTTGGCCTTTTGGCTTAGAAAAATTAGTGGGCTCCAATATGGAGCTGCCCATCTATTAAAACCTAAATAACTATATGGGCCCTATCGCTCGAATCAAATTTTATTCCAATAAAAAAACATTTTATTATGAATAAGCTAGCCAAGTTTCACTCTAATATGAAATAGCCTATCAAATATAAATCGATATATTGTATTGATTTAGTACAATAAATTAAATGTATCATATATTATTTTTCGTTTTAATATATATAAATTTTTTCCGAAATATTTCACCTAAATCTCCGAATCGGCTGAAACATTTCATTTGAAGGGCAAACCGAAATGGCATCCGAACCGAATTTCGTAACACTGGTCCCTATCCTCCCCGCATCGATCCCCGCTCTGCATCATTATACCTTCTTCTATTCACTATCATCCTTTAGCTTTTCTCTATTTTTCCCATTATATGTGGTTATTTGCATGGTGGTTGGTATCGTGAGAAATCATTTCACTTGAAAATCTTGTATTTTGCCTCCAAAAGGAAGAACAGTCCCTTGTATTGCTTATTACAGTAGTCCTATTGCAAGCTGTCTACATGTTCTGTTGATACCCATGACTGTGTCATGGGGGTCCTCAATTGTTATTGGCTTGTGGGGATCACGACTGTTGTTCTTACCTGTTACTGCAAGGCTGTTGTTCTTACAGTAATTACTTGTATCAATAGTTCCTTGCCCTTTCTGTGTTGCAATGTAACTAGAGGAAGTATCAATGCTACTAACTAAAATAGATTGTGTATCAACTGCCTTCTTCTTTTGTAAGTTACATTGGGTCTATTCTATAGTTTGAAGTTCAGAGAGAGCAGAATCAACTTAGGACAGGACAGTTGTGATCTGTGAAGCAGTAGTCCATTAATTCGTTCAAACTCTGGTGTATCAAGAAGCAACACATGATAGTGATTAAACTAGCTATGAGCTATGGAGCAAAATGCTGGCCAATCAAGAAGCAACACATGCACAAAATGAGTGTAGCAGAGATGAGAGTGTTGAGATGGATGTGTGGTAAAATTGGAAAGAAAGGTAAAAAGAAAAAAGAGCGCTTTCAGGAGCATTTAGGGGCAACATCAGTAGATGATAAATAAAGAGAGACTTGTTTGAGATGGTTTGGACATGTCCAATGCAAGCTAACAATGGTGCCAATAAGACGAGGTTTTTTCTATGTGGACTGATGGCCCACAAAGGAGAAGGGTTAGAATGAAGATGACATGGGTGGAAGTAGTTTGGGTAGATCTGAAGAAGTGCAACCTATCCGATAATTTGGCTCCAGACGAACTGAAATGGAGACAGAGAGTTCATGTAGCCTACCCTAACATCGTTGGGACAGGGCTATGACGACGACGATGAAATTCAGTGGTTCGTTGAAATCCATATGAAATAGGATTGTAATCTTTTCAATCATATTAATGCCTCTTCATTTACTTAAATTTTCATATTTTAGATTGACACTAAGGGGTCATTCGTTTGCATTTACATATGTAAATGATGCTCATGCATGGTCATTTTTATTTATTTATTTTTGCACTTATTTATGCATGGCATGAAAATGGCATGTAAGAGAGAGACTTTTCATATGAGAATTTACGTGCTTTAAGAGGTGTGAATTTCACAACACTTGGCTAGTAGGCTCCAGTACAGGTTCTGGCACAAATAGGTCATGGTTTTGAACCCTCTCACTGACTTTTATTTTTTTCAACTCCTATGAGGCCCAATATTTTAATCAAGTGGTTAAATTGCTTGACAATTTTTTTAGTAAAAATTTTTATATTTGGACTTTCAGCTTCATGTCTTAAAAATTCATAGATTTTGAGATATATGATGATCGTACATATGTAATCTGAACTGTTCTTCGTGTGCTTTTGAACAAACTTGGTATTGTTTTTCATGCGTGTAAATTTTACATATTCAACCCATGTGAGTTTTTACGTATGTAAAGGAAATTTCACTTCACATGTGTAAAAGAAAACAACCCCTAAGTCATTGCGTTATTTAAATGCTCTGTTCTAATTGACTAGGAATCTCTGGTATATTATCTATCTTGCGTGTGCGTGCATGAGTGTGCGAGGCTTGTGTGCTCATGAGTGTGCGGATGGATGTGTGTGTGTCCGAGTTTTTAAATTACCGTGACGCATAAACATCACTATGGTTTTCATCAACAGGATGGAGATTATCATGTCTTATTTTGTATCATTTGTCTATTTGGCAGGAATCTCTTGTACATTGTCTTGTGTATGCACGTGTGCATGTGCATGTGGTTTGCATTTATAGTAAGGCATAAACATCATTGTGTATGTCTGGACAACATCAAGTCTTTTTTGTATCATTAAGCCTAGATTTCTGTTCTCAGGGGATTCTCTTTTTTTTTTTTTTTTTTTTCATGCAATATAAAATCACTTACTACGAAGGATAGTTTGTAGCATGGAAGGTTCTTCAGCCATGGTGTTTCTCTTATTACAGTGAAACTTCTCTTTCATTGCATCTGTAGCTTCCCATTTTATTTGATTGTATTTTGATGCATCTCTTGTAACATCTCGTAGAATGCTTAGGGTTTTGCAGATATGGGCCAGTTGTGTTTAGTTTATAGTCCATGATGTTAAGATTTCATGCACGTAAACTACCTTACCATTTGAGTTAATTTTTGGTTGCTGCACTAGTGGCAGTGCCTTATTGGCTGTGAGATCCTAGACTATTACAGTCCAATTGTTCAAATGGCTATTATTTCCTTTACCAACAAAGGTTTGAACCTGCGACTCTGCCTCCCTAAGGGGCGGTTTATTTAGTTTCCTATTGGTATCCTATAATGCCTAATGAATGGATTTGAAAGCTTTTTACATTCCAATGGCTGTATAACAGATGGAACTTGGATTTTCTTTTTCAGTGCAGTTGCTTGGCAACTTACACTCACTACCCCAACAAAATCTACAGAAAGTGGCAAGGTTCTGGAGTCTCATGAAGATAGGGATAAACTGGAGGGGAGTTTATATATCCTATTATTCAAATCACTCATTGACTCAGACAGTGCTGTTAGTTCTCAACTTATTCTGCCTTCTATGATGTTATCACATTTGAGAGTTGCATATGCTTTGTTCTTTTTATTGTATTTTGTGTAGCTAATACCTTGTTGCTTCTAATCTAAGTGGGTGATAACATTTTCTTGTAGGAAATTGAATTCATAAAGCAGGGAAGTTTTAGTTTCGAAGAGCTTGATACCTTGGTGTCTGCACTAAAATTAGCCAGTGAAAGGTCAGATTCTAGGAATGCGTCTGAGAAAAGACCAAGCCGATACTCAGAGAGAAGGGAGAGCAGGCCAAATAGTGCTCCAATACCTTCTGGGGAAAAATCACTAGATGCTTTGGAAGCCATGGGAGTGAAAGTCTTTGACCTTAGTGAGCCCTTCCCAGTTCCTAGCAATGGTGTGATATCATGGGACAGCATTGCTGGATATGATCAACAGAAACGGTATGTATAAATTCCGAACTTTTTAGTTGGCATATTAGTATTATATGCCTTTCATTCCATATTACTGTTGGACAAATGCACTTCCTTCCTTGGTTACAACTGGACAATTTAAGAACCGTATAATTAGGCAGTTAAAAGCTTTTTTAAACCGTTGGTCTTGTTTTGGTAAGTATAAGATTGGGCCTTTCAAGATTGAAATTTAATGTATGGAAGCAATGACAAGTGTCCTCTATGTCAAGAAAAAGAGAGGGGACAAAGTTGTTACACAAGTCTAGAGATTGTGATGCAGGCCATGGGACAAAAACATTCTCGAAGACTCATCAAACAAAGCCCAAGAATGCCAGCATAGGCCCAGCCCATTAAGAAGGTCCATATGTGTTTAAATAATCACATTTTAAACAAGGGCATTATGGTAATGCCACCTGCTTAATCTCATATTTTAGGAAGTAATATGTTGAGAGAATCAACTTGTTTGTAATTTGTGTCAAGTTTAGAAAGATGTGTGAGTCATATCCTTAGGCGCCTTAATTAGAAATTACAATATCAAACAAAGAGTCAAAGATTGTGTCCACACTAATTAGAAGGTGTAATCTCTAATTGGGAGCCCATATATTTTTTTTTTTATAACTATTACATTTTGGGAAGACTTCTAGGCAACTACAATCCTTTCCATTGGCATGGCTCTAAGATGTGTGTGAAAACTTGATCCACCCTCCGCTATTTTAGTATTAGAGCAACTAGTATGCCTTGACCCGGAATCCAGATTCCTGAAGAAATCTGCTTTTCGATTCACGATCAATAAAATAAGTGAAGTCCTCAAATATGAGAATAGGTCATATTTGAAACATTTGCAGCAGAAACTTTTCGAGTGTCAAAATGTCATCAAATTAGTCATCATAACAGAGCAAAGCATAAAGTTCTAGTTTGAATTCAAATATTAAAGTCAAACTGAACAAGAAACTAGAATTTGTTTGGTTTGACTTTAATATTCGAACTAGAGCAAGTAAGCTAGGTTTGAATATTTATGGATTAGTTCTAAATACAAGAAACAACCTCCTAAGAAAGGTTTGGCGGTCCACATAAGCTAAATAGTCACTGTAATCATAGATACCTACCCCCCCCGCGCGCCCCCACCCCCCCCCCCCCCCCCCCCCCCCCCCCCGCGCTCTCTAACGTGACAGTGAACAAGATAAAGCATGATTCCTTATATGAATATAGTCATGGCCATCAAGACAAGCATCAGGTCTGGCACCGAAGTGACATTTTGGTCACTTTCATCAAGACTAAACTGCAGTTATAAATGCAACAAGAAACTTTATACATTAGTGTTCCGGCTGTGTTCGATTTAAAAAAGTCGAGTGGTGCTGACTCGAGATTCCAAGTAAAAGTTTCCATCTAGACTTCCTTCTAGACAAGCAAGGTCATTGAATGAAACTACTCTATCCCAAGCTATATCCATCAAGTTTCACCTTCTAGTTTGAGTAGCCTCTTTTCATGTCCCATATACATCATCATCCTTCTAGACTTAGACAAGACAAGAGGGTTACCTAGATTGATCTATGGAAACTTCAATCTTAGTCTCAGATTTTGTCAAATCTGCCCATTTATATAAAGTTCAAGTCAAGTGAGCTGGGACTAAATTGCAATTTTAAAGATTTTGCAGTTTTCATTGGTAACAGTGTGGTGCTTATAACTTTTGTGCCCGATGTCTGAATTCGATGATCTTTATACGGACCTCGTACTACTTGACGAGACGAACCCACATGTTCAAAGATCTTTGAATTTTGACATCATTTGACTTCTAAGTCTGTTCTATGGTTTTAGTTCAAGTTTCACAAAATGGTAAAATTTGCAAGCAACTACTTCTAGACATAAAGGATATATGCACCAGTCATGTAGAGAAGAGAATATTTAATTGTACATCTACGTCAAGATTAATTGTGATTCAAGATTCAATCACAAGCATCAAACCTAGGTATTTGGATCACCTTCCACATGCATGTCCTTGTGCCAACTTAGCCCTATGATGTAGTAGAATCCTAAACACCCCTAGTTTGTCCCAAAATTCAATTTGAAGAAACACAAGGTCTTCAAATTCGATTTTGGTCATCTACGATTGGTGCTTCTGATGGTAATTTTGTGTCTAACAATATTCTATTACGCCATACCCTTATTTTGGCATAGTTCCCATACATGCGTCCCAGGGATCCGTAAGTAGAGGTCAAGCCTACTGCTGGTCCCGTTTTCAATTATTAGAACCTAGTTCTAAGTTCAAATCCATAATTTCTAGTCCTAATGGTCCTTTTATGTGAAGAGTCAAAGAAGTCCATAATCCATGGTGTCCTAGGGCCAAAAGGCCCTTCTAATCTTCCAATGTGCATTCGGCCAACATAGATCCCACTAATGGGGCCCACGGCCAAAGCTCCAAAGCCCATCTTCTTCATTAAGACCTGTAATTTAGCTCATCTTTACTGTAGACTACAATGTTCTCATTTGCTTCACACACCTCTACATGAAAGGCGTGTTTAATCACCATTAAAACAGTAACCAATCGTTTGCACAAATCTGAAACCTCAATTTAACTTTAAAGGACTCAGATTAAATTCAAAAACATCAAGCGTATGGAAAGCCTAAGTATCCAAGTAACTCTAGGAGAGCAAACCCTAAAATCCATTGAAAGACAAGACTCCATGGCCTATCCCATGCCCCAATCAGGTTCAACCATGGTATGGGGTCCATTAATGGCTCACAACCATTGGTGAAATTTGAGATGTGGCATGCGATCCCCTTTTTACGTCAAACGTAGATTGTCCCTTTAGAAATTAGGCTTGAATCCTTTTTTCCCAAATTGAAGAACCTAATTGATACATTTCATGTTAAAATTACTTAAACAACATCAAAGTTTATTAAAAACTGAAGATGGACGATGGGGAATAGGTTCAGACCTCACAGCTGAGTTAAATAGGCCTCACGCTAGACCTTTCATAGGAGAGGGACAAGAGAGCACAAAGCATTCAAAATTTTCTTTCATTCATCAAAGTCCGAAGCCAATGAGGCATTACATCACTTATATAGGTAAAAGAAAAATCCTAAGACTCATTAAAAAAAAAAAAAAAAGAAAAGTTCTAAGACTAACCTCAACCATAGAAACAGTTAATGGTCAAGATTAAAACACTTAAATAAAACCCATGGACCTTACTTGCATAACTGAACAAACTCCAAATAATTAAGTAAATAAAGCAAATTAAATTAATGGTTCTATGGACTAGACTGACTGGGCCCAAAGGACTAGTCAGCCCATGGGGTCACGGGCCTGTCTTGCATCAACTCTTCCAGTCTTACAGAGAACTCGACCTCGAGTTCTGTAGACATCCTGCAGGATAAAAAATCCAATGTACAAATAATAGAGTTTCTTGATCGTCATTTTCTTTGCATGGCTTCCAAGCTTGACACAGTCTTTTCCTCCTCCAATAAGTAAATTGGAGTTGTTTCCTCTTCTAATTTCTGAATTCAGCCTTGGTGTGTGATTTGACCGTTGGATGCATCAGCTGTATAAGTGGATCACCATCTTCTAAAAATGATAGTCTATCCCCGAAGATGAAGTCGATGTAGGGAAGGCCCCGTTTGGCATTATGCCACCCGGATGTTATCACGTTCCCATGAGTTAAGATGATGGAAACCGTGTTTGGTAACGTTAACCAGTGTTCCAAATTTTACTCCAGCTGGAACAATCCTCCAGGATCTTGACATGCTGGTGTAGGAAATCTGGGACATAAGATCTTCGTTTTTTTTAGAATCAACTCACAGGCACAATCATGCGTCCGTCTCCAGATCTTCTCCCACGTGTCTCTCTGAATCTTCTATAGCGTGCATTTCTCTCCAGGGATCTCTATCTCTTCTATTTCTCTCTCACGACCCACCTCGCTGCAAATCTCTCTCTTCCCCATCCTCACCCCACCAATCCTGGCTACAACTCTCTCTCTCTCTCTCTCTCTCTCTCTCTCTCTGCCTTACGCCACACATCCCTGCAATTCTGTTGAAGAGTCCGCATGATATTCATTAGTAAGAACTAGGTGATGGATGATGTTAGAAAATAATGAGGTGATTTTTTTCTTATTTTTGATTGCCTGTGTTAGATGTGAGGTGAGGTCTAGAGGAGCCATCTAGATCTAGGATTTCAGCTTGTTCGGATGTTTATTTGTACAGGGCCCTTAATTTCTTCCCTTCCATAAAGAAATCATGTGATTGCATATCCTCTCAAAAGTTATTTCAAAGCTAAACTCCTGTGTCTTCATGTTGCATGTGGAGTTAAATATAAGCAGAGTGATGGAAATGAAGTCAAGTTGCAGAACTGGAAAACCTTGTTTTTAACTGGATGACTTGTTTCCTTTTCAATTTGGAGCTGAACCGGTTGGAATCACTGTATGTTACTGTCATGTTTGTGAATGTGATTCATCAATTGATTTCTAAGTTTTTGTGGTTGTTATGATATTGTCTCAAATCAATCTATGTTGCAATGAGATTTCATTAGATTATGTTCATTAGAACAAAACTTTTATGATGTCACCAAACAAGTTCCGCAAAGCATATTCTCAGCGGAGCAGTTTAATAATATATTGTCAAACGAGTTCTGCAAAGCACAATTTCAGCATAGCCCTATCTTCGCACAACCCGATCTTGGCACAAAATGGCGAACAAGATGGGAACGATGCCAAACAGGCCTAAATGACTTGTTTTTCGTTTTCCTTTACTTCTTGTGCTTGTTGCAGTCCCTTTTTCTTCCAGTTCGTTTTCTTGCCTTTCAATGTCCTCTTTGATATTTACAGCCACGGGTCGTGCCACAACATGTGCTTCTGTTGTTTGTGGAGGCTTTGATTTTCACCGAGACTATTTGATCATGTGGTCAACACAGGCCGCTTCCGAATATGCTTCATGAATGGTCTTGCAATCTTCCATACTCTCCAATATATCTGGTCTCAAACCTCTAATAAAACTGTTCAAATCATGTATCTCACTCTCATTTATCTACATAATTCATGCAGCCTTGAAAATTGATCAGAATATTTTTCGACGGTCAAATCTCCTTGTTTCAAATTAAGGAACTGGTCAAAGTAGACTTCATTCTCTTCATACCATTTTCCATAGAAAAACTTATATATAATTCTTTGAAGTGCATTGTCGAATTCACTGGTTTGCAACTTCATATTGACTTGGATGCACAATGAAAAATTATGAACTGATCTTCTGCGCATATCTGGTGTGTCCGGAGTGCACGGGCGAAGACAAATTGTTGATCAGACCCTGAATGATTAGGATATCAGCAAACCAAATTTGAACCGTCTGATTTGATCAAAGTAGGCCTCGACCTGGATGATGACAGTGACGCTGGCTGTTGTAGCTGTCAGGCTGGGCTCAACTCTTTTTTTTTTTTTTTTTTTTTTTCTGACTTGAGCTTGATCCAAAATCATGCCCACTGCTGGGCTCGTCACATCACACCAGTGATGCACATGTGATGGGGAAGAGGCTCTTCTCTGTGTGTGTGTGTGTGTTGCCTCATTTGGTGATGCAGTGAAAGGATAAAAGAGAGGAGAAGCTTCTGCTTCTTCTTAGCAGTCTTCAGTGAGAGAAGAGAGAGGCTGTTGCTAGGTTGATCTTTGCAGCTGACGGTGGTGCTTGCCTAGGTTAATGATAGCGATGAGGGACCTGAATGGCGGTGACTCTCTCGGTGCTGATGAAGATGAAGATGAAGATGGAGACTGCATTGGAGAAGAGTTGCTGTGACTGCTCCATTTGGTTTCTGATGACGATGATGAAGGCAGCTGATGTCAACGAAGGTGATGCGATGGTTGGTGGTGGTGCATCTGCTTGCGGAGACCAGTGACGGAGATGTTAGATCGATGGCCTCTGGAGATGACTGCGATGGTGGATTGGGGAGGTGCCAGGTACGCTATCTGCTTGTTTCTCTTCTCCTTTCTCTCTCTCTCTCTCTCTCTCTCTCTCTCTCTCTCTCTTCTCTTCTGTGAATCTTCTCTTTCCTTTGCTTTTTTTTTTTTTTTTTTTGTGTGTGCGCGCTCGTGTGCGTGCGTGCGTGAAGGGAATTTGTGTTTAGTTAGACTGGGTGTAGTTCGGGAGATTGGGGTTTTGGGTTTCAGACTGGGTTTAGGGTTGAAGCGAGGATGTGTTTCGGGATCTAAGAGTGTTTTATGATTTGATTGTTTCTGGGATGGGTTGTGGAAATTCGGGCAGATTGGGTTTAGGGCTTGGATGGGGTTTGGAGTTTGGACACATTGGGTTTGGTAGTAATGGGATTCGACCATGATGCTGTGCGTGGATTTGGGGATTATTGGTGCTGCCGATATGGTGATGATGGTGTTTCAGCAGGGTTGTTGGAATGCCGAATCTCCAATCCAGCTGATTCAATCTTCAGCTCTGATACCAAATGATGCGGATGGCAGATCGATGCAGGGTGGGCATGGGATGAAGGTGGGCGATGGGGGATAGGTTCAGACCTCATGCTTGAGTTGAATAGGCCTCACGCCATACCTTTTGTAGGAAAGCGAAAAGAGAGCACAAAGCACCCAAAATTTTCTTTCATTCATCAAAGTCAGAAGCCAATGAGGCATTGCATCACTTGTATAGGTAAAAGAAAAATCCTAAGACTAATCTCAACCGTAGAAACAGTTAATGGTCAAGTTTAAAACACTTAAATAAAACCTATGGACCCTACTTGCATAACTCAACAAACTCCAAATAATTAAGTAAATAAAGAAAGTTAAATTAATGGGCCTATGGACTAGACTGATTGGGCCCAAAGGATTGGTCGGCCCAATGGGTCGCGGGCTGTCCTACATTAAAAAGCCTCATAAACATCATCTAAGAACATGTATAACAATATAGAAAGTAGAGTCATCATTATTATGTAAACATGTGAATCTAGAAGCATGATCCAATGCTCCCCCATGAATATGGCTTAATTGAACCCGATTGTGATGTAACCCACATTTGGCTAGTGAGGTGCAAGCCCATAGTGCATTGGCCAATGGGATTTCATCCCCTTTGTGGTATATTTATTGCTTACAACCCATATTTCATGAGATCTTAAGGTTCCATGCTTTACACACATATATACATAGTAGAATTGGCTTTCAAGGCTTAAATTATATGTGTAAATCAGAATCAAATAGAAACTCATGTATGAACAATAGTTATAAGATTATTTACTTGCCTCTTTGTTGAAAATGATGAAAATCCTCGCATTAGACCATATCCCCAGTCGATTCCATTTTTCCCTCGTGTTTTCTCAATTTCTATGCTTCCTTGACACATCAAACGGAAGCACAATCTGCCCGTTGGATAGGTACAAGATCCAATACATGTATCCATAGATAATCTCAAATGGACTCCTTTGAGTAGATATGTTGTGTGAGCTGTTGTAGGTGAACCCAACATGTGGAAGCATCATATCCCATTGCTTTGGCTTGCCTTTCACCAAACTTTGCAAGAGATTATCAAGGCTCTGATTAACAACTTCTATTTGTCCGTCGGTTTGAGGATGATAAGCACTATTGAAGAGTATACCTGTCCCTAATTTCCTCCATAAGGTGCGCCAAAAGTGACTCATGAATTTTGTATCTCGATTAGAGGTGATTGTCTTCGGAATGCCATGCAATTGAAGAACTTCCTAAAAATACAGATTTACAATGTATGTAGCATTGGAAGTTTTGTGGCAGGGAATAAAATGGCTCATCTAGGAAAACCTCGCAACAACCATAAAGATAGAGTCCATACCTCATTGAGTCTACAGAATACCCAATATGAAGTACATGCTGGCATCTTCCCAGGGTGCTTTTGGAATGGAAAGAGGTGTGTAGAAACCTATATTTTTTGCCTGCCCTTTAGCCACCTTACAAGTTCTGCATCGCTCCACACATTTCGCCACATCATGTTGCAACTTAGGCCAATAATAACTTTCCTCTACCATAGCAATGGTTTTGTATCGCTCAAAATGACGTGCTAGTCCGCTGGCATGTAACCCCATGATAATGTGATCTCGTTGAGAACAATTAGGAAGACAAAGCTACGAACCTCAAAAGAGAAAGTTGTCGAACTATCTTCCACATCTACGCAAAATCCGCTTCATCGAGATACATCTCATGGAAGAGATCAAATCCAACCACTTTCACCTTTGAGGTAGCTAGAAGAGAAGTTTTGCGGCTTAGTGTATCAGCCACCTTGTTTTGTGTTCTTACTTTATGCTTTATAGTGAATGTGTACCAAACCAAACCAAACCAAACCAAGCCTTTTCCCACTAGGTGGGGTCGGCTATATGAATTTGACGACGCCAATCAAATCTGTTTAGGGCTATGTCCTCCGTTAGATCCATGAAGGCAAGGTCATGTTTAATAGTTTCTTTCCAACTTCTCTTGGGTCTCCCTCTCCCTCTCCTACTCCTGGCAATCTCTATGCCTTCACACCTTTTAACAGGTGCTTCCATTGGACGCCTTCTAACATGGCCAAACCATCTTAGTCGATATCCTCTCATTTTATCTTCAATCGGTGCTATTCCTACTTTGCCCCTAATCTCCTCATTCCTAATCCTATCTCTCCTTGTGATCCCGCACATCCATCTTAGCATTCTCATCTCCGCAACTTCCATCTTCTTAACATGATTATGCTTTACTGCCCAACACTGATCCATATAACAATGCTGGTCTTACCGCCACCTTATAATACTTTCCTTTAACCATGAGGGGGACTTTCCGATCACACAAGACCCCCGAAGCACTCCTCCATTTGGTCCACCCGGCCTGAATCCTGTGACTTACATCAGTATCAATCCCTCCATCCTGTTGCACCATCGATCCAAGGTACCTAACGTTTTCTTTCTCTACAATCTTTTGTGTGCCTAAACTTACTTCTATGTTACCAAGTGTCCTACTTTGGCTAAACTTGCACTCCATATATTCCGTCTTGCATCGACTTAGCCTAAACCCTTTTGTCTCTAACGTTTTCCGCCGTACTTCTAGCTTAGCATTCACTTCTTCTCTCGTCTCATCTACTAAAACAATGTCATCTGCAAATAGCATACACCACGGCACCTCATCCTGAATATGTCTTGTAATCTCATCGATAACTAGGGCAAATAAGTACGGGCTTAACGCTGAGCCTTGGTGTAGACCAATCGTGATAGGAAACTCCTTAGTCTCTCCGCCAGTCGTCCTTATAGATGTCACGACTCTATCATACATATCCTTTATCGCCTCAATATATGCGACACACACTCTTTTCTTTTCCAGTACTCCCCATAGAATCTCCCTAGGAACCCGGTCATAGGCCTTCTCCAAGTCAATGAACACCATATGTAAATCTCTCTGGCCTTCTCTATAATGTTCCATTAACCTCCTCAGGAGAAAGATAGCCTCCATGGTTGATCTCCCAGGCATGAAACCAAATTGATTCTCTGAAACGTTTGTTGTTCTTCTTAATCTTCTCTCAATAACTCTCTCCCATAATTTCATCGTATGGCTCATCAATTTAATCCCGCGGTAGTTCGCACAGTTCTGAATATCTCCTTTGTTCTTGTATATGGGTATAAGAATACTTTTCCTCCATGCATTAGGCATCTTCTTGCTCTTTAGCACTACATTAAAAAGTTTTGTCAACCAACTTATGCCATTCTCCCCCAAGCACCTCCAGACCTCAATAGGGATACCATCTGGCCCAACCGCTTTCCCATTCTTTATCCTTTTCAATACTTCTATAACTTCTTCCCTACTGATTCTCCTATAGAACATATGAGTCGATTCTTCCCTAGAAATGGTAAGCTGTCCCAATTGTATGTCACTACTACTGCTTTCGTTAAATAACTTGTAGAAGTAGCTCTTCCTACGCTCCTTTATCTCATCGTCCTTTACTAATACCTTTTCATCCTCATCCTTAATGCAGTTAACTTGGTTTAAGTCCTTGGTCCGCCTATCTCTGGCTTTAGCAAGCTTGAATATCTCTCTTTCGCCTTCCTTAGTGTCAAGTCGCCTATATAGCTCCTCAAATGCCTTTGCCTTGGTCTCACTAACTGCCTTTTTGGTTTCTCTTTTTGCTTCTTTATACTTTTCCAAGTTTGCTGCATTTCGATCCTTTTGTCAAGTTTTAGAGCTCTCTCTTTTAACTCTTATCTTGTCTTGAACGGCCTTGCTCCACCACCATGCCTCCTTCTGTGCCGGAGCACCCCCCTTTGGATTCTCCTAAGACTTCTTTTCCTACCCTCCTAATACACTCTGCTACCTTATCCCACATATTATTTGCACTCTCATTTATCGCCCAAATGTTTTCCTCTAGTACTCTATCCCTAAATGCTAGTTGCTTATCACCTTTCAAGTTCCACCATTTAGTCTTTGAGCATCTATACAACTTCTTTTTTGTAGTCCACCTTTGTAGCTGCACATCTATGATCAACAACCTATGTTGGGAAGTCAAGCTCTCCCCCGGTATCACCTTGCAATCTTTACAAGCTAAGCGGTCTCTTTTCCTAGTTAAGAAGAAGTCAATCTGTGTCCTTGAGGAGCCACTCTTATAAGTCACCAAATGCTCCTCTCTCTTCCTAAAAAAGGTGCTAGTTACCATGAGATCATAAGCCACTGAAAAGTCCAAAATATCCTTCCCTTCTTCATTTCTATTACCGTATCCAAGTCCCCCATGTACTCCTATATATCCATCTACGTCACGTCCTACATGGCCATTCAAATCTCCTCCTATGAAGACCATCTCGCCTTGGGGTATCTCTAGTAGCACTCCTTCCAAGTCTT
The DNA here is from genome assembly GCA_028538565.1 of Umbellularia californica. Lineage (NCBI taxonomy): Eukaryota > Viridiplantae > Streptophyta > Magnoliopsida > Laurales > Lauraceae > Umbellularia > Umbellularia californica. Next base: position 69,833,708 of record JAPQWN010000002.1, on the reverse strand, counting down.
CCCAAAACTTCTCCTTATGTCCATCTCCTAAGCCCACCTGGGGGGCATAAGCACTAATTATGTTCACTATCTCTTCTCCTAACACTAACTTAATTGCAATAATCCTATCTCCACAGCGCTTTACATTAACTATATCTTCCTTTAAGTCCTTGCTCACTACTATGCCAACACCATTCCTCGCTCTATTAAGTCCCGTATACCATAACTTATACCCAGTCCTCTCGATCTCTTTAGCTTTCTGTCCCGCCCACCTTGTCTCTTGCAAGCAGGCAATTGCGATTCGTCTCCTTTCCATTGTATCCACCACTTCCATAAGTTTCCCAGTTAGGCTCCCAATGTTCCAAGTACCTAATCTCAGCCTTCTATTTTGGGCTAGCTTCCTTACCCCCCCGCACTCGTCCAATAAAGTGTGGGGACCCTCCTTTATTGTGCTAGCTGTCGGCTACCTAACGCACAACCCTCCTCCTTTGTCCGGGCTTGGGACCGACTATGTCAAGGATACCCCAACATAGGCGGAGTTTTTATAGTGAATGTGTACTCCTGTAAAATTAGACCCACTTAGCATGTCTAGGAATCAGCTTGTGTTGACCATGGATGACCTTCATTGCCTTATGGTCTGAAAATAAGATAAACTCCCATTGAATCAAATAATGGCGCCAATGCCTAAGAGTATGAATAATAACATAAAACTCTTTCTCATAGGTAGAATATTTGATTCTTGACCCATTCTATTTCTCACTGTAGAACGTTTTAGGTCGGTTCTCCTGCCTTAAGACTCCACCTATGCCGTTATGAGATGCATCACAATCTACTCGAAAGACGTTATCAAATTCAGGTAAGGCTAAGATTGGAGGTTCAATCAACTTCTTCTTAATTAATTGGAAGCTCTTATCGGTTTCTTTGGTCAATATAAAAGTCTCTTTCTTTGATGTAGTTAGTGATAGGTGAAGCAATAGAACTGAAGTTTCTCACTAATCGGCGATAGAACTATGCCAGTCCATGGGAACTCCTTACATCATGCACATTAGAAGGTGTGGGTCAATCCCTCACCAGCCTTGCCTTGCTCCCCCAAAATTTCTGAAAACCCCTTAAATGTTTAGAGAGTTTCATAATTTTCTACATATGGTCCCTCCAAAATTTTCAAGAAAGCCCCTATATATATATTTTGAAAACTTCATAAAATTTTCATATGTGGCCCCCCTAAGAATTCTTTTCTACATAGCGGGCCCCCTAGGAAGAATTTCTGGGTCCGCCCCTGGCTCTATTGTGAAACCCATCTCTTTAATAGGAGGTAATCTCGCAATTTCTTCTGGGAAAAAGAAATCTTGAAATTCACATACCATAGGAATCTCCTCCACACCTTTGGACTCTTTATCTACCGTGATAAAGGCTATATATCCTTCACACTCACTTTTCATAAGGCGTTCTGCCTTTATGAAAATAATATGTGCTGAAATCTTCTTTTGATCCTATTCGAGTCCGATATCGCAATAACTTTCATCCACTCTAATCTAATTGTTTTGTCAAAACAATCCTTGTTCTCATGATACCTCACTAACGAATCCATACCCAAACATCAAAATTGTTCATGTCTAATAATATGTGGACTGTTGGCATCGAAAATTCTCAGATTTTCACTAAATAGTTTGGGTAATAGGTGTCACATATTACTTTCTTCCCTATGGGGCCTGTTACTATTAAGACGTAATCTAGATCTGAATCATAATTTTTTTTTGAACGGTAGACCTGAAGAAATAATCATCTATAGTCTTAGCAAATGAAGGTGATATGTAAGAATGTGTGGAACTGGGATCAAATAACACTTTAAAACTTTTGTGACAAATGGAAAGTGTACCTTCTACTACACTTGCATTCAAGAGTTTTGATAATGTTGATTAGATCATTTAACATGCCGTCAAGGCTGAGGATATTGCAAATTATCAAGCCTGAAAATTTAGTGCATCTAAAAGGGCTTTACAAAAGACCTTATCACTACAAGATTCTAAACCAAGTGGTTCTTCAGAAAAGGTTTTTTACAACCTTGAAGGTCATAATGGGATCACCTTCTTTCATTGTAAACAACATGGGCATCGTGCAATGGAATGTCCAAAATGCATACACCCCATTGATGGTGCAGTTGATGTGAAAGATTCTTCAGATGATCCGAAGGGTAATGACAAAGTGGAAGTGGAGGAAGTAGGTCCTGAGAAGGGTCTTAAAGCTCTCATGGTCCTTAAAGAAACTACCCCTACTGTTTAGAAGAAATGGCTGCGGAAAAATATTTTTCATTCAACAGGTATAATAAGTACATACATCTAGAAAATTGTCGTCTTTTCCTTTGCAAAGATGAGGAAAGGAGAAACTGCCCATTTAAGGTTCAAGATCACATTCAGGCTCTGAGAAATGGTTCTATCTCACTATTTGTCTCTAATCTGCCTGATGGGATTTTGAAAGCAGAACTAGAATGTATGTTTTGCAGGGCTGGGAAAATAGCAGATCTGTTCATTCCCAAAGGTAAGACTTCCGGGAAAAACAGAGGTTTTGCCTTTGTCCATTTCTGATAAAAAAAGGAAGCTGCTAGAGCAATCGACTTGGCCCGAGATAGATCATTGGGGGGTGGGGGGCAGGAAGATTCATGTAAGCTTTGCCAGATCTAAGCAGAAATCCTATAAAAAACGCAGGATAAAAGAGAACCCCCAGTTAGTGTTGCTAATGCTAAAGAGAATATTGAAGATCATTCATTACCTCATTCACTTACAGAAGGTTGTATCATCCAGGAAGGGTCCAAAAATGGGGATTAGGGGTGCCCCTTGGGTGGTAGAGAAAGGTAAGAAGGCTTTTCGGTACAACCTAGTAGGTTTCTTGAAAGATCCTCATGTTGGGGAAAATCTCTTCTTGGGTGGAGTTTAATTGTGGAAAGAAACCGAGGGGGACAAAACTGCTAGGCAGGGATGCTATCCTAATGCAGTTTCAAACAGATCAGGAGGTTGCAGAGGTCTTAACCTGTGCTCAGATTCTTCATTCGACCCCTTTCTATGCTATAGATAGGTGGATGGAGATCATAGGGAGACCGCCCAGTCCTCGTTGGTTGAAGGTGACGGGATTCCTTTTACCAGTGTGGAGTGAATGAGTTTTCCATCTTGTTGGTGATTGTTTGGGCTGCACTATGGAAGTGGATCAAAAAACTTATGCTATGGAAGTCTTATCCCATGGAAGAGTCAAGGTTCTTTTAGAGGAGTCTCGGAAGCTGCCGTCCTTTCCTCTATGGATAGACGATCTACTCTACTATGTAAAAGTGGAGGTAGAAACAGTAGGTAACAACTGTGGTCACAAAGGTTGGAGACGATGACGTCAGCAGAGATCTTTTAAATTTTAAAGCCTGTCCGGCTAGATAAGAGCAGGCTTTTCCTAAATTAAGCCAAGAGAAATACTGGGCCCGCAATAAGGATCTAAGCTCTAGAGGCCCTGCCCAAGGCCAAGAGGCCAATTTAGTGGCCCATTTTGTATGTGGACGCTACTAGTCGGCCGGCTAACTACCCATATATGCCTTTCGAGAAAGCAAAAATTAATCTCGAAGAGTTTAGGTCATCTGCCCCTTTCTCTTCACAGAAGAAGGATTTGGAGGAGAAGATGGGAGAGAGTGGGGAAGAGTCCATCCTGCTGACCAAAGCAGACCCCTACTTTTGTTCCAATTTCGACCCCCATCACGTCTCCAACAGCCTACCTTCTTTCTTCGAGACGAGCTCAGCTTCCGTTTCTAGAGTAGGAGCTCTGGAACGTCTGCGTGCTGTGTACAGCTCCTTGTCTAAGACTTCCTCGTTAGATGGAGAGACAACCCTTTTCACCTTGGATCCAAGCAGCACCGGAGGGAGCATCTCCTTAGGGTTTGCCGATCAGTTGAAGATGCTTCAGCGCAAGAGGATCTTGCGAACTAGTGGTCCATGTTAAAGTAGCTTCATTTGGACCTACATGGGCCAAGTCAATGTCAATCAGTTACTAATTAATGACTATATAATCAAATCTCCTAATGAGGAATGTTACAACTGTACATGATAGCATCTTTTGACCACATGTGAAATATGATAATTAGTACGTGGGTCCAAATGAAGCTACTTTAACAGTCCATCCCTCTATAGTGACCCATTACGTCCTTCAAGGTGCTCGCCAGGAAGTAGCACTAGGCGTCGCTCAAGCATAGGTCTCACTTGCCGTACCTAGAATGGCAGCATTCAAGTCTTTTAGCCTTTGCATGTGGGTTATTCCCCTTCTTCATTAATCAGCAGAAATTTCAAAGGCAAGGAGACGCAGAAGAGTAATCCCATATGCAAGCAGATAACGTCAAGTCCCACTACTGACACTTTTGCAAGGGGGAAGATTTGCCTACTCCGAAACAATTTAACTCTATTAGCAGAGGTCATTGTGACATAGATAGTCTAGTCGGACCCAAAGGAGAAAGAAAACAGTTCTTTTAATCTTTAAAGGAGAATGATGATCGGTGCAATGAATGGCCGTCCCAAAAAATGCATATTTGTGGGGAGGCTAAAGGCATTTTAGTATCAAATGGTAGGGAACAAGGATGAAACTAGTGGTAGTGGCGGGCATAGTGGCCCTTCGTAAAAATGCTATGTAGCGTAGTGGAGTTATGTAGTGGCGTAGCGGTGCAATTTGAAAACATCATAAAAAAAATCTGAAAAAATTTGTAGAAAATCTAGAATATTGGAAAATGAGAGAAAATGTTTTTTTTTTTTTTTTTTTTTTGCAAAAGTAACTAAGGTAACGGGGCGTAACGGTCCCTTCATTGTATGAGGTCCTGCATTGCTGTATAAATAGAAAATAATAGTAATGATCATTTTTTTTTCACATGTATTCATGTTGCTTAGTTATGTTAACTTAGAAACTAGTGAAAGGCTAAAAAAAAAAAAACCTGTCATGAAGTCAAGACTTAAGACTTAAGAGTAACTAGAGAAAAGAATACCTCTACCAAAGGGAGTGTCTAATAGGGATATACCTAGAGAAGAAACCTTGAGAAGAACTCTCCATATCCACTGTAATTCGGCGAGATCATGTGCTTTTTGGTGTTCTTTTAAACATAAAAGGGTTGAAGAGTTGCGTAAAAATGTTATTTGGAGAGAAAAAGAAAAGAAATAAGCATTATTATACATTTTGAAATTTTTTGAAAAGTAGGAAATTTTCACACTCTGTAGCGGCATGTGAACGACGCTGAATGCCATTTAGCATAGCGGCTACTATTTTGATCCATGGTAGGGAAGGTTGGAAAGATCTTATAGATTTTTCATTTACCAGAGAAATAAAATCGCAATCGCTTGCTGCAAAGATGTCAAGAAAAAAGGGTTCCTAAGAATTACGATCTCTACTGTGCTTTATTAATTGCGAGAAGAAGAAAGAATGTCAGCCAAGGGAGATTAGATTGAGTACAAACAAGGATGAAAATCTACGCCCGCCGCCAAACCGTTACAAAGCGGGCACTACGTGGCGGTGTAGCGGTGTGATTTGAAATACTCACCAAAAAACTCTGAGAAAATTCTAGAAAATCGAAATAATTGTAAAATGAAAGAAAATGTGGTTTTTTTTTTGCAAAAGTAAGTAAGAAAAGGAGGTGTAGTGGTACCCTTAATATATTAGGTCCTGTATCGCTGTATAAATAGAAAATGATAGTAATGATTAGTTTTTTCACTTGCATTCATGTTTTTTAGTTAGCTAACTTATAAAGTAATGAAAAGCTCATAAAAAAAAAAAAAAAAAAAACTAGAACATGAAACAAAGGCATAAGACTTAGGAATTATGTCATTAGTGAACATTGAACAATCAATACTTCAAGCCTCAAGGTTCAAGGTTCAAACTTCAAATTCAATCAAGTGAATGAAGTGATCAACACTCAACAGTTCAACGCCAATTTAGAAATGACAAATGGTAGAGAGTTGGTGAAGGAAATAGGAATACTTTGGTCACCGCTAAAAGGAATGTCTACCAAGATTCAAGGCATGGTGATCCTCATCATCCCCATCAGTGTTATTATTTCTATTGACACCATATTGCATTTGATATTGATGAGCATTGGGATCCAAAAATCCAAAGAAGGCAGCCGCATCATCGTAACTTGGAGGAAGTGGAGGTGGATATCTATTATATTGCGTTTCACCATAGTCACCATATGAGTAAGACCCTGAAACAGAAGACTGTTTTTCTCCTTGTTGCATTTGACCATATGGAAAATACTGCGAGGGTCCTTGTCCACTTTAACTAGGGTTCCACGAATCAGCCCATGATGCTACTTGTTGTCCTCCGACATCTCCACCCATATTTCCTTATTCATTACCACCTCCAGGAGCAGGTGGAGCAGGTGGTGAGACTGTCCGACGCCGTTGAAAACCACGGTTTTCTTCCATTCTTTCCAGAAAGCCCTGTACCTCCTCTATAGGAATGGCATCTTCTTGATCATGTTGGTAGTATTCACTAGTAGCACTTGTCCCACTAGTGTCTCCTGCTTCATCTCCCCCATCTCCTCCACCATGGCTACTAGAAGAGATGGTGGTAGTCGTCCTCTCAGAAGATGACATAACATGAGCAGGTTCTTTCCCTTTAGATTGTGGGTGCTACTGTGCACTTGATCCTTCTCCTCCAAGTGTGACACCCTCTGCCTCGTCCATTTCTTCATCAAACAAATCTCTAAACCTCCTCCTGAAAGCCCGGATCTGAATCTAGCAATGGATCCTCTATCTCGGCTATTCATGGGAGCAAGGGATCGTCCTCTCTGAATATGTGATCCAAACTAATAGGACAATAGCTCGGATCATCCATTGCCTTCCTTTCTCTTGTTCTGTTTCTCAACTTCAAATTGTAATGGCAATACACAAGATTGTTGAGTTTTTTCATGGTAAGCCGATTCGTGGACTTTGTGTGGATCAAAAAGAAAGTGCTCCAATTCCTTTCACAGTTTGATGAAGTTGTAACTTGACTAAGGATGCGAACAGCCGCTCTCCTTAGATTTGGAGTATCCTCTCCAAAATTCATCCACCAATCAGCTGAAATTCAAAATAAAGAAATAAAATTAGATATTCCTTAAGTCCTTCCAATCAATTGAGAGATAAATAACAAAAGCCTATTAGGTTGGGTGATTGGGTCTTTTGTTCATAATAGGTGGCATCTTTCCAATCGCCCTTATTACAAGAGGGTCAGCAATGCCTCCTTTCCTTTGTGTGTTTGTAGATATCTACAATGTGAAAATTAGGAATAAATCAATAAACCATACATGTTTAATGGACCTATCTCAAGCATATACATATGTCATCTCAAATCTCAATCACTAACTCACCTCTTGGATGGCTTTGATTTAATCATCATCTCCCAATAATTTCTTCAACACTTGCCTTAATCCTACCCTCAATTCTGTTTTTATTGCATCTTTGTGTTGTTGGGCATTGGGGTAGTAGAATTCGGGATTAAGGAAATAACCTACATTGAAAACAAGTTGAAATGCAAAATGATTAAACATCAATAAAAGAGAGATGGCTTTCTTTAAAAGCATCAAATAGTGATATTATTATTGAGTATCTGCAGCATGCAATGGATGGTGCAGCTGGTCGTTCCACCGGGCATCAATAATCTTTATATATTCTTCATGATATTTAACATTTTCCATGATAGCTTGCTTAGCCCGATCCATTGCTTCATATATATATATCCCATTGTTGGCTTGTCATCACCATTTACAACCCGCAACACTCTAACTAAAGGCTCATAAACCTTTAATAAATTAGACACTTTCATCCAAAATTTATTGTCCCTCATCAAGTTAGGGATCTTAAATTCCGGACCACTTGTTGCATTGCCTCATTTTGAACGAAGCCATTCTTCTGATGGCATCATCTGAATTAGCTCGTTCTAAACCTTACAAGGCTCTCCATCGCAATGAAATGGGTAACAAACCTAGTTGATCTCGGAAGTATCAAGGCATGGTTATTTGTGAATCTTTTCATTAAGTTCAAAAACCATGAATGATCATAAATAAATCTGGTAATGCCTCTACATGCCTTGATAACTTCAGCAATTTTCTTCTTCTTTCGAATCTCTTCCAAAATGAGATCTATACAGTGTGCTGCACATGGAGTCCAAAACAGATGAGGCCTTTTCTCCTCCAACATCTTATCGGTTGCCTTGAAATTAGCGCCATTATTTGTAACAATCTGTATAATATGCTCCTCTTCCACACTCTCTACAATCTTATCCATAAGAGTGTATATATATTTAACTGTTCGTCTATGCTCAGATGCATCCACGGACTTCACAAAGACATACCCAACGACTGATTGTACCAAAAAGTTTATTAATTGTGTTTGTGTGCCGTTGGTCCACCCATCTCATAATGGTGACTCCATTCTGTTGCCACAAGGGCCTAAAGGTCTCCACCTAGGCCTTTATTTCTTTATATTCTTCTTCGAGATATTTAGTGCCCACATCATAAGTAGAGGGCGACTGTATTCCCCGCTCCGCTTCGGTGGCAACATCAAGAATTGCTTGGAAATAGAGGGAATCTATTACTGTAGGTGGTATGTTCTTGTGAATTAGCCATTTTGCTGTAGCTTTGGCTAACCTATTTCTTGCACCATTCATCACCCCTTTCGCAACACTTGATATATTTGGTTGTTTAGCCCCCTCTTTTCTATGTGCTAGAGGATCAACAGGGGGAGGAACTGCTCTTCTTATAGAAATAACTTCTACATCAACATCCCGTTTTGCGGGTGCTAAATGCCCTACGCATGGCCCTTGCAATGCCCTTGCCCCTGCTTGGCATAGCAGATGAGCCCTCAGCATCATAATACTTGCTTGCAGCAAATGCACGACGTTCATGTTCTTCTTGATGACTCATGATGGACTCTCGGCGTGTAGCCTCCATTTGTGTATTTTCATCATCAAAACCTTCATCCCCAAATGCATCATCAACATTTTGCTGCCTCTTTTCTTTTATCTCTACTTTTCTAGCTTTGTTTTGGCCAACCTAAGCTTTCATTTGTTCCCTGACCACCCTTGGTACTTCGGTACAGCCAGCAACATTGCCATAAATGTGGCTTAAGTGGTGCTTGAATCTTGTAATGCCCCCATTGGTCATTTTCCTACAAAACTTGCATTTGATTTTCAACCTGTTATTCTCAACTGCCTCACCAAAGCTCCATGCGGGATCAATATCACGAGGCATTTTAAGTTATCAATTGGCAAACACAAATACACAATAGAAGACTGAATACCTATGAATATGATGAACAAGTAGTATGTTAAAAATTAAAAAAACATAAAAATATGTTAGAAGAAATATATATCTAACGCTTAGGAATCATTCTCTTGACATTTAATTGGTATTTCATTACTTAAAGTACAATTTTTTTCAAAAATTTAAAAAATCCGAAAATAAGAAAATAAAATAAAATTAGGAAAAGACAAATATATGTTGGATTGATCTATGCCAAACATAGATGTAACATTCAGGGGCCTTATTCAAAACAATATAATGGGTAATGAATTAGTTAAGGATTTTTTTCCTTCAAAAAATAAATAAATCCGAAAAAAAAAAACCAAAAAAAAAAAGGGAAAGACAAAGAAATGTTGGATTGATCTATGCCAAACATATTCAAAACATTTAGGAGCATTTTTCAATACATTTGATTGGCATTCCATTATTAAAAATATTTTTTTTTTCAAAAAATAACAAAAGTCTGAAAAATAAAAAGTAAATAAAAAAACACAATCAATATATGTTGGAATGATCTATGGGAAACATAGATCTAAAATCTAGGAGCCCTTTTCAAGACATTTGATTGGTATTCAATTACTAAAAATATATTTTTTTACAAAAATAAAAAAATCCGAAAATAAAAAATGGAAAAAAATTGAAAAACAAGCAATATATGTTGGAATGATCTATGGGAAACATAGATCTAAGGATATGAAATTATTTTCAAGTTGTTTCATGAGTTTTCCATTAGTGATAATGTTTTATATATATATATATTTATAAATAACATAAATCCGAAAATAAAAATAAAAATATATAAAAAAAAAACAACAAAAGATATGTATGCAAGATCAAAAGGAAGCATGGATCCAATGATGCCATTATGTTGTGATTCATAGTAGTTAGAGAGAGATAATCTCAAAAGTTGAAAAAAATTCACAAAGAAATGCATACCTAGATGAAGAATCTTGTTTAGAATCTTTAGATTCCTTAGAATAGTTGAGTGTTTTGACTTGATGGCAAGAAATCTTGAAGAAATGGAGTTGGGAGTCACTTGGGACCCCAAGGAGGAAGTAACAACAGTCAAAGTGGAGAAAAAGAGTGGAAGAGAGGGTAAAAAACCCTAAGTCGTCAAAAAAGGGGCTTTATAACCCCCCCGATATGTATCGGCCTCTACGGGCCACCACGGTTGCGACGGCCGATATATTGGCTGTAGCGTGGCGGTGTCCACCGCTACAACCGATATATCGGCCGCCACGAACATCCTTGAGTACAGGAGCCAAGAGCTCTATGGGGGTTCACCATCGTTGCAAATGAAGATATTTTCTTGGAATGTTAGGCTTGGGAAGCCGAGTGAAGAGAGCAGTGGTGAAGGAGACGATTCATAGGGGTGAGGACATTGTTATGTTTCATGAGACTAAATGCAAATCAATACAGGACAGTTTTGTCAGAGAGGTGTGGGGGAGGGGCAAGTTTTGCAAATGGATTTACCTGGATGCAAAGGATGCTTCAGGGGGTATTATCTTAATTTGGGACTATAGACACCGCTCCCTTGAAGACTTCTGGATTGGTGCTTTCTCTGTTTCAGTAGTTTTGAAATCTTTATAGTCTAACAAGTGGGTTATCTCTTCTATCTATGGGCCAACTGACAACCGTCGTCGTGGAGACTTTTGGAATGATTTAGACTCCATCAGAGCAAGATGGGCTGGTGCTTTGTGCATTGGAGGGGACTGAAATATTATTAGATTCCCAGGGGAAAAATTAGGGGGTTGTACTTTTTTAGCTGATGTGAGGGCATTTTCAGATTGGATTAATTCCCATGCCTTAGTGGATTTGCAACTGATCGGAGCCTCCTTCACTTGGTGTAACCACCAATCCAACCCATCAATGTTGAGACTCGATAGATTCCTCATCTCCGTCGATTGGTTGGACATGTTCCCTCATGCCTGCCAGTCGGTTCTGCCAAAACCGATTTCTGATCTGATTTGTGATTGGTGGAAATCCACAAGGATTGAGGGTGGGGCTGGTTTTAGGTTGGCTGGAAAATTGAAGCAAATTAAACTGAAAATCAAAGAATGGGCTAGGGCAGAATTTGGAAACATTGAAATGGCTAAAGAGGGTCTACTTCAAGAGATTCATAGTTTAGATTCTAAGGAGGAATTGGGCAAGCTTTCAGCTGAAGATTTACAAAGAAGAAGTGAGTTAAAAGAAGCTTTTCAAAGAAAAACCAACGAAGAGGAAATCAAATGGAAGCGAAGATCACGTTGTGATTGGTTGGAGGAAGGTGACAAAAATAGAAAGTTCTTCCATGGTTTGGCTTCAGCCAGAAATCGCACCAACTGAATTGTAGCCATTTAAGATGGAGACATCAAATTCAAAGTTCGGGACTCTATTATTCAACATATATTGTAGTTATATGAAAATCTTTACTCAAAAGAAGAATGGTTCAGACCCAGATCCTCTTTGGACAACTTAGAGGTTGATAGCATAGGGGTGCACAAAGCCCATTGGCCTGCAAGAGAGTTCGAGAAAGGTGAGGTTAAGGATGCCATTTTTGACTTAGCAGGAGACAAAGCCTGAATAGATTCCAGATTGCTTTCTTTGAACTGTTTTGGGAAGATATTAAGGAGGAGATGATGGCATTTATGTCTTAGTTTCACTATAGAGGGAGATTATCTAAACACATTAGGGCTTCCTTCATAGTGCTCATCTCTAGAAAATCAGGAGCAGAGAGAATAAGAGACTTTTGCCCTATTAGCCTCATTGGAAGTATATATAAAATCGTAGCAAAGGTGCTTGCTTCTAGGATTCAGGGAGTTCTTCCACACATTATTTCGGAAGCTCAAGGAGCTTTTATTCATTGTCGTCAAATATTAGATGGTGTTCTCATTGCCAATGAATGTATGCACTTAAGGCATAAGAGCAAAAGACCGGGTCTGTTGTGTAAGCTTAACCTTGAAAAGGCCTATGACAGGGTTGATTGGGACTTCCTTCGGTATATGATGAGAAGAATGGGTTTTGGTTAAGGAATGCCTCTCATCATCTCAGCTTTCAATTCTCATCAATGGTTCCCCAAAAGGTTTCTTCCCTGCTAAGAGTGGTTTGCATCAGGGTGACCCCCTCTCCCCTTTCCTCTTTGTTCTTGTTGGCGAAGCTTTAAGCAGAATGCTTGCAGCGGCAGGAAGAGCGGGTTTAATCACTTGTTTTACTCCAGTTAGAGGATTTCCCCTTATCAACCATTTACAATATGCAGGCGATACTCTTATCTTCTGTGAAGCAGATGTAGACCAAATGAAAAATGTGAAGCCTACCTTGTTATGTTATGAAGCTGTTTCCAGGCTCAAGGTTAATTTCTTTAAAAGCGAACTTATTGGTGGGGGATGTAGAGTCCGGCTAGCGCGAAGATTTAGCAAAGATCTTAGGGTGCAAAGCTAGTTGCCTTCCGATCACCTATCTCGGCCTTCGTCTTTGCCTTGGAAGGGCCACGAAAGCTCTATGGATCCCTCTATTGGAAAGAATTTTTATGAAGTTGTCTTCATGGAAGTCCAGGCACTTATCCTTAGCCAGATGCATTACTCTTATCAAGTCAGCATTCTCTAATCTCCCCATTTACTTATTGTCTTTATTGAAGTGCCCGATTGAAGTTGCCCCTAGGATCGTAAAACTTCAATGTGATTTTCTCTAGCAAGGTTGGGAGGTGAAGCACAAATTTCATCTAGTGACATGGAAGACTGTTTGTAACTCCAAAAAAGAGGGAGGGTGGGTTGGGTAACAAACCCATAAAGGAGATGAACCTTGCCCCCCTAGGTAAATGAGTCTGGAGGTTAGGGGATAATCAAGATGGTTTGTGGAAGGGTAGTCTCAGCCAAATATGTTGTTGGCAGAAAGGGGTGGGATGTCCCAAACACCATTCAAACATGTTCAGGCTTATGGAAAGGAATTTTATCAGCTAAAACTGATTATCTTTCGAACATCAGATCTCAGGCAGGCTGTGGGCAAAAGATCCAGTTTTGGTTGGATTTATGGGTTGAAAACTCCTCTCTTGCAAACAAGTATCCCAGGCTCTATTCCTGCGCTGTAGACAAAAATGCTAACATGAGAAATTATTTTTCTAGAGTTGGCAATTCTGTTGTTTGGGCTCCAATATTTGGGAGAAATATTTCAGAAGAAGAGGAACTTCAACTGTTCTACATGCTTGCTAAGCTTGAAGAAGTGTATATTCCAGTTTCAGGTAAGGATAGAAAGGTGTGGACAGTGTCAACAGATGGTTCTCTGTCTGTTCTTTCTTTACGAGTATAGTCAGGGGACCTTTTGTGGCTAGCTTTGGGTGTAGCTTGTGGAGTTTTAAGGCCCCTCGAAGGGTCTTGGCTTTCGCTTGGAGTGCTCTTCAAGGAAAATTCTTAACCATGGACAATCTTAAACGTCGTGGGATTGTTCTTGCTAACGCGTGCCCTCTGTGCCTCAATGAGGAATCTGTCAATCACTTGCTTTTCAACTGTAAGGCAGCCTACTCTTTATGGATTGCAGTGCTCGGATGGTTTGGTTGCGATTGGGTTCTCTTAGAATCTCTCCTTAAGCACTGGGTCATGGAAATTGGTGGTAGGGTTGCCAAAGGGCAGAATCATGTGGAGAATCTCTTTCTTAGCTATCATTTGGGTTATTTGGAGAGAGCGCAATGAAAGATTCTTTGAATACTTACTCTTCTATTGATCATTTGAAAGAGAAGGTAAAAGTCCTTGTGGCTTCATGGGTTTCAGTCATAGTTGTCAAGTTCGGTTCGTTTTGGATGAAATGTCAATCTCGTTACGTAGAAAAATACAAACCGAACATCTCGTTTGAAGATGTTTGGTTCAAAATTCGTTCAAATTCTCCTGAATAATAGGGTTTCGTTTCGAAAGCCCTAATTTCGGACGAACAATATCCGAAACTCTTGATTCAGACGAATCCAAGTTGGGAGAAATAAATGAAACTATTTGAAATATCTCGTCTCGTCTAGCGTGCAGGAGAGAGCCATAACAGCAGACATCTCATTTCATCTTCTTCAATGGCATGTAGCTTCAGTATTCCCAATCGATCTATAAATTGGACTCTAATATCCAGATATCAGCCATGAAATCCTCCATTGCCCTATTTACCTTGCAATTTCTTGAGATTGTTCACTGTTGGATGCTTTTTCCCTCGCCTTGGGTGCGTCTCTTTTGTTGCAGAGGACTGTCACTGTTGCCATCATCGGATTTCTTTGCAGAAAAGCCCTCAGAGAACCAGGTATGCCGATCTCTCCCTCTCTTTCCATTTCTTCTTTGTTTCTTTTCATTTCCTTCGTCTGGTTTTTGCGAAATGGGTTTCGAATTGGGGAGGACCTTTTTATAAAGGTGTTGAATGCTTACTTTTTACGCAATAGTTCTGATGAGTACCATAACGTCTGGTCCACTTTCTTTTTCATTTTCTTTTTATTTTTTGGGTAAGAGAACATGAGGCCCACTTACATATATCATCATTCAATTAAAGATGATGTTAAGCACCATGTTAGGGTTTGATTCAATCCATTTACAGTAATGTGCCCTGCCCAGCATATGCAGTGGCCCTATTTTCATTCCAAATTTGATGTCATTTTTCCTTTGATGAAGTCAAATTTGACCCAATCCATTTACAATTACATGACCTTATGTTATATTTTTCATCTGATGGGTGAAATGATTGTTGAAAGCATAAAGGATGATCTCTGAATCCCAAAATGTAATTCCCATTATGACCCAAAGTACTACTGGACTATATCGATTGTTAAAAGCATAAAGGATGATCTCTGAATCCCAAAATGTAATTCCCATTATGACCCAAAGTACTACTGGACTGTATCAACACAACCTGGTTTTTCTACATGAGGTGAATGTTCGAAGTATTGCAAAAGGATGATATATATAATAAAAAAAAGTATTGTAAAAGGATGATATAAAAAAAAGGAGTATAGTAAAAGTTCTAATAGCACAGATGATTATATGTCAGATACATATTATTCTTTGAATTATACAGTCTGGCCCATTTATTAGTTGGAAGAAAGCATCCTTGAGAGTTGGCTTATTGATATGCTGGAGTGTAAATGGGCCTTGGCAAGTTTGCTTCCCAGCAGGATCCAATTTGAAATTTGTCAAGTTTGGGTTTGAGTTAGTAGAATGAAATTTTCTATATGTTTTTAATATATATATATATATATAGGGAGGTGCTCCTGTGAGAGCATCTCTCACCTTACTATGAGAGATAGGAGTGGGGGCCCTCACATTTAAGTTGTTAGCATTGGATATGGATGTGAGGGCCCCGACCCTATCTCTCACAGTCAGGTGAGAGATGCTCTCACAGGAGCACCTCCCATATATATATATCCTAAGTTGCAACTTAGCTTATCCTAAGCTGGAATAGTGCTGGTCCCACAAATCAAATTTGATTATATATGTTTTTTACATAATGGAACTGAAAAATCCAGTTCTGATTTGATTTATCTTGATTTTGGAGACGATCATCATGCGAAAAATAGCATAATCGACTTTGATTTGTGGGACCAGTCGTATTTCAGCTTAGGATAAGCTAAGTTGCGGCTTAGGAGAGCTGGCCCTAGACGGTCCTTCGGAAAGTGCAACGTTTGCACATATAATCTTAAAGGGAAGGTTATTCCTCTTGTGTTAATGAGGGTGGGCTTAGAGGAGCTCTGGCCCATGGTGGAGGTTTGCACACATCGTAGAGGAGATTCGGGATCTTGCCAATATTACCTCTGCTTCCTTCTCTCATGTAAAGAGGTAAGCGAACGGTGCGACAGATATGCTAGCTAAGGACGGTGTCAACAGGCAGCATTTGCTTTTCTTCCCCCCCTTAGATTATCGGTTTTGGTCTTTTTAGCTTCTTGTTTTGTAATTCTACTTTGTTTTTTGGCTTTTCCTTGCTGAGTGGGTTTTGTTTTTTTGGAGTCTTGGCCCTTCTTTTCGGTATAATTCTGTTGTACTGTTAAGCCTTTTTTAATTCAAGTTACCATTCAAAAAAAAAAAAAAAAAAGGTACAGTAAGTACATGGGCGAAATTGCACAGTTGTGGTTGATGGTGGAAGTTGTGAAAACATCATCTCTCAAACTCTTGTTGATCGCTTGCAGCTAAAGGTTTATAAGCACAATCATCCATACTTTGTCAAATGGTTAATGATAGGTGATGAAGTGCAAGTGTGGCATATATATGTCAAGTTACTTTTGCTATTGGTGGAGGTTATAAAGATACAGTATGGTGTGACGTGCTACCATTGGATAGTGGTTGGGTCCCACGGATATATGACGAAAATGCCACTCAAGGTATGCGCGACAACACGTGGTACACATTCATGCACGGTGGAAAGCAAGTCACACTTTATCCAATGAAACTAGCATCATCGAAGAGGAAATCAAGAGCATATGCACTAAGGAAGTGCATTGTGTACACCATGTCTACCGAAGCAACATGAACAATTGAGTTCGAGGTTTAACTATTCTTTCAACTTAGGGGGAATGATGCAGAACGGATGACCCAAGTGTGGGGCCCAACGAAGTAGTTTAGGAATATTTTATTTTTATTGGTAGGTTTCTAATTTTATTGAAATAGTTATAATTTGGATAGTTTCTATTATTGGTTTAGGTTTTCTTAGGCCGTAAGTTTTCTTTTCCTATCTATATTGCATTGATTATTTTATAGAATCAACGTGGGTATCCTTTGGAGGTGCGTGCTCGTTTTGATGTCTCCGAGGAGACATGTTGAAGTGTTTGCGGACACGTGCTTTGGCACTCCATGCAAGCCCTAACTCTAGGGCCTGCATCACTATTCCTCTGAACATATGAGCAGCAAGAGACACCTTCTGTCATCCCGTGCATTCAAAAATATCAAAGATCCTCTCCGTTTGAACCAACCATTCATTTGCCTCCAACAGATTTGAGCTCCTAGCGAACTCAATGGTGCCAAAATTCCTAAATATTTCAAACAAGAAGTTTGGGTATGGCGCAAGGAGCTTGAACTAATTGTTATGGTTGCTATGCGGGTTCCATGATACAGTTAAAAACGTCGCTAAACTGTTGTTGAAACTGAGTCTGGTTCTGACTCTTACTTTGTTGTGAAGCCGTGAAGGCTTGAAGCAACATCTAGAAGCAGTCATCATTGTTATTCTAATTTTTCTGGTTATCACCTTGACCTCTAGCAATTTATTTGGAAAACAAACAACTTTCGGATTTTTTACGAAGTATTTTTCCTATTTATTTACGTACTCATCAAAATCTACCCAAAATCTCACATCGCGTCCTACTTATGGTTGTGCTGTAATTGTACCCTAATTGTCAAATGTCGGTCGATTTCCCCTAATTTGATTAGTTTATTATTTATTTCACAATTCAATTTAATAAGAATTAAATATTATTAATTTGGGATTGGGTTCTTACAAAGTCCCATTGGGTTTCGTATGTGTTCTTGCCTTTCTGGTATTCTAGTGAGCTCCTCGACTAGTTCACTTCTTTCATAAAAAAAAAAAAAAAATTTACTCCTATATTTCTATAATTCTTTCATTCTTTGCTGTTTCCCATGTGTTGCTGTTATTTCTTCTTGATTTGCTGCCTATTTGGTCCCCAAACATTCTCTTTGAAATCTCTAAACCTTCCCCTTTCCTGCCAAAAAAGAAAACCCTAAAATTCCCCAATTTTCGCGACTCAAGAAAACCGTAGTATCCTGCCCATGAAATCCTATCAAATCCATCAATTGACTGTCCTGAATGAGCCCCAACCCATACCCAACCAAAACCTTAAGTTTCCCAATGAAAATACCTTAATGCAAGTCCTAATTTTGTCTTAAACCTTCACCTCAACCCCAAACTTTTCCCAATCCAAAACCTTGACCAGGACACAACCTAACCTGTCCCCAGGAACTGGATGGTTGCTTTTTCCTCATACAACTGTTAAACAGGCCCAGGCCCAAGGCCCATGAACAGATCATGTCCAGAATATCATATCTCACGTGCATGTTGATTGGGTCAACTTGTAACAGCTGTACATATTCTTTAATTAGATTTTCTCTTGTAAATTAGTTAGTTTCCTAAAGTTAGAAGAGCAATTGATGTAATTAGCTAGTTTCCTAACTTAGAAGCCTTGATTGAGGCATGTAATATTCTATATATTGGGTCTCGATCTCCAAAGGAGACACACAGAAATAATACAATCTAAGAACAAGTTTCTTCCAAGTTCTTTGATCATCAATTTGTCATGGTATCAGAGCAGTCTTGATCTTAGACATCTTCCAAGTCTTTCTCATGCAGTAAATAGATCCAGGATCTATTTTCAAGAATTTTTCAGTGACGTTTTCTTCCTGCACAGTTCCAGCGTCATATTCTTCCTGCGACAGTGCTATCCTCTTGGTGGCCCACCCTTGATCATCAGATCAACCTCCGAAACCCATAGAGACTTGGTCGCCTGGTATTTCTGAGAATATAGGTGATTTTTTCCAGATTTTTCAGCACATCCAGGTTGGTGTTCTGCTCCTTCTCAAGTATTTTTCAGAAAATTAGATTGTTTTCATCAAGACCGTCCAGAATCTTGGATCTTCAGAAGATTCAGACAAATCTTGTTTCCTTAGAAGACAGAATAGAAGGCCCACTCAGATCAGTCCTCTGATCTTTGCCCAGGATCATTAGTGGTGTCCACGTAGTGGATTTTTAGCCACTGACAGGGTCGTCTGGGCTCTTATTTGTACAAATTCTGTGCTGTGTTGAGTTTGTTCCTCCCTGTTTGGTTGGATTGAGTTGTCTACACTCGGGGAAGGCATCCTACATATCTTTTGATAAGTTTTTTTTTCACTGTTCAATCAATCTTTTACCGGTATCACTTTGAGATGGAAAAATCTGAAAGTTACCTTGGTCCGTTTTACTGGAAAGAATTACCCTGCTTGGTCGTTTCAGTTTCAGATATACCTTGAGGCTAAGGAATTATAAGGATATATTTCTGGATCTGACCCTAAACCCATTGAAGATGAGAAGAAAATCTCCTCTTGGCTTACTAAAGATGCGAAGATGCAAAGATAAAATCATGGATCCTCGGCTCTGTGGAGCCACATCTAATCATGGATCCTCGGCTCTGTCGAGCCATATCTAATCATGAATCTCAAATCTTACCCCACTTCAAAAGACATGTGGGGGTATCTGAAGAGAGTATACCATCAAGATAATTCAGCACGTTAATTTCATCTTGAATGTGCGATTGCTGAATATACACAGGGAACCTTGTCCATACAAGATTACTATTCGGGATTTCGTACACCGTGGTCGGAATACGATGGCATAAAGTATGCTGATGTGGCTGTGGATGTTTTGCTCGTTATTCAAGATCTTTAGGCCTCTAGTCAAAGGGATTGGCTTTTGATGAAACTGCGCAGTGAATATGAAAATGTCCGATCTGCCTTGATGAATTGGACGCCATTACCTTCCTTGGATGTATGCTTAAATGAACTCCTACGCGAAGAACAACGCATTGAGACCTCGGCTCATCTAGCGCAACAAACGACTGAGACCTATTCAGTCGCGTTCTCAGCTAATCAAACTTCTCAGCCTCCGCCGCGCGACTTGAGCAAAACGCAATGTTACAGTTGTCAAAAATTTGGCCACATTGCAACTCAATGCAAACAGAAGGTCTGCATTTACTGTAAAAAGTCGGGACATATCATCTCTGAATGTCGCCACCGCCCACAATGTCCATCACCTCAGCCTCAGACTTCCCAGTATCAGCCTCCGCATGCGTATGTTGCGCCTTCGGTTATGCCTGCTCCTACATCTGCACCCTCACAGCCTGGGCCCTCATCCTCTCTCTCCTGAATTGGTTCAACAGATGATTGTCAATGCCCTCTCTGCTTTTGGTCTCTCAGGTACATCCCCTCCATCTTCTACTTGGTTCCTTGATTCCGGGGCGTCTAATCATATATGATGTCTTCGTGCGCACTGCTCTCCAATGTGCAAGGATACACTGGCCCTCTTCAAATACAAACTGCTAACGGGGGCCATGTTCCCATTACTGCTGTCGGTGACATCCCTGGTCCCATTCCATTGACTAATGTTTATCTGTGTCCAACTTTAACTTCCAACCTTTTGTCAGTTGGGCAACTTGTTGAAAATAATTATAACATCTCTTTTTCTTCTTCTGGTTGTGTTGTGCAGGACCAGATGTCCGGGAAGGAGATCGCGAGGGGGCCTAAGTGTGGACGCTTGTTTCCGCTGGATTTTTCTAAGCCTTCTAGGAATAAATTTGACAATGATGTGTTTTGTTTTTACATTAGAGATAACTGCCAATTGTGGCATAAAAGACTTGGACACCCGAATTCAAAAGCTTTGTCCCTTCTGTTTAATTCTGGTTTATTAAATAAAACTACTGGTTTATCTTCTTGTGTGCCTTTTGATTGTGCTACTTACAAAATGGGAAAGAGCAAAACTCTTCCTTTTCCTATTTCCACTTCACACAGCACTCAGTGTTTTGAATTGGTTCATAGCGATGTATGGGGAATTGCTCCCGCTCTTTCTCATGCTCACTATAAATACTGTGACTTTTATTGATGATTTCAGTCGGTTCACATGGGTTTACTTTCTGCATTCCAAATCTGATGTTTTTCATGTTTTTAAAATTTTTCTGGCTTATGTTGAAAATCAATTTTCCACCTGCATTAAAATCCTGCGCTCTGATTCAGGCGGGGAATATATGTCATCTGATTTTCAACAGTGTTTGCAAAACGAAGGTATTATTTCTCAAAGAACTCGTTCTTATACTCCACAGCAGAATGGGGTCTCTGAAAGGAAAAATAGACATCTCCTTGATGTCACTCGTTCTCTTCTCCTTGAATCATCAGTTCCTTCTCTTTTTGGGTTGAGGCATTGGCTACTGTAGTTCATCTTCTTAATCGTATGCCCTCCCCTTCGATTGAAAATCAGAGCCCATATTACTGACTATACAAGACATCTCCATCCTATGATGATCTTCACGTTTTTGGTTCAGTTTGCTTTGTGCATTTGCCTCCTTCTGAATGGACCAAACTTACTGCTCAATCCGCTTAGTGTGTTTTTTTAGGATATGCACCCTTCCAAAAAGGGTTCTTTTGCTATGATCCCCACATTCGTCGCATCCGTACCTCTAGGAATGTCGTGTTTTTTGAAAACAATTATTTTTTTAAAAAACACGTTGATCCTCCGGACGACTCCACATTAGTTTCCTTACCTGGTTTTTCTGACGACACATCTATTGTTCGATTTAACCCTAACTTTGTGTATCACAGACGGAATACAGATGCGCTTCCAAGCAGTCCCTCTCTTGATCTTCCTCCAGCATCTGGTCCACCTCTGGCCCTTGGTCCATCTGGACCTCCTTCATTGCGCCGCTCCACTCGCATTTCGATTCCCCCAGACCGCTATGGGTTCTCTCATACTTCCTTTATGGCAACTCTGTCGTCCTCTTCCATTCCACAATCCTATTCTCAGGCTGTGCAGCACCAGTGTTGGACCCAGGCTATGCAAGATGAATTGGAAGCTTTAGATCAAAACCATACGTGGGATGTTGTCCCACCTCCTGTGGGTGTAAAACCAATTGGCTGTAAGTGGATTTTTTCTCTCAAGTTAAAATCTGATGGCACATTAGATCGCTATAAGGCGTGCCTTGTTGCTCTTGGAAATCGGCAGGAATATGGTATTGATTATGATGAAACTTTTGCTCCTGTTGCCAAGATGACCACCGTTCGCACCATTCTTGCTGTTGCTGCATCTCAGTCTTGGCCTCTATATCAAATGGATGTAAAAAATGGGATTCTACATGGTGATCTCAAAGAAGACGTTTATATGCGTCTGCCTCAAGGGTACTCATCCGGGAAGGGTATGGTTGCTAAGCTTCGTCGCTCCCTCTATGGTCTAAAGCAAGCTCCTCGCGCATGGTTTGAGAAATTTCAAGATGCTCTTCTCCGCTTGGATTTTCATCCGAGCCAATATGATCCTTCTATGTTCTTACATCATGCTCTGTCCGGGATTACTGTGCTACTGGTCTACATTGACGACATTGTCATTACTGGTCCCAATGCACATATGATTCAGGAACTCCAAGCTTCTCTTCATCAGACATTTCACATGAAGGATCTCGGCCCCTTAAACTATTTCCTTGGTCTTGAGGTTCATCAATCGCCTAAAGGTATAGTTCTAAATCAGCACAAATACACGGTTGACCTTATTGACTTGGCTGGCCTTACTGCTTCAGCTCCAGTAGATACGCCGGTCGAACTAAATGTCAAACTCAGTAAAGAGGATGGTGACTTTCTTCCAGATCCTACCGCATATCGCCAGTTAGTTGGTAGCTTGATCTATCTCATGATCACTCGTCCTGATATCTCCTATGCGGTCAACCTAATGAGTCAGTTCATGACTGCTCCTCGTCATCTTCATATGGCTGTTGTTTGCCGCATCATTCGGTACCTCATTCGCACATCGACTCGCGGGTTGTTGTTTCCATCCAACAATCCTCTATCTCTCATAGCTTATTCAGATGTTGATTGGGCAGGTTGTCCAGATACTCGCAGGTCGACGACAGGATGGTGCATGTTTTTAGGAGATAGTCTGATTTCCTGGAAATGCAAGAAACATGAAAAAGTTTCCAAATCCTCTACCGAAACAATTGGATAAAACTGAATTTCCACAAAAATTAGTAGAAGGCCTACCTTTGATGATCCATAAATCTTGAAAAATTCTTCATAAATAAGAAGAGAACCAGGCGACCAAGATAGGCTGCTTCCGCTGATACGGTGATGATTATCGCAGGTGGGCCACGCCTGATCTGAGAAGATCAGGGATGATCACAGACGATCAGGTGGCAGAAATGGGTTCCAGTGAAGAAGATGTGTTTGATAATGAAGAATATGCACAAAAGAGGGATTGCGCAATTGCTTAGTGATTTTTGGTTGTGTGTCCTAAGCGGAGGACAAAACTTGTCGCTGAGTAGCACTTCACTCTTGAAGAGGTCGAATCCACAGGGAACGAGCTAGAGGTTTCAGCTCTTGAGAATTTCTTTTGGTCGAGAGTGACCGACTTTTTCAATTGATGGAATTATATCTATGATGAGAACTGAATAAAGCTGCTAAGAACCGAATAAAACTGTTATATTAAAAAGATGGTTCAACCTTGGTTCAATTCACCTGAATTTACATGGTTTTATCTTCCTTTTCATTACACAGGTAAGATTTGGATCAATCCAATCTTCCCTGGAAAATTTCTTCATGAAAATCAAATAGAAATCTAATTTAATAATTGCCAAAGAGATTCTTAAGCATTCAATTCAGTAATCTGGGAGTCATCGACCTAATAAGCACTATTTGTATCATCTTAGATGAACACAACTAGTCAAAAACTTAACATCCCAAGTACGATTTCTGAAAACAGAAAATCAATGGAAACTATCATTCATCATCGAAGCATTAATCCGGAAAGATAACTCATGTAAATCCTAGGGTGAATTCCCCTTAGGTTAAACCATCTAAAAATCTACCCCTCCATTAATGGAGAAGTCATCAAAAAGATTCTATGAACACAAGAGAACAAAAAGAGCATAATTGAATGAATACCTCTATTGAAACTTGAAATAAAATGAAAGATTCAATCTCAATCCAAGAATTCGCCAAAATTGAACAATAATCTTCACTCAAATCTAACTATGCATTGATCTATGGAAGAAAGAGAGAAAAAGGGGCTAGGAAGCTAAGAGAATTCCCAGACAACCCTAATTTTCGAGTTCTTGGGCTTTATATAGGTCCCCCACATATCTAATTACAAAAATACCCCAAAAAGCAAAAATCTCTTCAAATCCGACAGTTCTACCGGTAGAACTTCCGGTTAGAGTAGTTCTACCGGTAGAAATTCCGGTTTAAAACAGGTGAAGGTCTCCTCTCCAAGCTCTCTGCCAAAGATTTAGCCACTTCTACCGGTAGAACTTCCGGTTGGAGTAGTTCTACCTGTAGAACTTCCGGTAGACTGATGACTCTCAGTTTCTTCAGCTCTCTGCCCAGGATTTGCCCTTTTTTACCGGTAGAACTTCCGGTTGGATCAGCTCTACCGGTAGAACTTCCGGTAGACTGATGAAGTTCAATTTCTTCAGCTTTCTGCCAGATTTTTGGCCTTTTCTACCGGTAGAACTTCCGGTTAGAGTGATGAAGTTCAATTTCCTTCTCTTTATTGACCCGAACTTCAATTCCACTTGCACCTTCACTCTCTACTTAATCCATTCATCCTCCAAAAGCTTCATTCTTTACCGAATTCCTGCAAATGACCAAAAACCAATACTCGTGCAAAAATTA
Source organism: Umbellularia californica (assembly GCA_028538565.1). Lineage (NCBI taxonomy): Eukaryota > Viridiplantae > Streptophyta > Magnoliopsida > Laurales > Lauraceae > Umbellularia > Umbellularia californica. The sequence continues at coordinate 69,809,114 of JAPQWN010000002.1, read as the reverse complement.
TATGAAATCAAAGGAATTAAACACGAATGAAGGTGATAGGAAGGTAATTAAGTCTCCAATTGCTTAACAATTGGATACTTATCACACCCCCCAACTTGGACTTTGCTAGACCCTAGCAAAATAAGAAGAAGCTATCTACCCTGAACAGACAATCCTCATCCAGCCCTGAAAATACATGAATTATGCCATATCGAAACAAATGTCTAAGATGCTAGATTCAACCAAAACTTGAACATGAAATCATCAATATCTACATCTCACTAGAACCAAACATGGAATCAAGTTGCTCAGATTGAATGAGTTAACCATCACATCAGAATCAATTCCAAAACTCACAAAAGTGTATCACTCAAAGTGAATGTCGCACAATTCAACAAACATATCCCATGGAAACTAATCTCACCATGCTATTCTACTATCACACACATCCATAACAAAACTAAAGTAGCACAGAATTCAAACATGCTTGCTGATGGAAAAAAAATGTAATGACACAAAAAGATCAACTAAGGACTTTTAGGCTTGAATTGAAAAGGGTGAACAATGGAAAGTTTAGACAAAATGGGGCACGACCTAACATGGCTTGGGTCAACTACCCCTTAGCCGTACCCATCAACATATCATTTAACACAACTAGACAATTCACTCACTAACTAGATCCTCCACCTCATCATCTCCTTCACCATCATCTTCTTCATCAGCCTCTTCTCCTGCAACATCATCACCATCACCCTTTGGCTGGCTCGGACCTGCCTCTGCTTCCCTCTGAGGTGACACATAAGGCTTAGCTCCCTGTGACTCAGCAAATTTAATCAAATAATCCTGTCGGGATTTCTGCCTCATCAGTTCTTGCTTGATCTCTTTCTGTCCTTCAATACAATCATCCACCTTACAACTAATCCATTTCAACAATTCTTTCATGTACGTCTGAAATGAGGAGCCTTTTACTTGTTTCGGAAGAGAAGTAGGTTGAGTTGCAGCTGGATGCTCCCTTTTCTTTGATCGGGCCTTTGCCATTGTTTTGATAGTAATTGCTCCTCTCTCGCTAGGCAGAAGCCAATCATCGGGACCCCTCTCAACTTTCTGATCCAAACATAGTTTAGTGATCAAACAAGGGTAAGGGAGTGCTGCCTTAGCTGAGGATTCCTCCGGACCTCCTCATCTGATTATAGATAAATTGTGCCACATTCATCCCTTCATTTGGACTCCAAATCACCCATAACAACTCTAACTGCTTCCTCCCCAACATTTTCTCGTCACCTCGAGGATATATGTTATAATGCAATATTTTATTCAGCATACCCGCCTCACCATTCAAATTTCCAACTGGCGTTGTCCCATCCACCACAGCATCCTCTCTCAAAACCAACTGAGCATAGGGAATTTCAAAAGCAGCATTTTGAGGCCTAGGGTAGGTAATTCTTTCCCTATCCACTGGAGTATATCCTAAGGCCTTGGCGATGATATACGGGTCAGCTCTAATTCTGGTTCCATTCACAGTAGTAGCAATTTGTTCACCACCCGCTATAATAAGATTCATAGTTTTGTAAAATTGGCGCACAAAGTTAGGGACATACCCAGTGAAAGCCGTATCCATATATTCGAGCTTGCTGTCAATAACAGCTCCAAAGCATTCTCCATTTCCCAGCTTGCCCACATCGACTCTGCGTTCAATCACAAATGCCTTCTTATCCACCTTTTTCTCCCATTTAACCTGACCAGGACTTTTCTGTGGAGGAGGGGGTGAAGTCTCCGTCGGCCTCTTTTCAGCCCTTCGATCACCACCCTTTGAAGTCCCACCCTTAGAACTTCCACTTCTTTTTGGTACTGCACCTTTTTTTGGTATTGCCCCCACATTTGCATTTTTTGTTCTTGGCATGGTTTAGGGTTGGGTGTAGGATGTATGAAATGGATTAGGGAAGGTATGGAAGTGAGTAGGAAATTTTGTGGAAGGATAGGTATTTTCGGAATGTAGGGTTTTGGGGCAATTGGGGATCTTTGATGGAGCTAGGTTTTTGTGAAATGGAATGATGGGGAAGGTAAGATATGGAATAGAGAAAGGATTTGTGAAGGAAAAAGGGTTGGGTGTGAGGAATATGTGGTTCAATAGAAAGACATGTAATTTTCGGCCATGATGGGTTTTTTGGGATTTTTGAAAGTGGATTTCGAAGTATGAGGGAGATATGGTGATGTGGAGAAGATGTGAGGATGTTTTAGGTGTAGATTGGGTGGTTTAATGGAGGGATTGGAGCTTTGGTTTTAGGGTTTATGAAGAAGGGGGTATCGGTTTGAGAGAAGAGAAGGAAGAAGATGAAATAAAAAAAACAAGCCGAGAGAAAAAGTATAAGTAGGCTGCCTGTGTTCGATATCTCTACCGGTAGAAATACCGGTTATGATTTTTCTACCGGTAGAACTACCGGTTCTGACCTCTTTTGCTGGAATATCACCTCTCTGCCTCCAATTTCACTTTTTAAACCGGTTTTTCTACCGGTACTGTCATTCATTCCTTTTTTTTTATTTTTTATTTTTTTATTTTTTTTATTTGAATGAATGAATGACTTGGCCATAATTCCAACACCTTCTTCCTCGGATTTTCAAAACCTTCATTCAACGAGTAACTTGAGTTATGAATCTTACTTATAGGCCAACGAAGCGACCCATTCGCGAATTTCCCAATGCTTGCAATGGGATGCCAATAAAGAAGAAGTCTCCATGAATCGGTCCTTATAGAATAAACCTTCATCTCAGTCACCGCAAACCCCTCTCCCAAAACATAGAAGATCATCTCTACTTTATAGTCATCCTTAGACTCATCATAACCAAACCCAATTTTCATTACACAACCATTTTTACCTATATAAAGTTCTCCATAACCCCCCCATTCCTCCTTACCTCCTTTATACCGGTTCCCTAAAAGTTAGCACAAGAACGAGAGAATATAGAACATGGCTCAAACAAGGGTACAAGGGTGACTCTTTTTTGGTTTTATAAACAACGAAATTGCCTTGTATCAACAATTTGTGCAACCACTCCCAAAAGAGGCAAAATGAATGCAATTCAAGGCTACAAAAGTATGAGCTTGCAAGTGTGTGGGATCTACTCTATCACTCAAAGCACTCTAAAAAACAGGGGATATGGTACGAATTCAACCCAATGTGATGATTAACTCACGCAATCATTCAAAGACACATAGTAATCAAAGAAGGCATAAATCATGTATCTCACAAAAATTGTACCTCCAAATGAGAATTGCGATGAAATGAATGCAAGGAATGAATTAAAAAAAATTTCTAAAATGCTAAAAATTAAGCTAAAAATTAAACTATATGCATGAATGAAATGCATACTTCTCCCCCCCAACTTGAATGAAACATTGTCCCCAATGCTTAAAACAACTAAGAACAAAAGGGAAAAAGAGAGGAACGAAGTTATCAATCTACCAAGGTTGGTACGGTAGCATGAATAACCTACAAAGACTTAGACACCAAATACCGGTTAGAAACAAAGGAGGGGCAACCATGTAGGGTGCACCCCAAAAACCATCCACCTCTTAAATGGTGAAAGGGAAGGATTGAATCATTGGTCTGTTAAAGTCAGATTCCAAGACATCACACCAAAGAAAGATGTGATACGGAGTAGCATCATCCGTTATTTATTTTAAGATGCAATTAGGCCAATCGTGCACACAAACGAGATATATGGTGAACAAGGAGCAAAAAGCATGCAAGATGGCAACAAACACAACCAAGAAAGAAATTAAGAACTAGTGGCTTCCGGATAGACCGGATCTACTAACTCTTCAGTAATTTCATCTTTTGCAAAATTCTCCAAAAATGGCTTAAGCCTTTGCCCATTAACCTTGAAAATCTTTTCATCATTTTGATTAAAAACATCAATAGCACCATGAGGATAGATTTTATGTACAAAATAAGGTCCAGTCCATCTTGATCGCAACTTACCTGGATGGAGATGAAGTTTTGAGTTATATAAAAGCACCTTTTGACTCACCTCAAAGTCTTTCCTAACAATATGCTTATCATGAAAAGCCTTGACTTTGGACTTGTAGATGTTAGCATTCTCAGAAGCCTCTTTTCTCATCTCCTCTAATTCATTCATCTGAAACTTCCTAAGAACACCCGCCTTGGGTAAAGAGAAATTTATAGTCTTAAGAGCCCAAAACGCCTTATGCTCGACCTCTACAGGAAGATGGCAAGTCTTGTCATAAACAAGCCTATAAGGAGACATCCCTAAGACCGTCTTGTAGGCCGTGCGATAGGCCCATAAGGCATCAGTCAACCTAGTTGACCAATCCTTCCTATTAGGATTCACAGTCTTCTCTAAAATCTGCTTGACCTCCCTATTGGCTAACTCAGCTTGCATATTGGTTTGAGGATGATAGGCAGTGGACACCTTATGAGTGATCCCATACTTGGCCATCAAGGCCGCGAAGGGACGATTGCAGAAGTGAGTGCCTTGATCACTAATCATGGCCTTTGGCATCCCAAACCGAGACAGGATATTCTCCTTCGTGAATTTGACCACAACCTTGTGGTCATTGGTCCTAGTGGGAATAGCCTCCACCCACTTGGACACATAATCGACAGCCAGAAGAATGTAGAGGAACCCTTGAGAACTAGGGAAAGGACCCATAAAATCAATATCCCAACAATCAAAGATCTCTATGATAAGCATGGGTTGAAGGGGCATGGCATTCCTCTTGGAAATAGCACCTAACCCAGCTTGAGGACAAGATCGATAGAACTCATGGGCATCTCTAAAGAGTGTGGGCCAGAAGAAGCAACACTGCAAAATCTTTGCAGTGGTCTTCCTAGATGAGAAGTGACCTCCACACGCCTCAGTGTGGCAGAAAGACAAGATACTCTGCTACTCTGACTCCGGGACACACCTCCTAATGATCTGATCAGCACAATACTTGTAAAGATAAGGATCATCGAAGGCGTACCTTCTCACCTCAACTAAGAACCTCATTCTCGCTTGAGAAGTCCAGTCACTAGGAAGCTGCCCTGTCACAAGATAATTGACGATATCCGCATACCACGGACACGTCGACACTGAATACAGTTGCTCATCAGGAAAAGAATCAAGGACAGGAATATGGGATGACTTATCCTCAAACTCAAGTCGCGAAAGGTTATCCGCGACGACATTCTCAACCCCCTTCTTATCCTTGATAGTGATATCAAACTCTTGGAGCAATAGAACCCACCTAATGAGACTCGCCTTCGCGTCTTGCTTGCTCATCAGATACTTGAGCGCTACATGGTCAGTAAAAACAACAATAGGTGAACCTATGAGATAGGATCTAAACTTATCAAGTGCGAAGACCACCGCAAGCAACTCTTTCTCTGTGGTGGTGTAATTAAGCTGAGCATAATTCAACGTCTTGCTTGCATAAGCAATAGCATAAGGGACTTTACCCCTTCTTTGACCCAAAACGGCACCAATGGCATAGTCACTGGCATCACACATCAACTCGAAAGGAAGACTCTAATCCGGGGCTTGCATAATAGGTGGAGAAGTGAGGCACGCCTTCAAAGCACTGAAGGCCTTCTCGCAAGCCTCGGTCCAGACAAATGGTGCATCCTTGGCTAGAAGATTGCACAAAGGGTGTGCAATAGCGCTGAAAGCACGAATGAAGCGCCTATAGAAACCACAGTGACCTAGGAAGGATCGAATATCCTTGACACACTTGGGAGAAGGTAATTGGGAGATCAATTCCACCTTTGCCTTATCCACCTCAATACCTCTAGGAGACACTATATGGCCTAAGACAATCCCTTGTGTCACCATGAAGTGACACTTTTCCCAATTTAGCACCAACTTCTTCTCCTCATGCCTCTCTAGCACCTTTTCTAAATTCTCTAGACACCCCGCAAAGCTATCTCCGAATACAGAAAAGTCGTCCATGAGCACCTCTAAGAAGTCCCCGACCATGTCATCAAAGATACCCATCATGCACCTCTGAAAGGTGCCAGGGGCATTGCACAACCCAAAGGGCATGCGTCTATAAGCGAAGGTCCCAAAGGGACAAGTGAACACGGTCTTCTCCTGATCCTCCAAAGACACCTCAATCTGATTATATCCTGAATACCCATCTAGGAAGCAATAGAAAGTATGACTCGCCACTCTCTCAAGGACCTGATCAATGAAAGGAAGAGGGAAGTGGTCCTTCTTCGTACTGGCATTAAGCTTTTGGTAATCAATACAGACTCTCCACCCAGTGGCAACTCTAGTAGGAATCAACTCTCCTTCCTCATTAGCCACAACGGTCACCCTTGCCTTCTTAGGCACTACCTGAATAGGACTCACCCACTTACTATTAGCTATATGATAGATAATCCCAGCATCTAGCAACTTCAGAACCTCCTTCCTAACCACATCCTTAAGAACAGGGTTTAACCTACGCTGGGGTTGGCGGGAAGGCTTGACATCGTCCTCCAAATGAATCCTATGGGTGCAAATTAAGGGACTAATCCCTTGTATATCAGCTAAGGTCCACCCAATCACTCTCTTGTGCCTACCTAAGACCTCTAACAGCTGGGTCTCTTGGTGTTCCTCAAGAGAAGAGGAAATCACCACAGGATATGACTCATCGACTCCAAGAAAAGCATATTTTACCGAAGAAGGCAAAGGCTTCAACTCAAGCGTAGGGGCCTCCTCACTACTAGGCATTAACTTAGCTTCCGACTTCGGAAGCTCCTCAAACTTTGGTGCCCAAAACGCAGCACCCTTCACTTCCTCAACATCATCAAATAGAGAATAAAGACACTCTACCTCAGGGGATTCAAGAAACTCCCTCTCCTCATGGGTCAAGAATGCCTCTAATGGATCTGAGCACAGTGGGTGTCCACATGTTCCTGAACTAGGCTCTTTATTAAACTCACCTCATGTATCTCCTCATCATCTCCCAATTGGGAGGCGACATTGTAGATGTTCAGATCAAGGGTCATGTTTCCAAAAGTGATAGACATATTCCCATTCCTAACCTTGATGACTGAATCTATGGTGGTTAGGAAAGGACGACCTAGAATGATAGGGGCTTGATCACTTACCCTTAGATTTGGACATGTGTCCAACACGATGAAATCTGCGGGATACACAAAACTCCCTTTTTGAACCAACACATCCTTCAGAATCCCCTTAGGGACTCTAACACTCCTATCTGCCAGCTGAAGTGTAACCGAGGTGGGCTGAAGTTCCTCCAGCCCGAGTTAGAGGTAGACCGAATAAGGTAGAAGATTGACACTCGCCCCTAGATCACACAAAGCTCTCTCTATCTTCTTTCCCCCTATCTCTACTGAAATGCACAGACAACCAGGATCCTTGAACTTGGGAGGAAGAGAACCAGAGATGGTGGTACTGACATTGGCTGCTAGGAGAACCTTGTTTTGATGCAAGAACTTGCGCTTGTAGGTGCACAAGTCCTTAAGATACTTCGTATAGATAGGAATGTGTTGGATAGCATCCAAGAGAGGAATGTTGAGCTTAACTTGAGAGAAAAGCTCCCTAAGAGACTCTGCAAGATCTGGCTTGGACTTCCCTCTCAACCTCTGAGGGAAAGGAGCTGGGGGTTCGAAAGCTTGGGCTCTAGGGTCTTGAATAGTAGAAGTGGAAGACTCATCCTTCTTAGGTTCATTGAACTCATTTGACCTCTCTGAAGGCTCATCCTTAAACTCAGAACTTTTAGGCTCCACTTCAAGCGAAGCAGGAGGTGCCATGGAAGTAGAAACAACAGGCTTAGACGGCTTGGGAGGGATGGTCTTGTCAATGATCTTACCACTCCTCAGAGTGGTGACAGCCTTAAGGTGCTCCACTTGAGCATCCGACCCACCGGAATCGGCCACAAAGTGCTGGCCTTGAATATTGGGAATAGCTTGGGTAGGCAAGGCACCCCTGGTAGTTTGACTAGCACTCACCGCATTGGTAAGTGTAGTTAATTGATATTTGATGTTCTCAAGGGTCCTATTGTTCTGCTCGTTGATGGAAGTCTGACTACTAAAAAAGGCTTGAAAGGTATCCTCTAGACTTCTCTTATGGGGAGTTTGATATGGAGCATGACCCTGCGGGGGTTCTTGTTGTTGAAACTGCTGATAAGACTGGGGTGGAAACTGCTGTTGAGATGGGAATCTCTGCTGCTGATACTGTGGGGCAGACTGGAAGAATTGCCCTTGATTCTGATAGGGCTGAGACTGAAAACCTGAAGAATTCTGACTATGAGCTTGGGGAGGGTTGTCCCTTCACCGGAAATTAGGATGATCATTGAACCTAGGATTGAAATTCTGATACCGGTTAGACTGGAAAGAAGACTTCTGCTGCGGATTCACAACATTAACATCAGATGGAGGGTTACCATGGAGTAACTCCTTAATGGACGGAATGGTAGGACAATTGTCCGTACCATGATCATTCTGCGAACAAATTGCACACAATTGATCCACTTGAGCAACTGGTGCAGGAGTAATCTCACTGACTCTCTTCAGCTCTAGACCTTCTATCTGACGGGTAAGCTGAGCTATCCTAGCACTTAAATCCTCCTTCTGACTCAGAGTAAACTTTCCTGCACTGGGAACAATAGGAAACACATTCGGAGTAGATCTATCATTGGGATTGGTGGTGTCCCAAACCTGATACTGCTCTGTTAAACTCTCTAAATATGCATAAGCCTCGTGAGGTTCCTTGGCACGGAAAGTACCATTGCACATCATATCAATGAATTGCTTGTTTGTCGAACTCAATCCCTCATAAAATATTGTAACCAACTCAGGAATAGTAAAATCATGATGAGGAACAAAGTTTAAAGTTTCATGAAACTGATCCCAACATTGATGAAAAGACTCCCCCTTTTTCAGCAAAACTCTGAATATTTCTCTTTAAAGCAATTGTTTTCTGATGAGGAAAGTACTTTTTATAAAACTCTCTTTGCAATTGATCCCATGTGGTGATTCGTACAGATCGTAGATTGTTCAACCTATTTTTGGCATTCCCCTTCAAAGAGAAAGGAAACAGCCGAAGTTTGGCTGACTCTCGTTGAGCTGCAGGACACATGGTTTCAATTATGGCATTGAACTCTTTAACATGCAAATATGGCATTTCAGAGGGCATTCCATGAAAAGTGGGAATATGAGTCAAAATATTCGGTTTGACCTGATATGCATTAGCACCCTGGGCTTCATCAACAATACAAGATGGAGCATCAGTCCACCTAGGGGTCAAATAATCATCCATTGTCCTAGATGGTACAGCTTGATTATGTTGATTATTGGGGTCATCATTATTCTGTCGATCCGCCATTGGTTCAAAAGTAGGATTGGGCAGGGGAAGATCAACAAAAATGTCGATCCCTGGCCAATCAAATATCGGAACTTTCGCAAGATCTACTCTGAGTGATCTGTTGTGTCTATCTCGATGATAATGAGAGGACATATACAACAAACAACCCCAATTATCAAAATAATCACCTAATTCTAGAGGAAACTAAAAACAAAAGAACAAGAAGAAATACTTTCAAAGCTGTTTTACCTCAAATTGCCGTTCCCCGGCAATGGCGCCAGAAATGCTTAGTGATTTTTGGTTGTGTGTCCTAAGCAGAGGACAAAACTTGTCGCTGAGTAGCACTTCACTCTTGAAGAGGTCGAATCCACAGGGAACGAGCTAGAGGTTTCAGCTCGAGAATTTCTTTTGGTCGAGAGTGACCAAAATTTTCAATTGATGGAATTAAATCTATGATGAGAACTGAATAAAGCTGCTAAGAACCGAATAAAACTGTTATACTAAAAAGATGGTTCAACCTTGGTTCAATTCACCTGAATTTACATGGTTTTATCTTCCTTTTCATTACACAGGTAAGATTTGGATCAATCCAATCTTCCCTGGAAAATTTCTTCATGAAAATCAAATAGAAATCTAATTTAATAATTGCCAAAGAGATTCTTAAGCATTCAATTCAGTAATCTGGGAGTCATCGACCTCAGAAGCACTATTTGTATCATCTTAGATGAACACAACTAGTCAAAAACTTAACATCCCAAGTACGATTTTTGAAAACAGAAAATCAATGGAAACTATCATTCATCATCGAAGCATTAATCCAGAAAGATAACTCATGTAAATCCTAGGGTGAATTCCCCTTAGGTTAAACCATCTAAAAATCTACCCCTCCATTAATGGAGAAGTCATCAAAAAGATTCTATGAACACAAGAGAACAAAAAGAACATAATTGAATGAATACCTCTATTGAAACTTGAAATAAAATGAAAGATTCAATCTCAATCCAAGAATTCGCCAAAATTGAACAATAATCTTCACTCAAATCTAACTATGCATTGATCTATGGAAGAAAGAGAGAAAAGGGGGCTAGGAAGCTAAGAGAATTCCCAGACAACCCTAATTTTCGAGTTCTTGGGCTTTATATAGGTCCCCCACATATCTAATTACAAAAATACCCCAAAAAGCAAAAATCTCTTCAAATCCGACAGTTCTACCAGTAGAACTTCCGGTTAGAGTAGTTCTACCGGTAGAAATTCCGGTTTAAAACAGGTGAAGGTCTCCTCTCCAAGCTCTCTGCCAAAGATTTAGCCACTTCTACCGGTAGAACTTCCGGTTGGAGTAGTTCTACCTGTAGAATTTCCGGTAGACTGATGACTCTCAGTTTCTTCAGCTCTCTGCCCAGGATTTGCCCTTTTTTACCAGTAGAACTTCCGGTTGGATCAGCTCTACCGGTAGAACTTCCGGTAGACTGATGAAGTTCAATTTCTTCAGCTTTCTGCTAGATTTTTGGCCTTTTCTACCGGTAGAACTTCCGGTTAGAGTGGTGAAGTTCAATTTCCTTATTATTGACCCGAACTTCAATTCCACTTGCACCTTCACTCTCTACTTGATCCATTCATCCTCCAAAAGCTTCGTTCTTCACCAAATTCCTGCAAATGACCAAAAACCAATACTCGTGCAAAAATTATATGAAATCAAAGGAATTAAACACGAATGAAGGTGATAGGAAGGTAATTAAGTCTCCAATTGCTTAACAATTGGATACTTATCAGCAATCGAGACAGTGCATAGAACTGCACTAAAAGTGACTGACGACCATCTCGTCAATGTGATTCCATAAACGTGGGCCCCACTAGATCATCATAGGATAGATCAGAGGTCGAGGATGAAGGCACAGCATATTTTCGCAAGTGATGGAAGAAGTTTCAGCCAAAAATAACCAAGATCCTAGATTTTGGACGGCCGAGATGAAATCAGAGGGAGAAAACTGATTTTCCACAAATGGTGATGGAAAACCCACGTCGGATGGGAAAAAAATTCCTGAAAAATCACCACAAATACCAGCAATAGCAGTCGACCAACATGGGCTGGTTCCGCAGAGTCGTTGAAGAAGAACTCAGGTGGGCCACACCTAATCTGGGATGATCGGGGATGATCGGAGGGATTCCAGACGTGGAAGAATGCTTGGAGGATCTACAGATCCTTGCAACTTGCGGAAACTACAGCACTACAGCATGTCCAGAAGGCTCTGATACCATGTCAGTGAAACAGAGTGAAAGCAATTGTGAAAGAGAATGCTCAATATCGTCCCCTTTGAGGATCGATTGTTGTTCATATATATAAGGGCTCAATTCCCTAATTACAATCAATTAAGAATCTTAGATCCTAAACTTTGGCAACAGACTAAGTAATCTCCTTTGAGTAAGTACAATACAATAAAAGGGTACAATAAATGGGCCTAAATGGATGGGCCTGCTGAGATTGGGCTTGGATTGACAAGGCTGAGTACCGAGCCATGTCTGCTGCCTGCTCCGAAATTCTTTAGCTCCGGGGTCTACTCTCTGACATTGGTTTTCCAGCAGAAGGAGCTACCCCCCTCTATGTGGATAATACCAGTGCCATTCGGATTACTGAATCATGAACACACTAAACATATCGAGGTTGATTGTCACTTCATACGCGATGAGCTTAAGCGTGATGTCATCAGCCTTCCGTATGTCTCCACTGAGCTTCAACTTGTTGATATCCTTACTAAAGGTCTTCCGCGTCCTCGACATCAATTCTTGGTTGGCAAATTAATGCTTGTTGATTCTCCCGCATCAATTTGAGGGGCAGGCCCACGCCCAGGCCCAAGGCCAATGAACAGATCTTGTCCAGAATATCATATCTCACGTGCATGTTGATTGGGTCAACTTGTAACAGCTGTACATATTCTTTAATTAGATTTTCTCTTGTAAATTAGTTAGTTTCCTAAAGTTAGAAGAGCAATTGATGTAATTAGCTAGTTTCCTAACTTAGAAGCCTTGATTGAGGCATGTAATATTCTATATATTGGGTCTCGATCTCCAAAGGAGACACACAGAAATAATACAATTTGAGAACAAGTTTCTTCCGAGTTTTGTGATCATCAATTTGTCAACAACAACTTTAAGTTTCTGTCCCTGGATGATAACAGTTCAAAACAGTTTTTTTGTCAGTCCTGATCCCTTTAACATTCCAGCCATCACCTTTCTTTCCCCAGTTGCATACAAATTGTGTACTTAAAAGTCTTGTCCCCAATAAGAAAGGAAATGCAACAGAGTACAATTGATTTATTATTGTTACATTATAACTCACAAGCAATTCAGTAATACTATGAGTAGGATATGTTGATCACGATGATGAGTTCTTGTATTTGTTTGTATGTTTGTGTGTATTTAATATATTCATATGCATTTGTTTTTGTGAGTAAACATCAGCATAAAATGTCTTTATTCACATGTATATTTGCATGGCAGCTTCGTAATTTTGGTGATTACATTTTAAGCTGTGCTTCTTCTTTCGATCAATTATATAATTCACTCAATTCCTACAGGGCATAGGAAGTGATATTAACTTTATTTTGCAGGGAAATAGAAGATACCATTTTACTAGCTCTGCATAGTCCAGAAGTTTATGATGATATTGCTCGTGGCACTCGCTGCAAGTTCGAGTCCAATCGACCTCGAGCTGTACTTTTTGAAGGTCCACCAGGTTTTAACTTACCAGAATAAAGCTCAAATGATACATTTGCAATGAAATTATTAACTTTTCTCGAGACCCACATGAGGGTCACACAGTGGAAGGGGATGGGTGGGCTTTCTTTATGGGTGAGAACAGGCCACCTTCACATAACAGATGTCAACTTTCAACAGCCTAGATGAAGGGTCAAATGTTATTTCATGGTGGTGACACTACCTACTCTCATGACCTTTGCTGGCCACCTATCTATTTGCCCCACCTTTGTTTGATCCAACCTACTTATATTAGATGCCTGCCTATGTTAGGCTCTCGTCCAAATTTCACTCTTATTGTAGTGTTATCTGTTGTTGGATTTGGTTTTGCGATACATGTAATTATGCATTGTACATTATTATGATAATTTCTAGGGTTTCCCTCTTTAAGGTTTAGAAACCGTAGAGGAGAAAGGAAGAAAGTAAGAAATTGCAGGAGATGAATTTTCTGATGTATACCTTAGGGTTGCATGCCTTTTTTTAATCTAGTTTATCATTCTTCTGAAAATTACAAAAAAAAAAAAAAAAAAAAAAACACCCTCCACTTTTCCTCTGTTACAAGTCAGCCCATATCTTCCAGAATTAAGTCTACTACTCTCAACACACCTGGTCAGTCTGATGGTGTATATCAATCACCCTGGTTGAAGTCAAATCTGGTACACTTCCATAAATATGGATTGTATGAGAGGGTTTGCCACATGCACAAAATATTGTTGAGAAACATTTAGACTTCGTAATTTTTAGTAACTATGTACTCGAACGGTTTGGATCTCAGAGTATGATTATTTTTGTGTGCATAAGTAGAGTAGTAAGTGCATCTTTGTTTAATGAATCGTGGACCCCTTTGGTTGCTTGCAAGTTAAAAGTTTGGTTTCTTCCCACTAAAAATATTAATAGCTCCCTCCTTTCTCTCTTTTTTTTTTTTTAATTTTCTTTTATGTTTTTTAGTTTTTATGGATGATGGAAATTGAAATTTCTTCCACCTTTGGTAATATCAAATCAAGGGTAAAAAAATAATTATGTATCCTTGCTTTCTTTCTATATATTTTTATGAATGTTGAAAGTCAAAGTTTCGAGTTTCATTTTGTACACCTGAATCAATGGTCATCATCTCAATGATAAAAAATAAAAAATAAAAATATCACAGGCTTGCTATGTTAAACATTTAAAAAAAATATTTTGTTATCTTTATTGCCCTATGTTTCTTATCTTAACATTTAGGGCAAGCTTACTAAGCCACTATAAATTCCAGGGACGGGGAAGACATCTTGTGCTCGAGTAATTGCTAATCATGCGGTAAGCTATGTTACTTTTTGTTTACTTTGCCTCATTTTTTCTTTTAAATTTATGAGCAGTCATTTAGTCTACCCATAGTTTCTTTAACTATTCAGCATACCTTGCAGTTTGACTGACATTGTTGGTCATTGGCTGGCGTGATATCATTATGATTTATTTTGTGTTGAGAACTCATAGTTCAAGTGACCAATCTATGCATTTGGCATCAATTTTGTTCAACATTTTTGGACTTTGGGTTGGAAAACCTTTGAAAATGAATTTTTTTTTTTTTACTTCAATTGTTTCTAGATTCATTTCAATGTTAAAAACTGCCCATTTTGTGCAGAGCATGGCCACTGCATGATTATCTTGGAGTATAAGCAACATATAAGAGTTGCTGTGTTATAAATACTTTTTCCTAATGGCCCCAAGTATATTAACTGAGTTGATCTGTTAAAGATTTACCTAAGAATTATTTAGTGATTGGATTTTTGAATTATTTAGTGATTGGATTTTTTAAATCATCAACAATATTTTGTCCTGGTATTAAAAGATCTTCTTTTCCTTTTCCTCTCTCTGTACTTATTATTTGTGTTCGTAAATTAATGAAAAGCTTGGCTTGCTCCTAAGCTGTTTCCTTTTTCTAATTACAACTTTGTTTGTTTATGGTATTTCATGCCCTAGCATGTCAAAAGCTAATGCCTGGGCATTTTAATGTATCTTGTTAATATTGGTGGTATTTTGTAATGTAAAGTTTTCACTTACATGAGCAAACATACACAGTACCCTGTGTATACTTATGGCGTTTTTGTTTCCCTCTCTCTTTCCTTAGTTTTCTTTGAATCTTCTGCTTATTCATTTTTTATTTCTCCATCGACACCCTTGTCCTTCTTGGTATTTGTGCAATAGCCGAACTTTTGCTGTTAGAAAGGACGGTTGAATGTTATAGCATAGGCAATGAAACAAGATTTGTGTGATTGGTTGTGGTATTAGATTTTTTAAGGTGATTTTTGTTGAGAAACAGTTAGCATCTTATTTGTAGTTATTCTAGTAATTCTGGGTTAATTTGTACTTTTGAGAATAATTTTGTCTTAGATTAGGATTAGATTAAATTTGTGTTATATTAAGCTAGTGTTATGATGGGACTTGGGTTTTGTATTATAATGTGATTAGTTTCCTAGTTTAATATTAATATCTTGGTTGTACTCTATAAATTGCCATTGGCTATTCTCGATGAACACAACATAGAATTTGTCAATATGCAGTCTCTAAAATTTCCACATCTCTCTCTCTCTCTCTCTCTCTCTCTCTCTGTGATTGCTGGTAGGCTTAGGATATTGCACCTTTATTGGTGGCAATGTGGTGACATGCAAGCTGAATTAACAGATGGTCGGAAAAAAAAAGATGGTGGTGGTTAGGTGAAAATACATGTTAGCCAGTAGGGTTGAAAGGTTCTGTGGAGGAGCTTGGTTTCCGTGTGCAGCTTCCTACTCCCATGTATTGTGCAATCAAGCAGCAATATGTATCTCTCTAGGGCAGTATATCATGAGAGAACTAAACACAGTGTGATGGATTATCATCTGATTCAAGAGAAAATAAGAAAGGAGCTTATTAGTGCTCCATTTGTCAAGCCTAACGATCTGCTTCTGACATTTTTACGAAGGCGTTATGCAGAATATTGTGTTCAATCCTCTGGAAAAGTCGGGTGTAATTTGATGCAAATGCCTAGCTTGAGGGGGTGTGTTGTGGAGTACACTTTTGTTCGGTAGTGAATGGTTTTATTGTTTTAATTTTTGTGTTACTCTATCCTTAATCTGCTGGGGTATTGTAGCTTGATATTTAAGTAATGCATATTAGTGTATATTCTCTCTACATTTAAGGCATACATTTTTCCCAAATTTTCTCTTCCAGACCATAATCAAGCACAAAAACAATTTTTCATGGGACTGCAAAATTTCTTAACTATGTGGGAAATTTCTGTCTTGCACTGTTTTGTTTTGAACTTTTCTTTTTCTTGTTAATAATTAAACCTTATTCATGTGAGTTTATTTTGTGATTCGAAAATTTAATGTGAAAAGCTTGCAGAACTTGTTCTGTTATGCTTGCTGGTTTTCATTCCATCTTTATGTATAACTTATAATGGTTTTGTCTTGAACCTTAAAAGTTGTTAGCATTCATTGCAGGGCGTGCCACTGTTATATGTGCCTCTTGAGGTTGTCATGTCAAAATATTATGGTGAAAGTGAACGCTTATTGGGGAAAATATTCTCTCTTGCCAATGAGCTTTCTGGTGGTGCGATCATATTTTTAGATGAGGTATTGTGGAGGCTACAAGATACTTGATTATTTATATATATGCTTGTGTAGAGTGGAAGTATGCTATTATCATTTTAAATGGATTCTAAGAACAATATAACAAGTATTTCTGTCTTTTGTAATAATATATTTAAGTGATTTTTTGAAAGATGGTTCCTAATTTGTTCAACTCAAATTTCTCACGACACTAGATTATTAGATGGTTTAAATTTGTGTATCCTTACCTTAGATTTAGATGTTCAAAGTTGCATCATGCTCACTGTATCTGTATGCTTATTTATATACTTGGGCATTGTCGCTGTGGTTACTCTTCTAAGGCTTCTAGCTGTAGCATGACAATGGCTCGGACGACTGTGCTTTAGAAAATGAATACTGCACCCTTTTTTTTAAAATTAATGATAAAAAATTTTTGGAAGTCTTAAAATACTAATATTCATAGCTCATTTTTAATTGATGACTAAACAACTAGAAAGTCTTAAAATACTATTCTTTTTTTTTTTTTTTCTGGAAGCTGAGAAGAATATAATCACAGCTCCCAAAAGAATGGGGAAAATCCTCTTTACAAAATGAATGAGAAGCTTGCAAGTGTAGAAGCACAAACAAAGCAGGCATTGCAGAAGGCTCACCTTGGACGGTCCATGACCAAGAGGCCCAAAGCTCAAACATGGAAACACCCACATGTGGGATTTCTTAGATTTGGTCAACATTATACAGTTGTATAACAGCAATCACAATTATATTATTTCAATCACAATTTTTGAAAGGGTCTATATGTGGGAAGTGGGGTGATGGGGGTTGGAAGGTCTCATCATGATTAAGAATTGAACAAAAATGAAGCCATAAAATTAAGCGGTTGCATTGATCAAGTCAACAGTGGTAAGTGTAGAAAAGCGTGGATTGAAACGAGGAGATAGGGTTCGAACCCAACACCTCACAATGAGAACAGTCACTCCTTACCAATAAGGTAAGGAACCAATCTCCACCTTCAGATTGATTTGACACCACTTCTCTTTGGGATACGGCAGATTTCACAATTTCTCTCTTTTGCTCTTCTTGTTCTTTCGATACATGGATCTGTTGATCCTAACATGGTATCAGAGACACAGGACACCTTCAATCATCTACTGTTCTTCAGAAAACAGTCCCTGTCTGTGTCACTGTCTGTCATCCATCAAAGACAGCCACGGCCACTGCTGTCTTTCTTCATTTGATGCAACAGAGGAGGAAGAAGACTTGAATAGCATTGCTTCTGCTTATTACAGGATTCATCTCAGCCATACATAACCTCTGTTTCTGCAAAAGATAATTTCTGGCAACATTTTTTTTGAGGAACTCCACAGCCATATCAGCCAGATCAAACAGTGGGCCCCACCTCCAGAAAGTGGGACCATCAGAAATCTCCACCATCAGTGTTGTCCAATATTGACTAGAATATTACATATTCTTTTGGATTTTATCAGCACAATAGGTCAGTGTTTTATAGCTCTCTGTGTTTAACAAATTTTCTGAAATTGTTTCTATTTTGGTGCTCGAAAATCAAATCCAACAACTAGAATACAGTGGTTCTTTTTCCAGAAGTTAATACACTAGACCACCAACCTATCCTAGAAGGCTGATCAGCAGAAAAATACCATTTCAGCAGGCTATTATCCCTTCAAAATTTCTGGTCGCCCAGGGGGCGTTTTTTTTTTTTTTTGTTTATGAAATTTTGAAATTTGTGATTCAGTCCAGTCCTTTGGACACTAATACTTGGGCATTTCACTCATGGATAAAGTAGTTGTTATTTCTGTCAAATTCAATGGAAAGAACTATCAATGGAAAGAACTATCTGTCTCGGTCCTTCAATCTTAAGAACTTTATGTAGGGACAAGGGATGTTGGGCTACTTGGATGGCACTACTATCAAGCCAATTACAGATCCCACTGGAACAACTGATAAGACTATTGCCACTTGGAGTCAACAAAATGCTATGGTGATAACCTGGATTCTTAACTCTATTGTCCCCACCTTTACATTAGCACTTAAAGCTTTGACGAAAGCTTCTGATATGTGGGCACACATGAAGAAAATATATCATCAACAAAATAAAGCCCACAGATACCATCTGGACACGGAGTTAGCAAAACACTACCAAAATGATAAGACTGTACAGGAGTATTACAATGGGTTTCTAACCTTATGGACCGAGAGTGACCAGATGCTCCTGCAGGTTGTCTCTGCGGCATTTCTTCCTCAAGCTCTCAAACTTCAGGTAGAAGTCCATGGCAATCAATTCCTGATGAATCTCCATGTAGAATTTGAACCAGTACGAGCAGCCCTCATGAATCGAGAAATCTCTCCAGATCTGGATACATGTGTTCAAGAGGTCCTTCGCGAAGAAACTCATCTTTCTTCACATTGTTCCCTTCTTGAGGAATCAAAGGTCTTCCTTGTACAAGCAGGACCATCACAAACTGATGAGACAACCTTTCTATCTGCTCGTGGTTAGAAACCACAATGCTTTGAATGTAAAAAGTATGGACATGTTGCACGGGACTGCCGGAAGAAATTATTTTGCAATTACTACAAACATAATGGACATATTATTTCCAATTGTACAAGAAGGCATGACAAGAAATCTGATAAGACTCAAATGTGCGGCCCCACTGCACTTCAGGCTAAGAATACAACTTTCACCTGACTCGGCTTCTTCTATCATTGGTTCCATCACATTGACAACAGCTCAAATTCGAGACTTGATAAATTCATCGGTGGCATCTGCATTTACCTCTATGGGTATTAATTGTCTGTCCTCTTCCCCTATTGCTTTGCTTGCATTTCACTCATCCACACCTTTTATTTCTATCACGCCCACCTCATGTTTCCTAGACTTAGGAGCCTCAAACTACATGATATCTGTGGCCCAAAATTTGCACAACCATAAACCTTACCATGGCCATGACTCCATCACTACCGTAAATGGTGATCAATTACCAATTTCTAGTATGGGCAATATAACCATTGGTACTCTTACCTTGCCTAACATTTATTTTGTCCCAAATTTAGCTGCAAATCTTATTTCCATTGGCCAACTTCTTGAATTTGGTTATTTGGTTAATTTTTCTCCTTCTGGTTCTGTCATACATGATTGGCAAACTGGGAAGGTGATCGGGATGGGGAGTAAGCATGGCAGGTTGTTTCTCTTGGACATGGGACAATAGTCATTTCTTGCATCATCTAGTAGTATTTTAAATAATGTGGACAACCATTTGGCATAAACGCCTTGGTCATTTGAATAATGCAAACTTGTTGTCTTTGTTTAAACTTGGATATTTGGATAAATCTATGTCTAGTTCTATGGTTTCTCATCTTTCAAAATCGAAATGTGAATCTTGTTGTTTAAGCAAAAGTCATGTGTTATTGTTCCCTATTCATTATTTACGTGCCGACTGCTACTGAAACATTTAATGTAAGTTCACATGGATGTCTGGGGGATTGCCCCTAACTTGAGTAGACTTGGACATAAATATTATGTTACCTTTATAGATGACCATTGTCGTTACACATGGATCTATTTTTTGAAATCTAAATCTGAAGTTTTTTCCACGTTCCAAAAATTCTCCCGATTCCACTCCTACAGTTACACAGGTCTATACCCGTCATCTAAGACAACTACCTCCTACTGCTCCACCTACATATACACTTACTTTGCTGGTTCCTGAAGGCAATGATATTACTACTGGAGGTAACACTTCTGCACCTTACCTACAACACTCTAGTCGTATTTCGGTTCCACCTAATAGATATGGATTTCCAGCATTACTTACGTCTTTGGATCCAATTCCTATCCCAACATCTTATAAACGGGCTGCTAATATACCATGTTGGCAAGATGCAATGACAGATGAATTACTTCCCCTCAAAGCCAACAAGACTCAGGACTTAGTACCTATTCCAGCATATACAATCATCATTGGAAGCGAATGGGTCTACTCCATTAAACATAGATCTGATGGCAGTATTGATAGATAGAAGGCCCGCCTGGTTGCCCAAGGTTATAAATAGGAGTACAACATTCACTATGAGGAAACCTTTGCCCCGGTTGCCAAAATGATTATAGTTCGATGTTTACTAGCATTTGCTACATCTCGCAACTGGCCCCTTTGGCAGATGGATGTAAAGAACGCATTTCTACATGGGGATCTCAAGGAGGCTGTGTATGTGTCTGCCACCAGGGTGTGCTTGTCCTCGACAGCATGTCTGCAAGTTGACAAAGTCTTTATATGCGCTCAAACAAGCCCCTCGTGCCTGATTTGAAAAGTTCTGGTTTGCCATCCTTTAGGCCCGCTTGTATCAAAGCTCAAATGACAACTTTCTCTTCATTCGAAGATCCTCTCACAGCCATACAATTTTATTGATATATGTTGGTGATATGATAATTAGTGGGAATGATCATACTGGGATCACTGGATTTAAATCTCACCTCATGAGTACCTTTAAAATGAAGGACCTTGGTTCCTTAACCTACTTTCTAGGTCCAGAGGTTCAACAGAACAAGATGGTGTTCAAATTACTCAATCAAAATATGCTGATGACTTAATTCATTCTGCGTGACTTGACGATGCCAGAACATTTGCCACTCCCATAGTGCTTTATGTCAGGATCATTAAAGAAGATGGGCATCCTCTCACAGATCCTACCCTATTCCGTCGTTTGGTTGGTAGCCTTCTCTACTTAACTATGGCGCGGCCTGATATATCACATGTTGTGCAAACTGTCAGCCAATTTATAAGCAGTCCTCATAAACCACATCTTCAAGCTGTCTATCAAATTCTCCGATATGTCAAGGATACTCGGGATCGTGGTTTGCTTTACCCTTCCACAGCTTCATTACAATTGAAAGAATACGCTGATACAGATTGGGCCGGATGTCCCGACACTCGTCGCTTGACGACTGGATGGTGCATGTTCTTGGACCCCTCTCATCTCATGGAAAAGCAAGAAACAAAGCACAATTTCCAAATTGTCGGCCAAGGCCAAATATCGTTCCATGTCTTTAGCCTGCAGCGATGTCATATGGCTGTCTTCTTCGAGAATTCAGCGTCTTCATCAAAGACCCTACTCCGCTGTATGCAGATAACACAAGTGGTGTTCGGATTGCGAAGAATACCGTTTTCCATGAGCGCACGAAACACATTGAAATTGACTGTCACTTTATTCGTCAACACTTTGTCTCTGACAATATTTTTCTACCCTATATCTCTTCATTTGAACAACCGGCAGATGTGTTCACCAGGGGCTTGTCCCGCAATCGTCATGATTCCATTCTTTCTAAATTGATGCTTCTTGACAAACAACCGCATCAATTTGAGGGGGAGTATAGAAGCACAAACAAAGTAGGCTCTGCAGAAGGCCCATGACCAAGAGGCCCAAAGTTCAAACATGGAAACACCCAAGTGTGGGGTTTCTTAGATTTGGTCAACATTATACAGTTGTATAGCATCAATCACAATTATATTCTTTCGTTTCTTACTTGTATACACATGTAATTAGGATTCGATCATAGGCTGTAATTAGCAATACTTTCTGTATAAGAGCAACAGTCGATTCTCTGTTTGGGATACGACAGATTTCACAATTTCTCTCTCTTTTGCTCTTCTTCTTCTTTGAATACAAGGATCTGTTGATCCTTACAGCAAGTAGCTACTGCGCCTCATTGCGGCAACTTGCTATCCTGAGGCATATGGTGACCTGCAGCAGGAAGAAGCATCGAGAGGAAAGCCCCCCAAAGAAGGGAGAGATCTAACCCATTAGCTGGGCCAACTAAACAGAGCAAAACCCAAAATAGAAAAGCAGAGATTTCCCAAAGCTGGCCAAGAATAGAGTTAACAACACTCAAACAACAAATCCCTAACAAGCAACTGCTAGCTTAGCAATACAACTCACTATAAAAAAAAAAAAAAAAAAAAAGCATGGCCAGCCCGAGAAGAAATTCACAGCTGATAGCACTGCCCAGCATAGACTGAGTCACTGAGAACACCACCTGAAAATCTGCCTTAAAGAAGATCAAAACCAGGCCACACTGCAGAAATCTGCAAAGGAGAGCCTCGGTGATACAAAGCCGAGGTGAGTGGCTGGGAGCACCACCTTCGGCGGGGAAACTGTGCAGGCTCATTCTGCAGCGCAACAAACCTGCAGCAGGCAAAACACAAGCATGCAGGAAACCCGTCTTCTTCCACATTAAGGCAGCAGGTCATTATAGAGGAGATGGGTGTTTCTAGATCTATTGATGGAGCTGATTGGGCATTTTTCCACTGATCAAATTTTAGTGAGATCGTTTGGCATGCATTCAGACAGCATTTCAAGCATACCAATCAGTGAGTGTGTGATTCATGACCTGGGATAACCACCATAGGTAGGACTTCCAATCCGAAGCTTGGGCGAATAAATAGACTGGGCCACCACATGGAGAGTGGTCAGATGGTTTATTTGGATAGAGAGGATGGATTGATGGGTAAAGTGTTGAAAATTTCTATATTACCCTGATCAAACTTGCAAGCAGCGGTGGGATTCTTTATGGATGAATAGGGAGACATGTGGATCTTGTTTTTGGGCAAGCACAGTTGAAATTCACTCCTGCAAGGCCTGTAACACATGGTAGCAGTTTTCCAATTCTGCTGAAGGAAATTTGTCACACCCCGAAACCTGGACTACCTGGATTCCAAATTTCGAGGTGTGAACTAAAGTCGATAGGCTATGAGATAGGTTAAATCAATATTTTGCAGTGGAAATAAAATTTTTGTTGAAAGTTCACAGTGACTAGCTACCATGCGAAATTCTTAAAATATTCTGGAAAACTCAATATTGCAAGATTAGAACCATTTGAAAGATAGCTCGATTATCTACAGCTTTCATGTTTTCACCGAAACCCAGATCATTGTAAATTCCTCCGAGAAACTTGCTGAAGACAGCAGTGCAGGTTCTGTCTTGCACTATTCTGACATGTTTCGATGAAACAGCATTATCTCCTAACCTATAATACATCTGAAAATGAGTACTGCATGAAAGATGAAGTACTAGGACATGCAAACAACATATCCAAATATCAGATTTGTTGGAAACCGTTTTTTTAAAACTCAGTCAAACATGACTGATTTTCTGCGAAAAACAGAGTTTTATGAAAACATTGGATCACTTGCCCAATTGTGCCTGAACCATGCCTATATGTTAAATCTGAACCTAATACACATCCTCAGTTTACATTTGAAATAAAAACATAGAAAACGACACTAGGACATGATTATAATCATTCCACACAATCCAATCATGAAGGATAAATATAAATAATTCATAAAGTTCAATTCGGATCAACGGGATTTATCTAGAACAAGAACTAGAAACTGAAGGTACACTGAGAATGAATTGAGAACAAGTAACATGAAGAATTATAATACTCAACAAAATATGAATAAATTATGGAAGAATTCATACTATAACATAATATCCCTAAAATAAATTCGTCGAACAATATATCTAACCCACAACCAAACCCATTAATGATGAGAAACCATGCTGCATAATTTTGTCCAATTATTAATAAATGATCAGATGATTCAAGGCCACTTCCGGCTTGAATGTCACTGGAGAAGAGGAGGGAGGGGGTGAATAGGGTGACCTCAAAACCTAGACCAATTTTAAATTCCTATATCCAATTTTGCTTTGGTGACGATCAATTAATTTGAATACATGTGATGTCTCTAAGAAGTACATAAACATATGATCTAAACATCAAATCATATAATCAATAACCATACACATCAACCATAAATATAGATTATGAGCATAAACCATAACTAAGCACATGTAATCATTCACCATAATACAAGAAATTTATAGTGGTTCGGCCAACATGCCTACATCCACTCCTGGCTTCCCTACCGGATTTTCCACTATCTCCTTTTGAGGTTTAAGGTTCACCTTTAACCTTACAGACCGCTCCTTATGCTTTTCAAGGATTAGCAATAACCTTTACAACCACTTATGCTTTTCAAAGGCTTAGCAATAACCTATACAACAATGAAAATTAACTCTCTAGATTGTGTCTATCAATACACTAAGAGAGATACATTTGAGTACAAATTTTTTTTTTTTTGCCTCCTAACATAGGCTGATGTAAAAATGTAAACTCAACTCAAGGCATAAGCATTGTGAATACAAAGATTTATGAATGATGCATATGCTTGAAATTCTCTCTTTTTGAAATTGAATGCTCATTTATGATAAAAAGATGAATCCCATAAATGTGAGATAGAGGTATTAAATGATGCACACATGTTTAAAAAGATGAACAAACTAGTTTTTGAAAATGCAACCTAAGTGTAGCAAGTTTGTTCAAAACATGAAATTAATAACATGTGTAAATCTAGTCAAATGTTGAAAACATATTACTAAGCCTGTTTAAAATCCTAACCATGTTATGCAAACAACATTTGAACAAGTTAAACAAACATTTAATCATGCCATTAATTGAAACAAAGATTTAAAACATAGCATGAGTTAATTTTGAGAAAAAGGGAGCAAACCCATCTAAAGAATCAAAGTTTGAGATCCATGGATTAGCCCTCCTAGCCTTCTTCTAGCCTAGCCTAGTTGATCCTCCTTCCTTGGCCCTCAAAAGACTCAAAAGTGTTGGGACAAATCCCAAGGAAGAGGCTCAAATTTATAGAAAAACACCTTCTAAAGGCTATATGGCTGGTTAACCGTGAAAGCCCGTAGTTAACCGCACCTCCATCGGTCAAAACCCAACGGCTAGTTTTTCAAAGGTGGTTAGCCAACCTCCAGTTGGTGGTTAACTACGAGGTGACCGCCAAGTGACCGACATGCACAACTTGAGTTTTTGTTTATCCAGTCATTGTGACTGCGAGGTGATCGAACTCCATGGCAGCTAACCGACTATTCCCTGGTTTTTTCATTTGAAAACGATTTTCAGAAAGGGAGTTTTGGCCATGGTAAAACAAGACTTGATTTGACTACCATGTTTGAAGATGAGATTCAAAGTGTGGTTTAAAACATGTTTGTTGATGAATTTTCAAAATTCAATTGATAAAACTTTTGAAGCTAACTTGTAAAGTTCAAAATATGATGCCATTCATGATAAGTTTAAGAAAAGATGCATGAAGATTTCCAAGACGCAAAGATTTTGAGAAAATGAGAGATCAAGCTGTCATGAAAATGTGAATGCATCCAATCAAATTTCAACAAATGAAAACCCTAACAATGTGGCGCTTGAACCAAACCAATTTAGGCCATTGAGTTGGGTTGCCAATGGAGGGAGAGATGCAGGACAGAGTTTACTTGACAGTAAAAATCCCCTTTCTGTTGGGCTTCTAAATATTGATACCCACCCACCACACCCCCCCCCTCTCTTCCAGGGAAGCAGTTGATTAAACGAATGTCTTAAAGGGATATGAAGATTACAAATGGCATCCAAGTCCCAATTGCTGTTGGCACAATAGAGCTGATATTGAAGCAAGACTCAATAATCCTCCGATACCCAATTTTAGTAACAATTTTACTTGAAGGTAACCAAGAATCCAAACAGAATCTCATGTTTTTTTCCCTCTTCAATTATATGATGGATGTGATTTTGAAAAAGAGTTGTGTCTCCATCCCCAAGTGGCTTTAGTGGAACAATTCACGTCAATGAAATAAGAGTATTTGAGGTATTTTTCTGAAGCCCACTTGACCCGGATAGAATTCATTGTGGAGAAGCCCCAACATTGCTTCGTAAGGCAAGCGATCTTGTGATCATCAAGGGAGAAATTCGCAGACCATCATAGATTTTTGGCATGCATTCCATAGTACCCCATGCAATAGGATGATTTGCTTGATTATTACCCTAGGAGTTCCACAAGGAAATGAGAGTCTTTGAGGTATTTTCTGAAGCCTACTTGACCCAGATAGAATTCTTTGTTGAGAAGTCCCGTCATTGCTTCATAGGGCAAGCGATCCAGTCATTATCATGAGGAGAAATTCCCAGACCACCATAGATTTTTGGCATGCATACATACCCCATGCAATAGGTTGAATAACTTGATTATTGCCCAGGAGTTCCACAAGAAGCTTCTAATGCAGCCCTTAGGAAGGAGGAAACAGTTGCTCCAAAAAATGTGGAAGGAGAGGAGAACAGCTTTGATTATTTGAAGTATACCCGTGAAAGTCAGTAATCTAGCTTTCCACCCAACAAGCTTATCCTTGATTTTCTTCAGGAGAGGCTCACAATCAGAGAGGTTTAACTTGCTTCTGTAGAGAGGAAGGCCCAATTACCGTACAGGCAATGTCCCCTTAGGGATGCCAAGAATGATAGGGAATTAGGGATAGATCCTTGAATAGCTAGGGGCAGTGTTAGTGAAATAAATGGTGCTTTTCTGATAGTTTATATCCAGCCCTGATAAGATGAGAAGTTCTTGAACATGAATTTAAGATGATATGCACATCCATTGTCTAATGGGGAAGTGGCCTTGTTTAAAAGAGATCTCAACCCATTAGTCTCCATTGTGTTAATGATACTAAAGAAAACTTCCATTACTAGTGTGAAAATGAAGGGAGAGAGCAGGCAGCCCTGTCTAATGCCCCTTCCCTTGTACTATTGGAAAAGCCCTTGGACTTGCCATTAATGAGAATGGAGAACGAAGGTTCAGTTATGCATTCGATAATCATGTTGACCCAATGGGAAGGAAATTGCGTCACCTTTAGAGAACCCTTGATAAAAGTCCCAACTAATGATGTCAAAAGCCTTTCTTAGATCGATTTTAATAAACATTCTAAAAGGGCCATTGTCAATATGGAACCCTCTGACCAAATCATGGGAAAGGAGAATGGAATTCGACATGGATCTTCCTAGAATGAAGGCTGATTGATTGAGGCCAATAAAAGATGGCATGATAGGTTAAGTCTGTTAACAAGCATCTTGCAAATGATTCTGTAGAGGAAATTTGTGAGGAAAATATGTTGTACCTGGTCCGGGGTGGAATGACGAAGAATCTTGGGAATGAGTCTGATGAAGGTGTGCTTGACTTCCTTAAGAAGCTTTGCATGGGCAATATAATTATTGATAGCTAAGAATATGTCAGGCCTGATAATAGGCCCGTAGACTTTGTAGAACAGCAAAGTGAAACCATCAGGGCCTAGAGCTTTAAGATGATTCTTAAGCTTAACAACATACTAAACCTCTTACTAGAGTGATATCCTTACATAAAACCTTATTAGGATGAGAAGTTGAGTCTTGTGGACCTGTAGGTTGGCAAGATCAATATTAGGCTTTATCAAAGGTGGACCCAGAAGTGTAGTTAATAATCAATGAACACATGTTCAATAGAAGAAGGGGAGGACTGTGGAGTACCTTCCATATCAGTAATAGCGCTGATATTGTTCCTTGACCTTTTCTCATTGAAAGCCACATAAAAATATTTAGTAGATCTATCATCCAAATTAATTTTGATCTCCCTGGATAACTGCCTAGCCATACCTTCTTGGATGAGCACATGCTGATTCAAATTATCTTTGGCCTATTTTTCTTTGTCGATGAGCTCGGAAAAATTAGAATTCAAAGATCTTGCCTATTTTTCTTGAATGATGGCCAACTCTTCTCGAGCCTAGGTGACTTGCAGTTGTAAAGGGGTCTTGGTCCAATGCCAATGCATGAGCACTCTTTTGACTGCCTTAACTTTAGATACCGCTCTAAACATAGGAGAAAGAGCAATATATGTATCCCAAGGCTTTTTGACAAGACCATTGAGAGTGGGATCCTTGCACCATGCATTAATGAATTTGAAAGGAGCTAAGCAGCTTCAGTGGAAACAGTGATATAAGAGTGGTCTGAGAGCTCAGATAAGGCAATGGTCCCTTCCACATTAGCGAACTTTAGGAGGAAGCCAGAATTAACTAAAGTTCTATCCAGTTTAAAAATAATTGTATGGGGCCCACTGCCAGAATTTGGCCATCTAAAAGGACTGCCTTTAAGCTGGAGATTGACTGATTATGGCAGTTATCGATAGTTCAGCTCATACTACCAATCTTCTCAACATGAGGTCTAATGCAATTAAGATCACCTCTGAGAACCCACGGTTTATTATTCCTGCATGCAAAACTCTGAATTTCAGCCCAAAGTGTCCTAGCAACAGGGCAGTTGGAAAAATACACACCAGTCAAGTAAAAATCATCTTGATCATGGAGGATGTTGCAATGAAAACACTGGGAAGATGCCTGGATAAGTGTTAGCTTGATATCAGACTTCCAAAAGATAAGAATCCTAACATTGTTACTGAAATCAATATTGGAGGTATAGGGCCAGTTAGTAGAAAGAATGTTCTTGATCTCACTGATAAGATTTTGTTTCCTAATTCTTTTTTCAAGGAGACAAATATTGAAGCTAGGAGATTGGAATTTATATTTTAGAGACTCTTGCTTTGAGTATAGTATCTATTCAAACCTCTAGTATTCCAAAATAGTATCTTGTTGCAACCACAAGATTGCAGCTTCGAGTCATGTTACCATTAAAAAAATATTTTAAAATCATAGATTATGTATTTGTTATTTTTATTGTGTGAACATCCAAATAGTCATTGAACCATGAGATTTGATTTAACCACCATGACAAAGGGTGGTGTTAGGCGCCTCATTTGTTGGAATGGAGTGTAGGCTAGAGTCTTCAATTCTGACTACATTTATCTCGAAATGGGAGTTATTTAGGATCCTCTTGATTGGGGTGTTCAGACTAATTATTATGAAGTATATTTCTATTTTTTTATTGGTGATGGTGGATATTATTAAAAGAAGAGAAGAACATACGCAGTGAACTGCTTATAAGCAAGAGGAGGTACCTTGTTATATGTTGTTTGCAAATGATATAGTGTTGATGGATGAATTGAGAGATGTCGTAAATGCAAAACTCTTAACAGTTGGCAAGAGGTTTAGAATCTGATGGCTTTAAAATAAGTCATACAAAAGTGGACTATATGAATTGCAATTTCAGTTGGAATATGCAAAAGATGTAACTTATGTGAGAACTGAAGCTCAAGAGATATTACAGAGGGAGTCCTTCTGATACATTGTCTTTATGATTAGTAAGGATGGGGAGATTGAGGAGGATGTCAAACATAGGATAAGAACTGGATGGTTGAAGTGGAGACTTGCTTCTAGATTGCTTTATGATTGGAGGAGAATGTTGGCCAATTAGGAACCAACACATGAAAAAATGAGTACAATAGAGATGAGCATATTGAGATGGATGTGTAGTGAAACTGGGAAAGATAGAATTAGAAATGAGCACATGGGAGAGCATTTGGGGGTAGCATCAATAGGTTACAAATCAAGAGACACTCCTTTGAGATGGTTTGAACATGTCCAATGTAGGCCCAACAACACTAGTGTGGAAAAGCTTCTCTATGTAGGCTGATGGCTCGTCAAGGAAAAAGGGTAGGCTGAAGAGGATATTGGTGGAAGCCATAGGAATAGGTCTAAAGAAGTGCAACCTATCTAGAGAATTTGGTCTAGGATAGACTGGATTGGCGAAACAGAATTCATGTAGCTAACCACAACATGGTTGGGGCAAGGCTTTGATGATGATGATGATGAA
This sequence comes from Umbellularia californica, assembly GCA_028538565.1. Lineage (NCBI taxonomy): Eukaryota > Viridiplantae > Streptophyta > Magnoliopsida > Laurales > Lauraceae > Umbellularia > Umbellularia californica. The sequence goes on along the minus strand of JAPQWN010000002.1, from coordinate 69,778,868 downwards.
CATACGTAGATAATCAAATAAAAAGCAAAAGTTGCAGGTGTAAGAGCACTATAGCCGCAAGAAAGAAAATTACAAAGGAGCAAACAGAGCTGCCACTCCTAATGTAGCCAATGCGTTTGCCGTACTTTTGGCTGATCTATCCACATATTGAAAGACCACATGAATAACCAAAGACAAATTTTATCTCATTGGGATAAATCCGAAATTTCCAACGGACTCCTTTGCATGACACCCAAGATAGCCAAGATTCTTAGTGCCTCCACGATAGCCAACACCTCTGCCTCATTATTCTAGCATGGTTTGAAAACATAAACATTACATTACTTTTATCATTACAAAGAACGCTACCAATACTAGGCTGGGCTTTTCTCTTCCTGCCCCATTGAGAATGAACTTCAACATTGTGACTGGACAAGGGAACCAACCAACTGGAACTTTCTTCTTCAAAGCCCTATTCCAAGCAAACTTCCCAATTCATGAGGAAAGGAATCCATGTCCAAATTCTCATACTCTCTTCTTGTTTTCACTCACTCAGCTATTTTATGAGAAAATGCAGAAATAGAATATTCAGTTGATGCTGTTGCACCTTTAAAAATCTTTTCATTCCTTTCTTTCCAAGTAGACCAAAGAGTTGAGAAAGGAATGGGCCTCCAAATAATTAGATCAGGATTCAGGACCATTGAAAGGGCAGTGCCTTCAGGCATCCATCACTTCACAAAGGGTCCCTCGGTCGCACCATAAGATACCACATTTGATGATTATTTCTTTATAGAAGTAGGTGTTTGATATGGAGCCATCTCAGTTTTATGTGTATTTGTTCTTCTGTCTTCTTATTTTGTTCATGTAGTTGTATTTATTATAAGATCATTACTTATTCACATTTTTTTTCTCTATAAATTCATATTAGGTTGATTCTTTTGCTATTGCCCGTGATAACGAAATGCATGAAGCTACTCGTAGAATTTTATCAGTATTACTACGACAGGTAAACCAATGTATTTTCTTGCTTTATCATCACTTTTGTGATTCATATCAATGATTTGCCTCATTTCAACCTTTTCCTATCCCGACTTTGCTCTATCCATCCATTACTCTTACTGTATCAGTTATGCATTGGACCTTTCATCTTATCATTTATTTCTAGATAGTCTTTAATATTTTGTTCTTAAGTCAGTGTTCTGTTTTCGTAGTTCATGTTATCACACTATCATTAGTCCCATATGCAATTTTGGCTAGAAAGTAGTACTCATGGGATGGGTCAGGCCAGGCTGAAGCATGTCCGAGCCCAATATGTTTAGATATTGGGCCTAATATTTAGACCCGCATGATGGTTTGGCACTGGACCGGCCTAATTTCAAAACTTGATATGTTTGAGTTGGGTCATGTTGCAGAAAAAAGTCTAGGCTCAAGCCATTTAACTATCGTCAGAAAATAAGCCTCAGCCCATGGCCCTAATAAGTAATAACACTGTCCAAATACAGCCCACTGTGGGCTGGTCTCAAGTCCGGCCTGAGCCATGCCTAAGCCTTTGTGAAATGTAGTGATGCAATGTATCATATGAAGATTAATGCCATTTATTTACACATTCAGTGCGCCAAAATCCTGTGTCCTCAAGATATGGTATTCTAGATTGGCGATTGTAACACCCTAATTAGGGGCATAAAATCATATTAATTTATTCTATAAAACGGGGAGGCTATTCTCGCTGAGGGCATCTAGTTCAGCCACCTCAATCCCACTTCAGTGTATTTTTTTTTTCGTGGGGTCAGAGTGGTAGGTAGTAAGTGGAGCTCACTTGTATCATATCTGGGAAATGTTCTATGAGCAGGCTGCATGTAGCAGTCCATCTTGTCGGGCCCACCTAGATACAAGTTTGTCAATGGGAGGGCAGATGGAAGGGTCTCCTGACAAGGGGGATCCTAAAAATCAGCCCCGCCAGAATATCATAGCCCTTGAATTAACAGCCTTAAAAGTTTAATGGTATCTTAACCGTAGATTTTCTTGAGATTCAATCGAATGATAAGTGTTTCATCAGGATCATGAGATGAAAAGAGTATGAAAGGGGCTACACTGATGAAAGGTGGATCCAAGTGGGCTCCACAATGCTGAACTGCACTTGAAGTTGCACATAGGAGAATATTTTCCTATCATAACATTCAAATATCTCAGCCCTTCAGCTCTCTCTCGCTGCAAAACACTTTGGGACTTTTGACTGGGAAAAAAAAAAAAAGAAAAAAGAAAAACTCAAGAGCAGATTGTTCTGCATTTCCATCCCTCATGAAGGCAGCAAGATCTGTGTGAAATTATCCCTATTCGGATCTTCTTATTGCTAGCAATTTTGCAGCTGTGTCTGTAATCTAAATGCTTCTCTAATTGCGTCTCAAAATGTTTTCTGCATCTGATATGTAATCATCACATCATCAGCTTCTGTAATGCTTGTTTTTTTTAAAAAGATTTCTTCGCACCTTTTGGCTGAGAAAGGTTAGTAAAATAAAGCTTCTCCATTTTCATTTGAATATGGAAATGGTATTGCGAAAGCATTGGATCTTCGGGATAATATTAGCTCTTGATCAGAAGGTTCAGAGTGATGAGTTGTTTTCCAGTTTATAATCCATTGCTATTCTGATTGTCAAAGTCCCGTTGTTGCTAGGAGATTGTACGGTTTCAGCTGGTTCTCTTATATAGGGGATTTGGGTTTCACCCTTATGGTTCTTCATTCAGATAATAGTGCAGGAAAGTACTAGTTTAGAAAGATTATAGAGCTAAAGTTGTTAGGATTAAATTGATAAATTTCAAAGAAAAAGGAAAAATTAAAATAAGAAAAAGGGGAACAAGAAATAGAAGAGAGAGAAGTTTATAATAGAAAGCAAATTAGGTATGATCATCCAATACAGTGTTGGGTGACAGCAAACATATATTATTTGAACTTCAATAATTTAACAAAAGCGCCAATACTTCTTCAGAATCTAAAATTACAAAGAAAAAGGCCCTTGTGCTGGATAAAATCAAATTGCAGGTCAGTCCTTGTATGCGTTTCAATACTCCCATCCAAGGTGGTGAATAAATATCCACTATGCCCAACTCAGCGAGCATAATGGAAAGTTACTGATAAGTCCCAAATATTGCACATTATTGTCATAATTTCATATGGATTTTGGGCTTGTCTGTGATTAATTATTTGGTTTTAATTGGAAATTTGCATTTTTCTTCGTAAAAACAGGCTTAATGTCAATTTGTAGTTAATTTAGGGAAATTTCATCATTTCATGTGCATTGACTAAACTCCTCTGGAAATTCAAACATAATTTCATTAATTTTAAAATTGTTTGAAGGAATTATTTTATCTTACTGAGGGAATCATATGTGGGACCAAGTCCAAGAGCCGGAGAACCCAGCCAACCCAGGTGATCAAGTCAAGTATACAAATGGAATCACTTGGAGTCTCAAGAATGTAGTAACATTAATTCGCGACAATTCTAGATTGCAGTTGAAACTTCAAGTGTAGAGAGCTGTAGCGAAGTAATAATCTTGGGAGTCTGAGGTCGAATCTACAGGGAATGGAAGAGAAGAAATGCATTGTTCTAGCCTAATTATAATCCATATAACCCATGATTTCTGAAATTGAATAATTAATTAGAACCATGAAACTGAAATTAAAACAACTGAGAATTAAATGTCAAAACGGTAAATTTCTGAATTAAATCGTTCTAAATTAAAAGACTGAATGTAAGCAAGAGTCTTGGCATTAATTGCGTTCCCAACAACTGAATTTATCAATACTCAAATGAATCTAAGGGTATTCTGGATCCATTTCTTCTAATTATTTGAAATATGTACAGCTTAGATCTCCCTCTACAATTAGATTGTCAAATCTAATCTAGGCGGGGAATGAAACTTAAATTCCCAATCAAGTTGTTGATCATTAAATAACCGTAAAATTAAATCCTTTTATTGTTCTTTATTCTCAGAGGATTTCTAGCGTTTCCTATATCTAAAGAAAAAATATGAAATCAAGGAACTTGAAGAATAGAGACAACTTATCAATCAAACCATTCCATTCACTTAAACCAATTGAGAATTATATTATTTTAAATCATATCTATCTATAGATCAAGTAAAAGAAATAAATCGTCACTTTCACCCCTTAGATATAAAAACTTGGCCTTATTCTTTTTAATCTCCATTGCAAAATAAAAAAAATTAATAAACTAAAAAAAGAAAAGAAAAGAGGAAAAAGAGGAGAGAGAGAGAGAGACAGAGAGAGAGAGAGAGAGAGAGAGACTGAGTTTTTCCCCAAATCAGCTAGGGTTGCCGATCTCCTTATATAAGCTAGGAGTGACTCTCTTTAGAAAGTCTAGAACTTGTAGTTTTAACAACTTTTGGAAACTACAGTTCTTGATCGACTGGAAATTAAGAGAATATAGGAAGCTTTCTCTTTCTGATTAGCTGGGTAATATCCCAAATGAGCTGGATGAGTGATTTGAGAGAGAACTTTTAGGATCCGCTTTCTGATTCCTTCCTCCCTTTCTTTGCTCTTAATCTTGGCCCTCCATCTTGACATGTAGGCATCATGTGTTGGAGAGAAAATTGGAAACCTCTGTAGAGTTGCTTTTTACCATTGATTTCTAAGAATTCCCCTCCATGTGGAATATTTCCATTGGATTTTATCCATAGTGGACCCCACTAATCAGATAATCAAGCCTCCTTTCATGACCCACTTGATAGGAAAACAGGCCCACATGATTTGCACATGTGGCCCACTTGAATTGGCTTCAATTGTCGTCTCTTTCACTGAATGGTTGGGACTTCTTAATGGGTTTGTTATGTCCAATTTGTTGATCAAGCCCTTTAACCTGAACCATTTAACTGCATTGGGTCCACGTAATCAACTTGATTCTCATCTACTTCGGCTAGCCCCTTGCTTCGCTCTGGACTATGCTTGACTTGATCACCTCGGTTGGCTGGGTTCTCTGGCTTTTGGACTTGGTCCCACATATGATTCTATCTGTAAGATAAAATAATTCCTTCAAACATTTTCACAATTAATGAAATCATGTTTGAATTTCCATAGGACTTTAGTCAATGCACATAAAATGATGTAACTTCTCTAAATTAACTTCAAATTCACATTAAGCATGTTTTTAGGAAGAAAATGCAATTCTCCAATTAAAACCAAATAATTAATCACAGACAAGCCCAACATCTATATGAAATTATGACAATAATGTGCAATATTTGGGACTAATCAGCTGCCTCTTTGTAACTCCTTCTGTAAGAAAATCTGGTCTTCAGTTCTTCAATGTATTAGGTGTATTTCTTAATTTGTAACCTTTCTCAAATGTAATGACAATTAGCATTGATGCATTGATTCCATTCGCAGTACACTGGATTTGAAGCAATATGAACAGTTTCTGGATTATGACACTGTAGAATCATGGGGCTATCTATAGCATAATCCTAGTAAAGTTTTCAACATAACACTTCACATGCCTCAAGAGAAATTGCACTATACTCTGCTCAGAACTTGACTATGCAACAACTAGCTTTTTTTTTTCCTTTTCCTAGATGCAGTATTACTTCCAACAAAAAGGCATAATACCCTATTGTAGATTTCCTGTCTGTCATTGATCTTTCCCCTTCTATATTAGTCAATGCTTCTACATTCATGTGACCATTCCATTTATACAATATTACCTTCCCTCGAGGCCCCTTTATATATCTCATCATTTGAGGAATAGCATTCAAGGGTCCATTTCTAGGAGCATGCATAAATTGGCTAAAGATGCCTGCTACATATGAGATATCTGGTCGCTTAGTGGTTAAGTAGATAAGTTTTCCAACTTACCTCTGATAAGAACCAGGATCATTCAATGTTCACCACTATGCGGTTTGAGTCCATGATTTTGCTCTATAGGCGTTTCTGTATGTTTGACACTAAATTTCTCCAGTTCAACAAATCAAATTTGCTTCTGTTGTGAAACTAGATTCATACTCAGGCGTGGGAAAGGTTTTGCTGAATTAGCCCCAAGCAAGCTAGGTTAGAAGATGACTTGTCATGCCACTCTGCCTGCATGAAAAACTTGGACCCTTCATGAGTAAAAAATGGCTCAATGAGAAATGCAACGCGAAATATCTTCATTACTTGAGAGTGAAAAACCTATTTCCCACCCTCAAGTACCTTCTCTCTAGACCTATCACTCCCTTATTTCCTTCTTCTCCAAGCTGCCTGAGTAAGGTAACTACCTACTCGAGATTTGAGATAACAACTTTGCATTGCTGCTCTGGATCTTCCCCATCTACCACCGCTACAGTAGGCGCAGACTGTCTCTCTATGCCAAGCTTCCACTTCAGCAACTAAGGACGGCCGAGAGAGTGCTGATGTGGCATTCCCGTCTTGGTCGGAAACAAAGCGCAGAACAAAAAGTCCATCATCGGCATGATTGTCCTCTCTAATAGAGGCACTATCATCACGGTTTGAAATATTGGCCGATAACGGTATGTATCAGCCAATATGTACTGGTATTTAGCCTAAACCGTGACTATATATTCTTGTTATATGGGTTCTCAGTATCGCATCAGCCAATATCACAGAAATATAGGTAAGATATGTCGATCCAGGCCCAATCTCGCAGGCCCATTTAGGTTCATTCAATGTATTTTACCATTAGTCAAAGTACATGTGTACATACCTTAGCTACAATTTTGAATCTAAGATTGTATTGCCTTAGTAAGGCATGATTAGATGCTGTATCAGTGCATTCAGCCCCTATATAATGGAGACCAAGTCGACCCTTCAGGGACACGACATCCAGCATCTGTCTCTCTTTATGTTCAGTATTTCATCTCTCAGAATGACATGGTATCAGAGCATGGTCGACAACTCCCTAGTGCTTCAGTTTTTTTTTTTTTCAAGATCCAAGGATTTGTGGATCCTCCTAGTCATCTTCCAAGTTCTGGAAGCCTTCAGAGACAATCTTTTCTGCCTGATCATCTTTGATCATCCCTGATCATCTCAAATCAGACGTGACCCACCTATGATCATCATCACCATATCAGCGGAATCAGCCCATCTTGGTCGCCTAGATCTCTGCTTGTTTATGACGATTTTTCCAATATTTATGGATCATCAGAAGTAGGCCCTCTACAATTTTTTTGTGGAAATTCAATTTTGTCCACTTGTTTTCATCACGGCCGTCGAAAATCTTGGATCTGGATTAGTTTTGACTGGGACCGCTTCCGATAGTTGCATAAATCTGCTGTCCACCAATCCCCATCCTCAGATCTGTCAACATATCACTTGGTGGGGCCCACATGCAGAATTTCATAGTGACGACAGGGTCGTCTATACCTGTTGTGAGCATTCTGTGCACTGTTTCGTGCACTGTTCATCCAGCTCTTCTGGGAACTGTTCTGGGCATACGAACTTTTTTTCTCACATAAGACCCATTAGATTTTCTCCTTTATGTTCGTGGGTCCCCTTTGTTTTTTTTTTTTCTTTCTTTTTGCTCAGGCCCATTAGACTTTTTGATTGATGAGCTTCATGTTACCTTTTTTTATTATTATTAAATCATTAGATGGGCTCAATGTTACTTTTTTTCTAATTATAACTCTTAATACACTTAAGAAAAGTTTAATTTTAACTTTTAATAAACTTAAAGAAAATCTAAAAGGCTGGTCCCATTCTATAATAAGCCCTTAACAAATTTTGTTACACTACCAATTATCACATCAATCACACAAGACGTGAATATAATAATAAAGAATTAAATTGAGTATCTAAACTCTTTTTTTTAATCAAACTTACACCACCTAAAAAGGCCTACTTATGAAAAATGTAAACCACTACAAATATGTGGCATGGTCAATTTGACAGTGAGCCCCACTTTGACGAAAGTGAAATCTTTTACAAAGCTAATATAAATTGTGATAATTATTTTTGATTGGTTTGGATTTTAAATATGAAATACATTGTTCGATCTATAAATTATGAGGACGGGGAAAATATCAAATACTGAAGCAAAGCATATTTAACAGTCAAAGATTACATAGTTGCGATACAAAATGTAATCACTTAGGGGGACCAGTATTTTGCTTTACAGTTTGTACTAATGAAAAAGACATTGTTTTCTAGCATTTTCCACTATTCTTTTTTTAGTGGATATTTTTTCAAGTCTGTTTTTAGTGTCCAAAAGAAATTCGCACCACAATGGACCGCTAACCGCAATGTGGTGCCGCATCATAATGGTTTTCAGAGTTGACCGTGATGGCAACTGCGACCATGGTTTTGAACCACGACTGTCATCCTCCAAGCATTCTCCTTCACCACTGAGAATACCATTGGTCTCAACAGGAGAACAGCTTTTCTTTGGATGCAAGCACAAATACCACTGAGAATACAACTCTGTCCACTTAGAAGCCCTAAATTTTGTAGTCTCTTCCCTCACTGGAACAGTGAAAGCGTTACTGGATGTCTCCACCGAAAATATCCTGCTGATGAACTGGTATTCTTCCGTTATTAAACAGATTCGGTTCTCCCATATTTTGGCACAAATTTATCTACCGTCTCCTTTCCCACTCCTAAATCCTTGCCCATCCTCCTCCCAATGTCCTTGAATGTCGTTCATAGGAGCCATGTAAGGGAACCCCAAAACATTTCAACCAGACAATCCTTTTAAGGAGATGAGAGCTTGGTGGCCATTTCTTCAGACTTCAGAGAGAGACTGTTCAGAAAATTCAAACAGAAGGTCCCTGAGAGCCTGTTCTACTTCCTCTAAACTTTTGAAGGATAACAAGATCTTGTTACCTCCTAGTTGAGTGACTGGTACATTGTGTGAGCCACCAGCTGCAAGAAGACTAAGGATAGATGGTATTGCCCCCTCGCCACTTTACTATACCCAAAAGCCTGTTGGGTAACCAATTGGCATTACTATCAGCAGCTCTTCTTCTAATTGAACAGGTGTGCACATCTTTAGATGCATCACCTCTAACCTATGATGCCTGGATTAGACATGGATATCACAGGGACACAGATTTTACACGTAAAAAGTGAGGGATTGGATACGATATAACATGATTGTGGCATATTTTAAAGTATCCTAGAATCATAGCCTCTAAAAGCATCAGCTAAAGATTTCAACTCCTGACTAGGAGGGCTCCTATCCCTAATGACGTTTACAAGATGCCACTGTATCCGATGAACCAATCATCTTCCCAGCTTAGGAAGAGACTGTTCCACTTGAATCCTCTGGCTATCCTTTCTGTCAACCCAACCAAATCTAGCTAAATAAATCACCAACCTTCTTCCACCTAGAGTGCAACCATTCAAAGAATCAACGGCCTTCAGGGCTGGCTTCCTTTCTCCGAATCTTACAAAACCAAGACATGATTCCTTGCCTCTTCTACTGGAAGCATGGATTAAGGCATCTACCATGCTACCGTAGTGAATAAAATGCTCCTCAGCCATTCCGCATTGGAACTTTTCTGGCAAAGACACACTGTATCACTGATACAAAATCTTCTCAATTCCCATACCTGGCCCTATACTTCCCCCAAAGACAGGAGCCTACCCTCCTTTGTCAAATACAAGATGGCTCAGGCCCAGGCCCAATATGGTGGTATCCAATCTCTTTGGATTTGGTCAATCTTTGTACAGCTTTCTTCCTTCCATAATTAGATTGTAAATTAGATTTGGTTAAATATTCTTTCATTAATATTAGATTGTAATTAGATTAGCTGATTAGTAGAGCTGATTTGTAGCCTTTGATAAGGCATCTGTATTCTATATAATGGGAGAAAATCTCCAATGAAAGGGATCCAATTTCAATTCAATTCAAGTCTCTTCTGCATGCCACGATTGTTATGGTATCAGAGCTAGGGTCTTCTTCTAGCTTTCCTCTTCGACCCTGTTGTCGAATCTTGGTGATATAACAGTCATAGCACTCTGCTTGTGACAGTTCGTGCATGTTAGCATAGTGCTTCATCAACATCTTGACGTCTGATCACTGGTGGCCCACCTCTGATCAGCCCAAGTTCATCAAGAACATCATTCTATCTTGATCGACAGTTAATCATTCTATCTTCATCAAGAACATCATTCTATCTTGATCGACAGTTAATCAGGGACTTTTGGATCTCTATATTGACTCAGCAGAGAACTCTGAATATTTTTTTGGGTTTAGGGAACCAATCTCGTCAGCCGTTTGGAACAACTCATCAGGGGCCCACCTGCGATCATCATGGGATCTTCAGGAATGTCTACTGCAATGGTCGCCCATCTCTTCTGAAAATTTTGGTGATTTTTTCAACATTTTTCCGGGATCAGAGGTAGGCTTTTGGACACATCTTGTGATTTTCCAGTTTTATCAGATCATTTTGATCACAGCCGTACAAAATCTTGGATTGTGGATGGATTTTAGTAAAACTTGTATTACTGGAAAGATATTTTGATACTGTTTGCAACTAGTTGATCTGATTCTACATTTGATCAAACAATGGGGCCCATGCAGGGATTCAACACCAATTTTTTTGGTCGCCTGGACCATATTTTGGTTCTTTGTGTTCACAGACAGTAGTCTGTCATTTCTGGACTGTTGCACATAGTCTCTGTTTTCTACTTCTCTTTGTTTGGTTCTAAATGGAGAAGTCTGAAGCTCAATTGATTTGATTTAATGGTAAAAACTATCCAGCATGGGCTTTTCAATTTCAATTATATCTTGAGGCCAAGGAATTATGGGGATTTGTTTCTGGTTCAGATCCAAAGCCTACAGAGGATGATGAAAAGATTTCTACTTGGAATACAAAAGATGCAAAAATTAAAACATGGATTCTTGGGGCTATGGGACCTCATCTGATTCTGAACCTCAAACCCTATACAACCTCCAAGGAGATGTGGGGTTACTTGCAGACAGTTTATCATCAAGATAATTCTGCACGACAATTTCAACTTGAGTGTGAAATTGCAGAATACAGTCAAGGCACCTTGTCCATTCAGGACTACTATTCTGGTTTCCGCAATTTGTGGAGTGAATACGATGGGATTAAATATGCTTCTGTTCCGAACAATGTTCTTAAAACTATACAAGACCTTCAAGCCTCAAGTCATAGGGACCAGTTTTTGATGAAATTGCGTCCTGAATATGAGACTGTAACATCGTCTTTGCTGAGCCGGAGCCCATTACCGTCTTTGGATGTTTGTTTGAATGAGTTTCTACGAGAAGAACAACGTATTCACACAAAAGCCCATCTAGAACAACAGCGCACTGCGACTTATCCTGTTGCATACTCTGCTAAAGGGAACACTCAGTCTCTTCCGATCTCACAGTCTTCTCGGACTCCTCAGACTCGGGATATGAGCAACGTCCAATGCTACTCTTGCAAAAAATATGGACACCTTGCAACTCAATGCAACCAGAAATTCTGTAATTATTGCAAGAAGAATGGACACATCATTACTGAATGTCGCCGCCGTCCACAAACTCGGACTCCCAATGCCTATGCTGCTAAGATCGACTATTCTACTGCTGATGCTGCGTCCACCTCTGTGCCTTCACAGCCTGGTTCTTCTTCCTCTACTCTCACTCTCGAATTAGTTCAACAAATGATCATCAATGCATTTTCTGCACTTGGCATCACAAGTAAATCTAAATCCTCTTCCTCCATTTAGTATCTTAATTCCGGAGCATCAAATCACCTGACTCATTCCAGTGCACAACTCTCTAGCTTGACAAAGTATACTGGCAATACTCATGTTTAAACCGCCGATGGCGGACATCTTCCTATCACTGCAATTGGAGATATTTTTCTAAGTTTGTTTCTTTTGATTGTGCTACATGTAAGATGGGAAAAAGTAAGACTCTTCCTTTTTCTGTCTCTACGTCTACTAGCATTCAATGTTTTGATTTAGTTCATAGTGATGTTTGGGGTATTGCTCCTCATTTGTCTCATGCTAATTATAAATATTTTTTGACATTTATTGATGATTATAGTAGATTTACATGGGTCTATTTTCTACATTCTAAAGCTGATGTCTTTAATGTTTTCAACATGTTTTTAGCATATGTTGAAAATCAATTTTCCACGTGCATTAAAATTTTACGCTCTGATTCGGGAGGTGAATATGTGTCTACAGAGTTCCAAACTTTTTTACAACAAAAAGGAATAATTTCTCAAAAATCTTATCCTTATACCCCTCAGCAAAATGGGGTCGCTGAAAGGAAAAATAGACATCTCCTTGATATTACTTGATCTCTTCTTATTGAATCATCTATTCCTACCCGTTTTTCGACAGAAGCTCTTAGCACCGTTGTCCACCTTATAAATCGATTACCCTCTTTTTCTTTAGAAAATGAGTCCTTTTTATCGATTATACAAAACTGCACCGTCTTATGATGATCTACATGTTTTTGGATCGGTGTGTTTTGTACATTTACTTCCTTCTGAGTGTAACAAACTTACTGCCCAATTTGCAAAATGCGCATTTCTAGGATATGCTAGTCATCAAAAGGGGTTTCTTTGTTATGATCCTCACATACGACGCATTCGTACCTCCCGTAATGTTGTTTTTTTCGAAAATCAATATTTTTTCCAACAACATCTTGATTCTATAGAGTCCTCATCTGTTGTTTCCTTCCCTGGTTTTTCGGACAAAACACCATTTGTTAAATTTAATCCTAATTTCATTTATCAAAGGTGGAGTAAAGCTGCGACCACACATAGTCCCCCCAACAATCCCCCACCTGCATCTGGTCCACCTGAAGACCCTCCCTTACGTCGTTCATCTCGGATTTCAGTACCTCGAACTCGTTATGGATTTACCCACACTTCCTTGATGGCCACCATGTCTTCTACTTCTATTCCGAACTCATATTCTCAAGCTGTGCAGCATGAGTGTTGGAATAACGCTATGCAGGATGAATTGGATGCTCTTGTGCAAAATCATACATGGGATGTGGTTCCGTGTCCTTCTTCTGTTAAGCCAATAGGTTGCAAGTGGATCTACTCTATCAAGCTCAGACCTGATGGGACTTTGGCTAGGTATAAGGCGCAGCTTGTCGCTCTGGGTAATCGACAGGAATATGGTATTGATTATGATGAGACTTTTGCTCCTGTAGCAAAAATGACAACTGTTAGGATTATTTTTGCCATTGCAGCATCCCAATCCTGGCCTCTATAGTAGATGGATGTCAAGAATGCATTTCTTCATGGTGATCTCAAAGAAGATGTCTATATGCGCCTTCCTCAGGGGGTTTCATCTATCATCCCAGGTGCTGTTGCCTAATTAAGGCATTCTCTTTATGGTCTCAAACAAGCCCCCCGGGCATGGTTTAAAAAATTCCAACATGCTCTTAGCCACATGGGTTTCCATCCTAGTCCATATGATCCATCCATGTTCCTTCATCATGCTTCTACAGGGATCACTGTTCTTCTGGTTTATGTGGATGATATCATCATTACAGGTACCGATGCAGATATGATTCAACAACTTCAGGCCTCTCTTCATGAATCTTTCCACATGAAAGATCTTGGTCCTCTAAACTATTTTTTAGGTCTTGAAGTTCATCAATCTGAAAAAGACATCGTACTCCATCAACATAAATATGCTCTTGAATTAATTGAAATGGCTGGACTTCAAGGTCTGCTCCCGTCGATACTCCTATAGAAGTCAATGTTAAACTTCAACAAGACAGTGGGGATCCTCTCTCTGATCCTACCCTCTATCGTCGCCTCGTTGGCACCTTGATCTACTTGACGATAACTCGTCCTGATATTTCTTATGCAGTCAATTTAGTCAGCCAATTCATGACTGATCCTAGACATCTTCATTTGGCTGCCGTCCGACGTATTATCAAATACCTAATTCAGACACCATCCCGTGGCCTATTTTATCCGGCCAATAACTCCCTCACACTTAAAGCATACTCAGATGCTGATTGGGCTGGTTGTCAGGACACTCGTCGCTCTACCACAGGATGGTGCATGTATCTGGGTGATAGCTTGATTTCGTGGAAATGTAAGAAACAAGATAAGGTCTCCAAATCTTCCACCGAAGCTGAGTATTCGTCTGCTGCTTGCTCCGAAATTCTTTGGCTTCACGGGTTGCTTTCAGATCTCGGGTTTTCTGCTGATAGTGCCACACCACTCTATGCAGACAATACTAGTGCAATTCGTATTACTGCCAATCCAGTCTTCCATGAACGCACTAAACACATAGAGATTGGTTGCCACTTTATCCGCGACGAATACAAACGTGATGTGATTAGCCTTCCTCACATCTCTTCTGATCTTCAAAATGTCGATATCCTCACAAAAGGTCTTCCGCGACCTCGCCGTCAATTCTTGGTTAGCAAATTGATGCTTGTGGATTCCCCAGCATCAATTTGAGGGGGGGTGTCAAATACAAGATGGCTCAGGCCCAGGCCCAATATGGTGGTATCCAATCTCGTTGGATTTGGTCAATCTTTGTACAGCTTTCTTCCTTCCTTAATTAGATTGTAAATTAGATTTGGTTAAATATTCTTTCATTAATATTAGATTGTAATTAGATTAGCTGATTAGTAGAGCTGATTTGTAGCCTTTGATAAGGCATCTGTATTCTATATAATGGGAGAAAATTTCCAATGAAAGGGATCCAATTTCAATTCAATTCAAGTCTCTTCTGCATGCCACGATTGTTATCCTTCATTAACCATCTTTTCTTCTTCTATTCAAATGCAATAAATAGGTTTGTGATTTTAGATGTTATCTGTCAGACCTAATAAGGGATTTTTTCAAATTTTTGCCAAATTAAATCTCCAAGATCATTGAAATAAAGTGGTCCAAAGGTTGGTTTGCTCTGCCTATTTAATTTATTCTGCTTTTATTGAAGAGGTCCTATGGATTGAAGTTGGCTAAATTCAAATGCAATATTTGCTGATGCAGCTCTTTTTTTTTTTTTTTGGTGTTATTGTGACATCTAAATGTTCCTTATGGTCCCTTTTTAACGTGCTTCTTGTAGAAAATTTCCTTTATGTCTATGTGATTGTTTCTCCCAAATGGTACTCACAATGTTACCGTGTGTGTAGTTTTGTGGGTCCCACCTTGATGCATGCAGATGAAAGGGAGGGGATTGGGATGTCATCCTATCAGATTAAGATACCAGCGATTTTCATTGTCTAAAAGTTCTAATTCTTATGGGATGTTTCTTAAATATGGACACCTTAAAATGGCATTCCATTGGTAACTAGTTGTGTCTTGAAATGAAATATAGAGGCCTTTTTTTTTTCACTCCTTGTTTGGTTTGATTAGAAACAGTTCTAAAATTTTAGCGAAGTTGCTACTTATATTAGTTGAAACCCTAGAATACTTCTTATATTAGTTGGAACCCTAGATTGGATTGTGTCTAGGTTTCTTTTAATCTTGTCTTCAGAACTCACGTGAGGAAGAAAAGGGAAAATTGAGAAAAAAGAACTAGAGAAAGATGTAGAAGATCAATCTACCCTATTAGGCTGGGCGACTACTTCTATTCTTTTATTAATTTCTGAAAATAAAAATAAAAAAAAAATGTAAAGATTTTGATATTTACATCAAGGTCCCTGACTAACTCAATAATAACAAATAAGTCTCTCTGACTTATAATACCCCACCTCAAGTTGGTGCATAGATGTTTACCATGCCCATCTTAGACAAACCATGATGCAACTTAGGTTTATTTACAACCTTTGTGAGAGAGTTTGCTAACTGATCTTCAGTGCTAACTTGTATCAACAACACACCCTCGTTTAAATTTTTTTAACTTCCACATGCTTTTTTTTTCGTGATAAATAGAATTATTGGCAAGTTTTATTGTTGAAGTTCTATCATAATACACTTTCATCGGACCACCTTACTTGAAACAGTCTCCTTGAAGAGTACGAGGTTGTAGGCAATTGGTTAAGAACGACGTGGTGAATGAACCTGACCTGCAAGATCTGGAAATTCAGAATCTGCGTAGGCAAGTTGAGACCCTGATTTGGCGTTTGGACCAAATCGGACACCGAGATCTGTTATTTGATGCGTCAGCCTATGTAGGTGATGATGGTTTTTCGGTTTACGGTGATAGACCGGATGATGATGGTGATTTTGAGGATCCAATCTATGATGATTAGTCGGATGAAGATCATAATGATGAACTTAACAGAACGATCTGGGATGTATATGAAGATTACAATGATCTCTATGATCAGATCTTTGATATGTCTCAAGATTGTGGTTTTGATGAATTTTTTGAGTATCCTGAATATGAAGAAGAGACCCCAATTGTTGATGATGAGCAGATTGGCATATTGGATGGTGTAAATTTGACTGATGTTACTTTGAAGGGCGTTGTGAAGGCAGATGACAAATTGAATGGTGCGGATGTGGTAGGTTATGCATATAATGCAAATCATGATTTGCACTTAGTATATATGCCAACAACTTGTTATTTAGATCCTTTTTGGGAAGGGATCCAACTGCGAGATCTACAGATCGAGTTGCGGGCCTACATAGAGTGCAACAATCCATCATCTAAGTCAAACCTATATATATTTGCTTATATTCAAGTTTATCTAATGCATGATTGGCAGCCACAACAGAAGCATCATAAGAAGGAAAAGCATCGACACAAATGGCAATTTAGAGATGGAAACTCGAGGACGAGTTCTTTCCAGCTGGGGGAGAATGATGCAGAGCCGATTTTTTAATTAAAGATTTGTCCAGCTTGCCTGCTTTGTGGAGTCACCCATTTATTAGGCAGTTCTCTGATTTAGTACTTGTCTAATTGGGTTGGAAGATGAATTTACTACATGGTACAACTGTACACTCACTAAAATCATGGGCTCCTTTATTGGCAAGGTTTTATGCTTAAAAGAAAATTAAGGGTCTTAGCCTTATCATTTACTATATATGGATAAAAATTAATGAAGCAACAAGACACCAAAAATGGAAGGCTTTCTATATGTCGTTGATTCATTGAAGATTTGCTACCTTAATGATTCGGTGGACAAGGACTCTTTAAGGAAGAATCTACTAATATCTATACTGTGCAAGTGATTGGCAACTACAAGGCAGCAAGTGGGGTCCATAATCCTTAGGAATCTCTAATGCACAGTTTTCCTCTTTTAGCTTTTCTTAATCTTTTTCCATGCTTGAATGTAATTAGGATCTTCTTTAATAGGTTTCTATTATCATTAGGATTATGATTAATGGTTGTGATTTAATCATAGGTTTAGGGCTTCTTTGTTGGCATAGCATATATACAAGTCCATTGTATGGAACGAAAGTAGTCTTGCACTTTTATATATTTTCCTTCTCCTTGGTTTGAGTATCTCCCATTGGATCGAAGGCATTGGCGATGGATTTTCACGATCAACAGTAAACGAATCTCTATCTTTCTCCTTGTGTGTGCATTTTCTTTTTGATTGAAGATCCGGGTATTGTGGGTTCACCATCAATCGGGGTTTGTGCTTCCCTGACTGCGTAACTCTTCCAACAATATTCTTAGGATCGTAGCCACAGTAGTTCACAACATCCATGAACTATAGCCCTATACTCGGCTTATGCACTAGACTTTGCTGTAACAACGTGTTTATTACTTTTTCAAGAGACTAGATTTCCTTCAACCATTGTACAGTATCTCGTGGTGTACTTTCTATTTGTCAATGATGCAACCCAATCAACATTAGTGTATGCAATAGCCTTCATATGCCCATGTGATCTGTATGGGATTCCTTGACCAGGGATCCTTCTAAGAATCTAAGAATCTTGCCTAACCTACCTTTATCATCTATTCTTCATGTCCCATGTTTTTCATTCAACCTTATGCCTGCTAGTGCACTAACCAAGGATATTAATTGCCATATTACTTTTAATACTTCTTACCTTGTTTTCCAAGAACTGGGAACGGGGCAGATGATTAGTGGTGGTATTGATACTAATGGTGTTTACACCTTTGACTTTAAGAAGACAGAGTCAAGAGCATTACAGAGTAAAGTTGTTAATGAGAATAAAGTGTTATGATATTGTCGTCTTGGCCTTGCACTGCTACAGTGTTTTAGGAGTGTTTCATTTTTTGAATTTTTCAAATAAACATAATGGTGTTTTTGACATTCAGAGACATATGCCAAAACGAGAGAGAGAGAGAGTCTGTGAATTACTTTCATTTGATGATCAGTCATCTTGGATTTCTTCTCTTTAAATAGAATTTACAATGCCTAAGATTAGGCTACAAATCAAGGAATTAAAGCTAATCAGATCAATTAGATCTCTAAAAAGGGAAAGACAACTTGGTATACACGGTTTTGCCTTGCTGTACAAATTATGACTAAATCTTCTATTTATAAGTGGGCTGGGCTTTATTATCGTACAAGTGGGCTGGGCCCTGGGCCTATTATGATACAATATTACACTTTAACACCCCCCCTCAAATTGATGCGGGGAATCAACCAGCAACAATTTGCGAACCAGGAATTCATGCCGCGGCCGTGGAAGGCCCTTGGTGAAAATATCAGCAAGCTGGAACTCAGTGGAAAGATGGGGAAGAGTAATGACTTTGCGATCATACTCGTCCCGAATGAAGTGACAGTCCACTTCAATATGCTTTGTCCGCTCATGAAACACAGGATTTTCAGTAATTCGAATGGCACTTGTGTTGTCGGCATGAAGAGGAGTCGGTTTAGTCTGTGAGAATCCAAGCTCTGAGAGCAACCCTCGTAGCCATAGGATCTTAGAACAAGCAGAAGACATGGCTCGGTATTCGGATTCCGTAGAAGATTTGGAGACTTTATCTTGCTTTTTACATTTCCAGGATATCAAGGCGTCGCCCAAGTAAACACACCATCCTGTGGTAGAGCGACGGGTGTCAGGATAGCCGGCCCAATCCGCATCAGAATAAGCAGTGAGTGTAAGTGGTGTGCCAACTGGAAAAAATAAGCCGCGGCTGGAGGTACCAATGATATAGCGAATAATGCGTTTGACTGCCGCCAAATGATGATGCCGTGGGGCGGTTATAAACTGACTAACCAGATTAACGACATAAGAGAGATCTGGTCAAGTAATGGTTAGGTAGACAAGGCTACCAACCAAACGACGATAGAAAGTAGGATCAGGAAATAGATCGCCGTCTTGTTGACGAAGCTTGACATTTACTTCCAATGGTGTGTCCACTGGGCGAGAATCACCGAGATCGGCGAGATCCACTAGGTCAGTAGCATATTTGTGCTGATGAAGAAACAAGCCTTTCTTGGATTGATGAACTTCTAAGCCCAAGAAATAATTCAAAGGTCCCAAATCCTTCATATGAAACTTATCTTGCAGAGAGGCCTGTATCTGTTGAATCATATCACTGTGAGGGCCAGTAATAATGATATCATCGACATACACAAGAAGAATTGTGGATCCTCTGGATGAATGAAGTGTGAACATCGAAGGATCATATGGGCTCTGTATAAAAGAAAGCTGAAGGAGAGTGGTCCGGAACTTGTCGAACCAGGCTCGTGGTGCCTGTTTGAGGCCATATAAAGAGCGTCGTAACCGAGCAACATCGGTCTTGGAAGAAGAAGGAATTCCATGAGGGAGACGCATGTAGACTTCCTCTTTAAGATCCCCATGAAGAAAAGTATTATTCACATCCATCTGATATAGGGGCCAGGATTGAGAGGCAGCTATGGCAAGAACTGTACGCACAGTTGTCATTTTGGCCACGGGAGCAAAAGTCTCCTCATAGTCGATACCGTACTCCTGCCTGTTTCCAAGTGCAACGAGACGAGCTTTGTAGCGATCCAAGGATCCATCAGACTTTAATTTCACCGAGTATACCCACTTGCATCCAAGGACTTAAACCAAGTTAAATGCATTAAGGATGAGGATGAAAAGGTATTAGTAAAGGACGATGAGATAAAGGAGCGTTGGAAGAGCTACTTCTACAAGTTATTTAACGAAAGCAGTAGTAGTGACATACAATTGGGACAGCTTACCATTTCTAGGGAAGAATCGAATCATATGTTCTATAGGAGAATCAGTAGGGAAGAAGTTAAAGAAGTATTGAAAAGGATGAAGAATGGGAAAGCGGTTGGGCCAGATGGTATCCCTATTGAGGTCTGGAGGTGCTTGGGGGAGAATGGCATAAATTGGTTGACAAAACTTTTTAATGTAGTGCTAAAGAGCAAGAAGATGCCTGATGCATGGAGGAAAAGTATTCTTATACCCATATACAAGAACAAAGGAGATATTCAGAACTGTGCGAACTACCGCGGGATTAAATTGATGAGCCATACGATGAAATTATGGGAGAGAGTTATTGAGAGAAGACTAAGAAGAACAACAAACATTTCAGATAATCAATTTGGTTTCATGCCTGGGAGATCAACCATGGAGGCTATCTTTCTCCTGAGGAGGTTAATGGAACAGTATAGAGAAGGCCAGAAAGATTTACATATGGTGTTCATTGACTTGGAGAAGGCCTATGACCGGGTTCCTAGGGAGATTCTATGGGGAGTACTGGAAAAGAAAAGAGTGTGTGTCGCATATATTGAGGCGATAAAGGATATGTATGATAGAGCCGTGACATCTATAAGGACGACTGGCGGAGAGACTAAGGAGTTTCCTATCACGATTGGTCTACACCAAGGCTCAGCGTTAAGCCCGTACTTATTTGCCCTAGTTATCGATGAGATTACAAGACATATTCAGGATGAGGTGCCGTGGTGTATGCTATTTGCAGATGACATTGTTTTAGTAGATGAGACGAGAGAAGGAGTGAATGCTAAGCTAGAAGTATGGCGGAAAACGTTAGAGACAAAAGGGTTTAGGCTAAGTCGATGCAAGACGGAATATATGGAGTGCAAGTTTAGCCAAAGTAGGACACTTGGTAACATAAAAGTAAGTTTAGGCACACAAAAGATTGTAGAGAAAGAAAACTTTAGGTACCTTGGATCGATGGTGCAACAGGATGGAGGGATTGATACTGATGTAAGTCACAGGATTCAGGCCGGGTGGACCAAATGGAGGAGTGCTTCGGGGGTCTTGTGTGATCGGAAAGTCCCCCTCAAGGTTAAAGGAAAGTATTATAAGGTGGCGGTAAGACCAGCATTGTTATATGGATCAGAGTGTTGGGCAGTAAAGCATAATCATGTTAAGAAGATGGAAGTTGCGGAGATGAGAATGCTAAGATGGATGTGCGGGATCACAAGGAGAGATAGAATTAGGAATGAGGAGATTAGGGGCAAAGTAGGAATAGCACCGATTGGAGATAAAATGAGAGAAAATCGACTAAGATGGTTTGGCCATGTTAGAAGGCGTCCAATGGAAGCACCTGTTAAAAGGTGTGAAGGCATAGAGATTGCCAGGAGTAGGAGAGGGAGAGGGAGACCCAAGAGAAGTTGGAAAGAAACTATTAAACATGACCTTGCCTACATGGATCTAACGGAGGACATGGCCCTAAACAGATTTGATTGGCGTCGTCAAATCCATATAGCCGACCCCACCTAGTGGGAAAAGGCTTGGTTTGGTTTGGTTTGGTTTGGTTTATACCCACTTGCATCCAATTGGTTTGACAGATGAAGGACAGGTAACAATGTCCCATGTATGATTTTCTTGAAGAGCACTTAGTTCTTCCTGCATAGCCTGTATCCAACAATCATGCTGCACTGCCTGAGAGTACGAGTTAGGGATAGAAAGAGAAGACAAAGTGGTTAATAAGGAGGCATGAGTAAAACCATAGCGATCAGGGGGCTTTGTGTGGCGAATGGATCGGCGAAGAGGAAGAGGAGCCGGAGGTGGATTAGGTGCAGGATCAGGAACAGGAGGCGCCGGAGGTGGATCAGGAGCAGGATCAGGAGCAGTCAGGGTAGGCGTAGCGAGAGACCCAGAGCCAGGATCACCTGTAACATTCCGTCGTTTATACACAAAATCCGGCTTAAAACGAGTAACAGGTGGAGGCTTTGTATCTGAAAATGATGGTAAAAAAGAGAACGAGACAGATTCATTTGAATCACCATGCCTTGGAAAAAAATATTGATTCTAAAAAAACACGACATTGCGAGACACTCGAATTCTTTTGGCATTAGAATCATAACATAGATAGCCTTTTTTATTAAGAGCATAACCGAGAAAGGCACAGAGGGAGGATTGAGCTGTTAGCTTAGTGCGCTCAGTGGGAGGAAGTAGAACAAAACAAACACACCCAAAAGGACGAAGATGATTATAGAGTGGATTCTTTTGAAAAAGTCGAAAAAACGGTGTCTGGTTGTCTAATCTAGATGAAGGTAGGCGGTTTATGACATGCACAGCGGTGGAGAGGGCTTCGGGCCAAAACCTAGTTGGAACTGAAGATGCTAGCAAAAGTGAATGAGCAATATCCAAGAGATGTCGGTTTTTCCGCTCAAACACACCATTTTGTTAGGGGGTGTAAGGACAAGATCGTTGAGAGATGATGCCTTTGGATTGTAAAAATGCTTGAAATTCCTTAGAAACATATTCCCCCCCTGAATCAGACCTAAGAATTTTAATGGTAGTGAAAAATTGATTCTCAACGTAAGACAAGAAAACTTTAAAAACCGAGAAAACATCAGACTTAGCATGCAAAAAATAAATCCAAGTAAAACGACTATAATCATCAATGAATGTCACAAAGTATTTATAATGAGAATGAGAGATAACAGGTGCAATGCCCCCCACATCACTATGAACAATATCAAAACATTTCATTGCTAAAGAATCATGAAGGGGAAAAGGAAGGGTTTTCCCTTTCCCCATTTTGCAGCTATCACAACTAAAAGAAACATCCTTAAAAGAAACTTTATTATCATTAATTAAACCAGAGTTTAATAAAAACATCAAAGTTTTGGAATTAGGATGTCCTAAACGATTATGCCACAACTGACATTTATTATGACTAAAATGGGAAAACAAAGCAGACTCCGAAGGGAGCTTTTCATTTGATGAAATCTGGAGGGGAAACAGTTGGCCCAGCTTAGGGCCCTTCGCTAGCACCTTCCCCGATGCTTGATCCTGCACAACACAACCAGAGCGAGAAAACAAGATGGAGCAATTACTATCAACAAGTTGACCAACGGATAACAAATTTGTGGTTAAGCGAGGGGAAAGAAAAACATTATGCAAGGGTAAGGAATGAGGAACCTTTCCAACAGCAGAAATGGGAATACTGCTACCATCAGCAGTATTGGTGCAGAGGTCTCCATCATACTCCCTAATATGAGTCATATTGGCAGGAGAGTGTCATGTGATTGGAGGCCCCTGAATCAATATACCAGGTGGATGCTGAAGATTTTGGATTACCTGATAGACCAAGGGCAGAGAAAGCATTTATGATCATTTGCTGGACCATTTCAGGAGTGAGGGTAGAAGAAGAAGAGGCAGCAGGTGGTGCAGGCATGACTAGTGAAGAAGCATCAGGAAGATGTGCAGAGTAGACGCTCTGTTGCTGTGGTGGTGCAGGCATGACTGGTGAAGAAGTGTCAGGAATATGTGCAGAGTAGGCTCTCTGTTGCGGTGCCCGATTCGCCCGATTCTGAGGTCGCGTTCGGCATTCCGGAAGAACATGACCTTTGGTTTTGCAGTAGGAACAAAACTTCTGGTCACACTGAGTGGAAACATGTCCGAATTTGTGGCAGCAAAAACATTTGACCCTGCTCATGTCCCTGGTTTGAGCTTTACTCCTGGCAACATAAGCAACATCGACAGGAGCAGCCTGAGGAGTATTTTGTGTAAGTGCCGTCTGAGTCACCAAGCGCTGTTCCTCTCTAAGGAGTTCGCCCAAACATGATTCGAGTGAAGGGGATGGAACCCTGCTCATTAAGTTGGACCGGACATTTTCAAATTGTGGCCGTAACTTCATCAGAAATTGATCCCGCTGACTCGTCTGATGGATCTGTTGAATAGAGGCTAAGGAGACAACAGGAAGGTCAGCATAAATAAGCTCAGCGTAATTAGTCCACAGACTGGTAAACTGAGAGTAGTAATCCTGTATCGACAAGGTCCCTTAAACAAACTGCGAGATTTCATGTTCTAAATGAAACCTGCGAGCAGAATTTTCTTGCAAATATATCTTTTTTAAATAAAGCCACATTTCTTTGGCAGTCTTTTAGGGTCGAAGGTTCAGGATAAACTGTGCATCGACGGACCCCAATATCCAGGTCATGATCTGCCAATCTTTAACCTCCCATTTAGGTAGAAGCTTTTCATCATTAGGTTTGGGATCGGAATCATCAATATGGCCCCAGAGTTCTTTACCCTTAAGGTAAATTTTAAATTGAAAAGCCCAAGTGGTATAGTTTTTACCATTAAATTTGATCAACTTGATATCACTTTTCTCCATAATAGCAATGCAGAAATATGCGTAGTAAAAACAGCAACAAGCAGCAATCCGACTATCAGCACAATAAACTTGCAACTCGAAAATACACTAACAGCCACAATAAAGAGTAGAATTCTACCAGACAGCACGAATCAGGAACAAGCAGCACTAATCAGAAGTACTAATAAAAACAATCAGTACCAATCAGATAGGCTAACTGTAGTAATTCCACAGAGATAGGCAGATGGAGAGACTGAGAAGGCATCCAGATGAACAGTACAGAAAAAATGCAGAAATCCCCAAAAAAAGAGTGCCAGACGAACTGGCTGTGGGATGTGTGATCTGTGTGTGGGACCCACAGATTGGCCAAATCACAGATCAAGACGTGTCTTGAAGAAGATCAATTGGACTTCCTCCATCCAAGTTTGATGAGCAACAGGTACAGATCCACAAATCTGGACGGTATGGATGAAAACTATCTGATACTTAGAGCTTAAAATCGACAGAGGAGAAGAAGCTTGAAACCAACCTTAAATGGTGAAGAAAAAATCCAGAAAAATCCTTAAAATGATCCTTGAGGTCTGTCGATCATGACTGAGTGCAGCGCTGGTGGACCAATGTTTGATCAGTGGTGGGCCACTGTTGATCAGTGGTCAATCAGTCAGCAAGGAAGAAGAAGGGTCTCGCCAGAAGAGATTTGATCAATAAGGAGACTGATCAAAGATGATACTTCAATGAAAGGATTGATAATAACCAAGCTCTGATACCATGACATTCAGAGACATATGCCAAAACGAGAGAGAGAGAGTCTGTGAATTACTTTCATTCGATGATTAGTCATCTTGGATTTCTTCTCTTTAAATAGAATTTACAATGCCTAAGATTAGGCTACAAATCAAGGAATTAAAGCTAATCAGATCAATTAGATCTCTAAAAAGGGAAAGACAACTTGGTATACACGATTTTGCCTTGCTGTACAAATTATGACTAAGTCTCCTATTTATAAGTGGGCTGGGCTTTATTATCATACAAGTGGGCTGGGCCCTGGGCCTATTATGATACAATATTACACTTTAACAGTTTTGAGATGTGATGCTTGTCAGTTTGCTAAGAATAAGAGATTAGTGTACTCAGTTAATATTAATAAAAGAAGTACTGGTTCATTTGATTTGATTCACTTTGATGGTTGGTATGCTCCTATTACATCCGTTTATGCTCATTGATATTTTGTTACTTTTATCGATGCTGCAACTTGGGTGACTTAGGTTTATCTTGTGAAGTCTAAAGTTGTACATATTTTTAAAACATTATAAAATGATTGTATTTAAGTTTGACAAAAGAATTAAGGCGTTGCGGTTTGACAGTGGAGGAGAGTTCATGTTCACCTCTAGAGATTTTCAGAGTTATATAGTTGAAAATGGGATTGAATCTTAGACCTTGTGTGCATAGATGCCGGAGCAGGATGGGGTTGCGGAACAAAGGAATAGGCATTTGTTGGAAGTTTCCCTGGCTCCTCTTTGAGAGGAATGTTCCAAAATTATTTTGGTCAGATGGAGTTCTAATAGATCATATTTAATAAATAGAAAGCCTTCAAAGGCATTGCGAGGAAATAGTCCATTACAAGCGTTGTGTCCCAGTACACCGTTGTTCCAAGTTAACCAAAAATATTCAGATGCACTTGCTTTGTTCATATTTTCAAGCATCAAAGAGAATAAAAAAATAAGTTGGATCCAAAGGCAAGCAAGTGCATATTTGTGGGGTATCCTAGTTTTCAGTAAGGCTACAAGTGTTATGTTCTAGGGCTAAAGGGTCGCCACTTTGTTATAATGGATGTTAAATTCCATGAAGATATCCCATTTTTGCTCATCAATGACTACAAGTGATGAATTACTATCGGATAGGAGTGGAAAGGAGAATGTACCTCTTATTGACTCTATTTCTTCGCCAGTTTATCCAGTATATCAGGAATCAACATATGGAAGAGGTACTGAATCTAGAGTTCCCAATGACGGCAAAGCAACAACGAGGGTCCATATACCGCTGCGGGCACACTCCAGGAAAAGGAAGCGAACTAGACCATTGTTCTCATTTTTACCATCGCCATCTGAAGCTCTGATTCCTGATCCTTATGTTCCTGTCATATCTCAACCTCAGTCTGAAGTTATTCCCTAGTCAAATATTCCCTCTGCTGATTTAGATCTTCCTATTGCATTGCAAAAATGAAGGCGATGGTGTGTCAAAAGCCTTACCTCAAGTGGAGGGAGGCAATGGTGGAAGAGAGGAAGGCTTTGGAAAAGAATCATACATGGGAGCTAACCACTCTTCCAAAAGGAAAACGCGTTGTTGGTTGTGAGTGAGTGTTAACCTTAAAGTACAATCTATATGGCATAGTTAATATGTATAAAGCAAGACTTGTTGTAGAAGGTTTTACTCAAATCATATGGGGTTGATTACTATGAAACTTTATCCCTAGTAGCAAATTTTGATTGGCCATTATTTTAACTGGATGTAAAAATTGCATTCCTCCTTGTTTAGGTCAATCCTCCACTTGAGTTTGTTGTCAAGGGATAGGAAGAAAAAGTTTGTTTTCTAAAAAAAGTCTTTATACGGACTAAAAGAGTCACCTCGAGCATGGTATTGGAGCGGATCTTCCACGATTACTTCCATGACCAAATCCTCTTCCACCACCATATCTTGTCTTACCCACATTGCTATTTGCAAATCCAAAGTTGTTAGGTACTACATCTTTCTTAGCATTCATGACCACGGATCAAAATAGTGGCCACTACATATATCGGGCGTAGTGGTCTGTCTTCACTACTACGCTAAATAGAATTTAGGGCCGCTGCACCCCCTACAGTGCTACGGAGTAAGACAGATTTCTACTTAAAAAAAAAAAAAAAAAACTTATAATGCATAATAAGACTTTTTTCTTTACTTCTTCTCTCCAAATAACATTTCTACGCAACTCTTCTACCCTTTTATGTTTAAAAGAACACCAAAAAACACATGTTCTCACTGAATTAAAGTCAATATAAAGAGTTCTTATCAAGGGTTCTTCTCTAGGTACATCATATTAGACACCTCATTTGGTAGAGGTATTCTTTTCTCTAGGCACTCTTTAGTCTTAAGTCATGACTTCATGACATTGTTTTTCTTTTATATTTTTTTATGAGCCTTTCTTTAGTTTCTAAGTTAGCATAACTAAGCAACATAAATACATGTGAAAAAAATGATCAGTACTATTATTTTTCTATTTATACAATGATACAAGACCTCATACAATGAGGGGACCGCTATGCCCTCTTATCTTAGTTACTTTTTCAAAAAGAAAAAGAAAAAATTCTATCATTTTCCAATATTCTAGATTTTCTTCAAATTCCTCAGATTTTTTTGACTATTTTTTTAAATCGCACCGCTACGCCATTACGTAGTATTTTGGCGGCCCGCCACTACCGCTATTTTGATCCTTCTTCATGACCATCCACGACTTTCCTCTCCTTGTAGTAGAGAAAATATTTACCAATAGGAGGTAAAGGATCCTGACTTATGACCTGTGCACTAACAATTCCAAATTCTTGGTTAACACCTCTCAGAAGCTCAAAAATGTGTTGATCCTCTAGCAGTTTACTTGGCCCTTTGCATAGCATGGTTTAAGGTTGATGTATGACTCACAATCTCTCCATAATGCCCTGAATTTATAATAGTAATCTGCAACTGATGGACTGACTTGTTTAAATCCAACAAGTTCCTTTTTCAACTCTAGTATCCTTGCATTATTCTGCTTTTGAGCATAGCAGGCTTCAATCGAGTCCCAATGTTCTTTTGTGTTATCAGAATATTTAAAGCTTTTTTCAATTCCTTCTTCCATAGAATTCAGTCCAAGTTGCACTTAACTTCAATTCACCATCCATCGATCAAAGAAAAAAAACACGCCCTAAATGGCATTACCAAGTTGCACTTCGAACGATCATGACCCCTAGCTGAACCAGTACATAGGTTTTGCTAGGGCAAAAACCCCTCAAACCAAGCCTACCTTCTAGATCTGAAACAGTAGCTTCCTTGATAAGCATTGTATATTCCAATGACTCTTGATACCAAGTTGAAACTCCATATTGGATTGTATCTAGGGTTTCTTCTAATCTTGTCTTAAGAACTCACGTGAGGAAGAAAAGGGAAAAGGGAGAGAGAAGAAGAATTAGAGAAAGATGTAGAAGATCGATCTATCCCATTAGGTTGGGCGACCACTGCAATATCATTATTTTATTAATTTCTGAAATTACAAAAAAGCCCTGAAGATTCTGCTACTTACATCAATTCCCCTGACTAACTACAAGTACAAATGAGTCCCTCTTATTTATAATAATATTAATGATAATGGAAATTTTTTTTTTCTTTTTCTTTTTTTTAATAGTATGCATTTAGAGGCTGCTGTTTTTCATGCATAGTAA
The DNA here is from genome assembly GCA_028538565.1 of Umbellularia californica. Lineage (NCBI taxonomy): Eukaryota > Viridiplantae > Streptophyta > Magnoliopsida > Laurales > Lauraceae > Umbellularia > Umbellularia californica. The sequence goes on along the minus strand of JAPQWN010000002.1, from coordinate 69,750,111 downwards.
TAATATCCTATCCATCTTGAGTTTCGTAAGAATGATTGTCCATCACACTCATAATAATCAAGTATTTCTTTTGCTGTGGGAGAAGATTGATGGATTTGAGCAGGAAAAGCAAGTTGTTGTAATTGCAGCAACAAATAGGAAGCAGGACCTGGATCCTGCGTTGATTAGGTATGTGTTTTTTTTTTTTTTTTTAATAACAGTGTGGGTACTTGTTCTTGTGCATATACGAGGGCTACCTTGAGTTAGTCTGATGACACTCGGCAGGTGTTTCTTCCTTTATATGAATCATGTTTGCATGAACTTAATGCAACAGATAATTAACACATGCCTGCCCTTTGTTGATCCAGTCGGTTTGATTTGATTATTACTTTTGGTCTGCCTGATCAACAAACCCGTGAAAAGATTGCTGCGCAGTATGCTAAGCACCTAAAAAAATCCGAATTGGTCCAATTTGCGATGGTAACTGAAGGGTAAGTACCTCTTGAACATTTCTTTTTGTTTAAAACTTAATTAAATCTTAAAGACCTTGAGGTGTTGCATTGATTTCTTAAATAATCATATTTGCTTTTCACAATTGTGAATCTGTTGCTTATTAATTAGGAAATAGAAACATCAATCTTTTGGAAATACAAGTTTTAAGAAACCATGTATCAACCCAAAAGCTTAAGCTAATAGGTGGAAGGCCCAAATAGGTATATGAAACCATGTCCAACTCAAGACTTAGGCGATATGGGATGTTGGACTTCCCAACACCCCCCCTCACATGCAGGCCCAATAAATTTCATAGACAAGCCTGCCACGTGGGCCACATAAAAAAAACGGGAGCCATGTAGGCTACATAAGAACGATGGGATCGAAACCCGCTCTGTTACCATGTAAGAAACCATGTACCAACCCAAAAGCTTAAGTTGATAGGTGGAAGGCCCAAACGGGTATATGAAGCCATGTCCAACTCAGGACTTAGGCGATGTTGGATGTGGAACTTCCCAACACAAGCAACATTGGTTTCTATGAAAAGGAAGTAGATTGTTAAAAAATGTGATGGCTTTATACATCTCCATTTTGTCTTGTAGTGGGGGGGCTAGAGTGGTGGTGCAATATGTCATGTTTCCTTCAAAAAGATGAGACCTAAATGAGATGCTCTATGTTAGAGCATATTTCGTTTGTTACACCTTTTGAGTACTATATATATACCAGTTTTATGTTTTTCTCTTCATCTCCCCATTCTTAAGTGTTGTATATTCTTTTATTTGTATTCATGTTTTCCCAGAGTATATGCTTAATAAAATAGGATTGGTGAGACGTATTGATTTTGCTCCAACCATGTGTGTCAAGTAACATGTTATAAGAGGTCTACAGTTTCAGGCTCTTTTTATCCTCCATTCCTCTCTCATTTCATCTTCCTCTTATCCTTCTTCAATCCCCTTTCTCATCATGGACCCCATTTGTACCTTATGGCTGATGCCTACAGCGGTACAGTCAGAGGAGAGAGCAAGATAGAGCCTTTGATGGAGATATGCTTCTGATAAAGGGTACAGGAACTGTCCGAACAGGCCTAGCAGATGCTTGTCTTTTTGAGAAAGAGATGAAACATGAAAGGAAAAATCTTTTAAAAATGAAGAAAAAATTGGAAGAGCGGTGTCTGGTTGAGAATAATAGTGGTTGGCAAAGGTGACATGGCAAAATTAGATGGCACTGTTGATTTTTTTTTTTTTTTTTTCATTTTCTTTTTTTAAAAGAAAAGGTCGTTTATGCTTTTAAAGAAGAAACTCTTGGTACCAAACCTGTGTGGTGCACAGTGTAACAAAGTATTTAAGAAGGAAATATGAGAAAAAAAAAGGAAAATTATAAAGGTAAGAGATTGATTGTAATAATTATTACAGAAGTAAGAACTTGAAACAAAAAAAAATCATAAATTCAATATATTAGATGGTGGTATGTGATTATTAAATATTTAAAAAGGATTTGGATGATTTTAGAATAGTTAATAGAAATGTGAAAACAATAAAAAAAAAGTCACAATTTAAAAAAAAATCAAATATCTTGAAATTCAGTAGCTGTATGATGATAAAATAGAAAAATACATTGTAAAATATTCACTAGTTCGTGAGGCCTGCTTAGTTGACTACTCATCAATGGGGTAGGGTACATGGCAAGGTCTCCATATGGATACAGGTCAACAAAAAAATCAGTCCCGTCAATCATCCTAGCCTTTAATTTAATTGCCATAAAGTTTAGTGGTCCTTAAGTCCTTTTGACCTTCAATTTCTTAGAGATACAATCCAACGGTGGATAAATATTTGATGAGAGTGAAATTGGGCCTAGTGCGAGGCCATGGAGGGATGAGAGTGTGAAAGGGTCTAGACTAATCAAAGGTGGGCCCAAGTGGGCCCCACAGAGGTGGACTGCATATAAGATTGCTCATAGGATAATATTTCTCAAAAATAAAAGCCTCAATTTTCAGTTAAAAAAAAAAGGAAGATAAAATACTTAAATGATACGCTGAATTGGAAACTAGGTTTTTCAAGAAACCAGAGTATTAGTGTGATGCTACAAACATACCTATGTCGCTAAGATGTTTGACATGTATTGCCAATATAGTTGGTATAGGCTGATATAAGCTGACACGGTCTTATAACTATTGATATGGCCCATCATTGTTTTAATATAAAAGCACGACAAAGGGCGTTGACTATTGACTGTGGCTACCCATGCACAGTGCACTGGCACACGCAATTTCTAATAATAATCAATCCAACCTGTAAGCCCTACTTACTGTCATTATTTACCAACTCATGATATCCTAATGGAATGGAAACTAACATCTAAATAGCAAGAAATCCAAAGATAACAAGAGTTTTTCTAGAACATGGTTGTTCCAGACCATTTCCACGAAATTGATGCAGGGTCCACATTGCCCACATGAGTATCTCCACGAAATTGAAGGGAAGCCTTGGGCGACCCTGTTGCTTCAGATCTTGTGTGATTTTGACCTGATATGGCCCACCAAATCATTTTCCAAAGGAACAACACATGATGCCCTGTTTTTTAGTATCAGTTTTTTCTGAAATTTCAAAACAGTCCATATCATTTACTGTTATGGCAAAACAGTTCCTGAAATGATGTGTTTTGGGTAGTTTCGACTTTCGAGGCATGTTTTGGCAACTGACTGGGATCCTTCTCATATGAATATTGACCCTATTTGCTCGATCATATGCTTCCATAAACATCATGGCTTGCTCAGTTACATGATCTTCATTCTCAATAGGGTCGTCCACATCTAGTTTCAAAGTCATCAATCGAGGCAGAATATCGAGCAATGTCATCTGCTTGCTCCCAAATTATTTGGCTTCAATGGGTTTTATCAAAGTTGGGCTTTTCTCAAAAGCTTCCCTGTCTTCTTCATGTTGTTAATACGAGTGTTATCTGGATTACAGAAAACCTTTTCTTTCATGCGAGGAGCAAGCCGTGATTCTTTTGATGATCATACCATTACTCATCCATATGTTTCCACAACCTTTCGAGTGCTGATATTTTCATGCCGAAGCCTCACCATCAACTTCTATGACCTGGGCCCACTTGGGTTGGGCCGAACTAGGCCACTTGGGTGAAAATGGTAAATCTTGACCTGGTCTTACTTGGATAGAATTAGCTATGTAAATTTGACTCTTATTGCTGTTTGGGAGAAACGGTGACAACCAATGAGGATAATCCTGGTGCCTTATCTGTTGAGTATTAGTTGTGTGATATCCCATTCAAAGGGGAATCATTGACAGTAAACCGTAAACATGCTAAAGATCAAATACAATGTACTATATATTGAGGAGGCCTCCAAAGGGATTGGCACTCACTCTTATTCCATTTCATTGTTTTGTCTTTCAATTTCTTCCTATTTCTGCCACTTTGACAGCTCCAACGGTAATGCAAATTGTTTCTTTTTATTTATTTTCCGCTTCAATAATCTTATTGCAAAACTACTTAGTAGTTTCTTTTGGTGAAATGGGGATGTGACTCTATGCATCATGCAATGCAAAGTGGGCCCCTTTCATGATGCATTGAGAGATTTATGTTCAATACTATAGCTGTGATATAATAAAGGAAGAAATGGGAAGAGAGGTGTTGCTTAGTGTTGATGTGGTACGTTACTGATGTGGCATCATGAGAAGTCAATTTAAATATATTTTTTAGTCATGTATGCTATTAAACAGAAAGATTGACGACAATGTTTTCTCATTATTATTATTAGAGTTTTTTTACAAAAAGGCCCTTATTTACACATAACCTCAAAAAAGCCCCTGTATTATCTGTTTTTGCTAAAACCTCCTACAGTGACGGTAAACATTAAAACAACTGTTATGACCCTCATATTATTATTTTTTGACTGATTTACCCTTACAAAAATTCCGGGTGCACCACACGAGGGACTGAGGGAGATCATACAAATCGTTCTAAACATATTTTTCTCTGTGGCTTTTGTTCACCAAAAAAAGGACTCCTTACATGATCGCATTGGCCCACTTTCTTCTTTTTCTTCCATGTGACCATCATGCTCTCCAACCTTCCACTCCACAGTCCACATCTCTCTCTCTGTCTCTCTCTCTCTCTCTCTCTCCACATCCAATAACCAACTAAAACGTTCATCTTCCTTTCTTTCAACCACTAGTCTCTTTTTCACACAAAACCACTTAACTACAACACGCCAGTTGAAAAGGCCCTCTCAAAACCACCAACCCCTAAACCCTAATCTCCAATGAAGCAGCTCCAAACCCGAATTCAAAACCAAAACCCAAACCTATCATTACCTTCGCCTCAAATGCCTAGGCTCCCTAGCCACTAACTCCACATCCAGACTTTCTAAATAACCATAATCCCAAGATAGTGTAATCTGCGAAATTGGAGGGAAAAAAAAAAAGAAGCCATGAACTCTAATTTCACAAGGCAAAATGAGAGGGAAAATATATTCCGTGAAAACCCGATCATCCACATGATTTACATTAACCAAAAGATTCAGAACTTTCTCCTCAATCACAATCTAGATAACATTTGCCAGAAACTATGTAAAGAAAACATAAAGGAAGACTAATGTCCCAACGACCTCAGATTATTCAAGAACTGATGCCTTCGGACCTGGCATGCTTGGCGACCTCTCCAGGAAGGACGAGCTTGACGGAGGTCTGGATCTCTCGAGAGGTAATGATGGGCTTCTTGTGTTGTATTTGACGAACCTCAAAGCTTCCTATGCGAACTTCTTGAAGACGTCGTTGATGGAGCTGTTCATGATCTCCATGGCCTTGCTCGATATGCGATGCACCTGCTACAACACTTTGAAGATGTAGATAGTGTAGGTGTCGGCCCCCTTCTTCACCCTCTTCTTCTACCTGCCGCCTCCTTCCTTCGAGAGTGGCTTCTCGGCCTTGGGCTGCTTCTCTGCAGCGGACTTTCCCTACCTCCTCTTCCTCCTCTGTGGGTTTCTCTGAAGCCAGCTTCTTCTCTGCCTCAGGTGCGTCGCCTACAACATCGATGGGCCTGATTGATGATAGACATCTGTTTCTCCAACCTCCACCCTGATTTTTCTTACGGGTAAATTTGTCAAAAAAAAAAGAAAAAAATAGAGAGTAAAAACTGTTTATACAGTTTACAGTTTGACTTGTTATTCAAGGGACGTTTCAGTAAAAATAAAAAAATACAAGGGTTTTGTTGAGGTTGTGTAAATATAGGGGCCTTTTTTTAAAGAACTCATTATTATTATTGTTACTGCTGCTACTATTTCTGTTGTGGTGTTGTTAGTATTATTATTATTATTGTTCACCAAAAAAAAAAAAGTATTGTTGTATTTCATCTGCACTTGGAACTTTATTTTAATAGGTTTTGGTAAAATTTGGGTTTCTGATCTTCTTATAATTCATCCATTTATATTGCACAATTGGTACATGGCCAACAATATTGATGATGACCTTCCATGTTCATCATCACTAGGCACTGCCGGTAGAGTTGGATATGATGACTGTGGATCCAAACTTTGAAAATTGACAGTAGAGGACCTTCAGGCCAACTTTTTTCTTTTATTTGACTTTTTTGCCCCTATTCATTGGTATCAATAAATAATGCGGTGTCAGGTTTTTTCCCCCGCTTTCTTCCTCTTGTCTTCCATATCTCTTTGATTCAATTCATCATCATCATCTTCTTTTAAGAATCATTGGAGAAATAAAGGACATCAAAGAGGGAGCCGGACAAGTGGTGGGTATTGAGGGAGAAAATGAGGAGGCCAAGGGAGAAGAAGATGGAGAGGAAGAGGTAGGTTTGAGTGAGGATTGAGTTGGAGTTGAAGTAGAGGGGTTGTGGGGCTCTTGGAGTATTTGGAGAGGGGGTAGATGTTTTCTTCATCTTTGATGGGGATTTTCGGGTTTGTGTGTCGCGGGGGTAGTGTTGGTTTGCATACCCATGCCATCTAGACACAATAAATAATGATTCAATTGATTGATTCTTTTTTGAAGAAAATGATGATGATAAACTGAATCAAAGAAGAGATTATGGAGAAGTAGAAAAGGAGGAAGTGAGAAAAAAAATCAACATTCATTAATATCAATGAATGTTGGCATTATACATCAATATCAGTGAACAGGGGCAAAAAAGTCAAATAAAAGAAAAAATTGGGTGGGAGGTCCTCCACCGTCAATATTCAGAGTTTGGGTCCACTATCGTCGTATCCAATTTTATGGGGTTTTTTTTTTTTTTTTTTTTTTTCGTAGAGTCCCCTATTATTTTTTGTATTGAAATGGATGGGTATGAAGTAAATTGTCCTTAATTTACCTGGTTCTCTTCAGTGAAATAGACAAGTAGATTAAAATGGACAATTCCTTTGGGAACTTTCTAAATGTGTTAGTATTATTGATTAATGGCACATAAAGTTGTCTAAATATCATATTTGATTAACATGTTCCATCTTTTAGAATGTCTGGAAGGGATATCAGAGACGTCTGTCAACAAGCTGAACGCCGCTGGGCATCCAAGGTATAACTAAGCACTCTCTCTCTCTCTCTCTCTCTCTCTCTCTCTCACTTCATTGTGTGAATTGTAAACCCAAGTTTATGTTTTTGATAGATAATTAGAGGCGAAGCAGTGCCTAGGGATGATGAACACGGATACCTTCCACCGATCCAGGAGTACATTGAGAGTTCGGAGCATCGTCAGAAGTCTTTACTTGACATCGCTAATGACATCAATCGAAAATCAAGGTCTGAATTGACAAAAAAGCCCTTGGCATTAGCCTGAGATGACCTTATACATGGAAAATATAACTTTACGAAGCAGGCTTTTTTATTGTTTAGCTAATTACAAAACAAGCTTTATCATTAGATTTTTTACACCATTTAGTATTGTGCAACAATCGATCCCAAAACATGCCACTGTGAAGAAGGAGATGTTATTTTGTTAGAGTTCGAAGGATATTTATCAACACAGTGGTGTAAATATAGGCGAGTTGCAACTTGCAAGATGGTGGAAGTTCAATTACAAAACCAGAAGGGGATAACTACTGAAGGATATGTTTTTGGGTGGGAGCTTAAAAGAAAAGTTTATGAATGAGACCACCATTTTAGTTGGTGGTTTGAGAAGTCTGATTCCAGTGAAGCAATTAAATCTCCACTTGTTTTTTCAAGGAGAAATCTTATTTATTATACAATCTCACTGATGATAAATGTATGCACATCTCTTCATAGGAATCATTTATTTTATCACCAGTTGGAAGGGACACATTTCTTCGACCTCCTTCCTGTAAAAGGAATAAAAAAGAATGAACCAATTGATTTTATGCATTTCTGGTCACCTTTGGAATGGCCCATTTGTACTATCCTTTTATTGTCATTTCATCGTCAAAGATGTAGTATTCCATTTGTTTTGTATAAACTGTATTCTGTCTTCAACTCGGTCTTATTATGTTATCATTGAAGCATCTTCACAATTCATCAAGTTTTTCCCTCAGTACTTCATTTAGGGCACGTTTGTGCAGCAATGGATCTGTGGAAACTATGAGCATCAGCTTTCAGTTTTCTGCATTGTGTTTTTCGGAGGTGTATGGTGCCAACTGGAGTCTCTGCGGAAGTAATATTATTTTGGGCGTTTTTTCTTCGCAAGATAGTATCTTTGAATCTGACTTGTCTTTCCATGGAAGAGAAGTCCTCTTCTGCGGCGTTACACAACAATCCTTAGGGCATGTTTATTCGGCTGCTTTTCCATGGAAAAACATGTATGTGGCACATTTTCTTACTATAAAATTGATGTTAGATGGACAAAAATGAACCAACTTTTCTGTGATGAAAAAGTGGATACATGAATTGACTTTTCCGCGGTTCAAAGGAAGTGATGGGATTGGGTTTGCTGTTCAAACTCGGTTTTCACAGGAACGCGGAAAAAATTCTCAGCGAATTCGGTTTTCAGCAGCACCACACTAATGTTCTCTTAGAGGAAAACTGGAAACTAATGCAGTAGTTGAATCCATTGTAAATAATTTCCACTGGTGTTGGAAATCCTTATTTTGGTGTGAAAACTCTTGATGAAATAGTACCTTCACATGCCAAAAAAAAAAAACTGAGATACAATTATGGCGTTGTATTTTGACCTTTTTTGGGATGATGCTGAATACAATGATAGGGACAACAAGTGTTTGCATTATCTGCATCAAGATAATTTTTTCATACAGAAATAATTGTTTCCTTAAAACTCTATGGTGAAACAAAAGAACTGTGTCATTGAAAATAGGTTGTGAGATAAGACATTTAACCATTCGGTCATGAAATCTAAAAAAATACTACCATATTGCATCTTGTATATAACTTGACTTAGAAGTCGACACTTCACCCAAAGCCCCTACTGTTTGAATAAATACAAGGATGTCCATACAATATCTCATTCACCGAACTACTTCCATTCAATGTAGAGTAGCATTTCTTACTCTGTCCATCTGAATAATAACATCAAGCATACATACTAAAGATACAGTCTAGGTACAAAAACTAGATACTTTCAAGCATTTTTTTATATTTATTTTATTGTATCATCATTATCATTAATGCTGTGTCCCAACTATGTGTTATTTTGATTTAATACCAGCATAATAACCTTGTTCAGCATGGGCATGCCTACCAATAATGTCTGTAAACAATAAATATAAAAGAATATGAAGTTATCTAAGTTTGATATAATATCTCAGTTATTTGAGTTTATCTTATCAAACTCGGATAATTTTATGAGGAATGCATTCACCTTGCTAAATATTGAATCCGGAGAAAAAGAAGAGTTGAAGAGTGGAGAAAGTGAAGCTAGAGAAAAAGGTTCAATAAAAAATAAAAAATAAAAAAAGAGAAAATCAAGCCGGAGTTGCATTGATGTTGCTTGAAGCAATGCTTGATGATGCAGAGATGTTGGATCATCCTTGTGAAGATGTTACTCGAAGCCATACCTAATGATGCAGAGACGAAACATGGGGTAGACTTCGACATGGGAGCTGTACTCAGAGAATGAATTCTCTTCAATTTGAATTTCGAATTTTGTTGGAAAATAGTGTGAAGATGCTAGAACGGTTGTAATAATTATGCTGCTTTATATGATTGAGCTAAAAACTAGGAGGAAAATATGGGATACGATCTGCTTGGTAGTTAAGGGGCAAATTAGTCATCAAAAAATAGAATTGGCCTCATTATGGACACAAGGGACTAGAGGCATTAGTGTAAAATAGCTTGACGCCTTTGTTTTATGAGATTCTGGGGACTTCTCGCTAATTATTCATAAAGATTATTTAAATTAAATCGTCGTACATCAAAAGGCTAAAAAATTATATAATTAAATTATATGTGAATGAAAACTATTAGATAAGCACAATTAATAATTTCTCTTTTCCTTTGAAGGTTTACTGTAGGGTACACAATAGTATTTTATAATGCTTTAGATTGATATTATGTAACAGACCTAAGTATTCATATTATATATCCAACTAAAGAAAACATGTAATATGGGAGGGTCTCAGTCTTTTGGGCCCTCGTCCCCCGAGACGGTAAGAAATGAAATGAATGTTAATGTCAGTGTCATTGGTTTTTAATTTGATTTATGAAGTTTCCAATTACAAAAGTAAGAAGAAAGCTGACTCAATTTATTTCTCTATAATTTAGCTTCACATAATTCAGAGTAAAGCTTAAGGATAGAATCGATAAGTTAGTTTGACAAAAAAAAAAAAGAAAAAAAGAAATTCACTTCAACAAAGGTTAGTCCAAGTACATTATACAATGATTATATAAAAAACATTGATGACTATACAAGGAAATCGTATATAATAATTGTCTCAAAAGCTTGACCATTCCTGCTTAAAGCACGCCGCATAAGCAAAAAGAAAAATGGTTACAACATCAAAAAAGGTCAACATTCTAAAAATATAGGTAGTTTTATAAATATTAAAACGTAGTTATAAGACCTCGTGTGGTTAGGGTCTTCGCTCCGTCTAACTACTTATGACATTTTCTTGATAAATATTTACATCAAAATGTTGTATCTTGTAGTGGTTAGGTTTTTTATTTTAAACACAATAGTTCATGAGTTCAAAAGGGTTTATAATTCTAGGATTTTGTTTGGAAAGTTAAGAATTTGTATATCTTTCTAAAGAGAGTTTACAAGGAACAAAAGAATGTGAGATAGTTCCAAAATCGTTTACCTACTCTCGATAGAGAAAAGAAAACAAGGGGAGCTAACCATCAAAAAGCCAAACCAATAGCAAGGCCACTCATAAGCACAGCTTGCTACAAATAGAAGAGTCAACCCGGTGCACAGCTATGCAAGGAAGCAAAGGGAAAGGAGAAAAAAATAGCAGAAAGACCAAAAAATCACAGCAACAATGCGAGTGAAATGGGGATAACATAGTACACTTAGCTAATCCAATTGATTGGCCATTACTTCTGTAGCTGCTGGCTCTACGAGCAAGATGGATCCCAACTTTCGAAAACTTACTGCAGACATCAGCTTTCAGGTTCTTGATTAGAGCATTTAAAATCCTAGCTTTAAATCTCTAATGCCAAGGAGATAGGGATGAATCTAAAAATGATTCTCTGAGCTTCTTGCAATCAAAGTAGATGATAAGATTTTGGTAGAGGTTGGCCACCTAAGAAATGATGGTGATAGAGGCTTTGACCATGTCTTCATCCTCACTAATTAGAGTCCAAGTTGGGTTCTTTACTGCATCTATCAGGAAGAAGACACTGAATCCATTTTGTAGAGAGATGAACATGTTCCAGTCTTCATGATTCTTGATGGCTGTGTGAGAATCTATTGGTGGAATGAACGGCAGGTCCCAACAAGCTACTATAGAGTTGGAAACATCAATGCAAATGAATAGAGCTCTAGTTCTGATTTTCTAAAGGATCTAAGTAGAGTGTGCTCCTTAGGTCAAGCTTTGTTATGGAATATATGCAGTAGTTTGTCTCTTTCCAAATTGACCATATGAATGCTGGAAAATAGAGGTGGGCCAAGGTGGTATTTCCTTTCCTACTGTGGTCACAATTGTTGAAGAGACTATTCAGAGCTTCTTCAAAAGACCCAATTTGGGGGCTGGTAACACTGAATTTAGAAAGAACTCTGACTGAAATAGAAGTACTGTAAGGGCAGTATGAAAATAGGTATATGCTACTTTATGGAGAAGAGTTGCAAAGAGGGCAGCTTGTGTTTGTAATGATATTCCTAGATGCTAGGACATCCTTTAAGAGAGCCATCCAAGCATAGACAGAATGTTTTTTTCATTCTTCCCTTGAACCAGATCTTGTCATGCCAAGAATAGGTTGAGTACCTGTTAGAGCTTCCAAACATCGAATTAAGATTGAATTTGCCATTCTCAGACACTTGCCATATAATTTCATCTTCAAAGTTTGTGTCTGGAGGAGGAAGCCCATTGATGATTTGGAAGATGACAGAAAGGTGAGTCGAATCACTTTGATTAGTTGTCCAAACACCATTAACAATAAACTGACTAACTTTGATTTGCCTTCCAAGCCCTATGTCAGAAATTGGCCTTTCTACAAAGACATCAACAAGTCTACGACACGACAGCAACGGATCAAGCAAGAAATGAGTGCTTTTGCTTTTTCCAATTAGATGGTGAACATGAGGGAGAACAAAAGCTCTTTGTTTAGGATACCTTTCCACCCCCATGAAGATTTTGATGGAAGATGGAGATTCCAGAAGGAATTTCTCTTTATGTATTTGTTATAGACCCATTCCACCCAATAGACATTCTTCAACTTGCGATGTACCACACTTGCCTCTGAATAGCACCATCAATAATTCCTCAAACAGATATTAATCCAAGCCACCATGCTCCACAAGTTGACATATTTTGCTCCACGAAATGGTTTTTATCTTCTCTTTTTTTTTTTTTTATCATCAAAAGATCCCTAGAAAAAATTCCTGATGTCTCTTTCGAGAATTTGCAGGCAAGCTTTTAGGAATTAGAAAAATGGAGGCCCAAATAGATATGTAAAGTTGACAGTGTTACAACGCCCCAATTCTGAATACCGAGATCACTGCCAAGGTACCCGAATTTGAGACGCTACTTTCCGGGAAATCTAAGACTTCCAAGATCAGTCCACGGTGAGGTCCAAATTTAAAACTTCTTGAACAATATAATAATCAACGGTTGAATTGCGAAAGCATGAGAAAGATAGCGGAAGCAATAAATCCATCAAAAACTCAAATAGATTATAAATAAAAAAAATTTTAATAAATTTGACAAAAACTAATATAGATTTATCAAAAATTCGGATAAATTTACCAAAAACTCAATAATTTTCAAAGAAACTCAAATAAATTTCACATATTTGCTTATGGGCTTCCAAAAACGGGTCAAGCCGACCCGACCTGGACCCAACTCGGAATGGAACCGACCAAACCCTTTACGGTAACAGGATACAGTAGACCATTCTTCTTCCCTCTTTTCATTCTGCAACAGGATACAGTAGACCAGAGTTCCGGTCTTCTTCTTCCACGGCCATGGGAATGCAGCAGCAACGGACAGCAGAGACTCCGGCGTCAGGAAGCACCTGCGACGATTGTGGTCCGGACTCCTTCTCCGTCACCGCGAGAACCCCGGATCCTCTGAGTTTCCCCTCTTTTTCTCTGGCGACGTTCTGCGACAGAACCCAGGCCCTCTTCCGTTTCTCTGAACCGAAGCAGAAACAAAAGAAACCAGATCGCCCTTCCCCGCTTTCCTTCTCCTTCACTCTTGCTGCAACAACCGAAACTCCAAACCGACAGAATCGGACATAACTTGTTCTGTGTCTCTAGCGATGGGCGAAGTCGTAGAGAACTGGTTCTCTGTCTTTGTCGACGGGTGAACCCAGATCTGCTGCTCGATGGCAATCTGGACTGAGATCAGAGTAGCGACTGTGAACATGATCCTCTATGGCTGTCTTCCTCGAGTTTGGCTTAGCAGCGAGGGTAGCACAGAACCCGCGGCGATCCCGAAATCCTCTGAAGCAGTTTGATCCTTCGGATCTTGGTTTCTGCCACAGGGACGATGGGATCACTTTCTGCGTTGTTGACGGCGCACGACAACCCTAGCCCTGTTTCAGCAATGTGCAATAGATGCAATAGATCTGGTCCCTGTGATTTGATCTATCCAACGAATCTCCCTTGTGTGAAATCGGGCGAGGGTTTGATGGGGGAGGAGGAGAAGGTGTTCTTTTTGCTGGAGGATATCGAAAGGACATTTTTGAAATTTTAAAATTCAAAATTTAATGCCTATACATTTGAAATGGCAAATCAGTCGTAAAATTGTCTGAAGTGGCATAGACCCATCGCCAAAATATGTCTAATCGTATGGACCGTAGGTATTAGAGAAAAAATTATTGCACCGGAGGCTTTACAAGACCGTGCGAGAGACTTTTGGCTAAATTTACCTTTATTGTTATTATTATTATTATTATAACAGGAAGAGTAAGAGCAAGAAGAGTAAGAGCATATCCAAGAGAAATGTCAAATTTAGAATGCAATTTTGAAAATGATGGCTTAGTTGGCAAATTCACCCTTTGCAATTTGACATCTTTATTGGAGTAAACTCACCTAATATGCCAAACATAATATTTTATTATTATTATTATTATTTTACCTTTTTTATATATTAAACCCAACTCATCCACAATAGTCCATTTGGAATAAAATAATGTAAAATATGATTTGGCATCTCACTTTTTCACATGCCAAATTTGGCATCTCACTCTCATATGCCAAACGCCACCTTATTTTTGGCATAGCTATTGGAGTGAAAATCCATGCCAAAAATCCCATGTAGTATGTCCACCTTAGATTTGGCACCTCTATTGAACCCATCTGAATCCCCTGTTTGGTCGAAACAAGAAAACCCTGTTTGGACCAATTAGGGGGTGCCATATGTGAAGAAGATTTTTCCCCATGTGGCACCCCTGATTAGTCCAAACAGGGCTTCCCTGTTTGGACCAAACAAGGGATCTGTTTCCCTATTGAAGATGTTCTACATTATGGCTCTTTATTATTATTATAGCAGGAGCAGCGGCGGCAGCAGGAGCTAGAGCAGGACCAGGAGAGGAGCAGCAGTAGGAACGGTAGTAGCAACGGTAAAGATTACATTTGCAATTAACTTAATGGCCAAAATACAGATTACGTTCTCCTGATTGCAGCTATGGAATCATTTATCATCCAAATTTAAGTAGAGTCTTTGCTCATTAATATAATAAATGACTTCATCCGGCATCAGATATTTCACCGACTGCCCTCTCATTATGCATTCCCTGTGATATAAAACATCAACAAATGTTGTTTTTAGTGCGTGCCTTTAACCAAGATAAATGAATCTGGATAGCCATTATTTAGGATCCAAAGTGAAACTGAAGTTATTTAATCTACCTTACTCTCGTTGAACTGATTTGGTTTGGCACCATTTCGTCCACTACTATGATGTTGCTTTGAAATAAAGATATATTAGAATTTTAAAGATGGAGAAAGAATTCATCAAATTGGACTGTCCACCATATGTTTTGAGAAGATGAAAAAATAATGTGTTTGATGGGGGTGGACTCCCCAACATATGGGTGGCAATGCAAATTCTGATGTAAAAAACAACAGGTTACATGTACGACCCATAGTTGAAAAACGGCTCGCTGTTTAGCAAACTTAAAGCTTTCATCCTTACGGCCTTTCTAGTGCTTAAGTCAAGTTGTACGACCCACAATTTAAATAATCTATAAAGTATAAGAAGATGGTGGGATATTGTTTGCTATGGATTCATTGAAGTAAATATACCAAGAACAAATAACCATGAGAAATTCATAAACTGACAGACCTTATTTACACACAAGATGTCATCTGCAGCAATGATCTTCTCAATGTCTTTCCCTTCTCTACGGATGCAGACAACACCATGGTCTCTACAAATAGCCCGAACCTGAAATGCCATGAGAGAGAGGGGAACTTTCAGAAACCTTTTTCCATTCAAATTTTGTCATTACACACATGGTGATGGGTTGTTGGCTTCCAAGTATTAACTGTCCTCTATATGAATTTTAATTCTACTTAATTGGAAAAGCAAAAAAGGGTAAATTCCTATATATAAAAAACTTATTTTAATATGGAAAGTGAGTGGGATATTTTCATGATACCGAGATTAGCCCTGGTTTAGGTAAGAGTACTGACTAGGATTGTTTTGATCTCGGCTTTGTGCAGCTCGGCAACTGTGCCAGCCCGAACCGAGCTTGAGCTGGCCTCGGTAGAAGTACCAGCTAGGCTCTCGTTCTCGGCCTTGTGCGTCTTGGCAACAGTGCCAGGGCTCGCCCATTTCTAACCTCGGTATCATCTTCAGTTCGGTCCAATCAACCGAGATGGGTACTGAATGTCAATCACAATTATGTAAGAGTACGGCTACGTTGCAAAACGTACTGTCGGATAGGATGGGCACCGGATATAGATAAGGGGTCGTCCCTATCCAATGGTCATATCCACATTTATGTATGAGATTGAGGAATGATCTGATGGGATAGTACCTCTACCTACCTCCACTAAGGAATCGAGGTATGGCCCGATGGGACAGCTCCTCCACCTACCTCCACTCAGGGAAGGATCGATGGGGCTTCCACCTATATATATGTCAGGGGTAAAGCCCTGAGGAGGTACGCTCATGAAAAAGCTCACTCATACTCTGAACTCTCTTCTTCTCCACTCACCCACCCCCTGTTCAGTGATTGCACTAACTTAGGCATCGGAGTGCCTTCGGTTGAGAGCAGCCAGGGCCACTGACCTTCGTTCTTCCTTCCCTTTCAAGTTTCAGGAGGTTAACCCTTCCTAAAGAAGTTTTACAGCAACATCAGGAGCTTAATATCCCTTTAATCAAGTCCGTAATGTTTAGGCACTTACAATTGGCGCCGTCTGTGGGGAGGATTAAGTTCAAATCCTCAAACATCATGCCTCCAAAAACCAGAAATGGCGAATGATCATCTAATGCTCCATCACTGCCACCGATATTGCCACCCCCAGCCCTTCGCCGAAGAAGATCCGAGGGAAAAACTGGTGTAGTGAGTGTAGAAGGGCATGTTACTCAGTCAGGCTCATCTTCAAAGGGGGTGACAGCACCTCCCCAGCAAAACAGCCTCCTACTGGAGCTCCTCCGGCATAATGCTCCTCTAGCAGAGCATCCTCGCCAAGACATTCCTCCGATGGAACGCTCTTGTCAAGATGTTCCTCCACTAGAACATTCTCAATGAGACAAAACCCTGATGCCGTCAAAGTCGCACCATTCCCGTCACCAAGTTGATGCTAACGACGAAGATGAGGATGACGACCCATTGCTCACGAAGATCAGGACCCAAAATCTTGTCATCCAAGAGCAAGGTAAACTAATCCGCCAACTCCAGAGACAGCTCCGGGAGAAGGCGAAGGCAATATCCCCGGTTCTAGCCCCTAGACGTAACCGAGCTCCTTCGGTCGAGCAGGACTTGAGGCAAGCCCTGAGTAATAAGAGGCGCAACCGAGCCTATGACGAAGGCTCGAGCAGCATTCATCTCAATGACGACTCCAAGAGGTCACGCCAGAGACCGGAGGACTATAACGACCTGAGGGCATGGCTTGGCCAACAGGTCAAGCAGACGGTCCAGCAAAACATGGAGGCGGTCGGTTTCACCCAAGACCGACTAAACATCTATGACACCAAGGACCATGGCACATCTCCTTTCTCTCAGGAGATAAGGGACTTCTCCCAACCTGAAAAGTTCAGTGTCCCGAGGTTCATCCTCTACGACGGAACTTCGGACCCTCCAGCATTTCACCTAGCGGATGTCGGTATGGGGCGACGTCGGACACCTGACCTGCAAAGTTTTCTCTTCCAGTTTCAGCGACCTCCCCCTAAGGTGGTTTTGAGCACTCCCAAAGGGATCAATTTCGAGCTGGCGGCAGCTCTGAAACTCCTTTGTAGAAAAATTCCAGGCGCATAGAGTCATCCCGAAGACAGATGACGACCTCATGGCGATCAGAATGAGGCAGACTGAAAACGTTACCCAGTTCGCCAAGAGGTTCTGGACCGTCTACAGCCAAGTAGAAGACGCCACAGACAGAGTGGCTATCAAGTCCTTCAAGCAAGCTCTGTTGCCAGGCAATGAGCTTCGTAAAGACCTAGTACGGTTCCCCGTGGTCACAGTGAAAGCACTTATGGCCAGGGTGAACAAGTTTATCGAGCAAGAAGAAGATGAGGCCCGAGCTCGCGAGAGCTTTGGCCTCTAGCAAGAAGAAAGACCCTTAAAAAAGGACAAGAAATCATCTCAGAGAGAAGAGGTTGATCGGAACAAGACTTCGACGAGTTCAGCAGCGATCTCGACTCCCACCTCGGGGGGCAGTAAGAAGTCAAAGCCAACCGTTGCCTCCTACAAGGCTATAAACACGATCTTCAAGGAGCCCATCTACAAGCTCCTCGGAAGAATCAAGTCGCAGTCGTTCTTCAGATGGCCACAGCCGATGAAGGGTGACCCATCTACCTGAGATCAAAGCAAGTTCTATGCTTCCATAAGCAAAATGGACACGGGACAGAGGACTGCCTTGCCTTCAAGTCCCACCTCGAGAAGCTCGTCAAGGACGGACACTTAAAAGATTTCATTAAGGAGGAGGGCAAAGTCAACCGAGCTCATTAACGCCGACCTGATGATGATCAGGACAGCGATGAGCCGGAAGGCATCATCAACGTCATTCACCTAGCTCCTGTGCCTAAGGGGAGTAACCAAGCTCGTGCTGAGGCCAAGAGGGCTTCACACGGCAAGCAGGTAATGACGGCCGAGCTGGTGCCTACTGCTAAGAAAGCTCGGAAAGAAAGACCCAAAATCTGGTTCTCAGACAAAGACCTAGATGGGGTCCAGCTCCCGCACAACAATCCACTGATCCTAACCCTGAGGTTAAAAAACTTCAAGGTAAGGAGGATTCTTATGGACCCTGGGAGCTCGTCGGACATCTTGTACTTTGATTGCTTCAAGAAGCTAGGTCTGAAAGAAGAGGACTTACATGAAGCTCACACTCCCCTAGTGGGCTTCAGCTCAAAACCAGTATACCAAAGGGGAAAGTCTCCCTAAATGTCCAAGTTGGAGGCGCCTTCATGACAGCCGATTTCCTAGGGGTGGATGCACCATCCCCGTACAATGCAATTATGGGGAGAACTTGGCTACACAACATGGAAGCGGTGCCTTCCACCCATCACCAGAAACTCAAGTTCCCGTTGGAGAACGCGAACATAAGAGTTGAAGTGATTACGGTCAGAGGTGACCAGCAGATGTCCAAACAGTGCCTGATGCCTGTGACACCTGGCAAAGCAGAGCCACAGCGGGCACACATGGCCGAACTGGAAGCAGAGCTTGAGGACGTTCGCCGATCTCCAGAGCAGAAAAGCATTAAAGATCTGACCAAGGTCAGAATTGACCCCAACGATCCAAAGAGATATTTCCTGCTTGGGAGCCAACTCCCAGAAGCTGAGAAGTCCGAGCTGCTGAACTTCTTGTTACAGAACAAAGAAGTTTTCGGTTGGACACCCTACGAAATGCCTGGCATTGACCCCGAGATCATGTGCCATAAGCTAAATGTGGACCCCAAGAACAAACCTATGGTGCAAAAAGCTTGCAGAACGGGTATCCCACAAACAGAAGCTGTGATCGAGGAGATCGAGAAACTACTGGAAGCCAAGGCTGTCAGAGAAGTCCACTACCCAGACTGGCTGGCTAACACGGTGGTGGTCAAAAAGAAAAATGGGAAGTGGAGGGTCTGCGTGGACTTCACCGACCTCAATAAAGCATGTCCCAAGGACAGCTTTCCACTCCCAAAGATCGACCAGATGATCGACGCCACTGCCGAACACGACTGGATGAGTTTCCTCGATGCCTACCGAGGTTACCATCAGATTTCGATGTATAGGCCGATGAAGAGAAGACTGCATTCATAACACCCAGAGGCATCTACTGCGACAAAGTGATGCCCTTTGGGTTAAAAAATACGAGGGCGACTTACCAGAGGCTGATAACCAAAATATTCCAGGCCCAGTTCGGCAAAACAGTGGAAGTTTACATTGATGACATGGTTGTCAAGTCTAAAAAGTCATAGCACCACTTGTGTCGCGACCCCGGACCGGGTTTGGGGACCAATCCGGGATCGGGACTAATTGTGAAGTAAATAAGAAGAAGTATGTTTGATGCCCAGCGCACACAGGATAATAAAAGAATACACATTACCCGTGCACGTAATTTCCCACAGGAGTCCGCGGTGAGGATTTCACAACACCCATAAACATTTTGTATAAATTGCGGAAGCGTATGGCAAATCAAGCATGTTTTTCATTTCCAAAATGACAAGACTGATTACATTTGACCAACGAGTATCAGAATGAGCAATGTCCTAAAGCGTAACCCAAAGGTACATATTAAAGTTTAATCAAAAGATAATTTAATTACAACTCCCAAAAATAGAGGCCAACAAAGGCCAATATAGACAAAACAATATCCACCAAGAATATAAATCCAACCACCCCTAAAATGTTTCGCATCTCGACAACCCGATGTTTACATAACATCGTCAGCACGCCACTCAACTAGCGGTTGCGGTTCTCCAACCGCCTCCTCTGGCTCTTCCTCGGGATAACCGACAACGGGACCTGAGTACCAAAGTAAAGGATCAGACACGACGGTCTAGCAGGTGGGTGAACAGATATAAACATTCAATGCTAAAAAAAAAACCTTAACCTTGGAAAACATATTAACCTGTTTAAACAATGTCTTTCAAGAAGTAAATGATTCATTTAATTAAAACGCATATGCAGTCACAAAACATGTAAGGCAATCAAGGAAATCGGGAAACAATCAAGATGCCATCCACAAGAAGCTAAATCATCTATCACCGAAGTGATGAGAGTATCGGGTGTTGACCTCAGTCACCAAAGTGAGGAGGTACAACCAATTTACATATACATATACAATAATACAGGATGGGACCACGGTAGCAAACCGGGTGTCGGGAATCACGCTAGCGAACTGGATATCGGGAACCACGGGAGCGAGCCGGGTATCGGGACGGGACCACAGTTAATAAACCGGGTATCGGGATCCATGCTGCAGCTGGCGGGACGGGAAGGGATCTCCAAGTCAGTGGATCAGACTAACAAGGTTATCCAAGCTTAGTGGTGCCGACTCATAGGTCATATGCAAGAAATCGGGCATGTATAAAACGCTTACAATGAAATCGTATAAACGAACAAAACGGGGTGCTCAAGGCACAAACATCATTTCAATATCGGGTCACATCATGTCGGGCATGCATTTTAGGACTAATAAAAAGAGTGCAAGTACAATACAATGCTTTCAGAATCGATAAATCACAATTCATAAATTTCTGGAATAAACAGTTGAAATAGACTTTCAAAATATCAGGGTTTAGAACTAATTCAAGGTAAATAGGGATCCCGTATGTCTGTATAATAAAGAAAACTTGGTACTCTTTGAATTTGGAAGACATGACGGGTTCCTTATACACTATAGTAGTCTCAATGTTTAAATGAATTTCTGTGATGTGGTTTCTCTTTCGAACGGGCTCCCAACCAATCTTTCATTTCTGCTTCGAACACATTCCCAGGTGAGCGGTGCCCATTGCCCTCAGAAAGGTTCACAAGCAATGGGATGGAAGCTCCCTTCAACCCCCCCCCCCCCCCCCCCCCCCCCCCTTTATTCATAAAATTCAGGGGATTTCGGTTACCTTGCGGTCAAATGGCGGTTAGCCGCCCGCGAATCTGGCGGTTAATCGCTGGCTGACAGTGAGGCTGACCGTGGGATTGCAGCTCTCTGGAATTGTGACCGCTTCATTTCGGTTGGCTGGCGGTTAGCCGTCGATGGATAAGATGGTTAGCCACTAGCTGACCGCGAGATTACAGCTCTCTAGAAAAGTGACCGTAACTACGTGGTTGGCCGCCGATGGATACGGCGGTTAGCCGCGAGTGACCGCGGAGCTGACCGTGAGGTTACAGCTCTCTGGAAATGTAACCGAAATTTCTTCGGTTAGCCGCTAGTCACCAGGCGGCTAGCCGCTGGGCGACCGCCAGCTGACCGCCAATCACGGGAACTTCCTCACTGGGTTCAGATTCAGGTCTTCCCTTCTCCAAACCAATTTCTTTCATTCTCCATTTTACATTCATACAATCACCAAGAGGAGGAAGACATCCATCATTACAAAGATTCACTTAGGCATTGTACAAAAGATGAACCAAAAGCTACAATTCAAGATTTAAAGACAACAAATGAAAAAAAAAGTTAGAAATCATGTTCAAGACAATAAAGAGGCTTACCAACCCTTTTCAAAAGTATTTAACATCATTGAATGCCAAGGAAACAAGCCATTAATGAGATACAAATCAAGTATACATGTCATGGAAATCATTAAAACCAAAACATCCATTAAGTCCACTTGCCTCTAGATCTTTAATCAAGGAAATCAAGCTATTACTCTCTTCCTCCAAGCCAAGGATGCAATCTACACAAAACCCCCAAAATCCAAACCCTAAAATGGGTCAAACCATGAAACAAGAAGAGAGAGCTCTCAATAAAGAAAATGGAGCTCCTCTAAAGATAGGAAAACACAAAACAAAGAGATTGGAAGGAAGACTTACTAGGAAGCTCTTCAAAATCACCAAACTAGTTCAATGAGGGTCTTGAGCTGAATGGATTCCTCCAAAAATGGCATCAATGAATAGTTCTAGTAGTGAGGAAGAAGAAGGTGAAGTCCATTTCTTGGTTGGTGCAAGGTTTGATAGGGATTTAGGATGGAGAAGCAATATGAAGAAGAGAAAAGGGGAAGAAAAACCCTAGGTTGGTTGTTGTGCTGGAAAAGGAGAAATGGAGAAGAGAACCTCTATAAACAAGTGGGTGTGGGCTCCACCATTAAAAGATCTCTTTGGGCTGAAATCACTACTATCGGTGTCTCGAACGGAATCGACGAAGAAGAGAAAAGTGATTGTCGAAATATCTAGTTTCCAAAAAGTATATGTTTCGCGGGTTTTGGGAATATCAAGTTTTGGGTACAGATTTCATGTACAAAGACTGTTTTGCCCTCAATGTAAGAAAATCGGGTTTCGGGGTTCCGGACGGGTACGGGATCAACATGGAAGTTGTAGGGATTATCGGGACGAGTGAAACGGGGTAGTCATACAAGTCATCGGGGTCTCGGAAAAATTTCCAAATTAACGCAAAGCTATCAAAAGGGAACCCCCAAAGGGCCCCACTAACACTAGCACTTAAAATCCCCAAAAGCTATAACGATAACTATACTAATCCAACCTAGTCAATTCTATCAAGTAGGCTCAGCACTAACACGTGACTTAATTAGTACTAATCGGGGTCACTCGGGTCGGGGCCTTTCATCCTCCACCCCTTTGGGCATTTGGTCCTCCAAATGAAATATAAAACTCACATCGGGTAGTAGATGTGGATACTTCTTCTGAACTTGATCTCGTAATTCCCATGTTGCCTCTTCCGGCCCGTGATTCTCCCAAAGTACCTTCACCCACTGAATAGTCCGATTCCTCAATTCCTGTTCTTTCGAGTTTATGATCTGAATGGGCTTCTCAACATAGGTAATATCTTCTCTGATTTCCAGCGGCTCATGTAGGAGTACATGTGAAGGATCGGGGACATACTTCTTCAACATCGACACATGGAAGACATTGTGTACACCGGACAACTCGGGTGGTAAGGCTAATCTATAAGCCACATCACCGATCTTGCTCACAATGTCATACGGTCCGATGTATCTCCTGGATAACTTGCCCTTCTGCCCAAACCTCAATGTTCCTCTGGTGGGTGACACTTTCATGAAAACCTTATCCCCTTCTTTAAACTGTAGATCCCTTCGGTGAGCGTCTGCATAACTTTTTTGTCTACTCCGGGCTACCTTCAGACATTCCTGAATCTGTCTCACTTTGTCAGTGGTCTCACTCACTATAGTTAGTCCATGGAAACTGTGGGTGGCAACTTCTTCCCAACAAACGGGTGTCCTACACCTTCTGCCATATAAGGCTTCAAAAGGCGTCATCCCAATGCTCGAGTGATAGCTGTTGTTGTAGGCAAACTCACACAACGGTAGAGTCTCATCCCATTGGGTCTTGAAGTCTAATACACAAGCACGGAGCATATCCTCAAGAGTCTGAATTGTCCTCTCTGACTGACCATCTGTCTGAGGGTGATAAGCTGTACTAAACTGTAACTTCGTACCCATAGACTCATGTAAGGTCTTCCAAAATCTCGAGACGAATCTGCTGTCTCTGTCTGATGTGATGGAAACTGGCTGTCCATGTCTACTGACGATCTCATTGACGAACAACTCTGCCAGGGGTAACATGTGCATCTTTTTTCCTGTCTTCATGGGGATAAAATGAGCTGACTTGGTAAGTCTATCCACTATAACCCATATCGCATCATTGCCTCTGTTAGTCTTTGGTAGTCCTAAAATGAAATCCATGGTAATGTGCTCCCACTTCCATTCCGGGATCTCTAATGGCTGTAGCAATCCTGGAGGCTTCTGATGTTCTACCTTTATCAACTGACACGTCATGCAACGAGAGACAAACGCTGCAATCTCTCTCTTCATATTGTTCCACCAAAATCTTCCCTTCAAATTCTGATACATCTTCGTACCGCCCGGGTGCATGGAATACTTAGTGTTGTGAGCTTCTGCCATAATGTCATTCCTCAAATCTTCTATGTTAGGCACACACAAACGATCACGGTAGTAAAGAACTCCGTCCACGATACGAAAATCAGGACGTTTCGCTATATGTTCTGCAATCTTGGCCAACTCTGGATCTTGCAACTGACTACTCTTGATCTTCTGAATAAACGAAGGCTCTAACACTGACATATTGGGGCATATAACACCCTTCCTCAGTGGCTGTAGGTCTATCTTCAACTCCTCAAATTGATCGAAAATGCAAGTACCACTTAGATTTGCTATGCCCACTGATTTTCTACTCAAAGCATCGGCAACTACATTCGCTTTCCCTGGGTGATATTTGATCAGAAAATCATAATCCTTGATATATTCTATCCATCTCCTCTGCCTCATGTTCAATTCATTCTGAGAAAACAAGTATTGCAAGCTGAGGTGATCGGAATGAACCTCAAACTTCTCTCCGTAGAGGTAATGTCTCCACATTTTCAACGCGAAGACGACCGCTGCCAACTCAAGATCATGGGTCGCATAATTCTTCTCGTGATCTTTCAATTGCCGGGACCCATATGCTATAACTTTTCCTTCTTGCATCAACACACAACCAAGTCCAATGTTCGAAGCATCGGTAAAGATAGTGAAACCGCCGCTCCCGGATGGCAAAGTAAGGACTGGTGCGGTAGTCAATCTCTTCTTTAGATCTTGGAAACTAGCTTCACACTGATCTGTCCACACATAGGGTACATTCTTCCTTGTCAACTTCGTCAACGGTGTGCAATCGACGAAAATCCCTATATAAACGTCCGGTAATATCCTGCCAATCCAAGAAAACTCCTGATTTCTGACACATTCTTCGGTCTCTCCCATTTTACTACTGCCTCAATCTTGGACGAGTTTACTAACAATCCTTC
The DNA here is from genome assembly GCA_028538565.1 of Umbellularia californica. NCBI lineage: Eukaryota > Viridiplantae > Streptophyta > Magnoliopsida > Laurales > Lauraceae > Umbellularia > Umbellularia californica. Next base: position 69,724,969 of record JAPQWN010000002.1, on the reverse strand, counting down.
CTTGGAGATAATGTGCCCCAAAAATGCAACTTGCTCTAGCCAAAATTCACACTTGTTGAGCTTCGCATACAACTGATTCTCCCTCAAAAGCTGCAATGCTATCCTCAGATGCTCTTCATGCTCTTCTCTGGTCTTGGAGTACACCAAAATATCATCTATAAATACCACTACAAACTGGTCCAGATACTGCGCAAAGATCTTGTTCATCAAAGCCATGAACACTGCCGGTGCATTTGTCAATCCAAATGGCATCATTAGAAACTCATAGTGGCCAGATCTTGTCCGGAAAGTTGTTTTCAACACATCTGATTCTCTGACTCGCAACTGATGGTAACCGGATCTCAAATCAATCTTCGAAAAGTACGAAGCACCCTGTAACTGATCAAACAGTTCATCTATTCTTGGCAATGGATACTTGTTCTTGATGATCACTTGGTTCAATCTCCGGTAGTCAATACACATTCTGATCTAACCATCCTTCTTCTTAACAAACAAAACTGGAGCTCCCCATGGTGAAATACTCGGTCTAGCAAAACCTTTGTCCAACAATTCTTGCAATTGTATCTTCAACTCTCCCAATTCCGCCGGAGCCATTCTATAAGGTGCAATCGAAATGGGAGCGGTCCCCGGTAACAACTCAATGGTGAAATCAATTTCTCTCATGGGTGGTAATCCCGGAATCTCCTCCGGAAATACATCCGGGAACTCCCAAACAATAGGGATCTCCTCCACCCCTTGGGACCGTTTATCCTCCGTCATAAACGCCAAATAGGCTTCACAACCACTTCTCAAAAGTCTATCAGCCTTCAACGCTGAGACAAACCCTTACGAGGATTTCTCTTCTCTCCCTGGAATAACACCCCTGCTGGTGTCTCATCCAACTTAAAGGTAAGGGTCTTATGGAAACAATCCATTTTGGCATGGTACCCTGCCAACCAATCCATCCCTAGGATGACATCAAAATCCTTCATCTCCAACAGAATAAGATCTGCGGGTAACACAACTTCTCCTATCCGGACTGTATAACTAAGGTAATAGACCGTACACAACTTATTTTCCTACTGGTGTAGCTACAGTCAAAATATACTCAAGATCTCTGCCATGCACATCAATCAATCTAGAAAATGCATGGGATATGAATGAATGCATAGAGCCAGGGTCAAACAATATTCTAGCTTCTATCCCACTGACAAGAAGTGTACCTTCCACAACATTGCCTGCTGCCTCTGCATCAGCTCTGTTGACCGCATACACTTGTCCTCGCTGCTGTGGCCTGATAGGTACTTGTTGCTGCCTGCCTTGAGGGGCATTTCTGTTCTGCTGTGGGGAATGCTGATTCTGCTGCTGCCCTTGCTGACGGGCCTGTTGCTGCTGCTGTTGGGGTCTATATTGTTGCTGTGGTGCTTGTTGCTGGAGTGGCCTTGCCTGATTCTGCACTACTAGTGCATTATGTGGCGGTGCTGGACGCGGTGCTCCTTGAGGCTGCTAATTCTGCCTATTCAGTCTCGGGCAGTTCCTCATCTAATGATCCATGGAGCCACATCTAAAACATGCTCCGGTGATGGTACGACATTGGGCACTCTCGTGGTTTTTGCCACAGTAGATACAAACGTGCTGCACATTGTCTTGCCTCTGCCTCTTGTTCTGCTGATTCCTTTACTGGTGATTCTACTGTTGGGGTTGCCTTTGTCCTTTACTTTGAGATCTAAGGACCTTGTGGTGGAAGTTCTCGAATTTGTAGGCCCTCTTGATCGCCTCTTCAAAAGTGACCGGTGGTATAACTCCTGTAGCATCCTCTCAATAATGGGGTGAAGTCCTTCAAGGAACTTGGTTATCTTCTTCTCCACCGTGTCCACTAATTCAAGGGCATATCGGGACAACCTCTCAAACTTAGTGAGGTATTCTTGAACGGTCGTATTGCCTTGGACAAGCTGTTGAAACTCCACCGCCTTCTGTCTCCTAATGTGCGTGGGTACATATTTGTCACAAAACTGTATCTTAAAGTTTCGCCATACAACTGCGTCAGCCATTGCTCTATACTCTTCCCTTACTGTTTTCCACCAAATGTCTGCCAACCCGGTGAATAGAGATGTTGCCAGCTTTACTCTTTCTCCTCCAGTGCATCTGAAAACTTCGAAGATATTCTCTGTATGGGCCAACCAATCGTCTGCAGTCAAAGGATCTTCTGAGCCAATAAAATCTTTGGGTGCCCTCTTTCTGAATCGCTCAAAAAAAGCATTGGGGTCATGCTCCCTCTGGTTGATGACAATTGCAGGTTGAGGCTGGACTGGCTCTGGCTTTCTCTGTAACACCTCCAATAACTGCCTTTGCATCTCTGCCAATTCTCTGGCATGATCCTCATCTTTCTTGAGCATTTGTTCTTGAAGCCTAGTCTGATTCTCACTAGCCTGACGCTGTTGATCCAGCATAGGCTGCAACATCTGCTGAAACTGATTTGGCATTATGTTTTCAGTTCTATCTTCTCCAACTGGCCCTGTACCCTCAACTGGCCCAGTATAATCACTGTTGCTCGCGGTGGGATTGCCGTTTACGGGTCGCTTACGAGGTGGCATGATGCTGCAAAACAAGTTGTTAGCACATAATAATCAAGAATAGGTTCACTCATTGCTCACGCGATTCTAGCTAACGGGAGATCTAACGAATCCTCGCCACGTTTAGAAAAGGAAGAAAAGGGATCTAACTTCTCAGGAGATTGTGGGGACACGTTGAGATCGACGGTCGCAAGTCATGTATGGGCTTCGCCATCGTCCTTCAAATGAGAACATGTGATGCTTTGATTCTTTGGCTTGGCTCCTAACCTCAGTTTTTTAAAGGACAAGGACCAAGAGAAGGTCCTATATCCAATGAAAAACCAAGTAAACGGGCTGAAAAGCCGCGTTTAGGCCATGTTGGAGAAGGAGGTGACTTGGGGGGGGGTGGCCCCCAAGGGACGTTGATCACCTTGTGGTGCTTCCGGGAGCAAAGTAGCAGGACGTCGTCTCTCTTGGATTTTCTGGTTTTTCAGAGCTTGCACTTGGGATCTCTTTTCATCATGCTTTCTTCTTGGAATGGACCTCCTTTTATAGGCTTTTGATAGCCATGAGGTGTTTATTGGCATTGATGGCCATGATGAAAGAATTGATGAGGAGTTACAAATCGATTTTGTAACTCCTTTTTCAAGGCTTGTGATTGGCCGATGAAGGTAGTGGGCATTTAATCACCTTTATGCTTCATGATGATGGGAGTTTCATGGGTTTAATGCCATGATTGCTTGGATTTGTAACTCTCAAATGCTTGAATCTGATTGGGCCGTCCAAAATAATGAGTTAATGACCGCATTAAGTTGTCATAAACGGGTCAATTAACGTCATTAAGTGGTTGCCAAGGCATGTGAAGAGTCGCGGGCCGTGCTGCGCCTTTTGAGATTCTTCTTGCGATCATCACGGGTGGATCCACGCATTATTTGATGTCGGATTGCGATGCAATTTCAGACATTGATTGATGTTGGCGGGCCGGTGACGTGTGTCTTGTCGATTTCACGATCGGTAGGACAGAAAGTGCACTTTCTTGGTCAGCCGGTTGGCGATCTTGAGGCGATCGGTGATGATTTCATGCTTTTGACGGCGGATCCGAGATGTCGACGAAGATCAGTCGTTTTCAAGCATCAAACATTGCATTTTCCGAAAATCACAAAGGCCGGAACACCCGAAACGCGAAAACCATCGAAAACGGACACTTTGGTGCAAAATCCGGCGACCCAGATTTCCAGGGTCGCAGGGCGACCATGCACCCAGGGTCGCCGGCGACCTTGGCCCGTTTCGTCGCCGAGCGTCGTTTTCGGCCGTTTTTTCGTCTTTTTCGTTCCTTTTTTCTTCTGTATTTTTCTTGACATCTTTCCTCAATTATTGACTTGATTTTCTTGGAGAAAACTTGACGAGAACCCGTGCGAAATCGGAGCACAAAGTTTCCTATTTTTCGGGAAAGCCGAAGACTTTGTAGCCGATTTTCCGTCAAGCGTCGAAACTAGGTCAAACGATGTCGGAATGACCTGAAAATTGAGGTGAAGCTTCTTGAGCAGTAGATAGGACCAACCATGGGCTTTTATTTAAGTTTTGAAGCCATTTGGGGTCCCATCGATGCTTCACTTGATTTTGCTGCGGGGAAAATGCCGAGCTTTGATATGTGGTCAAACGATGTCCGATTGACCTGAAATTTGACGGGGAGCCTATTGGAGTCATTTTGAGATGTTCCATGGGCTCCGTTTTGGATGTCATGGTCGCGGGTTGCTCCGCCGCCGGTAGGCTTGATTTTCTCTCGGAGCATCGAAACCTGGTCAAACGTTGTCGGAATGACCTGAAATTCGACGTGTAGCCTTTTGGAAGCATGTTGAAGCCACTCATGTATTTTGTTTGATGAGTGATGGCTTCGGTGGTTCCCGCCGCCGGGAGGCTTGATTTTGCTGCTCGAGCATTGATGGAAGGTCAAACGTTGTCAGTTTGACTTGAAATTTGGCATGGAGCTCTTTGGAGACATTCTGGAGTCATCCGTAGGCTCTGATCAAAGTTTTGGTGTCTTTGATGATGTCGCCGCCGGGAGCGCTTGCTTAGCTGTCGGTGCATTGAAGTTGGGCCAAACGATGTCGGAATGACCCGAAACCTCAGGTGTACCCCTCTTTTAGCTGTCTTGAAGGATCTCTCAGTTTCTTTCTGATTCTGACAAAATCTGATGCTTGAAGTAGCCTTGCATATTTTTAGCAGGATACAGCTTCAGGAGGCTTCTCGATGTTGAGGAGACATATTGACTTTTTTGGTGTCAACAAATGCCCCCTCTAGGTACAGCGACGAGTAGCTTTTTGGAGTCGATGTGCCTCGAAGAGAAACTTAGAGGAAAGATTCCAACTTGACCAAGAGTCTTGAGCAAATTTTTTTTTTTGTTTTTTTTTTTTAATAGCCTTCTGAGTTTCCGGGGGAATTTTATGGTAGTGAGAGGGATCACGTACCATTTCAAGGCAAAGTTTTGAAAATGACATGGGGTATTTGGATTTTGGGTTTTCGATTTTGGTTTTTGACCTTGTAACCTAACAAGCTGTATGTGGCAGGTTAGGGGGTGGGGGTTTGATTTTGATTTTGACCTTGTGACCCAACAAGCTGTATGTGGCAGGTTGGGGGGTCAAATTTGGTTTGTTGGTTTTGGATTTTGGTTTTGGTTTTGGTCTTCTGACCTAACAAGCTGTATGTGGCGAGCTAGGGGACCGGATTTTGGTTTTGTGAAATGTCAATTTCAAGATTTTGGCTCAATTTGGTTCATGAGGTTGGATGGTTTGGTTTTTGGAAACTCATGGGACTTTCTTTTTTTTTCTTTTGAATGATCCCATCAACTCAAAAGAGGCATGGGACTTTTTTTTGCTCTTTTTCTTTTTTTGCTCTTGGTAAGAGGAATACTTTGACTAAAAGCCAATTTTAGTACCTAGGTGGTCAAACCTGGCTCATATGGGCTAACCCATGGGACCTTAGGCTTTGGAAATGGCCTAGATCTCATATGGTGTCATATTTGTAAAGAATATCTAAAAATATCTCTTTTGTGTAGAAAATATCTAAAAATATCTTTACTTGGAGAGAATTTCTCAAGTTTTCTTTTTGTGGAAAGATTCTCTCAAAATATCTTTCTCTTTGGGAAAGTAGCTAAATTTTAGCACTTACCTCCTTTCTTTCTCTTTGTTTCCTCTTTTGGCTTGCTCTCTTCTTATAAAAGCAAAGAGGGTTGGTGCTTTTGCTCCATTACTTTCTTTTTGCAAGAAATCTTCAAGAGTGGTCCCCAAGACAAGAAGTGCTTTCTCTTCTTCAAGGATCTCCAAGCTTTTCTTCTTCTTCTCTATCAATGGCTTCAAGTAAGTTTTCTTTCTCGTCAAGAATCTCCATTGTAGAAGTAGCTTCTTCATCATTTTTTTTCTTCTTTTTCTTTTCTTTTCTTTCTTCTCATGCACGTTTTTCTTTTTTTTTTCGTGCTTCTCGTTTTTTCTTTCTTTCTTTTTTTCTCTTTTTTTTTTCTTTTCACGGTTTTCTCTTCCTTTTTTTTTTTAAAAACCGTGTACTCTCTTTTTTTTCTGTTTTTTTTTTCCACGCTGATTTGTCTTTTTTTTTTTTTTCAGCGTCTTTCTTTTCTCTTTTTTTTTCTGTTTTTTTTTTTTTTTCTGGTGGTACGGACAGGTCCGTACGGACCTGACCGTACTGCGACGTGGTAGTGGGCCACGGCTTGTGGGCCAAAATTTTTTTTTTTTTTTTTTTTGTGCTGAGATTTTTTTTTTCTCTCTCTTTCTTTTTCTTTTTCCTTGTTTGCTCACTATGATAATGAGGCTATGCAATTTCAATATGTATGCATTTTTTTTTCTTTTGATGCATCAAGATAGAAGGCTAGAGTCTCTAGGTCAAGCCAATATGATTTTTGACTTGGACAAAGTTTGATTGGTTTTTGACCAAATTGGGTTGGAATTGGTCACACTTTGGTCAAGGTTTTCTTAGCATTTAATGCATAATGATATATTTTTTATGCATGAGTTTTGGTAAATAGATTTGGAAGTATGATGATGCATACCTGAAAATCTTTTGCAAATGTTGGGATTTTGAGCTCGCAGCGATGTTGAGCTCTTTCTCGGTCTTGCTGGATTTTGAGGAAGTTTTGCAATTTTTGGATTCTGAAGCTCGCAGCAATGTTGAGCTCTTTTCCAGATTTTGCTGAAGTTTGATGAGATTGGCTTGTTCTTGCAGCAATATTGAGTTCAAGCCTTCTTTGAGAATTCTCCACTGACTATGAGCTCGCAGCGATGTTGAGCTCATTTTCAGGCTTCCTGTCTTTTTCGGAGTATTTTCCTTTTCTTTGGAATTGCCCAGGAACCATGTCAAAATTTTGGTAGAATTTTTGTAGCAAAATTCTGTCATTTCGATGTTGATTGATCTTTTCTCTTCCATCTTTTGCAGGTAGTTCTTCTAGAACGAACAAAGGTAAATGTCCTGTTACTGACGCACCTCATCGGTCTGCTAGATCTTCCAATGCTGCCGTTCAGCAGGCTTGGGAGAAGATCCAGTTTGTGGAGAAAAACTTGGAAGAATGCGATTCCCTCAATCGTGATGAGATGAGACAACGATTGATCGCTCTCAAGGATGAGGAGTTCTGTAAGATCATGGTAAGCAGCCGTCCCTGGGTTACGGACGATCAGAGCATTGTGCTCAAGCCTACCTTCTTCTTCGGTGATGCAGTCCCCGACGACTTGACATACCAAAATAGATGTTTTCAGTTCTCTTACACAGCAAATGGTGAGGAGAGAACTATTTCTACCCGGTCGACTTTTGATCGGACCATCTCGATCCTGAGCCTTTCTCCCACGTGCCCTAAGAAGGAAGATCCTCCGAGTTAGGTGAAGAGGACCAGTGTGATCAAGACCGGGGTTTTTCTTGGTGGACCTTCCGGTTTTGCAGAGAAGCCACCTGTCCGTATGGACGTGTTGATGCTAGCCAGTAGCTACCAAGGTTCTGATCATCCATCGATCGATTTGAGACTGGTGGGCCTTGGCGTTTTTCGGGGTGACGGCAGCAATTGGGTGAAGCCTTTTCGACTTCGTGGCCGTTTCAATGCTGACTCGAGCTGGGAGTCATGGACTGATCACACCCTGAGGATTGGTGAGGCCGTTCTTCGGGAGGCCGAGATTTTGACGCGGTTCGCGCTTTTCGGCAAACCGTCGTTTTCTCCGATGAGGCTTTCATGGCCATGCTGGAGTCATTCCTTCCACAAACCAACACCTTCATTGTGACGAATGGTGAGATTGGTTTTTCTTTGAAGGAGCTGAGCGCCATCACCGGATTGCCTATCCTCGGCAAACTCTATGAGGAGTTTATGCCTATTGACAGCGTCCTTGAGGAGCAGTCTGAGGAGTTTAGGCTTGTGTACTTTCAGCTCGTCGCCTTCTACGATTTTTTGAAGGAGAAGGAGGGCTCGAAAGTTAGATACAGCAGTTAGAGGAGTTGCAGCTCCAACTTTTTTGACAGCGGGGATTCTTCTGATGGCATGGCCCAGGATGTTAGGGCTAAAGCATCAAGTTTGAAGAAGATCGCTGCTATGCGAGAAGTTTTGAAGAAGTTCTTTGCAAGCACGGATGCCATTTGTCCTGACATTGCGTTGCGGAGAGATCTCGCTGTTTACCTCACTTACTGGCTGGGTGAGGCTGTTTTTGCTGGAGGAGATGGAATGCACATCAGGCCGCACTGTATTTTTCCGGCTTGTCAGATGGCGTTTGGAGAGCGGCTGGCTTTGGTACCTGCTCTTTACTCCTATTTATATACCGAACTGCAGGCTGCTGCTTTCCTGGTTCGGCTTGGGTTTCCCATGAACAAGGTATTTTCTGCCCACATCTTCTATTCGTGGTATGTATACCACTGTCCTAGCTTCCATCGTTTAGGAGTTGCACAGGACGAAGATCCCTTTATGATTCGTTTGGCTAGAGGGACAGCCGTTCACGAATCACTTTTATCTCTCCGTTTAAGGATCGGACGATTTAGGGACGTCGAGATTGGGCAGTCTTCAGTGAAGCTTTCTCCGGGCTTGCGGAAGAAGGCTTTTGACTTTGGTGTCTCCCGTGATTCGACCAGGGCAGGGTCGGGAAGACACTATGCTTTGACGGACGCGGAGAAGAGGTGGCTCTTCAACATACGGGTTGGTACGATGGTGTATCGCAGACATCTTTTCGTCGATATCCAACCGTATGTCCCTTTGCGTTTTGCATTGCAGCTTGCTTCTCTCAAGGCGTTGTTGGAGCGCCTTCGAGCATGGTGAAGCGTTTTGGAGGTCTGCAAGATGGGAGAAATGCATGGGCTTTTTATAGCGCCGAGGATACTACCGCCATGATTTCTTATCTTGAGCTGCCCACCTTCCGGACTGCTGGCTTCACGAAGTGGTTCGTGGAGAGCTTTTCAGTGTACCGGGGGCTTTCCAAGAAAGAGCTCGATATTAAGCAATCTCCTGGGAAGAGTCTTGGCAAATCGGATGGTGTCCGTCGGGAGGAAGTTTTGGCCTTCCTTTCTGGAGAGAAGCACAAGATAGGCTTTCACAACGGGTAGGACATCATCAGATCAGGAGCTGCACAAAGGATTCCTGGTGAGGTCTTGAGGCAGCTGGAAGAGGAGGAGGCCGAGATCGATGCTATGATACAGGCAGAGCATACGAAGGCTTCCATGGAGTCTACTGAGAAAAGTAGACCATCCAGTGAGGACTCTTGTGAGAGGCCTGATGTTAATAGTGTGGCAGGATCGTCGAGCAGATTGACCCGCCGAGGCAAGAGGAGGAGAGGACAACGCCGTAACATGAGACGGCACGATAGTCCTTCTGATCTTGAAGTTCCTCTCACCATTGCTGGGGAGGTGTCTGAGGATGCTGACGAGCCTCCGGAGAAGAGAAGCAGAGAAGAGGAGATAGCTGGTATGATCCCCTTTCTTTCCTTTTGTTTCTTCCTTCCCTTTTTTTTGAAAGATTTTGTTTTGATCCGCTGCTTTTTTTTTTTTTTAGTAGAGGATGATGACCTGGTGATGCCTGAGGTTCCTGCCTATGAGGCGATGACGGATCCAGTCGTGGCATCTGAGGAAGAGCCCAGGGACTCTGGAGTGGTTCTAGAACCTTCACCTGGTATGATTTGCTTTGGCTTTTGCTTTTTTGTCTTCTTTTGCTGTCATTTGCTAACATTTAGCTGACTTGCCAGAGGATTCCGACGATTTCGAGCCATCCATGGATGCAACTTTTGACGATGCTTCGGATGAGCTCAAAGAGGCAGAGAGTACTCCGCCGGTCGTCGAAGCAGGTATACTTGCAATAATAATCTTGATATATTTTTGACAAGATTATATTCATACCTTTTTGTCTTTTTCTTTTTTTCTTTGACAGATTGTGAAGCAGCAGGAGAGATTCCTCCGTCTTCCTCAGAGCCAGAACAGGGGATACCTGCGGCTGATGCAGAAGTAGGGGCTTCTTCCACTTTCAATGAGTCAGCTTCTTCCGTTGGAAAGAGTTTATTGATTACTCTTCCAATGGAGCATGACGTGGGCAGTCGGGCACCAGAGCATGGCGAATCCTCATCTGCACCGCACCTTCAGTATGCAAGGAAGGTGTTGAAGACTGTCTTGAGCTCATGGGTTGAGACTCTTTCTTCAGGTCATTTGGAAGCTGGTTTTGGCATGATCAAGCATGTGCAGGACATCCTCGCTGATAGCAAAGAAGTCGGTCTGGACATTGCAAGTGCCAAGGATTTTGTTGAGGAGATCATCACCTTGGGGAACAAATGGACTGAGACCAAGAGTTTCGCAGATGGTGACTTCTTTGATAAGGAGGTCGTTGATAAGGAGGTCGTTGAGGCTAGGCAACGTCTTGATCTTTTAGAGGAAGAGGCTGCTGCCAAATGGACCGCCATTGTGGAGGCTCGTGACAAGGAGGGGACTCTCATTCGCCAGGTCGAGGAAGCTGAAGGTAATGTCCGGAGGAAGACTCAGGAGCATGAGCAGTGGCAGGTCCTCTGGGAAGAACTTCCTCGTGCTGCAGATGGGTCACGGCATTCGGCCGCGTTTTATGGGGACATTTTGAAGGAGCGTGGCCTAAAAGCTTTGGAAGTTAAGGCTAAGGGTCTGCTTGAGGAGTTGAACCTTTGGTTGAAGACCATGTAGGATTGAGCTCCTGAGTTATAACAAACTCTTTTTCCTTTTTCTTTTTTTTTTCTTTTTTTTTTGGGTACCTCCATGTATAAACAATCATTTTTTTTTTTTGATGAAAACAATTTTGAGCAAAAGTTTGATGGGAATATTTGTTTAAGGATTTGATCAAAAGGTTGTCATTTTGTGAAAATCTTTTGTCAAAGGGTTGTTTTGGGCATGAAAGCCAATTTTGTGGCGGAAAGCCTTGTTTTTTAAAACCAAAATTTGGATGGCGAGAAAGCCTAATTTTGTGGCGTAAGAGCCAAAATTTATTTTGCGGCATGGGAGACAAAATTTTTGGATGGCGTGAAAGCCGAATTTTAGAATGGCATAGAAGCCAAATTTTGTTTTGTTTGTCTTGGCATTTATAGCCGAATTTTGGCATTTATAGCCAGATTTTGGCGTTTATAGCTGATTTTTTTTTGTTTTGGCATTTATAGCCGAATTTTGGTGTTTATTGCCGAATTTTGAGATGGCATGAGAGCCAAAAATTTTGTTTGTGGCATGAGAGCCGATTTTGAGATGGCATGAAAGCCGATTTTGGTGTTTACAGCCGAAAAATTTTGAATTTTGGCATTTATAACCGAATTTTGGTATTTATAGCCGGATTTTGGCATTTATAGCCAGATTTTGGCGTTTATAGCCGATTTTTTTTTGTTTTGGCATTTATAGCCGAATTTTGGCATTTATAGCCGGATTTTTTTGAAAACCAAGTTTTGTTTTATTGGCATGAAAGCCGATTTTGGCGTTTATAACCGAAAAAATTTTTGTTTTTGGCATTTATAGCCGAATTTTGGCATTTATAGCGGGATTTTGGCGTTTATAGCCGAGTTTTGGTTTTCAAAATGCAGGTATCGACTAAATGTCGCCTCCCCGCTGAATGGTCTTGCAAGTATCGATGGAATGTCGCTTCTTTGCTCATTCGGTTTTGCGAGTATTGATGGAATGTCACTTCCTCACGGGTTAGGTTTTGCGAGTATCGATGGAATGTCGCTTCCTCGCGAATTGGGGTGCAAATATCGACTAAGCGTCGCTTCCCTGCTTTTCCCAAAACTTTTGGTTTTGCGGGTACTGACTTGATGTCGTTTCTCCGCGATTTTTGAAATTTGAGGTTTTCTCGAACCATTTGAAATTTGGGTTGTGGATAGCAACTGGTATATTGCATCTCCACGATTTTTTGAAATTTGGGTTGTGGATATCAACTGGTTTGTTGCTTCTCCACGATTTTTGAAATTTGAGTTGTGGATATCAACTGGTTTGTTGCTTCTCCACGATTTTTGAAATTTGCAAGTATCGAATGGGGTTCGCTTCCTTGCGATTTTTGGGTTTTGGAAGTATCGAATGGGGTTCGCATCCTTCCGGTTTTTGGGTTTTGCAAGTATCGACTGAATGTCGCTTCCCCGTGGTTTCTAAAAAACCAAAATTTTTATTTAGAGACACGATGGTCACAAATTTTGGCTTAAAACCATTTCAGTTGTAAAAGCCAAGGTAGACTAGGGTGAAAATTCCTGAGTCCTGGTTTTTGTTTCAAACCGTGAATTTTGGGTTCAAGGATCGACAATTTTGGTCAAGTCTGGGAAGAGGCTCCTAAACTTGGATTGATTTTTCTTTTGAACAATGAAACGATGAAAGTAAGCATTGTTTTGAGAGATAGTTTTTTTTTTTTTGGAAACTTCAACATAAAGATGAAAATTTCAAAAGGGGTGGGTTTGATGAGCAAGTACCTTGGAAATACGCTTTAGCCATGTAAATATTACTCTGACCCGTTTGAGGAAGTCTTTAAGGGTAGTACCGCTTCAAGAACTTGTCGTTGATGGGTAGCATACATCTGTCTCCTTCCATGTTTAGAAGAGCGTATGCAAGAAAAGGAAGATCTAACTTTTCAGGAGATTGTGGGGGACTCGTTCAGATTGACGGTCGCAAGCCATGTGTGGGCTTCGCCGTCATCCATGCAGATGAGAACAGAGGATGCTCTTGATTCGCTTGGCTTGGCTATAACCTTAGATTTTTAGAGGACAAAGACCAAGAGAAGGTCCTATGCCCAATAAAAAGCTAAGTAGACGGGCTGAAAAGCCACGTCTAAGCCATTGGAGGCAGCAGGAGAAGGCAAGGACCTTGGGGGGGGTGCCCCCCAAGGGACTTTTGTCACCTTGTAGTGGTGGCCGGTACAGAACTTCAGCAGAGTTTTTTCTCTCTTTTTTCTTTCTCTGGATACGAGCTCTGGATTCTTTCCGATCGATCGATCTCAATTTTCTGATCCCCATTTCAATGGAATGCTCTCCTATTTATAGGCTTTTGGTAGCCATTTAGGAGGGTTTATGAGCCTTAATGGCTTTAATGGGAGGAGTTACAAGATTTATTTCTTGATTTTGTAACTCCTTTTTCCTTGAATCTGATTGGCCGATGGAGATTAAGGGCTTTTAATCACCTTAATTACCATAATGGGAGGAGTTTCATGGTTTAAATGCCATGAATCAATTGACTTGTAACTCCCAAATGCTTACTTCTGATTGGGCCGTCCAAAGAAATGAATTAATGACTATAATAAAGCTAGTCAATTAACCACATTAATTGGTCGCCGAGCAGTCGAAGAGTCGCGGGCCGTGCCGTGTCTTCTGGAATTCTTCTGGCGATGATCATCGATGGATCTTCATGCTGATCGACATCGGATGAACATGTAACTTCAGACATTGATAGCTAAGAGCGGGCCGGTGACATCTGTCTTATCGATTTCTCGATCGGTCGGACAGAAAGAGCACTTTTTTTGGTCGACCGGTTGGCGATCTTGGAGCGATCAATGATGATTTTATGCTTTTGGAGGTTGACCCGTGATTTTGACGGATGTCGGAGGATATGAGTCAATTTCAAGCACTAAAAATCACATTTTCAGGAAACCACAGGGGCCAAAGTGCGCGAAACGCGAAAAAAGACGGAAAAACGGGTCACCGGCGGAAAATCCGGTGACCCGGACTTCCATGGTCGCCGGCGACCATGGGCCATGGTCGCAGGGGCCTGCGACCTTGGGGGAATTTTTCCCTTCGGAGCCCGTTTTGCGGTCGTTTTGAGGTCTTTTTCGTCGCCGTTTTCTTCTGTATTTTTCCTGACATTTCTTCTCATTTATTGGCTTGATTTCCCTATAGAAAACCTGATGAGAATCCTTGCATTTTTAGAGTGCAAAGTTTCCAATTTTCCGGGAAAGCCGAAGACTTTGTCGCGTAGAGCTGCTGATTTTCCGCCAGAAGCTGAAACTTGGTCAAACGATGTCGGAATGACCTGAAATTTGAGGTGAAGCCTCCTGAGCAATAAATAAGACCAACCATAGGCTTTTGTTTGAGTTTTGAAGCCGTTTGGGGTCCCATCGATGCTTCACTTGATTTTGCTGCGGGGAAAATGCCGAGCTTTGATGTGCGGTCAAACGATGTCCGATTGACCTGAAATTTGACAGGGAACCTATTGGAGTCATTTTGAGATGATCCACAGGCTCTATCTTGGAAACCATGGTCCCGGGGTGCTCCGCCGCCGGTAGGCTTGATTTTCTTTCGGAGCGTCGAAACCTGGTCAAACGTTGTTGGAATGACCTGAAATTCGACATGCAGCCTTTTGGAAGCATGTTGAAGCCACTCATGCACTTGGTTTGATGAGCGAAGGCTTCGGTGGTTCCCGCCGCCGGGAGGCTTGATTTTGCTGCTCGAGCATTGATGGAGGGTCAAACGTTGTCGGTTTGACTTGAAATTTGACATGGAGCCCTTTTGAGACATGCTGGAGTCATCCGTAGGCTCTGATCGAAGTTTTGACGTCTCCGATGATGTCGCCGCCGGGAGCGCCATTTTAGCTGTCGGAGAAGCGAAGTTAGGCCAAATGATTCTGAAATGGCCCGAAACTTCATGTGTACTCTTCTCTTGGCTATCTTGAAGGATCTTGCAGTTTTTGTTTGATTCTGACAAGATTTGATTTTTTGGAGAAGTTGCATTGCCTATTTATGGCAGGTTGCGACTTCATGCAGCTTTCTTGATGTTGAAGAGGTAAAGTGACATTTTTGGTGTCAACAAATGCCCCCTCGAGGTACAGCGACGAGTTGCTTGACTTTTGTAGTCGATGTGCCTCGAAGAGATTTTTGAAGGAGAGCTTGTGTCTTGACCAAGAGTCTTTGAGCAATCTTTCCTTTGGTATAGTAGCCTTTGAGCTTCCAGAGGAATTTTATGGTAGTGAAAGGAATCACACATCATCTCGAGGCAAAGTTTTGAAGATGACATCAGGGATGTGGATTTGGGTTTCTGTTTTTGATCTTGTGACCTAACCAGCTATATATGGCAGGTTAGGGGATCGGGTTTTGGTTTTGACCTTGTGACCCAACAAGCTGTATGTGGCAAGTTGGGGGATCAGGATTTGGTTTTTTGATTTGGTCTTGTGACCTAACAAGCTGTATGTGGCAAGTTAGGGGACCAGGATTTGGTTTTTGGTCACTCTTTGGGACTGTGTGGGTCCATTGGAGTGGTTTGGATTTTTGTGAAATGTCAATTTCAAGATTTTGGCTCAATTTGGTATATGAGGCTGGATGGTTTGTGTTGACACCAAAAATGTCACTTTCCCTCTTCAACATCAAGAAAGCTGCATGAAGTCGCAACCTGCCATAAATAGGCAATGCAATTTCTCCAAAAATTCAAATCTTGTCAGAATCAAACAAAAACTGCAAGATCCTTCAAGATAGCCAAGAGAAGAGTACACATGAAGTTTCGGGCCATTTCGACAACATTTGGCCTAACTTCACTGCTCCGACAGCTAAACGGGAGCTCCCGGCGGCGACATCATCGGAGACGTCAAAACTTCGATCAAAGCCTACAGATGACTCCAGCATGTCCCAAAAGGGCTCTATGCCAAATTTCAAGTCAAACCGACAACGTTTGACCCTCCATCAATGCTCGAGCAGCAAAATCAAGCCTCCCGGCTGCGGGAACCACCGAAGCCTTCGCTCATCAAACCAAGTGCATGAGTGGCTTCAACATGCTTCCAAAAGGCTGCACGTCGAATTTCAGGTCATTCCGACAACGTTTGACCAGGTTTCGATGCTCTGAGAGAAAATCAAGCCTACCGGCGGCGGAGCAACCCGGGACCATGACATCCAAAACGGAGCCCATGAAACGTCTCAAAATGACTCCAATAGGCTCCCCGTCAAATTTCAGGTCAATCGGACATCGTTTGGCCACATATCAAAGCTCGGCATTTTCCCCGCAGCAAAATCAAGTGAAGCATCGACGGGACCCCAAACGGCTTCAAAACTCAAACAAAAGCCTATGGTTGGTCTTATTTATTGCTCAGGAGGCTTCACCTCAAATTTCAGGTCATTCCGACATCGTTTGACCAAGTTTCAGCTTCTGGCGGAAAATCAGCAGCTCTACGCGACAAAGTCTTCGGCTTTCCCGGAAAATTGGAAACTTTGCACTCTAAAAATGCAAGGATTCTCATCAAGTTTTCTACAGGGAAATCAAGCCAATAAATGAGAAGAAATGTCAAGAAAAATACAGAAGAAAACGGCGACGAAAAAGACCTCAAAACGACCGCAAAACGGGCTGCGAAGGGGAAAAATCCCCCAGGGTCGCAGACCCCTGCGACCATGTCCCATGGTCGCAGGCCCCTGCGACCATGGCCCATGGTCGCCGGTCCATGGTCGCCGGCGACCATGGAGGTCCGGGTCACCGGATTTTCCGCCGGTGACCCGTTTTTCCGTCTTTTTTCGCGTATCGCGCACTTTGGCCCCTGTGGTTTCCTGAAAATGTGATTTTTAGTGCTTTAAATTGACTCATATCCGACGACATCTCGGATCCGCCGTCAAAAGCATAAAATCATCATTGATCGCTCCAAGATCGCCAACCGGTCGACCAAGAAAGTGCACTTTCTGTCCGACCGATCGTGAAATCGACAAGACAGATGTCACCGGCCCACTCTTAGCTATCAATGTCTGAAGTTACATGTTCATCCGATGTCGATCAGCATGTAGATCCATCGATGATCATCGCCAGAAGAATTCCAGAAGACACGGCATGGCCCGCGACTCTTCGACTGCTCGGCGACCAATTAATGTGGTTAATTGACTAGCTTTATTGCAGTCATTAATTCATTTCTTTGGACGGCCCAATCAGAAGCAAGCATTTGGGAGTTACAAGTCAATTGATTCATGGCATTTAAACCATGAAACTCCTCCCATTATGGTAATTAAGGTGATTAAAAGCCCTTAATCTCCATCGGCCAATCAGGTTCAAGGAAAAGGAGTTACAAAATCAAGAAATAAATCTTGTAACTCCTCCCATTAAAGCCATTAAGGCTCATAAACCCTCCTAAATGGCTACCAAAAGCCTATAAATAGGAGAGCATTCCATTGAAATTGGGATCAGAAAAAAGAAGAGAAAATCGAGATCAGAAAATCGAGATCGATCGATCGGAAAGAATCCAGAGCTCGTATCCAGAGAAAGAAAAAAGAGAGAAAAAACTCTGCTGAAGTTCTGCATCGGCCACCACTACAAGGTGACAAAAGTCCCTTGGGGGGCACCCCCCCCCAAGGTCCTTGCCTTCTCCTGCTGCCTCCAATGGCTTAGACGTGGCTTTTCAGCCCGTCTACTTAGCTTTTTATTGGACATAGGACCTTCTCTTAGTCTTTGTCCTCTAAAAACCTGAGGTTATAGCGAAGCCAAGCGAATCAAGAGCATCTTCTGTTCTCATCTGCATGGATGATGGCGAAGCCCATACATGGCTTGCGACCGTCAATCTGAACGAGTCCCCACAATCTCCTGAAAAGTTAGATCTTCCTTTTCTTGCTTTTCATTGTAATTTGTATTTTTCTAAAGAGACAAAAATCACAACTCTTGTCTTTCATTATTGATAAGAATTGTAAATCGGCTATAAACGCCAAAATCGGCTATAAATGCCAAACAAAATCGCCTTTCACGGCAAATTAAGAAAATGTCTCTTTTCTTAAATATTTGTGCAATGGAAAACTTGAAAGAAGTTGATTTCCTTTTTACTTGCGAAGGTTGATCTCCGGATTACCACTTGCAATTCCAAGTAAAATAGAAAATCTGACACACCCACATAAAAGAAATGTTGATGCACGCTTCAGGCCCGCCAGGGCGCGAAAGGGCCGGACCCGACGGACTCCAACGTTCCGCCGACCCCGGTAGCCGCCCCAACGGCGCCTCGGAGCGCGTTCCATCAAGCTGGCACACCCGGTGGGACTCGTTCATTTGAGAACACGGTGCTTGGAAATGAAATATTTGCATATCATACTTTTTGCTCTATGCTTATACTTCTTTTCCGGATTCCTTGGCTACTTTCTAGCTGGTAGCCTATGTTGGATTTTGCATCCTAAAAAAAAAAAACATGAGATGGGATTTTTTGGAAATTTCTATTTCTTTGAGTTTGTTTCCATTCTTTCTCTTTTCAAAAAAAAAAAAAAAAAAATAGTTTTCTTAGTTTGAATTCAAAATTGAGAAACTTTGATCCTATCCTATCGTTCTTTGGCGCTTGCAGAAATGTTGAGCCCGTTCGACTAAGGTTTTGGGCCATCGTTTCTCTTCGATGAGTTCATTAGAGATTTCAAAAAAAAATAAAAAAAAAATCAGTTTTCTTAGTTTGGATTCAAAATTGAGAAACCTTGATCCTATCCTATCGTTCTTTGGTGCTTGCAGAAATGTTGAGCCCGTTCGACTAAGGTTTTGGACCATCGTTTCTCTTCGATGAGTTCATTAGAGATTTCAAAAAAAAAAATATTAAAAAAAAAATAAAATGAAAAAAAATTAGTTTTCTTAGTTTGGATTCAAAATTGAGAAACTTTGTTCCTATCCTATCGTTCTTTGGTGCTTGCAGAAATGTTGAGCCCGTTCGACTAAGGTTTTGGGCCATCGTTTCTCTTCGATGAGTCTATTTGGGATTTTTTATAAAAAAAGGGACATAGACTACTAAGGTTAAACCAATTGCGTTCTTTGATCACGATTGATTCAAGAAAAGCCTTGTCCAGAGTGTGGAGACAGCTTGACTGTTCTAGGCAAGGGTCCTCCAAACGGGTTCATTAAGTAATCCTACCCTTACCTGTGGGCAATTCTATCAATTGAGGTTTCATAAGACCGGGTTAGGAGGCCTATGTGTACTCTCTCGTCTTTAAATCTTAAAAAATTAAAAAAAAAAAAAAAAAAAAAAAAAGATTTTCAAAAAAAAAATCTTAAAAAAAAAAAAAACAAAAATTTTCAAAAAAAAAATAAAATAAAAAAATAAATAAAAAAAAATATTTTAAAAAAAAAATAAAAAAAATAAAAAATAAAAAATAAAAAAAATAAAATAAAAATAAAAAAAAATCATTTCAAAAAAAAAATCTCCAAAAACTCGTCACTTTTTGGATTCAGATTCGAGAAATTGTGGTCTCTTCCCTTCTGAGTACTGGCGCTCGCGGAAATCGTTGAGCCCGTATTTGAATCGGAATGCCACCTGCTCTCTTTGACGAATCCATTTCTGACCTTTCAAAACAAAGAATCCCATCTCATGGATGCGATCTCCAACATTTGTGCCTAGCAATACTGGTACGCCCTTTCAGGGTCTACTGTATCTGTGACCGGCACATTTGTAACTCCTACCTTATATTCTTCTTATCTCGAGCAAGCCCTGCTTCTCGATAAGTCGAATTTAGGTTTACAATTGCTTCTAGCAGTCACTGGAACGCTCATTCTGGGCTCACCATACTTGCTGTCAGAACAATTGTACCATCTATGGCTTTTTGCCTTCTTCATGTCGCTTGGGTCATATCCCTTGAGCGATTTGAAAAGACAACCATAGAAATTCCCATTTTATGATCATTATATTCTTGTGATTACTAATGGATGTGGTCTTGTTTCAGAACTTTTTCGAAACTAACAATGGCAGCCTTAACCATTATCTTCGATGAGAACAAGCACCAACTCATGCTTCAACAGAAGCAAACCGAGCGCACTTACAAGCGCCCCGCCAGCTGCCGAATCGTCAACTCCCTCGGCAACTCTCTGAACTCCGGGTCGACCTCGACTCCCCGGACCATCGTCTTCGGGACACTGGGACCATTCCCACTTCCCGAAGAACAAACTGCGCCTGCCAAAAGGCAGAAGATCGCCTCTCAACGTGTCACTCCCGTGACACCAAAGGCGAGCGCCCAAAAGCCTGAAGCCCGCGGCACCCCCGCGAAGCCTCGACCCACAAACAACCAGGTCTATCCCAAGACTTGGTCTCCAAGACCTTCCCCAAAACAAAGGAGGTCTCAAACCTCCACCAAGCCAGCATACCTGGCCCCACTCAAAGAAAACCAGTTCTACCCTCTTGCCTACATGAAAGAGGAGAGACCCATCTCCAACTTGACTCCCAAGTCAACCCAGCATGAGCCGGCTTGTTCCTACCGGCCCAAAATCTGATCATGCATCACTAGGCCTCTACAAGCACCTGCTAGGGCCTACACCCCTTCAGTTCGACCCTTTATCTCTACAGGGGCCGAACTCGAAAGGTTTAAAGCTTCGCTGCAACAGGCAAAGGACCGGGTCCGCATCCTGTCCTTGCCCAACCACAAAGAAGACAAGCTCGGCTGCTGCGCCCGAGGGAGCACATCCTTCATCGTCAGAGCCCAGCCGGAGCTGACCAAAGCTCAAATCGCTCGTCGAGCACGCCGCCGTGCGTCATATCGACAAAAGAGACTAGAGAAGCAAAGGACCCAGCCTCCTACACTTCAAGTCTCCCGCAAATGGGTCGAAAAAGAAAGACCCGACCAAGTTGCTGCCGTCCATATGGTTGGAAAAACCAGAAGACGCCAAAGGTCAGCATCAAAAATCCATGTCCGACGTCCGGTGACCCGTAGCATCACCAGGACACAAAGACATCCCGAAGAATCTCCTGCCCCTTCCAGCCAAGGACGGGAGAGTAATCCTTCATCAAGCTCTTCATCAAAAAGAATGAGCCCCAGCTCGGTCACCAGGACGATTTCTTCGTTCGAATCCCGAGGGATGAACGTCTTGACTACAAGTTCTGGTCCGCCACCTCAGAATCCACCTCGAGATGATGCGCTCACACGCATCCAGCAGTTGGAACAAGGCCAGCAGAGGATTGAAACTCTGATGAAAAACCTTCTCCTTGTCGTCCAAAATCAGGTGAACAATGAGCCTCCTCCAAATCATAGCAATAACGAGGGAAATGGAGAAGAAAATGAGTCACGCGCCCTCACCAAAAAGGACGTAGACAGTATCCTCGCCAAAGCTAAAGAAGAGGATATACTCAAAGAGCATGGGATCAAGCCACCATATCCTTTATGGATGGACTCGGTCCCGTTCCCCACAAAATTCAAGCATCCTACTCTCCAAACATATACGGGGAAAGGATCGGCCAGACAGCACGTCATCCACTTCAAGATCTTGACGGGAGCTATCGCGGATCAAGATGCACTCAAGATCCGCCTCTTTGCAAGTACCCTAAAAGGTACGGCCTTCGATTGGTACTCCACTCTGCCGGAGAACTCCATTCAGAACTGGGCTATGCTGGAGACACGCGTCCTGACCCACTTCCAAGGTGAGGATCATCCTGTTACTATGGCTCAGCTCTGCAGCCTAAAACAGGGAGAGAATGAGTCAACTTATGACTTCATTCACAAGTGGAAAGCAATGGCGTACAAATGCTCAGATGTACTGCCACAAGCGTCGCTAGTCGACATCTGCCGAAACAACATGAGAGCTAAAATCCGCTCCATGATCATCGGCAATAAATCAAAGAACCTGGGGGAACTCCTGGAAGCTTCCATGGAAGCTGAAAGGGTGATCAAAGACCTCAACAGTCAGAAATCATCAAAGAAAGAGCCGACTGCTGTTGCAACCTCTAAACCAAAGAAGAAGGAGGTTCTCAATGTGCAGACTAAGTCAGCTCCTCAGCAACCAAAGAAAGCTGAAAATAGAGCTGCAGGTAAGAGACCTGAACTCTCTGATGCCTTCAAAGAGCGAGTAGAAAAGAAATATCCGTTCGATGAAGACGTCGAAGAAATCTTTGAGGCTCTCCTAGCAAATGGCAAACTCATTTTGCCAGAGCCCAAAAGACCTGGAGACGTTGGCAAAACCAATGATCCTCGGTACTGTCCATACCACCAGATGGTCTCGCATCCTCTCAATCAATGCTTTGTTGTGAGAGAGAAGATAAACGAGATGTGGAAAAACGGAGTCATCACCTTTGACAAAAACTATGGGACTGCCTCCGTCAACATGGTGTCATATGGACAAACACCAAAGTCACCGAAGAAGAAGATCACTACTTCCTTCAAGGTGATAAATAGAATTCAAATGTCCGAAGTGTTGGTTCCTTGCCCGACACCAGACGGACAACCCATATGGGTACATCCTGATCTCCTGGAAGATGAAAATTGGGAGATCGTCAAAACAAAGCCGACCGCTCAGCAGCGAAGGCAAGCCAAGAAACATCTCCTCAAGCTCAAACGGCAAGAGAAGACCCAGCCAAAACAAAAAGTCCATGAAAAGGCAGAGGCCTCCTCTACCACTTCACTCGGGGCAGCAGAAACGTCCCTTCCAGAGACTTCAAAGGCGGTAAGAAACTTCACTCTCAGTGATTTCATGCCACCTCAATTCAAAAAAGAAGCCATGCAGGGGGCATCATACTCTTGCAACTCGGTAGTTGGATTCTCCATTGATGGATACGAGTCCAGCGACACCGACGATGGATTCGAGCCCAACTACACCGATGAGTGGGAGGAATCTCTTGAAACAGGAGAATATCTCTCCGATGAAGAATGGGTTCCTGAAACTCACCTTATGCCAGTAATCTGGTATAACCCCTTGCAACCACAAGGATCCTGGTCTGATGATGAAGAAGACCAAGAGGCTGCACAAGAAGATGCTGTTAACCCAGCACCTGTCATTGCTCCAGTGGAAATCAACTATGTTGAGCCACACGGAGAAGACGAAGAAGAGGATCTGGCTCCCATGCCTGATCTTGAAGAATATGCAAGGATCTTGCAGCGTCTCGCTCTAGAACAAGAGCAAGACCGCGTCAACGAGATTCCTCACAATCCAGAGCCGGAAGTCCCTGAAGCCCATCAGGTACCTCCTCCCTCAACTCCTGAAAATGGAGAACATTGCTGGATTGACGATCCTCTTACATCCGAGGATGAGTCTGACTCCGAGCAGGCAACATCTTCTATCAGAGCTTCCTGTAATGTAATATATCAGGATTATAGCTCTTCTGAAGCGTCGTCTGATGAGATTACCTACACTCCGACGACGCCTAGCAATGTATCCTCTGGAGCTACCTCGTCTCACGTGACTTTCACAGAGATGACACCCTCTCAGGTTTCTTCTCCTGAGACTGTGACTTCAGGATACACATTCTTCCCGACTCATCATCATGAAGAAAACCCAACTTGGGGTGATGGATGGGTCAACGAAGAAGAAAAGCTGCTGGATGCTGTTCAGGACTTGCTCCCGGAAAATGCTCCGTGCAACACAATCACTGAGGATGGCAACTCTGCTGCAGATACATCCCCAGTAGATGAAAAACGACAGCCTCTTGATCCTGAAGACAATCTTCCAAACGAAGATCCTTCTCAAGAAGCTCTCGAAGTTGGTAGAGGCACCCGTTCGGGCCGGGACTACCACAAAAATTACAACCAATCTTCCTTTACTTATGTAAATCCTTCGGGAAAAGATGTTGTAAGCGCCCCCAGTGGCAACAATGATGAACATGCAGGCCCTAAGGAGGCTTTCAAGTATGACTTGGTTGAGCACTTCAAACACATACCTGCACGTCTTCACATCCTGGATTTATTACGAATGTCTCCACGCACTCGTGATAATCTCATCTCAGAATTACAAAAACTGAATGAGGATGTCGACAAACATGCCCCACAAGTCCTCCAAATTGAAATGGACTACCGGGTCAAAAACTCTGAAACTTCCTTAAAAGAAGAAAAAAAGAAAACTGAGGGATCATGCATCCAATGCCTCTCGGTTCAAAAGGCAGCCAGTGCAACCATCGCCTTCACTAAGGAAGACCTCCTACTTGGCGAAGCAAGGCACAACCGACCCCTGTACTTCACAGGGTACATCAAAGAAATGCCGATACATAGAGTTCAGATCGACCCAGGTTCTGCACTCAACCTTATCTCAACTTCGGCTCTTGAAGAGTTGGGCATCCCACCCAGCAAGCTAAGCCACACATCTGTATCTATCTTTGGATACGATGGGAGCACTCAAAGGCCTATCGGCAAAATCAGGTTCAAATTGCAAATCGGTGATCTTATCTCTGAGGTCACTGTGTATGCAATAAAAACCCCCTCATGCTACAACATCCTTCTCGGACGTCCTTGGATACACGAGAATGGTGTTGTTCCTTCAACTCTACATCAATGCATCAAGTTTGTCGGCGACGACGGCATGGTACATCGAGTCTTTGCGGACAGGAAACCCTTCAAAGGTAAAGAAGTCCACTTCGCAGACTCCCAAATGTATGAAGGAGAAAAAGAAGAAGAGGAAATAGCACCCCCTGCTGAAAATCTCCAGAAAGATAAAGGCAAGGCTCCTCAAAAATCACCGGAAGAAAACAAACCCTCCGGCAAATTAGAAGAGAGTAGTCAATCTCCCTTCGTTATCTCCCTCAAGAATTCAAAACCTATGGTCATCATGACTAAAGTGAAGAAGGCGAAACAAAAGCCTGGGGGCAAATTTGTTGTTTCTCTCGTGTCTATCATGCAAGACACAGACTCGGACTCAGAGCCAGAAGACGATGCATCGTCAAGCCAAGCTGACACTCAGCAAGTTCAGCCTGCTCTCACTCCGATGGAGACACCTGCTGACGTAGAAGATCCTACGTCAGCTACCTTTGTTGTTCCGGCAACATCACCAAAGCAAAGGCCGATCTTCTTCCATAGATCGGACGCTTCTTCATCAAACTCCATGCTGGAACCTTTTCAAAATGAAGGTATGCCTCAGCTATCTCTATATAGTCCTGTGGCACAAGCAATTATGAAGAAAATGGGCTTTGACGCTCAAAACCCAGTCGGTTTGGGAGAAAGACGCGGTATTCTCACGCCATTGGAGCCCGCCTTGACCAAAAGCCAGCTGGAAGATTGGAGACTCTACGGTCATGTAGAAAAGTCTTCATATGGGTTAGGGTATGATCCCGACACTCCTCTGAGACAGTTGACACAAAAGCTTAAAAGTCGTTTTACCGACCAAGCCTCAACATCTCAGGTCCATGAAGACATCGATCTCCTTGGATATCTCTTTAAAGAGTTACCTGACAAAGATCCAGGAAGCTCATCCAATTGGTATGATTTCTCTGATGATAAAGAGGAATCGTCCGATAATACAGACTTGTGGCATCCTGACCCAGAAGAACCCTCGTCTCCAAAAGAAATACCAGACTCAACAGGCGATTGGGACTATCTCATAGCAAGCCTTGAGGAGATCACCAATCAAGAAAATCCATGGAAAGGAACAGAGCCTTGGTCTGGTAATGCAGTTGAAACTCCAGAAG
Source organism: Umbellularia californica (assembly GCA_028538565.1). Taxonomy (NCBI): domain Eukaryota; kingdom Viridiplantae; phylum Streptophyta; class Magnoliopsida; order Laurales; family Lauraceae; genus Umbellularia; species Umbellularia californica. The sequence goes on along the minus strand of JAPQWN010000002.1, from coordinate 69,699,716 downwards.
GTTTCGTTGAGTTGGAAGCCTCCGAAAATATTGTGGAGGAACCACCTTCGAACCTTCCGACAGAAGATCCTGTTCAAAAGATAAACTTGGGAACACCTGATAACCCACGTCCTGTATTCATAAGCAAGAATATAAAGGATGATGAGTTACCCGAGTATATCGCTTTTCTTCGTGAGTTCGTTGATTGCTTTGCATGGTCCTATGCTGAAATGCCTGGTTTAGACCCCAAAGTAGCAGTCCACAAACTCAATCTCCAATAAGAAATCAAGCCTGTCAAACAAGGCCAAAGAAGATTCCGTCCAGATGTGATGGATAAAATTGAACAAGAAGTTCAAAAGCTCAAAAGCGTCGGCTTCATCCGTGAGGAACAACATCCAGAATGGTTGGCCAACATTGTCCCCGTGACAAAGAAAAATGGGCAGATCAGAGTCTGTATTGACTATAGAGACCTGAATGGCGCTTGCCCTAAAGATGAATTCCCGCTCCCCATACCGGAGGTGATGATTGACAATACCTGCGGATTCGAGCGAATGACATTCATGGATGGCTTCTCTGGTTACAATCAGATAAAGATGCATCCCGAGGATGAAAAACACACTTCATTTCGGACTCCATTTGGCGTGTATTGCTACACTGTCATGCCATTTGGTCTGAAAAATGCTGGTGCCACATATCAGAGGGCTATGATGAAAATATTCCAAGATATGCAGCACAAGACGGTCGAATGTTACGTTGATGACCTCGCCGTCAAAAGCAGAAGAAAAGAAGACCATCTCAAAGATCTTCGGGAAGTCTTCCTCCGACTCCGCAAACACAAACTGCGGATGAATCCTCTAAAATGCTTCTTCGGCGTCTCGTCGGGTAAGTTTCTCGGATTCCTTGTTCGGAAAGCTGGAATAGAACTTGACCCCATAAAAGTCAAGGCTATTCTAGAAATTGTTGACACCAAAAATGTCACTTTGCCTCTTCAACATCAAGAAAGCTGCATGGAGTCGCAACCTGCCATAAATAGGCAATGCAATTTCTCCAAAAATTCAAATCTTGTCAGAATCAAACAAAAACTGCAAGATCCTTCAAGATAGCCAAGAGAAGAGTACACATGAAGTTTCGGGCCATTTCGACAACATTTGGCCTAACTTCACTTCTCCGACAGCTAAACGGGAGCTCCCGGCGGCGACATCATCGGAGACGTCAAAACTTCGATCAAAGCCTACAGATGACTCCAGCATGTCTCAAAAGGGCTCTATGCCAAATTTCAAGTCAAACCGACAACGTTTGACCCTCCATCAATGCTCGAGCAGCAAAATCAAGCCTCCCGGCGGCGGGAACCACCGAAGCCTTCGCTCATCAAACCAAGTGCATGAGTGGCTTCAACATGCTTCCAAAAGGCTGCACGTCGAATTTCAGGTCATTCCGACAACGTTTGACCAGGTTTCGATGCTCCGAGAGAAAATCAAGCCTACCGGCGGCGGAGCAACCCGGGACCATGACATCCAAAACGGAGCCCATGGAACGTCTCAAAATGACTCCAATAGGCTCCCCGTCAAATTTCAGGTCAATCGGACATCGTTTGGCCACATATCAAAGCTCGGCATTTTCCCCGCAGCAAAATCAAGTGAAGCATCGACGGGACCCCAAACGGCTTCAAAACTCAAACAAAAGCCTATGATTGGTCTTATTTATTGCTCAGGAGGCTTCACCTCAAATTTCAGGTCATTCCGACATCGTTTGACCAAGTTTCAGCTTCTGGCGGAAAATCAGCAGCTTTACGCGACAAAGTCTTCGGCTTTCCCGGAAAATTGGAAACTTTGCACTCTAAAAATGCAACGATTCTCATCAAGTTTTCTACAGGGAAATCAAGCCAATAAATGAGAAGAAATGTCAAGAAAAATACAGAAGAAAACGGCGACGAAAAAGACCTCAAAACGACCGCAAAACGGGCTCCGAAGGGGAAAAATCCCCCAGGGTTGCAGACCCCTGCGACCATGGCCCATGGTCGCAGGCCCCTGCGACCATGGCCCATGGTCGCCGGTCCATGGTCGCCGGCGACCATGGCCCATGGTCGCCGGCGACCATGGAGGTCCGGGTCACCGGATTTTCCGCCGGTGACCCGTTTTTCCGTCTTTCTTCGCGTTTCGCACACTTTGGCCCCTGTGGTTTCCTGAAAATGTGATTTTTAGTGCTTTAAATTGACTCATATCCGACGACATCTCGGATCCGCCGTCAAAAGCATAAAATCATCATTGATCGCTCCAAGATCGCCAACCGGTCGACCAAAAAAGTGCACTTTCTGTCCGACCGATCGTGATATCGACAAGACAGATGTCACCGGCCCGCTCTTAGCTATCAATGTCTGAAGTTACATGTTCATCCGATGTCGATCAGCATGTAGATCCATCGATGATCATCGCCAGAAGAATTCCAGAAGACACGGCATGGCCCGCGACTCTTCGATTGCTCGGCGACCAATTAATGTGGTTAATTGACTAGCTTTATTGCAGTCATTAATTCATTTCTTTGGACGGCCCAATCAGAAGCAAGCATTTGGGAGTTACAAGTCAATTGATTCATGGCATTTAAACCATGAAACTCCTCCCATTATGGTAATTAAGGTGATTAAAAGCCCTTAATCTCCATCGGCCAATCAGATTCAAGGAAAAAGGAGTTACAAAATCAAGAAATAAATCTTGTAACTCCTCCCATTAAAGCCATTAAGGCTCATAAACCCTCCTAAATGGCTACCAAAAGCCTATAAATAGGAGAGCATTCCGTTGAAATTGGGATCAGAAAAAAGAGGAGAAAATCAGAGGATCAGAAAAAAGAGGAGAAAATCAGAGGATCAGAAAAAAAGATCAGAAAGAGATCTGAGAGAAAGAAAAAGAGAGAAAAACTCTGCTGAAGTTCTGCACCGGCCACCACTACAAGGTGACAAAAGTCCCTTGGGGGGCACCCCCCCCAAGGTCCTTGCCTTCTCCCGCTGCCTCCAATGGTTTAGACGTGGCTTTTCAGCCCGTCTACTTAGCTTTTTATTGGACACAGGACCTTCTCTTGGTCTTTGTCCTCTAAAAACCTGAGGTTATAGCCAAGCCAAGCGAATCAAGAGCATCTTCTGTTCTCATCTGCATGGATGATGGCGAAGCCCATACATGGCTTGCGACCGTCAATCTGAACGAGTCCCCCACAATCTCCTGAAAAGTTAGATCTTCCTTTTCTTGCTTTTCATTGTAGTTTGTATTTTTCTAAAAGAGACAAAAATCACAAATCTTGTCTTTCATTATTGATAAGAATTGTAAATCGGCTATAAACGCCAAAACCGGCTATAAATGCCAAACAAAATCGCCTTTCACGGCAAACCAAGAAAATGTCTCTTTTCTTAAATATTTGTGCAATGGAAAACTTGAAAGAAGTTGATTTCCTTTTTACTTGCGAAGGTTGATCTCCGGATTACCACTTGCAATTCCAAGTAAAATAGAAAATCTGGCACACCCACATAAAAAAAAAATGTTGTTGCACGCTTCAGGGCCCGCCAGGGCGCGAAAGGGCCGGACCCGACGGACTCCCACGTTCCGCCGACCCCGGTAGCCGCCCCCACGGCGCCTCGGAGCGCGTTCCATCAAGCTGGCACACCCGGTGGGACTCGTTCATTTGAGAACACGGTGCTTGGAAATGAAATATTTGCATATCATACTTTTTGCTCTATGCTTATACTTCTTTTCCGGATTCCTTGGCTACTTCCTAGCTGGTAGCCTATGTTGGATTTTGCATCCTGAAAAAAAAAAAATATGAGATGGGATTTTTTTGGAAATTTCTATTTCTTTGAGTTTGTTTCCATTCTTTCTCTTTTCAAAAAAAAAAAAAAAATCAGTTTTCTTAGTTTGAATTCAAAATTGAGAAACTTTGATCCTATCCTATCGTTCTTTGGTGCTTGCAGAAATGTTGAGCCCGTTCGACTAAGGTTTTGGACCATCGTTTCTCTTCGATGAGTTCATTAGAGATTTCAAAAAAAAAATAAAAAAAAATCAGTTTTCTTAGTTTGGATTCAAAATTGAGAAACCTTGATCCTATCCTATCGTTCTTTTGTGCTTGCAGAAATGTTGAGCCCGTTCGACTAAGGTTTTGGACCATCGTTTCTCTTCGATGAGTTCATTAGAGATTTCAAAAAAAAAATATTAAAAAAAAAAAATCAGTTTTCTTAGTTTGAATTCAAAATTGAGAAACTTTGATCCTATCCTATCGTTCTTTGGTGCTTGCAGAAATGTTGAGCCCGTTCGACTAAGGTTTTGGACCATCGTTTCTCTTCGATGAGTTCATTAGAGATTTCAAAAAAAAATATTAAAAAAAAATAAAATAAAAAAAATTTTAGTTTTCTTAGTTTGGATTCAAAATTGAGAAACTTTGTTCCTATCCTATCGTTCTTTGGTGCTTGCAGAAATGTTGAGCCCGTTCGACTAAGGTTTTGGGCCATCGTTTCTCTTCGATGAGTCTATTTGGGATTTTTATAAAAAAAAAGGGGACATAGACCACTAAGGTTAAACCAATTGCGTTCTTTGATCACGATTGATTCAAGAAAAGCCTTGTCCAGAGTGTGGAGACAGCTTGACTGTTCTAGGCAAGGGTCCTCCAAACGGGTTCATTAAGTAATCCTACCCTTACCTGGGGGCAATTCTATCAATTGAGGTTTCATAAGACCGGGTTAGGAGGCCTATGTGTACTCTCTCGTCTTTAAATCTTAAAAAATTAAAAAAAATAAAAATAAAAAAAAAAGATTTTCAAAAAAAAAAATCTTAAAAAAAAAAAAAAACAAAAAATTTTCAAAAAAAAATAAAATAAAAAAATAAAAAAAAATATTTTAAAAAAAAAATAAAAAATAAAAAAAATAAAATAAAAATAAAATAAAAAAAATCATTTCAAAAAAAAAATCTCCAAAAACTCGTCACTTTTTGGATTCAGATTCGAGAAATTGTGGTCTCTTCCCTTCTGAGTACTGGCGCTCGCGGAAATCGTTGAGCCCGTATTTGAATCGGAATGTCACCTGCTCTCTTTGACGAATCCATTTCTGACATTTCAAAACAAAGAATCCCATCTCATGGATGCGATCTCCAACATTTGTGCATAGCAATACTGGTACGCCCTTTCAGGGTCTACTGTATCTGTGACCGGCACATTTGTAACTCCTACCTTATATTCTTCTTATCTCGAGCAAGCCCTGCTTCTCGATAAGTCGAATTTAGGTTTACAATTGCTTCTAGCAGTCACTGGAACGCTCATTCTGGGCTCACCATACTTGCTGTCAGAACAATTGTACCATCTATGGCTTTTGCCTTCTTCATGTCGCTTGGGTCATATCCCTTGAGCGATTTGAAAAGACAACCATAGAAATTCCCATTTATGATCATTACATTCTTGTGATTACTAATGGATGTGGTCTTGTTTCAGAACTTTTTCGAAACTAACAATGGCAGCCTTAACCATTATCTTCGATGAGAACAAGCACCAACTCATGCTTCAACAGAAGCAAACCGAGCGCACTTACAAGCGCCCCGCCAGCTGCCGAAGCGTCAACTCCCTCGGCAACTCTCTGAACTCAGGGTCGACCTCGACTCCCCGGACCATCGTCTTCGGGACACTGGGACCATTCCCACTTCCCGAAGAACAAACTGCGCCTGCTAAAAGGCAGAAAATCGCCTCTCAACGTGTCACTCCCGTGACACCAAAGGCGAGCGCCCAAAAGCCCGAAGCACGCGGCACCCCCGCGAAGCCTCGATCCACAAACAACCAGGTCTATCCCAAGACTTGGTCTCCAAGACCTTCCCCAAAACAAAGAAGGTCTCAAACCTCCACCAAGCCAGCATACCTGGCCCCACTCAAGGAGAACCAGTTCTACCCTCTTGCCTACATGAAAGAGGAGAGACCCATCTCCAACCCGACTCCCAAGTCAACCCAGCATGAACCGGCTTGCTCCCACAAGCCCAGAATCAGATCACGCATCACCAGGCCTCTCCAAGCACCTGCTAAGGCCTACACTCCTTCAGTTCGACCCTTCATCTCTACAGGGGCCGAACTCGAAAGGTTTAAAGCTTCGCTGCAACAGGCAAAGGACCGGGTCCGGATCCTGTCCTTGCCTAGCTACAAAGAAGACAGGCTCTGCTGCTGCGCCCGAGGGAGCACATCCTTCATCGTCAGAGCCCAGCCAGAGCTGACCAAAGCTCAAATCGCTCGTCGAGCACGCCGCAGTGCGTCATATCGACAAAAGAGACTAGAGAAGAAACGGACCCAGCCTCCTACACTTCAAGTCTCCCACAAATGGGTCGAAAAAGAAAGACCCGACCAAGTTGCTGCCGTCCATATGGTTGGAAAAACCAGAAGACGCCAAAGGTCAGCATCAAAAATCCATGTCCGACGTCCGGTGACCCGTAGCGTCACCAGGACACAAAGACATCCCGAAGAATCTCCTGCCCCTTCCAGCCAAGGACGGGAGAGTAATCCTTCATCAAGCTCTTCATCAAAAAGAATGAGCCCCAGCTCGGTCACCAGGACGATTTCTTCGTTCGAATCCCGAGGGATGAACGTCTTGGCTACAAGTTCTGAGCCGCCACCTCAGAATCCACCTCGAGATGATGCGCTCACACGCATCCAGCAGTTGGAACAAGGCCAGCAGAGGATTGAAACTCTGATGGAAAACCTTCTCCTCGTTGTCCAAAATCAGGTGAACAATGAGCCTCCTCCAAATCATAGCAATAACGAGGGAAATGGAGAAGAAAATGAGTCACGCGCCCTCACCAAAAAGGACGTAGACAGTATCCTCGCCAAAGCTAAAGAAGAGGATATACTCAAAGGGCATGGGATCAAGCCACCATATCCTTTATGGATGGACTCGGTCCCGTTCCCCACAAAATTCAAGCATCCTACTCTCCAAACATATACGGGGAAAGGATCGGCCAGACAGCACGTCATCCACTTCAAGATCTTGACGGGAGCTATCGCGGATCAAGATGCACTCAAGATCCGCCTCTTTGCAAGTACCCTAAAAGGTACGGCCTTCGATTGGTACTCCACTCTGCCGGAGAACTCCATTCAGAACTGGGCTATGCTGGAGACACGCTTCCTGACCCACTTCCAAGGTGAGGATCATCCTGTTACAATGGCTCAGCTCTGCAGCCTAAAACAGGGAGAGAATGAGTCAACTTATGACTTCATTCACAAGTGGAAAGCAATGGCGTACAAATGCTCAGATGTACTGCCACAACCGTCGCTAGTCGACATCTGCCGAAACAACATGAGAGCTAAAATCCGCTCCATGATCATCGGCAATAAATCAAAGAACCTGGGGGAACTCCTAGAAGCTTCCATGGAAGCTGAAACGGTGATCAAAGACCTCAACAGTCAGAAATCATCAAAGAAAGAGCCGACTGCTGTTGGAACCTCTAAACCAAAGAAGAAGGAGGTTCTCAATGTGCAGACTAAGTCAGCTCCTCAGCAACCAAAGAAAGCTGAAAATAGAGCTGCAGGTAGGAGACCTGAACTCTCTGATGCCTTCAAAGAGCGAGTAGAAAAGAAATATCCGTTCGATGAAGACGTCGAAGAAATCTTTGAGGCTCTCCTAGCAAATGGCAAACTCATTTTGCCAGAGCCCAAAAGACCTGGAGACGTTGGCAAAACCAATGACCCTCGGTACTGTCCATACCACCAGATGGTCTCGCATCCTCTCAATCAATGCTTTGTTGTGAGAGAGAAGATAAACGAGATGTGGAAAAACGGAGTCATCACCTTTGACAAAAACTATGGGACTGCCTCCGTCAACATGGTGTCATATGGACAAACACCAAAGTCACCGAAGAAGAAGATCACTACTTCCTTCAAGGTGATAAATAGAATTCAAACGTCCGAAGTGTTGGTTCCTTGCCCGACACCAGACGGACAACCCATATGGGTACATCCCGATCTCCTGGAAGATGAAAATTGGGAGATCGTCAAAACAAAGCCGACCGCTCAGCAGCGAAGGCAAGCCAAGAAACATCTCCTCAGGCTCAAATGGCAAGAGAAGACCCAGCCAAAACAAGAAGTTCATGAAAAGGCAGAGGCCTCCTCTACCACTTCACTCGGGGCAACAGAAACGTCCCCTCCAGAGACTTCAAAGGCAGTAAGAAACTTCACTCTTACTGATTTCATGCCACCTCAATTCAAAAAAGAAGCCATGCAGGGGGCATCATACTCTTGCAACTCGGTAGTTGGATTCTCCATTGATGGATACGAGTCCAGCGACACCGACGATGGATTCGAGCCCAACTACACCGATGAGTGGGAGGAATCTCTTGAAACAGGAGAATATCTCTCCGATGAAGAATGGGTTCCTGAAACTCACCTTATGCCAGTAATCTGGTATAACCCCTTGCAACCACAAGGATCCTGGTCTGATGATGAAGAAGACCAAGAGGCTGCACAAGAAGATGCTGTTAACCCAGCACCTGTCATTGCTCCAGTGGAAATCAACTATGTTGAGCCACACGGAGAAGACGAAGAAGAGGATCTGGCTCCCATGCCTGATCTTGAAGAATATGCAAGGATCTTGCAGCGTCTCGCTCTAGAACAAGAGCAAGACCGCGTCAACGAGATTCCTCACAATCCAGAGCCGGAAGCCCCTGAAGCCCATCAGGTACCTCCTCCCTCAACTCCTGAAAATGGAGAACATTGCTGGATTGACGATCCTCTTACATCCGAGGATGAGTCTGACTCCGAGCAGGCAACATCTTCTATCAGAGCTTCCTGTAATGTAATATATCAGGACTATAGCTCTTCTGAAGCGTCGTCTGATGAGATTACCTACACTCCGACGACGCCTAGCAATGTATCCTCTGGAGCTAGCTCGTCTCACGTGACTTTCACAGAGATGACACCCTCTCAGGTTTCTTCTCCTGAGACTGTGACTTCAGGATACACATTCTTCCCGACTCATCATCATGAAGAAAACCCAACTTGGGGTGATGGATGGGTCAACGAAGAAGAAAAGCTGCTGGATGCTGTTCAGGACTTGCTCCCGGAAAATGCTCCGTGCAACACAATCACTGAGGATGGCAACTCTGCTGCAGATACATCCCCAGTAGATGAAAAACGACAGCCTCTTGATCCTGAAGACAATCTTCCAAACGAAGATCCTTCTCAAGAAGCTCTCGAAGTTGGTAGAGGCACCCGTTTGGGCCGGGACTACCACAAAAATTACAACCAATCTTCCTTTACTTATGTAAATCCTTCGGGAAAAGATGTTGTAAGCGCCCCCAGTGGCAACAATGATGAACATGCAGGCCCTAAGGAGGCTTTCAAGTATGACTTGGTTGAGCACTTCAAACACATACCTGCACGTCTTCACATCCTGGATTTATTACGAATGTCTCCACGCACTCGTGATAATCTCATATCAGAATTACAAAAACTGAATGAGGATGTCAACAAACATGCCCCACAAGTCCTCCAAATTGAAATGGACTACCGGGTCAAAAACTCTGAAACTTCCTCAAAGGGAGAAAAGAAAACTGAGGGATCATGCATCCAATGCCTCTCGGTTCAAAAGGCAGCCAGTGCAACCATCGCCTTCACTAAGGAAGACCTCCTACTTGGCGAAGCAAGGCACAACCGACCCCTGTACTTCACAGGGTACATCAAAGAAATGCCGATACATAGAGTTCAGATCGACCCAGGTTCTGCACTCAACCTTATCTCCACTTCGGCTCTTGAAGAGTTGGGCATCCCACCCAGCAAGCTAAGCCACACATCTGTATCTATCTTTGGATACGATGGGAGCACTCAAAGGCCTATCGGCAAAATCAGGTTCAAATTGCAAATCGGTGATCTTATCTCTGAGGTCACTGTGTATGCAATAAAAACCCCCTCATGCTACAACATCCTTCTCGGACGTCCTTGGATACACGAGAATGGTGTTGTTCCTTCAACTCTACATCAATGCATCAAGTTTGTCGGCGACGACGGCATGGTACATCGAGTCTTTGCGGACAGGAAACCCTTCAAAGGTAAAGAAGTCCACTTCGCAGACTCCCAAATGTATGAAGGAGAAAAAGAAGAAGAGGAAATAGCACCCCCTGCTGAAAATCTCCAGAAAGATAAAGGCAAGGCTCCTCAAAAATCACCGGAAGAAAACAAACCCTCCGGCAAATTAGAAGAGAGTAGTCAATCTCCCTTCGTTATCTCCCTCAAGAATTCAAAACCTTTGGTCATCATGACTAAAGTGAAGAAGGCGAAACAAAAGCCTGGGGGCAAATTTGTTGTTTCTCTCGTGTCTATCATGCAAGACACAGACTCGGACTCAGAGCCAGAAGATGATGCATCGTCAAGCCAAGCTGACACTCAGCAAGTTCAGCCTGCTCTCACTCCGATGGAGACACCTGCTGATGTAGAAGATCCTACGTCAGCTACCTTTGTTGTTCCGGCAGCATCACCAAAGCAAAGGCCGATCTTCTTCCATAGATCGGACGCTTCTTCATCAAACTCCATGCTGGAACCTTTTCAAAATGAAGGTATGCCTCAGCTATCTCTATATAGTTCTGTGGCACAAGCAATTATGAAGAAAATGGGCTATGACGCTCAAAACCCAGTCGGTTTGGGAGAAAGACGCGGTATTCTCACGCCATTGGAGCCCGCCTTGACCAACAGCCAGCTGGAAGATTGGAGACTCTACGGTCATGTAGAAAAGTCTTCATATGGGTTAGGGTATGATCCCGACACTCCTCTGAGACAGTTGACACAAAGGCTTAAAAGTCGTTTTACCGACCAAGCCTCAACATCTAAAGTCCACGAAGACATCGATCTCCCTGGAAATCTCTTTAAAGAGTTACCTGACAAAGATCCAGGAAGCTCATCCAATTGGTATGATTTCTCTGATGATAAAGAGGAATCGTCTGATAATACAGACTTGTGGCATCCTGACCCAGAAGAACCCTCGTCTCCAAAAGAAATACCAGACTCAATAGGCGATTGGGACTATCTCATAGCAAGCCTTGAGGAGATCACCAATCAAGAAAATCCATGGAAAGGAACAGAGCCTTGGCCTGGTAATGCAGTTGAAACTCCAGAAGGTTTCGTTGAGTTGGAAGCCTCAGAAAATATTGTGGAGGAACCACCTTCGAACCTTCCGACAGAAGATCCTGTTGAAAAGATAAACTTGGGAACACCTGATAACCCACGTCCTGTATTCACAAGCAAGAATATAAAGGATGATGAGTTACCCGAGTATATCGCTTTTCTTCGTGAGTTCGTTGATTGCTTTGCATGGTCCTACGCTGAAATGCCTGGTTTAGACCCCAAAATAGCAGTCCACAAACTCAATCTTCAAGAAGAAATCAAGCCTGTCAAGCAAGGCCAAAGAAGATTCCGTCCAGATGTGATGGATAAAATTGAACAAGAAGTTCAAAAGCTCAAAAGCGTCGGCTTCATCCGTGAGGAACAACATCCAGAATGGTTGGCCAACATTGTCCCCGTGACAAAGAAAAATGGGCAGATCAGAGTCTGTATTGACTATAGAGACTTGAATGGCGCTTGCCCTAAAGATGAATTCCCGCTCCCCATACCGGAGGTGATGATTGACAATACCTGCGGATTCGAGCGAATGACATTCATGGATGGCTTCTCTGGTTACAATCAGATAAAGATGCATCCCGAGGATGAAAAACACACTTCATTTCGGACTCCATTTGGCGTGTATTGCTACACTGTCATGCCATTTGGTCTGAAAAATGCTGGTGCCACATATCAGAGGGCTATGATGAAAATATTCCAAGATATGCAGCACAAGACGGTCGAATGTTACGTTGATGACCTCGCCGTCAAAAGCAGAAGAAAAGAAGACCATCTCGAAGATCTTCGGGAAGTCTTCCTCCGACTCCGCAAACACAAACTGCGGATGAATCCTCTAAAATGCTTCTTCGGCGTCTCGTCGGGTAAGTTTCTCGGATTCCTTGTTCGGAAAGCTGGAATAGAACTTGACCCCATAAAAGTCAAGGCTATTCTAGAAATGCCCTCTCCAAGAACCTTGAGAGAACTAAAAGGGCTCCAAGGGAGATTGGCCTACATCAGACGGTTCATCTCCAATCTTTCGGGGAAATGCCGTCCATTCTCTCGATTAATGAAAAAAGGTGTAGACTTTGTCTGGGATGCCGACTGCGAAGCCGCATTTCAAGATATCAAGTCATACCTGACCAAACCTCCAGTGTTAGCTGCCCCTGCCACTGGAAAACCATTCATCTTGTACACAAGAGCTCTTGATCACTCTCTGGGTGCTCTGCTTGCACAAGAAAATGATGAAAGAAAAGAAGCTGCTCTATACTACCTCAGCCGCATGCTAGTAGGTGCAGAGCATCGCTACTCTCCAGTCGAAAAAGAATGCCTTGCAGTGATGTTTGCCGTACAAAAGCTACGTCACTACTTGCTTTCCAACACAGTCTACCTCGTCTCAAGGATCAACCTCTTGAAGGTCCTTGTCACAAAGGCAGGTTCTCTTAATGCCCGACTGGCAAAATGGTCCATCCTCTTGTCACAATTTGATATTAGGTATGTGCCACAAAAAGCAATCAAAGGCCAAGCTCTAGCAGATTTCCTCGCAGAGCATCCATTGCCTAAAGATTCACCACTCAGAGATGATCTCCCAGACGAACCTGTCTACAACGTGGAGACTTCCTCACCAAATGCCTCCTGGGACATGTACTTTGACGGTGCAACCAGGACAAATGAAAACAGAAAGCTGATCTCGGGAGTTGGCATCCTCTTTGTTAGCCCCGACAAATACATGATTCCACATGCTTTCTCGCTATTGGAACCATGCACAAACAATGCAGCTGAATACCAAGCTCTGATCCTAGGATTGGAACTCGCCATCGAATCCGGTATCACTATGCTGGAAGTCTTTGGAGACTCTCAACTGATCGTCAACCAGATGAATCAGAAATATGAAGTCAGGAAGCCCGATCTGCTGCCTTATTACAACAAGGCACAATCGCTTCTGCAAAAGTTTGACATCTGCAACATCACCCACATTCGTAGAGGTGAAAATATCCGTGCAGATGCCCTGGCCGGACTTGCCGCATCAATGGCGATCCAGGAAGGGGAAAACATGCAAATTACAGTGTGCGAGAGAAGGATCCTCCCTCCTCTTAACACACACCAAGCAGTTGCCGAATGCCACCGAGTGGTTGGAAGTCGGATCTCTATCCTTCAACCTTCAATCGGCGACTGGAGGGATCCGTTCATTGATTACACTATGTTCGGAATCCTACCTGAAGATCCAAAAGAACGGGTAAGCATTCAAAGGCGAGCCCCAAACTTTCATTTGGATATCCCTTCAAAGATCCTTTACAGGAAATCCTTCAACGGAGTACTTCTACGCTGCTTGTCACAACAAGAGGCCGAAGAAACACTTAAAGAAGTTCATGCTGGTCTTTGTGGAGCCCATCAGGCAGGTCCTAAGCTCTATGATCAGATAAAAAGGTTAGGTTACTATTGGCCTACCATGGTTGCTGATGCAATGCAATTTGCCAAACGTTGCCAGCTATGCCAAGTTCACGGAGATTACATTCACATGCCTCCGGAATGGCTGCATCCTACAGCAATCTCATGGCCTTTTGAAGCATGGGGCATGGACATCATAGGTCCTATCTCTCCCCCTTCAAGCAAAGGTCATCGCTTCATCTTCGCCGCAACGGATTATTTCTCCAAGTGGTCAGAAGCATTTGCGTTCAACGAAATGAAGACCTCATCAGTTCTTCAATTCCTACGCACCAACATCATTTGTCGTTTCGGCATACCCAAGAGATTCGTCCATGATAACGGACCACAATTCCGGGATCATCGATTCTACAGGTTTTGCGACAAATACAAAATCCAAAGCTGTCCTTCGACTCCATACAATCCGGCAGCAAACGGATTAGCAGAAGCCTTCAACAAGACACTCTGCAAAATCCTCAAGAAAATGGTCTCTAGTCACAAAAGAGACTGGAGCGATAAACTGTCTGAAGCTTTGTGGGCTTATCGAACCACCGTTCGAGGACCAACCCATAGCACACCATTCTCCTTGGTCTATGGATGCGAAGCTGTCGTGCCCCTAGAGGTACAAATTCCTTCTCTGAGGGTATCTCTACAAAATGACATGACTCAAGAAAGCAATGTCAAATTGAGACTCCATGAGCTGGACAATCTCGACGAGAGACGGCTCGAAGCTCGACAAAGCATTGAACTTTACCAAGCACGCATGGCAGGATCTTTTGACAAAAGGGTCCGGCAACGCGCCTACAAAAAGGGTGACTTGGTTCTTGCGGTAAAAAGACCAATGGTCTTCGCACACAAATCCAAAGGCAAATTCGAACCAAAATGGGAGGGACCCTACGTCATCGACAAAGTCTTCTCCAACGGCGCATATGCCCTCCTAAACATGGAAGGCGACAGATGTATGCTGCCTATCAACGGCAAGTTCTTGAAGCGGTACTACCCTTGAAGACTTACCCAACTGGGTAAGAGCAATGCCTGTATGGCCAAAACCTGTTCTCAGGTACTCGCTCGTCAAACCCACTCTCTTTAGAGTTTTCATATCAAATGTCAAAATTTCTAGAGATTCAAAAACAATGCTTACTTTCATTGTTTCATTGTTCAAAAACAAAAAAGAAATCCAAGTTTAGGAGCCTCTCCCTGACTTGACCAAAACTTTCGATCCTTGAACCAAAATTCATGGTTTGAAACAAAAATCCGGATTCAGGGATTTCTACCCTAGTCCACCTTACCTTTTACGGCCAAATGGTTCTAGGTCAAAATTTACGACCCTCGTGTCTTTAAACAAAAAAAATGGTTTTTCAAAAATCGTGGGGAAAGGACATCAAAGTCAGTACCCGCAAAACAAAAATTTTGAAAAAAAGAAAGGATGCGACATTCCATCGATACTTGCACCCAAAATCGCAGGGAAGCGACATTTCGTCGATACTTGCAAAATCCAAAAACCGTGGAGAAGCAACAAACCAGTTGATATCCACAACCCAATTTCAAAAATCATGGAGATGCAACATACCAGTTGCTATCCACAACCCAAAATTACAAATGGTTCGAGAAAACCTCAAATTTCAAAAATCGCGGAGAAACGACATCAAGTCAGTACCCGCAAAACCAAAAGTCTTGGGAAAAGCAGGGAAGCGACGCTTAGTCGATATTTGCACCCCAATTCGCGAGGAAGCGACATTCCATCGATACTTGCAAAACCTAACCCGCGAGGAAGTGACATTCCATCAATACTCGCAAAACCGAATGAGCAAGGAAGCGACATTCCATCGATACTTGCAAGACCATTCAGCGGGGAGGCGACATTTAGTCGATACCTGCATTTTGAAAACCAAAACTCGGCTATAAATGCCAAAATCCGGCTATAAATGCCAAAACAAAAATTTCCGGCTATAAACGCCAAAATCGGCTTTCATGCCAATAAAACAAAACTTGGTTTTCAAAAAACTCGGCTACAAATGCCACACAAAAAAACCTGACTCTCATGTCAAAACTGGCTATAAATGCCACAAATTGGTTATCAATGCCACCAAACCGGCTATAAATGCCACCAATTGGCTATCAATGCCACCAAACTGGCTGTAAATGCCACAAAAATCCGGCTTTCATGCCAAATTCGTTTCCCCTACCAAAACAACCATTTGACAAAAGATTTTCACAAAATGACAAAGCTTTTGATCAAATCCCATTTAGCAATTGCTTTCATCACAAAAAGATTTGAGTGAGCGTAGGGAAAACAAAAAAAAAGGTACCAAAAAAAATACATGTGGTACCAAAGCAAAAAAAAAAAAATAGAAAGTGTTCACAAGCACTACAAAAGAAAAAAGAAAAGTACCAAAAAAATACATGTGGTACCAAAAAAAAAAAGAAAGTGTTTATAAGCACTACAACAAAAAAAAGAGTACCAAAAAATACATGTGGTACCAAAAACAGAAGAATGGTTTCTGCTATAAAAAATCAGGAGCTCAGCCAAAAATGGTCTCCAGCCAAAGCTTCAGCTCCTCAAGCAAACTTTTGGCCTCAGCCGTCAGAGTTTCCAAGGCACGCTTCTTCAGGAACTTGCCATGAGATGCTGGCGAATGCCGTAACCCTTCTTTTACACCAGGAAGCTCTTCCCCAGCAGTTTGCCATCGTTCGTTTTCTAGAGTCCTCCTCTCGAGAACTTGACCGGCATCTGCAACCCTGCGGATCAGAGTACTCTCCCTGTCACGAGCCTCTGTTATAGCAGCCCACTTAGCATCGACTTGTGCCTTCAAATGCTCAAGACGTTTCCTGGCTTCCTCAACTTCCCTATCAAGGACGTTAAGGTCATGCCTCAATCCGATGATGGCTAGCTCTTCCTTGTTCTTCTCCCGAACTAGCTGCTTCTTGCTTTGTGTAGCCTCATTCAGGTCAGACTTAGCCTTATCAGCAGGGTCCAAGAACATCTCCTTGAAGAATTGGTCGTCAGGGAAACCCATGGTCTCAAACCACTTGTCACCCAGTGCAATGATCCTATCAACGATCGCCCTGGCACCTGTGACATCCAGACCAACCTCTTCGGTGTCGGTCAGAATCTCCTGTACATGTGGGATCATGCCAAATCCTGCCTCCAAGTGTCCAGAAAGGAGAGTCTTGACCCAAGAACTCAAAACCCGAGCCAGCACCTTCTTCGCAAATTGAAGAGACGAACTGGATGAAGATTCAACCTTCTCCGCTGATCGGCTGCTCATGTCATGTCCCATTGGAAGAGTAACAAAAGAACTCTTTCCACTTGGAGCCACTGGAGAGGGAATCTCAACACGAGGCATCTCCTCAATCATGTCAGAACTGGTCTCTACCTCCGGATCGACCTCTGGCATCCCTTGCTCTGGTTCTGAAGAAAGCGATGGACTCTCTTCTGTCACTTCAAAACCTGCAAATGAAACACAAAAAGGTATGATATGATCCTGTTCAAAAAAATCATCAGGGTCATCACTACCAAGTACCTTCTTCGACGACTGGCGGAACACTCTCTTCCTCCATGAACTCATCAGAAGCATCATCGACATTTGCGTCCATTGATGGTTCAAAGTCATCGGAATCCTGTGGCAAGTCAGCTGACAAGAAAAAATGTTAGCAAATCAAGTCGCAGGCAAAAAAAAAAGAAAAGAGAAAGCGAAAGAAGTTATACCAATTGGAGATTCCGGAGTCATTCCAGAGTCCCTCGGTTCTTCTTCAGATGCCATAACCGGCTCCATCACCGCCTCATCGGTCGGAACCTCAGGCATCGGCAAGTCTTCATCCTCTGCTAAAAAAAAAAAAGAAAAAAGCAGCAGCAGGGTGAGAAAACAAATCAGAACATGGAAAGCCCCATGAAAGAAGTAGAAAAAGAAAAAGGAAGAATCATACCTTCACCAATGGTCTCTTCCCCACGACTCCTCTTCTCTGGAGGCTCGTCGACAGCCTCTGGCACCTCCTCGTTGATGGTAAGAGGGATTTCCATGTCAGGAGAGTCCTCATGTGGCCCCTCGCTGCGATGATGACTCCTCCTCTTCTTACCTCTACGGGTTCGCTTCCTAGAAGAACCCGCCTCACTATCAGAGTCAGGTTTCTGACTTGACTCCTCACTGGATGGTCTGCTTTCGCCAGTAGACTCCACGGAAGCTCGTTTCTGTGCCGCTTGCATCCAAGCGTCGAGCTCAGCTTCCTCCTGTTCTAGCTGCTCCAAAGCCTCATCAGGTACTTCCCGAGCAGCTTCAGAACCAATGACGCCCTGGTCACCGAGAAAGCCTATCTTGTGCTTCTCTCCAGAAAGGAAGGCCCAAACTTCCTCTCGCCGGACGCCATCCGACTTCCCAATGCCTTTTCCAGAAGACAGCTTTACATCAAGCTCCTTCTTGGAAAGCCCCCGATATGCCAAAAAGCTCTCCGCGAACCACTTCGTGAAGCCGGCAGTTCGGAAAGTCGACAGCTCAGGATAAGAAATCGTGGCAATAGTGTCTTCAGCACTATAGAAAGCCCATGCATTTCTGCCATCCTGCAAACCCCCAAAACGCTTCACCATACTCGAAGGCGCCCCAACAACGCCTTGATAGAAGCCCAACTGAAGCGCAAAGCGAGAAGGTACATACGGCTGGATGTCGACGAAAAGATGTCTACGGTACACCATCGTGCCGACTCGTATGCTGAAAAGCCACTCCTTCTCTGCATTGGTCAAAGAGTAATGCCTTCCCGACCCTGCTCTGGTAGAGTCTCGGGAGGCACCAAAATCAAAAGCCTTCTTCCGCAACTCCGGAGAAAGCTTAACTGAAGACTGCCCCATCTCGACGTCCCTGAACCGTCGGATCCTCATGCGGGCAAACAAAAGTGATTCGGATACGGCTTTTCCCTTAGCCAATCGAATCATCAGAGGATCATCATCCTGTGCAGCACCCAGCTGGTGGAAGCCAGGACAGTGGTATACAAACCACGAATAAAAGATATGGGCTGAAAATACCCTATTCATAGGGAGCCCAAGCCGAACCAAGAAAGCAGCAGCCTGCAGTTCGGTACACAGGTAGGAGTAAAGAGCGGGCACCAAAGCAAGCCGCTCTCCAAACGCCATCTGACAAGCCGGAAAAATACAATGCGGCCTGATGTGCGTCCCATCTCCACCAGCAAAAATAGCCTCACCTAGCCAATAAGTGAGGTAAACAGCAAGATCTCTCCGCAGTGCAATGTCAGAATAAAGGGCATCTGTGCTCGCGAAGAAACCCTTCAACTCTTCCTGCATGGCCAAAGTCTTCTTCCTGTCTTCCCGGGTCATGCTATCAGGAGACTCTTTGCTGTCAAAGAAGTTGAAGAATGAAGAGCCATAACTCTTCCAACTGCTGGATCTAACTTTCGAGCCCTCCTTCAAAAAATCATAGAAGGCGACGAGCTGAAAGTATAGGAGCCTGAACTCCTCTGACTGCTCCTCAAGGACGCTGTCAATCAGCATGAACTCCTCGTAGAGTTTGCCAAGGATGGGCAATCCAGTAATAGCACTCAACTCCTTCAGAGAAAAACCAATCTCACCGTTCGTGACAACGAAGGTATTGGTCTGAGGGAGGAAAGACTCCAACATAGCCATGAAGGCATCATCGGAAAAAGTCACGGTCTCCCTAAAAGCGCGGACCGCGTCAAAAATCCCGGCTTCCTTCAAAACGGCGCCCCCAATCAGCAAGGTGTGGTCAGTCCATGACTTCCAATCGGAGTCAACATTGAAACGGCCACGAAGTCGAAAAGGCTTCACCCAAGTACTGCCGTCACCGCTGAAAACGCCAAGGCCCACCGGTCTCAAATCGACCGACGGATAATCAGAGCCCTGGTAGCCGCTGGCTGGCATCAACATGTCCATACGGACAGGTGGCTTCTCCGCATATCCGGAGGGTCCACCAACAAAAACCCCGGTCTTGATCACACTAGCCCTCTTCACCCAGCTCGGAGGATCTTCCCTCTTAGAGCACGTGGAAGCAAGGCTCATGATCGAGATGGTACGATCAAAAGACGACCGGGTAGAAACAGTCTTCTCTTCACCATCTGCTGTGTAAGAGAACTGAAAACATCTCCTTTGGTATGTCAAGTCGTCAGGGACTGCATCTCCAAAGAAGAAGGTAGGCTTGGGTAAAACCCTCAGATCGTCCATAACCCAAGAACGGTTGCTTACCATGATCTTATAGAATTCCTCATTCTTGAGAGCGATCAATCGCTGTCTCATCTCGTCGCGATTGAGGGAATCGCACTCTTCCAAGTTCTTCTCAACAAACTGGACCTTCTCCCAGGCCTGCTGAACGGCCACATTGGAAGATCTAGCAGATCGACGAGGTACGCTTGTAGCAGGCTCTTTACCCTTGTTCGCTCTGGAGGAACCACCTGCAAAGGTTGGAAAAGAAAAAGATCGTCATCAAAATGACAGGATTTCGCTAAAAAAAAAAAAGGGGTCACTTTGTCCCACCAAAAATCTGGCGAAATTTTGGCATGACTCCGGGGCAATTCCAAAGAAAAAGGAAATACCCCGACGGAAATAGAAAGTTTGAAGATGGGCTCAACATTGCTGCGGGCTCCGAAACTCCAAACTTTCGAAACCTCAAAATCTCCGCAAAATCAAGAAGGGCTCAACATCGCTGCGAGCTCCAAATTCCCAAATTTGCAAAGATTTTCAGGTATGCTATCACATCATGCTACTCAATTCAATTTACAAAAAGTACATACATGAACATCTAGATTTGCAAAAAAAAAAAAAAACAACGCATTATCATGATGAGCAAAAAAAAAAAAAGAAGCTTTCTCAAAAAAAAAAGGGGAGAAAGAAAAGAAAAAAAAAGAAACTTTCTCAAAAAAAAAAAAAAAAAAAAAAAAAAAAAAAAAAAAGGCCACGTGGCCGTACGGATCTGTCCGTACGGCCCTCAAAAAAAAAAAAAAAAAAAAAAAAAAAATAGGCCACGTGGCCGTACGGATCTGTCCGTACGGCCCAAAAAAAAAAAAAAAAAAAAAAAAAAAAAAAAAAAAGAAGAAAAAACGTGTGAAAAAAAAAAAGAAAAAAAACAAAAGAAGAAATCACGTGGAAAAGAAAAAAAAAGAAGAAGAAGAATAGAAAGAAAAGAAAGAAAGAAAAAAAAAAAGAAGAAGAGAAACTTTTTTTACCATCCTATTCTCTACATAAAGTTTTCTTGAAAGAAAAAGAGAGAAAACTTACTTGAAGCCATTGATGGAGAAGAAGAAGGAAAAAGCTTGAAGATCCTTGAAGAAGAAAAACTCTTGGCCTTGGAGCTCTCTTGAGATGGTTGCAAAAGAAAGTAATAAGGGCAAGAGATCCTACCTTCCTTTGCTTTTATAGGAGAGAGCAAATCAAAGAAGGAAACAAAGAAGAAAGGTAAGTGTTACTAATTAGTAACCTTACCAAAAGAGAAGGAATTAGAAAGATTCTTTCCCAAAAAGAAAGATGTCTTTGAGAGATTTCCTCCCAAAATCAATCAAATGAGAGATTCTCTCCAACAAAAAAGGATATTGGAGATTTCTTCCCAAAAAGAAAGATACCTTGAGATATTCTCTCCCAAATTAAGGGAATATGAGAGATTCTCTCCCATAAAGATATTTTTAGATATTCTCTATCCAAATGAGATATCTTTAGATATTCTTTACAAAAATGGCCCCACATGAGATCTAAGCCATCCTAAAAAGCTTAAGGTCCCATGGGCTAGCCCATATGAGCCAGGTTTGACCACCTAGGCACTAAAAAAAAAAAATGGGCTTTTAGTCAGGAAAAAGAATCCCTCTTACCCAAGAGCATACAAAAATGGTTCCATGCCTCTTTTGAGTTGATTGAACCATACAAAAAATTCCAAGCCCCATGAGCTTCCAAAAATCAAACCATCCAGCCTCATATACCAAGTTGAGCCAAAATCTTGAAATTGACATTCCACAAAAATCCAAACCACTCCAATGGACCCACACAGTCCCAAAGATTGACCAAAAACCAAATCCTGGTCCCCTAACTTGCCACATACAGCTTGTTAGGTCACAAGACCAAAACCAAAAACCAAATCATGATCCCCCAACTTGCCACATACAGCTTGTTGGGTCACAAGGTCAAAACCAAAACCCGATCCCCTAACCTGCCATATATAGCTGGTTAGGTCACAAGATCAAAAACAGAAACCCAAATCCACATCCCTGATGTCATCTTCAAAACTTTGCCTCGAGATGGTGTGTGATTCCTTTCACTACCATAAAATTCCCCTGGAAGCTCAAAGGCTACTATACCAAAGGAAAGATTGCTCAAAGACTCTTGGTCAAGACACAAGCTCTCCTTCAAAAATCTCTTCAAGGCACATCGACTACAAAAGTCAAGCAATTCGTCGCTGTACCTCGAGGGGGCATTTGTTGACACCAAAAATGTCACTTTGCCTCTTCAACATCAAGAAAGCTGCATGGAGTCGCAACCTGCCATAAATAGGCAATGCAATTTCTCCAAAAATTCAAATCTTGTCAGAATCAAACAAAAACTGCAACAAGATAGCCAAGAGAAGAGTACACATGAAGTTTCGGGCCATTTCGACAACATTTGGCCTAACTTCACTTCTCCGACAGCTAAACGGGAGCTCCCGGCGGCGACATCATCGGAGACGTCAAAACTTCGATCAAAGCCTACAGATGACTCCAGCATGTCTCAAAAGGGCTCTATGCCAAATTTCAAGTCAAACCGACAACGTTTGACCCTCCATCAATGCTCGAGCAGCAAAATCAAGCCTCCCGGCGGCGGGAACCACCGAAGCCTTCGCTCATCAAACCAAGTGCATGAGTGGCTTCAACATGCTTCCAAAAGGCTGCACGTCGAATTTCAGGTCATTCCGACAACGTTTGACCAGGTTTCGATGCTCCGAGAGAAAATCAAGCCTACCGGCGGCGGAGCAACCCGGGACCATGACATCCAAAACGGAGCCCATGGAACGTCTCAAAATGACTCCAATAGGCTCCCCGTCAAATTTCAGGTCAATCGGACATCGTTTGGCCACATATCAAAGCTCGGCATTTTCCCCGCAGCAAAATCAAGTGAAGCATCGACGGGACCCCAAACGGCTTCAAAACTCAAACAAAAGCCTATGATTGGTCTTATTTATTGCTCAGGAGGCTTCACCTCAAATTTCAGGTCATTCCGACATCGTTTGACCAAGTTTCAGCTTCTGGCGGAAAATCAGCAGCTTTACGCGACAAAGTCTTCGGCTTTCCCGGAAAATTGGAAACTTTGCACTCTAAAAATGCAACGATTCTCATCAAGTTTTCTACAGGGAAATCAAGCCAATAAATGAGAAGAAATGTCAAGAAAAATACAGAAGAAAACGGCGACGAAAAAGACCTCAAAACGACCGCAAAACGGGCTCCGAAGGGGAAAAATCCCCCAGGGTCGCAGACCCCTGCGACCATGGCCCATGGTCGCAGGCCCCTGCGACCATGGCCCATGGTCGCCGGTCCATGGTCTCCGGCGACCATGGCCCATGGTCGCCGGCGACCATGGAGGTTCGGGTCACCGGATTTTCCGCCGGTGACCCGTTTTTCCGTCTTTCTTCGCGTTTCGCGCACTTTGGCCCCTGTGGTTTCCTGAAAATGTGATTTTTAGTGCTCTAAATTGACTCATATCCGACGACATCTCGGATCCGCCGTCAAAAGCATAAAATCATTATTGATCGCTCCAAGATCGCCAACCGCGACCAAGAAAGTGCACTTTCTGTCCGACCGATCGTGAAATCGACAAGACAGATGTCACCGGCCCGCTCTTAGCTATCAATGTCTGAAGTTACATGTTCATCCGATGTCGATCAGCATGTAGATCCATCGATGATCATCGCCAGAAGAATTCCAGAAGACACGGCATGGCCCGCGACTCTTCGACTGCTCGGCGACCAATTAATGTGGTTAATTGACTAGCTTTATTGCAGTCATCAATTCATTTCTTTGGACGGCCCAATCAGAAGCAAGCATTTGGGAGTTACAAGTCAATTGATTCATGGCATTTAAACCATGAAACTCCTCCCATTATGGTAATTAAGGTGATTAAAAGCCCTTAATCTCCATTGGCCAATCAGATTCAAGGAAAAAGGAGTTACAAAATCAAGAAATAAATCTTGTAACTCCTCCCATTAAAGCCATTAAGGCTCATAAACCCTCCTAAATGGCTACCAAAAGCCTATAAATAGGAGAGCATTCCATTGAAATTGGGATCAGAAAAAAGAGGAGAAAATCAGAGGATCAGAAAAAAAGATCAGAAAGAGATCTGAGAGAAAGAAAAAGAGAGAAAAACTCTGCTGAAGTTCTGCACCGGCCACCACTACAAGGTGACAAAAGTCCCTTGGGGGGCACCCCCCCCAAGGTCCTTGCCTTCTCCCGCTGCCTCCAATGGTTTAGACGTGGCTTTTCAGCCCGTCTACTTAGCTTTTTATTGGACACAGGACCTTCTCTTGGTCTTTGTCCTCTAAAAACCTGAGGTTATAGCCAAGCCAAGCGAATCAAGAGCATCTTCTGTTCTCATCTGCATGGATGATGGCGAAGCCCATACATGGCTTGCGACCGTCAATCTGAACGAGTCCCCCACAATCTCCTGAAAAGTTAGATCTTCCTTTTCTTGCTTTTCATTGTAGTTTGTATTTTTCTAAAAGAGACAAAAATCACAAATCTTGTCTTTCATTATTGATAAGAATTGTAAATCGGCTATAAACGCCAAAACCGGCTATAAATGCCAAACAAAATCGCCTTTCACGGCAAACCAAGAAAATGTCTCTTTTCTTAAATATTTGTGCAATGGAAAACTTGAAAGAAGTTGATTTCCTTTTTACTTGCGAAGGTTGATCTCCGGATTACCACTTGCAATTCCAAGTAAAATAGAAAATCTGGCACACCCACATAAAAAAAAAAATGTTGATGCACGCCTCTGGGCCCGCCAGGGCGCGAAAGGGCCGGACCCGACGGACTCCCACGTTCCGCCGACCCCGGTAGCCGCCCCCACGGCGCCTCGGAGCGCGTTCCATCAGAAATGCCCTCTCCAAGAACCTTGAGAGAACTAAACGGGCTCCAAGGGAGATTGGCCTACATCAGACGGTTCATCTCCAATCTTTCGGGGAAGTGCCGTCCATTCTCTCGATTGATGAAAAAAGGTGTAGACTTTGTCTGGGATGCCGACTGCGAAGCCGCATTTCAAGATATCAAGTCATACCTGACCAAACCTCCAGTGTTAGCTGCCCCTGCCACTGGAAAACCATTCATCTTGTACACAAGAGCTCTTGATCATTCTGTAGGCGCTCTGCTGGCACAAGAGAATGGTGAGGGAAAAGAAGCTGCTCTATACTACCTCAGCCGCATGCTAGTAGGTGCAGAGCATCGCTACTCTCCAGTCGAAAAAGAATGCCTTGCAGTGATGTTCGCCGTACAAAAGCTACGTCACTACTTGCTTTCCAACACAGTCTACCTGGTCTCGAGGATCAACCTCTTGAAGGTCCTTGTCACGAAGGCCGGTTCTCTCAATGCCCGACTGGCAAAATGGTCCATCCTCTTGTCACAATTTGATATTAGGTATGTGCCACAAAAAGCAATCAAAGGCCAAGCTCTAGCAGATTTCCTCGCAGAGCATCCATTGCCTAAAGATTCACCACTCAGAGATGATCTCCCAGACGAACCTGTCTACAACGTGGAGACTTCCTCACCAAATGCCTCCTGGGACATGTACTTTGACGGTGCAACCAGGACAAATGAAAACAGAAAGCTGATCTCGAGAGTTGGCATCCTCTTTGTTAGCCCCGACAAATGCATGATTCCACACGCTTTCTCGCTACTGGAACCATGCACAAACAATGCAGCTGAATACCAAGCTCTGATCCTAGGATTGGAACTCGCCATCGAATCCGGTATCACTATGCTGGAAGTCTTTGGAGACTCTCAACTGATCGTCAACCAGATGAATCAGAAATATGAAGTCAGGAAGCCCGATCTGCTGCCTTATTACAACAAGGCACAATCGCTTCTGCAAAAGTTTGACATCTGCAACATCACCCACATTCGTAGAGGTGAAAACATCCGTGCAGATGCCCTGGCCGGACTTGCCGCATCAATGGCGATCCAGGAAGGGGAAAACATGCAAATTACAGTGTGCGAGAGAAGGATCCTCCCTCCTCTTAACACACACCAAGCAGTTGCCGAATGCCACCGAGTGGTTGGAAGTCGGATCTCTATCCTTCAACCTTCAATCGTCGACTGGAGGGATCCGTTCATTGATTACACTATGTTCGGAATCCTACCTGAAGATCCAAAAGAACGGGTAAGCATACAAAGGCGAGCCCCAAACTTTCATTTGGATATTCCTTCAAAAATCCTCTACAGGAAATCCTTCAACGGAGTACTTCTACGCTGCTTGTCACAACAAGAGGCCGAAGAAACACTTAAAGAAGTTCATGCTGGTCTTTGTGGAGCCCATCAGGCAAGTCCTAAGCTCTATGATCAGATAAAAAGGTTAGGTTACTATTGGCCTACCATGGTTGCTGATGCAATGCAATTTGCCAAACGCTGCCAGCTATGCCAAGTTCACGGAGATTACATTCACATGCCTCCGGAATGGCTGCATCCTACAGCAATCTCATGGCCTTTTGAAGCATGGGGCATGGACATCATAGGTCCTATCTCTCCCCCTTCAAGCAAAGGTCATCGCTTCATCTTCGCCGCTACGGATTATTTCTCCAAGTGGTCAGAAGCATTTGCGTTCAACGAAATGAAGACCTCATCAGTTCGTCAATTCCTACGCACCAACATCATTTGTCGTTTCGGCATACCCAAGAGATTCGTCCATGATAACGGACCACAATTCCGGGATCATCGATTCTACAGGTTTTGCGACAAATACAAAATCCAAAGCTGTCCTTCGACTCCATACAATCCGGCAGCAAACGGATTAGCAGAAGCCTTCAACAAGACACTCTGCAAAATCCTCAAGAAAATGGTCTCTAGTCACAAAAGAGACTGGAGCGATAAACTGTCTGAAGCTTTGTGGGCCTATCGAACCACCGTTCGAGGACCAACCCATAGCACACCATTCTCCTTGGTCTATGGATGCGAAGCTGTCGTGCCCCTAGAGGTACAAATTCCTTCTCTGAGGGTATCTCTACAAAATGACATGACTCAAGAAAGCAATGTCAAATTGCGACTCCATGAGCTGGACAATCTCGACGAGAGACGGCTCGAAGCTCGACAAAGCATTGAACTTTACCAAGCACGCATGGCAGGATCTTTTGACAAAAGGGTCCGGCAACGCGCCTACAAAAAGGGTGACTTGGTTCTTGCGGTAAAAAGACCAATGGTCTTCGCACACAAATCCAAAGGCAAATTTGAACCAAAATGGGAGGGACCCTACGTCATCGACAAAGTCTTCTCCAACGGCGCATATCCCCTCCTAAACATGGAAGGCGACAGATGTATGCTGCCTATCAACGGCAAGTTCTTGAAGCGGTACTACCCTTGAAGACTTACCCAGCTGGGTAAGAGCAATGCCTGTATGGCCAAAACCTGTTCTCAGGTACTCGCTCGTCAAACCCACTCTCTTTAGAATTTTCATATCAAATGTCAAAATTTCTAGAGATTCAAAAACAATGCTTACTTTCATTGTTTCATTGTTCAAAAACAAAAAAAATCCAAGTTTAGGAGCCTCTCCCTGACTTGACCAAAACTTTCGATCCTTGAACCAAAATTCATGGTTTGAAACAAAAATCCGGATTCAGGGATTTCCACCCTAGTCCACCTTACCTTTTACCGCCAAATGGTTCTAGGTCAAAATTTACGACCCTCGTGTCTTTAAACAAAAAAAAAATGGTTTTTCAAAAATCGTGGGGAAACGACATCAAAGTCAGTACCCGCAAAACAAAAATTTTGAAAAAAAAAGCAAGGATGCGACATTCCATCGATACTTGCACCCAAAATCGCAGGGAAGCGACATTTCGTCGATACTTGCAAAATCCAAAAACCGTGGAGAAGCAACAAACCAGTTGATATCCACAACCCAATTTCAAAAATCGTGGAAAAGCAACAAACCAGTTGATATCCACAACCCAAATTTCAAAGGTTCGAGAAAACCTAAAATCGTGGAGAAGCAACAAACCAGTTGATATCCACAACCCAATTTCAAAAATCGTGGAGATGCAACATACCAGTTGCTATCCACAACCCAAAATTACAAATGGTTCGAGAAAACCTCAAATTTCAAAAATCGCGGAGAAACGACATCAAGTCAGTACCCGCAAAACCAAAAGTCTTGGGAAAAGCAGGGAAGCGACGCTTAGTCGATATTTGCACCCCAATTCGCGAGGAAGCGACATTCCATCGATACTTGCAAAACCTAACCCGCGAGGAAGTGACATTCCATCAATACTCGCAAAACCGAATGAGCAAGGAAGCGACATTCCATCGATACTTGCAAGACCATTCAGCGGGGAGGCGACATTTAGTCGATACCTGCATTTTGAAAACCAAAACTCGGCTATAAATGCCAAAATCCGGCTATAAATGCCAAAACAAAAATTTCCGGCTATAAACGCCAAAACCGGCTTTCATGCCAATAAAACAAAACTTGGTTTTCAAAAAAACTCGGCTACAAATGCCACACAACAAAAAAAAAAAAAAAAAAAAAAAAAAAAAAAAAAACCTGACTCTCATGTCAAAACCGGCTATAAATGCCACAAATTGGCTATCAATGCCACCAAACCGGCTATAAATGCCACAAATTGGCTATCAATGCCACCAAACCGGCTATAAATGCCACCAATTGGCTATCAATGCCACCAAACTGGCTGTAAATGCCACAAAAATCCGGCTTTCATGCCAAATTCGTTTCCCCTACCAAAACAACCATTTGACAAAAGATTTTCACAAAATGACAAAGCTTTTGATCAAATCCCATTTAGCAATTGCTTTCATCACAAAAAGATTTGAGTAAGCGTAGGGAACAAAAAAAAAGGTACCAAAAAAATACATGTGGTACCAAAGCAAAAAAAAAAAAAAAAGAAAGTGTCCACAAGCACTACAAAAAAAAAGAGTACCAAAAAATACATGTGGTACCAAAAACAGAAGAATGGTTTCTGCTAAAAAAAATCAGGAGCTCAGCCAAAAATGGTCTCCAGCCAAAGCTTCAGCTCCTCAAGCAAACTTTTGGCCTCAGCCGTCAGAGTTTCCAAGGCACGCTTCTTCAGGAACTTGCCATGAGATGCTGGCGAATGCCGTAACCCTTCTTTTACACCGGGAAGCTCTTCCCCAGCAGTTTGCCATCGTTCGTTTTCTAGAGTCCTCCTCTCGAGAACTTGACCGGCATCTGCAACCCTGCGGATCAGAGTACTCTCCCTGTCACGAGCCTCTGTTATAGCAGCCCACTTCGCATCGACTTGTGCCTTCAAATGCTCAAGACGTTTCCTGGCCTCCTCAACTTCCCTATCAAGGACGTTAAGGTCATGCCTCAATCCGATGATGGCTAGCTCTTCCTTGTTCTTCTCCCGAACTAGCTGCTTCTTGCTTTGTGTAGCCTCATTCAGGTCAGACTTAGCCTTATCAGCAGGGTCCAAGAACATCTCCTTGAAGAATTGGTCGTCAGGGAAACCCATGGTCTCAAACCACTTGTCACCCAGTGCAATGATCCTATCAACGATCGCCCTGGCACCTGTGACATCCAGACCAACTTCTTCGGTGTCGGTCAGAATCTCCTGTACATGTGGGATCATGCCAAATCCTGCCTCCAAGTGTCCAGAAAGGAGAGTCTTGACCCAAGAACTCAAAACCCGAGCCAGCACCTTCTTCGCAAATTGAAGAGACGAACTGGATGAAGATTCACCCTTCTCCGCTGATCGGCTGCTCATGTCATGTCCCATTGGAAGAGTAACAAAAGAACTCTTTTCACTTGGAGCCACTGGAGAGGGAATCTCAACACGAGGCATCTCCTCAATCATGTCTGAACTAATCTCTACCTCTGGATCGACCTCTGGCATCCCTTGCTCTGGTTCTGAAGAAAGCGATGGACTCTCTTCTGTCACTTCAAAACCTGCAAATGAAACACAAAAAGGTATGATATGATCCTGTTCAAAAAAAAACCATCAGGGTCATCACTACAAAGTACCTTCTTCGACGACTGGCGGAACACTCTCTTCCTCCATGAACTCATCAGAAGCATCATCGACATTTGCGTCCATTGATGGTTCAAAGTCATCGGAATCCTGTGGCATGTCAGCTGACAAGAAAAAAATGTTAGCAAATCAAGTCGTAGGCAAAAAAAAAGAGAAAGCGAAAGAAGTTATACCAATTGGAGATTCCGGAGTCATTCCAGAGTCCCTCGGTTCTTCTTCAGATGCCATAACCGGCTCCATCACCGCCTCATCGGTCGGAACCTCAGGCATCGGCAAGTCTTCATCCTCTGCTAAAAAAAAAAAGCAGCAGCAGGGTGAGAAAACAAATCAGAACATGGAAAGCCCCATGAAAGAAGAAAAAGGAAGAATCATACCTTCACCAATGGTCTCTTCCCCACGACTCCTCTTCTCTGGAGGCTCGTCGACAGCCTCTGGCACCTCCTCGTTGATGGTAAGAGGGATTTCCATGTCAGGAGAGTCCTCATGTGGCCCCTCGCTGCGATGATGACTCCTCCTCTTCTTACCTCTACGGGTTCGCTTCCTAGAAGAACCCGCCCCACTATCAGAGTCAGGTTTCTCACTTGACTCCTCACTGGATGGTCTGCTTTCGCCAGTAGACTCCACGGAAGCTCGTCTCTGTGCCGCTTGCATCCAAGCGTCGAGCTCAGCTTCCTCCTGTTCTAGCTGCTCCAAAGCCTCATCAGGTACTTCCCGAACAGCTTCAGAACCAATGACGCCCTGGTCACCGAGAAAGCCTATCTTGTGCTTCTCTCCAGAAAGGAAGGCCCAAACTTCCTCTCGCCGGACGCCATCCGACTTCCCAATGCCTTTTCCAGAAGACAGCTTTACATCAAGCTCCTTCTTGGAAAGCCCCCGATATGCCAAAAAGCTCTCCGCGAACCACTTCGTGAAGCCGGCAGTTCGGAAAGTCGACAGCTCAGGATAAGAAATCGTGGCAGTAGTGTCTTCAGCACTATAGAAAGCCCATGCATTTCTGCCATCCTGCAAACCCCCAAAACGCTTCACCATACTCGAAGGCGCTCCAACAACGCCTTGAGAGAAGCCCAACTGAAGCGCAAAGCGAGAAGGTACATACGGCTGGATGTCGACGAAAAGATGTCTACGGTACACCATCGTGCCGACTCGTATGCTGAAAAGCCACTCCTTCTCTACATTGGTCAAAGAGTAATGCCTTCCCGACCCTGCTCTGGTAGAGTCTCGGGAGGCACCAAAATCAAAAGCCTTCTTCCGCAACTCCGGAGAAAGCTTAACTGAAGACTGCCCCATCTCGACGTCCCTGAACCGTCGGATCCTCATGCGGGCAAACAAAAGTGATTCAGATACGGCTTTTCCCTTAGCCAATCGAATCATCAGAGGATCATCATCCTGTGCAGCACCCAGCTGGTGGAAGCCAGGACAGTGGTATACAAACCACGAATAAAAGATATGGGCTGAAAATACCCTATTCATAGGGAGCCCAAGCCGAACCAAGAAAGCAGCAGCCTGCAGTTCGGTACACAGGTAGGAGTAAAGAGCGGGCACCAAAGCAAGCCGCTCTCCAAACGCCATCTGACAAGCCGGAAAAATACAATGCGGCCTGATGTGCGTCCCATCTCCACCAGCAAAAATAGCCTCACCTAGCCAAAAAGCGAGTAAACAGCAAGATCTCTCCGCAGTGCAATGTCAGAATAAAGGGCATCTGTGCTCGCGAAGAAACCCTTCAATTCTTCCTGCATGGCCAAAGTCTTCTTCCTGTCTTCCCGGGTCATGCTATCAGGAGACTCTTTGCTGTCAAAGAAGTTGAAGAATGAAGAGCCATAACTCTTCCAACTGCTGGATCTGACTTTCGAGCCCTCCTTCAAAAAATCATAGAAGGCGACGAGCTGAAAGTATAGGAGCCTGAACTCCTCTGACTGCTCCTCAAGGACGCTGTCAATCGGCATGAACTCCTCGTAGAGTTTGCCAAGGATGGGCAGTCCAGTAATAGCACTCAACTCCTTCTGAGAAAAACCAATCTCACCGTTCGTGACAACGAAGGTATTGGTCTGAGGGAGGAAAGACTCCAACATAGCCATGAAGGCATCATCGGAAAAAGTCACGGTCTCCCTAAAAGCGCAGACCGCGTCAAAAATCCCGGCTTCCTTCAAAACGGCGCCCCCAATCAGCAAGGTGTGGTCAGTCCATGACTTCCAATCGGAGTCAACATTGAAACGGCCACGAAGTCGAAAAGGCTTCACCCAAGTACTGCCGTCACCGCTGAAAACGCCAAGGCCCACCGGTCTCAAATCGACCGACGGATAATCAGAGCCCTGGTAGCCGCTGGCTGGCATCAACATGTCCATACGGACAGGTGGCTTCTCCGCATATCCGGAGGGTCCACCAACAAAAACCCCGGTCTTGATCACACCGGTCCTCTTCACCCAGCTCGGAGGATCTTCCCTCTTAGAGCACGTGGGAGCAAGGCTCATGATCGAGATGGTACGCTCAAAAGACGACTGGGTAGAAACAGTCTTCTCTTCACCATCTGCTGTGTAAGAGAACTGAAAACATCT
Organism: Umbellularia californica; assembly: GCA_028538565.1. Lineage (NCBI taxonomy): Eukaryota > Viridiplantae > Streptophyta > Magnoliopsida > Laurales > Lauraceae > Umbellularia > Umbellularia californica. Next base: position 69,667,501 of record JAPQWN010000002.1, on the reverse strand, counting down.
CCTTTGGTATGTCAAGTCGTCAGGGACTGCATCTCCAAAGAAGAAGGTAGGCTTGGGTAAAACCCTCAGATCGTCCATAACCCAAGGACGGTTGCTTACCATGATCTTATAGAATTCCTCATTCTTGAGAGCGATCAATCGCTGTCTCATCTCATCGCGATTGAGGGAATCGCACTCTTCCAAGTTCTTCTCAACAAACTGGACCTTCTCCCAGGCCTGCTGAACGGCCACATTGGAAGATCTAGCAGATCGACGAGGTACGCTTGTAGCAGGCTCTTTACCCTTGTTCGCTCTGGAGGAACCACCTGCAAAGGTTGGAAAAGAAAAAGATCGTCATCAAAATGACAGGATTTCACTAAAAAAAAAAAAAAAAAAAAAAAAAAAAAAAAAAAAAAAAAGGGGTCACTTTGTCCCACCAAAAATCTGGCGAAATTTTGGCATGACTCCGGGGCAATTCCAAAGAAAAAGGAAATACCCCGACGGAAATAGAAAGTTTGAAGATGGGCTCAACATTGCTGCGGGCTCCGAAACTCCAAACTTTCGAAACCTCAAAATCTCCGCAAAATCAAGAAGGGCTCAACATCGCTGCGAGCTCCAAATTCCCAAAATTGCAAAGATTTTCAGGTATGCTATCACATCATGCTACTCAATTCAATTTACAAAAAGTACATGCATGAACATCTAGATTTGCATAAAAACGCATTATCATGATAAGCAAAAAAAAAAAAAAAAAAAAAAAAAGTTTCTCAAAAAAAAGGAGGGAGAAAGAAAAGAAAAAAAAAAGAAACTTTCTCAAAAAAAAAGGAGGGAGAAAGAAAAGAAAAAAACAAGAAACTTTCTCAAAAAAAAAAAAAAAAAAAAAAAAAAAAAATCAGGCCACGTGGCCGTACGGACCAGATCCGAACGGATCTGTCCGTACGGCCCACAAAAAAAAAAGAAGAAAAAAACGTGTGAAAAAAAAAAAGAAAAAAAAAACAAAAGAAGAAATCACGTGGAGAAGAGAAAAAAAAAAAAGAGAAGAAGAATAGAAAGAAAAAAAAAGAAAAAAAAAGAAGAAGAAGAAAGAAAAAAAAAAGAGAAGACACTTTTTTTTTTCCATCCTATTCTCTACATGGAGTTTTCTTGAAAGAAAAAGAGAGAAAACTTACTTGAAGCCATTTGACGGAGAAGAAGAAGGAAAAAGCTTGAAGATCCTTGAAGAAGAAGAACTCTTGGTCTTGGAGCTCTCTTGAGATTGTTGCAAAAGAAAGCAATAAGGGCAAGAGATCTAGCCTCCTCCTTGCTTTTATAGGAGAGAGCAAATCAAAGAAGGAAACAAAAAAGAAAGGTAAGTGTTACTAATTAGTAACCTTACCAAAAGAGAATGAATTAGAAAGATTCTTTCCCAAAAAGAAAGATGTCTTTGAGAGATTTCCTCCCAAAATCAATCAAATGAGAGATTCTCTCCAACAAAAAAGGATATTGGAGATTTCTTCCCAAAAAGAAAGATACCTTGAGATACTCTCTCCCAAATTAAGGGAATATGAGAGATTCTCTCCCATAAAGATATTTTTAGATATTCTCTATCCAAATGAGATATCTTTAGATATTCTTTACAAAAATGACCCCACATGAGATCTAAGCCATCCTAAAAAGCTTAAGGTCCCATGGGCTAGCCCATATGAGCCAGGTTTGACCACCTAGGCACTGAAAAAAAAAAAAAAAAAATGGGCTTTTAGTCAGGAAAAAAAATCCCTCTTACCAAGAGCATACAAAAATGGTTCCATGCCTCTTTTGAGTTGATTGAACCATACAAAAAATTCCAAGCCCCATGAGCTTCCAAAAATCAAACCATCCAGCCTCATATACCAAGTTGAGCCAAAATCTTGAAATTGACATTCCACAAAAATCCAAACCACTCCAATGGACCCACACAGTCCCAAAGAGTGACCAAAAACCAAATCCTGGTCCCCTAACTTGCCACATACAGCTTGTTAGGTCACAAGACCAAAACCAAAAACCAAATCATGATCCCCCAACTTGCCACATACAGCTTGTTGGGTCACAAGGTCAAAACCAAAACCCGACCCCCTAACCTGCCACATACAGCCTGTTAGGTCACAAGGTCAAAAACAAAAGCCCAAATCCACATCCCTGATGTCATCTTCAAAACTTTGCCTCGAGATGGTGTGTGATTCCTTTCACTACCATAAAATTCCCCTGGAAGCTCAAAGGCTACTCTACCAAAGGAAGGATTGCTCAAAGACTCTTGGTCGAGACACAAGCTCTCCTTCAAAACTCTCTTCGAGGCACATCGACTACAAAAGTCAAGCAACTCGTCGCTGTACCTCGAGGGGCATTTGTTGACACCAAAAATGTCACTTTGCCTCTTCAACATCAAGAAAGCTGCATGAAGTCGCAACCTGCCATAAATAGGCAATGCAATTTCTCCAAAAATTCAAATCTTGTCAGAATCAAACAAAAACTGCAAGATCCTTCAAGATTGCCAAGAGAAGAGTACACATGAAGTTTCGGGCCATTTCGACAACATTTGGCCTAACTTCACTGCTCCGACAGCTAAACGGGAGCTCCCGGCGGCGACATCATCGGAGACGTCAAAACTTCGATCAAAGCCTACAGATGACTCCAGCATGTCCCAAAAGGGCTCTATGCCAAATTTCAAGTCAAACCGACAACGTTTGACCCTCCATCAATGCTCGAGCAGCAAAATCAAGCCTCCCGGCGGCGGGAACCACCGAAGCCTTCGCTCATCAAACCAAGTGCATGAGTGGCTTCAACATGCTTCCAAAAGGCGACACGTCGAATTTCAGGTCATTCCGACAACGTTTGACCAGGTTTCGATGCTCCGAGAGAAAATCAAGCCTACCGGCGGCGGAGCAACCCGGGACCATGACATCCAAAACGGAGCCCATGGAACGTCTCAAAATGACTCCAATAGGCTCCCTGTCAAATTTCAGGTCAATCGGACATCGTTTGGCCACATATCAAAGCTCGGCATTTTCCCCGCAGCAAAATCAAGTGAAGCATCGACGGGACCCCAAACGGCTTCAAAACTCAAACAAAAGCCAATGGTTGGTCTTATTTATTGCTCAGGAGGCTTCACCTCAAATTTCAGGTCATTCCGACATCGTTTGACCAAGTTTCAGCTTCTGGCGGAAAATCAGCAGCTCTACGCGACAAAGTCTTCGGCTTTCCCGGAAAATTGGAAACTTTGCACTCTAAAAATGCAAGGATTCTCATCAAGTTTTCTACAGGGAAATCAAGCCAATAAATGAGAAGAAATGTCAAGAAAAATACAGAAGAAAACGGCGACGAAAAAGACCTCAAAACGACCGCAAAACGGGCTGCGAAGGGGAAAAATCCCCCAGGGTCGCAGACCCCTGCGACCATGGCCCATGGTCGCAGACCCCTGCGACCATGGCCCATGGTCGCTGGTCCATGGTCGCCGGCGACCATGGCCCATGGTCGCCGGCGACCATGGAGGTCCGGGTCACCGGATTTTCCGCCGGTGACCCGTTTTTCCGTCTTTTTTCGCGTATCGCGCACTTTGGCCCCTGTGGTTTCCTGAAAATGTGATTTTTAGTGCTTTAAATTGACTCATATCCGACGACATCTCGGATCCGCCGTCAAAAGTATAAAATCATCATTGATCGCTCCAAGATCGCCAACCGGTCGACCAAGAAAGTGCACTTTCTGTCCGACCGATCGTGAAATCGACAAGACAGATGTCACCGGCCCACTCTTAGCTATCAATGTCTGAAGTTACATGTTCATCCGATGTCGATCAGCATGTAGATCCATCGATGATCATCGCCAGAAGAATTCCAGAAGACACGGCATGGCCCGCGACTCTTCGACTGCTCGGCGACCAATTAATGTGGTTAATTGACTAGCTTTATTGCAGTCATTAATTCATTTCTTTGGACGGCCCAATCAGAAGCAAGCATTTGGGAGTTACAAGTCAATTGATTCATGGCATTTAAACCATGAAACTCCTCCCATTATGGTAATTAAGGTGATTAAAAGCCCTTAATCTCCATCGGCCAATCAGGTTCAAGGAAAAAGGAGTTACAAAATCAAGAAATAAATCTTGTAACTCCTCCCATTAAAGCCATTAAGGCTCATAAACCCTCCTAAATGGCTACCAAAAGCCTATAAATAGGAGAGCATTCCATTGAAATTGGGATCAGAAAAAAGAAGAGAAAATCGAGATCAGAAAATCGAGATCGATCGATCGGAAAGAATCCAGAGCTCGTATCCAGAGAAAGAAAAAAGAGAGAAAAAACTCTGCTGAAGTTCTGCACCGGCCACCACTACAAGGTGACAAAAGTCCCTTGGGGGGCACCCCCCCCCCCCCCCCCCAAGGTCCTTGCCTTCTCCTGCTGCCTCCAATGGCTTAGACGTGGCTTTTCAGCCCGTCTACTTAGCTTTTTATTGGACATAGGACCTTCTCTTGGTCTTTGTCCTCTAAAAACCTGAGGTTATAGCCAAGCCAAGCGAATCAAGAGCATCTTCTGTTCTCATCTGCATGGATGATGGCGAAGCCCATACATGGCTTGCGACCGTCAATCTGAACGAGTCCCCCACAATCTCCTGAAAAGTTAGATCTTCCTTTTCTTGCTTTTCATTGTAATTTGTATTTTTCTAAAGAGACAAAAATCACAACTCTTGTCTTTCATTATTGATAAGAATTGTAAATCGGCTATAAATGCCAAAATCGGCTATAAATGCCAAACAAAATCGCCTTTCACGGCAAATTAAGAAAATGTCTCTTTTCTTAAATATTTGTGCAATGGAAAACTTGAAAGAAGTTGATTTCCTTTTTACTTGCGAAGGTTGATCTCCGGATTACCACTTGCAATTCCAAGTAAAATAGAAAATCTGGCACACCCACATAAAAGAAATGTTGATGCACGCTTCAGGCCCGCCAGGGCGCGAAAAGGCCGGACCCGACGGACTCCCACGTTCCGCGAAGCTCATGGGGCTTGGGATTTTTTTGTATGGTTCAATCAACTCAAAAGAGGCATGGAACTATTATTTTATGCTCTTGGTAAGAGGGATTTTTTTTTTCCTGACTAAAAGCCCATTTTTTTTTTCCACGTGATTTCTGTTTTTTTTTTTTTTCACGTGTGTCTCTTTTCTTTTTTTTTTTTTTTTTTTTAGAGAGTTTTTTTTTTTTTTTCTTTTCTTTCTCCTTTTTTTTTTTAGAAAGTTTCTTTTTTTTTTCTTTTCTTTCTCCTTTTTTTTTTGAGAAAGTTTCTTTTTTTTTTCTTTTCTTTCTCCTTTTTTTTTTTTTGAGAAAGTTTCTTTTTTTTTTCTTTTCTTTCTCCTTTTTTTTTTTGAGAAAGTTTCTTTTTTTTTTTTTTTTTTTTTTTTTGCTCATCATGATAATGCGTTTTTTATGCAAATCTAGATGTTCATGCATGTACTTTTTGTAGATTGAGCATGATAGCATACCTGAAAGTCTTTGCAAATTTGGGAATTTGGAGCTCGCAGCGATGTTGAGCCCTTATTGATTTTGCAGAGATTTTGAGGTTTTGAAAGTTTGGAGTTTCGGAGCTCGCAGCGATGTTGAGCCCATCTTCAAAACTTTCTATTTCTTTCGGGGTATTTCCCTTTTCTTCGGAATTGCCCCGGAACCATGCCAAAATTTCGCCAGATTTGCTTTTAGCGAAATTCTGTCATTTTGATGATAATCTTTTTTTTTTTTTTTTCTTTTCCAACCTTTGCAGGTGGTTCCTCCAGAACGAACAAGGGTAAAGAGCCTGCTACAAGCGTACCTCGTCGATCCGCCAGATCTTCTAATGTGGCCATTCAGCAGGCCTGGGAGAAGGTCCAGTTTGTTGAGAAGAACTTGGAAGAGTACGATTCCCTCAATCGCAATGAGATGAGACAGCGATTGATCGCTCTCAAGGATGAGGAGTTCTATAAGATCATGGTAAGCAACCGTCCTTGGGTTATGGACGATCTGAGGGTTTTGCCCAAGCCTACCTTCTTCTTTGGAGATGCAGTCCTTGACGACTTGACATACCAAAGGAGATGTTTTCAGTTCTCTTACATAGCGGATGGTGAGGAGAGAACTATTTCTACCCGGTCGTCTTTTGACCGGACCATCTCGATCCTGAGCCTTTCTCCCACGTGCCCTAAGAGGGAAGATCCTCCTAGCTGGGTGAAGAGGACCAGTGTGATCAAGACCGGAGTTTTTGTTGGTGGACCTTCCGGTTTTGCAGAGAAGCCACCTGTCCGTATGGACGTGTTGATGCCAGCCAGCGGCTACCAGGGCTCTGATTATCCGTCGGTCGATTTGAGACCGGTGGGCCTTGGTGTTTTCAGCGGTGACGGAGTACTTGGGTGAAGCCTTTTCGACTTCGTCGCCGTTTCAATGCTGACTCCGATTGGAAGTCATGGACTGACCACACCTTGCTGATTGGGGGCGCCGTTTTGAAGGAAGCCGGGATTTTTGACGCGGTCCGCGCTTTTAGGGAGACCGTGACTTTTTCCGATGATGCCTTCATGGCTATGTTGGAGTCTTTCCTCCCTCAGACCAATACCTTCGTTGTCACGAACGGTGAGATTGGTTTTTCTCTGAAGGAGTTGAGTGCTATTACTGGATTGCCCATCCTTAGCAAACTCTACGAGGAGTTCATGCCGATTGACAGCGTCCTTGAGGAGCAGTCAGAGGAGTTCAGGCTCCTATACTTTCAGCTCGTCGCCTTCTATGATTTTTTGAAGGAGGGCTCGAAAGTAAGATCCAGCAGTTGGAAGAGTTGTGGCTCTTCGTTCCCTAACTTCTTCGACGGTGGAGAACCTTCTGATAGCATGACCCGGGAAGACAGGAAGAAGACTTCGGCCATGCAGGAAGAGTTGAAGGGTTTCTTCGCGAGCACAGATGCCATTTGTTCTGACATTACACTGCGGAGAGATCTTGCTGTTTACCTCACTTTTTGGCTAGGTGAGGCTATTTTTGCTGGTGGAGATGGGACGCACATCAGGCCGCATTGTATTTTTCCGGCTTGTCAGATGGCGTTTCGAGAGCGGCTTGCTTTGGTGCCCGCTCTTTACTCCTACCTGTGTACCGAACTGCAGGCTGCTACTTTCTTGGTTCGGCTTGGGCTCCCTATGAATAGGGTATTTTCAGCCCATATCTTTTATTCGTGGTTTGTATACCACTGTCCTGGCTTCCACCAGCTGGGTGCTGCACAGGATGATGATCCTCTGATGATTCGATTGGCTAAGGGAAAAGCCGTATCCGAATCACTTTTGTTTGCCCGCATGAGGATCCGACGGTTCAGGGACGTCGAGATGGGGCAGTCTTCAGTTAAGCTTTCTCCGGAGTTGTGGAAGAAGGCTTTTGATTTTGGTGCCTCCCGAGACTCTACCAGAGCAGGGTCGGGAAGGCATTACTCTTTGACCAATGCAGAGAAGGAGTGGCTTTTCAGCATACGAGTCGGCACGATGGTGTACCGTAGACATCTTTTCGTCGACATCCAGCCGTATGTACCTTCTCGCTTTGCACTTCAGTTGGGCTTCTCTCAAGGCGTTGTTGGAGCGCCTTCGAGTATGGTGAAGCGTTTTGGAGGTTTGCAGGATGGCAGAAATGCATGGGCTTTCTATAGTGCTGAAGACACTACTGCCACGATTTCTTATCCTGAGCTGTCGACTTTCCAAACTGCCGGCTTCACGACGTGGTTCGCGGAGAGCTTTTTGGCATATCGGGGGCTTTCCAAGAAGGAGCTTGATGTAAAGCTGTCTTCGGGGAAAGGTACTGGAAAGTCGGATGGCGTCCGGCGAGAGGAAGTTTAGGCCTTCCTTTCTGGAGAGAAGCACAAGATAGGCTTTCTCGGTGACCAGGGCGTCATTGGTTCTGAAGCTGTTCGGGAAGTACCTGATGAGGCTTTGGAGCAGCTAGAACAGGAGGAAGCTGAACTCGACGCTTGGATGCAAGCGGCACAGAGACGAGCTTCCGTGGAGTCTACTGGCAAGAGCAGACCATCCAGTGAGGAGTCAAGTGAGAAACCTGACTCTGATAGTGGGGTGGGTTCTTCTAGGAAGCGAACCCGTAGAGGTAGGAAGAGGATGAGGAGTCAGCGTCACACGGGGCGGGACGAAGACTCTCCTAATGTGGAAGTCCCTCTCACTGTCAATGAGGAGGTGCCAGGGGAAGCTGACGAACCTCCGGAGAAGAGGATTCGGGAAGAAGAGACCATCGGTGAAGGTATGATTCTTCCTTTCCCTTTTTCTGCTTCTTTCATGGGGCTTTCCATGTTCTGATTTGTTTTCTCACCCTGCTGCTGCTTTTTTTTTTTTTTTTTTTTAGCAGAGAATGAAGATTTGGCGATGCCTGAGGTTCCGACCGATGAGGCGGTGATGGAGCCGGTTATGGCATCTGAAGAAGAGCCGAGGGACTCTGGAATGATTCCAGAATCTCCAATTGGTATAACTTCTTTCGCTTTCTTTTTTTTTTTTTTTTTTTTTGCCTGCGACTTGATTTGCTAACATTTCTCTTGTCAGCTGACTTGCCACAGGATTCCGATGACTTTGAACCATCAATGGACGCAAATGTTGATGATGCTTCCGATGAGTTCGTGGAGGAAGAGAGTGTTCCGCCAATCGTCGAAGAAGGTACTTTGTAGTGATGACCCTGATGATTTTTTTTTAACAGGATCATATTCATACCTTTTTGTGTTTCATTTGCAGGTTTTGAAGTGACAGAAGAGAGTCCATCGCTTCCTTCAGAACCAGAGCAAGGGATGCCAGAGGTCGATCCGGAGGTAGAGACTCCTACAACCAGTTCTGACGCGATAGAGAAGATACCTCGTGCTGAGATTCCTTCTCCAGTGGCTCCAAGTGGAAAGAGTTCTTTTGTTACTCTTCCAATGGGACATGACATGAGCAGCCGATCAGCGGAGAAGGGTGAATCTTCATCCAGTTCGTCTCTTCAATTTGCGAAGAAGGTGCTGGCTCGGGTTTTGAGTTCTTGGGTCAAGACTCTCCTTTCTGGACACTTGGAGGCAGGATTTGGCATGATCCCACATGTACAGGAGATTCTGACCGACACCGAAGAGGTTGGTCTGGATGTCATAGGTACCAGGGCGATCGTTGATAGGATCATTGCACTGGGTGACAAGTGGTTTGAGACCATGGATTTCCCTGACGACCAATTCTTCAAGGAGATGTTCTTGGACCCTGCTGATAAGGCTAAGTCTGACCTGAATGAGGCTACACAGAGCAGGAAGCAGGTAGTCCGAGAGAAGAATAAGGAAGAGCTAGTCATCCTTGGATTAAAGCGCGACCTTGACATCCTTGATGGAGAGGTCGAAATGGCCAGGAAGCATCTCGAGCATTTGAAGGCACAAGTTGATGCTAAGTGGACTGCTATAACAGAGGCTCATGACAGGGAGAGTACTCTGATTCGCAGGGTTGCAGATGCCGGTCAAGTTCTTGAGAGGAGGACTCTAGAGAACGAGCAATGGCAAACTGCTGGGGAAAAGCTTCCCGGTGTAAAAGAAGGGTTACGGCATTCGCCAGCATCTCATGGCAAGTTCCTGAAGAAGCGTGCCTTGGAAACTCTGACGGCTGATGCCAAAAGTTTGCTTGAGGAGCTGAAGCTTTGGCTAGAGACCATTTTTGGCTAAGCTCCTGATTTTTTGTAGCAGAAACTATTCTTCTTTTTTTTTGGTACCACATGTATATTTTTGGTACTCTTTTTTTTTTGTGTAGTGCTTGTGAACACTTTTCTTTTTTCTTTTTGGTACCACATGTATTTTTTTTGGTACTTTTCTTTTTTTTTGTTTTGTTTTCCCTACGTTCACTCAAATCTTTTTGTGATGAAAGCAATTGCTAAATGGGATTTGATCAAAAGCTTTGTCATTTTGTGAAAATCTTTTGTCAAATGGTTGTTTTGGTAGGGGAAACGAATTTGGCATGAAAGCCGGATTTTTGTGGCATTTACAGCCAGTTTGGTGGTATTGATAGCCAATTGGTGGCATTTATAGCCGGTTTGGTGGCATTGATAGCCAATTTGTGGCATTTATAGCCGGTTTTGACATGAGAGTCAGGTTTTTTTTTTTTTTGTGTGGCATTTGTAGCCGAGTTTTTTGAAAACCAAGTTTTGTTTTATTGGCATGAAAGCCGATTTTGGCGTTTATAGCCGGAAATTTTTGTTTTGGCATTTATAGCCAGATTTTGGCATTTATAGCCGAGTTTTGGTTTTCAAAATGCAGGTATCGACTAAATGTCGCCTCCCCGCTGAATGGTCTTGCAAGTATCGATGGAATGTCGCTTCCTTGCTCATTCGGTTTTGCGAGTATTGATGGAATGTCACTTCCTCGCGGGTTAGGTTTTGCAAGTATCGATGGAATGTCGCTTCCTCGCGAATTGGGGTGCAAATATCGACTAAGCGTCGCTTCCCTGCTTTTCCCAAGACTTTTGGTTTTGCGGGTACTGACTTGATGTCGTTTCTCCGCGATTTTTGAAATTTGAGGTTTTCTCGAACCATTTGTAATTTTGGGTTGTGGATAGCAACTGGTATGTTGCATCTCCACGATTTTTGAAATTGGGTTGTGGATATCAACTGGTTTGTTGCTTCTCCACGATTTTAGGTTTTCTCGAACCTTTGAAATTTGGGTTGTGGATATCAACTGATATGTTGCGTCTCCACGGTTTTTGGATTTTGCAAGTATCGACGAAATGTCGCTTCCCTGCGATTTTGGGTGCAAGTATCGATGGAATGTCGCATCCTTGCTTTTTTTCAAAATTTTTGTTTTACGGGTACTGACTTTGATGTCGTTTCCCCACGATTTTTGAAAAACCATTTTTTTTGTTTAAAGACACGAGGGTCGTAAATTTTGACCTAGAACCATTTGGCGGTAAAAGGTAAGGTGGACTAGGGTGGAAATCCCTGAATCCGGATTTTTGTTTCAAACCATGAATTTTGGTTCAAGGATCGAAAGTTTTGGTCAAGTCAGGGAGAGGCTCCTAAACTTGGATTTTTTTTGTTTTTGAACAATGAAACGATGAAAGTAATCATTGTTTTTGAATCTCTAGAAATTTTGACATTTGATATGAAAATTCTAAAGAGAGTGGGTTTGACGAGCGAGTACCTGAGAACAGGTTTTGGCCATACAGGCATTACTCTTACCCAGTTGGGTAAGTCTTCAAGGGTAGTACCGCTTCAAGAACTTGCCGTTGATAAGCAGCATACATCTGTCGCCTTCCATGTTTAGGAGGGCATATGCGCCGTTGGAGAAGACCTTGTCGATGACGTAAGGTCCCTCCCATTTTGGTTCAAACTTGCCTTTGGACTTGTGAGCGAAGACCATTGGTCGTTTTACCGCAAGAACCAAGTCACCCTTTTCGTAGGCGCGTTGCCTGACCTTTTTGTCAAAAGATCCTGCCATGCGTGCTTGGTAAAGTTCAATGCTTTGTCGAGCTTCGAGCCGTCTCTCGTCGAGATTGTCCAGCTCATGGAGTCGCAATTTGACATTGCTTTCTTGAGACATGTCATTTTGTAGAGATACCCTCAGAGAAGGAATTTGTACCTCTAGGGGCACGACAGCTTCGCATCCATAGACCAAGGAGAATGGTGTGCTATGGGTTGGTCCTCGAACGGTGGTTCGATAGGCCCACAAAGCTTCAGACAGTTTATCGCTCCAGTCTCTTGTGTGACTAGAGACCATTTTCTTGAGGATTTTGCAGAGTGTCTTGTTGAAGGCTTCTGCTAATCCGTTTGCTGCCGGATTGTATGGAGTCGAAGGACAGCTTTGGATTTTGTATTTGTCGCAGAACCTGTAGAATCGATGATCCCGGAATTGTGGTCCGTTATCATGGACGAATCTTTTGGGTATGCCGAAACGACAAATGATGTTGGTGCTAGGAATTGAAGAACTGATGAGGTCTTCATTTCGTTGAACGCAAATGCTTCTGACCACTTGGAGAAATAATCCGTAGCGGCGAAGATGAAGCGATGACCTTTGCTTGAAGGGGGAGAGATAGGACCTATGATGTCCATGCCCCATGCTTCAAAAGGCCATGAGATTGCTGTAGGATGCAGCCATTCCGGAGGCATGTGAATGTAATCTCCGTGAACTTGGCATTGTTGGCAGCGCTTAGCAAATTGCATTGCGTCGGGTACCATGGTAGGCCAGTAGTAACCCAACCTTTTGATTTGGTCGTAGAGCTTGGGACCAGCCTGATGAGCTCCACAAAGACCAGCGTGAACTTCTTTGAGTGTTTCTTCAGCTTCTTGTTGTGACAAGCAGCGTAGGAGTACTTCATTGAAGGATTTCCTGTAAAGGATCTTTGAAGGGATATCCAAATGAAAGTTTGGGGCTCGCCTTTGGATGCTTACCCGTTCTTTTGGATCTTCAGGTAGGATTCCGAACATAGTGTAATCAATGAACGGATCCCTCCAGTCGCCGATTAAAGGTTGAAGGATAGAGATCCGACTTCCAACCACTCGGTGGCATTCAGCAACTGCTTGGTGTGTGTTAAGAGGAGGGATGATCCTTCTCTCACACACTGTAATTTGCATGCTTTCCCCTTCCTGGATCGCCATTGATGCGGCAAGTCCGGCCAGGGCATCTGCACGGATGTTTTCACCTCTACGAATGTGGGTGATGTGACAGATGTCAAACTTTTGCAGAAGCGATTGTGCCTTGTTGTAGTAAGGCAGCAGATCAGGCTTCCTGACTTCATATTTCTGATTCATCTGGTTGACGATCAGTTGAGAGTCTCCAAAGACTTCCAGCATAGTGATACCGGATTCGATGGCGAGTTCCAATCCTAGGATCAGAGCTTGGTATTCAGCTGCATTGTTTGTGCATGGTTCCAGTAGCGAGAAAGCGTGTGGAATCATGTATTTGTCGGGGCTAACAAAGAGGATGCCAACTCCCGAGATCAGCTTTCTGTTTTCATTTGTCCTGGTTGCACCGTCAAAGTACATGTCCCAGGAGGCATTTGGTGAGAAAGTCTCCACGTTGTAGACAGGTTCGTCTGGGAGATCATCTCTGAGTGGAGAATCTTTAGGCAATGGATGCTCTGCGAGAAAGTCTGCTAGAGCTTGGCCTTTGATTGCTTTTTGTGGTACATACCTAATATCAAATTGTGACAAGAGGATGGACCATTTTGCCAGTCGGGCATTGAGAGAACCGGCCTTCTTGACAAGGACCTTCAAGAGGTTGATCCTTGAGACGAGGTAGACTGTGTTGGAAAGCAAGTAGTGACGTAGCTTTTGTACGGCACACATCACTGCAAGGCATTCCTTTTCGACTGGGGAGTAGCGATGCTCTGCACCTACTAGCATGCGGCTGAGGTAGTATAGAGCAGCTTCTTTTCTTTCATCATTTTCTTGTACAAGCAGAGCACCCAGAGAGTGATCAAGGGCTCTTGTGTACAAGATGAATGGTTTTCCAGTGGCAGGGGCAGCTAACACTGGAGGTTTGGTCAGGTATGACTTGATATCTTGAAATGCGGCTTCACAGTCGGCATCCCAGACAAAGTCTACACCCTTTTTCATCAATCGAGAGAATGGACGGCATTTCCCCGAAAGATTGGAGATGAACCGTCTGATGTAGGCCAATCTCCCTTGAAGCCCTTTTAATTCTCTCAAGGTTCTTGGAGAGGGCATTTCTAGAATAGCCTTGACTTTTATGGGGTCAAGTTCTATTCCAGCTTTCCGAATAAGGAATCCGAGAAACTTACCCGACGAGACGCCGAAGAAGCATTTTAGAGGATTCATCCGCAGTTTGTGTTTGCGAAGTCGGAGGAAGACTTCCCGAAGATCTTTGAGATGGTCTTCTTTTCTTCTGCTTTTGACGGCGAGGTCATCAACGTAACATTCGACCGTCTTGTGCTGCATATCTTGGAATATTTTCATCATAGCCCTCTGATATGTGGCACCAGCATTTTTCAGACCAAATGGCATGACAGTGTAGCAATACACGCCAAACGGAGTCCGAAATGAAGTGTGTTTTTCATCCTCGGGATGCATCTTTATCTGATTGTAACCAGAGAAGCCATCCATGAATGTCATTCGCTCGAATCCGCAGGTATTGTCAATCATCACCTCCGGTATGGGGAGCGGGAATTCATCTTTAGGGCAAGCGCCATTCAGGTCTCTATAGTCAATACAGACCCTGATTTGCCCATTTTTCTTTGTCACGGGGACAATGTTGGCCAACCATTCTGGATGTTGTTCCTCACGGATGAAGCCGACGCTTTTGAGCTTTTGAACTTCTTGTTCAATTTTATCCATCACATCTGGACGGAATCTTCTTTGGCCTTGTTTGACAAGCTTGATTTCTTCTTGAAGGTTGAGTTTGTGGACTGCTACTTTGGGGTCTAAACCAGGCATTTCAGCGTAGGACCATGCAAAGCAATCAACGAACTCATAAAGAAAAGCGATATACTCGGGTAACTCATCATCCTTTATATTCTTGCTTATGAATACAGGACGTGGGTTATCAGGTGTTCCCAAGTTTATCTTTTGAACAGGATCTTCTGTCGGAAGGTTCGAAGGTGGTTCCTCCACAATATTTTCGGAGGCTTCCAACTCAACGAAACCTTCTGGAGTTTCAACTGCATTACCAGACCAAGGCTCTGTTCCTTTCCATGGATTTTCTTGATTGGTGATCTCCTCAAGGCTTGCTATGAGATAGTCCCAATCGCCTGTTGAGTCTGGTATTTCTTTTGGAAACGAGGGTTCTTCTGGGTCAGAATAGCACAAGTCTGTATTATCGGGCGATTCCTCTTCATCATCAGAGAAATCGTACAAATTGGATGAGCTTCCTGGATCTTTGTCAGGTAACTCTTTAAAGAGATATCCAGGGAGATCGATGTCTTCATGGACTTGAGATGTTGAGGCTTGGTCGGTAAAACGACTTTTAAGCTTTTGTGTCAACTGTCTCAGGGGGGTATCAGGATCATATCCTAACCCATGTGAAGACTTTTCTACATATCCGTAGAGTCTCCAATCTTCCAGCTGGCTTTTGGTCAAGGCGGGCCCCAATGGCGTGAGAATACCGCGGCTTTCTCCCAAACCGACTGGGTTTTGAGCGTCATAGCCCATTTTCTTCATAATTGCTTGTGCCACAGGACTATATAGAGATAGCTGAGGCATACCTTCATTTTGGAAAGGTTCCAGCATGGAGTTTGATGAAGAAGCGTCCGATCTATGGAAGAAGATCGGCTTTTGCTTTGGTGATGTTGTCGGAACAACAAAGGTAGCAGACGTAGGATCTCCTACGTCAGCAGGTGTCTCCGTCGGAGTGAGAGCAGGCTGAACTTGCTGAGTGTCAGCTTGGCTTGACGATGCATCGTCTTCTGGCTCTGAGTCCGAGTCTGTGTCTTGCATGATAGACACGAGAGAGACAACAAATTTGCCCCCAGGCTTTTGTTTCGCCTTCTTCACTTTAGTCGTGATGACCAAAGGTTTTGAATTCTTGAGGGAGATAACGAAGGGAGATTGACTACTCTCTTCTAATTTGCCGGAGGGTTTGTTTCCTTCCGGTGATTTTTGAGGAGCCTTGCCTTTATCTTTCTGGAGATTTTCAGCAGGGGGTGCTATTTCCTCTTCTTCTTTTTCTCCTTCATACATCTGGGAGTCTGCGAAGTGGACTTCTTTACCTTTGAAGGGTTTTCTGTCCGCAATGACACGATGTACCATGCCGTCGTCGCCGACGAACTTGATGCATTGATGTAGAGTTGAAGGGACAACACCGTTCTCGTGTATCCAAGGACGTCCGAGAAGGATGTTGTAGCATGAGGGGGTTTTTATTGCATACACAGTGACCTCAGAGATAAGATCACCGATTTGCAATTTGAACCTGATTTTGCCGATAGGCCTTTGAGTGCTCCCATCGTATCCAAAGATAGATACAGATGTGTGGTTTAGCTTGCTGGGTGGGATGCCCAACTCTTCAAGAGCCGAAGTGGAGATGAGGTTGAGTGCAGAACTTGGGTCGACCTGAACTCTGTGTATAGGCATTTCCTTGATGTACCCTGTAAAGTACAGGGGTCGGTTGTGCCTTGCTTCGCCAAGTAGGAGGTCTTCCTTAGTGAAGGCGATGGTTGCACTGGCTGCCTTTTGAACCGAGAGGCATTGGATGCATGATCCCTCAGTTTTCTTTTCTCCCTTTGAGGAAGTTTCAGAGTTTTTGACCCGGTAGTCCATTTCAATTTGGAGGACTTGTGGGGCATGTTTGTCGACATCCTCATTCAGTTTTTGTAATTCTGAGATGAGATTATCACGAGTGCGTGGAGACATTCGCAATAAGTCTAGGATGTGAAGACGTGCAGGTATGTGTTTGAAGTGCTCAACCAAGTTATACTTGAAAGCCTCCTTGGGGCCTGCATGTTCATTGTTTTTGCCACTGGGGGCGCTTACAACATCTTTTCCCAAAGGATTTACATAAGTAAAGGAAGATTGGTTGTAATTCTTGTGGTAGTCCCGGCCAGAGCGGGTGCCTCTACCAACTTCGAGAGCTTCTTGAGAAGGATCTTCGTTTGGAAGATTGTCTTCAGGATCAAGAGGCTGTCATTTTTCATCCACTGAGGCTGTATCTGCAGCAGAGTTGCCATCCTCAGTGATTGTGTTGCACGGAGCATTTTCCGGGAGCGAGTCCTGAACAGCATCCAGCAGCTTTTCTTCTTCGTTGACCCATCCATCATCCCAAGTTGGGTTTTCTTCATGATGATGAGTCGGGAAGAATGTGTATCCTGAAGTCACAGTCTCAGGAGAAGAAACCTGAGAGGGTGTCATCTCTGTGAAAGTCACGTGAGACGAGGTAGCCCCAGAAGATATGGTGCTAGGTGTCGCCGGTGTGTAAGTGATCTCATCAGATGATGCATCGGAAGAGCTATAATCCTGAATTATCACATTACAGGCAGCTCTTAAAGGAGACGTTGTCTGCTCGGAGTCAGACTCATCCTCGGATGTAAGAGGATCGTCAATCCAGCAATGTTCTCCATTTTCAGGAGTTGAGGGAGGAGGTACTTGATGGGCTTCAGGGACTTCCGGCTCTGGATTGTGAGGAATCTCGTTGACGCGGTCTTGCTCTTGTTCTAGAGCGAGACGCTGCAAGATCCTTGCATATTCTTCAAGATCAGGCATGGGAGCCAGATCCTCTTCTTCGTCTTCTCCGTGTGGCTCAACATAGTTGATTTCCACTGGAGCAACGACAGGTGCTGGGTTAATAGCATCTTCTTGTGCAGCCTCTTGGTCTTCTTCATCATCAGACCAGGATCCTTGTGGTTGCAAGGGGTTATACCAGATTACTGGCATAAGGTGAGTTTCAGGAACCCATTCTTCATCGGAGAGATACTCTCCTGTTTCAAGAGATTCCTCCCACTCGCCGCTGTAGTTGGGCTCGAATCCATCGTCGGTGTCGCTGGACTCGTATCCATCAATGGAGAATCCAACTACCGAGTTGCAAGAGTATAATGCCCCCTGCATGGCTTCTTTTTTGAATTGAGGTGGCATGAAATCACTGAGAGTGAAGTTTCTTACCGCCTTTGAAGTCTCTGGAAGGGACGTTTTTGTTGTCCCGAGTGAAGTGGTAGAGGAGGCCTCTGCCTTTTCATGGACTTCTTGTTTTGGCTGGGTCTTCTCTTGCCGTTTGAGCCTGAGGAGATGTTTCCTAGCCTGCCTTCGCTGTTGAGCTGTCGGCTTTGTTTTTACGATCTCCCAGTTTTCATCTTCCAGGAGATCGGGATGTACCCATATGGGTTGTCCGTCTGGTGTCGGGCAAGGAACCAACACTTCGGACGTTTGAAATCTTTTTATCACCTTGAAGGAAGTAGTGATCTTCTTCTTCGGTGATTTTGGTGTTTGTCCACATGACACCATGTTGACGGAGGCAGTCCCATAGTTTTTGTCAAAGGTGATGACTCCGTTTTTCCACATCTCGTTTATCTTCTCTCTCACAACAAAGCATTGATTGAGAGGATGCGAGACCATCTGATGGTATGGACAGTACCGAGGATCATTGGTTTTGCCAACGTCTCCAGGTCTTTTGGGCTCTGGCAAAATGAGTTTGCCATTTGCTAAGAGAGCCTCAAAGATTTCTTCAACGTCTTCATCGAACGGATATTTCTTTTCTACTCGCTCTTTGAAGGCATCAGAGAGTTCAGGTCTCTTACCTGCAGCTCTATTTTCAGCTTTCTTTGGTTGCTGAGGAGCTGACTTGGTTTGCACATTAAGGACCTCTTTCTTCTTTGGTTTAAAGGTTGCAATGGCGGTTGGCTCTTTTCTTGATGACTTCTGACTGTTGAGGTCTTTAATCACAGTTTCAGCTTCCATAGAAGCTTCCAGGAGTTCTCCCAGGTTTTTTGATTTATTGCCGATGATCATGGAGCGGATTTTAGCTCTCATGTTGTTTCGGCAGATGTCGACTAGCGACGCTTGTGGCAGTACATCTGAGCATTTGTACGTCATTGCTTTCCACTTGTGAATGAAGTCATAAGTTGACTCATTCTCTCCCTGTTTTAGGCTGCAGAGCTGAGCCATAGTAACAGGATGATCCTCACCTTGGAAGTGGGTCAGGAAGCGTGTCTCCAGCATAGCCCAGTTCTGAATGGAGTTCTCCGGAAGAGTGGAGTACCAATCGAAGGCCGTACCTTTTAGGGTACTTGCAAAGAGGCGAATCTTGAGTGCATCTTGATCCGCGATAGCTCCCGTCAAGATCTTGAAGTGGATGACGTGCTGTCTGGCCGATCCTTTCCCCGTATATGTTTGGAGAGTAGGATGCTTGAATTTTGTGGGGAACGGGACCGAGTCCATCCATAAAGGATATGGTGGCCTGATCCCATGCTCTTTGAGTATATCCTCTTCTTTAGCTTTGGCGAGGATACTGTCTACGTCCTTTTTGGTGAGGGCGCGTGACTCATTTTCTTCTCCATTTCCCTCGTTATTGCTATGATTCGGAGGAGGCTCATTGTTCACCTGATTTTGGACGACAAGGAGAAGGTTTTCCATCAGAGTTTCAATCCTCTGCTGGCCTTGTTCCAACTGCTGGATGCGCGTGAGCGCATCATCTCGAGGTGGATTCTGAGGTGGCGGCTCAGAACTTGTAGCCAAGACGTTCATCCCTCGGGATTCGAACGAAGAAATCGTCCTGGTGACCGAGCTGGGGCTCATTCTTTTTGATGAAGAGCTTGATGAAGGATTACTCTCCCGTCCTTGGCTGGAAGGGGCAGGAGATTCTTCGGGATGTCTTTGTGTCCTGGTGACGCTACGGGTCACCGGACGTCGGACATGGATTTTTGATGCTGACCTTTGGCGTCTTCTGGTTTTTCCAACCATATGGACGGCAGCAACTTGGTCGGGTCTTTCTTTTTCGACCCATTTGTGGGAGACTTGAAGTGTAGGAGGCTGGGTCCGTTGCTTCTCTAGTCTCTTCTGTCGATATGACGCACGGCGACGTGCTCGACGAGCAGCTTGAGCTTCGGTCAGCTCTGGCTGGGCTCTGACGATGAAGGATGTGCTCCCTCGGGCGCAGCAGCCGAGCCTGTCTTCTTTGTAGCTAGGCAAGGACAGGATCCGGACCCGGTCCTTTGCCTGTTGCAGCGAAGCTTTAAACCTTTCGAGTTCGGCCCCTGTAGAGATGAAGGGTCGAACTGAAGGAGTGTAGGCCTTAGCAGGTGCTTGTAGAGGCCTGGTGATGCATGATCTAATTTTGGGCCTGTGGGAACAAGCCGGCTCATGCTGGGTTGACTTGGGAGTCAGGTTAGAGATGGGTCTCTCCTCTTTCATGTAGGCAAGAGGGTAGAACTGGTTCTCTTTGAGTGGGGCCAGGTATGCTGGCTTGGTGGAAGTTTGAGACCTTCTTTGTTTTGGGGAAGGTCTTGGAGACCAAGTCTTGGGATAGACCTGGTTGTTTGTGGGTCGAGGCTTCGCGGGGGTGCCGCGGGCTTCAGGCTTTTGGGCGCTCGCCTTTGGTGTCACGGGAGAGACACGTTGAGAGGCGATCTTCTGCTTTTTAGCAGGCGCAGCTTGTTCTTCGGGAAGTGGGAATGGTCCCAGTGTCCCGAAGACGATGGTCCAGGGAGTCGAGGTCGACCCGGAGTTCAGAGAGTTGCCGAGGGAGTTGACGCTTCGGCAGCTGGCAGGGCGCTTGTAAGTGCGCTCGGTTTGCTTCTGTTGAAGCATGAGTTGGTGCTTGTTCTCATCGAAAATAATGGTTAAGGCTGCCATTGTTAGTTTCAAAATTTCTGAAACAAGACCACATCCATTAGTAATCACAAGAATATAATGATCATAAATGGGAATTTCTATGGTTGTCTTTTCAAATCGCTCAAGGGATATGACCCAAGCGACATGAAGAAGGCAAAAAGCCATAGATGGTACAATTGTTCTGACAGCAAGCATGGTAGGCTCGAAATGAGCGTTCCAATGACTGCTAGAAGCAATTGTATACCTAAATTCGACTTATCGAGAAGCGGAGCTTGCTCGAGATAAGAAGAATATAAGGTAGGAGTTACAAATGTGCCGGTCACAGATACAGTAGACCCTGAAAGGGCGTACCAGTACTGCTATGCACAAATGTTGGAGATCGCATCCATGAGATGGGATTCTTTGTTTTGAAAGGTCAGAAATGGATTCGTCAAAGAGAGCAGGTGGCATTCTGATTCAAATACGGGCTCAACGATTTCCGCGAGCGCCAGTACTCAGAAGGGAAGAGACCACAATTTCTCGAATCTGAATCCAAAAGTGACGAGTTTTTTTTTTTTTTTGAAATGTCAAGATTGGTTCCATCAAGGAGAGCAAATGGTATTCTGATCTGAACACGGTCTCGGCGATTTCCGCGAGCGCCAGTACTCAGAAAAGAAGAAACCAAAATTTCTCAGATCTGAAATCAAAAGTGACGAGTTTTTGGAGATTTTTTTTTTGAAATGATTTTTTTTTATTTTTTTATTTTTATTTTTATTTTTTTTTTAAATATATTTTTATTTATTTTTTTTATTTTATTTTTTTTTGAAAATTTTTGTTTTTTTAAGATTTTTTTTTTGAAAATCTTTTTTTTTATTTTTTTTATTTTGATTTTAATTTTTTAAGATTTAAAGACGAGAGAGTACACATAGGCCTCCTAACCCGGTCTTATGAAACCTCAATTGATAGAATTGCCCCCAGGTAAGGGTAGGATTACTTAATGAACCCGTTTGGAGGACCCTTGCCTAGAACAGTCAAGCTGTCTCCACACTCTGGACAAGGCTTTTCTTGAATCAATCGTGATCAAAGAACGCAATTGGTTTAACCTTAGTGGTCTATGTCCTTCTTTATAAAAAATCCCAAATAGACTCATCGAAGAGAAACGATGGCCCAAAACCTTAGTCGAACGGGCTCAACATTTCTGCAAGCACCAAAGAACGATAGGATAGGATCAAAGTTTCTCAATTTTGAATCCAAACTAAGAAAACTGATTTTTTTTTATTTTTTTTTTTAATAATTTTTTTTGAAATCTCTAATGAACTCATCGAAGAGAAACGATGGTCCAAAACCTTAGTCGAACGGGCTCAACATTTCTGCAAGCACCAAAGAACGATAGGATAGGATCAAAGTTTCTCAATTTTGAATCCAAACTAAGAAAACTGATTTTTTTTTTTTTTTTGAAATCTCTAATGAACTCATCGAAGAGAAACGATGGTCCAAAACCTTAGTCGAACGGGCTCAACATTTCTGCAAGCACCAAAGAACGATAGGATAGGATCAAAGTTTCTCAATTTTGAATTCAAACTAAGAAAACTGATTTTTTTTTTTTTTTTTGAAAAGAGAAAGAATTGAAACAAACTCAAAGAAATAGAAATTTCCAAAAAAAATCCCATCTCATTTTTTTAGGATGCAAAATCCAACATAGGCTACCAGCTAGAAAGTAGCCAAGGAATCCGGAAAAGAAGTATAAGCATAGAGCAAAAAGTATGATATGCAAATATTTCATTTCCAAGCACCGTGTTCTCAAATGAACGAGTCCCACCGGGTGTGCCAGCTTGATGGAACGCGCTCCGAGGCGCCGTGGGGCGGCTACCGGGGTCGACGGAACGTGGGAGTCCGTCGGGTCCGGCCTTTCGCGCCCTGGCGGGCCTGAAGCATGCATCAACATTTTTTTTTGGGTGGGTGTGCCAGATTTTCTATTTTACTTGGAATTGCAAGTGGTAATCCGGAGATCAACCTTCGCAAGTAAAAAGGAAATCAACTTCTTTCAAGTTTTCCATTACGCATATATTTAAGAAAAGAGACATTTTCTTAGTTTGCTGTGAAAGGCGATTTTGTTTGGCATTTATAGCCGATTTTGGCGTTTATAGCCGATTTACAATTCTCATCAATAATGAAAAAGACAAGAGTTGTGATTTTTGTCTCTTTTAGAAAAATACAAACTACAATGAAAAGCAAGAAAAGGAAGATCTAACTTTTCAGGAGATTGTGGGGGACGCGTTCAGATTGACGGTCGCAAGCCATGTGTGGGCTTCGCCGTCATCCATGCAGATGAGAACAGAGGATGCTCTTGATTCGCTTGGCTTGGCTATAACCTTAGATTTTTAGAGGACAAAGACCAAGAGAAGGTCCTATGTCCAATAAAAAGCTAAGTAGACGGGCTGAAAAGCCACGTCTAAGCCATTGGAGGCAGCAGGAGAAGGCAAGGACCTTGGGGGGGTGCCCCCCAAAGGATTTTTGTCACCTTGTAGTGGTGGCCGGTGCAGAACTTCAGCAGAGTTTTTTCTCTCTTTTTTCTTTCTCTGGATACGAGCTCTGGATTCTTTCCGATCGATCGATCTCTATTTTCTAATCCCCATTTCAATGGAATGCTCTCCTATTTATAGGCTTTTGGTAGCCATTTAGGAGGGTTTATGAGCCTTAATGGCTTTAATGGGAGGAGTTACAAGATTTATTTCTTGATTTTGTAACTCCTTTTTCCTTGAATCTGATTGGCCGATGGAGATTAAGGGCTTTTAATCACCTTAATTACCATAATGGGAGGAGTTTCATGGTTTAAATGCCATGAATCAATTGACTTGTAACTCCCAAATGCTTGCTTCTGATTGGGCCGTCCAAAGAAATGAATTAATGACTATAATAAAGCTAGTCAATTAACCACATTAATTGGTCGCCGAGCAGTCGAAGAGTCGCGGGCCGTGCCGTGTCTTCTGGAATTCTTCTGGCGATGATCATCGATGGATCTTCATGCTGATCGACATCGTATGAACATGTAACTTCAGACATTGATAGCTAAGAGCGGGCCGGTGACATCTGTCTTGTCGATTTCTCGATCGGTCGGACAGAAAGAGCACTTTTTTTGGTCGACCGGTTGGCGATCTTGGAGCGATCAATGATGATTTTATGCTTTTGGAGGTTGACCCGTGATTTTGACGGATGTCGGAGGATATGAGTCAATTTCAAGCACTAAAAATCACATTTTCAGGAAACCACAGGGGCCAAAGTGCGCGAAACGCGAAAAAAGACGGAAAAACGGGTCACCGGCGGAAAATCCGGTGACCCGGACTTCCATGGTCGCCGGCGACCATGGGCCATGGTCGCAGGGGCCTGCGACCTTGGGGGAATTTTTCCCTTCGGAGCCCGTTTTGCGGTCGTTTTGAGGTCTTTTTCGTCGCTGTTTTCTTCTGTATTTTTCCTGACATTTCTTCTCATTTATTGGCTTGATTTCCCTGTAGAAAACCTGATGAGAATCCTTACATTTTTAGAGTGCAAAGTTTCCAATTTTCCGGGAAAGCCGAAGACTTTGTCGCGTAGAGCTGCTGATTTTCCGCCAGAAGCTGAAACTTGGTCAAACGATGTCGGAATGACCTGAAATTTGAGGTGAAGCCTCCTGAGCAATAAATAAGACCAACCATAGGCTTTTGTTTGAGTTTTGAAGCCGTTTGGGGTCCCATCGATGCTTCACTTGATTTTGCTGCGGGGAAAATGCCGAGCTTTGATGTGCGGTCAAACGATGTCCGATTGACCTGAAATTTGACAGGGAACCTATTGGAGTCATTTTGAGATGATCCACAGGCTCTGTCTTGGAAACCATGGTCCCGGGGAGCTCCACCGCCGGTAGGCTTGATTTTCTTTCGGAGCGTCGAAACCTGGTCAAACGTTGTCGGAATGACCTGAAATTCGACGTGCAGCCTTTTGGAAGCATGTTGAAGCCACTCATGCACTTGGTTTGATGAGCGAAGGCTTCGGTGGTTCCCGCCGCCGGGAGGCTTGATTTTGCTGCTCGAGCATTGATGGAGGGTCAAACGTTGTCGGTTTGACTTGAAATTTGACATGGAGCCCTTTTGAGACATGCTGGAGTCATCCGTAGGCTCTGATCGAAGTTTTGACGTCTCCGATGATGTCGCCGCCGGGAGCGCCATTTTAGCTGTCGGAGAAGCGAAGTTAGGCCAAATGATTCTGAAATGGCCCGAAACTTCATGTGTACTCTTCTCTTGGCTATCTTGAAGGATCTTGCAGTTTTTGTTTGATTCTGACAAGATTTGATTTTTTGGAGAAGTTGCATTGCCTATTTATGGCAGGTTGCGACTTCATGCAGCTTTCTTGATGTTGAAGAGGCAAAGTGACATTTTTCGTGTCAACAGTCTTCATTTCGCTGAGCGCAAATGCTTCTGACCACTTGGAGAAATAATCCGTAGCGGCGAAGATGAAGCGATGACCTTTGCTTGATGGGGGAGAAATAGGACCTATGATGTCCATACCCCAGGCTTCGAAAGGCCATGAGATTACTGTTGGATGTAGCCATTCTGGAGGCATGTGGACATAATCTCCGTGAATCTGGCATTTTTGGCAGCTCTTGGCAAATTGTATTGCATCAGCTACCATGGTAGGCCAATAATAACCTAGCCTTTTTATCTGGTTGTAGAGCTTAGGGCCAGCCTGATAGGCTCCACAAAGACCAGCATGTACTTCTTCGAGAGTTTCCTTAGCCTCTTTTTGTGATAAGCAGCGTAGGAGTACTCCGTTGAAGGATTTTCTGTAAAGTGCTTTTGAAGGTATATCCAAATGAAAGTTCGGGGCTCGTCTTTGGATGCTTACCCGCTCTTTTGGATCTTCAGGTAGTATTCCGAACATGATATAATCAATGAGCGGATCTCCCCAGTCGCCAATCGGAGGTTTGAGGATGGACATCCGACTTCCAACCACTTGGTGGCATTCAGCAACTGCTTGGTGTGTGTTGAGAGGAGGGAAAATCCTTCTTTGACACACTGTGACTTGCATGTTTTCCCCTTCTTGGATTGCCATGGATGCGGCAAGTCCAGCCAGGGCATCTGCACGGATGTTTTCACCTCTGAGGATGTGGGTGATATGGCAGATGTTGAATTTTTGTCGAAGCAACTGCGCCTTATTGTAGTAAGGTAGCAAATCAGGCTTCCTGACTTCATATTTCTGATTCATCTGGTTGACGACCAGTTGAGAGTCTCCAAAAGCTTCCAACATGGTGATGCCGGATTCGAGGGCGAGTTCCAATCCTATAATCAGGGCTTGGTACTCAGCTGCATTGTTTGAACATGGTTCCAGTAGCGAGAAAGCGTGTGGAATCATGTATTTGTCAAGACCGACAAAGAGGATGCCAATTCCAGATATTTGCTTTCCCTTTTCATTTGTCCTGCTTGCACCGTCAAAGTACATGTCCCAGGAAGCATTTGATAAGGAAGTTTCTACATTGTAGACAAATTCGTCTGGGAGATCATCCCTGAGTGGAGAATCTTTAGGCAATGGATGCTCTGCAAGGAAGTCTGCTAGAGCTTGGCCTTTGATTGCTTTTTGTGGTACATACCTAATATCAAATTGTGATAGAAGAATGGACCATTTTGCCAGTCGGGCATTGAGAGAACCTGCTTTTGTGACAAGGACCTTTAGGAGGTTAATCCTCGAAATCAGGTAGACTGTGTTCGACAGCAGATAGTGACGCAGCTTTTGTACAGCGAACATTACTGCAAGGCATTCTTTTTCGACTGGGGAGTACGATGCTCCGCACCTACCATCATGTGGCTAAGGTAATATAGAGCAGCTTCTTTTCCGTCGTCGTTTTCTTGTGCGAGCAGAGCACCCAAAGAGTGGTCGAGAGCTCTTGTGTACAAGATAAATGGTTTTCTAGTTGTGGGGGCAACCAGACTGGAGGTTTGATGAGGTATGCTTTGATGTATTGAAATGCATTTTCACATTCAGCATCTCAGACAAAGTCCACGCCTTTCTTCATCAGGCGAGAGAAAGGACGGCATTACCCTGATAGATTGGAGATGAACCGTCGGATGTAGGCCAGCCTTCCTTGAAGCCCTTTTAATTCTCTTAGGGTTCTGGGAGATGGAATTTCCAGGATAGCCTTGACTTTGGCGGGGTCAAGTTCTATTCCAGCTTTCCGTACTATGAATCCGAGAAACTTACCCGATGAGACACCGAAGAAACACTTTAGTGGATTCATCCGCAATTTGTGTTTGCGAAGTCGGAGGAAGACTTCTCGAAGATCATTGAGATGGTCTTCTTTTCTTCTGCTTTTTATGGCGAGGTCGTCAACATAGCATTCGACCGTCTTGTGCTACATATCTTGGAATATATTCATCATAGCCTTCTGATATGTCGCACATGCATTTTTCAGGCCAAACGGCATAACAGTGTAGCAATGCACGCCGAATGGTGTCCGAAATGATGTATGCCTTTCATCTTCAGGATGCATCTTTATCTAGTTGTAGCCAGAGAATCCATCCATGAACGTCATTCGCTCGAACCCATAGGTGTTGTCAATCATCACCTCTAGTATGGGGAGCGGGAATTCATCTTTAGGACATGCATTATTCAGGTCTCTGTAGTCGATACAGACCCTTATCTGCCCATTTTTCTTTGTCACGGGGACAATGTTGGCCAACCATTCAGGATGCTATTCCTCGCGGATGAAGCCAACGTTTTTGAGTTTCTGAACTTCTTGTTCAATTTTGTCCATCACGTCGGGACGGAATCTCCTTCGGCCTTGTTTGATAGGCTTGATTTCTTTTTGCAAGTTGAGCTTGTGGACTGCTACTTTGGGATCCAAGCCGGGCATTTCGGCATAAGACCATGCAAAGCAATCAACGAACTCACGAAGAAAAGAAATATACTCTGGTAACTCATCATCCTTTATAATCTTGCTTATGAATACAGGACGTGGGTTATCAGGTGTTCCCAAGTCTATCTTTTGAACAGGGTCTTCTGTCGGAAGGTTTGAAGGTGGTTCCTCCACAGTATTTTCGGAGGCTTCCAACTCAACAAGACCTTCTGGAGTGCCAGAGAAATCTTCAGACTGAGACTCTGTTTCTGTCCATGAATCTTCTTGATCAGCATCCTTCTCAATGCTATCCTTCTCAAGGCTTGCAATGAGATGGTCCCAATCATTTGCTGGAATTGGGTTGAAGTAAGGTACTTCTTTTGGAGACGATGATTCTTCTGGGACAGAGAACCGCTCGTCTACGTCATCGGGCAATTCCTCTTTATTATCAGAGAAATTATACCAATTGGAGGAGCTTTCAGGATTTTTGACGAGTAACTCCTCAAAGAGATATCCAGGGATATCGATGTCTTCATGAGATGTTGAGGCTTGGTCGGTAAAGCGACTTTGCAGCCATGGTGTCAACTGTCTCATAGGAGCGGTAGGATCATACCCCAACCCATATGAATGTGGATTTTCCAATCTTCTGATTGACTTTTGGTCAGGGTGGGTTCCAATGGTGTAAGAATACCACGGCCACCTCCCAAACCAGTCGGGTTTTGAGCATCGTAGTCCATTCTCTTCATGATAGCTTGTGCCATTGGACTATACAGGGATAGCTGAGGCATACCTTCGTTTTGGAAAGGTTCAAGCAGAGAGTTCAGTGGAGATGCTCCCGACCTGTGGAAGAAGATTGTTTTTTCTTCTGGCGAAGTTGTCGGGTTAACAAAGGAGGCAGACGTAGGATCTTCTATGTCTGCAAGTGTCTCCAATGGAGTGAGAGTGAGCTTATCTTGCTGAGTATCAGCTTGGCTCGATGCTGTGTCATCTTCTGACTCTGACTCTGAGTCTGTGTCATGCATAATAGACACAAAGGAGACAGTGAACTTGCCCCCAGTCTTTTGTTTTGTCTTCTTTGCTTTGGTAGTGATTACCAAAGGCTTTGGAGATTTGAAGGAGACGACGAAGGGAGCTTGGCCGCTTACTTCGAGTTTGGTGGAGGGTTTGTTTTCCTCCTATGATTGCTGAGGAGCCTTGCCTTTATCTTTCTGGAGACTATCGACAAAGCGAATTATTTTTTCCTCATGTTCTTCTTTTCCATCTTTATACATTTGAGCATCTGCAAAATGGACATCTCTGCCTTTAGGTTTTTTTGTCTGCAAACACTCGATGTATCAAGCCATCGTTGCCAACGAACTTGATGCACTGATGTAGAGTTGAAGGGACGACACCATTCTCATGTATCCAGGGGCGTCCTAGGAGTATATTGTAGCATGAAGGGGTCCTTATTGCATACACAGTGACTTCAAAAATAAGATCACCGATTTGCAATTTGAACCTGATTTTACCGATAGGCCTTTGAGCGCTGCCGTCATATCCGAAGATGGATACGGACGTGTGACTCAGTTTGCTAGGTGGGATGCCCAGCTCTTCGAGTGCCGAAGTAGAAATGATGTTGAGTGCAGAACCTGGATCGATCTGAACTCTGTGTACTGGCATTTCTTTGACGTACCCCGTAAAGTACAAGGGTCGGTTGTGCTTTGTTTCGCCAAGGAGGAGGTCATCCTTGTCGAAGGCAATTGTTGCACTTGCTGCTTTTTGTACCGAGAGGCATTCATTGCTTGATCCCTCAGTTTTCTTCTTTTCTCCCTTTGAGGGAGTATTTGATTTTTTGACCCTATAGTCCATTTCAATTTGTAGGACTTGTGGGGCATGTTTGTCGACATCCGCATTCAGCCTTTGTAATTCTGAAATGAGACTATTACGAGTTTGTGGAGACATTCGCAATAAGTCAAGGACGTGCAGACGTGCAGGTATGTGTTTGAAGTGCTCAATCAAGTCATACTTGAAAGCCTCCTTCGGGCCTGCATTTTCATTATTATTGCCACTTGGGGCGCTTATATCTTGCTTTCCCGAAGGATTTACATAAGAAGAAGAGGGTTGATTGTAATTTTTGTGGTAATCCCGGCCAGAACGGGTACCTCTACCAACTTCAAGAGCCTCTAAAGAAGGGTCTTCTTTTGGAAGATCGTTCTCAGGATCAAGAGGTTGATCCTTTGCTGTGTAACAGCATTGGCGTCTTCAGTGATTGTGTTGCACAGAGCAATTTCCGGGAACAAGTCCTGAACAGTAGCCGGCAACTTTTCTTTATTAGCCCAGACATCGCCCGTGAGATAGGGTATCTGGGACCAGTTGACTGAGTTTTCATTGAAGAAGATTTCATTGGCAAAAGTTTCTTCAAGATGATCAATCGGGAGAGGCTTGAATTCTGATGTCACAGCTTCAGGAGACGAGGGCTGAGAGGATGTTAT
This sequence comes from Umbellularia californica, assembly GCA_028538565.1. Taxonomy (NCBI): domain Eukaryota; kingdom Viridiplantae; phylum Streptophyta; class Magnoliopsida; order Laurales; family Lauraceae; genus Umbellularia; species Umbellularia californica. Next base: position 69,638,022 of record JAPQWN010000002.1, on the reverse strand, counting down.
CTCAGTGGAAGTCACCTGAGAGGATGTAGCTCCGGAAGATACGCTACCGGTTGGGGAGTACGGGTCTTCGGAAGTTTCAAAGGCACTGTCGTCCTGAGCTATTGCATTACAGGTTATCCTGACAGGAGATGCCCCCAGTGTAGACAGTTGAGAATCGGACTCATCCTCAGATGTAAGAGGATCATCGATCCAACTGTTTTCTCCATTTTCAGGAGTTGAGGGAGCAAGTTCCCGTTAATTTTCAGGACTTCCGGCTCTGGATCATGACGAAGATTGATGCGATCCTGCTCCTGCTCTATGGCAAGATGTAGTAAGATTCTTGCATATTCTTTAAGATCAGGCATGGGAGCCAAATCTTCTTCGTCATTTGCTCCTTGTGGTTCGCCCATGTTGGGTTCCACTGAAGCATTTACTGGTGCTGGATTGACAGCATTTTCTTGAACAGGGTTCTGGTCTTCTTCATCATCAGACCAAGATCCTTGTGGCTGTAATGGGTTATACCAGATTACTGGCATAAGATGAGACTCGGGAATCCATTCCTCGTCGGAGAGGTATTCTCCTGTTTCAAGGGATTCTTCCCACTCATCGATATCGCTGGCAGTATCACTGGACTCGTATCCGTTCATGGAGAATCCAACTACCGAGTTGCAAGAGTATGATGCCCCCTGCACAATTTCATTTTTGTATAGAGGTGGCATGAAATCATCAAGAGTGAATTTTCTTACCGCCTTGGAGGTTTTAGGAAGAGATTCTTCCGTCGTCCCGAGTGAAGCAGTGGAAGAAGTTTCTGCTTTTTCAAGGACTTCTTGTTTTGGTTGAGACTTATGCTGCTGTTTGAGCTTGCGGAGTTGTCTCGTGGCTTGCCTTCGCTGCTGAGCGGTCGGCTTTGTTTTGACGATCTCCCAATTTTCATCATTTAGGAGATCGGGATGCACCCATATAGGCTGTCCATCTGATGTTGGATAGGGAACCAATTCTTGGGACGCTTGAGCCATTTTTATCACCTTGAATGAAGTAGTGATTTTCTCCTTCGGTGACTTTGAAGTTTGCCGACATGACACCATGTTGACAGAGGCGGGGCCATAGTTTTTATCAAAGGTTATGACTCCGTTTTTCCACATCTCATTGATCTTCTCTCTCACAACGAAGCATTGATTGAGAGGATGTGAGATCATCTGATGGTATGGACAGTATCGGGGATCATTGGTTTTGCCAACATCTCCCGGTCTTTTGGGCTCTGGCAAAATGAGTTTGCCATTTGCTAGGAGAGCCTCAAAGATTTCTTCTACATCTTCATCGAACGGATATTTCTTTTCTACACGTTCTTTAAAGGCATCAGAGAGTTCAGGCCTTTTACCTGCAGTTTTGTTTTTAGGTTTCTTTGGTTGCTGAGGAGTTGACTTAGTCTGCACATTGAGAACCTCCTTTTTCTTTGGTTTTGAAGTTGTAACAGCAGTCGGCTCTTTCTTTGATGATTTCTGACTGTTGAGGTCTTTGATCACCATTTCAGCTTCCATGGAGGCTTCGAGGAGTTCCCCCAAGTTCTTTGATTTATTGCCGATAATCATGGAGTGGATTTTTGCTCTCATATTGTTACGGCAGATGTCGACTAGCGACGCTTGTGGCAGCACATCTGAGCATTTGTACGCCATTGCCTTCCATTTGTGAATGAAGTCGTATGTTGACTCATTCTCTCCCTGTTTTAGGCTGCAGAGTTGAGCCATAGTAACAGGATGATCCTCACCTTGGAAGTGGGTCAGGAAGCGTGTCTCCAGCATAACCCAGTTCTGGATGGAGTTCTCCGGCAGAGTGGAGTACCAATCAAAGGCTGTACCTTTTAGGGTACTTGCGAAGAGGCGAATCTTGAGGGCATCTTGATCTGCAATAGCTCCTGTCAGGATCTTGAAGTGGATGACATGCTGTCTGGCTGAACCTTTCCCAGTATATGTCTGGAGAGTAGGTTGTTTGAATTTTGCAGGGAACGGAACCGAGTCCATCCATAGAGGGTAGGGTGGCTTGATCCCATATTCCTTCAATGTATCCTCTTCTTTTGCTTTTGCGAGGATATCGTCCACGCCTTTTCTGGTAAGGGCGCGAGACTCATTGTTTTCTGCATTGCCTTCGTCATCTTCATGATTCGGAGGGGTTTCATTGTTAGGTGGTGGACGCTGTAGAGTGAGAATCAAATTTTCCATCAGAGTCTCAATTCTCTGTTGTCCTTGCTCCAACTGCTGGATGCGTACAGTTACGTCATCATGCGGTGGAGGCTGCTCAGAACTTGTAGCCAAGACGTTCATCCCTCGGGATTCGAACGAAGAAATCGTCCTGGTGACTGAGCTGGGGCTCATTCTTCTGGATGAAGAATCTGAGGAGTGGTTACTCCGATGTCTTTGGCTTAGAGGAGTGGAAGATTCCTCCAAATGTGTTCGTGTCCGAGAGACGCTGTGAGTCACTGGACGTTTAACACTGATTTTGCTTGCTGACTTCTGGCGTTTTCTGGTCTTGACAACCATATGAACAGCAACGAATTGGTCGGGTCTTTCTTTTTCGACCCATTTCTTTGTGACGTGGAGAGTAAAACGCTGGGTTCTTTGTTTCTCGAGTCTCTTTTGTCGATATGCAGTGCAGCGATGCATACGACGAACAATTTGAGCTTCAGTCAGCTCTGGCTGGGCTCTGGCGATGAAGGATGTAGTCCCTTGTGCGCAGCAGCCGAGTTTGTCTTCTTTGAAGCTTGGCAAGGACAGAATCTGGACGCGGTCCTTTGTCTGTCGCAATGAAGACTTGAATTTTGTGAGCTCGGCCCCTATTGAGATGAAGGGTCGACTCGCGAGAGTGCAGGCTTCAGCATGTTTTTGCATAGGCCTAACGATGCAGGATTTGATTTTGGGCTTGTAGGAGCAAGCTGGCTCTTGATGATTTTGTTTATTTTTTGGGTGGAGGGTAGGTTTCTCCTCTTTCATGTAAGAGAGAGGGTAGAACTGATTCTCCTTGAGAGGGGCCAGGTATGCTGGCTTTGTAGATGTTTGGGACCTCCGTTGCTTTGGCGAAGATCTCAGGGACCAGGTTTTGGTGTAAACTTGGTTTCTTGTGGGTTGAGGCTTCGTGGGAACGCCACGGGCTTCAGGCTTCTTGGTGTTCGCCCTTGGTGCCATTTTAGTGACACGTTGCGGGGCGGTTTTCTGCTTCTTGGCAGGTATAGTGTCTTCTGCGGGAAGTGGGAATGGTCCCAGCGATCCGAAGACGATGGTCCGGGGAGTTGAAGTTGACCCGGTGTTTGGGGAGTTGTCGAGAGAGATGACGCTTCGGCAACTAGCAAGGCGCTTATGCTTGTTTTGCTTATCTTGAAGCATAAGCTTGTACTTGTTCTCATCGAAAGTGATGGTCAATGAAGCTGCCATTGTTAGTTTTGGAAAACTTCTGAAACAAGACCAAATCCATTAGTAATCACAAGAATATGGTGATCGTAAATGGAGAACAACTATGGTTTTGTCTTTTCAAATCACTTGAGGGGACATGGCCCAACCCAAGGACGATGAAGAAGGCAAAAAGCCATAGAGGATACAATTGTTCTAAAATGCAAGTATGGTAGGCTCGGAGTGAGCGTTCCAGTGACTGCTAGAAGCAATTGTAGACCTTAATTCAAATTACCGAGAAGCAAGGCTCACTCGAGGTAAAATGATATAAGGTTGGAGATACAAATGTGTCGGTCGCGAATACAGTAGACCCGAAAGGGCGTACTAGCACCGCTAGGCACAAATGTTTGCAAATCGCATCCTTGGGAAGGACACGAGATGGGATTTTTTTGAAAGGTCAAATTTGGATTCATAAAGGAGAGCAAATGGTATTCCAATCCGAACAAAGGCTCAACATTTCTGCGAGTGCTAAATTCAGAAGGGAAGGAACCATAATTTCTCGGATGTGAATCCAGACGTGACGGAAGTTTTTTTTTTTTTTGAAAGGTCAAGATTGAATTCATCGAAGAGAGCAAATGGTGTTCCATTTCGAACAAGGCTCAACATTTCTGCGAGCGCTAAATCCGAAAGGGAAAGAACCAAGATTTCTCAACTCTGAATTCAAAAGTTACAAAAGTTTTTTTTGAAAGGTCAAGATTGAATTCATCGAAGGGAGCAAATGGTGTTCCATTCCGAACAAGGCTCAACATTTCTGCGAGCGCTAAATCCGAAAGGGAAAGAACCAAGATTTCTCAACTCTGAATTCAAAGTGACAGAAGTTTTTTTTTTTAAGGATTTTTTTTTAGAGAAATTTTTTTTGAAAGGTGCACATAGATTTCCAATTCGATCTTATGAAACCTTAGTAGATAGATCAGCCCCCAAGTAAGGGTAGGATTACTTAATGAACCCGTTTGGAGGACCCTTGCCTCGAACAGTCTAGCTGTCTCCACACTCTGGACAAGGCTTTTCTTACATCTACTTTGGTCAAAGAACGCAACTGGTGGAACCTTAGTGTTTTTTTTTTTTTTTAAATCCCTTTTTTTTTTGAAAGGTTTTTTATAAACTCATTAAAGAGAACGAATGGTGTTCCAATCCGAACAAAGGCTCAACATTTCTGCGAGTGCTAAATTCGAAGGGAATGAACCAAGGTTTCTCAAATTTAAATGCAAAAGAGAGAAAGCTAGAATTTTTTTTTTTGAATTTATAATTTTTTTTTTAAATCCCAATTTGGACTCATCAAAGAGAAAAGATGGCCCAATCCCCGATATGAACGATAGCTGCGAACATTTCTGTGAGCTATCAAATTCAAGGAGGAGAGGATCAAAATTTCTCAAAGTTGAATCTTGAGAAAGAGAGACCATTTTTTTTTTAAAGAGTTTGAAACGAAGGTGTTTTTTTTTTTTTTTTTTTAAATCCCAATTGGACTCATCAAAGAGAAAATATGGCCCAATCCCTGATATGAACGATAGCTGCGAACATTTCTGTGAGCTATCAAGTTCGAAGAGGGAAGGATCAAAATTTCTCAAAGTTGAGTTTTTAAGAAAAAGAGATCAGATTTGTTTTTTTTTTTTTTTTTTTGAAGTGAGAAAGAACAATTGAAATCCCATCTCATGTTTTTTAGATGCAAAATGCAACATAGGCCACCAACTAGAAAGGAGCCAAGTGATCAAAGCATCACGTTCTCAAGTCAACATGTCCCACCGGGTATGCCAACTTGATGGACCCGAAAAAAAAAGGGGAATCTTCCGTCCTCTCCCTCCGCACCCCGGGGGCTGACCTTGGTCTCGGTGGAGGAGGGAAGATCTCGGGCATCAACATTTTTGTACGGGTATGCCAGATTTACTTTCTACTTGGAATTTGGAATAGTGATAATCCGGAGATTCACCTTCACAAGTGGAAAGGAAATCAATCCTTTCTTCTAACTTTTCAAATTGCATAAATATTAAGAAAAGAGACAAGTTTTTAGAATGCCGTAAGAGGCGTTTTTGTTTATTTACCGTGAAAGGCGATTTTGCCGTGAAAGGCGTTTTTACAAAACTCATCAAATATGAAAGACAAGAATTGTGATTTCTTTTTGTCTCTTTAAGAAATACAAACTACAATAGAAAAGGAAGAAAAGGGATCTAACTTCTCAGGAGATTGTGGGGACACGTTGAGATCGACGGTCGCAAGTCATGTATGGGCTTCGCTCTCGTCCTTCAAATGAGAACATGTGATGCTTTGATTCTTTGGCTTGGCTCCTAACCTCAGTTTTTTAAAGGACAAGGACCAAGAGAAGGTCCTATATCCAATGAAAAACCAAGTAAACGGGCTGAAAAGCCGCGTTTAGGCCATGTTGGAGAAGGAAGTGACTTGCGGGGGGTGGCCCCCCAAGGGACGTTGATCACCTTGTGGTGCTTCCGGGAGCAAAGTAGCAGGACTTCGTCTCTCTTGGATTTTCTGGTTTTTCAGAGCTTGCACTTGGGATCTCTTTTCATCATGCTTTCTTCTTGGAATGGACCTCCTTTTATAGGCTTTTGATAGCCATGAGGTGTTTATTGGCATTGATGGCCATGATGAAAGAATTGATGAGGAGTTACAAATCGATTTTGTAACTCCTTTTTCAAGGCTTGTGATTGGCCGATGAAGGTAGTGGGCATTTAATCACCTTTATGCTTCATGATGATGGGAGTTTCATGGGTTTAATGCCATGATTGCTTGGATTTGTAACTCCCAAATGCTTGAATCTGATTGGGCCGTCCAAAATAATGAGTTAATGACCGCATTAAGTTGTCATAAACGGGTCAATTAACGTCATTAAGTGGTTGCCAAGGCATGTGAAGAGTCGCGGGCCGTGCTGCGCCTTTTGAGATTCTTCTTGCGATCATCACGGGTGGATCCACACATTATTTGATGTCGGATTGTGATGCAATTTCAGACATTGATTGATGTTGGCAGGCCGGTGACGTCTGTCTTGTCGATTTCACGATCGGTAGGACAGAAAGTGCACTTTCTTGGTCAGCCGGTTGGCGATCTTGAGGCGATCGGTGATGATTTCATGCTTTTGACGGCGGATCCGAGATGTCGACGAAGATCAGTCGTTTTCAAGCATCAAACATTGCATTTTCCGAAAATCACAAAGGCCGGAACACCCGAAACGCGAAAACCATCGAAAACGGACACTTTGGTGCAAAATCCGGCGACCCGGATTTCCAGGGTCGCCGGCGACCTTGGCCCGTTTGGTCGCCGAGCGTCGTTTTCGGCCGTTTTTTCATCTTTTTCGTTCCTTTTTTCTTCTGTATTTTTCTTGACATCTTTCCTCAATTATTGACTTGATTTTCTTGGAGAAAACTTTACGAGAACCCGCGCGAAATTGGAGCACAAAGTTTCCTATTTTTCGGGAAAGCCGAAGACTTTGTAGCCGATTTTCCGTCAAGCGTCAAAACTAGGTCAAACGATGTCGGAATGACCTGAAAATTGAGGTGAAGCTTCTTGAGCAGTAGATAGGACCAACCATGGGCTTTTATTTAAGTTTTGAAGCCGTTTGGGGTCCCATCGATGCTTCACTTGATTTTGCTGCGGGGAAAATGCCGAGCTTTGATATGTGGTCAAACGATGTCCGATTGACCTGAAATTTGACGGGGAGCCTATTGGAGTCATTTTGAGATGTTCCATGGGCTCCGTTTTGGATGTCATGGTCCCGGGTTGCTCCGCCGCCGGTAGGCTTGATTTTCTCTCGGAGCATCGAAACCTGGTCAAACGTTGTCGGAATGACCTGAAATTCGACGTGTAGCCTTTTGGAAGCATGTTGAAGCCACTCATGTATTTTGTTTGATGAGTGATGGCTTCGGTGGTTCCCGCCGCCGGGAGGCTTGATTTTGCTGCTCGAGCATTGATGGAAGGTCAAACGTTGTCGGTTTGACTTGAAATTTGGCATGGAGCCCTTTGGAGACATTCTGGAGTCATCCGTAGGCTCTGATCAAAGTTTTGGTGTCTTTGATGATGTCGCCAACGGGAGCGCTTGCTTAGCTGTCGGAGCTGTGAAGTTGGGCCAAACGATGTCGGAATGACCCGAAACCTCAGGTGTACCCCTCTTTTAGTTGTCTTGAAGGATCTCTCAGTTTCTGTCTGATTCTGACAAAATCTGATGCTTGAAGTAGCCTTGCCTATTTTTAGCAGGATGCAGCTTCAGGAGGCTTCTCGATGTTGAGGAGACATATTGACTTTTTTTGTGTCAACAAAAACAATATCCACCAAGAATATAAATCCAACCACCCCTAAAATGTTTCGCATCTCGACAACCCGATGTTTACATAACATCGTCAGCACGCCACTCAACTAGAGGTTGCGGTTCTCCGACCGCCTCCTCTGGCTCCTCCTCGGGATAACCGACCACGAGACCTGAGTACCAAAGTAAAGGATCAGACACGACGGTCTGGCAGGTGGGTGAACAGATATAAACATTCAATGCTAAAAAAAAAACCTTAACCTTGGAAAACATATAAACTTGTTTAAACAATGTCTTTCAAGAAGTAAATGATTCATTTAATTAAAACGCATATGCAGTCACAAAACATGTAAGGCAATCAAGGAAATCGGGAAACAATCAAGATGGCATCCACAAGAAGTTAAATCATCTATCACCGAAGTGATGAGAGTATCGGGTATTGACCTCAGTCACCGAAGTGAGGAGGTACAACCAATTTACATATACATATACAATAATACGGGATGGGACCACGGTAGCAAACCGGGTGTCGGGAATCACGCTAGCGAACCGGATATCGGGAACCACGGGAGCGAGCCGGGTATCGGGACGGGACCACAGTTAATAAACCGGGTATCGGGATCCATGCTGCAGCTGGCGGGACGGGAAGGGATCTCCAAGTCAGTGGATCAGACTAACAAGGTTATCCAAGCTTAGTGGTGCCGACTCATAGGTCATATGCAAGAAATCGGCATGTATAAAACGCTTACGATGAAATCGTATAAACGATCAAAACGGGGTGCTCAAGGCAAAAACATCATTTCAATATCGGGTCACATCATGTCGGGCATGCATTTAGGGACTAATAAAAAGAGTCCAAGTACAATACAATGCTTTCGGAATCGATAAATCACAATTCATAAATTTCTGGAATAAACAGTTGAAATAGACTTTCAAAATATCAGGGTTTAGAACTAATTCAAGGTGAATAGGGATCCCGTATGTCTGTATAATAAAGAAAACTTGGTACTCTTTGAATTTGGAAGACATGCCGGGTTCCTTATACACTATAGTAGTCTCAATGCTTAAATGAATTTCTGTGATGTGGTTTCTCTCTCGAACGGGCTCCCAACCAATCTTTCATCTCTGCTTCGAACACATTCCCAGGCGAGCGGTGCCCATTGCCCTCAGAAAGGTTCATAAGGAATGGGATGGAAGCTCCCTTCAAACACCCCCCCCCCCCCCCTTTATTCATAAAATTCAGGGGATTTCGGTTACGTTGTGGTCAGATGGCGGTTAGCCGCCCGCGAATCTAGCGGTTAACCGCTTGCTAACAGTGAGGCTAACCGTGGAATTACAGCTCCCTGGAATTGTGACCGCTTCATTTCGGTTGGTTGGCGGTTAGCCGTCGATGGATACGGCGGTTAGCCGCTAGCTGACCGCGAGATTACAGCTCTCTGGAAAAGTGACTGTAACTACGCGGTTGGCCGCCGATGGATACGGCGGTTAGCCGCGAGTGACCGCGGAGCTGACCGTGAGGTTACAGCTCTCTGGAAATGTAACCGAAATTTCTTCGGTTAGCCGCTAGTCACCAGGCGGCTAGCCGTTGGGCGACTGCAAGCTGACCGCCAGTCACGAGAACTTCCTCACTGGGTTCAGATTCAGGTCTTCCCTTCTCCAAACCAATTTCTTTCATTCTCCATTTTACATTCATACAATCACCAAGAGGAGGAAGACATCTATCATTACAAAGATTCACTTAGGCATTGTACAAAAGATGAACCAAAAGCTACAATTCAAGATTTAAAGACAACAAATGAAACAAAAGCTAGAAATCATGTTCAAGACAATAAAGAGGCTTACCAACCCTTTTCAAAAGTATTTAACATCATTGAATGCCAAGGAAACAAGCCATTAATGAGATACAAATCAAGTATACATGTCATGGAAATCATTAAAACCAAAACATCCATTAAGTCCACTTGCCTCTAGATCTTTAATCAAGGAAATCAAGCTATTACTCTCTTCCTCCAAGCCAAGGATGCAATCTACACAAAACCCCCAAAATCCAAACCCTAAAATGGGTCAAACCATGAAACAAGAAAAGAGAGCTCTCAATAAAGGAAATGGAGCTCCTCTAAAGATAGGAAAACACAAAACAAAGAGATTGGAAGGAAGAATTACTAGGAAGCTCTTCAAAATCACCAAACTAGTTCAATGAGGGTCTTGAGCTGAATGGATTCCTCCAAACATGGCATCAATGAATAGTTCTAGTAGTGAAGAAGAAGAAGGTGAAGTCCATTTCTTGGTTGGTGCAAGGTTTGATAGGGATTTAGGATGGAGAAGCAATAAGAAGAAGAGAAAAGGGGAAGAAAAACCCTAGGTTGGTTGTTGTGCTGGAAAAGGAGAAATGGAGAAGAGAACCTCTCTATATAAACAAGTGGGTGTGGGCTCCACCATTAAAAGATCTCTTTGGGCTGAAATCACTACTATCGGTGTCTCGAACGGAATCGACGAAGAAGAGAAAAGTGATCGTCGAAATATCTAGTTTCCAAAAAGTATATATTTCGCGGGTTTCGGGAATATCAAGTTTTGGGTACAGATTTCATGTACAAAGACTGTTTTGCCCTCAATGCAAGAAAATCGGGTTTTGGGGTTCCGGACGGGTACGGGATCAACATGGAAGTTGTAGGGATTATCGGGACGAGTGAAACGGGGTAGTCATACAAGTCATCGGGGTCTCGGGAAAATTCTCAAATTAACGCAAAGCTATCAAAAGGGAACCCCCAAAGGGCCCCACTGACACTAGCACTTAAAATCCCCAAAAGCTATAACGATAACTATACTAATCCAACCTAGTCAATTCTATCAAGCAGGCTCAGCACTAACACGTGACTTAATTAGTACTAATCGGGGTCACTCGGGTCGGGGCGTTACAACTTGGCAGACCTGAGTCAACCGTTTGCTGTTCTCAAAGAGTTCCAGCTCAAACTGAATACGTCCAAATGCGCGTTTGGTGTCGGCTCCAGCAAATTCCTCGAAAGCCTGGTCACCAAAAGAGGAATTGAAGCCAGTCCATATCAGGTCTCGGCAATTCAGGCCATTCAAAGTCCAAACACGGCGAAACAAGTCCAGAGGCTCATAGGGATAGTTGTCGCGCTCGACTGCTTCAACAGCCGAGCTTCGGACAAGTGTCGTCTTTTCTTTCAGCTTTTAAAGAAAAGTTCAAAATTCCAATGGACTCCGGAGTGCGACCGAGCCGTTCAGGTACTCAAAAATTATTTGTCTTCCTCACCCCTGCTATCCACTCTAAAGCAGGGGGAGGTACTATATTTATACCTGGCTATCTCGGATCATGCAGTGAGTTCGATGCTCATCAGAGAAGAAGATAGGCAGCAAAGGCCTATATACTACACGAGCAAAATCCTACTTGACGCCGAGACGAGGTATCTACCATTGGAGAAACTTGCATTGGCACTCATCAGTGCTTCTCGCAAACTCTCCCACTACTTCCGGACGTACATTATAGTGGTTGTTACAGAACATCCATTTAAGTACCTTTTTAGAAAGGCCGACTTCTCTGGAAGGATCTTGAGATGGGCCGTCAAGCTGGGGCAATATGACATTCAGTATCAACCCAGAACGGCGATCAAGTCCCAAGTTTTAGCAGATTTCATCGTGGAGTTCGTTTCTTCTAGTTCGGCACTAAGACAGCTCGATAGCGAACTGGGGCACAATGAGGAAGAGATTACCGAGACGGAGGAAGAACGATCTTGGACACAATTCCTCGATTCAACATGGAAGGTCTTTGTCGACGGATCCTCAACCTCCAAGAGGGCTGGTGCTGGCATAGTCCTCCAATCCCCATAAGGCCTTGTCATCGAGCAAGCCCTTACACTCATCTTCAAGGCATCCAATAACGAAGCAGAATATGAAGCACTGATCGCAGGGCTCGGTAGCGCCAAAATCCTAAGGGCACGGTAACTAGTGGTCTTCAGCGACTCTCAGTTGGTGACGAGCCAACTAAACGAGGACTACCAAGCCCAAGACGAAAGAATGGTTGCCTACTTAGCTCTCGTAAAGTAGCCCCTTTCTCAGTTCGAGAGAGCCGAGGTCAAATGAGTCGGCAGAGATTCCAATTCTTATGCCGACGCTCTCGCCAACCTAGCCTCTGTTGTTGAGGCTGGAAGAAAAGGAATTGTCGAAGTGGAGACACTGGACAAGCCAAGTATAGAGTTTCAGCCACCTCAGCAAATTTTGTGTGCTGATCTCGATCCAAGATGGATGGACCCAATCATCGCCTACCTGAGGGATGATTAACTTCCTGAAGACAAGAGCGAGGCTCACAAAATCAGGCTAAAAGCAGCTCAGTTTTGGTTGTCTCCAGATGGCAAGCTCTACAAGAAATCCTACACCGGTCCTTACCTCCAATGCGTTCACCCAAACAAAGTCGAGGACTTCCTTTATGACCAATATGTATTGGAGTGGAGTTGAGAACTTTGTTTTACCAAAGATCTCAACTCATTATTGTGAACATGTCAAGTTATTGATAATTGTTAGGCTGGAACCCAACATATTTCTTCCTAAGCAAAAGAACTTTTCTGCTCTATGATTGTGGAATTTGAAGAGAATAAAGAGTCAAATCAAATCTTTGGAAACACATTTGCATGAGTGGTAACAACATATATAAAAGGTGTCAGTTGAAATTTTATAATTGAAAGAAAACATATTCATTTCTATGTTTGTGTTGTTCTATTACTATGACTAACACAAAGGTTTAAAAAAAAGTCTTTTAGCTAAAAAATTACAACTGATTTGTTACTATGTTACTAGAAAAACAGAGCCATGGAATGATTTTCTTTATGAAAATAAAATTACAACACAAGCTATCCCCACAAAAGAGAGAAAGGAAAGCACAAGATTTACATGAGCTGTTATGTTCTTGTTTCACATATTACACCCTTAATTAACAATGAAATTCAAAGGCCCAAAACAATATCAATTTTCTTTTAGTTAATATGTAAATGTGATGAGCAGGTTAAGCAAGACTAACAGTGAATAAAGCATCTCTTTGGAAAGGACAAAAATCCAAATGAAAAGCCCTTTCACTTTTGAAGAACTAAGCTAGTATGAAGGTGACAAATTCAGTTAAAATGTTGATGGGCAAATTTATTTAACATGCTTATAGAAATGAATTATGACCAATGATGGCTTTTACATAACTGGAAAGAAAAGGTCAACTGTTAACAAAGAGAACATTTTTTAAAATGAGGACAATTTCTTTATGATGATGATCACCACCATCATCATAGCCTCGTCCCAACTTTGTTAGGGTCAACTACATGAATTCTGCTTTGTCGTTCCATTCTATCCTGAGACAAATCCTCAAAACAGTTGCACTTCTTCAGATCTATTACTTCCATCCATGACCTCTTCACCCTACCACTTTTCTTTATAGAATTCTTAATATCTAGCCATTTTTTCTAATTTTAGAGGATAAGAAATAAGGGTAATATCCTTTGGAAGATATGATTGGACTCTCACTTCATGACTGTAAATGTAATTGCATTCTGTCTCAACTACATACACCCCCACATCTGAAAGAAAATCATTACCTTTACATCCCACTGGTCAAGTTGCCTAAGCTTCCCACCACTAGTAGATTTCTAACTCACAATCACTATTTTTTCAGATACTTTTGAACAGCCAGGTACTCCACCTTCCCTTCTCCTTCAATGTCTTTGAATTGTATGGTAATGTACACCTCATGGTTGGCTTTTCTTGCATCACAGAAGTTCTCATTACTCACAGTAACGGACATGAAACATTATCAAATGGGTGCTTTTGCTATAGCCTTGATTCAACTTCTCAATTCCCCATTCACTGCTATTCCTTTCCAAGAACACCAATCGAATGGGTTGCAAAGAGATCGATCAGCACTTTTGGCATTCAAGAAAGGTATTCTCGTTGATCCTCAGAACATGCTTAGTAATTGGATAGAGACCATCCATGTTTGCAAGTGGAGTGGCATCATTTGTAGTCAGAATGGAGAAAGAGTAACTATGCTGTATCTTGGGAGTAACTTTTTGCAAGGAACCATTTCACCATTTTTGTCAAAGCTCTCTTGCCTTGAGCAGCTTGATCTGTCAGAGAATCTCGTTCAAGGACCCATTCCTTCTGAGCTTGGCAATTTAGAGAGCCTAATAGAATTCAGTCTAAAAGGAAACCTTATGCAACATGAAATTCCTGAGAGCTTAGGAAAACTCAAGAAACTCCTCTACATCAACCTTAGTGGAAACCAGCTACAAGGCCAGCTCCCACCTTCCCTCTTCTACAACTGCACCGCATTACAATACATAGACCTTTCTTCTAACTCATTCACTGGTTTCATTCCTTCAGAGATTGGAAAAGATCTGCCAAATTTGAGTGATCTCTACCTTTATCTGAACCATTTAATTGGCAGCATTCCAGTGTCACTATCCAATGCCTCACAGTTGATGAACCTTGATCTGGAGAGTAACTTTCTAACAGGTAGATTGCCATCAGAAGTTGTAGTACATATGCATCAACTGAGAACATTGCATCTTTCATATAACAAATTCTCCAGTCACGATGGTAACACAAATCTCACACCTTTCTTCAACTCCATTTCAAATCTGACTCATCTAAGGGAGATTGAACTGTCAGGGAACAATCTAGGAGGCGAGCTTCCTTTAGTAATTGGCCTAATGCATGTAAATCTTTTAGAGCTTCATCTTAAAAATAATCGCATTCAAGGTGCAATCCCATCAAATATAACCTACCTTTCAAACCTTACTCTTTTGAACTTATCAAGTAACCTTCTGAATGGTTCCATTCCTTTGGAAATAAGTCATCTGCCCAAGCTAGAAAGACTTTGCCTATCCAACAATTCATTAAAGGGTGAAATACCAGCTTCACTAGGCACTCTTAAGTCACTTGGGTTTGTTAGACCTGTCCAGAAACAAGCTTTCAGGACGCATTCTGACACGACCCGAGCCCGAGATTATAATTAATCCGAGTTAACCCCGGGTCGCGTCACATACTTACTCCCGTGAACTTCAATCACATAAAGTCACAAGGATATAAATTAACACCTTACGCGGAACATATAAACACTATATACATTGCTCATGTATAAACAAAACTTATTTACATCATTTACAAAACTAATCACTTTCATATTTAAGTACAATGCAAAGATTAAAAGTATGAAACATTCTTTTACAACTTCCCTCATCAAAATTTCATTTAAGGTTTCGATTCAATATCATATTCATATGATATTGGTTCACTTCCACTCGACTAGTCCTCCTGGAGGAACCGTAACGGTCGTCTCCGCTGACGCTGTGGCCTCAGAAGGACCGGCATGGGCAGCTGTGCATGCCATCAATAATACTATGAATTTGACAATTCAGCAATGTATAAACAGATCCATGATTTAACATACTAAATACACAATTAAACTATCTAAGCCAATGTTAGACTACTACCATTTCCATTTAATTCCAATCAACTCAAATCAAATCAAATCAAATCAAATTAATGAGAGTCTTTAATATTTGGCAATCTACAATAGCATTTCATTTCAAATCACATCTACCTAAAAAGGAAGGAATCACTTCTTCCACACGGAAGGAATCACATATTGTGGGATTTATCAGTGCCCGGGCCAGGGACATCTGACATCACCACGGAGTTCCGGAACACTCCCAAATAATCTGTTGCAGCAGTATCAACTCTAATAAGCTTATAGAAATCACTATGTAGTGCCAGACTCAATAAACAATTCAAGTATTCATTTCATTTCATTCAATTTCAATTCCATATAACAATTCAACTACACAATATCAATCAATTAGGTGTAACTTACAGACATTTAATGTATATGTTATTTTCGATGGACATCACAAGTTATATGTATTGTGTACATTATAGTCTCTTATTTAACACCAATGGAGGTAAAACAACACCGATGGCTTCAATTGCCCTTTTTCTTTAATTCAGAATAACTTCTGGAACCATATTAACTTTAGTTACTTTATCCATATTGAATCAACTAGTACTCTTAAAATAACCTGGTGGTTGACTCTGATAATCAAATCTTGGATTCAAACCCAAATAGCTTAATTGCCTAAACTCTTTTAGTTAATTAGTCATTTTAGACTAATTTTATAAGTTAATCACACTCCTAGACAAACACTAAAATCACAACTCTTCACACTTAAAATTCATTTTTCACTGGACTCAACAGAGTCCTCTGATCGATCGGACCTTCAGGTCCAATCGATCGGCCTGAATTCATGTCCCAGTTAGGGACAGTCCGATCGATCGGCCAAAAGGTCCGATCAATCGGACCTGGAACGAAATCAGTTCCAGACCTCTGAAATCCAGCTTCTTTCTTCTTCTTAACATTCACTTCCTTCTTAACCTGCAAATCCACTGGAACCTCATGTTCCCCCATCAATATTCACCTCCATAATCATCAAATCACTCTTTGATTCACCATATAAGCCATTCAACAATCCATTCAAACATTCTATACTTTCAATCAAAATCTAAAAGAATTAAAACCAAACTCAATAAACTCAAGAAACATCATATCTAGTAACACATAAACACAAATCATGGTTTATACTTGCCTTAGGATTGAATTAAACACAAAACCCCCTTTTTTAGAGAAATCCACAAACTTCCTTGATTCCAACTCCAAGAAAACCTAACCAAAGAGATGAAGAAGATGATGTACACAACTCTTTCTTCAAAACTCACTTGAAAATCCCTTTTTCTACACACTTGATGGATAAGAAACGAAGAAGAAAGACTCCATTACTCTTTCTCTCTGTGTTGTTAGCTGAAACACATTTCACCGACTGAAAATGGGTGATTCATCACTTTTATAAATGGAATTTTCATATTTAGCCCCACATACTACATATATTTCCAATTTGAGTCAAATCCAAGCTCATTTGACTCACTTGAAGTCAAATGAACACGAGTATATTATGAAAGTTGTTGTCTTCATCGAAATACACATGTGGATATCAAATTTAACTGTATTCGATGAAATGCGTACAAATCGAATTTTACGAAAAAGTCCCCAATTCCATTAATTTGAGTCTAAATTCAAATCCATTAAGTCAATTTCTTTTTCAAACTTGTTCATTATGCATGATTCATTCAAGTGTGACTAATTTGATTAGTTTTATTCACTAATCACATTTATCGTGATTAATCACACTTACACCACACTATCGCAATTACTTAGAGTTAATCTTGATTAACTCGGGCTGAAGTGTAACACATTCCAACCACACTAGAGAACCTCACCCAACTAAGGAGACTCATCCTCAACAATAACATGCTCTCAGGAACAATACCACCAAACCTAGGAAAATGTCCGAGTTTAGAGACCTTGGACTTGGCCCGCAACAAGGTAACAGGAGTCATTCCAGCAGAAGTTGCAGGCTTGAGGGACACGACGATATACTTCAATCTGTCTAACAACTTCTTAGGCGGGATGGTGCCCCTGGAGCTGAGTAAAATGGACAAGATTCGTGCAATTGATTTGTCGTCGAACAACTTCACCTGAGAGATTCCTGCCAATTTGGATGACTGCCTAGCAGTTAAGCTGATCAACCTCTCTCACAATTCTCTTCAAGGCCCAGTTCCAAAGTCTATGGGCAATCTTCTTAGTATTAAATCCTTGGTTCTCTCGTACAATCACCTTTCCAGTGAAATTCCAGCCTTCCTTCAGGACTCTAACACCCTCACTGAACTAAATCTTTCATATAACAACTTCAGTGGATCAATACCAAGAGGTGGCATATTTGATTCTCTGACATTTGACTTGTTTCGGGGAAACCTAATTCTCTGTGGCTCATCATTTGGAACACCAAGTTGCCATTCTAAGCAGAAAACCAGAAGATATTCACCCAAATTCACAGGCATTCTTGTCAGCATTGTTTCCGCATCAGTTTTTCTTCTTACCATCTGTTGTATGGTTGGTGTCAAGAAGCTCAGAAGATCAGCAATTCACAGAGACAAAGGGATTTTGGGCAAGTATTCTCTAACATTGATTTCGAGCTACCCAAGAATCACTTACAGAGAACTTGAGGAGGCTACAGAAGGATTTGAGCAAAGCAGATTGATTGGGTCAGGTAGCTTTGGCCATGTCTACAGAGGAGTACTGAGAGACGGCTGTGTCGTTGCTGTGAAAGTTCTACAACTGCAAGCTCAGAACTATACCAAGAGCTTCAATAGAGAGTGCCAGATTTTAAAGCGAATTCGGCACGGGAACCTGATGAGGATTGTGACTGCCTGCAGGCTCCCAGACTTCAAGGCTTTGGTTCTGCCATTCATGGCAAATGGAAACTTAGAAAGCCATCTCTACCAGCGGGCACAAAGTTGCAGTAATTCAAGTTTGACTTTGATCGAAAGGGTAAATATCTTAAGCGATGTTGCTGAGGGACTGGCATACTTGCACCACCATTCTCCAATCCAAGTCATCTACTGCGACTTGAAGCCCAGCAATATCCTGCTTAATGATGATATGAATGCCCTAGTAACAGATTTTGGAATTGCTAGGTTAGTTATGACAGATAAACAGGGAAACATGGCAGTCGAAAACACTATGAATTCAACAGCCAGCCTTCTTTGTGGTTCAATCGGATACATTGCACCAGGTACCATTTTCTTCCTCTCGAAGACAAGAATGTTTTTACAACCTCAAATGAATATTCAGATGGTGGAGCAATTGCTTGCATACCAAAATGTCAGCAAGTGAGGTTTACGTGGATAAATATCAAATTACATAGGAAGCATGGATGGTGATCTGTTACTCTCTGCATTTGAGCTGGTGCAGAACGAGAAAGAGGTACAGCACAATGCTCGCCCAAATTAAAGTCATTTTCAATTGAGCCAATAATTACATACAGTTTGGACCCAACTTTTTCATGATACAGGTCACTCATCAGGTGACCAGACCATGGATAGGCAATGAAATGAAATATCCTCCATTGAATATTTACTAATTGATGGATAGTTTTTAAGTTAAACATGGACTGTTGGCTATCTTTTCTTGGTAACTGCGCATATAAAAAACGATTGATAGATAATTAATGTCTAGCAGGGGAGTTCTTAGTAACATTGCCCATAACCACTTGATGACTGGTCTGGATCACTGAAATGTAGACCCCACCTGTATAGGGTGCTAGCGTGAATAAAAATGGCAGTAATTTGGGCACGCTAATGTATACTTTTACAAATAACATTAGGTGGGAAGTTTTTTTTTTTTTTTCCTACTTCCCTTTGTATCCTAAATCGTTCTGGCAATCATCTAGGCCAACTACATGCAGAAAAATACTATCCTGTTAAATGTGACTTTTGCTGTCTGCACCACCCTGAATGCATAGAACAGATTACCTTCAGCTTCCCATAATGCTTGAGCAAATCGCGACTTCTGAATATCCTCATGGGCCGTTTTACATATCACTAAATACCTTTAAGAATGAATAATATGTGCTAATAAATTATCCTAGGCTAACAGCTTAGTGAGGTTTAGCATTCATAGTAGTAGTCATAATTGAAAGTAGATTTAAGATGTTTGTTGGACATGTGATGACATTTCAGAGTATGGAATGGGAAGAAATGCATCTACGAAGGGAGATGTATACAGTTTCGGCATTCTTGTGCAGGAAATAGTGACAGGGAAGAGGCATTCTTGAGCTTGCCAGAATGGGTGAAGAGCCATTATCATGGTCGGCTGGAGAAAGTCATCGACTATTCACTTATGAGAGCTTCGTGGGATCAGAGTCCTGAAGTGAGAAACATGTCAGAAGTTTCCATTTCTGAACTGATAGAACTAGGCCTTCTTTGCACCCAAGAGGCCCCTTCAACTAGACCCACCATGCTTGATGCTGCTGATGGCTTGGATCGACTGAAGCGCTATCTCACCAGTGATACCACCGCAACCTTTGCATCATCACTTGGGATATCATCCTCTACCATTACGTGAGGAGACTTTGAGTAGGCTGATGATTGACTGATCTACAATTCTCTGTAAAGTTCAACAGTGATGGATGTACTCAAGATTTATAGTGCTTGGTCTGCTCAAATGGTTTGATGATTGTAATTGACCACTATGTGGGTTCCATTTCAGATCATCTGGTGTCACGACCTGGGCCCAAGATCCGGTAACCCCGAGCCGTGAGCCCATACTTACTCCCGCAAATCCCGAATTAACCGAAGTTAAAATGAAATCCACAAGGGATAACATTATCAATAAACCTGTCAAATACATAATTCTGCAGAAACGATTATATTTGACAATATCAATTTACGATTTTCATGTATACAAAATAATGTTCCTTATACATGTATCCTATCCATCAATTACTTGTCAATAGTGCACATCCATAGTATTGTGCAATGACCATTAATTACATACCAAAATGATTATACAAAAAGAATAACTCCTCAAAATGTTTCTCAAAATATTCCAACTCCGATTCGCACTCAGATACCCGTATCAAACGGTATCCCGACCATTCCATTCATTCAGTCCTCCTGGAGGAACTGGAGCAGTTTCCTCCGCTCCCGCCAGGGGCGCTGCTGCACCGGCAAGGGCAAACGGGCCTGTAATGCCACCAATAACACTAATAAACACGACGGTTCAACAATGTATAAACAGATCTTGCAATAGCACATTAATCCATAAGTTAAACTTAATCAATCTATTAATAACAATGTATAAACAGATCTTGCAATAGCATGTTAATCCATAAGTTAAACTTAATCAATCTATTAATAACAGTTCCAATTCTAGATAAATCTAGAAAGTTTCTTACAATAACAATATGTAAACACAAAAGTCAATCTTGTGGACATGTATAGAGTGGTCACTACCATAGCATTCATTTTCATTTCATTTGCCATCTTCCCTCAGGAAGGATTCATCATTACCATCTTTCCTCAAAGGAAGGATTCTTCTTCCAAATGGAAGGCATCGATCAATACCATATATGATCGGAATTTAGTGGGACTTACTAGTGTCCGGGCCAGGGACAACTAGCATCACCACGGAGCTCCGGAACGCCCCCAAATCCATCTACTGCAGTAGGATTAATCATTTGTTTCATTTATTAATTCATTGAACTCATTAGAGTTCTCATACAATAGCTAGGTAGTGCCAGACTCAAGACTCAAATCGAATCAAATTAATAAACTCTATTCAAAACTATTCATAATTCAAACCATTCATTTAGGTGTAACACTCGGTTATCTAGTGCACGTGTCATTTTTGTTGGACATCACATTAGATTTAATATGCATTAGAGTCCCCTTAATTATCACCTATGAAGGTTTGCAACAATGAAAGATTAACACACACCACTGAAATAGGGCAAACTCATCAATACTCCTTCTATAGTCCATAAACCTCAATTATACTATAAATAGTCTCTAGACTCATTTATAGACCTATTTACACTCATCAAATGAGTTTTTCTTATTCAATTAGAATCACCTTTGTTTGGACCCAACTTTGAGTTTTCCAATCACTAGGATATGTAGACCATTAGATTCTACGTTCCAAGAGCTTTCCAACGATATATAGAAGTCCAAAATCCGACCTATGGATCAAAAGTTATGGCATTTTGAAGTTGCCATTGTTGGGCCCAGTGGGCCAGCTCGCTATAGCGAGCCCAGAGCTCGCTATAGCGAGACCCCTTGCTGATTGGTCTCCGAAACAGCAGCCAGCTCGCTATAGCGAGACCCCTTGCTGACTGGTCTCCGAAACAGCAGCCTAATGCTACTTTTTGAAGCCATTTTCACTCCCATTCATTCACAACTTGCACAATACATGGAACCTCATGTTCCCTTCTAAAATACCATCTCCAAAACAACATCTTCTAATACATCAATTAATCATTTCATTCAATCCATAAACAAATCAAAACTCAATGAAAAATGTACAAATTCTAAATCCATGGAAATTCCAAGAACCTCTACAATGATTAATACTAACTACAAGCACATGTTTATACTTGCCTCTTGAAGATAATCCACTCAAAGCCCTCTTTTACTTAGCTTGGCTTGAGCTTAAAATCCCCAAATGAAATCCTAACTCCATGAAAACATGAAAACACCCAATCTTTAAGCTATCTATGCTAGAAACCTTTCCTCACTACTCAATAGAACTTGGAAATCTTAAGAGAAGGCCAACTACTTACTTGTAGCTCCAAGCAAAGAGATTTTGGGTTCTCTTTCAAGCTCTACACTTCAAAAATGGAGGAATGGCTTGAGGAAGAAGATGAAGATGAAGCTCCCCACTCAAAATCACTTGAGCATTCCACTAAGGTCACTCTTGAAGATGAAGAATGGAAGGGAAAAGGAAAAAGATGGAGAAGGTGCCTAGGGTTTTGGGTGAAATGAGTTCATTTCCCTCATCTCATTCTAATATATGGTCCTCTCACACCAAAACCCCCTCATGTTTATTTTTATTACATTTTAAGTCAAATGAAATCTCACTTGGCCCATTTGAGGTCAAATGGGATCGCGCCTATTACGAAAGTTAAAGTACTATTCGAGATACACACGTTGGTATCAAGAACTTCCGTATTCGACGAAATACGTGAAAACCCGTATTTACGAAAAAGTCCTTAGCCTACCTTGTTTGAGTCTAAACCTATTTTAACCCAACTTATTTCCATTCAAATTCATTCCATTATGCTTAATGCATCATTTGAGACCAATTTTTCTCTCTTTGGTCTTTTAACCTTCATTAACCCAATTATTCGTGCTTAATTAGCACTAATCCTAATTAATTAGCCTTAATCATGATTAGTTCGGGTCAGGGTGTAACATCTGGATGATCTCAACTTCTATATACAAACTGCTGACTTTCAGCGGTTCACGATGGAAAGAAACATTTTATTCAACTGATGGTCAGGATTGCGTGTTCAATATCTTCTTGGGCTTTGGCTTATCAATAATTAGGCATATTCGATGAACAGCTTCAATGACTTCAGGGAGAATACATTTGATGTGGAGATTGAGACAGACCACCAATTCAAGTGGCCAAAGTGATCCCATCTTTTGCACTCCAACTTGAAATAGTAATTTCCTACAGTGCAAGATAGCAGAATGCATCTATGGATACACCCCTCTATTTCCTAGCAATTACAAAGACACCCCTCTATGGAACATTTACAAATACATCCCTCTTTTCTGACAATGAAAAAAAAAAAAAAAAAAACAATGTGAACTTTTCTGAAATTAAGAACACCCATCTATGGGAAATTTATACATACACCCTTTCGTTTTCTTGAAATTACTAATATCCTCCTATGTTTTTATGCAGCCAGTCGTTTGAGTAAAATGGAAAATATATAACCATTTTGAACTTAACCAAATTGTGGTCAATTTATATTTAAACTGACACATTGGTTGCTTGGAATAAACCATGGTTCAAATCTATGGAACATTGGTTTAACAGAATTGCTCGAATCATCATGCAAACATAATCCTTTTCATACCACTCTGAGCCATTTGAATTCAGATCGCCTATCTTAACAAGCTATTGGATCTGTATTGGTGCCTGCGTTGGGCTTAAATGTGCCAGTTTGCATGACCAAAAAATAACTAATATGATATTACATCTGCACTGCACTATGATGGTATGTGAAAAATATAATTACTGTGTAGATTTTTTATAATAAGATTAATTTTATTTCACAAAAACAAAACCAGCAAGGTAGAAACATTGCCAAAAAACAAAAATGAAGAACAGAAAAACAAAAACTTCAAAGAAACTATTCATCAAATTAAATGGAAGAACGAAAAAGTCATTCCCTTGCAAGACCATTTGCCGGCACATTTGCCTTTCTTAAAATATGATGAAACAAAGCACCCAACTATCTTGAAATATTTTGCACCTCCTCCACTCAATCCGCCAGTCTCCAAGGATGAGAAGCCTTCCCCGATCCCCACTGATTGCCGAAAAATAATCACCTTCAAGAACAGCATTAGATCATTCCATCTTAAGCTATTGATATGATTGCCGTGTAATTACAATTTCAAATAGCATCACAGTTCAGTGCAGATGCAGTGTCATCTTAGTTATTTTTTGGTCATGGAAACTGGCACATTTAATCTAGGCCTCTTTCCTTTGGTAATAGTGGATGACTTGGCATGTTCTGTGAGGTGGAAGAACAGATGCATCGTCCTTGGAAAATTCGACCAGGGTTAGACAAATTGAAGGATATTCTTCTGGGTCAAGAGAAAGTAATCCTTTTCCCACATGCCGACAGTGGCTAATTCTGCGGCTCATTCTCTAGCTAAGGACGGGATCTTACCTGTTGGGTTGATGCTCAATGTGCGATTGTTTCCTTGTATGGAAAGGACCAACTTCAGGATTGTTAAGATCATCCATCAGTGTGACTTTTAAACATCTCGATCAAATGAGGCACATTATTGATTATGCATAACGATGTAAACGTTTAGTTTTAACGTTTCTTTGGTTCCTTATCCTTTCCCATTTTGTCCTAATTTTATATTTAATTTTTTCGTGGAAAAAAAAAAAAAAAAAACTCTAAAATGAAATGTCTGAACTCCAATGTTTCAGCCCACATGCATAACAAAAAGATCTCCAAAATGAAATTGACTACTATGCTTTATAGTCCTCCTAGAATGAATGATTCTAATTCAGAAAACTTAGGACAGCCTGCTACTAAAATCAATGAAACAGTACTTGCCATGACAAAAATGCAGCACATAACAACAAGAAGATGTCTCATTTTACCTACATTTATTACTTGCAGTTCACATTTCTGGACAGATAAACAAAGAGGGAATAAACAAAGAGGGCATCAAAGTTTTGCAGACTCTATTTTCATTCCCTTGGATCTCTATCGAGAGCGAACATGGAAAGTAAATCATTATGGAAGAAGATGATGATAGTCTGGATATGTTTTAAGATCCAACATGTATAACTATACATCTTTGGAGATGAATGTTTACTTGATACAGTGGTATACAATAAGCAAGCCACAAATATACACATCATGTAACTGACATGAAAAAATTAAAAATATACATTCCATGTAACCGAACAAAAAGAGGTTCCCCCAGCTCTGATGAGCCAAGAAACATGAACTGAACACCAACGCATCGGAATTTGATGCTGCATAGAAAATTTCACAAACACAATTCTGCCTGCATGACTAAATTGAAAAGGACAGCATTGCCTGTTACAACAAGAAAGTACATAATTAACTTTCATCTCTAGATACGTGACTTGTCTATAAAAATCAGCTGCAATTCTTTGCGAGTTCTACTCATAGTTAGTGATGATATCTAGATATGTAGCACAAACCAAATAACCTTTGCTAGCATCTATGCATGGAAACCCCCACTATATCACAATAAGCTGGGTTTTGAAGTTACACACAGGTGTGGAAATAAACCAATCCACAAACAGCCATATATGTGTGGGACACAGACACCAGATATAAGGTTGGCCCACCATGTAGATGCTGTGGCAAAATCAGGCCAGAATACTCTTCAGGTGGTCCAATATAAAGATCATTTTTCACCACTGAATTGTATTGTACACTGTCAGCCACCTGATGAGTAGACCAGTCTCTTTTTAGGACAGGCATCTACATGTGAGACCAACCGACAGTTCAAATGTCACACAGATGTCCGCCTTTGAGTGCAGGGGCCTCCACGTGTAAAACTTGCAAATCTCATGATAAGCATATGCTACAGCTACCAATAAGCCAAGGAAACACTCATAAGATTCAGGAATGGTGTGAGAAACATAGTATAAAAGCAAAATGAAAGGGCAAAATTAGCAATGCAAAATTAGTTTAATACAAAGAACAAACTAGTATATGATAATAATAATGGAAGAAAAAACCATGAAGAAGCCAACAATACCAAGTCCACCCACAGTGATCATGTTAACAAAATAAAAAATTCAAGATGTAATGTGAGGAAAAGCACCTCCATGGCAAAGGCTATCAAGGATTCATCCAGAGGAGAGTGCTTATCAGCTTTCCGACTACTCATCTAAGACCGCATTATCTTTAGCTGTTCACATATTGCCTTCAGCAACTTAATTTCCTCATCTCTCCTTTCAGAAGCTTCTTGCTTCATAATCCGTGTGTCATCCTCAAGTAGCCGCAATCGTTTTTTGAGTTGTTGCACCTCAACTTGAGATGAAGCAATTCCGTTTTTGGGATCCATGGCAACCCAATCACCATCCATTTTAAAGCCACTTGGCAGTGCAGAAAAGTTTTCCTCATAGTGTGCATATGGCATTGCCTTCATTATCCATTGGGTATCATTTTTAGAGAGATGTTCAACACTTTTTTTCTTCTCTAAATCCAGCTCTTCAAGCCTCTTCTCAACCTCCAAGATCCGTTTTTGAGCCACTTGCTTCTAAGGATCACAGATTTGGTAACTATCAAGATTTTATGGTACTTCATAAATGTCATGAACACTCGTGCCACGTATTATATTTCCATCCATCTCTGTTTCTACACATGGCATGCTACATTAATTGAGGTCCAATACGTTCTCTGTATCTTCAGCTTCAGAACTTGCACCTGACAATGAACTACCAGTGTCCAATACAGTCACCAATCCTGTTGTTGAAACATACAATGGTTTCCTGCTAACTGCCAAATGGCTCGAACAGGTCCTTGATCCAGCCCGCAGGCTTGCAGAATATGCTGCAATAGTCACCTGAAGCTCCTTATTTGCCAAAACCCATTTGGAATGCCCTAAGAACAAGATGTCACATCATGTCATAAATCCTCAACAAGTCCAATTCCTTGTCAGTAATGCCTCTAACCAAACATGCCCTTATTGAATTCCGATCTGCACGGGTTAGTTGTTAAACAGAGTTTGTGGATGGGAAGATCAAATCAATGTGACATGAAGCCGTGACCCATTGCTATCATCTTCCAATAATGGTAAATGGTTAGAAATGTCTGATCAGGATGGTTGGACCCAAGGAATCAAGCTCTGATATTGATGATAGTTGGTAGGTTAATGTTAGTTATTTATCATGTTATTATATTGAGTATTTTCAAAAGGCCACAATAAAGAAACAATTTGACGCTGACCAATCGTCATCACTGTTTTTATAAACCAATCCAACTAAATCTGGACCTGGATCTGATTATTAATTAAAGACTTCCGCGTAAGATTCATTAACAGAAAAGATTACATTTATAAGAAAATATTAACCAAGCCTATCCAAAGGAATGTTTACACAGGGGTCAGTTGCCATCCATACGTCCAAAGTTGTTGCCTTTCTAACCTTATTGCTAACTGATAGAGTCAGCAGATACAGGCACTCTTCCTGATTCTGATATGCATGAGTCATCAATTGTGGGCTAATATTTTACTGAGGTATGAAGCAGGACCTGAAAACAGTTGCATTGGACCTAAGCTTAGATTAATGGCAGCTTTTTCATCATAAGTATGAAGAAGAAATCAAAAGAGAATCCTAGAGAGAGAGAGGTGGAAAAAATGATCAATTAAACCATTTTAAATATGGTTAGAGGTCAATCTTTTCTACTACTTAGACTGGTAAGCCGTGTTTAATATTAAAATGGCCTCTTCAAGAGCCTCATTCAAGTTCAGGAAAACAGTTGACCCAAATCCGGTCATGTTGATTCATCTAAAAACTGCATCTGCTTTGATCAAACAAGTTCCTAAAAAGATTTCATCCCTGCTCATTCCAAGTGTAACCCAAAGTATTAAAGCAGCAGCAATGAGCTCAGTACTCCATCAGGTTTCTGGGTCCAACTCAACTTCCATGGCAAGATTTGGACATACTTTAGGTCCCTGGATTGCATCAGGGCCCAGATTTTAGGTCCACTCATAAATGGATAGCCTCAGGCTCATGTTCAGCAAAATTTGTGTCATGGAGCTCGGGACCAGGTTGCTTATTGCAGCTTTTGCGTGGCCAGATAAAGAATGGAAGCACTGGTCCAGATCTGAGCTTCAACCCTTTCTAGTGAATGGACTCATCAGAGACTACTAACTCAGGCCTAATCCAACACAAGGCACGTGAGGAACCCGAGACAATTTAGAAAGAATATACCACCTTGATGGGTAAATCATTTTGCCATGCTAATGCTGCATAACATTGGGTTTTGTCCATTACATGGAGAATGGAGGCAACTCATAAAGAAGACAAGCTGAGTTCTTGCCATCATTTTGCTTTTGCGATACTTGCACTCAAAAAGTGTAGCAGCGCACCTGCTACAATCACCAGCAGAAAACTGTCTAAGCCTGTCAATTGAGCCCATTGAAAAAGGTACCCGGCCAGGCCCGACCCAGGCCCAAAAATATAGGGCTCTAAAAAAAATTGAGCCTCACAGGCTGGGCTTGGACAAAGATTTTAAAGCCCGAATAAAATAGGACTGGAAATGGACAGAACATGCCCGGCCTGCCAGCAGGGTGTTTTTAACGATCATGCACCTGTACGTCCAAGGCAAGAATAGTAGCAAAAGGAGAACACATGGATTTCAATACTTCAACAAGAATAAGAAGAAAGAAGAGAGAAAGAGTTGGTATATGTTTCATGTTATGTTAGGGATAGATAAAGTGCTAAATTGTAGTTATTAGCTGGATTGGTATAAAGTGCTAGCCAAGGTTTGGTGATTATGTAATGGAACAAAAAACCGTAATAGTTGTTTGTTATCTGTTGAATGGTAATTCTTTTGGGCAATTGAGCATGAGTATGATTCTACGAACATTGTTCCTTTTTTTGGTCTCTTTTTGGCAAAATCTTTGTTGTAGGGTCATCTTTTGATGAGCTTAACCATTTTCTACCAAACACATTTTACCTTTGAAGTCTCAAGCTCGGAAAAAATCAAAGAGGGTTTAAAGTCCGGTTCACATCCAGTATCCGATGGCAGTATAGGAATAATTAGAAAATGTTTAGCTTATATTCAAAATTGTGCTAAGCCATGTCCCGACCCTGGCCCAACCCGCACAGGATGGGATTTGACGTAGGCACATTCAATTTAGGGCCGGGATTGGACAACCCAAGCCCTGGCCCGGCCCGTCCCGTCCCATTGACAGGCCTAAAACTGTCCCATGTTATCAAGTAGGTGTGGAAACATTTGACGGTTGAAATGTTATTAACATAGGATATTGATTGTCATACTCATACTGATACCACCAAGGGAAGCTCATTCACAAATGGAAAGGCAGAAACGCACAGGAAGATCTATCTAATTAGGAGGTTTCCTGGGTGGAGAACAGATTGAGCATCGGCTAATTCATGATTTAACAAACTGCTCCCTTCGAAATTGAATTGGCTGATCTTTTTGGGCAGCTAGGATCATCCTGATCACAGTGGCTATAGCGAGGTCTGTCATAATTGGATGCAGTCTTGCCTTCTTTAAGTATTTCCCATGTGGACATGAGCTGCTAGCTCATCAGGTAAGGGACATGAAACTCCTTCCTGAGTAAGGCAGAAGGGATGGATTGAGCACCGGTGAGATGAAGAGAGGTACAGGCCAGTGCACTCTGGAGAGAGGCCTGGGCAATTTTAGATTTTACTTTCACTTTCTAACATCCAACATGCACACAAGGGGCAGTGACTAACAGTCCCACAGTCCAATAGGGGCAAAGTGAAAAAACCAAATAAGTATGTCACCTATGTATTAGGGATTATAGTCCAAAAAAAATAAAGAAAAGGAGAAACACGTACGGAATTGCAATATCCAGGACACAGTATTAAAACAGTAGAAACCCAAAATGGACAGCAGTAGCACAGATTAATCCACTGGCACTTCTACCTCCATCTTCAAACCAGAGTTGCCAAGAATCTGTAAACAATGAGGGTATTCATTTATTAGTAGGATAAGTGAATGGCTAAATCACTATATAGTTCTCATCTATGAAACCATTGTAAGATCTCTGCACAAATTGATTGACGTTCAGCAGTTGGACGCTAATTGATTATCACCAGTGGAAGACAAATACTCATAACTTTAAATATAACTCCTTCCTACATTTAGAACTACCAATAACCTACAAAGTCTCATGTGTTAGGAGGGTTCAAAATAAGCGATCAGGGGAGGGTTCAAAATAAGCGATCAGGGACTTGCCCTGAAAATAGTGAGAATACTGGTAAAGCACAATTATCAACAATAGATATTGCGCTTCGTTATCATGAGAACAAGTGGTAGGAACTATGCTGGCAAAAGTAGAAAATGGTTGATCACTACAGTATAATACAAGTGAAAAAAAATAGCTCAGCCACATATGAACACCATGTTTAAAAGTAACTTAAACTGAGAAAAACTACAAACTTCTATAAAAAAATAGTATTTTTGCTGAAAACTTCAATAGTTTTAAACCTATAAGCACAGGGAGTCATCGTCCTCATGGTTGTCAATGTTGGCATCATCATCATCCTTTGATCTACCTAGTTGACATGGCTGTGACTTTTCCAATCATATCCGGTGAATTAAGTTGTAAACATATACAGGAATCAAACTTAATCATAATTTTGAAAGGGAAAAAAAAAAATGGGATTGAGAGTAAAGTAGTGGTGCATAAAAGTAGTTCAGGCTTGAGGGGAAATTGACTGTGCATAAAACCTAGTTCAGGTTTACAAACAGTTCTTTCAGCAGCATAACCTTTTTTCCGCCAACAAAGCACTCAATCTTTGTTTAAACTTTTCATCCAATGACATTGTATAGCTAATGCAGAGAATTAAAATCACCAGTAAAGAAAAACAAACTCAAGAAAACCAGCACATTGATCTCAAGACAATCCAGCTATTGTGATACTACAACTTGGGGGATATTCATGTGCATCTAGTGAGGGACAAGCTTAATAGGGCCCACTTAGGGACCCAATGATCATGGGACTTGTGGTGGATGGAAAGAGACATCTTGGATGGGCCCATATATCAAGTTTGGGGTCAATCCCATGCCTCAACCCCTTCATCCTTGGCCCACAAATTTAACGACTTTATATTAAAGAAAAAAATTTGACCCTTGATCCAACGGTCAAATCCATTCAAATAGGTGAAAACTTGATAGATCTAGTGCACTTAAGGGGGTTCCACGTGTGTAGATGGATCAGATGTATCACAAAGTCAGCCCCACTATGTTGTCCCTCACCGTAATATGGTGAGGGATGGATGCGCATGAATATTTCCCCTATAACTTTCCTGATTTCACTTCTTTGCAAGGTAAGCTTTTAAGGAGGAAAAAAAAAGCACCTTGACAAAGTTGGATAGAACTAATGAAGAATCCTTTGTGTAGCCAGCTTCTTCCAGAACATGAGTTAGAACTTGCTGAAACAAATGCAAAAGTAAGTTAATTAGTGCTAAGACTGGTTGGCAAAAATAGTAGATTGACACCAAATGAGAACCAGAAATGTAAGAAAATAACCAAAGTCATAAAATGAATAAATGAATGAAAAGGGCGTGACATCCCATAAAATAAAGACAAGAAGAAATTATGGAATTCCTAGAGGACAAGTGTCAAAGTGTATCTAAAAACATTGGAAGGTTTCAATGAATACGTGAAATTTGGTTTTGTAAACCATATCAGTCAGACCCCTAATAAATCCTTAGCCATTTTGGTCAACACCAGTCTGTTTTGGGCATTTGGCTGAAAGGGCCATGAAATTATTTTAATAAAATGATCACAACATGACGACAAGTTTTCAAAAAAAAAAAAAAGGTAAAAATATGATGTTATCAGATTCCATTGCTTCTTCAAAATAAGTAGACATTTTCAATGTTCAGAACTCTATAGGCAGCATGTAATTATTTATCTGTTAGTCCAAGAGACTTTCTGATTTGATTTGAGAGTGACAAGACCCAACTCAATTTATTTTAAGTATGTTGACAACCACCTGAAGGGTCCTCTCTTGAAACAGAAAAGGTCAATCTTATATAAAATAGATAGATAACTTTAAATAAAATAATAATAAAAAGAAATTGGTCAACATATGAATTGAATTAACCCACCCGTAGAATGACAAACCCTTAAACAAGAATCTACAACAATAGAATTCAACATTCATGGTTATCAATTCTATTAAGGTCCAATTCCATTTCGGTCATGGAATGGGTAGTTTCAAGAGTCACATGTTGGAAAAGAATCGGGAAAACCAAAAATATTAAAAGAAAATTTCTTAAAAATAAAAAATAAGAAAAATAGAATAATTCAAATTTGACAATAAAAATTTATAGTTACATAATTGAAAATGGACTACACTATAGAATTGGCCATTTCTACCTTTCTACATGTCAACTATGTCAAGTCATGAACCCAAGGTATATCATACAAAGCAATTAAGGCTTAAGCACACATGCAATTTGTTGTGAAAATGCCCTTATAGGATGAAAATGTCCTTATATATTAATTTAAGGGTTAAAAGATGAAAAATGGAACACCGTTTGTTGTGTAACTGTGTGTGTCGGTTTCAACCTGAAAAAACCATCCCAGCCAAAATTAACCTGCATTTTGAACAAAATATTAAGATGAAACGCAGGCGTTCCATTCTGTTTTCACATTTGGACTTTGGAACGAAACATTTTGGCAATCTCTGTTGCAATGGATAGAAATGAAAATTGTTCATTCATTAAATCCCAAATGCAGCACCTTGGAGGAGCTCACTAGCTTAAGGGACTCAAACCCCAACTTATGCCCCACCCTTGCAACAAGGTGTGACCAATTTCAGTTTTCACATGTGGTGGACATTGTCTCAGATGAGCTGGGAAGCTCTTTAAGTGTCCCTCCAGCAAAACCTTGAAACATCTAAATTTATTTTAGACTTCAAAGGAGCTTTTAAATGGATTTGAATCACCCAGAATTTACATTTAAGCAGGTACATCAGATCAGATCACCAACAATAAAATTAATATCTTAACATAAGAGGCACATCAAAGGAAAATTATTTAAAATTTTCTTAAAGAATCTAGTTTCCAATGCCAAAAAAGGAACTATAAGGAAAGAAAAATTAGAATAATACATGTGGTAGCGAAGTGGTGCTCAAGCACTGTGGCATGCACAGGGAGGTAAGATAGGTGCAGCAAAATTTCCAAATTATGACAAATGCATCCGCTTCTAAAATTAAGACCCCAATTCTTGAATTAACCCGCAATCACTCTTTCTTTGAATTAACCCGCAATCACTCTTTCTTTGGCCAAACCTTTACCAGTAATAAAGACCCTCCAAATAGTCAGCAGAATAAGCAGTCTATATTGTCATTTTTAAGAGTCCTACTTAGAATATATCTCTTTCTACTTTTATGTCCATTACAAGTGATTAAAGAAGTAAAGACCTATTACAATTTAGATTTGGAGAAAAAGTCAACTCAGTACTGGCTGCAAAAAGTAAGATATGAACTTTTGCATTCCAATCGAAGGGGTGATTGGAAGGTCTAATTGTGAATTAGAGTGGTGGGTCAGATATTATTATTGGCTGATGATCATAAGCATAGGCTTGAGGACCCCAACCTGAAACACAGTTTTATAAGTGCATTAAAAACTGTTAAAATATGCGGCCCTTAAACTGATGGTTGCGATCCAGATCGTTGTGATATTTGGCCCACAGTTGGACCTTCCAGTCCCCCTACACCATGTGATTGACATGCATCCAGGTAGGCCCCAAATCATAGGTTCACCTTTAGCAGCCAGTTCTTAGCCACCTCTTTAGATTTATTTCTACTTTTTCTTACTTGAGCGTCCTTCCATAGTTAAAGGATGATTTAGGAAATTCCTTTATAAAAGGGTAGTTCACTTGTATTAGAAGACGAAGCTGTCAAGCAACAGCTGGGGAAACAAACAATACATGTGTAATCTCTTGTTCTGATTTCCTTACATAAATTTAATTAGCCATTCCAAAAAAAAAAAAGTAATCCTAACATGTGACTGTTTTGGAATACAATGTAATTGCAATTTCGATTGAGTATGGTCATGATACCTAGTTTAAAGTAGATTCCAGTCATCCTCTAGTAAAGTGTCAATTTCCCATGTCTATACAGTGCAGTCTACAATAAAAATTCTTACGTCAAAGGCTGTTGTTTGTGGTTGCAGGGGAGGTTGTCTGGGTTTTTAGCTTTAGAAGACATTTGTATGAGGCAGAAGCTGCAGATCAGAGCGAGAACATGTCCTCATTAAGTATGTTCATGGCTGCTCTTATTTGCAGGGAGGATTCCAATACTCGGATTTGGAGACATTGCCCTTCAGGAGTTTTCTCAGTTATGTCTTTTCTGAAGGCCTCTATCTTTCAATCCAAGTTGGCCCCTCCAGGGACAGCAGCATGGAGAGGCCATACTCCTTCTAGAATGGAGATGTTCACTTGGTTTGCAATAGAAAGACGACAATTTCATGCATAAGATATCTCCTCATTTCAACTCAGAAATTTGTTTGTTATGTAGGGTGGAGAAGAACTATCGATCATCTCGTCGACAGTGTGAAGCCTATTTCATAAACAGTGTCATTCAAAATGGTTTTTCATGCAGCCATTTTCTTACACGATATGATTACAATGTTCTTCCTCAAAACTCTTTGAAGGACAAGTAAATAAGTTGGGGATGTGGTGACTATTGCATTTCATGATAGGAGCAAAACTTTTATGGCAATTGGTTTATATGGAAATTAATGATATATAGGGAAAGAGAGACAAGGAAATATTTTGATGTTAGGATGGCTCATTGGAAGAATTTCTTGACACTTACAAATGAAGAATTATTACAGGAGTGATGAATAGAAATAATTCATGAATTTATCAATGAATGATGTTTTGTTGAGTTCGAAGCAGTGCATGAAGGACAAAAGGGCCAAAGTGAAGAGAACAATTCGGTATCCCCTCCTGATGGAACACCACCACACACCATCTGAGATTCCGAAGTTCAATGTGTGTGTGTGTGTGTGTGTGTGTTGTGGGGGGGGGGGGGGGGGGGGGGGGGTGGGCGCGGGAGTGGAAAGATATAAATTGGGAACAGGAGAAATTGGTGGAATTTTTTGAGAAAAAATTCACTAACTCCTTGAAGATGTTCTCAGGTGTAGTCAGAGTCGGACAATCTAATAAAGCAGAGATATG
Source organism: Umbellularia californica (assembly GCA_028538565.1). Classification (NCBI taxonomy): domain Eukaryota; kingdom Viridiplantae; phylum Streptophyta; class Magnoliopsida; order Laurales; family Lauraceae; genus Umbellularia; species Umbellularia californica. The sequence goes on along the minus strand of JAPQWN010000002.1, from coordinate 69,603,262 downwards.
ACTCATAAGAGAAGCTTTGGCTTGAATGAGTCTTTCTCCAGTGATCTTTCAGTTGAGAGCTATTCTTCATATGTGGTTCTGCGGCACAAATGTCCTAAATGCATCATGGGGATACTTTTTTTCATTGAACAAGAGCAAGGACATATGTAAATCAATCCTAGTCAATTTTCAACACATTTGAAGATAAGTTAATGAAGAAGAAGATGGGTTGGCAGAACAAGGGGCAGATAGAGATAGGATGTACAAGAGGACTGAAGTAATCTGTAATCCTATGTTTATATTGTCGCCTTTGGCTCTCTTTTAGTCTTGTTGTTGTTTCATTTCTCCTTTTCTTTCTGAATTCTAATATATCCTCTTATCCCAGTTCCGCTTGTATGCTTTTTTTTTATCTTTTTTTTTTTTTGTAAAATTTTTTTATCGTTTTTATCCTTTAATGAAAATGATAGTGGGCCATTTCTTATGTATTGGGAGCATGCATTGCAAGTAGGTTGGATCAAACAAAGTTGGGCACCAGTATGTGTCAAATTGAAAAAATGGCTCAACTGCCAGGACATAATATTTTTCCTATCATAATCCCTAGCAAGCAAATTCATGACCAGAAGAAGAACCCATCAATAGAACTTATAATGGAACTCTCATCTTCCTTTCCACATAACTTTACCACAACAAGTAATTTAATGAACACATAACAAAAACAGAGAAACATATATGGCAGATATAGGCAACAGAAACCACTCAACACAAACCTGTCTTTGCTGTTCAGATATAAATGACCCTGTCAAATCGCGCAATACATCTAATACATCATTGAAGGTAACCTTCCCATTGTAGTCTGAATCATAAACCTTGAAGATAACTACAACAGTCAAAACACGAAACATCAAGAAAGAAAAAGGAGATTAAAAAAAAAGAACAATATATAGAACTATGCTGAGTAAAAATGCAGTAACATTCAATTTTCTGCTGTAGAGTCGAGCGAGAACTGAACGCAGACAAGAATGCAACAAACTCCTTAAAATTCAACCCATCAAGTATCCTCAACAATCTCTGAAACCAATAAAAAAATCACTGAAACAACCAAAAAAAAAAACAATCAAATCCATACAATTCTTGTTCAGATACCATAACATTTCAACAGAGATACCTGAGATAGAGGATTGACTGCAAATTCTGGTACAGACATGAATTCCTCCGCGGAGATGAAACCGCCACCGTTCCGGTCCAGCTGGCAGAACCTCTGATACAGTGAAACAATCTCTTGCTGCGAAACTGTTACACAAAACCAAAGCAATCAACTACTAAAATCTCCAAATCCAATTAAATCTAATGCAGTTACAGAAGCAAAAGCACAAAAAATCAACTCAAATAGGAGCAAATAAAAGAACTGCATGTGCCGTCACAATTCGTAACCTAAAACACACAAACTCAAATCTACTGCAGAAACACGAATCGATTGATTTGAAGCTGAAAGAGATTGTAATACTCACAAACCTCAAATCCAGCACAAAAAAAGAAAGAAAGATATGTAATTTCAATTCAAAACCCTAAGAACTCATATGTACGAAATTCCATGGAAAACCCTAGAAATGGATTGTACAGGTGTGATTGCAGTGCTGTTGGACTTCTTCGATGTCGTATTGTGTGAGCATTGAAGATGTATTTCCCATGTCTTCCTTCCTGTTCCCTTTCGAAAGCTTCTGAGAGAGAGAGAGAGAGAGAGAGAGAGCGCGCGCGTGAGCGAGGAAATGGAAGCGGTTTGGTTCCTCGCTGCAGTTCTACTACTAGATGGTGGCCCGCGCCGATCACGTGCCGGGGGGGCGGGGTGAGGGCCGCGGCGCGCTTCTGCTTCCTGGTGCGGATCTTACGAGGTGGGGGTGAAACTAGGCCTGTCGTGGGGGGCGGCGCGGCGCGCTTCTGCTTCGTGGTGCGGATCTTACGAGGTGGAGGTGAAACTAGGCCTGTCAATGGGACCGGGGCTTGTCCAATCACCGTCCTGAAAATAGGTGGACCTGCCGACTGTTGTATAATACCGACCCTAAATTGAACACGACTACATCAAATTTAGTCCAGTACGGGCCCGGGTTGGGGCAGAGCTAGGCCTTGGCTTAGCCTGATCCTAGACATAAGCAAAACATTACCTAATTATTCATGCTGTCATGAAACACCCAGTGTGAATCGGACTTTAAACCCTCCTCCTTTTTTTTCAGGCGTAGGATCGGTAATGTAATGCAACAAGCAACACGGCGGAGTTGAAAACCTTTTTTTTTTTTTTGCTGGTGACAGTAGAAAATTTTCAGAAAATTTTATTATTGTGTAATAGAGATATAGATTGTGTAATATACATTTTTTTATTATTATTATTTTTTACCTAAGTTGGGTTTTTCTCCTTTTATTTTATTTCTTTTCTTTTTTTGGATATAGTCATTATCATTTTTATTATGTTCATTTTTGGTGATGTTAGTTTTTTTTTTTTCTCATCTTTTTTATCGAGTCATTATACTTATAAAACCCTGTGCTATACAGGGACCCAATGCTAGAGATTCGTACTTAGAAAGGTACAACAAACATGTAAATTATATTTGGATAATATTGTCAATGAGTTACATACAAAAATTAAAAGGCTTTATAACATCACTTATGTCATAGAAAGAAAAAAAAAAAGATCACGCAGAATTATTTACCTAAACCCCTAGCTGCAGTTGAAATAATTTTACTCTAGGCCCCGGTCCATATGCGAAGATAGTTATGTTATTTTTTTTATTTTTCCCACGCGAAGCTCCCATTTGAAGATAGCTTAATAAAAAAAAATTTCTTTCAAAGTTTAAGTATATTAAATAAAGAATTTCAAAATATAAATTAATGGGCCTAATATTAGGCTTGGTTCTCTATTTCATTATAGGCTTGCAGTTAGACCCAGTACCCAATTTCTTAAGTTGTTTAATTTGGAAAGGCATTAAATCATATGTCATTTTTAGTTTATGAACAATAATTATTTCATTTTGGTTGTTGCTTTTTTTTTCTTTACTATATTTAGGCTGGTTGTTCGTCTTTGGTGATGCTAACATATAATTCAACATTAAGGTTCATTTTGTTAATATGGTGAAATATATCTTTTATTATTATTATTATTATTTTTTCGTTTGACCTAACTTTGTTTTTTCTCTTTTTATTTTATTTCTTTAATTTCTTGATATGGTCATTATATTTTTTTAAGTTCATTTTTTGTGATTTTTTATTTATTTATCTTTCTTATCGAGTCATTATACTTATAAAACCCCTTACTATATAGGGAACCAATGCTAGAGATTTGTACTTACAAAGGTACGACTAACATATAAATTATACTCGGATAATATTGTTAATGAGTTATATACCAAATTTAAAAGGCCTTATAACATCACTTATATCATTTTAAAAAAAAAGAAAAAAAGATCACAGGGAATTATCTACCTAAACCCTAGTCGCAGTTGAAATTTTTTTACCCCAGGCCCCCGATCTATATGCAAAGATAGTTTTTTTGTTTTAATTTTTTTTTTTTAATTTTTCCCGAGCGAAGCTCCCATTTGAAGATAGCTCAATAAAATGTTTTCTTTTTTACTTTCAAAGTTAAAATATATTAAATAAAAAATTTTAAAATATAAATTGCTAGGCTTAATACTAGGCTTCGGTCTCTTATTCATCACAGACTTGGAGTTAGACCCAATACCCAAATCCTTAAGTTGTTTAATTTGGAAAGGCTTAAATCATGTCATTTTTAGTTTATGAACAGTAATTATTACATTTTGGTTGTTGCTTTTTTTTATTATATTTAGGTTGGTTGTTTGTCTTTGGTGATGCTAACATATAATTCAACATTAAGGTTCATTTTGTCAATATTTTGTAATATATATTTATTATTATTATTATTATTTGTTTGACCTAAGTTTTTTTTCTCCTTTTATTTTTTTATTTTTTTATTTTTTGGATATGGTCATTATATTTTTTTATGTACATTTTTTGCAATGTTTTATTTATTTATTCATTTATTTCTCCTTTATCGAGTCATTATACTTATGAAACACCGTGCTATACAAGGACCCAATGCAAGAGATTCGTACCTATAAAGGTACACCAAACATATAAATTATACTCGGATAATAGTGTCAATGAGTTACATACCAAAATTAAAAGGCTTTATAACATCACTTATATCATTAAAAAAAGATCACGCGTGCGTGCCTAAAAATTACGGACTTGGTTTAGATGATAATGGAACTTATGAAGATGTTGTTTAGCTGACTAAGAACGTCGCCAATGGGCTGAAACCTGAAAGGGAGAAGAAACAGAGGTCAGGGCCCCGGGCTACTGTCAGCCAAAGGCACTCTGACGCCTAAGTTAGTGCAGTCACTGAACTAGGGTGAAGTGGGGAAGAAGGTTCAAGCAAGATAGCACAGTGTATAGTGTGTATTTGCGTACCTGTTAATGGGTTACCATGCAAGTATATATAGAAGAGAGTGGAAGGTTCCATAGTGGAGGTAGGTGATGATACTTGTCCCATCGGCCCATACTTAGGACCCTTAGTGGGGGTAGGTGAGGGTACTGTCCCATTGGATCTTTCCTCAAATCTCTCACATAAATGTGGATGTGATCAGCTGATAGGAAGGAGCCCTTATTGATGGGCGGCGGCCACCCTATCTGTCAGGGCTCCCTGCAATGTGGCTGTCCCATCTCATTATGGGGATTAGACGCTCAGCTTTCACCTCGGCCAAGGGACCGAACTGGAGAAGGCACTGAGGTCGGCCAAGCCTGAGGTCGGACACGAATGTCGAGACGCACGAGGCTGAGTTCGGAGAGGGTGGTCGGTACTTTTACCGAGGCCAATCCCATCTTGGTGCCAGCTGGCACACTGCCGTGCCTGACAGATAAAGTCGAGGCCATTCCTGATTGGTACTGTTACCGAAGTCAGGAGTAACCTTTGGTTTCGGCAAAACACTCCACACAATTGCCTCCCCAGCTCCTGACCTCGAGGGTTTCGTAACCCTTTGGGGTCGGGAGCTAAGTAGAATGGAAGTTTTCCGAAACCGAACCCATAGCCTTTTAAGAAGCGTGGGGTGTCGTTTTACTTTCCGAGACGTATTGATGGCGTGCAGCTGTCCGGAGGTGGTTTAATAGCCTGTTCAAATCATTATGAAGGCTGTGTGGTGCTGCCACGTGTCGCACCCCTGCTGGTGTTATGTCATATCGAGGAGACGAGTGGCGTGCCCGAGGCAGCGTCTGCACGCGCATCTTCCGGGATACGAAGAGATCTTCATCTTTGTATAAAAGGCCTCGTCCTCGAAGGAGGATTACTTTTGCTTCTGCTGGAAACTGTTCCTCTGCGCCTGTGTCCCTGCCTGAGATCTGCCTGAGAAATCTCGTCGCCTGAGAAGTCTCGTCCGTTCAGACTGTTCTAAAATCTGAGTCTCTGTTCATCCCTTCGTTCGTCCAAGCCTCGCTTTCCAGTGAGTTTCTTTCTTTTCTGTATCTCTGTCATTTTTTTCTTTTCTGGGGTTTCTCCTTGGGGTGTCCCTTCTGTTCTTCTTCTCCGTCTCCGTCGTTTGTTTTTCCGGTCAAGCTGGGGAGCATGGGGGTTTACAGACATTGGATAGACACCGAGTTAGCCCTAGCAGAACTTAGGAGGAAATACCAAATACCGGAGGGCGTCCGCATTAGGGTGGACGGCCCCGAAGATGCAGTCCGACCCCGGATTTTTGTGGACGGGTGGATGCCATTCCCATTGGTGTCCATCATAGAGGGGGTTGTGAGGTTTCCGGTCCACCCACTCCTGAGGGCCTGCCTCAGGAAGTGGAACCTCACCCCTTGTCAGGTCATGCCCAACGGTTTTAAAGTGATTATGGATTTATGGGTATTGCCGAGCTGAATAGGATCTTGGGGACCGACCTCAGCGTCGAAGACATCGAGGATGTGTATGACCTCTGTAGATCTCCAAAGGACGACGCGTACTATCTTCGGTCGCGGTCGAAGGAGATTCCCCTGATCAACGACCTTGAAGACTCCAGTAAGTACGCTGGGGATGACCGCCTTTATGTCTCGGGCAATTGGGAATTCGGCCCAGCCGAGTCCAGGGCGGACCGCGTTCCTCGCTGTCTTGGAGAGCCGCCTAGTAAATATCTTCCCCCAGATCTCCTTTAACGTGTATTTTTCATATTCTGCCGAACTGACATTCATTGCTTGGTGTGCAGGCCATAAGGAGAGGAAGCAGCAGGCAAAGAGTACCGGTTGGCGACGGAACGTCGCCTGGTTGAAAAGGCTTCACAACTACCGAGGCCACCAGGGGCGGGCAGCCTGGTAGTTTCTCAGATACGAGCCTGTGTACCGCTCCTTCGTCAGGAGGCGGCACGAGAATCTAAGGGGAGAGAGAGTGCTGACTCTAGCCAAGGCTGAACAGCAAGGAGTGCCGGCCGCGGGGCCTCCACAAGCGTCAACCGAGGCCGGACCCTCCGAGGCCGGCAGCGAAGAGATCCCCCAGACCGACCCTGAGGCCGACTGCGTAGAAGAGACCGACTTGGAGGGCGATTCCGAGGTGGCTAGGCCAGAAGAGGCCATCAACCTTCAGTCCTCAAGTTCAGACGAAGAGACCGAGATGGGGCGTCGTCGTCCAAACCTCCGGAACCTCGACGCCTTCATCTTCGGGGGCTCCCCTACCCCCTCTTCGGGAGCTGCCCTCCCTCTTAGTCCGGTGAACGCAGTTGCCTCTGGGACCTCTGCCCCCACTTGGCCCGCTTCCTCAGCGACCGAGGAGCGCTCGACCTCGTCTAACCGAGACGAGATTCGGGAGGGGAAGAGGCCAAGGATAGCAGATCCGGCTGCGGGCGAACCCGACCCGGCCTCCCAGCCCCTTGGAGGCCCAGCTTCTTGTTGGAGGACGGCCAGCCATTGTCAGTGGATGGTCGGGTGGGCGACGACACTTCTGTAGTCAGTGCACTCGCTCATGCCTGCGCTCTGCCAAAAGACATGGCGGAGTACTGGGAGCTGGGCGGTGTGGAGCTGTCGGTGGCTTAGATGGGCGATGCCCTCAGGGTAAGTCTTTCTCTTCCTCAGTTTGTTCCTTAAACTTTATAACCTCTAATTTGTACTAACACTTACCCCCGCAGGTTCTGCAAAGGAGCCTGGTGCTGGCGGAGATGACCCATCAGAGCGCTGCCCGAGCTGAGAGGGTGGAGAAGAGAAAAGTGGCCCTCGAGGAGGAGCTCGGCGAGATTAAGAAGAAGGCTGCCGAGCAAGAGACGGTCGTCGCGGGCTCATATCCGAGCTTGGAAAGGCCAAAACTGAAGCAGAAGATCAGACGATGAAGATGGCCGAGCTTGAGAAGAGGCGGGAGGAGGTGGAGGCTGAACTCCGAGCCGAAGCTGACCGAGCCTATGACGAAGGGGTAAAGGCAGCCTCTGAGCTGTATGTTGCCCAGGTTCGTGAGGTCAGCCAGAAGGCCTGGAGACTGGGGTGGACGAATACTTTAAGGGCGGCAGGGGTCCCTGAGGACCACCCTGCTTATGCAGAGATCCCCCAGTTCCCTCCTCCACAGCCCGCGCCGAACCAACCTCCGGAGGACCCTGTGGAGATGCCGAGGTCGACGCTGCCGAGGGAGACGCCGGAGACGCCGCCGTTTGAAGAGAATTTAGCTATTGATGTAATTCTTCTTTCTTTTTATTGTACTTGGGGAAGACATCATTTGTATCTCTTTGTTTTTTAATGTAAGACTTCAAAGATGAATGAAATCTACTTTTTGTTCCATCTTGTGCGATGTGCTGAATGTGCTTTCTTTTCCTGTTCTTTTCTGTGTTTGGCCGTCACCAAGAATAAATAACAGGAAATAAGACAAGGTAGTTGAGCTCGGCTCTATAGCCGAACTTAATAATATGCTAGGTTCGTAACCAGAGACGAGTGTTTTAGCCAAGTTCTATAACCATAACAAAGCACTGGTCTTGGTAGAACGAAATGTGCCAGGTCCCTTGACCATAGCTAGCGGGCTAGGTCCCATAACCGTAGCGGAACTCGGTTTCGTAACCAGAACTTGTGGTTGGTCCAATGACCGAACCAAAGTCGCTGATTTTGATAACCGAGTTGAGAGTGACCAGTCCTGTGACCATGCCGAGAAAGCTGGTTCTGTAACCGAGCTGGAGATGGCTAGTCCTGTGACCGCGCCGTATGCAAGCTGGTCATGCGACCGAGCTGTATGCATGTGCCGAGTTCCACAACTTGGCCAGATTTGAAAGACAATTATTAAAAAAAGAATCAATTTTATTGACTTCTAAAATCTGAGTACATCTTAGAAGTAGTATTTCTTGAGGTGCGTGGCATTCCATGGACGTGGTAGCTCTCTACCCTCCATGTCCTCAAGTTTGTATGCAGACTGCCCAGCTACCGAGGTCACCTTGAATGGCCCATGCCAGTTCAGTGCTAGTTTTCCTTCGGTAGGGTTTTTATCCGCTGGAAGTGTCTTCTTTAAGACTAATTCTCCAGGTGAGAACTTCCTTTCTTTGACCTTCTGATTGTATCCTCTGGCTAGTTGTTGCTGGTAGGAAGCGAGGCAGATGGCTGCTGCATCCCTTCATTCCTCAGCCAGGTCAAGCTCTGTGGCGAGGTTCACATCGTTCTGGCCTTGATCGAACAGTTCCGACCTGAGTGTCGAGAGACCGACCTCAAGTGGAATTACAACTTCCATCCCGTAGGCCAGGGAGAAAGGTGTAGCCGAGGTCGAGTGTCTTGGGGTAGTTCTGTACGCCCAAAGGACACTCGGAAGTTCCTCTACCCATCTCCCTTTGGCTCGGTCCAGTCTCTTCTTGAGCCCGTCGAGCACTACCTTGTTAGAGATTTCAACCTGTCCATTGCTCTGGGGGTAGGCTGGAGTGGAGTAGTAATTCCTGATGCCAAGCTCTTGACAGAAGTTCTTGAAGAAGTTGGAGTCGAACTGAGTCCCATTGTCCGAGATCAAGGCTCGAGGCACTCCAAATCTTGTCACGATGTTCCTCCACATGAAGTTTTTAGTATCCTTCTCGGTGATGGAAGACAACGCTTCAGCTTCTATCCACTTGGTGAAATAGTCAGTCGCTACTATTAACCACCTCTTATTCCCTGGAGCTCGGTAGAGAGGTCCCATCAGGTCCAGTCCCCATTGGGCGAATGGCCAAGGACTGGAAAGGGGACTCAGGTCGTGTGCTGGTTGATGGAGAGAATGAGAGAACTTCTGGCACTTCTCACATTTCCTGGCATAGACTTGGGCGTCCTTCTGCATGTAGGGCCACTAGTAGCCTTGGCTGATGGCTCGGTAAGCCAGTGACCGACCTCCAATGTGACTGCTGCAGATCCCTTCATGAATTTCATAAAAGAAGTCTTCGACTTTGTTCAGGTGAACACACTGAAGGTAGGGGCCATTGTAGGACTTTTTATAGAGCTTGCCATCTGAAGAAAGCCAAAACCGAGCTGCTTTCAGCCTGATTTTGTGGGCCTGGTTCTTGTCCTCGGGGAGCTGGTCGTCCTTGAGGTAGGAGATGAACTCGTCCATCCAGCTCGGATCGATGTTAGCACACAGGATCTGCCGAGGTGGGCGAAGCTCTATACTTGGTCTGTCCAGTGCTTCCACTTCGACAGTCCTTTTTCTTCCTTCCTCGACAACAAAGGCCAAGTTGGCAAGCGCGTCAGCGTGAGAGTTGGAATCTCTGCCGATCTGCCTGACTTCAGCTTTCTGGAACTGAGAGAGGAGTTGCTTCGCGTGGGCTAGGTAGGCTGCCATCCTATCGTCATGGGCTGGGTAGTCTCCTTTCAGTTGGCTCGTCACCAGCTGTGAATCACTGAAGACCACCAGTTGTCGTGCACCCAGAATTTTTGCGCTGCCCAGCCTTGCAATCAGCGCTTCGTACTCAGCTTCGTTGTTTGATGCCTTGAAGTCAAGAGTCAGAGCTCGCTTGATGACAAGGCCCTCCGGAGATTGGAGGACTATGCTTGCACTAGCCCTCTTGGAGGTTGAGGACCCGTCGACGAAGACCTTCCAAGATGAGTCGAGGAACTGTTTCCAGGACCACTCCTATTCTGTCTCGGTCTCGGTGGTTGCCCCCACCTCCTTGCCCCCCAGTTTGGTGTTGAGGTGGCTCTGTGCCGAATTAGGAGAGGTGAACTCCACAATGAAGTCTGCTAGGACCTGGGCTTTGATTGCCGTTCTGGGTTGATATTGGATATCATACTGCCCCAGCTCGACAGCCCATTTGGACACTCTTCCAGAGAAGTCTGCTTTTTGGAACAGGGACTTGAGTGGATGTTCAGTAACAACCACTATAGAGTATGTCTGGAAGTAGTGGGAGAGCTTGCGGGAGGCACTGACGAGCGCAAGTGCGAGCTTCTCCAACGGCAGGTATCTTGTTTCGGCGTCCAGCAGGATTTTGCTCGTGTAGTAGATAGGCATTTGCTGCCTGTCTTCTTCTCTTACGAGTACCGAGCTCACTGCATGGTCCGAAACTGCCAGATACAAGTATAAACCTCGCCCTGCGTCTGGGTGGACAGCAGGGGAGGTGAAGAGAGGTATCCTTTGAGCTCCTGAAGGGCACTTTCGCACTCTGGAGTCCACTGGAACCTCGATCTCTTCTTTAAGAGTTGGAAGAAGGGACGGCATTTATCTGAAGATCTGCTAATAAAGCGGTTCAGTGCTGCTGCCATCCTTGTAAGCCTATGGACTTGCTTTACTGTGGTCGGACTTTGGATGGCCTGGATATCCGAGATCTGTTCGGGATTGGCCTCTATTCCGCGTCTGGTGACCAGGCTGCCCAGGAACTTGCCCGAGCAGACGCCAAATGCGCACTTGGAGGCGTTCAGCTTGAGCTTGTATTGCTTGAGGATGGCGAAGGTTTGATGCAGGTCAGTCAAGTGGTCCTGTGACCTTTTAGACTTGACGACCATGTCATCAATATACACCTTGACCGTTTTGCCGAGCTGGGCCTGAAACATTTTTGTTACCAGCCTCTGGTAGGTGGCACCGGCGGTTTTTAACCCAAAGGGCATCACTTTGTAACAGTAGATGCCTCTGGGTGTTATGAACACGGTCTTTTCTTCGTCAGGCCCATGCATCGGAAACTGATGGTAACCTCGGTAAGCATTGAGGAAACTCATCCTATCGTGCCCAGCGGTGGCATCGATCAGCTGGTCTATCTTGGGAAGGGAGAAGCTGTCTTTGGGACAGGCTTTGTTGAGGTCGGTGAAATTCACGCAGACCCTCCAGCTTCCATTCTTCTTCTTGACAACTACTGTGTTAGCTAACCACACAGGGTAGTGAACTTCTATGATAGCTTCAGCCTCCAATAGTTTTTTGACCTCTTCGGTCACTGCCTCTGCTTGCTGGATCCCGGTCCTGCGAGTCTTTTGGATTACAGGTTTGTGTCCGGGATCCACATTCAGCCTGTGGCTTATGACCTAGGGGTCGATGCCAGGCATTTCGTATGGGGTCCAAGCGAAGACCTCCCTGTTCTGTAACAGGAAGTCAAGCAGCTCGGCCCTCTCTCTGTCTGGAAGCTGACTCCCGAACAGGAGGTACCTCTCTGGATCGTTAGGGTCGATCCTAATCTCAGTGAGGTCCTCTACGCTCTTTTGCTCGGGAGCTTGGCCAACAGCTTCGAGCTCGGCTTCGAGCTCGGCCGTGTCGACTCGCTGCGGCTCCGCTTCGCAGGGAACCACGGCCATGAAGCATTCTTTGGCTATCTGCTGGTCGCCGCAGGCTACGATCACCTCGAAGTTACCATCTCCGTTCTGCAACGGGAACTTGAGCCTCTGGTGATGGGTGGAGGGAACAGCTTTCATGTTATGCAACCAGGTCCTTCCCATGATGGCATTGTATGGGGACGGTGCATCTACCACCAGGAAGTCTGCTGTTATGGAGGCTCCCGCTACTTCGACTTTAAAGGAGATCTTCCCTTTGGGATATATAGACTTGGAGCTGAAACCCACCAATGGGGTGTGGGCTTCCTGCAGGTTCTCCTCTTTCAGACCCATTTTCTTGAAGCAGTCAAAATAGAGGATTTCCGAGGAGCTCCCGGGGTCCACTAAGATCCTTTTGACATTGAAGTTCCGCAACCTCAGAGTCAGGAGAAGGGGATCGTTGTGGGGTAACTGGACCCCGTCCAAGTCTTCATTAGAGAACCAAATCTTTGGTCTCTCTTTGCGTGCCTTCTTCGCTGAGGGACCGAGCTTAGCCATCATCACTTGTTCGCCGTGCTGGGCCCTCCTGGCCTCAGTACGAGCCCGACCGCTTCCCTTAGGAGCGGGGGCTAGATGGATGACGTTGATGGTCCCCACCGGCTCACCGCTGTCCCGTTCATAGGGCTGGTGTTGTTGAGCACGGTTTACTCTGCCCTCCTCTTTGACGAGGTCCTTCAGATGCCCGTCCTTTACGAGCCTCTCGAGGTGTGCCTTGAAGGCATGACAGTCCTCGGTTCTGTGCCCATTCTATTTATGGTAGCCGCAGAACTTGCTCTGGTCTCTGGAGGAGGGTTCACCTTTCATAGGCTGGGGCCATTTGAAGAAGGGTTGCATTTGGATCTTGCCGATGAGCTTGTAAATAGGTTCTTTGAAGATGGTATTGACGGCCTTGTAAGATGCACCACTTGACTTCGGCTTCGCGCTGCCTCTAGAAGTGGGAACAGGATGTGCCAACGAGCTAGATGGTTCTCTGTTTCGGTCCGCCTCCCTGTTGGCTAACTTCTTGTCTTTCTTGGAGGGTTGGTCCTACCAGAAGTTATGGCTCTCCCGAGCTCGGACCTCGTATTCTTCTTACTCAACGAACGGATTCACCTGGGCCATCAGTGCTTTCACTGAGACCACGGGGAACCGCACCAGGTCCCTCCGAAGCTCGTTGCCTGGCAACAGAGCTTGTTGGAAGGACTTGATGGCGACCTCGTCGTTGGCGTCTTCGACGTGGCTGTAAATGGTCCAGAACCTCTTAGCGAATCGAGTGATATTTTCGGTTGGCCTCATTCTGATAGCCATTAGGTCGGAGTCCGTCTTCGGGATGACCCGGTGCGCTTGGAACTTCTTGACGAAGGAGTTTCGGAGCTGTTGCCAACTCGAAATTGATCCCTCGGAGAGCGCGCAGAACCACCGAAGTGGGAGATCACCTAAACTGGAGAAGAAGACCTTGCAGTCCAGGTTGCCGTCTCCACCATACACCGACATTTTCTGGGTGAAGTGTCGGAGGTGTGCTTCGGGGTCTGAGGTCCCGTCATAGAGGTTGAACCTCGAGACGCTGAACCTTTCGGGGAGGACGTGTTCTCTGATCTCCCGAGAAAAAGGAGCGTGCCGTGATTGTCACTGTCTTTGGTAGCTAGCCGACCTCGGGTGAGGCCAGCAAACTCCATATTCTGCTGCACGGCCAGCTTGATTTGCTGATTGATCCAATCAGCCATGTCGGGGTCGGCCCCCTGCCTTGGTCTCTAGCGCTGTTGCTGGTCAGCGCTGGCGTGAGTGCTGCTCGAGCCTTCTTCGTGTGCTCGGTCACGCCTCTTATTATTCAGGACATGCCTCAAGTCCAGACGGGCTTTAGGAGCCTTCCGGGCTCGCTGCTGTGCAGGAGGCACGAGCGAAGCCCCGACCGGGGCCTTCTCCTTCCTTTTGAGCTGCCGTTGGAGCTGGAGGATCTGGGCTCTTTCCTCTTCAATGATAAGGTTTTCAGCCCTGATTGCTTCGGCATGTGCCTCGTCGTCCTCCTCCAGGACCATGTCGTCGTCGCCCTTGTTGTCAAGGTGCACGTGGTCCTCCTCCATGTGGTCCTGGTGACGAGGCCGGTGTGGATCGGACAGCGCTGGAGTTTTGCCCTGTTGGGACTGTCCCTGAGGAGGAACATCCTTACGGGGTAGTTCCGTGAATACAACGTCCAGACGTGGACGCTCCGCCTGAGAGGTAGTCGGCCTAACCCGTTCCAGTACGGGGCCGTGACGAGGAGATGCTGTTGCACCTCTCGATGACGAGTGCGTCTGGGTGACACGCGATCCCACACTTCTCATCCTAGGTTCTCCGCCAACCCTCCTCTGCTGAGGGTCAGGCGGTGCTGGCCTAGTTGCTCCTGCTTGGTTCGTCACCAGTGTAGGCGGCATGAGGGGCAGAAACGTTTCTGGCTGTATGGACCTAGATGGTCCAGCAATTCTCTTTCCCTTCCTAGTCTTTGGAGGCATGGCTTTCAAGATGAAAATATGGTTTTTTCAAATCGTTCCCCACAGACGACGCCAAATTGTGCGTGCCTAAAAATTACGGACTTGGTTTAGATGATAATGGAACTTATGAAGATGCTGTTTAGCTGACTAAGAACGTCGCCAATGGCCTGAAACCTGAAAGGGAGAAGAAATAGAGGTCAGGGCCCCGGGCTGCTGTCAGCCAAAGGCACTCCGACGCCTAAGTTAGTGCAGTCACTGAACTAGGGTGAAGTGGGGAAGAAGGTTCAAGCAAGATAGCACAGTGTATAGTGTATATTTGCGTACCTGTTCATGGCTTACCATGCAAGTATATATAGAAGAGAGTGGAAGGTTCCATAGTGGAGGTAGGTGAGGATACTTGTCCCATCGGCCCATATCTAGGACCCTTAGTGGGGGTAGATGAGGGTACTGTCCCATCGGATCTTTCCTCAAATCCCTCACATAAATGTGGATGTGATCAGCTGATGGGAAGGAGCCCTTATCGATGGCCGGCGGCCACCATATCTGTCAGGGCTCCCTACAATGTGGCTGTCCCATCTCATTATGGGGCTTTGACGCTCAGCGTTCACCTCGGCCAAGGGACCGAACTGGAGAAGGCACTGAGGTCGGCCAAGCCTGAGGTCGGCACGGATGTCGAGACGCACGAGGTGAGTTCGGAGAGGGTGGTCGGTACCTTTACCGAGGCCAATCCCATCTTGGTGCCAGCTGGCACACTGCCGCGCCTGACAAATAAAGTCGAGGCCATTCCCGATTGGTACTGTTACCGAAGTCAGGAGTAACCTTTGGTTTCGGCAAAACACTCCACACAACGCGGAATTATCTACTTAAACCCCTAACTGCAGTTGAAATTTTTTTACTCCATTCCCCATACCATATTTGAAGATAGTTATGTTATTTATTTTATATTTTTCCCGAGTGAATATTATGTTTGAAGATAGCTCAATAAAATGCATTTTTTCTTTCAAAGGAAATATATATTAAATAAAGAATTTCAAAATATAAATTATAGGGCCTAATATCAAGCTTGGGTCTCTAATTCATCACAGATTTGCAGTTAGACCCAGCAACCCATAAAAATGGCAGGCCTGCTAGCACATACATAATTTGGGATTTTTCTTTTTTTAGGAAGTTATGAGGGTCAGTTAGTTTAGAGAGAGGAGAGTGGAGATAGAGGACATTGAGATTTTGATAGCTGTCTTGATGTATTCTCTAATTTTAATATTCTTAGTTTTGAGGACAGTGGTTAACAGTTGCTGGGCTTAATATTAGGCTTTAGTCTCTTATTCATCACAGGCTTGGAGTTAGACTTAGTATCCAATTCCTTAAGTTGTTTAATTTGGAAAGGCATTAAATCATATGTCATTTTTAGTTTATGAACAGTAATTATTACATTTTGGTTGTTGCTTTTTTTTACTATATTTAGGCTGGTTGTTTGTCTTTGGTAATGCTAACATATAATTCAACATTAAGATTCATTTTGTCAATATTTTGTAATATATTATTATTATTTGTTTGACCTAAGTTTTTTTTCTCCTTTTATTTAATTTCTTTTTTTTTTGGACGTGGTCATTATATTTTTTTATGTACATTTTCTGCGATGTGTTATTTATTTATTTATTTCTCTCTTATCGAGTCATTATGCTTATATATGAAACGCCATACTATACAGGGACCCAATGCAAGAGATTCTTACTTATAAAGGTACGATAAACATATAGATTATACTCGGGTAATAGTGTTAATGAGTTACATACCAAAATTAACAGGCTTTATAACATCACTTATATCATTAAAAAAAAGATCACGTGGAATTATCTACCTAAACCCCTAATTGCAGTTGAAATTTTTTTACTCCATGCCCCGATCCATATTCGAAGATAGTTCTGTTATTTATTTTATATTTTTCCCGAGTGAATATTATGTTTGAAGATAGCTCAATAAAATGTGTTTTTTCCTTCAAAGGAAAAATATATTAAATAAAGAATTTCAAAATATAAATTACAGGGCCTAATATCAGGCTTGGGTCTCTAATTCATCACAGATTTGCAGTTAGATCCAGCAACCCATAAAAAAGGTAAGCATGCTAGCACATACAGAATTTGGGATTTTTCTTTTTTTAGGAAGTTATGAGGGTCAGTTAGTTTAGAGAGATGATAGTGGAGAGAGAGGAGAGTGGAGATAGAGGAGGCTGAGATTTTGACAGCTGTCTTGATGTATTCTCTAATTTTAGCATTCTTAGTTTTAAGAGTTTTGAGGACAGTGGTTAACAGAAGGCAAACCACATTCCAATAGAGATATAGATAATATTACAAGATTTAAAGAAAAATAAATCAAGCTTTTGAGATTATGTGTAAATAGATAAAAATGTCATTAGAGTCGGTGTAAAACGCTACTATACCTGTCCCATTATAATATATTAAGTTAGGAGGTTTTGGATCCAATTTTGACCGACGGTTATCCTTAAAATGGTTCACTCTTTCTTTATAACTACCAACTCATATTCTTACGTCATCAAATCATCCACTACTCCTCACTTTAGTTCCGCTTCTTTTTTTTTTTTTTTTTTTTAAGTCTTTTATTTCACCCCATTTCTTGTGCTGTACAGCTTTTTTATTTCATTTATGAAAGAGGTACTCTACACGACCTTTTTAATGTACGCATGTTCACTTTGTAATGCATGTACATACCGTGCTGAGCACGGTTGTTGTGCTGGTTGTAATTTGCACTGAAACAAATCACTCAAATTCAATCATCGCTGAAACGAAAAACAACGGGTCTCTTTCTCTCTTTCGTCTCTTTGTCGATCCCCGGCTCTTTCGACGGAGGCCATGGGAAACGCCCAGTCCCAGTCGCTTTCCTCCGATCCTCGTTTCGTTTCTGCAACCAGGTAACTCAACTCCCCTCTTTCCCCTATTCAATTCCATATCCTTAAAATTTTCTATTCTCTTTCATGATCCCATCTTAAATTTTTTTTTTTTTTTCAGATCATTTAGCCAGACGGAGATTGACGATCTCAAGCGCCTTTTCCTCTCTCTCGCTGCTCAGTCCCAACAAAAAACCCAATACATCTCCCCTTCCGTTTTCCAGGTCTGAATCTTCCCATCTTTCTCCTTTCTTCTATTCCCCAAATCAAATCCTTGATGAGAAAATTGATTTTTACCTTTGTGGGGCCCACCTTATTATTAAGTCTGGATTGGATTGCCTGGTAGGTCACTTGTTTTGCATCAAGAGTTTTTTTTTTTTAATGTGGGCCCAATTGATCTAACACTTCCGATATCTGATTGCTGGTGGTGGGTCTGACTCAAGCTGCATTGGTGCCCCCACATGCTACATTGCCTTCTTTGGCTTTTATGGGTTTATATGATCTGATTAATGTGTTATGTGTGGATTGGATTATATGCAGGCATATTTTGGAATTCGTGGGCCTCTTGGTGCAAGGCTGTTTGATTTGGTTACACAGAATCGGAATGATCAAAAGCTTACATTTGAGGATCTTGTAATTGCCAAAGTAAGATCTTGTTCTGTCCTGGATGAGTTATTTTTGAAACAGTTTTTCACTTGAATTGGAAAATGGTGGTTTATGATTCTTGATAACTGCCTCAGACTGTAAGCGCCCAACATGCTTTATTGGGAATAAGTGCTTTGTAAATGTTGTGTAAAATATTGTCCTAGAGTTCGTTTGATACCTCTACCTTTTTTTTATTCTCTACTCCATAACATTCAATTCAATTCAGGACTCCCATGGTCTTGTAGAACTCTTTTAGTGACTAATTTATTTTTAAGTCAATCATGGTGGTGAATCTATTTTGTCATAACCTTTTTCTTTATTATTTTCAGTTATTATGAATTTTATATTTTGTTAGGCTGATATGATATTTGTTTTTTGGTTAGATTAGAAGTGAATGTTTTGAGTTTGTATTTGCTCGAGAATTGAAGATGTAACTTAGTAGAGTTGGGAGGTGCTTATTATTGCAATCATGAGGTTGTGGGTTTTAGTCATGTTACCAATAAAAAAAAAAGTCATCTCTTATATAAGGAGATAACTACTAGGAAATTGATGCAGGCCCTAGGATTAGGGCTTGTGTCACAAGTGCCGCCATACAATGGTAGTTTCCGCAGAAACAATCACGATGAAGATGTCTCTCCAACGATAAATCCCAAAGGAATTTCTATTAAACTTGAAACTCTAAAAGTTCCATCTCTACAATGCAATATATAGGGAAAACAAAACTTAGCCCCTAAGTTACCTAATCAAACTAGGAAACTAATAATAATGGAAAATACTCTAATACAACTCATTAAATAAACTAGTGGCTAATAATAATTAATTCAAAAATAAAAATTCTCTAAGCTTCCTTGGGTCCCACATGTGGACCATGAGTCTTGTTCCAACGATATGATAGCGCTGCTGCATAAAAAAAGACATGAAAAATGTTAGTTTCAGTAGACAATAGGCAATATAGAGGTGAATTTCACAAAGGAGGCATTTGTGCTACACCCTCTTCCATGGAAATGGTGGGATTACCGGGTCCTTCTTCGTTGTCGTTCACGTGCTAATTCGAGGGAGGAAAACCCTTTTTTAGGCTACGCTAGAGGGGATTTGGAAATCCTACCATCCCGGTTTGGAAAGTGGTGCCGCGGAAGAGGAAACCTTTCCTTTTCCGTGGCTTGTGTACAAACGACTCTTGGGGTTATAGGTGAGAATTGTAAGCAAGGGTGCCCAGTTTTTTTGGATGGCTAGCTTGAGAAGATGTCAAGAATGCCTGCATTTGGGAGCCTACTTTAGTCTTTCTATTATTTATTTTTTGTTGGAATCAAAGTTTGATATATATATATATATATATATATAGAGCAAGGCTATCCTAAGCTCGAGCTTGGGACAAAATGTTGTAAGCTCATGCTTGTGGGTCCCACTTTTGGTTCCTCCAAATGGACCAAACACATGACCCCCTAAGTCGCACATGTCCACCAACTTTCGGTCAAATCCGAATTTACTGGACTGTTGGATCGACTATATATCGATCCGAATGGACTGTTGACCATTAAACTTTTGGGCCCATATGGAAATGATAGAAATCACGATTGGAGTTGATTTTTTGCATAGGGGAGGATCTTAGGGAGTCCTTGAAATCCCCCCATCCCCATGTGGGTCCCCAATGGGCCCCACCATACACTTGAGCTTACCTTATCCTATGCTTGAGCTTAGGAGAGCTGGCTCCACACACACACGCGCGCGCGCGCGTGCACACCACACACACACACACACAGATATATATATATATATATATATACTTTTCGACTCTGGCTGGGGTGAGGGCTACACCCAGTTTCGCAAAGCTGAAATGCTTATATAAAATAAGCAACAATTTTTCACCTCGAAGGGCAGGCATCAACCTTACATTAAAATTGCCTCCTGGAATGTGGGCAGTTTGATAGGAAAAGTTTGGAATTCGTTGATATCATGAAAAAAAGAATAAACAGTCTTCTTGTAATAGACCACGTAGAATAGGGAGAACGCTTGGATCTTGGAGAAGAATTTTGGCTTCCCTCTGCAGGAAATGATATTGTCATTGTATTTGATATTTTGATGGTGACCTAAAGAAGAAGATTGTTGTGGTAAAGAGAAAGAGTAATTGGGTTATGATGGTTATGAGTGTATTAGATAAAAACATCCTAATCACGATTAGTGTCTATGCACCCTAATTGAGATTTAGTGCAAGTGATCAAAAGAAATATTGGGACTGGTTGGACAGGCTAGTACAAGATAGACCTAGTGGCACAAGTATTATAATTGGTGGATACTTTCACGGTCATGAAGGTTATAAAGGAGATGGGTATATCACAGTTCATGGAGGATAAGATGATGAGCAAAAGAATGATATGGGGGAATCATCCTGAATTTTGTTGTGGCCTTTTATCTTACAGAAGCTGATAATACTTCGAGAAAAAAGGAACAAAACCTTGTGACATTCAAGAGTGGGCTGAGCACGACACAAATATATTGCTTTCTACATTGATGTAAAGAACGATTAACCTATAAGGATTATAAAGTCATCCCAGGAGAGAGTCTAACACCACAGCGTAGTCTATTAATTTAAGACATTCTTGTTAATATTAATAGTAGCCAACAAGGGAATGAGGAATTGTTTGAGAACAAGGTGGGGAAATTTGTGAAGGGAAACCATTCACGAAAACAGAAACTGAGAAGGGAAACATTAACAATGTCCAAGGAAAAAGTGTTGTAACAAAGCAATTGGAATTGATATATGAATTTTAATAGACTGTGGGGTGAAATGGCAGGTTGTATTCTACAGGTTGCCAATGGGTACGTAAGAAGTCCAAGGCGAAGAGGAAGAGTATACATGCAAGGAATCTTGGTGGTTGGATTCAAAAGGTCAAAAGGTTAACATAGAAAATAATGCTATTTTAAAGACTACAGAAGTTGCTGCATAGAAGGAAAAAGGAAAAAAGAAAAAGCGAAAACAACAAGAAGAGGAGAATTGGATTGAAAATGAGGGGCAATCTCATCCCTCGTGAAACCCCGTTAACTCTCTAATTCTAGTTAGATGTAAGAATTTAAATTTGGAAGCAAATAACCAAAATACATTTTTTTTATTGGAATGGTACCAAAATACTTGTGCACTCAACAATAGAATTACCAAAGTATCCTTATTTTTTAGCTTCTTTTTATTGTTTTATTACTTCCGAAGGCAAAATTTCTCTCTCTAAAAGATGTATTAGTTTGCCACGCTGCCATCATTCCATCTTCTCACAAACATATATAGATGGATGGATATATAGAAGTTGAACCCTCCTGGGAGTTGGTTGGCTGGCATGAGGCTTGGGTTTGCTCCCCACATCCTGTGTTCGAATCCCGCTCCAGACTTACCCAGTGCATGTATGTGTGGTTTTCGTGTATGCGCCCCGAGGAATAGTCCTATCGCCTATCGGTAACCATATACTACTGGGAAACCCTCTTGTCATCATATATATATATATATATATATATATATATATATATATGGAAATTCTAAAAAACGCCCCACTTTAAGAAGGACCCCTTTTCCACCTCTCTTTTATATTTGTCATGGGGCCCATGTTGAGTCAATCTAGTCTTTGCATACACTATGCACCCCCCCCCCCCCCTCCCCCCCCCCCCCCCCTCCTCCCAAAAAAAAAAAAAAAAAAAGCACACACACCAACTTTAAAAACGCCCCTTTTCCGCCCCTCTTTTTTTTTTTTTGTCATGGGCCCCATATTGAGTCAATCTAGTCTTTTTCATACACTACGCCCCACCCCGCACCCACACCCCCCCACCCACTCACTTTAAAAACGCATCTTTTTCCGCCCCTCTTTTTTTTTGTCTGTCATGGGGCCCATGTTGAGTCAATCTAGTCTTTTCATACACTATTCCTCACACACCGCCCCCACCCCCCCCCCCCCCCCCCGAAGGCCTCATATGGATCTTTCCATCTAATCCCATGATAATGGACTCCCATGATCATCATGCATTCTAGTGTGCCCAACTAGGAGGGGCGTTTTTTAGGCATTGTGTAGCACTCCCATATATATATATATATATATATAAAGTTGATTTATAAAGTTGAAGACTTCTACATATATATATAGATGAATTCATTTATACAAGTTGAAGAGTTCTATTCTTCATATGCAATCTGCAGGGAATATATGAGAAAGGTGCTCGAGATGAAATTGAAGAGTTCATTTTTCATGTAGTGGATGCAACTGGAGATGGTACTGTGGGGAGGTAACATTCAAATTTCCAACTATGGTTATCTTTAATATAAGCTAATCCTTTACTCTCTTTTATTTCACTAGAGTAATTGGAATAATGCATTGTATTTTGTTTCAATTTTGTTTTTATAAAAGGTATCTATTTTCATAATTATAACAATAAATCCTTGGATTAAAATGTATTTATTTAATTAACATTTCCGTACTCTAAAATGATCCCATCCACTGACCGTTAACACTATCGTTTTGGTTTCCCTGCCCTCTTCTCTTGCATCTTATTTTGTTATTTCTAGTGTTTGTATGTGTTAAATGTGGAACCATAATATAACTTATGTTATTTTTGGAAACAAATTGGGGAAATTCAATTTGCACCCGCATGTTTTGTTGAGCACACCCACTTTTCCAATAACACCCAAAACACCCTCCTCTCCTCTTCTCTCAGCTTCTCTTCTCTTTTCTTCCCCTCCCACTTGCTGCGACCGAACCTTGATTGCCGCCCCCATCACCGGCGACCATCTCTCCCTCCAGCGAGCTCCCCTCTCTGTCCCCACCATCACGGGCGAGCTCCCCTCTTTTCTCCCTCCGGTGAGCTAGGCGGTTTCTTCTCCTATTCTCTTCTCCTCTTCTCTTCCCCTCCCACCTGCTACGACTGAACCCTGACGGTCACCCCATCATCGGCGAGCTCCCCTCTTTGCCCCACCATCACCGGCGACTATCTTATCCTCTTTCTTCGAGTGTATCGCTCGCTATGGGGTGCACGGAGTTTCAAGGCACAGCCGTGAAACCCCATGCACATAAAAAGGTGCACGGCTGTGAAACCTTGTGCACATAAAGAGGTGCATGGCTGTGAAACCCCGTGCATATATCATGTGCACGGCATTTCACACCCGTGCACATGAGATATGCACGGAACTTATGGGTAAGTTTTTTTTAGAAAAGTGGGTGCGTTAAGAAAAACCCACGGTGCGTTCAGAATCACTCAACAAATTGAGATAGTTAACTAGGAGTTGATATTATAGTATTGCAATTTATAGGTTTGATGGTGTGCAGTCATTTCGTTGCCAGTGCTTTACGTCCACTTGGCTTGTAGAGTTCATACCAAATTATCTAGAAAATTCCATAAAAAATGTGAAGAAATAGAGAGAAAGTGTGAAAATTAGCACCCTAACTTTACCTAGTCAAGTTTGTAGCAAGTAGTTGTACGTATATGTGTATATTATACTAGTATATGCCGTATAATATATTAAGGATTATTTTTAAAATAAGTTGCTTTAGTCAAATAGACATTTGACTCAACATATTCACCTCTCTTTCTCTCCTCTCTTCTTCTCCTCCTTCTCTTTCAAAAATTGTCTTAATCCCATATATTCTAGTTTCATTACTTGGTATTAAAGCAGTGATCTAATAGACTCTTCTTCCTATCTAAGGCTATTGTCAATAGCTATAATGCCGATGTCGACACCGATGTGATTTAGGGTTAGGTTTTGATCTGGTAGGCATGAATGATATGAGGGTTTATTTTAGTTCTATGGGAGAAATAAGCAACATTCTTTTGGTTGATGGCTACGAAATAAGGTTTATGATCATTGAATATATATATAAAATATAGTGGAATATAGTGGTTTGTGAAGTTGTTCGAGAGGAAAGGCAGTGCCACAATGTTTGGCAGGGACTAGAAATATAGAAAATTATGAAATTTATAAGAAGGTGATGAAAGAGGTCAAGTGATGCAGAGTCTAAAGTATATGATTAAGTATAGAATAAGTCAGGAACGAGAGAAGGTGCGACGCATTTTCAAGCTCGCAATAATGAGGGAAAGGAAAAGTAGAGACGTAGATCATGTTACATGTATAAAGAGTGATAACTAAATGGTTTTAGTGAAGGACAATGATATTAAAGAAAGGTGGAAAGGTGGTGAGAATATTTTAACTAAGTTTTAATTAAGATCCATAAGAGACTTAAGAATGAGAGAGGATACTTCATTAGCAGGACATGCCGTCCAATGTAGAAGTAGAATAGCACAAGTGAAAATAGCATTGGCAAGAATGAAGACAAGAAAGGCTATGGGTCGGATGACATTTTGATAGAGGCTTGAATTGGAAATGCTTAGGAGAAATTTGATGGATTTTTAATATAGGTGATGCTGTACGGAAGTTAAAGAATGCCTCTGGGCCCACGTGATGGACCTAGCCATCCAACCCAGTCCTTTGGGTTCAGCCCAGTCACTAGGCTCTTTAATAAGATATTAAGGACAAAGAAAATGGCAGATAAATAGAGAAGATGTGATGAAATGCCTCTATACAAGAACAAAGGAGATATGCAAAGTTGCACCAATTATAGTGAGATTAAACTTAAGTCATACTACAAAACTACGGGAGAGTAGTGTAGCAAAGACTTATACAAAAGACAAAGCTATTTGAAAATCAATTTGGTTTCATGCCACGGAGGTCAACTATGGAAGCTTTATTCTCAGTTTGACAAGTAATGAAAAAATACTAAATGATGAGGAAAAATCTTCATATGCTCTTCATCGATCTAGAGAAAGTCCATGACCAGATATCTAGAGATTTGTTTTTGGTGGGGTTTAGATAAAAGTAGTGTCCCAACAAGTTATATTGATGTCACTAAAGATATGTATGAGGGAGCAGTAACTAGTGCGGGAACTACTTGTGGAGAGACATTTGAGTTTCTAGTGACCATAGATTTGCATCAATGGTCAGCTTTATGCCCTTATCTATTTCCATTGCTTATAACAAGTTAACTTCTCATATTCAAAAGGAGGCACCATGGTGTATGCTATTTGCAGACGATATAATGTCGACGGTTGAAGTGAGATATGGTTTGAATGTGAAACTTTAGAGATGGTGGGAGGCTTTAGTATCCAAGCTCTTTAAAATAAGTCATATAAAGATTTAATATATATGCGAATTGCAACTTCAGTCGGAATGAGTTGAGATATGCAACTCCTGTGAGATTTAAAGCTTAAGAGATACTACTGAGAGTCCTTTTGATACCTTGGCTATATAATTAGGAAGGTTGTGGAGGATGTTAAACATGGGTTAAGGGCTAAATGGTTGAAGTGGAGACTTTTTTCTAGAGTGCTTTGTGGTTGGCGCATACCAACAAGATTGAAGGGAAAATATTACAGGACAACAATTAGACTAACTATGATCTATGGAGCAGAATGTTGGCTAATTTGGGAGCAATACATGCAAAAAATGAATGTAATAGATGATGGGGACATCAACCCTAATTCCCCTAATTCTTTCAAGATCTACCAATGACGGAGGCGTAAGGTTGCAAATCAAGCTACTATATGGATGGATGGCGTGTATCTCAACTTTGATCACTGAGATTTTGCGAATCCACCATTGGATTGCGATCCTAATAACATCAATCTCTTTGAATTGAGCATTTGATAGGGCAGAAGGCCCCATGTGTGCAATCACATCGAAGGCCCCACACTAGGAAGTGCCACATGGGAGAGAATAAAAGAGTTACGTCAAGTCAAGAGGGACCCAAGGGAATTTAAAAGAAAACTATAAGAGAAGGATTCCATTATTTAAAAGAAATAAGAAAAAGTGTCTGCAACTTTGCAAGGCTTGGTTTTGTTGACTTTTTTTTTTTTTTAAATTAGTGATGATGTCATCATTAGGGTTATTTTTTAAAAGGCCTTTATTGTATCTTTCTTCTTCATGTCATGTCATGCTATGCTTTTGATTTGGGAAAGATACAATGGAGACAGTAAGAAGAGACAACGTACAAAAGATAATAAAGGATAAAAGAGAGGAGTCAAGCTCTCGACTGAATTAACATTAATCAAAATGAAACACACATAATCTCCCAACCATAGGACTCTTACAAGTTATATAGCATTCTTCCTCCATGAATACAGGCATAATCCCAAAGCTAACTATATTCAATACCACAACGTACTAGGAAGTCAACTAACACTCCCAAAATAAGACACAACTTACTAAGAACTAGTTACTAGGCAAAATAAATACTAGGAGTTCCAAGAAATTCACAATAATGCCAACCACTTTTCAAAACCACTTTAATTGGGCTAAAGCCTTAGGTATCCAATGTTGCCACTTGTTCTTCCATTGTTGCCATATAAGAGCCCACATGGCAATGAAAGTGACATGGCATATTTCTTCCTACATCATACTCCCCCTCTTGAAAAAGACTTGACCTCGAGTCGACTTTAATTATGTGTTGCTTTCTTTTATGTTTTCATTCCCCTTGCAACTCGTCAATATGAATTGGTTGGCTTTCGATCTGCATCTCTACAAATCTTGTTAAAACGTCCTGAACTTGAATTTGTTTTTGGGCGGTGTACTTGCAAAAACCGTTTAGCACATCCATCCAATCTGCCCAATGTGTCTTGATCCATTGACACATGACTAAATTATGAAGGAATGTCTGGTGATATCTGCTTGAATAGGATTCATCGAATGGATCTTCATAACAATGTTGCTTGATGCGTTCATCTTCCTTGAATGAAAAATATAGGTGCTTTATGATTCTCTTAGTGCTTGCCTTATGATCATAGCAGTAAGACATGGTATCATAGTGCACATCAAAGCTTCCATCGTCAAGGTACACATTGAAGGTGAAAGTATCATTAACATCTTCATCTTGATACACATCAAAGATGGGTATATCATCAATATCTTCTTGATAATCATCATCGAACAATTTCTCATTGACATCATGGGATAATTCTCCATTTTGACACTGATCATAAATGGATGGATCACATTCATCATCTGAATAAATATCGAAAATCAGGGCTTTGACCAATCAACATAATTTTGAACAAGTTCTAATGTCCAATGTGAATTGTCTTCATATATTCCTTCAACCAAGAAGAATGTATGATATTCCATTGGTTGTACTTGGGAACGAGTTGTGGATGGTTTTGAAATCTCACCTGTTGAGTCCTCGATTTCTTGAAAGTCACTACGCACCATTAGTTTGTAGAATTCATCAATGACGTTGGACCCATCACTAGAATAACCAAGGCATGAGCTCCTTGACGATCAAGCCGTATGGTTAATTGTTCGACTTGTCTCCGAAGTGCATGTAGTTCTCCGTCTCTCGCATCTCCCATCATACGATTGCCACGCCCACCACGACCTCTTCTTGCAGCCTTGAAGGAAGATGGTAGGTGGGGAAATCAATCTAAGAGCGTAACACAATCTCTGATACCAAATGATGAGGGAAAGATACAATCAAGACAGTAAGAAGAGACAACAATCACAACAAGAGATAATAAAGGATAAAAGAGAGGAGTCAAGCTCTCCACTGAATTAACATTAATCAAAATGAAACAAACATAGTTTCCCAACCATAGGACTCTTACAAGTTATATAGCATTCTTCCTCCATGAATACATGCATAATCCCAAAGCTAACCATATTCAATACCACAACTTACTAGGCGTCAACTAACACTCCCAAAATAAGACACGACTTACTAAGAACTAGGTACTAGGCAAAATAAATACTAGGAGTTCCAAGAAATTCACAATAATGCCAACCACTTTGGAAAACCACATTAATTTGGCTAAAGCCTTAGGTTTCCAATGTTGTCACTTGGTCTTCCAATGTTGCCATAGAGGAGCCCACATGGCAATGAAAGTGACATGGCATATTTCTTCCTACATCAGCTTTGCTATGGAAAAAAAAAAAAAAAAAAAAAAAAAAAAAAAAACACACACACTCTTTTGAGTCCTCCTTGACTCTTTATTGTTGAAAACCACATTAATTTGGCTAAAGCCTTAGGTATCCAATGTTGTCACTTGGTCTTCCAATGTTGCCATATAGGAGCCCACATGGCAATGAAAGTGACATGGCATATTTCTTCCTACATCAGCTTTGCTATGGAATATAAAAAAAAAAAAAAAAAAAAGAAACTCTTTTGAGTCCTCCTTGAGTCTTTGTTGTTGTGCTCATGGGATCTTCGGTAACGCCTTCAGATTAGAGTTTGGTGAGAGCCCAAGACAAGCACTCCACTTATCTTCATTTTCCTTCCTATGTTGTCCTTTCACATGAGCTTTAGACCTACATCATCTTCCCCATCAGCCAACCCTAAACTTTCAGATCTAGGAGTTTCTTGCTGCTCATGCGAAGATCCAACCGCTAGATTTCTAGATCTGAACCACCAGCCCTTAGATCTACATCATCACCACATTAACCAACCTCCAGACCATTAGATCCCGATCACCAGCCACAATATCCCATCGTCCAACCATCAAAACCCCTATTCCCAGCCATTCGACCCACCTACAACCCATTTAATCCCAGCGGCCAGCCATAGATCTTCAAGATCTAGTGGGCGAACCCCTATCCAGCCGTATTTGAACTTCCATCAAGCCTAAAACAGCCCAATTGAACCAATTAGTGATGCAGTGAGATCCAAGAAGAAAAGGACCCACTAATGGGCCCCGCCAAGAATGATTTACTTTCTTTAAATAGTTTAGTAATTTTAGTAATTTGAGATTTTAGTGATTTGATTTACTTGGAGATTTTAGTGAGAGATTTTAGTGAGTGATTTTAGGAATCACTGAATAGATATGGATGCTTGATTGTAAGTTATGCTATATTTTTAATAAAGTTCAGAATTATTCTTGGCGGGGCCCATTAGTGGGTCCTTTTCTTCTTGGATCTCACTGCATCAATTAGTCCCTCCAAATCCATTGGTCAAACCTGGTCCATCATATTTATTTGGCAGATTTTCCATTGTTTCACCATCGCAACCCTTGATTCACTTTAATCCCATAAATCTGAAATTAATTTGGGCCTTGAAAATGTTGTGGGGACACCAAGTTCAGATCTGAATTTGATAAATAGCCCCATATTACACATTCTTAATTGCACCCAAGTTGAGCCAAGCCCTTTGTTTAAATCATCACAAACAAGAACAAGTAATCCACATGAATTGGCTATTCCCTAAGCAAGTGAAAGTTCTAACTTCCATTAGGATCCTTCCCTCTCACTACTAGAGGGGCATTTATTACAGGACTTGTGACATTGCCTCGGATCATTACAAATTACTCACTTAAATTTCAATCCTAGATAGTGTGGATGGATGGTGTGATTTATAATTCAGCATTAATTATTAATTTTCAGATTGATATCATCATTCCATATTAGGCTAGAGTTTTTAGTTGTCATGCATCAATATAGATGAGATGTTGAGATGGATTAATGGTAGAACTAGGAAAGGTAGAACCAAAAATGAGTGCTTTCAGGAGCATTTAGGGGTAAATCTATAGAGGATAAATTAGCATAGAATCATTTGAGATGGTTTGGATATGTCCGATACCAGCCACCAACATGGCCGGTGAGGAAAAGTTTCTCTATCTAGGTTGATGCCCCTAAAGGAAAAGGGGTAGATGACATCGATGACTATTATTAAGGAAAGATCTGATGAAGTGCAACATATTCGAGGTTTGGCCTAAGATAGATTGGAATGGAAAAATAGAATTCGTTTAGCTAAACCTAACATAGTTGGGACAAGTCTTCGATGATGGTGATGGTGATGATGATGTTGACACTTGGGGGATGTCTCTCATGGAACCTTCTTACGGACTCCCTTCTGGGGCCACACTAATCAAGGGGGAGGTTGGGGGTCAAAAGCCTTGATCTATACTTTAATGTTTTTAGAAGTCATCATTTTTTTTTTAAAGATTTCAATCCAATGCTGGTGCTAGTACGATGCTCATATCACATTGTTTGCACTCTATTATGCGAAGCCCTGCAAAGTCTCTTGAACCACTGCAAATCAATACACTGCTCATTAGCATTGGAGTCGTTACGTACAACACTAAGAGCGTAGACAATCCATAATTACGAATCCATATGAATATAATAGTTATAAAACATGCTTGAATACATGTGAGACCCCAATCCACCTGGGTAATCCCTTGAGGCAAGATCAGGTCAAGTGATCCTAGGAGTCAAGAAAGGGGAATCTGTAGGGGTGAGGGTGGATTGCTTCGGTAGCACTGTGAGGCTTTGTCCAAGTCCCACATTGGAAATATTCAAGTCCTGACCTTGGGCTTATAAGTCAAACCCCATCTTAACTAAACATGACGCGTTGCATCAGGGAGCACTTTAGCCAAGAGACACGATCTGCCCACTGTCCAATGACAAGCAAAACCCCCTATGCGCCACTCTGATGATGGGTAGTTAAGTGGGACAATAACATCCCAAAGATGACGTGTTTTAAAGTCTTGCGATCTTAGATTCCATAAAAACTCTCGAGCTAAGCGTGCCTAGGGGGGAGTAGTACCGAGATGGGTGACCGCTTGGGAAGTCCTCGCACGCGCACGTGGGCCGAAGCGGACAATATCATGCTGAGTTGGGCGGGGCTGTGACTATACATCTATAACAATGTAAGGTACAGATGCATAAAATATACATGAAAATAAACCGTGCAGTAGCATAAGTATCAATGTACATGAGTAGCATAACATGCGAGTGCAATACAACGTAACTGTGCTTATGATGCAATAGCAGAAATGGAAATATGCATCATGAGCATGACATGTATGAACCATGCGCCAGGGATGTAATTCCGAACACCCAGGCCCATGTGCGGGCACTTTCCTATGCAGGCAAGCCGTTCCACTATACCCACTTGCCCTTCTACAAGGGAGTCACGAGCCTTACACCCAAGGCATGAACTTAACGTGCTTAATAACATATGGAATGAAGGTAACTCTACAAACCCAGGCCCATGTGCGCCTTTTCCTATGCAGGGAAGTCGTACCACTATACCCACTTGCCCTTCTTTAGGGGAGCCATGTACATTATTGCCATACACTCAGAACATGATACTTGCATGAGTATATATAACGTGAAACATAACATAACATGCCGCATGAGCTTTTAAAACATGGAATATAGTTTGAACCTATGTAAATGACATCTGTAACATGCAATAAGGTACAAACATCCGGGTCTTAGAATGCATATGCTCTGGTGGGTCTTGGGTAACCCAATTCCATCATACTTAACCCACCCTAAAATCGAGCAGCATTTCGTTATGCTGGAGTTGGCCCTAAAATGGGTGGAAAGAGGGTTTGACTTGATCGACTTGGAAGGGTGCATTGCATAAGGTGCGAGCCACACCAACTAATTGACCATCCCTTGTGTCCTGTCAAGTCCATAGGCAGAAACAGGGCATGTGAATGCATGCTAAGCCACAAGATTGACTCAAGTAGAACATTTCAGACTCCTCGATGTGACTCGGGATTAGCTAGGGATAAGGGTTTCACTCATGGGTCTATATTTCCAAGAATTTCATTTTGGACTCTTGGTGATACCCATCTATCATCCGGTGAATCCATAACCACATGGGGATGTCAACTTCCCTCAAACAAAGGTGATTTAAATCCATTTATGTCAATAGGGCTAAATACGTACTAATTTATGCATGGCAGAATACCTTACCAATTCAATGGAGCAGAGTTGTCATCTACATGTAAGTGCAAGGCCATTCATCTCTATGTAGCCATGGGATCCTAGTTATCCATAGCACGTTGCTACCTTGGCACTCTGAAGGTGATTAACAACTAAGGTCCCACACTTGCATACCCATGACATAGTATTGTACCACACATGCTTCCGAACAACTCGCAATGCAATTAGCTCAATATTACTTACTCTTGGTCAAACTTAGCTTGACTGGTCAATCCGAACAGCTTATGTCCACATCCTAACTTAAGTACCTACTAGTGATAAACCACGGCGGTATGCGGATTGAGCTCTGCGCCCCTGCTAGGGGTGTGGGGGCAACGCTGCCAACCCAAAAATGGTTTTGAAATTTCCTTTTAGAGCCCATGGTAGATTCATAAAAGTTTGGGATTTCAGTCCACTAAGGGTCGAGGAGTAAGGCCTACAAGGGCCCACAACATAGGAGTCCAAGGCCAAGTACAAAAATATAGTAAAAGGAGGTTTTGTAGGTCAGTTGTGTCAAATTCAAGATGGCTCAGGCCCAAGCCCAATATGGTGGTATCCAATCTCGTTGGATTTGGTCAAATATTTGCACAGCTTTCTTCCTTCTTTAATTAGATTGTAATTAGATATTCTTTCATTAATATTAGGTTGTAATTAGATTAGCTGATTTGTAGAGCTGATTTGTAGCCTTTGATAAGGCATCTGTATTCTATATAATGGGAGAAAATCTCCAATGAAAGGTATTCAATTTCAATTCAAATTCAAAATCTCTTCTGCATGCTACGATTGTTATGGTATCAGAGCTTCTCTTGTAAAGGCCACCAGTTGTTCGTTTTTTTAAAAAACCTCAAGGACTCGATCGGAGAGAAATTCTTCTCTCTCGTGCAGCAAACAGATCAAGGATCTATTTTCAGAAATTTGGTTCCAGGAAAGCCAGAGATCTTTAACAACATCATGAAATCTGATCGCTATGGCCCATCTGCGATCACCCCTACTGCTCTTGGGAGACACAATCTTGTGTTTCAAAAGCACACAGATCAAGGATCTGTGTTTATTGGAAGCAGACAGTCCTCTGTCACGATATGATCAACAGTGGCCCACCTGCGATCATCATGGTATCTTCAGGAATTTCTACAGCAATGGTCGCCCATCTCTACTGATAATTTTGGTGATTTTTTCAACATTTTTCTGGGATCAGAGGTAGGCTTTTGGACCCAACTTGTGGTTTTCCAGTTTTATCAGATCATTTTGATCACAGCCGTACAAAATCTTGGATTGTGGATGGATTTTAGTAAAACTTGTATTACTGGAAAGATATTTTGATACTGCTTGCACCTAGTTGATCTGATTCTCCATTTGATCAAACAGTGGGCCCCACGCAGGGAATCAACACCCATTTTTAGGGTCGCCTGGACCATTTTTTGTGATCTGTGTTCACAGACTACTGTCTGTCGTTTTTGGACTGTTGCACATAGCTTCTGTTTTTTTACTTCTCTTTGTTTGGCTCTAAATGGAGAAGTCTGAAGTTCAATTGATTCGATTTGATGGTAAAAACTATCCAGCATGGGCTTTTCAATTTCAATTATATCTTGAGGCCAAGGAATCATGGGGATTTGTTTCTGGTTCAGATCCAAAGCCTATAGAGGATGATAAAAAGATTTCTACTTGGAATACAAAAGATGCAAAAATTAAAACATGGACTATTGGGGCTGTGGAACCTCATCTGATTCTGAACCTCAAACCCTATACGACCTCCAAGGAGATGGGTTGCTTACAGTTTATCATCAAGATAATTCTGTATGACAATTTCAACTTGAGTGTGAAATTACAGAATACAGTCAAGGCACCTTGTCCATTTAAGACTACTATTCTGGTTTCCGCAATTTGTGGAGTGAATACGATGGGATTAAATATGCTTCTGTTCCGAACAATGTTTTTAAAACTATACAAGACCTTTAAGCCTCAAGTCACAGGGACCAGTTTTTGATGAAATTGCGTCCTGAATATGAGACTGTAACATCATCTCTGCTGAGCCGGAGCCCACTACCATCTTTGGATGTTTGTTTGAATGAGCTTGTGCGAGAAGAACTACATATTCGCACAAAAGCTCATCTGGAACAACAACACACTGCGACTTATCCTGTTGCATACTCTGCCAAAGGGAACACTCAGTCTTCTCTAAGACTCGGGATATGAGCAACGTCCAATGCTACTCTTGCAAAAAATATGGACACCTTGCAACACAATGCAACCAGAAATTCTGTAATTACTGCAAGAAGAAGGGCCACATCATTACTGAATGTCGCCGCCGTCCACAAACTCGGACTCCCAATGCCTATGTTGCAAAGATAGACTATTCTACTACTGATGTTGTGTCCACATCTGTGCCTTCACAGCCTGGTTCTTCTTCCCCTGCTCTCACTCCTGAATTAGTTCAACAAATGATCGTCAATGCATTTTCTGCACTTGGCATCACAGGTAAATCTAAAACCCCTTCTTCTAATTGGTATCTTGATTCCGAAGCATCAAATCACCTGACTCATTCCAGTGCACAACTCTCTAGCTTGACAAAATATACTGGCAATACTCATGTTCAAACCGCCGATGGCGAACATCTTCCTATCACTGCAGTTGGAGATATTTCCAATATCTTGCCCTTAAAGAATGTTTATCACTGTCCCAATTTAATTTCAAACCTTCTTTCAGTTGGACAACTCATTGAAAACAACTGTAATGTTTCATTTTCTTCCTCTGGTTGTGTTGTGCAGGACCAGATGTCAGGGAGGGAGATCGCGAGGGGGCCTAAAAATGGACGCTTATTTTCTCTTGATCTATCTACTCCAATTAGGAATAATTCAGCAAATGATTTTTGTTTTTCTGCTTAAAATAATTGTCAATTATGGCATAGTAGGCTTGGACATCCTAATTTTAAAACCATGTCTCACATGGTTAATTCTGGATTGTTAAACTCAATAGGCTTTTCTAAGTTTGTTTCTTTTGATTGTGCTACATGTAAGATGGGAAAAAGTAAGACTCTTCCTTTTTCTATCTCTACTTCCAATATAGCATTCAATGTTTTGATTTGGTTTATAGTGATGTTTTCGGTATTGCTCCTCATTTGTCTTATGCTAATTATAAATATTTTGTGACATTTATTGATGATTATAGTAGATTTATATGGGTCTATTTTCTGCATTCTAAAGCTGATGTCTTTCATGTTTTCAAGATGTTTTTAGCATATGTTGAGAATCAATTTTCCACATGCATTAAAATTTTATGTTCTGATTCGGGAGGTGAATATGTGTCTACAGAGTTTCAAAATTTTTTACAGCAAAAAGGAATAATTTCTCAAAAATCTTGTCCTTATATCCCTCAGCAAAATGGGGTCGCTGAAAGAAAAACTAGATATCTCCTTGATATTACTCGATCACTTCTTATTGAATCTTCTGTTCCTACCCGTTTTTGGACAGAGGCTCTTAGCACTGCTGTCACCTTATAAATCGATTACCCTCTTTTTCTTTAGAAAATGAGAGTCATTTTTATCGATTATACAAAACTACACCATCTTATGATGATCTACATGTTTTTGGATCGGTGTGTTTTGTACATTTACTTCCTTCTGAGCGTAACAAACTTACTGCCCAATCTGCTAAATGTGCATTTCTAGGATATGCTACTCATCAAAAAGGGGTTTCTTTGTTATGATCCTCACATACGGCGCATTCGTACCTCCCGTAATGTTGTCTTTTTCGAAAATCAATATTTTTTTCCAACAACATCTTGATTCTTTAGAGTCCTCATCTGTTGTTTCCTTCCCTGGTTTTTCGGACAAAACACCATTTGTTAAATTTGATCCTAATTTCATTTATCAAAGGTGGAGTAAAGCTACGACCACACATAGTCCCCCTAACGATCCCCCAATTGCATCTGGTCCAACTAAAGACCTTTCCTTACGCCGATCATCTCGGATTTCAGTACCTCCAACTCGTTATGGATTTACCCACACTTCCTTGATGGCTACCGTGTCTTTTACTTCTATTCCGAACTCATATTCTCAGGCTGTGCAGCATGAGTGTTGGAATACCGCTATGCAGGATGAATTGGATGCTCTTGCGCAAAATCATACATGGGATGTGGTTCCGTGTCCTTCTTCTGTTAAGACAATAGGTTGCAAGTGGATCTACTCTATCAAGCTCAAACCTGATGGGACTTTGGCTAGGTATAAGGCGTAGCTTGTCGCTCTGGGTAATCGGCAGGAATATGGTATTGATTATGAGGAGACTTTTGCTCCTGTAGCAAAAATGACAACTGTTAGGATTATTTTTGCCATTGCAGCATTCCAATCCTGGCCTCTATACTAGATGGATGTCAAGAATGCATTTCTTCATGGTGATCTCAAAGAATATGTCTATATGCGCCTTCCTCAGGGGGTTTCATCTATCATCCCGGGTGCTGTTGCCAAACTATGGTGCTCTCTTTATGGCCTCAAACAAGCCCCCTGGGCATGATTTGAAAAGTTCCAACATGCTCTTAGCTACTTAGGTTTCCATCCTAGTCCATATGATCCTTCCATGTTCCTTCATCATGCTTCTATGGGGATTACTATTCTTCTTGTTTATGTGGATGGCATCATCATTACAGGTACCAATGCAGATATGATTCAACAACTTTAGGCCTCTCTTCATGAATCTTTCCACATGAAAGATCTTGGCCCTCTAAACTATTTTTTAGGTCTTGAAGTTCATCAATCTGAAAAAGGCATCGTACTCCATCAACATAAATATGCTCTTGAATTAATTGAAATGGCTGGACTTCAAGGTTCTGCTCCCGTCGATACTCCTGTAGAAGTCAATGTTAAACTTCAGCAAGACAGTGAGGATCCTCTCTCTGATCCTACTCTCTATCGTCGCCTCGTTGGCAGCTTGATTTACTTGACGATAACTCGTCCTGATATTTCTTATGCAGTCAATTTAGTCAGCCAATTCATGACTAATCCTAGACATCTTCATTTGGCTGCAGTCCGACGTATTATTAAATACCTAATTTGGACACCAACCCGTGGATTATTTTATCCGGTCAATAACTCACTTACACTCAAAGCATACTTAGATGCTGATTGGGCTGGTTGTCCGGACACTCGTCGCTCTACCCATGGATGAAAATAGCGGCCGCTACATAGCGTAGCGATCCACATAAGTATGGCGTGAGATTACAAGACATATTCAGGATGAGGTGCCGTGGTGTATGCTATTTGCAGATGACATTGTTTTAGTAGATGAGACGAGAGAAGGAGTGAATGCTAAGCTAGAAGTATGGCGGAAAACGTTAGAGACAAAAGGGTTTAGGCTAAGTCGATGCAAGACGGAATATATGGAGTGCAAGTTTAGCCAAAGTAGGACACTTGGTAACATAAAAGTAAGCTTAGGCACACAAAAGATTGTAGAGAAAGAAAACTTTAGGTACCTTGGATCGATGGTGCAACAGGATGGAGGGATTGATACTGATGTAAGTCACAGGATTCAGGCCGGGTGGACCAAATGGAGGAGTGCTTCGGGGGTCTTGTGTGATCGGAAAGTCCCCCTCAAGGTTAAAGGAAAGTATTATAAGGTGGCGGTAAGACCAGCATTGTTATATGGATCAGAGTGTTGGGCAGTAAAGCATAATCATGTTAAGAAGATGGAAGTTGCGGAGATGAGAATGCTAAGATGGATGTGCGGGATCACAAGGAGAGATAGGATTAGGAATGAGGAGATTAGGGGCAAAGTAGGAATAGCACCGATTGGAGATAAAATGAGAGAAAATCGACTAAGATGGTTTGGCCATGTTAGAAGGCGTCCAATGGAAGCACCTGTTAAAAGGTGTGAAGGCATAGAGATTGCCAGGAGTAGGAGAGGGAGAGGGAGACCCAAGAGAAGTTGGAAAGAAACTATTAAACATGACCTTGCCTACATGGATCTAACGGAGGACATGGCCCTAAACAGATTTGATTGGCGTCGTCAAATCCATATAGCCGACCCCACCTAGTGGGAAAAGGCTTGGTTTGGTTTGGTTTGGTTTGGTTACATAGCGTAGCGATCGCTATATCGGCCGTAGCGGCCGCCACCGCTACGCTACGGCTGATTTATCGGCCGTCGCACCCATAGCGGCCGCTACATCCGCTATGGGGCCGCTACGGGGTGAGAAAAAATCCTGCTTTTCAAATTTTTAAAAAATGCATAATAAGACTTATTTCTTTTCTTCTTCTCTCCAAATAACATTTCTACACAACTCTTCTACCCTTTTATGTTTAAAAAAACACCAAAAAGCACATGATCTCGCCGAATTACAGTCGATACAAAGAGTTCTTCTCAATGATTCTTCTCTAAGTACATCCTATTAAACACCCCCTTTGGTAGATGCATTTTGTTCTCTAGGTACTCTCAAGTCTTGACTTCATGATATAGTTTTTTTCTTTTATAAGCCTTTCATCAGTTTCTAAGTTAGCATAACTAAGCAACATGTGAACACATGTGAAAAAAACGATCATTTTATTATTTTCTATTTATACAGCGATACAGGACCTCATACAGTGAGGGGACCGCTATGCCCCCTTACCTTAGTTACTTTTGCAAAAAAAAAATACATTTTCTCTCATTTTCCAATATTCTAGATTTTCTAGAATTTTTTCATATTTTTTTGACGATTTTTCCAAATCGCACCGCTACGCTGCTACGTAGCGTTTTGGCGGCAAGCCGCTACGCTCGCCGCTACCGCTATTTTCATCATTGGCTCTACCACAGGATGGTGCATGTATCTGGGTGATATCTTGATTTCGTGGAAATGTAAGAAACAAGATAAGGTCTCCAAATCTTCCACCGAAGCTGAGTATCGTGCCATGTCTGCTGCTTGTTCAGAAATTCTGACTTCGCGGGTTGCTTTCAGATCTCGGATTTCCTGCTGATAGTGCCACACCACTCTATGCAGACAACACTAGTGCAATTCGTATTACTGCCAATCCAGTTTTCCACGAACGCACTAAACACATAGAGATTGATTGCCATTTTATACGCGACGAATACAAGCGTGATGTGATTAGCCTTCCTCACTTCTCTTCTGATCTTCAAAATGCCGATATCCTCACAAAGGGGCTTCAGCGACCTTGCCATCAGTTCTTGGTTAGCAAATTGATGCTCGTGGATTCTCCGGCATCAATTTGAGAGAGGGAGGGAGGGGGAGGGGGGGTCAAATACAAGATGGCTCAGGCCCAGGCCCAATATGGTGGTATCCAATCTCGTTGGATTTGGTCAAACATTTTCACAGCTTTCTTCCTTCTTTAATTAGATTGTAATTAGATATTCTTTCATTAATATTAGATTGTAATTAGATTAGCTGATTTGTAGCCTTTGATAAGGCATCTGTATTCTATATAATGGGAGAAAATCTCCAATGAAAGGTATTCAATTTCAATTCAAATTCAAAATCTCTTCTGCATGCTACGATTATTAAGTTGGTGGTTTGACATGCAGCTGCTGAGTGTT
Organism: Umbellularia californica; assembly: GCA_028538565.1. NCBI lineage: Eukaryota > Viridiplantae > Streptophyta > Magnoliopsida > Laurales > Lauraceae > Umbellularia > Umbellularia californica. The sequence goes on along the minus strand of JAPQWN010000002.1, from coordinate 69,564,316 downwards.
CTTTCAGTCGGTGGTTCAACCAATTTGGTCGCACTGCCGACTGGTTTTGGAGTGAACCGTCCAACGTCCCTTGAACTGTGTGAATCTCAGGACTCTTCCCTTGGCTTCATTTCTAAGGGTCCTACCATGTTTCTAAGGCCGAGAAAATACATTTACAAGTTTCTCCTTTAACTTTCCATGGTTTAGAATGCAATGGAGCATGGAAAGCACTCTAACATGCATAATACCCAAAATTGAATTACCAAACATGCATGGAATCAAAATCATGGATTGTCACTTTCCTTAAACTTCCAAAATCCTTGAAAATAACCTCTGAACACGTGCTATTGCTAAGAACCCTCTTTTCCCAAAAGTCCCTAAAAATTGAATTCAAAATCCTACAAAAATTGGAAAACGAGGGAAGAGGTGGCTGATCATCATGCATGTCGAGATCTAGGGCATAAATGGAGTCTAAATCACAAATCTAAGAGATGGAAATGAGATCTCACCTATTGGTGCCCTAACAAAGAAAATTTGATCACCAATGGATGTTGCTAGGCTCGGATTGGGGAGAAAAGAGGGTTGCTGAGATTGTGGCGAGATGGGGAAGATTTCTCGTGGGTTAAAGCTCCGATTTGGTGGAGAAATGGAGGGGGAGAAGTGAGGAATGGTTGCTGCTTTGGTCTTCTGGGTTAAGGCAAGAAGAAAAATGAGAGAGAAGAATCATAAGAAGAAGATGGCTGCTCTCTGTATATACATTCCACGAATTTCAGAAATGATGCTTACATCCCCACAACTGAAGTAAAAAGAAGGCTAAAAACGAAGGGGTTTGGGCGCCAAATGGGTTTGGTCCAAGAACGAAAGTTCCTCCAAATTAAATCGACTTTCCAATGCGCCCAAGAATGACATATTTCGAGGTTCCAAGGGAAAGCTAATTTTTTTTACAAAAATGACGATTATGCCCCTAGTCAACATGAAACTGCGAAACAAAGGGTTTCTGGGGATTGTATGGCTATGAGTTGAACACAAAGGTTACTCTGAATAATCTAAGATATCTAAGGAGTCAGAATTTGACCTATATATGAAAATAGCCAAAATACCCCCTTGAATGGCACAATGACAATTTTACCCCTTTCTAAGCTCAAACTTAGCCGAATCTCAGCCAAACTGATTAAAACTATCCTAACACTAAATCCAACGTAATTAGCACCTAAGAAAAATTAATTAACACTAATTGCTACTAATTAGGACTGGGATCTTATAGTCCCCTCCGGCATTGGGATTTCGAGAAGATACGGAGAAATGGTGAAACTTGTCTCTAAGTTGCAGTTCTGTTAATGATCAGTTTGTGAATCACTGATAATGCACAAAAGGGGATTAAGAGAACTGGAAAAGAACATATACAGAATATGTGGCTTGCGGATCCGACTATTGCTATATGTTGTCACATGCAACGCAAACACTAAACCTACTCAGCTCAGCAAATAAAGTATTGAGTTCCAACTAAAATATGGAAGAGGCCTTTGGGATTTCTTTAGTTCCTCTTGATTCCTGATCAGTCATGCGTAATTGATCTTTTCTTCCTAGCTTCTAGGGTATGTATAAGGATTGCAGGCTGCATGAGGCCCCACGCGATACTTCTTTGAGCACCTGCATCATGTTCATACTGTCAATATCTTGTCTACATTGAACTGGCCTATAGTTATCTTCAGTTCAGTATATTATTGTACCATTCAATATATATATATATATATATATAATCGTCAAATGGAGTTCAGAATATGCTGAATTATGACTTCTTAAAAAATCTTCGTTCTTCTGTTACAGTTGCATTTGCTGAGTTTTTTTTTTTCCCTGGAATGCTGAATTTTGTCTTTTAAGTGGTTGAGAAGGGTAGAGTTTCAGATGTCATAATCTATGCTATTATTACAACGGACATGATAAGTTTAAAAGTTCAAATGACTATTTAAATCAAGCCTGCCCAAAGGATATTATTGTTTACCTGGAGGGTAAAATTGTGTAATAATGTGAACTCCAATTAAAAAAGAATTTAATAATGTGGACTCCAATTAAAAAAGCATTTAATATTATCATTAAAAAAAAGGAACTAAATGCCGTCTGAATGTCTGATTTTTCTTTTAAGATTGGAGAAATATATAACAAAGCCTTCATTCGACTATACTTCATCATAAAGTGATATCATAATCGACCCTATTTATACACCTTATTTTTAATTTTTAAAGAATTGATGAAAATCTTGTTCAAGACTGTTTCTATTTATTTCTAAAGTGCATAGCCAATTGTGCATAGTTTTCGACTTTTGACTTGATCCTAAATGTTCATTGCCCCCACTAGCTAATCAGAAGGATATAAAGGAAGATTAAGACGGACATCATTATTTACCAGTATTCCATATGACAAATGCACATATTGTGTTTCACTTCTTTGTATTCTGAATCAGAGTATCTTTCACGTGCAATGCTTGTGAAGAGTATTGGTTTCCTTTTTCAAATGTCGCGCAGTATGATAAGGCCATAAAATTTGCTGGCAGGTCTGATCTGGAAGCTGTTATAACTTCCATCCTGGATTCTATTTTTTATTCAAAGAGGGCCGAACCTGGATTGAGGTCAAATCAGGACATAATCGAGATATTTCTTAATGCTGCTACATTTTCAAAGGATGTTGAAGGATGTAATGAATATTGTATGTCTTTTGGTGATTTTAAAAGTTGGTGCAGCCTTCTCCCATCTGTGAGGAAATTCCTTGGAAACATGATGATACCACCTGGTCCAGGTTTTTTCTCATCTTTTTGTTCTGTATAAATGTGCATGTTGAGACTATTGCTGACCACACTTTGTTACATCTTCAAGATAATAATAATAATAGCATCTAGAATGGTATCTTTCAATGGATTGACCTCATTCGACCTTTAGAATGAAGAAACTGACGATTCTTGGGGTTTCTTTGTTTGTCTGAAATGATCTGAAGATTCAGGTGCCGTTGGGCAACCCTAATGCTGCATTATTTCAATGTGATATATTAACATTGGCAGGCACTTTAATGCTAAGGATAAAATATTGCAGGAATTTTCATTGAGTTATGCTGCAACCACAAGATTGTGGGTTTATGTTACCAATCCAAAAAAAGGAGCTTTGTTAAAGCTTTCACTTGCCAGATTGCGAGTTTGTGTTTTCTATCCAACAACAAAACATTGTTAGAGCTTTAATTTTACTGTTATCAAAGAAAACAAAACATGATTAAAGCATTCACTCAGATCTTAAGCTTTTTACGTTATATTATTTGCCAGAAGATATAACCTTTCAATGTGCGGAGTTTCATCAAAATGCATCCTTATTTTCTGCATCCCTTTTGTGGTATGACTGACACCGTAATATTTTGGATTGAGATGTAATTTACTCCAAAATCGTTTATTTATGGTGAATGCTTCACTTTCAGAATATGAATGCCTCTTTTTCATAATATGAAGCCAGAGGGGCTTCGTTCAGTTACATGGATGACCAATTGTCCAAAATGCCCCAGCCTCTTTTTATTCCATATTTCAGCCAATGTTTGGATCGGAATACAGGCCCAATATTTGAATCTGAATGTGGCCTGGTTTCAGATTTGAATATCAAATATGTGGCACAAAAGTGTTCCCCATATCTCTCATAGCATAAGATCCCAAGCTTCCCCCATTCAAAGAAATTTCCTTATTTCATATATCATTTTTTTTCTTCTGAGAGAATATAAAGAAAATAAAAAGAAGCATCTTAGATCTTTGAGAAACTCCTGTATCCTTGCATCTGGGTGTTTGTTACTTCACAGTTTTTGTTTAATTATTTTTTATAATCTTCTTTTTCTTCACCGGTAGTTTGTTCTTTTCTTCTATTTTTCTGGAGAGAGAGAGGGAGAAAGTTTTTAGTAAGGTGGATTTTATTTAATGTGAGGCAAAGAACTATGAATTTGTCATGTATTTAAGTATATTCTTTTTTATGAGATGGAACGCTTGAATACACATGATTTTTTTTTTTTTTTTTGAAGTGTCTGAAATGGATCTTTTTTTCAATGAAAAGAGGGTAAATTCCCAAGTTCGGGGGGGGGGGGGGGGGGGGGGGGGTGCGGCGGCGGCGGTTCCAAAAATGCATATGAAAATTATGCAAACACCCTAAGAATTATATCAAAGCTGAAATTCAATGCAAGTATGAATTTTCATGTAAAGTGAACAACATGTCCTACTAGGTGCAAAAATAAATGTTCAGCTGCTTTTTCCAGCGATTCCATGGCACGGGTGATACCATTGCAAAATGCAACAAACATTTATAAGAATGTACTTGAACCAAGATAGAGGGGAAACGCAATACAAAGATGTATTTGTCATTGCATTTCATATTTCAATTACAAATTTGAGTTTTACATCAAGTGATTGTGGGCTCGACGTTTGGACTCGCAGGGGACAGGTCATTCATAGAACGTATGACCCCCTTGTTTGTCCTCCGATACACAAAATTACACACTTGTTCTAACTTACATTCTGATGATAGACATAAATTACATTTTGATGATAGAAAAGGCTACAAAAATGTAAAAAAAAAAGAAGGTTGAAAAGCTATTTTCAGGTCTCGAAGACCATAAGATGCATAGGAATCCGATTTCTTGTAATTTTCTGTCTCTGTGTCAATCTCGGGTTTAACCTTCAAAGCTGGCATCCCCGTGAGCAGTCGGAGTTTTGGTCTGAAAATGGCTCCTTTCATCATGTCACGTAGGCCGATTTGCTTTTGTTGGCCGTGGTGAAGACAATTTACATGATGGGATTTTGATCCGGAGCCATCTTGTTCCCAGGTAGACAAAGAAACCAAAATTTAAAGGTAATGGAAGGAATTTAACATCATTTTGGAATTAAAAAATCCCTTTTGGGGGAGTTCCCCGGACGTTCTAAGCACCTTGAGGGTTGTGGGAGACTGAGTTGGAGTTGTTGCAGAGCTTTTTCCGCTTTCTTGCACAGGTAGCTTCTTCTTTTTCCTTTGTTTTTCCTTAGGACCTTAGCAGCTTTTTGCACTTGCCTTTTGACCTGATTTGGATCCTTTTTCTAGCTTAAAATGGCTTATTTATAGGCTTGGAAGATTTGCAAGTGGGTTGGGCACGAATGCCCACGTTACCCCCACTTGGAAATGCTTCAACATCATTTTGACGATTATTGACTTCATCATTTGATGGCTGGAGTGAATTTTGACCCCTGGTATGACCTCGTGGACCCTGATTATGCTTCATAGGTTCAAATTTGACTTAATAGACCCTGATTTATGCTTCATAAGCCTCAATTGGACTTCATAGGCTCTATACATGGTCCAATGTTCTGGAATTTTCTTTGTGGACCCTGTTTGTGGCCCAACTTTCTAAAATTTCATTTTTTTGTGCCAGCAGTATGATCTCGACACAACCCGAATCTCAGCCCATCTTGATCTGGGCACAAAATTGGGAACAACACTGAAAGTATGCCAAATGGGGCCTTAATTTGTGTCGTCCACAAATCACGATGTTGTTTGAATCTATTTATGATGGCATGCATCACACAAATCTGGACCTCCGGATTCTTCCATTTTTGAATGATGCAGAACTTATAAATACTAGGATTAGGTGATCCTTGTTGCCAATGGCTTAAAATCATATCGATATATCATTGTATATCATTCAATTTTTATTTTGGCTATTGCCAATAAACTGGGGTAGGGTTTTCATTGAATGTCTGGGCCAAGGGGGCTCACAGTGTTGGTATTGAGTTGGACACGAAACTTGCTATGTTGTGATCTCCCTCCCTCCCTCCCTCTCTCTCTCTCTCTCTCTCTCTATATATATATATATATATATATATATATCCTATGTGTGTAATTTCCATATTTCCATTCGGCCCCCAGGGAGAGAGGACATGCAATATAAATTGTCTCACATTTTTCCTTTTCTTTTCGTCTTAAGACATGTGCTAATCATTTGTTATAAAAAAAAAAAGACGCATGCTAATCATTTAAATTCAAAATGTTAAAAACTAAATTGTCCTGCCAATGAGAATGATTGTGGTCATGAAAATGAAAAAAACTACTCTACAAGCATATGGTTTTAGATTAACTGTTTTATAAAATATCTTGAACACTTCTTTGTGCAGGGAGACCTGGTTCTCAATTGCCTCATCTACTGTATCCTGAAGATTTAAGTCCCAATTTACTTGTTTTGAGGAAAGAATATGCTTGGCATATAGGCGGAGCCCTTCCTCAACATGAGTTGGAGGAATGGTCGCTTTTGTACCATAGTGCTCTTAATGGCTTAAGCTTCAACACGTTCATTGGTAATATATCGTGAGTATCCTTGTTTTCTCAGGTTAAGCATACATGTTGAAGTTTCTTGCTCCTCACACTAGGATAAATATTATGTAGAGACTTCAAGAAAACCTTATACCCCTTGTTGGAAGGTCTTATTCTTAAATAAATGTCTGCACTATTAGTGTGTTTTGCACACAATAAAATTTTGTGGCAGTTCACCTTCCTTCACATGATATGCATGTCTACCAGTTTGATTCTGAACCAGCTGGTCTGATGCCTTGTTGTTGGAATATAGCCCAGAAATTAAGATGATCAGAAATTTCTTAACCATCAAATTGAAAGCCCGACTAATGGACAGCTAAGAAAACAAAAAGGCTGTTCAATTCAATCTGTTACTTAGGATCACAGTGGTTTTGGACATATACGATAATCCATGGAGAGAAGTTTGCACATTATACAATTTTACGCTGGCTGTTGACCTACCTGACTCAACCCCCCCTTCTTTATCCTGGTTGGGACCGGCAATAAAAACTGTCGGTGTTCTAAGTATCAATGTGAATAAGCATCAAATTGGAAAACCATCTAATGGACATCTAATAAAATAGAAGGGCCGTCCAATTCAATCTGCTAGTTAGGATCGCAGTGGTTTTGGACATATACAATAATACAATAACCATGGAGAGAAATTTGCACATATACAATTTTACCCTGGCAGTCGACCCAACCCGCTTCCCCCTCCCAAATCCTGGTTGGGACCAGCATTAAAAACTGCCTGTGTTTTAAGTATCAATGTGAATAAACATGAGAAAGTAATAAACACGAGTTTGGAGTGGTGATGTGGAAATCTTCATGTATATCATAAGCAGCATAAGAAATGGCCATTGAACACAAATGCTTTCCTTTTAAAGGAAGAACTATATTTAAGTTTCCATGCTGAATGGTCTGCTGCTATTTCATTTTGTTTGGTTGCATGTGTGTCTATTTTTTTCTATATATTTATATAGCCTAGTTCAAACTGTTTCTGTAGAAGTGGAGATGGGCCAACTATACTGATTATCAAGGATAAAGAAGGTTATATATTTGGTGGTTATGCTTCTCAGCCTTGGGAGAGGCATGGCGACTTCTATGGGGACTTGAAGTCTTTTCTTTTCCAGCTATATCCACGAGCTTCTATATTTCGATCTACTGGATCAAACAGTAAATTGCAGTGGGTAAGTTTCAATGTGTTGGCATTTTGTTCCAAATTAAGGGAAACTTTACTGTGTCCAAATAACCATCTGTTTGGCCCAAAAAACTGGACAGGTTGGGGGCACCTTTTCGTGATCTGACTGATCATTCATAGGGTAGGCCAACAATGGATGGAAGGTATCTCTTGGATGGAAATGGAAAAGATCATATTGGATGGAGATATTGGGGAATGATCCATTCGATGATGGGGCGTGCCCAACTAACAGTTTGCATTACCCATGTGACCTCACATGGGGAAACAAAAAATTTTATTTATTTTGATCAAGCTTCCTTTCAAGTGATATCTCTCTGATCCTGAATTCCTAATGCTGAAGGGATTACTATTTATTATACCTCATCTTTTTCCTCTTCATACCTTTAGTGGCTAAAGCTAATTTTGCTCTCCTCTAGAACTGTAATGCGAGCATCTATTAGAAACTTGTGGTTCACATGCATATTCACAACCTAGTGGTTTCACGCCTTTTTTTTCCACTGGGAACTGACTTGGCTCTTGATTGGTCTAACTTTCTGAAGATCTCTTTATCCTTATGTAAATACTAGTTTATGAGCCATCTTTTTTTATATTCCTTTTTTACCTGTTAAATAATATGAAGCACCATAATAGTGCAAATAAATGAATGTAGACATGACAATTTTTTTTAGTAACTTTCCATTCCCAATGGGATAAATTTTGAACTGTCATACTCAAATATAATTATAATAATGCGTGACTAGATTGCTCCCTGTGGTCCTGGGTTTGATTCTCTGCTCTGTTGGGACCCCAGGAACTGGCAACAACCCCCTGCATGAGTGATTATAAAACATAACATTTAAACAAACTAGTGAATTATAAGATGTTTACTTAATTCATCTCTCTCTCTCTCTCTCTCTCTCTCTCTCTCTCTCTCTCTCACATATTTGCGGGATGTGGTATTTATGACATTATTTTTTCGAATTATTTCCTGACCTGTGGATTAGTGCTGCAACCTGGTGCTGGAAGGTGACCAATTTGAAATGGGTTGAATGGGCTGTAAGTTAGCAGTTGGTAGAATGAGTAGGAGGGTTTGAATGGTGCTGATTTTAGGTTATGGTAGTTGACTGGATTATGAGTGATTATAAAACAGTTACACGGAATTGTTATATGTTTGGTGGAATAGCAAGCTGTGGTAATGACCTTATAAAATTGATTAGTAAACTACAGATATCAAAACTTTCTGACAATGCGGAAAATATAATTTATTAATATTTTATAAATAATTTGGTCTATAACTTGAACGATCAAGGAATCCTTGGTTCTCATAAAATATGACTTGATTGATAAATGTGTAAGAAACTTTTGCAATTGATCATCATTAGAGATGTTTCAGTTGATTATTTTAAAATTTTTGATCCTTTGAATTCAGATAAAGTTATTCATTAATAGATTTGGAGTTCAAATCCTAATTAAACTCCCATTACAATTAGAAAAAAAATGTTGGCGAGTCCTGTCGGCTTTTTTAGTTTCTGTTGGTTTCTTTTTTGTTTTCGCCTTTTTTTTTTTTTTTTGGTTAATGCATCCAAATCCCTGTATAACTGCTTGCCATGATAGAGTTCTTCGCCATCGGTTCTATTTGGAAGTTTCTTTCACTGACCACTATTGTTGTGTTGGCCAGTAACCATCTGGGGCTACATGTGCATGCATCTTGCATGAATACTAGCCGGGCTCCTATCTTCCACTTTGTTTTTTTCGGCTTATGTACATGCATGTTGCATGAATTCTAGCCTGCCCCCTATCTTCCACTTTTTTTATTTTTTATTTTTTATTTTTGATGCAAAACCAACAATATTTCGATGGAGACAGACTCATGGGCCACATGTGGGACCCAAGAGCGTCTAGGAATTTTGTTATTTTTAATTATTAGTTTCTAATTTTAGTGAAGAATTCTAATTAGGAATAGCTTTCTAATTTTGTTAGTTTCCTAGTTTGATTAGGTTTTCTTTAGCCCCTATGTTTTTTTTTTTTTTTTTGTATGACATCGCAGAGATCAATAATCTCATAGTTGAGTTAATAGAATTTTTCCCTCGTGGGATTTATCATTGGAGAGTGTTATTCATTATGATATTGTTTTTGCAAAAACCCTTCATTGTGCTGCGGCACCTACAATCCAAATCCTAACCCAAGGATTTGTATCAATTGGTATCAGAGCTGAACGATATTCGCAATCGATCAGCGTGATTAGCCTCTATCCATTCTATCGTCCATCTCTGTCCGGAATCCCTTCACTAAACAACCATCCATCCCTTCCCTATCCACACTAACTGTAACCTATCTCATACTAGACCCTAACACAGAAAAAGAAATCTTGACCCCAAACCGAACTTCCCCTTCATCACTGTCCAACCAAAACCCTCTCCTCAAAACCCACGCCTCATTGACCCACCCAAAATCCAATCCGCCCGAGAACACCGAACCTTAAACCGACCATTAATTCGATAGTTTCCAAACCCAAACAACCTTGAAACCCTAGTCGGGACCCTTCCACCACCATTCCACTGCAGAAAACCCTTATTGTTCAAACCCGTCTACGAATCCAAACAGAAGTGTAAAACCATCCAAACCGTCACCATTTTCCATGCCATGATACCCCAGACCCGTCAAAGTATCCATCCCATCACTAACAATCCATCGAAGTATCACAGTCCATTCAATCATAAACAAACCATCAAAGTGTAACAATATCTTCCCAATTGTCCATATCGTGCCAAGGTTCCATATCAAAGGTGGATAATCCATAAGGCCATTGAATAGCCTGTCTAGCCTTAGACACGGGTAATCCATCTCCATTGCATATACAAGGTCTCTTTTAGGTAACCCTAGGTCAAGGTCCCCATCATCATCTTAGCCATCCATAGGTATACACACATCCATCAATAATAATAGAGATCCATCCGTCATATCTATCCGTCATATCAATCAAAGAACGGAAAATGGCTAACCAACCTAGGTTAAAGGTCACCCCTTTAGACATGAGTGTTGAGTCATCCAACATAATGGCCAAATGAAGTTTCAGACCTTCCATATGTAATACTTGGTGCTCTTAGGCTAGTTGGCATCCAAAGACCTCATTTACCACCCTCTTGCACTAACTCCCACCTCCCATACCCTACTTTGAGCAACCCATGAGTGGAGTTTAGGCATCCACACCCTTAAGTCTTCCATTTACAAGCCATTAATCAAGTTAAATTAGGTTAAAGGGGTAAACGATGCAATTTCAGCATTTTGGAGAAACCCAATCCCACGGTTAGCTGTGACCGTGTCGGCTAGCCATGGTGTACTACGGCTTGCCGTGGGATAGCCTATGGCTAGCCGTAAGGTCACTGAGGTGCATTTTGTGCAACTTCACAGCTTTGGAAAAGCTCACCATGTTAGTGCCACATTTTCATGAGCATTGTTTTTGTATTGTCAATTCTGTGCCAAAGAATCCTGAAGACATTGCCTTTCCAACTACTACAAGGTAGATCTAATTCAAGAGGAATGTCAAGCTTTTTAAAGGCTCGGATTCGTCAAAAGAGAGACTTCATGTGTGTGCCAACCTTCTCAGGTAATATGGACCCAAACCAGACCGTCATCTGGTCCCTAGAACCCTTGGAAAAATGCTTTGTATTAAACCAGTTTTCAAACTTATATAGACAGCTCTAAAAAGTCCAGAAGAAGTTGGTTTGGTTCACCTGGCGGCTAACCTCTTTGTTGTAAGTGACTAACTGCCAGGTCACCAAACTCCTCGGTTACTTTTCCAAAGAGCAACTCCAAATCTGATATAGGAGTTCGATACCCAGCAGTTAGCTCACGGCTAACCGCCTAGTGTGTTGGCGGCTAACCGCCAGGTAATGGAAGTAAGTGGTTACTTTTCCAGAATGCTTCTCTGTTTCTGGCGGTCAAGGATTAAAAAATCGGCCGTAGCGGGCGGTTCCAGAATGCTTCTCTGTTTCTGGCGGTCAAGGATTAAAAAATCGGCCATAACGGGCGATACCGCCACGCTACGGCCGAAATATCGGCTGTCGCACGCATGGCGGTGTAGCGGCCGCTACGGGACGCGACGGCCGATACTGTTGCTACACCCCCTTTTGACGAACTGGGGTAAAAAACCCCTTTCTTCCTCTCTTACACTGCTGTAAGTGCTGTTCTTCCTCCTTTCTTCCTCCTAAGTGGTCCCAAGTGTTTCCTAAGTGGATTTCTTCAAGATTTCTTGCCACCAAATCACCAACATTCAACTATTCAAAGGATTTTAAAGATTCTAAACTAGAATCTTCATCTAGGTATGTGACTTTTTTTCAACTTTTGAGATTATCACTCTCTAACTACTATGAATCACAACATAATGGCATCATTGTCTTGCTTTTTTGTAGATCCATGCTTTCTTTTGATCTTGCATGCATATCTTTTTTTTTTTTTTATTAAATATTGTTATTTTTATTTTCGGATTTATGTTATTTAAAAAAAAACCATTACCACTTATGGAAAACTCATGAAACAACTTGAATATAGCTTCATATTGTTAGATCTATGTTTCCCATAGATCATTCCAACATATATTGCTTGTTTTTCAAATTTTTTCCTTTTTTATTTTCGGATTTTTTTATTTTTGTAAAAAAAAAATTATTTTTAGTAATTGAATGCCAATCAAATGTTTGAAAAGGGCTCCTAGATTAGAGATCTATGTTTCCCATAGATCATTCCAACATATATTGCTTGTTTTTCAATTTTTTTCCTTTTTTTATTTTCGGATTTTTTTATTTTGTAAAAAAAATTTATTTTTAGTAATTGAATGCCAATAAAATGTCTTGAAAAGGGCTCCTATAACAGGGTCCTGGGGTATTAAGTTGCGGTTGCAACAATGACAATCATTTAATTTCTAAAGAAAACAAAATATTACAATAAATGATTTTCACCCTAAGTTTTCAAAAAGTAACCCATTACTGCATAGAGTTTCTATTGTAATACATTCACCAAACTTTTAGACTTTTATAACTTAAACAAGAAATTGGTGCGACTCCTAGACTCACCTAATTGACTTCACTCCTTTTCCTACCAAATTGTGTGAGTCATGAGTCAGTAAGCTATGTCTTGCAACAGTTCATTTATCTCTAATCTAGTTGCTCTCCGTCTTTCTGGAATGACGACAGTGATTCAGTATAGAAAATCACATCTAGATATTCGACTTTTTGATTTCGGAATGCCCATTGAAACTGTCAGTGTCGCTGGGCGATTGGCTATTCTTTTTTCAAAGTAGTTGCAGTGATGCGTTGCAAGGAGATTGAAGCAGGCATTGGCTTGAATGAGATGTTGCTTATTTGCAATCTCTGCTGTGAGTGGTTACAAGCAGTGTAATGGTGATTCCGGAATCTCATGGGTTGCTAGTTTGTTGTGTGTGATGTAAATGAGGATAAAGATGTTTGTGATCAAGATTTTCGGTTGCTAATGTAGTGGGAAATTTTGAGAAACCAGTGAGGATAAACCTTAGTGAAAGAAAATAATTTTTAATAACTGCCATTTGAAACGGGCAGAGTGAGAAATTCTGTTAGCACATCACTGTTGCACACAAATTGAATGACCTAATCTATGCATGCATATATGTAATTAGATTTGCCTTGCCTAGTATGGAAATTTTGATGTTGCCAAAATGTACCATGTATGTATCTGTTAACTGATGGGATAATAAAAAAGTAAGAAACATGCACACATAAAGTATATGCTTTTATGAATCAGCATGCTTTCTGTTATTATCAAAAGATGAATCATATTTGTGGGCCTGATACCTTGTAATCTAGTGTGCTGTGAACTTCAGTTCAGAGAGCATTCCTAATGGCATCGGTTTTGGAGGACGAGTGAATCACTTTGGCCTTTTCCTGTCAGCAAGCTTTGATCAAGGACACACATTTGTCTGCAGCACTTTTGGCAGTCCTTGTCTCTCCAAGTCAAACAAAATATATCCAGATGCAATAGAGTGCTGGGGAGTTAAGACGAAAGGTGGCCAAGAGGAAAGGTCTGACCTCTTGAAAGGTACAGTTCTTGAGAGGTTTAAAGAGGACCGCAATATGCTTAATATGGTGGGGCTTGCAAGTTCCAGCAAGTGATCCTGGTAAGCTCGCTGTCCTTGGAAGGTGATATTATATGTGCTCCGCTTCTATATTTTCAATCTTGGTAGAGATGAATAATGGAAACTTGATATTCTCATGCAACAGGGAGTGCATATCTTCCTGATTGTTCATTGCAAGGCTTCGATTCTCATGTGGGAACAAATTAGCTTCCGAGTTGTTTATAATGAGCCACTCGCGGTGGCAATCATTCTCTCAACAATTCCAAAGCATACTTCAACCTGTGGACTGTCAAATGTCTGCCGTCTTCTTTAAAGAGAGAATATCTTCTCTTACATCTAGTGAAGCTTATTACTGCTGGTTTGTCAGTTGAAACAAGTAGTATTATATGGTTTGGAATCAGAATTATCCCCGAGAAGCCAATACAAATATTTGTGGCTTCAGCTCATTATTTGGGCAATGTTTTTGCTTAAAGGATTATTTTGCATCTATCACCTGTTTATATTTCCCCAACAGTTGGAAAAGCCACATGTTGTGGATTGGTTATATTAATGCTTGTAACAGATCCCGTGTATTATTATATATCACACTACTATTATGTCAGAACAAGTGTTGCCACAGTCCGTAACCCAATTAAAGCAAATTGTGGTTGTATCGTAAGAGGCGATTTATTGATATTGCAGAATATGATAACAATGTGTAACATTATCATAGTCCCTGATTCTCATTTTTGGATATGGGTGTATCATTCCTGTTTAAGTGCTGGTTTATATCTTACTACTATTTTTTTTTTTTTTTTGCGGGGGGGTGTGGTGGCTTATGCTTACTTTCCCTCTACATGTAAGGAGTTCTTTTAAGAGAGACTCTGTTCCTTAAATTTTTGAAAAGATGGGAACTTCTGATGGGCTGACCTATTATGAACCCTAACCTTTTCATACACTTACTCCTTTATTTATTAATACTTTCCCCAAATTTGGCACTAATTGGACTAAATAGTAAAATGATAAAGAAATCAGTTTTTCCAAGGGCCGAGACTTTTATGACTCCTAAATCAAGTGCCTAGATATTTGATTGGGATGATTTTAACTCTTCCCAGAAGAACATTGCTCTATACAATTATGCATGGTCCTCCCGAAAATACTTGCCTACATCTGATAAGGACATAGGGACAACCCCCATAACAGAAACAAACAGACCACACGCAGCCTCTGTTACATCCTCCACCTGGGGTGTCACTGCTTTTTAGTATTGCGGATGCGCACATTATATGTACTTCCATGAGTGTTTGGATCTTGGGTGTGGAATGCAAGAAGATCAAATCATTTCTTGCCATGCACGTACTGAGCTGCGGTTTAAGAAAATAAAGATATGATTACTTGCATCTTTTCTGAAAAGAATGCACTATAGTGAAGAAGGGAGGGAAAAAAAACCCTGAGATGCCATGGTCTATAGGCAGTTGCAGAAGCATGGACCATACCGGTCAGTTGTCCCTCTCGCCTCCCCGCTTGGAAGTATCAACTTTGGGGAGCATATTTGCTGGTTCCAAATACGTTGGCAGTTCATATGTATGTGCTGTATGATTTGAATAAACCAGGTACTTCTGGTGCCTTTATCCAAATATGCTCTTCCTTCCCTCCAAACGCTAGCACCATTTTGGTCTACTACTTACCTGATCAATCAGCTCTTTTAACTGATTTTGAAAGTGAACTGGGTATTGGAGATTTGGGATCGTGCCATTTGAATGTTCCCATATTCCCACGAGATAAAGCTATGAAAAACACGTTTGGCATGTGCAAATCAATGTTTTAAATTTTGATCTCACGGGAAGGAATCTCGAGATTTTAACCCGTTGGTATAAGAAAGTTAGAACCAAAAAAAAAATATTTAGGAAATAACTTACTGGCACAGTTGTTTCTTAATTATCTCTTGCTTTTTAAAGAATGTCATTTAAAGAACTCCAAATCCTCTCACTTATCCTAAGGCATGCCTCATGTTCACAATCTCAAAGGTTACCCACTTTATAATTCTTAAAGGTGGGTATGTCACAGTAACAAAAAGTGGGCCCATATGATAATTTCACAATACATTATAAATCCTTTGAATGTGGACCCTATCTTCTAATTTCTTAGGCGGGCATCGCGATGTAATTTCTAAAGGTGGGTCTCGTGTCCACAACCATAAAAAAGGTGGCCCCACTTTTTATTTTTTAAAGGTGGGTCATAGGTCACCATCACAAAAGGTGGAGCCACATTGTAAATCCTATGAATGTGGGCCAACATTGTAAGTCCTATGAATGTGAACCCATGTTCAGATTTATAAAAGTGGGCACCACATTATGATTTTTAAAGATCGGTCCCACATTCACAATCAACAAAGAAAGATAGCCCCACATTATAATCCCTACAAAGGTGGTCCCACATTGTAAATCATATGAATGTGCTGCCCCCATGTTCTAATTTTTAAAGGTGGGCACCACATTGTGATTTCTAAGGGTGGGTCATGTGTCCACAATCATAATAAATGTGGCTCCACTTTGTCTTTTATAAATGTGGATCGCGAGGTCACAATCACAAAAAGTAGACCCTCACTGTAAATCCTATGAATATGGGCCCCATATTATAATTTCTAAAGGTGGTATCATGTTGTAATTTCGAATGGTGGGTCCTATATTTACATTCACCAAAAGGCAACCCCACATTATAATTCCTATAAGGTGGACCCACATTGTAAGTCCTATGAATATGGGTTCCATGTTCTAATTTTTAAATGTGGGTACCTCATAATTTCTACAGGTGGGTCCCATGTACGATAATAATAGAGCGCCGCAAACAATAAAAGATAGATCCCACATTGTAAATCCTATGTTCTCTCCTTGGAGCAAAACTTTTATAATGTTACCAAACAAGTTCCGTATAGCATATTCTGAGTAGAGTAATTTAATATAATATTACCAAACAAGTTCTTTTACTTCTTTGTGCAAGCAATAAAATGAGTAAGATGTACATTTTGTTTCATCATCTTCTTGGCCTTGCCACTCGATCTGGGGTCAGCTTTAAAAGTACTACTTTTCAACTATAAATCGCATGAAAATGAGCTTTGAGAAGTGCTTGTTCACTGCAGTGTAACTTAACCCAAGACCAATCAATTTTCCAACTAGAATCATCAACTACACTAACCAAGCTGCCTAATGCCATCTACTCAGGGACACCATGGTGTGTTTTCTATTCTCACTCAGTCCTATTCGAACCTATGGCTTCTCTAAAGTGATGAATCTAACTAGTCCTTCCTAACTATAATTTATATTGAATTTAGGGATAATAGCAGAATACCTACCTGTACTTTGATCATATTTTAGATTACCCCCCTGTATTTTGGTCTTTTGTACTAAACCTACCTGTAGTTTAAATCACAATGCAAATAGAGATGACCGTGACGGAAAATATAGAATGACAAATTTACCCCTCCATATATAAGATGTGTCTTAGCGTTTCTTCAAATTGAGTCTTCTCCCTCTCTCGTCTGCATATCCAGAGCAACTCTTCTCCAACCTCTACAGCCAATCCTCTGCCATCGATAAGGTGAAGATGAAGATATCAAAAAAAGTTGCAAACAAAGAAGCTGAATATGAAAAGAGTCCGGATCCCCTGTTTGGTTGAAAGTTGAAACAGGGGTTTACTGTTCCGGCTACTCCCTTTTCCGGTTCTTTTCCACGGCTCTGACGACAAGATTGCTACAAGGATGAAAACCGATAGCCCAACAATCCTTCTTCTCCGGCAAAAATAACCAGGCACTCCAACCCATCCCAATTAGTCCAACCCTTTTTTTTCTTTTTTGGTAAAAACCCTCCTCTGTTTGTCTCAAAAATGTCTCTAATCATTTTCTCCAATGAAACCCCACAACCTCTATAATAAAATCCCATCAAGTTGAGCATGAAAAGGGGGGCAAGGAAGAGGTGTCCGGCGGCGTACAGGGCGGAGCGCTCACTGCCGCTGCCATTGCTGAACTTGAAATGGGTGTGGATTTGCATATTGAGGTGAAGAAGATCGATTGGTACGAGATTCTCCACGCATCAAAGCAAGGTGGACGGTTGAGATTGAAATTGACGAATCAAGATGGGTCACTACCCAACACGAAAAGAGACTCAGAGAGACTCACAGAGAGAAAGATGAGCGATGTAGAGAAGATGATCACCATCGGCCTCGGCTGGGGTGCCACAAACGCTATAGTGCGTCGAGGTGGATCATTTGGGATTAGAAGCTTTGATCGTCTCCATCAATACCCCATCAATCTTCTCCCAAACCACATCGTCCTTGGTTAATCGTCTCCATCAATACACCATCAGCCCCTTTTCTCGTAAATCTCTCAGCATCTGCTGCTTTCTTCTATATCTTGAGCGACGCTCCACCAACGGACTCGAACATGGAAATGATTGTAATCCGGATTGTTGGTGATGGGGTCATGTGGATGGTCCATTTGAGAAGCTAAGATGAATGGTGATGGTCCATATGAGATTGCAGGGTGGAGCGCAGGCCGGAGATTTTCTGTATTGGTCAGAGAGAGGGAGAGCTGCAGATCGATTGGGTTCAGAAATTTGGAAAGGGGGAAATGAGAAAAAAAAAAGGGGGGGCTGGGATTTTTTCTCCCCAAGGGCAAATAAGTCTTTTTGGATGAGTAATTTACCGTCAGTATGCACCAGATACTATTTATACGACCTACGCCGTTAATACTAACAGAATCTGTGAGTTTTGCATATTAATTAAAACTACAAGTAGGTTTAGTACAAAAGATCAAAATGCAGGGGAGTAGTCTAAAATATGACCAAAGTTCGGTAGGTATTCTGCTATTATCCCTTGAATTTACCGTACTTTCTTGTAATGTGGCAGGTGCGCTTCAATGGATGTAGGTTAGCCAAGAGGAGCACTAGATATCCACTTCATTCCCTTTCTGTGTAAGTAAATAACCCACACCTCCTTAAAGCATTTGTCTGAATAAAATTGAGACCGATTTCTTCTCATTAACTGTTCTAAAGCTCCCCAATAGCAAGCACCTATCTCTTAAAAATCACTCCTAAGGATCTTTCTCTTGCATAAACCTTTGTAAGGGCTATTAAAATTGTTCTTTTCTTCCGACCAAAGCCAGCCTACGATACATTTTAGGAATACACTTCATTACATTGGCTTGAAGTTTGTGATGTGATTAGGCTTTGACGAAGATGACGAGATTACAGCGATGATGGACTCTGTAAGAACTGATCATACATAAAATCCTTCTTCGGCTCAGAAAGTTTAATTTCAAGGGACCAACTTTAACAAGGCAAGAGGATGTGCAAAGCATGAATCAGACTAATAAAACTTCAATTCTGTCAAACTACAAGAATCTGTGGCTAAATTAACCAACCTGTTTTGTGCAACAGAGCAGCAAGGTTAGATCTTTATGCTGAGCTTTGTTGCTGTAGATCTAAATGTATATGGGCTGGTTTACGCATGTGTTTCAGGTCTGGATGTGGTCAAATCTAGGACAGATTCTGGGTTTCCATTTATGGCCCTAGTCTGCATGTGGACTGGCCTAACCCATGCTGATTTGAGGCCAGATCTGTGGCCTGAATTTAAATTATAACTGTCCTTATTAATAAATGGATATGGGTCGAGTTCAGCTATATTTGAAATGATCAGCAAGGAAGATTTCAGGTATATACATGAATTAGGTCAAATAAATGGATTTTAATGCCAAGCCACATCCATATGCAAATTAAAGATTCGTATATACATAAATTGAAACCGATTAAGATCTAAAATTGAAAACTTATGCATGAGTTCTATGCTGAAATGCATGACCTCTGTGTGTGTTTGTATAATGATTTTTTCAGTTTGACAAGAGATATGATGCAAAGATGGAGCAACAGTGCCAAATCTTTGAATCTATGGTTCTTCCTGCTTGGCTTCATACAATACAGACACTTGATTATATAGATCTTGCATCTGATACTGACAATAAACAGGTTAAGATACATTTCCTAGATAAGATTTGTTAGTGCCGAGTACAGTTAGTAATAGTTCAGTATTTAGGAGACAGGTCTGAACACTGTGAATTAAACAACAAGTAAATACAGTATACAACAAGTAAATATAGTATGAAGTCACTCACTGTTCGAAGACAGAAACATAGTGTTGTTGCAGAAGTTTTGAAGTCTAGTAATTCGCAGAAGATGGGTGATCAAGGCTAGTGTTACACACTATGTCCTTAAGACAAAAATCGCCCCCGCAATGGTGCTTACGAGCTTCAACAGCATATGTTTCCCAGGATACAATGATCAAACCACAACAGTTGGAGCACTACAAACTGTGTGTCTGGCAAACCAAAAGTATAGCAGCAGTACTCTCTCTTCACAATGATGACTCGAAAATGCAATGCAACGCAGTGAAATGGATGATTGAAAAGTCATGAACGAGATGCATATAAATAGCTTCAATCAGGTCTCTTCAATGGGAGTTGCATATGTTCAGAACAGTGACTGTTCAGTGAACAGATGCATCTTCTTTGGACACACCTCATGGGGTTGGACACACCCTTTCAGATGCGAAGGGACACACACCACTAGGGACACATCCCATTTGCAAAAAGAAATTTTATTAAATAAAATTTCTGCCCAAGCCCAAGCCCAGGCCCGGCCCGATTCATGGACCGACATTGATTGGTGAGACCAATGAGAAAGTTAAACTCATTCATGAATGTTTGAAGACTGTGAGAAGCCGACAGAAAAGCTATGCTGATGTTAGAAGAAAGGACCTACAGTTTCAAGTAGGAAACAAGGTATTTTTGAAAGTGTCACCGATCAGAGGAACCTTGAGGTTCGGTCAGAAGGGTAAATTGTCAAGAAAATTCATTGGACCGTATGAAATTCTGAGTCGTATTTGTGAAGTGGCTTACAGACTCGCCCTACCGCCATAACTTTCGGGTGTGCATAATGCTAGCTGAAAGGACGAGGTTTCGCCTGTTTGTAGGTTGATTTCAACGCGTTTCACGTGATGTTTGTACGGCTTTCAATCACAAGCTGATTGGGAGATGAAACTGTATGGATTGTCAAAAGTCGAGCTCTCCGTTTGCTAGTTTAGCTTTCCTAATGCCTTGGTTTGCTTTTATGATATGCATCTAGGCCTGACAACTGACTGTGCACATGTGCATGCAATGATACCTATAATTAAATAGCCGTGTGAGAAAGCAAGCCATATTGGTTCTCGCGTGGGCCTCGTACTTCCATCCTAGTCGATTGTCTCGCTATGGCTGTTGTAGTCGGAATTAGGAAAACTGGCCAAAGTAAATTAGGTCTGTTGTCATGTCGGCTAGGTGGCTTACGTGATAGGCCACGAAAGAGCTTTCCAAAAATCAACTAGAGGGTCGGAATCATATTGGCCCGAACTCAAACTCAGATCCGTTTCTAAATAAAAATAACTAAAGTTTCTCATCCAGTCTGATTCAAAACTAAGTAGTTTCGATTTAGAGGATTGGAATACACTTCCAAAGCCGTTTAAAATGTTAGAATGATTAGGCTTAAGTGTGGCCCAATAACCACCGCTCATGTGGGTCCCCCACTTTAGAAGGCCAACTCACAAAGACTCCTATATTGGTAAGTCTCCTTAATAGAGATGTCTTTGGTATTTATGAAAAGTTTCTAACCTAATAGAGCTTTCTATATTAAGAGGAATCTAAATCCTAATTAGATTTGGACTCCATAACGTACTCCTATATTGGTAAGTCTCCTTAATAGAGATGTCTTTGGTATTTATGAAAAGTTTCTAACCTAATAGAGTTTTCTATATTAAGAGGAATCTAAATCCTAATTAGATTTAGACTCCATGATGGTTATGAAAAGTTTCTAACCTAATAGAGTTTTCTATATTAAGAGGAATCTAAATCCTAATTAGATTTGGACTCCATGATGGGAAGGGGGTTGTCTAGGAAAATATATATATATATATATATAGGGCTTGGGGGTTTAGAACTCCTCTTTATTCTAATTTATTGATTGCCCCCATTGAGATTACGTATAAAGGCAATAGTAGAGGAGTGTAGTACTTCTCTAATAAAAGGTAGCAGTTTAGATCAAGCGAACGCGATGGAGTCAGATACGCGTTTGGATTTTAGATTTATGTTGTATTATTTAGATCAATCCTATATTTATGTAAATCTGGTTAAAGATATGTTGGTCCCAAACTAACATAAAATTCTTTTAGTTTTTTGGAAACCTATGTGGACTCCAAACCGGACCTATTTATCAATTAGAACCTAAATTGAGTTCCGGACCTGAACGTATCGATACCCATTTCCATCCCTACTTATGCTGCACCAGATAGGCGATAGTTATGGAGTCACTGTTTTTTGAAATTTTATACTATTTGCTTTATGTTTCTGTTTATCTTAGCTTGTGCCAGACTTTCTTTTATCTAATACAATCTTAGCAAGAAGAAAAAAAGGGAAATATGTTTTCGTAGAATCACTGGTCAGCCATTGGAGAATCCTTATAGAAGGACCCTTTTTTTGGCTTAATGGGTCCAGACCAAGTGGGTTCATAGTCATGGGTATTTTTGTAATTGTATCAGGATTTTCTTATTTACTAGGATAGGGTTTCTTGGGGGATAAGAAAGAGAACATTATATATATAATGTAATGTGTAACCCATGAGAAAGTATTGTAAACAATACAAAGTGAACCCAAAAGGAGAGTCGAACTTTCTTTCCCGTGGACGTTGGCAAGTTTGCCAAACTACGTAATTCTCTTGTGTGATTGCTTGTTCTTGAATGGTTGATTGCTTGTTTGATCGCTTAGATTCACGTTTCCACATACACGCGCACAATAAGTGGTATCAAAGCCTAGGGGATTGTGCTGCCGTTGCGATTGATGAATCGGATCAAGGTATTGATCCAGATTTCCGCACGTGCTCTTCGTTGCAGAAAAGAGAGAGATATCAGTTCTCATCTTGGTGGGCCACACGATCAGCTGCATAGACTATCGGAGAACCAGGCTCGTTTTTCCCTGTTGCAAAAACTGTTGAGTTCTATTTCGGAATTGCAGAAACCTTTTTTTTTTTTTTTGATTGATCAGGTTTTAGTTTGTTCACTGGATGAAGGGTTCTGATCTTCAAATCAGAATTGGGTTCTTGCACCACCATTCATCGCGTGTTACCGGAACCTCGCTAGTCTCGCCGGGAAGGAGCACCACCAACAGTCACCACAGGTACCGTCGCTGAAGAAGACGACGGAGGAGTCGACCGGTGACTCTGCTGACGCCGTCCGCTCATCGCTGGTTCGCTGCCGCTCTTCGCTATAGAAGAATCCAACCGCTGTCATGCCATGGCTGGAGAGGAAGAAGCCCATTCCATCAGCCACTAACGCCATCGCCAAGTCAGCGAACTGTACGGTCAATAGCAGTTTTGACCATATCGACGGCTAAGAATTGTTTTCGCGATATCTTGATCATCCGAGGTTAGATCAGAGATCCGTTTGCACCTAGAAACTCGTTATAAGCAAATCTACATAACTGTAGGAGAAGATTGGCAGTTTGAATGTCAACGGGAAAATTTGACTAATCGGAGCGCATAAAACAATTTTGTGATATCGGAGCCACCCAGAGTCGGATTTCAGATATGTTTCTTCCAGCGTGCTTGTGGTGATGAGATCTACAGATTGGTACAGAAATTGAGGTTAGTGAAAGTTGTTTGTTTTTCTTGATTATTTAATTGAGATGGAGAACAACACTGTGAACAGTACCATGATCAAACTCAACCATTCCAATTGGTTGATTTGTAAACCTAAAATGGATGATATATACTCCATTGCAAAGACTTCTATGATTTCATTGAGAGGGATAATGCTCGACCAAAAGAGATGTCTGATCCAGATTGAAAAAAGATGCATAGAAAGACCATTGGTTACATTAGACAGTGGGTGGATAACAACATATTTAATCACGTGTCTAATTAAACCAATGCGAGAACCCTTTGGAAGAAGTTAGAATAAAGATATGAGAAGAAAACTGCTGTAAACAAAACTTTTCTGATTAGAAAGCTTGTGAACATGAAATTCAAGGAGGGTGGTAAAATTGATGATCACATAAATGATTTTCAATGTGTTGTGAATGACTTAGCTACAATGAAGATGGTTCTTGATAATGAGATGCAAGCTTTATTTATTCTAAGTTCTTTACCAGATATATGGGAAACATTAGTAGTTTTTGTTAGCAACTCTGCTCCAAGTGGTATGTTATCAATGAGTCAAGTAACTAGCAACGTATTAAATGAAGAAACAAGAAGGAAAACTGCTGGGACAGATAATGCACAAGCTTTTGTTACTGAGAAAAGAGGGAGGAGTAAGAGTAGGAGATCAAAGGAGGGTCATGGCAATTCCAGAGGTGGATCACAAACTAAGAAAAAGTCTGGAAAATGCTTTCACTGTGGCAAGTATGGACACATTAAGAATAATTGCTTTGCATTGAAGGAAAAGAAAGAAGCCAACAATAAGCCGAAGAATGACACTAACACTACAACTACTTTAGATAATGAAGTAGTGGTACTCGCCAGTGAAGATAAAGAGTGTTTGAGTGTTACAGATGATCAGGTTTAGTGGGTTGTTGACATAGCGGCATCCTACCATGCTACTCCTTATAAGGAGATGTTCACGACGTACAAAGTAGGAGACTTTGGCACTGTGAAGATGGGCAACACAAGTCATTTGAATATTGTTGGGATCGGTGATGTCTGCATTCAAACCGATATAGGTTGCATAATGATGCTGAAAGATGTGCGACAAATTCCTGATCAGCGGTTGAATTTGATTTCTAGGATTTCATTGGACTATGTCACTGCCATTTTTGAACTCCCAGGGTGATAGGATCCTAGATTTCGGGTGTCATGAGCTCGGCAAGGGTGGAATCAAGCGCCGCATCCATCCTCGTGCACCGGATCCAAAATCTACTATTTCTATCCCTTTGGGACACCCCTTTCCCATCTAGAAGCTATATGGCCTATATAATTCCAATAATTCTTCAAAGAAACCCACACTACTAGGAATTCTTTTTCTTGAAAATATAATAGGCCTTTTTTTATGGAATTGAATTCCTATGAATTCAAAGGCCTCCTTTTACTCTAAATTCCTTATCTTGAAAATATATGAGAGCATGTTTGTTTTCATGAGTTGAATTCCTGCGCATTCAAATAAATAAGATTTACTATAAGTTCCATGTTTTAAAATATAGGACATGTTCTTTTTCCCGTAGAATTAGTTTTTTTTTATATTTTTAAAGAATGTTACAACAAAATTATAAAGTTGTATAAAACCTGTTTATTTTATTTGGAAATGAGGTAAATCTTGATTAACATATATTATAATCTACAATGATTGCTAAACAACTTGGTTCAGAATCTATTGAATTTCTTAAATATTGTCAAACAACAAATATTTTAACATTACAATATTTCTTCTCAGTATTTTGTTCTGTCAATTTCTAAATATGCAAATATTTTATATTGTATTTACCCAAACGGACCGTTGGAGTATATGTGATGTGCATATTATTTTACATATAATTTAGGGGTGGAAGTGGGTTGGGTCAGGTCAAAAGCGTTTGGGCTGACATGGTTTCTATTCTATGCTTTAAAGTCCAACCCTTATTTGTGACCCTCTTTTGAATAGGTCAAGTAACCCCAACCTCCAGCTGATAATAAGTGACCCCATCTGATCCACAGGCCACATAATCAATTCTGAGATGGGTTGAAGAGGTCGATGAAGAAGAAGAAGAAGAGCAACATGAAGAATAAATTATTGAGTGGTTTGGATTGAACAAAAGAATTATGCGACTGGATTTGATTGAAGGAGACGAAGAGAAATTTATGAGATAAGTTGGGTTAAAGAAGAAGAAGAAAATAATTTACTTAGATGGGTATGATGGGCTTGATTAAAGAAGAGAATAAAAAGAAGGAATTCTGAACTAAGTTGGTTTGGAAAGATACTTTGGGTTGAAGAAGAAGAGAAAGAATCAGTCACGCAGTTCAAGCCTAATTTGACCCATTTAAATGCAGGTTAGAAAACCTTGACCCACAACTAACCCATATATTTTTCAAGGCGAGTTCAATGAGTCAAATAGGGATAAGATAAGGGTCAGTTAGCAGCAGGCCTGTCTATCCGACCACGAGGGGGCCCAATCTGCCCTCAAAAAGCCTGCAAAATGAGGGATTTTGTTTTTCCTAAAAAGCCCAAGGGCTGGGCTTGGACAAAATCTTTGTAGGCCAAATATTTTTAAGGCATGGCCTGGACCATACAAGGCCTGCCACAGCCCTCCTATTGTTTTCTTATTAAATGTCATGAAGAAAATTGTAGTAAAAAGAGACGCTATTATTTTATAGTTTATTGAAGATTAAAAGGCATGTCCATCATTGGAGTATTCATGTAGTCCTAAATAATCATTTTGGAGGTGATTACACAAATTATGCTGCCTATTGCAAGGTATTGTCGATTCCAAGCTCGAATAAAGAAGTAGGGTTTATGCTTGGTTGATAGTTGATACTCGATGATGCCTAATGGCAATGTGGGAAAAATTATAAATTGTTTTTTTTTTTTTCAGGCCCTGCGCCGGGCCGTGTCCTACAAGGATAGGGTAAGTGCCTAGGCAATACTGCCACTACGGCACTACCTGAAGCACGTGCATACATGTAATAGAGAATAAGATAAATCAGTAACATATGATGAAAATTCTAGGTAAAATCAACCATATATCAATTTCTCATTAGCATCTGTATGCATAGAAGTGACAAATAGTAATGCGATCAATATTGATTAATTAGGGCATATTTGTTTGCAAGAATTTCTGACAACACTTCAGCAACTTACCCTCCAATTTTTGGAATTATCCGTTTGCTTTGCAACTGTCCATCTACCTTACAGAATTCTAAGCATAAATTTTCAAGATGCCTATTCACAGGGGTTTGGGGATGTTAATGGGCCTTGACGATAAGGTCAAGGTCCCCCCTATCTGAACAATCGAAGCTCAGATTTAAGGCCTTGAAATGCAAGTAGTCGAAAGTAGTGATCTTTTTTCACAGCCGAGATTATGGCAATAGGGCTACCCCTGTCCAAGTTGACCCCTTTCCATGCCCCCTCAACCTTCTCTAGAACTAGACTCAGGTGGGCCCCACCACCCACTAACTTACCACCTTACCTTACCTGAATTATTATTTATAAAGAAGAAACATACTTGCATTTCACAACTAAGACATCTGCATGATACTGTAGGGAACAAATCTCAAACGACCATTCAACAGATAAAGACATCACCACCATCAATGCCTCTGGCTAGATTCATAAAAATATAGCAGGTAAAATTATCATGGTAACAAAAGGGCTAACAAGACAGGCTCCTTCATTCATGTCTTTGAGGAAGTTACATATCAAGGGTCAGGACTCAGGACTCTGGACTTCAGGCAGTGTTTTACCAGATTAATTTAAGGGTACAACCACGGACAACAATGCCCAGAAATAGGCCTATGGAAACGAAAGTTCCTTGGTTCATGTCATAGAGGAAAACTTGCAACAAATTTGGTATCAGCCTGTCACCAGAACTATACCAGCCTCTCAGAAAAAAAATCAATAAAAACTTTTGGACATCCCCTGTATAATTTGCTACCTTCCTGATTACAAGAAAGTGCATTCTCATGTCTTGGTCTTGTCATCTAGTCGTGTCTCGGTATCGTCATTTGAGTTGCCTACAGGATGTTGCTGCTCAGGAGGAACACATGGTCTCCATATTGTTCCCTCAGGGACGTCCATGAGAGCAATACCAATATCAGAAAGCTTTTTCCGGATTTCATCGGATTTTGCATATTCTTTGTTCTTCCTCGCAAAAGCTCTTTCCTCAATTTGTTGCAACACTTCATCTTCTGTCAAACCGGCTCTCTTCAATGCCTCATCCTTCAATTGCTCTAGAACCTGAGTTGAAATTTACTAATATGAACAAAGAGAAATTGCATCTAAGAAGGAAGAAAACATAGAAGTATCACTCCCTTTTCTACCTGGGTAATGAACCACTAATAATAGTAGATTGTAGCTGACTCGTGGCTCATTTAAAAAGATAGAAAGGTCGATTGCGTCTCAAGAAGAGAAGAAACAAAAGCGATTTGTTTGTCATTCACTCATTCATTTTCCCCCCTTAATTCACAGATTCTACCTTTTATGTATGCATTGATGATCGAACACAAGCACGAGATTAGAACTCTCAAAACAACATTAATCGCTTATTAGAGCAATTGGAAAAGAATGGACTGTAATTGGAATTTTCGCCAATTTTTTACTAAACCATCCTATCTTCTTAGAAGTTCTCCAATTGAAAGGTACAGGGATCTTGGCCAAAGTCACATTAAAAAGATGGCAGGCTGGCCCAACACACATTGGGCTAGATTTTGGTTGCACTTTTAGGCCCTAGGGTTGCACCAAGGCCTATTTCCTGGCCCAACTACATGGGCTAGGGATGGGCCAATAAATGCTTCAGAGGCCCAACCAAATGACATTATTTTTCAAAATGTAGCTTTTCTTCAATGCTGACAGACTGATCCTTGCCTGAATATTATTAGGTCGATACTAACAAGGTTTAAAAAGTCTTAGGGTGTGTTTGGTTCGGCTGGTTAAATGTGCTTTTGAATTTTTAGAAGTCCAAAAGCCCAAAAATGATGTTTGGTTATTCAAAACTTAAAAGCACTTATTTTAAAGCAAAAGCAGAAAACCCATTTTTTGAAGAAGCGGACATCCAAAGACTACGCGTTCAAAGCCGAAGTGGAACTTTTGCGGAATGTGGGATATATGCTAAGGCGGGAAGCAGAAGAATGGTGGGAACCAAAATGATGGTGGGTTCCGATTTCTTCTTTCTTTATCCATCTCTCGTTCTACCATAAAACACCCCCAACCTTCTCTTTACATATGCTCTTCTTGGAGTCCATCTAGAAATCTACAGTGGGCTACTGTTGCTCAAGTTCTGCCTTCGGTATGCCTCTCTCTTCTTTTATCTTCTGTCTCTGTTTCTTTGTTTGGCTTTTTTTTTTCTCTTTTCCTCTCATTCTCCTTCTAGTTCCATAATAATGCTGTACTGTGGGGAAAGGCAGTTGATTCAAGATTCTATATGCATAATTTTGGATTTTCAAATCTTAGAGTTTGTTTCATAATTCTTAAGTAATATTTGGGTTTCCATTGATTTTATGCATTCATGGCTTAAGACCCACACACTTGATAGCCCTAGGAATAACTCCATCTCCAAAAATATTCCAAAGAAATTTGTGAAATAGGTGAGATCAACAAATTCCGAGATGGGTTTGAGATCTTTTTCTCAAGAAAATAAAGAGGGGCTTATATATTTAGAAAAAAACCCAAACCCCAACCTTGCATCAGATCAAAAAACACTCCCTCCCTTTCATTGTTGTAAGTACTGCACCTGTCATCTCTCTTAGTGTTGGATCTGGTCGTCCCCTGCATTGTTGCCCTGCTGTTTTTCTTCTCCTCCTCTTTCATTCTTCTTTTTCATTTTTCCTTGTTGTTTGTTCCCTTCTTCGTCGTCAGGGAAAGCAGGGTTCTATTTTACTTTTATATCATTTATAGGCATGAAAAGGTGTATACACAGTTTGTTTCTGTGCAATGCTTATGACACCTAAAGCATCGAGACATCTTTTCAAACTCATTGAAAGGTGTGCATATAAAATGCAATTGAACTGCACATATGTATACACACATTCCTAGGTGCTCATTAAATCACAGCCAACCATCACTGTGCAGTCAAATGCTATGCTACCCACCTGCCTAGCCCAAGTGATAGGTTCGTGCTTCCTAGACGCGGTCATAATTTATTATCATGTTTAATTAAATTAGTATGGATAAATGCTTGTATGCTGTAACATTCTTCTAACACAATGGATTAGGATGAAAGATGTAAGGATTCTAGCCACTATGACTATTTGATGACATTCCTTCTGCTATATTAGCAACAACATAATAAATTTGTTCCCGGATCATCTGATTATCAAACCTATGATCAAGTTGAATGAGCAGTTTCAGTATGTGAAAATGTGAATATGACAGGGTTCTAACAATATGGCTCTCCATTTTTTCAGTTGATTAGAAAAAAAAAAAAAAAAAAAGAAAGAAATTCATTCATGTTCATATATTAAATGATAAATTTGGATGTTTTGGATATTCAAAATTCATACATGCCAATCTCTTTTCCTTTTTTCA
This sequence comes from Umbellularia californica, assembly GCA_028538565.1. Lineage (NCBI taxonomy): Eukaryota > Viridiplantae > Streptophyta > Magnoliopsida > Laurales > Lauraceae > Umbellularia > Umbellularia californica. Next base: position 69,534,465 of record JAPQWN010000002.1, on the reverse strand, counting down.
TGCAAATGTTTATTTTTTATTTTTTATTTTTATTTTATTTACAATCTTTGAGAACATGAGTGGTGGTGGTTAGTGTACTAAGAGTGACCTGATTGTTTTTATTATGTTATATGGCTCGCATTGATCATGATCGTCTGATAAGCTTTGAAACTCAGGTCTAGCACAGAAAATACAGGCTTATGTTAAGAAAAGTGGAATAAAATTCTCATTTTCATATTCCTTCATTTATTGTTACATTTAGGCATATGGCAGCAAGGAAAAATATGCATAATTCTTGCGTAAGATTATACTCAACCATGAATGTGTGCGTTGGATAAACTGTCATTTGAGTGTGCAAGCACGTCAAATGGTGAGAACAATTTATATCATAAAAATTAAATGATTTTCTTAAGTATAACATATGTTTGTTAAAAGTTCATTTAAGTTTGGTCGATATGCATGGCTACTATCTTAGGTTCTGATGTCGGCACCTAACTGTGTTGGTCAAAGGCTAAAGGCCTATTGGAATCCACAACATCATCAAGTCTTTGTGGAATTATGTGTGGAGCAAGTCCAAAAGGGAAATCGACCCACTCATTGCTTTAATCGAGCTGGGTGGGATCCAATAATCACGCGGTTCACAGAAAATACTAGGTTACATTATGATAGAAGACAGATCAAGAATCATTATGATTCTACTAAAGAGTCATGGAAAGCATGGAAAACCCTCATAGGGAAGAGCAGAATGGGGTTTGATCATGTTCTTCGTCCTATAACTGCTCTGGATGAAGCTTGGGCATCATATATCCAGGTAAATTGATGCTATTTTATATGTAAAACATGAATTTTTTTTTAATTCTTTTATAGATGCTACTTTTCTAATTGGTAGATTCTTCTTGAATACAGGCAAACCCTAAAGCTGCACAATTCTGCACTCGTCCTCTAGAATTTGTTGATGAGTTAGATATCATATTCGAAGGGACAACTGCGACCGGAGACTATGCATGGGCACCTTCATCTGGTGTCCTTCATAATAATGTTGTGGACATTACTCAAGATACCCAGGACCCAATTTCCACCCAAGTACGAACTCCGAACTCATATCCCCATAGTCCTGAAGAAACGTTAGTAACTCCTAATATGGCCAGCCATGAAGTTAAGGAGGGTGAGGACGGTGATAGAAGATCAAGACTCAACAAGAAGCAATCAATAGATCGTACACCCTCATCCTCTCGTAAGAGTAGAAAGGAAGCTAAAGGAGTTGGAGCGAAGATGGCTAACCAAATTGATCGATGATTGAGGTTGTTGCCAATAGGCAATTAGGAGATGAGGAAAGCACAAGAAGCACCCCATCATTGATTGCATAAAGCGCCTAGATGCCATCAAGTGGACTCTGGAAGTGAGCTATATTTTTATGCAGTTGATCTATTTTATAAGAATTACAAGATGACATTTGTGGGATTTGAAAAGCCTGATGTGCGCCTTAAATGGCTGCAGCAGATGTACGCGATGGAACATTCGTTAGAGTGATGGTGGCTAGTGGAGTCTTCTGCCATGTTTAATTGATGCCTTTACGTGCATATTCAATAAGATAGTATGGTTGGCGTTAGGAAACAATTATTGAGATCTTTATTTATTTATTTTTATTTTTTTATATTGCATGATATGTACATTGATTATGGCTATATATGTGCAGGACCTTTATTGATTCTTCTACGAAATTATACTTGATACGGCATATGGTTGAGAATCTTCATGCTTGTTTCTTCTGCATCATTACAATATATGTGTTTCTTTAAATCTCACATTTGATAGTTATAATGTTGTGATGGTGTTTGTTTATTTCTGTATTCACGCACGCACGCACACACGTGCGCAGTAGTGCATTGCCTAATTTCTTTTATTATATTGACAAACCAGATGGATCCAGGCAATTTAGATATTATGATTCTTATCGTATCAAAGATTTTAGCAGAGTATCGGAGTTTGTATCTAGTCAAAGAACCATGTAGGAACTCATGGTATAGTGGACAATCTTTTGTCCTGGATATTCTTAGTGGGAATCCTACTCGATGCTACGAATTATTTCTTATGGAAAAATATGTTTTCTTAAGGTTATGTTCAGCTATCAAGGAGAGAAATCTATTGAAGGACACATGTAATATAAGCGTTGAAGAGCAACTTGCCATATTCTTTATGACCATTGGTCATAATGAAAGAAATAGAATGATACAAGAACAGTTTCAACACTCAGGGGAGACAACAAGCAGCATTTCAATAGGGTGCTAATGGCAATGGCTACATTCTCCATGGAGCTAATAAAGCCACCGCCATTAAATAAGACACCTAATTATATTCTCAAAAATCATAAATATTGGCCATGGTTCAAGGTAATTAGAAAATTTTCTTTATTATAAATTACTATTAAATATTCTTTGATGTTACACTATTGATTTTTTATGTTTTTATATTTGAAGGATTGTGTGGGTGCAATTGATGGCACACATATTAGCACTGTAATTCCTCAAGAAAAACAACTTCCATATCGATCTGGTAGAAAGGGAGAATGCACCCAAAATGTTATGGCTGCATGTGACTTTGACATGCGGTTTATGTTTGTATATGTTGGTTGGGAAGGTACAGCCAATGACTCACGGATTATGGCAGATGCCATTTATAATCCAAAGTGGAATTTTCCTCATGCTTCATCAGGTGAATGTCATATTAAAGCTCATCCCTTTTCTTGTTTATGTCACATATTTTTATTAACCTTTAAAAAATCTCTTTTATATAATAGGTAAATATTACGTGGTTGATGCGGGATACCCTAACACATGGGGTTTCCTTAGGCCTTACATCAATCGCCGCTATCATCTCCAAGACTTCCGTCGAGGTATTGGTCATAGAAATAAAGAGGAGTTGTTTAACTCCTATAATTCCTTGCTTAGGAATGTAATAGAACGTTGCTTCGGAGTGCTGAAGGCGCGGTTCCCAATCTTGAAGTAAATGGCTCCCTACCCATTTTCAACACAAATGTATATAGTTGTCACAGCGATGGCAGTACAAAACTTTATTTGTCAAGAAGCTATAATGGACACATTATTCAAAGAATATGATGACAAGGGTGCAGCTGGAGATGATGAGTGTGATCACAAAGAGTCTCACTCTATGTCATGTGATGATGAGCCCAATGGCGAGGACAAGTTGCATAATGTACAGGGCCAACAAATGTGGGAAGTGAGGGATGCTATTGCTGATACGATCTTTATTGCACATTCTTAGGATGATAGAGTATGTCGTTTATATTTGGATAAATTTATTTATTTAGTGGAGTTTTTTTCCTCTCTCAACCATCTCTATTTAATTTCTCTTTTATGTCATTCATAGTTTTAATTTTTAAGAAAATATATAGATATTTTTTAAATGAATTTAAAACAATAATTCTACTAAAATGCTAATTTTCAGATGTGTGGAGCAATTTTACTTACCTATATAGTTTTTGCATATTGTGTAATTATTTTATGAAAATTACTTACCTCTATAGTTTTTGCATATTGTGTAATTATTTTATGAAAATTAGTACAATTTATGAGTCACTATATGCTAAAGTTGTTTTTTTATATGTTTAACCAAATGACCCTGCATGCTTTTGCTGTGAAAAAGCAAGCGTAAAAGTGGAGCTAACCAAACAATGTTTTTTTACAAAAAGTTGTTATTAAAAAGTAGCTTTCTAATAGTTATTTCAAAAAAGCACTTTTATCTTTTTGAAAAGCCAAACCAAACACACCCTAAGCCTCGTCATGAAAAGCCTAGTCTAGCTTGTACTTTGACTATTAAACTTAAGAATACCTCAGAACAAGTTGAAGATGACATCAATCCAAGAACAGTCAAAACATTTTTCACTTCTTTCTCCAATGCAACAAGGGACTGGATCTGTAATGGCTGCTTCTGTTTCTTCCCCTGGACAGAGTAAAAGGAATTCAGAGCAGGAAAAATTAGCCGACCTAAAACTGGTTCAGAAATAGGGTAGAAGTTAAACATATATATATATATAATTGCTCTGCACCTGAAATGATACAGAATTAAAGAGAAAAAGCAAAACCTTCAATGAATTTAGAACAGTGTTAATGGTCTTCAATGGTTCCAAAAGAGAAGCCAAAACAACAGGGGTATGCAAGTCATCTGCCATTGCAGTACGGAAGTCTAAATGAAACTTAGCAATGCACTTTTGGGCATCTGGTGTGATTTTCTCCTTGAGATTTCCTTCTCTATATGGGGCTAAAACCACTTCACAATCGAGCAAAGTCTGCAAACATTGCAATTGTGGCAATCAGATTCCTTTGTTCTGATACAAATCTAGTACTTAATATAAATATAAACACACACACACACACACACACACACACCCCTCCTATGATCACTGGGACATACACAACCACTCCCACCAAATGTCATTGGAAAAAAAAAGATGCATTATAAAATAGTTAAATTTGAGGGCCATAGATCAAGGGGTTAGGATGATCTGATGGACTTGAGATTTTGCACCAAGGTGGGTCACATCCAGATCTTTCGATCCCCCCTATGAATCAATGTGGGCCGAAAAAGGCTATATGCAAATTGATTCGATGAGCATGTGCGCACCTGAAAAGCCGTGTATACATTAATATTTGTATATATAAATATATATATAGAAAATATTCCAATACATTCACCTCACACGGAGCAATCAGTGCATGGTAGCACGTGGAGCCCACCTGATCAGCCATCCAAACTAACCACATTTAGTAAAAATATCCATCAGTTTTGCACCCATCTGAATGGATTGGATCATCAGATCAAGGGTCCAAAAAAATATGCATAAAGACGTTAAACTTATGGGCCACAAATCAAGGGGCTAGAGGCATGAGATTGACCCCAAAATTTGATATTTGGGCGCATCATGAGTGGATCTTGCCATCCCCCTTGTTCTGGTCATCGGTGGAGGTGTGGAGCCCTAGGCGGCCCCGTCCAGATACCTCTCACAGAAGCTCCATGTGAGACAAATGTACCAGACCAAAGCCCTGCAAACCAAGGTGGATGGGAATGTGCGAACTTTTAAGTCTGGGTTGCTGGATCTAATATTTGCATCTAGTCTTAAAGAGCAGTAATAGCTATGATGCACAGATATGTCATGGATATGGTAAGGACAGGCCATAGACACGGCGGGGACACGGATTTTACACATAAAAAGTGAAGTAACGGATACGATACGACACAATACGTTACCCATTTTGAAGTATTCGTGCATCATAGATTAATAAAGAGACCGCGAAGGACTTTAATGCAGGAAGAGAAAAAGGAGGAATAAGAAGAGACCATCACTCTCCGACCAGGTAACTGTAACAAAACTTAACTTAACCGTCCCACTCTCCCTCTCCCTCTCCCTCGGATTGATTCAATCATCTTTCTCAAAAACCCTAAAAAATCAATCTCTAAAAAATATCACTTACTTTTTGTGCATTACAGGTGTCTCAAATCCATTCATGTGGCATCGCTCTCTCTCACTTTTTGTGCATTACAAGTGTCAAATCCATTCATGTAGCATGTTTGTGATTTTTTTTAATATTCCGGTGTTAATTTGTGTTGTATCGATGTTTGTGTCCTTTTGGCTTTTTGTTAAGGTGAGAAGTAAATGAGGGTCGTTGGACTTAATGATCACACATTCTCAAGTGGCTGGGTACACAGGGAAGGCTTCCCCAGATATAATATACAAAAATAATCCTGTGCACTGAAGAAGCACAAGGGAAAAGGAGGGTAACTAACGGGTTATTCCTCAAGCCAAAAGGCTTATGGAAGGGTGTCTAGGTCTCACACCAAAGACAAAGAAACACACGTTTGAGAGAACTCAAAATTTTATTAATATTCTGTAAATCCCAAGAGAAGGGATTACATCCTATATATAATAGAGTCTCAACATAATTTTCGTAATCAAAATCCCTACTACTAAGAAACTTCTTAATTCTAAGAATCTTGGAAATTAGAAACTACCTAATCAAAACAATTAAAGAATTCTACTAAATTTGGGAAAACATCTAGAAAGTCTAAAACTAAGAACTCCCGTTTTGAAGATTTTTGTCGCTGCTGGGCCTTGTGGGCCTTGGGCCTTCTAGAATAAACTTTCAATCGGGGCCCAATAGTCTGGCCTGCATCATGCACATCCAATAGTGGGGCCCACCTGATGACCCATCCGATTGGAACACCCTAAATTACGCCGGTCTCTTTTTTACATCCCTCCAAATGCACTATACCATTGGATCGATGGGTCAATTTTTAAAGGGGTGAAACTTGTTGGCCATTGATTAAGGGGTAGGAGGGATCAGATGGGGCAGCGCCCCCCCCCCCCCCCCCCCCCCCAAAAAAAAAAAAAAGAAAAAAAAACCGCCCACAGCTAGTCCTATGCACGACTCTTGCATAGTGTGCACCCCTAGTGCAGCCCACCTGATGGTCCATCCAAGTGGACCACCCCTTCCTTTCAGTTCACACGCCCCATGGTCCAATCCCGAGGCTGGCCAGCAGATGGGCCCCACAGCGCCGCGCGCATAGGATCACTGCTGTGCACGCGCGCGTGTGGCTCATTATTTTGTTAACCATATCAGGGATGTGGGATACTTAAATTGGAGTATTCTAACTCTCACTGCATGCCAATACAAGTAGGCTTGTCATGCAAGGAGTGACATTACAAAATTGATGATAAAGAAAAGAAAAAAGAATAAATTATTAATATCTTCCAATCTGGGGTATTTACAGGACTGCAAGTTGGACCGCCATATTAACCCTGTAAATCACTACAATATTGCCATTGCATGTACAGAATTTAAGACATCAGAAATTTGCATATTCACTATACCCCATAGTTCTTCATCTACCCACATCGAGCAAAATATATTGCCAGCTTAAAAATCTGGGAGAGTATGACAATTTAAAAATGTAAATACCTGATAAATATAGAAAATACGTTCTGATGCAATTTCGAGCAGTGCACTTGAGTAGTTGACCGGAGATCGATAGTGTGTGCCCATCAAGAAAATCCTCAAAGCCAACGGGTGGTATAGTTTGCAAATCTACAATACAGCTAATATGTCAAGGTAAACTTTAATTGTGCAAGAGAATTGCAAAATTCAAAATTAGAGTGCAAGTGAGCCAATGAGTGTACCATGGTTACAGTGGTTTCATAACAATATGGGGGTCAATTGGGGCCCAAGCAGGAAGTAGATCAAGTTGAGTTGGGCAATGTAGAATAACCAACCTCAGTTACTTACACTTTTTATAAGAGAACTTTATATGCATTCTTGTATCTCTGATCTGATGTGAATAGTTGGCACTTAACTTTGGTTCGAATCTCCATATCCTTTCAGTGGACTAAGTATTATCCATCAACCCTCCTCGCACTGACTAACCTACCCACCCACTTCAAAAATGAGTTGGCACTTACTGTTATTCACCATTGGAGTGTAAGCCCAAAATATCAATGCCTTTAAAATGATTAAACTTAAAAGTTCGAAGATCAAGGGTTAGAATTGTGTTGGGGCTTATTTTTTGCATAGCACTAGGTGTCAATGAGATCTCTCTATCCTCCGACCCTAGACCAAATCCCCCATGACTGTCATGCATCTAGGTCAGCCCCACAAAAAAGCTAATAACATCTACCCCACAAAAAAAGCTAACATCCAAGTTAGGTGCAAATGGTCCGTAGTGGGTCATTGCCCAATATTATAGTTATTTGATTACTATATGCACTTCTTTTTCTGAGAATGTTTCCTGCGCCAAATAGATTATTACTTACATCGCGAATTGTGAAAAAATTTCCCAGTGACTTCGACATTTTTTCATTGTTTTCAGTGACAAAACCATTATGCATCCAATAGCGAACATGGCTCTCTGAGCATGCAGCAGAGCTTTGAGCAATCTCATTCTCATGATGCGGAAAGATCAAATCCATTCCTCCACCATGAATATCGAACGAGAAAGTCAAATAATGAGCACTCATCGCACTGCATTCAATATGCCACCCTGGCCTTCCTAGTCCCCAAGGGCTCTCCCAGCTTGGCTCACCAGGTTTTGCAGACTGCAACATTAGAAAACTTGATAAATTGAGTAAGAAAGGATCCAACAAAATACAGATTACAGTGTAAGTGTAATAAATATATGAATAAAAGCAAAGCAACTTTTTTCTTACTTTCCATAATGCAAAGTCTGCTGGGTTTCTCTTCCTTGAATCCACATTAACTCGCTCACCAGCCCTGTTATCTTCTAGCTTCCGACCAGATAAACAACCGTAGCTGGGGGATTTATCGATGGAGAAAAAAACATCTTCATCAACGACATAGGCAAAGCCATTATTTATAATCTGTAAAGAAGATAGCATTAAAATTTTGTTCAAAACATGAGCAAGAGATGCCAAAAATGAAAGAAAATTTGGCAATTTTTTAAATACTCCACATAACCACGATGATGTTTATCCTTCAAGAGAAGCTCAAATACTGAAGGAAGACAATAATATTAAATATCTATGTTTTGAGAGCATAGATACTTATACATTAGTACAAGTTCAAAGGCTGTCTTGGCTAACCAAAACAACCAAAAAAAAAAAAAAATGGGAGATCACAAATGGTGATTAGGAATAAGCTATCATTTGCTAGTATCTCTATTAAGCAAGTTCCAAAGGAGTATAATACAGAGAATCTTATTCGCTTGCTTTTATTTATAGAGAATCTTATTCTTACTTTTATTGTTTTATCCTTTTCATACGGTCAAGAGCACCATATACATTTGTTGGCATATTAAATGTAACAAGTATAAGAGCCAAGATCCACATTTCTGCTACTTTCTTTCTGTCCATAGGCTAGGTCTGTCAACAGTGGCAGAACCAGAAATCTTATTTTTGGTGTTTTGTGGTTTTTTTTTTTTTTTTTTTTTTTTTTTTTTTTCAAAGAAGAGGGAGAAGGAGTGGGGACCATATGAAAAAATTTTAAAAAATATATATATCTTGGGGCATATGTAAAAAATAAAATAAAATTCAATATATATATATATATATATATATATTAGAATTAAGAATATCTTGTATTGAATAAAGGGAAACTGTACAAAGATAAAAGATCTATGAAGGAGCAGACAAACAAATAAATAAAAGCAAATTACAAAAGTAGAGTGTCTGATAGAAGTTGTGACTTTGATATTCCCATCTTTGCCAAAAGAGTCATATGTCTTCCATTTAAGCTCTTGAAATTTTGCGCAAATTCAATAGGAATTGAAGATGTAAGCCTCTTAATCTTGTTTTCAAATTGGCTCCAATCTCTATGATTGAGATTCACCTAGTGCCCATTTCATAGCATGAAAGAGTTCACTTCCACAAGAACCCAAAAAAAGTCAAGACTAAATTCCCTTCATCATTTTCTGTTGTTCCACCAATTTCTGAAGGAGCTGGCTAACAAGGGAGCTCCTTTGAACTTTTCAGTTTTAATCCCCATTGGAAATACAGGCTTGTATTCTTCCAGCAAGCACACTTATTATGCTCATATAAGGAAAAGATTGTAATCACACCCATGGCAGCATTTGGCTACCTGCATTTTCATGGAAACATGCCTGATAAAGTACATTGATACAAATAAAGTACATCCCCATTTGCTGGAACTCTTTCCTGTCACATCGAGGTAGAACTAATCTACTTCTTGTTCGAGTAGCCTCAAGATTTGGTTTTCCTCAAGATTTGGTGTTTCAAGTTTTCTTAGGAAAACTGCTTGTTGACCCTCCTTTCCTGGGTATAGTAAACTCATCGAGTAGATCCAAAGATTGGTGCAGCCCTCCATTCAGTAATGTAAGTCAACTCTTCCTCTTTTTTTTTAATCATAGACCAGGCATATTCCATCATTGAACGCCATTTCTAGTCAGTTACTACAACGTAATTGCAATCGAAAATATACAATTGATTCCTATAAAAATTTGTGAATAAAACAAATATAATTAGATCATGGTTCAAGATACCAAACCAATCACCCTGTCCGCATGAGCTTAATTTTGTAGTTTACTCAGATGATGGTTTTGCCAAGCTCACTATTGGCTCTGGACTTGGTACTCTAGTCAAATGAAAATGCAAAAAAGTGGAGCCAAAATGTCGAAGTGAACCTAGAAAATATAAAGACTGTAGCAAAATATGTTATAAAGTGATCATAGCAAGTAAGAAGATGATGCAGCACACATTTAATGATATTCGACAATGTTACTACTGAGAACATAGCTAAAAATGTCACATGGGACAGGAACAGCAACAGTATTATGATACTAAGAAATTACCACCATATGGGATTAGGATGAACGTAAATTCAAGAAACCCAAGCGCCATCTACTGCTGCTAAGCTCAAAATGGATAAAAACCGCATATAGTTCATATTCAATTAACCAAAATAAGATGCAAAATGGTACCTGAGTTATCATATCAATAATCTGGCTCATGTGATCAGAAACACGTGGCTCACAGGTAGGAGGTAGGCACTGAAGAGAAGCCATATCATCATGAAATTCATCACAAAACCGGCCACTCAAATGTATTGGATCCTCGCCCAATTCATTTGCTCTTCGAATTATCTGAAGTACCCAAGAAATTAGCAGCCAAGACCAAATTGGATATAAAATGCTGTTTGAATGGAAGTATGTAAAAAACTAATAATGAACATTAAAAATTCTTGTGGCATTGCAGCTAAAAAGAATAAAAAGTGTGCAAAGAATTTATTGGAAAAAAGGAAAGAAAGAAACAAAAAATACACAGAATAGGTATCCAGGCTGGCAGAAAAAATGATGTTTATTGGATGTATGTTAATTTGTTCTTCTTTGTTTAAAAAAGAAATCAAAGTCAAAACGGCAGCTTAATTGGATAAAAAGTCATTTATTTTAGCATTGGATGGTGCTAAATACCAGCTCATGGACGACTAACGGAGCAGAAAAATCAATCTATTCATTGTTGGAAGAAGGTAAACCCATGTTGCATGGTTCTTTAAAATGATGCAAACAATCCAGTGTCAGACACCTCACTATAGTATTCTTTTTTGCATTATTCTCGTTCTATTGGCAATGTGCCAAACAGCCACAACATTGTGATATTCAACAACCACTTCCAACTCTGCTGCTGGTTTCTGCCGGTATAAACATTGTTGTGTTAATGATGTGTGTATCATCATCATCATGAAAGCCTTGACCCTGTGGGGTCGGCTACATGAATTTTGTTCCTCCATTCCAATCTATCATGAGCCAAATCATGAGATAAATTGCACTAATTCAAATCTATCCTTATGACTTCCATCCATGTCCTCTTCAGACTACCATGTATCCTTGATGGGCCATCAACCTATAAAGAAAAACACCTCTTCAACGATGTCATTGCTTGCTTGCATTGGACATGTCCAAACCATCTAAAATGAGTTTCTTAATTTATCACCTATTGATGTTATCCCTAAATGCTCCCGAAAGTGTTCCTCTTTCCTAGTTTTACCACACAATCAATATACGTATATAATGATTGGGTATGCTTATGATGAAATATTTAATGCTTTTTCTTCTTTTTTGATATCTAATAATGCAAGCGAGGCTAAGATAGCAAGAACATTCATTGTTATTTGGTGCAAACGGCTGTGCACTTGTTGTTGCCTAGCATTGATGTAGAAAGGTCGAGACTTTGCCTTGCTGATTTGAATTAGCCTTTTCTCATACAATCAATAACAGGAGCCATTATAGGAGTGAAATTTTGAATAAACCACCTATAGAAGGTGGCTAGTCCATGAAATCTATGCACCTCATGAATGTTCCACGGCTCTTGCCATTCAACAATGGCCTTGACTCTCTGGATCTACCGACATTCCATCCGCCGAGAAAACAAACCCCAGAAGACAGCTTTCAAGGAAAAGAGAGTGTATTTCTTGAGATTAGCGTACAACTTCTCTCACCTAAGGGTGAGATAGACCTCTCTCAAATGATTTAAGTGTTGCCCTTGAGTGCTACTATAGATGAGGAGTCATCAAAGTAGACGACCAGAAATTTTCCCATGAATGGCCATAGCACTTGTGTCATAACCCTCGTGAATGTACTAGGCACATTCAACAACCCAAAGGGCATGACCAATCATTCATATAAACCGTCCTTCATTTTGAAGGCAGTATTCCACTCACCATCGAGTGCGATACGAATTTGGTTACTCTTCAGATCTATCTTGGAGCAAATTTTGGCACTAGTCACCATATCTAACATGCCATCAAGTCTTGGTATAGGCAGCCGATACTTGATTGTGATCTTGTTAATCGCCCGGCTATCAACGTACATCCTCCAAATCCGTCATTCATAGGTGTAAGTAGTGCGGGAACATCGCATGGACTCAAACCTTCCTTGATGAAGCCCTTATCAAGGAGCTCATCAAACTGCCTTTTCAATTCAACATGTCTGGTGGGGTTCATCCTATATGGAGATATTTTCCCGAAACATGATTGGTTTCTAAGATCACTTCCGGATCTAAGTCTTTTACTAGTTAGTCCCGGTAAAGCCCCCACACAGCGTATTTTTTTGAAACGAGGCCCTCGGTAACGAAACATAAAGACTCCTTGTTAAAATTTTATTTTACAGAATAAACTTATATTAAGACTGAACTAAAGTGGCAAGTTTGGCAAGGTCACGTCAGGAACTAAGTCAATGGCATGTTGTATGTCACATAAAGGTGGGAGCTCATTGGGTAATTCGTCAGGAAAGACATCCTGAAATTCTCACGTGGGATCTCTATAGCCTTCTTATTTGTGACCTCCTTGGTCACCAAAACAAACATGGAAGGTTCACCTGCCTTGCCACCCTCAAGATTCTCTTGGATTTCTCTCTCAAATTCCTTCGCATCCAAAATCTGAATGGTCTTTGATTTGGGATTCTTCCCTTCGTCACTGGACCCCTTTTTCTCCTTTCAAGTCCTTCTCTTTCTCACAGGACTCCTTTTCGCTTGTCTTCTTCTTATCATTACTATCTTTGGGAGGAAGTGGATGAATTTTCACTTTCCTTCATTTAAAATTGAAGACACAAACGTTGGACCTTCCAAAATTGGTGATGTCCAAATCATACGGACACGGTCTGCCCAAAATAATGTGGCCCACTTCCATGGGAACAACATCACACCACAATTGGTCCTTATAGGAAGAAAGTTGTAATGGGACCAAACACCTTTGTGAAACAGGGATAGATGTAGAATCTACCCAAAAAACACGATATGGTTTAGGGTGAGTTTCAATCTTTAACCCTCAATGAGTGACGGTACTAGAAGAGACGGCATTGGTGCAACTAACACTGTCAATGATAAGTTTGAAGCTCCTTTCATTACAATTTAGGTAGGTATGGAATATGGCAGTCCATCACCAATCTTCATCCTCCTGAAGGTTCAGATTGCACCTAACCACTAACAATTGGGAACCCTCATCTCACTCATTTGCACTTTCTCTTCCTCGGTCTGATGTGCAGGGAGAAACTGTAAGAAGGAGACACGGTCATCTGGGTTCTCCCGATCATCATCAGATGGATCGAAGTCGGGCACATAGTTATCGACATCGGGATCACTATCCTCTCAGCCCTATTCTATCAACAAATTCTTGGTGGAACAATTATATGCAAAATGTCCAAACCCCTAACACTTGTAACATTTGGATCGAGAGGTTTTTATGGAATTCTCAAAAGCAACTCCTTTTCCTTTGGTGTCCCACGAAATTGAAGGATTACTGGTGGTCCCCTTATACAAAGGATTTCTCGAACTAGATTTTACGCTAGCAATAGCCCTAGAGTCAAAGTTACGCGAATCCATTCTCTTCAGAGACTGTAACTTCACATAATGCTCCAGATCAAGTACCTTTTGGTACGTCTCTGCAAGAGTTGTGATCCTATGGAGAATCAACTCTTTCCTAATCTCGGGTCGCAACCCCATCCAAAACCTAAAAAGAAGCGAGGATGGCTACTCCTTCACATCACATCTCAAATTAAGTTCCTCAAATTCATAATGTATTCAGGGACAGTTATGCTACCCTACCAAAGGGTGCTCCTCTGATATAAGAGTCTCTATTCGTAGGATTGGGGAAGGTACTTGTCATTCAGCCTTTCTTTCATTCTCTCCCAAGTTTTAAAGACAGGTACGCCTAGCAACCGCTCATGGTTCTCTAGGTTGGTCCAGAATAACCTAACTTGGGACACTAACTTCATGGCTTCAAATTAGACTTTCCTTACCTCTGACATTTTATGCCATTTGAAATAATGGCCCATATTAGAAAGCCAATGGGAGAAGACATGTAGGTCTATCCAACCATCAAATTTGGGGGCATCTATCTTGACACTCGTCATGACCCATCCATCAGGGTTTTGGCCTTGACCGCAAATCCTACAATCATCACCCATGTCAAACTCCACATCGGTTTCAATTTCAAGCTCATTCCTCTCATCTCGCTCATGGCGCCTCCCATTATCATTTTGATAAGACTGCTCAATTTCCTCAAGATGAGGCTCGAGTTCTTCAGTTTGCGCATTCTGCTCTTGCCATTAGGCAGTGGTTTGCACCATCATGTCTTGCATGGATTTAGTTAACTGCTCTAAGGTGATATTGGGTTGGGAAGCACCAGTTTTGGGTTGTGAAAAGCCTGTCATCCTTAAACTTGGGGGTTGATAATCTTTGCCACTCCTAGTGGGCATGGAATGACAACCTATATGCAATGCTATGTGTTGTGATGCGATGCAATCCCTAGACGCTCATAAACTCTGATACCAACTTGATGCAAGTCAAGGAAACTAGGCTAAATGATGCAATCTGAGATCAAGAAAAATAATTAACATTTATAATAAATCCCTAAAACTAATGCGTTGCCCACCAATCAATGAAGAATTCAGCCAAGGCAATTAATTGGTGGCCCAAGGCCTTGTTACAATTATACAGTTGAGTCCCTCAAGAATTGAGAGATGGATCAAATGGGAGGATAGGACACCCACTTGTCTAGGGATTCACCAACAAGAAGCAGATTTGTTGTGCCCTCAAGGATTTGACAAAGTCTTGGTTAAAAGTGGTTATCAAATGGCAATTGGTAAAAGTTATGGGCTACAAGCACAAATACAGATTTAATCAAATGATTTCCACAACTTGTAAGGCCCAAATAAAATTCAGGTTTAAGATTTAAATGGAAATTAGGGCTTCTAGGTTGATTTGGGATAAAAATGGGGAATATTGGGGGCTCTGGGGGTTCGGCCAGGCTGGATATGGGTTAGTGTGTGGTCTGCCAGGTTTAATGGGATTAGGGTTTTGGAGTAGAAGGTGGATTAGGGCTGGTTTTAGGGTTTTGGCAGAGGGTGTTTTTTTTTCTTTTTTCTTTTTGAATGGTAGTTTCGGTAGAGGTTTAGGGCTAGATCTAGGGTTTGGTGAAGAAATAGGGCTAGATCTATGGTGTTATGGGATGCAACAAGGTGGGAATGATGGGGAGTGGTACGGCAAGAAAGGGGAAGGAGGGAGGTCGAGTGGAGAAGTGAAATCCCACCTCGGGATCTGTGCACACGTGGCTAGGTGTGTATGCTCATGGATATAAGGCTGGATTTGGGGTTCTTTGTGGTAATACATGATGGATTAATTGGTTTGGGGCTTTGGGAATTGAAAGAAAAAGGGTTGGGACGAAAATGGTCCTTGGTTGCACACCAAACTCCCTATCACACGCGAGAAGAAGAGAACTTGCAAGAGAAAAGTCATTGCGAAGCCTCGAAAAGAGATTACATTCATTCGATCATTGTCTGTCTCTCAAAGAGAGGTACAATGCTTATAGACAAGATAATAAGGAGCCCTAACAATCAATGGCCCAGATCAAATTCTAAACTAGTCATGATGACATCAACCACTTAAGACATAACATAAACTAAAATAAAGAAAATAAAATAAATAAAGGAAAGAAAACAACTAAGAGACAAAAAAAGGTCTTGCGCCAAGGGGTGTGCGCATGCATTCCAAGGCCATGTACGGCCATGCTATGGGCCCCCCTCTTTGGGCCCTTTTTTATGTCTCTTTTTTTCTTCAATTTTCTTCATGTCTTCATGCTTGGATCTACAGTAATTCCTCCTCTGTTGCCCATCCCACTGTGGTGTCTTCCTCATGTCTGCCACAGAGGGTCTTCATCATGCCTAGCATTAGATCCAACAGTGGAACTTCATCTGAAGACAAATCCAACAGTGGATTTTTGGGATCTTGATGGATTAAGCCCATGAAAGGCTGATCCATCCATAAAGAAGCTCTATCTGCTACCTTCTTCTTGCGCCGTCAAAAGCTTTGGAGTGATTGGAACTAATGTCCTCATCACCAGAGCTCTCACTTAAGACTACTTGTACACATGGATCCAAGTTTGGTGTAGAATCCCCACTCATAAATGCAGTCCATACAGATTTAAACTTTAGACTTAGATTCATTTGAATTGGGTAACATGTGCCTCTCCCTATAGTTTATCAGGTCTGCCGGGCCTTGTCGAGAAACAAGCTAAAGAACCATTGAATCCATTTTCAGTACAAAGATTTTGAAATGAAATAATACTTTCTTACATTCATTGTTGACTACAATCATTATATTTGGGTCTATTTTTTCAATAACATGATATTTTCCGCATCTTTCAAGAATTTGTCACCCTCGTTGAGAATAATTTCCACAACTACCAAAACTATACAACCCAATTGGGGAGGGCGGGGGTCACTCCTTTCTTAAAAACAAAAGAATTGAATCACAATGTTCCTACATTATATCACAAAAACGGTATTGCTAAAAGGAAAAATCAACAAATTCTTGCCACTGTCCGTGCTTTGCTTATTGATTCATTTGTTTCATCTCTATTTTGGGTAGAGGTTGTTCATATTGCTGTACGATTGATCAATAAAGAATTTACTTCTGTCTTGAATTGTCGCTCTTCTTATGCTTTGTCTTTTAAATTCTCATCCTGATTGTTACATACATTTGGGTGCACTTGTTATATTCTTTTACCTCCTCATGCGTACACCACGTTTTATCTTTTTTTTTTTTTTAATATAGTTCATGTTCATGCCACTTGACTTTACAAAACAAGGAAATGTGTTTTTTAGGGTTATGGGATACCCAAAAGGTTTTCATCTGCTATGATCCTGCTAATAAAAAATCTTCTGTCTCTCATGATGTTGTCTTTGTTGAGCACATCCCGTATTTTCATATCTTTATTCCCCCATCCACGTCTTCACTTTCTTTTTTTGGCTATTTTTCCTTCTCTCTTCAAACCTACATTGCATGGCCTTGTATACAAATGGCAGCATAAGACAATTGTTCCTACCCCTCTCAATGAGACAGCTCCCAATCCTGTTCCTCCAAGTGACTGCTATGTTCACTCATCGTCATTCAACATGCATTTCTCACCCATCTGATAGTAACCCTTTCCATTCACCACCCTTTTCTCTAGTCTTTGCTCTTCAATAAAACCCAAGTCATACAAACAGGGAATACTTCATGATTGTTGGCAAAAAGCAATGCAAGAAGAGCTAAAAGCATTGGATGGGAATCACACTTGGGATCTTGTTCCATGTTCCCCTGTTGTAAATCCAATCTGCTGAAAATGGGTACACATGGTTAAGCTCAAGGTATGGCTCTCTTTATCGATGCAAAAGCACGACTTGTGGCTTTGAGGAATAAAATGGAATATGGCTTAGCTTCGGAACGATTAAGATGACTTCCGTTCAGACTCTAATTGTTGTTGCAGCTATTAAACACTGAACCATTCTTCAAATGGACATGAAGATTTCTTTCTTACATGGTGATCTTAAAAAGACCATCTATATGCATGTTCCTTACAGCTTAAATGTACCTAGATTTTCTATTTGTTCTCTTCGCCGCTTTCTTTATGGCCTTAAATAGGCACCCCAAGCCTGGTTTGAAAAATTCCACAAAACTATCATCGACTATTGAATTCAAACAGGTCACTCAGATGACTCATTTTTTAACTGACAAACATCTAAAGGCATAACAATTCTTTTAATTTATTGGAACGATCTCCTTATTTCTAGTGATGATACTATTAACAAAAGCTGCAACAGACTCTTCACTCCTCTTTTATATGAAAGATCTTTGTTTCAACGGCCTATATTCTATGAGCTGAAGTCAATCGTTCTGACTCTGCACGCTTCCACAACCCAAATATACTAAAAACACTAATTGATCTAGATCGACTGACAGATTCCAAGACTGCAAATGCACCCATGAAAGTAAATGTTAATGATCATCATCATCAAAGCCTTTTCCCAACTACGGTGGGGTCGAGTGCACGAATTCTATTTCTCCATTCCAATCTATCCCGAGACATATCCTCAATTAAGTTGCAGAAAGTAAATGTTAATATTTAAAAAATTGAAATCTGATTCCTGATAATAATTTATATCAAAAGTTGGTTGATAGTCTCATCTACTAGACATGGACTCATCTAGAGAGAGAGAAAGAGGGGAAGCTGCAACAAGCCTCCACACTCCCCTCTCACTGCCAATGTGACCAATATTTTACCACGAAAATGAGAATATGATCAAAATATCAATTTGCCATGGCTGATACCCATTACATATTGGTTGATACGTTATATTTTAAACCATGGGATTGGCACAACTGACAGTGATCCAACCGCATCACAAACACTCAAGTGTGCAGAAAATCTAAAATGATTGTGTCTTGGGAATCATGCATGGCGCAGCCCCAGATCCGCGATCCGAAAATAGACCGATCTCCCAAGGGATTGATCAAATCCAATGATGGATTCAGCCACTAGGGCACACTCATTATGGGGAGAAAAACCATAACTGAGACAAAATCTCAAAACTCGGAAAAACTAAGATTTAATTGATAATAAACATTCCATTACAACTAAGCCATAATCATCCTTATATAGAGTAGGATAACTTGGACACCAAGACTTTCCTCATCCGTGTTGATAAATAAGTGTTGATAAATAAAAATAACAATCATATCCAGTTTTCCATCTAATAAGTGTTCCTCCCAATAACAAAATGAAGCATTGGTAACATTGGTCAACAGAAAGTGTGATGAAAACAGCAATCACCATCCACCTTGGGTTTTGACGGACCAAGCAAGACATCCTAAAAGGGCGTGCAAAAGCACTGTACACGTACTAAGCAATGATGCAATATTTTAAACACTAAAAAATAATCCTCAACTCATAAAATCATAAATTTAAGTTGACAAGAGCCCATAGCACAGTTGGAAGGTGCTCGTTATAACAAGGTTGGGATTCAGGTCATGTTACTTAATGAGAAGAAAATCAGAAATATTAGTTTTTATCTTCTTCCTCAATCCCCTGCATCATATTCATTTTGAATCCCAAAAAAATTTTAGGCAACGACTTCAAACCTAAACAATAATATGCAGAACACGTGGGAATTGCCATTAATAGCTCTCAGTAAGACCTTCAAAACTAGCTACAGGTCACTCTAGGTAGATAACTTTGCTATGTTGTGCCTCCTAAGTCACTGATTTTCCCCGACCCTTTAATCGGTGACCTTGCTTTGCAACTCCAAGTCTCCAACACCTCTGTCATTATTCATCCTTTATTTATCAAGTTCATAGGAAAAAACACGACTCTCATCAGTCATATTTATGGGTTTCAAGACCTCCATCTTTTGACCATACTCTTTTGTTAGTAAATGTTAACAAAATGATATTTTCATACAAATAATATTGTCCTTAAACTAATAATAAAGATTATGTTATTAAAGATGGAAACTCATACTATTTTCCATAATAGAGAATGAAAAGATTAAAAATGTAACTGAGTAAAATTACAACCCAATAATGTGAGCGTGTGGAATAAAAGCTAGCCAAAACAAATTAAGCACTCCACTAGTCATCAAACAGCAAAGCGATACATAATATCACTGGATCATCTGCAAAAAAACTACAATACGGCAACATATAACATGCTTAATGTGATGGCAACTCCACAATGCAGTTACAATACCTTGTCATCAACATCGGTGAAGTTCCGAATATAGTTCACTTCATATCCCAAATGTTGCAAGTATCTAACTAGTTTTAAAAGTAAAACAAAGGCTTAATTAGTATCTGCAAAGTGACCTAATCAAGAAGCAACATTATCCATCTTAAATTTGAAAAAAAAACAGTGATTTACTTATAGAATCAAATGAATAACACTTTACAGAATCATGGAGAGGCAGAATATAATCAAAATAACACACATAAACATATAATAAGTCCGAAACCCAGTAATATGATTCAGAAAGAAATGTTATGTAAATTAGTTACTACCATCTATTGTGAATAAAAGCAAGGGGTTGATACAGAAGTTCCTTTGGTAGCTCACATAATGTAATTTGGTCTTTTCGTATTGATATAATGCTTTTATATGTTTGTTTTCTTGTTTTCCTCTTGTTCTTGTGTTTTGTCTTCTAATGCACTCTCTCTTATCATTAACATAATTTTCAAATTAACTGATCCAAAAAAAAAAAAAAAGTCTAGAATGATGGTGATGGTGATGATGATGGTGCTATTTTATAGGCCCCAAACAGACTGAAAACTTGGCAAAGAAAGGAAGTTAGTGAGTCATGCAAAGTAACCTATTTGGTTGTCGGTTTGCACAAGTAGCAGGCCCAAACAGGTGAAAATAGTGTGAAGTATGGGGACTCAAATGCAGTACAAAGGCTGGATTGGTGTCTGACTTATGGGCCGGTCAAGGTCAGCAAGATGGACAGAAGCAAATCGCATCCAGTTTGAATTGAGCTGTAATCAAACAGCTGGTGAGTGGTAATTGCTAGTTTCAGACCATCCAATGAACCTCAACAGGACAGTAGTCAAGCAAGAGTTAAATATCCAATATAGTTTAGCTTTTTTTTTAGGCTATCCAAAGGTTGTGAACTGAATAAAAAAAGGATCTTCAGTGATGAATGAAATGAGACAACATTCTACACTGACCTTTTTACTTATATGGTGTGACCCTAAAATGGCTTAAATAGCATCAATATTTCCTTTTCCCTAACCAGCAGGCGCAGAAACTTCAATGCAAAAGAAACAGTACAATGACACAAATCTCTGAATTTTGGGATGTACGGGTCTAATGCCGGGGCCAACTAATCACTCCAAGGAATTGGGTCTCGTGCCAAAAGCTTTCACAAATAACTTGAAAAAAAAGGGGATACTTTCACCCAGAACATTTCAGCCAACACAAAAATCATTCATCCAGAAAACTAGAATACTTATTTAGGTGTGACCCTACAATGGCTTCAATAGCAATGACATAAAGAATAAATAAATAAAGGACCTTTAAAACATATTGACCCTTGATGAAATCAACATGCCAATCATAGCTATCCATGACATTGTTGCAGAATTAGATGATGCCGCTATGTCCCAAAACCTCATGCTACTAAGTACATCATCAACAATATTAAAAGAACATACTTAATTCAAATCATGCTCATAAATGCCTGCTCCTTCACTTCAATCTTCACCATTTATCACACACAAAACATGATACAGTGATTGGCTATTCAATAGATATTGATCATGACCCATGTGGTGCCTTTCATTGATGTTGCAAGAATGCAACAATTAGAATTGGGTGGGAAACAGTGGATAATGATGAGTCTAAACTTCAAAATCTGAAGGAATATAATGTTAAAATTTGAACCAACTGCATGTCTAATACCTTAGCTATTAAATCCACTTTTCCACTACACACTGAAGTTAAGCAAGCAAGGTTGCTATCATTTTCACATGATACAAGGAAGAAGTTTACGATCAAGGTTTCATTATACCATAAATTATGGTCTAATGACTTTCTAAAATTTCTTTCAATTAGGATCTAAATATAATCATACTTACTATGTATCTTTATTAGGATCTCATAGAGCTTGTTTTATTTGATATTGATAAATAATAGTTTGAACTCCCTTAATTTATGAAATATGTATTTTATATGTAAATTTATGTTGAGTATCTATTTATTCATTTTATTCATAAAAAAGTATATGTTGATACATCCGTTTTGAAAGTGCATTAAGAGCCGATTAAAGTAAACTAGATAAATATCAAAATGGAACTGTGACATGGTTTAAAATTGCAGTTGCAAGGGGCATCATGATAGGCCTGGAAAAGTGACTGTTACAGAGACACAATGATCTATGGCTGTCACAATCCATTGCAGCATGAATTTTAGCTTGTCCCCCAAAAAATCTAAAAATAATGAAAATTAAACCCAGAATAATGGAAAAAGATAGAATCTTTTTTCCCCATCAGGGCCCAATATAAGGGTATTTAGTGGACCAAAGATTCACCAGTCCTGTTGCTTTTTATCTTAATCAGTTAAATATGTTGGAGTTTAATGTCTTCGAAGGAATTTAGTGTTCTTCTAAGCATATCTTTTCAATCTGAAAATGATAACTACATATGCATAAGCATTTTAGGTAGATCTTCTAATCTTTCATTCAGTGTCTCCAAATTCGTTCCACCTTTCATCTATGATGAATACTATCGATTCCACTGTTTATTATACTATCCTCAAATATAGCCCTTTACTCAGCTGAGAGAGAAGCCAGAGCTAGTCTTATCAAATTGTTTGGTAGAAAAAGTTAAGCTTACAGTTGCGTTTTGGGTGTTTGATAGACCCTCTTTTAAAGGCTATTATGTTGACCAGATAATGCTACACTGGAAGGAGTTGGCCTTTTCCTTTGCAGGGCCTACGTAGATCTTTCTTTCCTTGGGTCTTCATCTCTGTGGTTAGGGTTCTCTGCTCTTTTTTGTTTTTTTCCGGCCTTTGTCCTACTTTTGGTGCTTAAGCATGCCGGTATACCGCACTTGTACTGCTCGCTTTTTTCTTAATGAAAGTTATCATTCAAAAAAGAATTGGTAAAACAGAAATCAAGAGAGAAGACTCTTGATTTGGGCGACAGCCACGCCAAATATTTTTACTACATGATAAACTCGAGAAAAAAGGAGCTTTCATTTCCTCAATTACTGACTCTGAAGGAAATGTCCAAACAAAGTCGGACAATATTGAGGAGGCCTCTATCCGCCATTTTCAGAGAATCCTTGCTCCTAATGATCAAAACCAAGCAAGACAAGTTATCTTATCTAATGTAACTGTGAGTGGCAAAGTCAGTAAAATGGATGCTCAAGACCTTGGTAGGACAGCAGAAATTTCTGAAATTGAAGAAGCCATCAGAATTCCAATCCTTGCAAATCACCTGGGCCAGACGGATTCAATGCCCATTTCTTCAAAGTTTATTGGCTGATTGTGGTAAGTGATGTCACTGTTGCAGTTCAGGATTTCATCAAAAATGGCAAAACACTCAAACAAAGCAAAAACACTTTAATTGCCTTAAGTCCCAAGTCTGATTCTCCAGAGTCCAGAAACCCCCGCTGATTTCAGACCTATTACTCTCACAAATGAGATTTACAAAATCATTTCAAGGATAATTGCTTGTTGCCTTAGAGGTCCATTGACAAAATTATTAATCCCAGCCAATCTTCATTTATTCCTGGTCAATCCATAAGTGACAACACTCTTCTCTCTCATGAACTCCTTAATGGTTACCACAGTACCACTTGAACAAAGGGCATCCCAGAATGTGCATGAAGTTTGATATCTCCAAAGCTTTTCACAGCGCAAGATGGGATTTCTTGGAAGCTGCTCTAAATTTCCTTCATTCCCAAACATAGCAGTTAATTGGATCATGGAGTGTGTAAGATTGCCTTCTTTCTCTATTCTAGTCAATGGCAAATCCTCAGGTTACTTCAACAGCACCAGTGGCTTGAGATAGGGCTGCCCCCTTTCCCCTTATCTCTTTTGCCTCATTATGGAATTTTTTCAGCTGTCCTTACTAACCATGCAGCAAATGGCAAGATCACAACCCCGCACAAAAAAAGGCTATGCATCTGTATCACATCTATTATTTGCTGACAATCTCATGATCTTCACCTTCGCAGACAATGCCAAAGCCAGAAACATAAAAGAGCTCTTGGAGGATTTCAAAAATCAGACTGCTCTAAGCATTAGCAGCTCTAAAAGTGTGATGAGACCTCAAAATCAGATTTTCTGGAAGTTCTAAATTTTCAGAAAGGTCCTTTTCCTGTTAAGTAAGCTTTGTTCCCTACAAGATTAACGACAACACTGCCAACCCATTATGCAGAACATCAATCAACTTGCAGGGTGGAAAGTGAAAATCCTCTTTTGCTGGAAGAGTGGAGCTCATCAGATCAACTTCATCAAGCCTGCACATTTATTGGACTTCAGTCGTCCTTCTTCCAAAAGCGTGCCTAAATTGCTTAAAAGACATGTTCGGAATTTTTTTCTGGGGTTCTTCGAAGACAAAAAGGTGACGAAAACAATCTCTTGGAAGCGTACATGCCGGCCAGTGGACTAAGGAGGTTTAAACCTCAGATCAATTTACGACATTGCTGAAGCAGACATCTCTAGACAGGTGTGGCTAGCTAGTAGGAAAAATTAACAGGTACCTCAAGCAAAAATCTTTCTGGGAAATTCAATCTTCATCAGCATGGTCTAGGGGTTGGAAGGGCAAATTGGCAAGGAGGCAAAAAATCTTGCCAAAAATTCTGCACCTCAATGGCAACAGGAATAGCACCCACTTCTGGCTGGACCCATGGCTCCCATGTGGAAGGCCTGTGGATTACTTTGGGAAGACGGCTGTTCATGATCTCAGGCTTGGGAGAAATCTGAAAGTTAGTCACTTCATAGCAGATAAAAAAAATTAGCTTTTCCAATTTGTACTATCAATAGCCTTAGAGATCTTTTTCAAACTATATCTTTACCATGCCTCACACCGAATCTTCCTTTAAGGATGAGATCATTTGGAAACACTCAGAACAGGGAGTCTTCCTAGGAATTCGTGGTACGGGACCCTGACCTTCCTAGGCTTTGATTTACTAGAAGCTAAGCAATCAATTTTTAACAAAGAAGGGATTGGTTGATGCCCATTTGTGGATCTTTACCCATGTTTATTCAATTTTAGCCACTTAGAAGCAATACATTTCTTAGAATTCCTAGGAATTAAATCCATGCAAACAAACACATGTAGAGGATTTAATAGAAACAAGAGAGATTGAAAGAATTAAATCCATTACCTGTAGAGGACGTCGAAAGCAACATAGGCGCGAGCATGGCCGATGTGGCTGAGGTCGTAGGCAGTGACGCCACAGACGTACATGCCCACTTTGCCTGGGATCTTAGGCTTGAAAGCTTCTTTTTTCTTTGTCATTGTGTTGAAGATTTGAAATTCCCTTTCATCCATTGCAATTTTTGGATCCCCGGCAGCAGCAGCAAAACCCTAGATGGAGTGAGAAAGAGAGGGACGCTCGCGCTTCTGTTATATGGATTTCCTTTTCAAGAGAAAGAGAAGCAGAAGAAAGGATGGAGAAACGGAAAGAGAATGTCAGTGGTGGACCCAGCATTTTCGTTTAGGTAGGGCTAAACTTTTGCTAGGATTTTTTCACATTAACAATAGCAAAAAAAAAGTATTCCATTTAAAATGATGCAAAATATTTAACTACATCAACTAACATATTTTTTTGTTCAAAATGATGACTATATTCATTTCTCCGAAATTTACAGTATAAGAGAAGTATACTGAAAACAAAAAAGCCCCCAAAAAATATGGGCAATCCAGTCATCTCCAAAAAGAAAGGGTTGACAACCTCCAAAAAATTCGGGTATCAACCCGAAGAAATAAGTTCATTATTAACGATTGAACATCAACTAACGTATACTTCTCTCATCAAAAGTCATTCCAACTCCAAAACAAAGTTTTTACAATTGCCCTCTACGGTTCTTCATGTTTTGAAAGCATTGCATTATCGCCTCATCGTCAATGCTATTGAGTATGTCCTTGCCTATATATGCACCCAAACAATCATTCATCCACTCATCTTCCATTCGATTACGCAGTCGATTCTTAACGATTTTCATAGCAGAAAATACCCTCTCAACAATAGAAGTGGCAACCCTTAATAATCAGTTTTATTAAGTTTTATAATCAGTAGATGATCATAATTTATTGCCCAACCCTTATCCATGATTGACAAATCTCACTCATTCATAGATTAAACAAGAACACAACATCCAAAAAAAACCCAAAATCAAGTAATGTAATAAAGAGAATGGTTGTTGAGTTTTATTTTTTATTTTTTAGTCCTGTATATTTAAAACCTAAAGACTTTAGGCCATTTTTATTGTTATTTCTATGTAAAAAAAATTAATATGCCATGATCAAGAAGGAATTAGGACTGGTGAATTTGTAAATTTCTACTCTGTATTTAATGTTGTTATCTTGGATTAACCATCTCCTTATTATTTTTTATGAAAAATATTAATTACTCATGGTCAGTTAATATCCAAAGCAGTTTGATTTGAGAATAGATTAACCAATTACAAAAATAAATAAATAAACATTTCACGCAAGGAGACTTATCTGGTTTTGTGTGTACTTGAACATTTCTAAGTCTATTGCCCAGAAATTATAAATAATTCAGATTTTATGCAATTCTTCTAAAAGTGAGAGTGCAGATGCATGTGCCCAAGTCTGCAGTGCAGCAAGGCAAAAGACAGGATATACATCTAGTGGAGTAAGCAGAAGAAATACCAAATCTACTAACTGTCAGAAATACTTAAAGATAAGTCAAAAACAAAAACAAATTGGAAGAATATGGACTAACAATCTAACATGCTAAGCCCTAAAGCAACATAACCCTAACCCTAACCATCAAATATAAATTAAAAAAAAAAAAAAAAAAAACAACAGAACCCTAACTTCTCTGTCACAAATCACACTCATTCATAGATTAAACAAGAACACAAGATTAAAAAAAAAAATAAAAAAAAACCAAAATCAGGTAATGTAATAAAGAGAACCATAAATAAAAAGCCTTAAAGCAACATAACCCTAACCATCAAACATAAATAAATAAATAAAAACAGAACCCTAACTTCTCTATGCAATGCCTAAAATAATGAATGGAACCATTATTCATAGAAGATAGGGAGAGAAGGGGGAGAGGAAGAGGCAGAGAGAGAGAGGCGACAATGACATAGCAGTACCATTAAAAAGACTAAAAGAGAGAGACAGACAGAGAGTCGACAGAGAAACGCAGAGGGAGAGTGAGGGAGAGAGAGAGATAGGCGACAGAGAGAGAAGGTACCTGAAGCCGAACGATTGTCACAACCTCACAAGCATCCGACGAGAAGCGATTTGTGCACTCGAAAGAAGAAGCCAAGAAGGGGCTGGCTGACGTCGAAAGGAGGAGTGAAGAACAGAAGCAGTAGGGTTTTGCCTTTTTTCATGTGGGTCGTGGGCCAGTGGCCCAATACAATCTTATGGGGTATACCGAATTTTATCTGG
This sequence comes from Umbellularia californica, assembly GCA_028538565.1. Classification (NCBI taxonomy): domain Eukaryota; kingdom Viridiplantae; phylum Streptophyta; class Magnoliopsida; order Laurales; family Lauraceae; genus Umbellularia; species Umbellularia californica. The sequence continues at coordinate 69,507,039 of JAPQWN010000002.1, read as the reverse complement.
GCGACCGCCCCAGATACCAACAACGGGGGTCTGCCTCTGGAGAATGTAACTTAGGAGGTGGGAGATGACAATCAATGGCTAGACTGTTATAGAGAGAGAATGCGCGCGACGGCGTGATGGATGATAGAAGCAGAGAAAGGGCAAAAAAGGGGTTACGTGGTTCTTCAAAGATATAGTTTCGGAATTTCGAGCTCTTGTAGCGTTTGGTTCGCTGGAATGGTTGTAGGCAGGAATGGAATGGAGACCGGAATGACAATGGAATGGAATGAGGCAGGAATGGTCAATTCCATTCCAGCGTTTGGTTCGCAGAGGAATCAACCCAGTAATGGAATTTTGATTCCTATTCCTGCGTTTGGTACGCTGGAATGCTGCCTGGAATGAAATCAAATTTACATAAGATTGACCAAAATACCCTTGTTAGATTTTTACATTTTTTTGTGGTGGATGATTTTAGTATCCTCAGAATGGGCTGTTTACGTGTAGTTGGTGCGTCTTCTTTATTGTTGATGGGCCAGTGGGGCCACCTTTTATAACAATGCATTCCGGATCGTTTATTGTCTCACACTCTCTGCATGCACACAGGTCTAAGTCAACAGCTTGCCAAACTACTGATACTTCAATTGCAATGCACCCTTATTACTATCACCTGAGAAACTAGCTAGGTTTCCATCCTTCGTTCTGCTACCCAAACTACATATTAGTTAAAAATGGGTTTCAACAATCAATGGGTTCTCAAGCACCAGTTCATAATGAGCACATTTGAGAGCTTTTAATGAGATCATCAATCTACTAGGAAAAAGAAGGAAAGAAAATGAAAAACCCTATGTACTGGGCTTCCTGGCAGATATTGAAGCAAACAAACATTACTCTAACCAAGCATACTGAGTACTGACATTAAGCAAACAAATAGATGACTGACCCAAGCACTCTGGTGACTGACCCTAACCAAGCACACCGGTGGGGTGGAATAAAGCTTTTTTCAGGCAGGAGCCAGGATATGGTGATGCAAATAGCAACAAATGCTACAAACTCTGAAATTACCATAGCAACTGAAGATGGCATTCAAAATGGAAGCATACCCAGCATCTCCAACATTCAAAAGGTCAGATGGTTGGCATGGCTCAATGTGGGATTTTCCCCAAGTGCCTATTCACAGCACCAGATTAAAAATCTGGATCATAGGACACTGGGACTCACCTATCACAAATATGTTTTACTAGATACATCCCTTTCATTTATAAGTGACTAGTTAAGAAAATAGAACTTTACAATATTGAAGAAAAAAAAAAAAGTAAACACCCATGAACTGATAATGGACATATGTTCCATAGTGATGTACTTCACAGCCCACTAGGACATAAATAAACATCTGTTCACCTTAATAAAAAGGATCCTGCATTCAGTAGAACCTCCACCTGAATGCCACATTTTTTGCATCCCATTCCATTGTCACCCAGGTTGCAAATTAATTGAAATGGGCATAATAGCACAGACCGTGTATGAACAGAAAATGCAGATTTCACTGCACATTCAATTGTGCCACAAGCCCTCTAATAGAACACCCTGTGACTCAATACATGAAACAAATATTGTACAGCCCAAGTCTTAGTAATGTTCTCCATGTCTCTGAAATTTGTTGTAATAGAGCAAAGAAGAAAACTACATATCTGGATCCCACCCACTAAAACAACTGAAAAAACAAATCAGACCCATAAAAGACCTTCCCATGAAAAGAATCAATCCATGCAAAATCCAAAACATATACATACAAAAACCTTCTACAAGAGCCATACAACCATTTAAAGAGTTGGGGTTTCCATCTAAGCAGAAAACAAAGAAACCCATCTGATTGGTTTTGTGTGTGTCTGAGTGATGAATGAGAAAGAAATGGGTTCCTTTTGTTTGTTGTGTTTGTTATACCTGAGTGGGTTTCCTTGGTTGAAAGCAAAGCTGGAATTGACAACCAACTGAAGAAAACATAATGACAAGTAGAACTCAATAAATAAACATCCCATCTCAACCATTAGAAAACACCCACTATTCAAACATGGATGGAATGATCATAAAATAGATACAATTAATTGCAAGGTACTACTAACACAAGGTCCTTATCAATTCATTGCACCCAAAAGAAAACCCTGTTCTTGTTGTTAGTCATAATTGTAAGTACTACAAATTAGAAGTAGAAGTCTAGAAGTAGAGTCCAAACCAGTCATCTCATGACATCCATAGCGCTTACGAAGTAGCAAAAAACAAAATGTTGATAATGTATCAAAAGACCCATCATGAGATGTCATCTAATGACATCCACAGTGCTTACGATAATAGTAGCAATAGCAAAATGTAGAGGGAGGATCAAAATACCCATCTCCTTCACAGTCCTCCACTTAGCAAAGCCCTCACAAACTCTTCTTTTTCATCATTTTCCAAAGTAAAAAAAACAGCAGTCATCTCATGATCACGAGCTATAGCAATCAGGGCTTTGTGGCGTTCCCCTCTCTCAAGATTTCCACAGTGACTGCGAAGTTCCTGATTGATTTTATCCCTTTTGTTTGATATATCCATATCAACACCAATAGCTCTACTAAACTTCTCGGTGGCTTCATCAATCTTGTTGCCAATGATCAGGGCTGCTTCTCGAAATCCTTCCATATTGTCGATGCTCCTCTTCCTCTTTCCTGTGTGACTAGTTCCTTCACTATTGGTGGAAGGAGTGTTGGTGGAAGGAGTGGAAACGTTGCGTTCCAACAAATCAAAATCCATGCTCATATCTTGTGTATCTTCACACTCCTCATTCCTAGTCACTTCATCCAAGACATCTTCAGTGGTAGCAGCTCCTCTTCCTGTGGCACGATCCTTCCCAAAGATAGTGCATAACATTTCATAATGTGGGAAACTTCTACTCCTCCATTGACCAGCACCCTTGTGTGTCTACAACAAACATACAAAAAAGACAAACATATAAACATATTCAAAAGAAATGGATAGACAAGGATACATAAAGATATTTCTTATTTAATATACTATATTATGAAATGATTTTTAAATGATAATACCTTCACATAACTCTTCCAAACCTCATCTTCGGCAACCACCACATTTTTATGTGGATCCCATCCAAAACCGCTGCAGTTCTCTCCATTAAGCATATCATACACAACACGAAAGTCCTTTTTCATTGTCTTGATTCTTGAATCAATGTGTGGCTTAGCTTTAATTCCACTTCCAGGCAACTTTTGCTTTAACACTGCTTCAATGACTCCGAGAAAACCGGGCTTGAACCCATTGTCAGCCTTATGAGTCCCTGCATTTACCATGTCAAAAAGAACATAAACCAACTCCTTATCTTCAGCATCAGTCCATTTTCTTTTGTTCTTCCCTGGCCCTTTCTCGTTAGTGTCCATGTCTTCAATCATGTCCATGCCTATTAATGTTGTGGGAACAACCACAATCAGAACATAGACAATTTGATATTTAATTAGCCAACGAAATCTGGCAAAAAAGTTACAACCATAGACAATAAAATCCTCTTGCACAATGCAAATAAAGAACAACCAGAAGCAAGCTGAAACATGCAACTACTGGTTCAAAACAACAATTCACTTCTACACAAGGTTTTCAAAATTAAACATTGTCACCCAAATACAAGAAAGTTTAAAAGTTACAACCATTACGAATATTGTCACTAAAATGCAAGAAAATAAAAGTTACAACCATTACAAACACTGTCACTAAAAAAAAACAAATTTAAATACTTCTCCACGAATTAAACATAGAATCAGCAAATCGGTCTCTAAATGACGTCCATTCAACTGAAGTCTCAATGGTAGAAATGTGATCTGTGTCGCCTTCGCCCCCCTCCTCGTCTAGTTCGATATCTTCATATGGGTCCACAGATAACTCATTCCTTACGTAGTTGTGAAGCAAACAACATGCCAAGATGATACGAACTTGGATGTTGATGGGGTAAAAAGAAGGACTTCTAAGAATTGCCCATCGTTTTTTCAATATCCCAAATGCTCTTTCTATTACATTTCTAGCAGTTGAATGCTTCATATTAAAAAGTTCCTTTGGGTTCGTTGGTTGACGTCCATTATTCCACTCATTCAGATGGTAACGTTGGCCTTTATATGGTGCGAGAAATCCTTCACCATTTGTATACCCAGCATCCACCAAATAGTAGGTACCTTGAACAAATTGAACAATTTTTTTTTATGTTAGTGATATATAATATTTTTCAAAAAAGAAAATAATTATTTATTTTGTAATATTGTTGTGTCTTACCACGTGGAACAACTAAGCCATGTCTTCTAGCAATTGCATCCCGTAACACCCGACCATCAGCGGCAGACCCCTCCCATCCAGGTAGTACATATGTAAATTGTAGATCTGGGGTACACGCTGCTAGAACATTAGTTGCAATGTGATTTTTTCTAGTTCGATACCTAGGTCTGTCAATAGCTGAAACATGGACCGGTATGTGTGTCCCATCTAAAGCTCCTAGACATCCCTACAAGACATTACAATTCATTATAACATACTTACACATAAATAATAATTTAATAAGATACAATTGTATAAAATATATGAATCATTTACCTTAAACCACTTCCATTTCTCATCTACCGAGTTCTCCGGTATTGGCTCGGGTTTCTTATATAACTCTCCTTGTAGTCTAATGACTGCAATCAAAAACATTTTAAAGTGCCTACTGATTGACTCTGCTGAACGGTTAAACTCACTCTGAATGACCCTATTTTTGACATGATGAGCAAGGATATGCAATGAAATTGCAACCTGCTCATCAACCAACATGTGTCTGGTTGGTTCCAACTTCCCAATTGTGCTAAGCAAGTGACATAATTTCACAAAGGGTTGCCTAGTCATTCTAAAATTGCTCATACATATGTGATCACTCTTATACACCCAACTTTCAATAATTTCTCTATTACCATAGAAATCTAGGCGGTACCTAGATCTAGCCCCACCCATGCATTGTCTTTCGAACAATTTATATGATAATTTATGAATAGCCCTACTAGATGTAGAATGTTCAACCACCACTGCATAGCCAATGCCAATTTCTTCACTTTCAGTTTTCTTCTGGCTAATCTAAGACGTGCCATAGCTGAAATCCAAAGAAAGATACATCAAACTAATAGAAAATAATCATATAGTGAAAATTGAGGAAAGCTTGAGGCCAACAAATAGAGAGAAAACCATCAAACGAGAAGATACAGGAAAATTAAGTGCTTGATAAATGAATAAATAAACCCGTCCAAACAGACATAACTTTTATATGATCCTAAGCTAAAGTACAGTTTGTCATTTCACAACTTCATCAATTCAAACTGGGTAATTGCTGTTTCAACTTGTTTTTTTTTATAATCATAACCAGTCAAGAGCTGATTTTGTCAGGAAAACTTAAAATGGAATACTTTAATTTGATGGTTTGCTACATAACAACTTGGTTTGCTAGTATATATTGAGGATCATGTATCACAAAATATCACCACCATTTTGAAACACTGTGCACTATTTCAAGAGACAATGAACAATTTACTAGTGACTAGGGATGTCAAAGTAATGCTGCTGTACAGTTCATAAAAATCAAGATCATTTATCTCTGGCTTCACAGGAGTGTTTCATACAAGCAATCCAGTCAGAGAACCATAATTTTTTTTTTTTTAACATGCTTGTGCATTAAAAGATGATATATGTATATATAGCTTGATCAATGCAAACAAACTGTCACCTGAAATAAGCAAGGAAACTGCAAGTAAAAAGGCAAAGATCACACACCAAAAACACAAGATTCAAAATGCTAAAACAATGTTGCTGCCTCTCATCAACACTTAACTCTAAAATCAATGGAAAAATACACAAAGCATGATTATATTTACACAAAGATAGGTGGTTGAATTTGTAGAAATCTCAAACACCCAGGCCCAGACTGGGGTTGGACTTGACAATGACATGCATGCCCCTATGGCCAAGCCAGGTCTGATTTTGAGATCTAACTGCAAAGATTCTGGGCTCGAACACACCCCAGGCAGCCTTGGTGCAGCCCATGACCACCGTCCTCCATTTCCACCCCCACTGATTTCCTGACTAAAGTCGTATGAGCAATGTTCTTGCCTGTCGCCCAAGTCATTGCCACAACTTTGAAGAACCAATAGCAAGAGGGCAAGGTGGTGGATAAGGATGGCTCCACCATGGTTGGTAGATGGGCAAAATCCCCATCAAACACATCAAACAGTACAAGGATCTGATTGGACGACTTTACATTGTGAACGAACCAGCACCTGCCCAGAAGTATTTAAGGATGGGAATGGCTGTTTGACCTACCAGAGGTTGGTTTTTGGGGCATCACCAACCATCTCAGGGCCCATTAGGCGAACCATCTGGTTTGCTTCACAGTAGGCGGCTGATGCAAGTATAGCTCACCTAACTGAGATACTGTTCGCCTTACCCTGAGCCAAGCCTTCCATCCTCTTCATTAAGAACCTACCATTTCTCAGAAAACCCATCATCAAGCTAGAATGATAAAAACAAATTGACTATTAAAATTCATCCAGAATCACACTCAAGTATCAACACCAGCTTCTACCAAAAAAAAAAATAATATATGAACACAAGTAAGATACTTTGAAGATCAATTAGGTGGAAATCCTTGTCCCGGTTTGAATGTTAAATATGGATATGCCCAATTTCCCATCTGGCCATGCCCTGCAAAGGTCATTACGTCATGCAGGTATGGCAAGCAATGAAAATGAAATAACAACTACTCCACTACAATTAGAAAAGAGGAAAAAAAAGATAAATCATAATGAAAATAACAGCATCAGCATAGTCAAACAGTCCATGAACAAGGGAAAGTGAATGGAATACACAGAAATCTCTTTCTCTACAAATCTGAGGCAAATCCAGCCTCCTTTTTGTACTCCCCCATCTCCTTTATCCACACATCAGTAAAATCACAGCTCTTCCACCCATCAAACCAAAGCAGATGACAACAAGTAGTAAAAACCCACAAAAACTCAACCAAAACGATGAAGAGAAAAGGGGGAAATCCACAGATCTAAAACAAATCATAAAGGAAAGTGAAATAGCCAAAAGGGTTCTGAAAATCGAAACCACCAAGCTCTGAGAAAGCTTGTTTTGAGAAAGCTGGGTCAACACCATGTGAGAAGAAGAAGAGTAGTTGCAGCACTATTTTAAAAAAAAATGGGGAAAAACAATGGAAGAAGAAGAAGAAGAAAATGGGGAAAAACAATGGAAGAAGAAGAAGAAACTGTGTACCTGCAACCAGAGACGGGGTGGCACCGGTGACGGAATCCCTGGATTGAAAACGGAGAGGAGGGAGATGGAGACCCTTTCGTTTTGCAGGAATGGGGAGACTGAATGAACGATTGGTGTCTTTTTTAGGTTGAAGTGAAGCGAGGGTATTTTGGTCCCAAGATAAAGTCACGCTGGAATGGAATGGTGATTCCATCCGATTTGGGATGGAATGGTGATTCCCTCATATAAGGGAATGGCATTCCGGAGGTAATCGCCATTCCGCCCCTTTTTGGCGAACCAAACGCTGGAATGGTCATTCCGTTGGAATGACCATTCCATTCCGACCTTCATTCACGCGAACCAAACGCTACCTTAGTTTTTTTCACCCCAAAGGTGTAAAATGGGTCCATCGTCTGGCCCACGGCGGCACAGCATGGCCCGGCTGGGTATAAACGGTCTTTCTCATGTATAAACTCTCTAATATAGCGTTTGGTTCCCTGTAATGAAGTTTTAAATGGAATGGTCAATCCAACGAAATAATCATTCTAACGTTTGGTTCACACAAAAGTTGCGGAATGATCATTACCTCCGGAATCACCATTCCTTTAAGTAAATGAATGGTCATTCCACTAGGGAGGCAGAGGAATGGTCATTCCATTCCTTTATGTTTTTTGGTTGAGACCGAAATGCCCCAGACAAGGGTATTTTATAATAATATAATATTTTTAATATAAATATAATTATTATAATAATAATATAATAATAATTATATTTAATATTATAATATAATTATTTTTAATATTTATATAAATATTAATAAATTATAATATTTATAAATAATATATTATATAATAATATAATTATAAATTTATATTATTTATTAATATAATTATAATAATAATTAATATAATAATATTATTAATATAATATATACAAACATTATTAATAATATTTATTAATATTATTAATATTATTATTAAATTGATAATATATTTATTAATATTATATTAATGTATATTATTAATAATATATTAATATAATTAATATTAATATTAACAAGGCCATTCCATTCCAAAATTCTAACAAGGGTATTTTGGTCATTTTTATGTACATTTTATTCCATTCCGGACATCATTCCAGTATACCAAACGCAAGAACAGGAATCTAGAGTTCTATTACTGGGTTGATTCCTCAACGTACCAAACGCTGAAATGGAAATGACTATTCCTACCTCATTTCATTCCAAACTCATTTCACTCTCCATTCAATTCCGGTCTAAAATCATTCCAGCGAACCAAACGCTACCTAAGCTCTTTCTTCTTTTTTCTAATTTGGAGGCTGTCCTGGTAGTTTGGGTCAGAATAATCCCTACAAGCCCTGGAGGAGCCAGGTAAATTAGGGGTGCACATGGGCGATTCGGATTGGTTTAGAGGGGAAGCCATCAACCAAACCGAACCCATCGGTTTTTAATTTTCCCAAACCGAACCAAACCACCCATGTGCTCAAACCTAATGAAACTAAACCGGTTTGGTTGGTTCGATTACGGTTTTTTTATTTTTTTATTTTATATTTTTCACAAAAGAATTGCAGTTCAAACATGGTCCATCAAATGGAATGAGAAGTTGTAATGAACACTAAAATATATTTCATAATTCGTTTCAACCAAGGAAGCATATATGATGAACTCTTTCCATCCATCATCCGGTCGTGTGATTAAATGGACCAGGCCAGGTTCGACTAACTTTTCAGGCCAATGAGCTGAAGCAGTTCAAATCTTCTAATAAAATACACCAACAAAATGGTCAAGCACATACCTATTTTTTTGCATAAAATCTGGAGTATACTACATTGCTTAATTCAGACCAATGAATTCAACACAAAAGGAACCTTTTTTTTTTGCAAACAAGATGGGTTCAAATGGAATGTAGCCCTAATTTTGAACTAATTGAGATGGGCCTCTTCATAGTTCACTTTCTCTTAGGTCAGACCAAACTCCTCGGCAGCACTACTAAAACCCAATAATGCACACATCTTCTAAAATTTTCATCAAACATGTAAAATGAAAGTAGAACATACAAGCGCTTCCCCTAAGACTAAAATAGTTAAAACTCAATGCTCAATACTCAAGTTAATACATACGGTCGGTTCAGTTTAGGAGGTTAACTATGGGTTCAAATTGATAACCGACCGATGAAAGGCAGTTTCTATGATTTTCAAATCGTTGATCGAACCAATCTACATAAAACGATCTGAACCGCCTGGTTCGGTCGGTTCGATGCAGTTTTGCGATGATACTGGATTTTTTGTGCAGCCCTAGGGTAAATCCCCCATTACCCCATTATGATAGTACAGTTTCGAACCCTCAACCTCCGGGAGCAAACTGTGGTCTTAGACTCTAAGCTCTTTCTTTAAAGTACCAAAAGCTTTCTTTATACTCTCATAGACTAAGAAGTTTAATTAGTTTGTGGGGAACTAAGACTGCGGAAGGAGCGCTCTCTTTCTAGGAACTTCTCTATAGCTCTCTCTTTTCAAGGTATTTATTTGTTTAAATTTCATGTTTTATTTAATATATACATAGTAACATTATATAATAGTCTCATCTTCTCCCCTTTCTTATATAATTTATCACAATAAATGCATTAAATATTTATATATAATTATATATTTAACTTTTTATAAACTTTATTTTTTTAAATGGTTGAACCATCACAAGAGTTCAACTAACACTTTAGTTTGAATGATTTAAATGCTGGAAATTTGTGTCTACATCAAAATTTAGAGGTAGAAAGCAATTAAGAATTTGTTATATCCAACGTCAAACCTCAACTAAAAGGAAAAGAAAATTGACTTATGAAGTTTGGAAGTATTACAACTTAATTGAGATTAAAGATATTGCTAGAAATACAGTGGAAAATGCACAATGCATATTCTATAAAAGAATTTTACAGTTATAAGTCATCATGTGACACTGACCATGTTGATAGACACATGCGAGTGTATATGGCCAAACATGTTGGAGGAAATGTTAATCCGGCAACAAAGGGTAGTAGAACGCATACTCTACTATCTCAAAGTTCTTCATCTGGTAGGTTAAGAGTTTTAAATTATAAATCTTATAATACTAGATACCAACTTGTAAGATTTATTGTAATTAATCAATTATCATTTCTAATTACCGAGAATGATTCACTCCTTTATTTAAAAAGACTTCTAGTAATACTGTAAGACCCCGACCCTCAAATTGCATGTATTAGTACTAATTAATAACAATTTGTAATAATTATTTGTGTTTATTAGTTTTTCTAAGTGTTTTAGATGTGGACCAATTTGGTTTAAGGGTTATAACATGTTTTGTATAGCTTTGGGGAGTTTTGAGGGCGTTTTGGGCAAGTCCAGCAACTTTAGGTGCCTAGTGTAGAATTCGAAAAAGCTCAAGGGGTTATCGATAATTTCTAAAAATTCTATTTTTGGCTCTCTTTGATAGGAAAAAATTATCCCCTATAACTTTCATGTTTTGTCCGTATCCATTCGAAGCCCAAAAACCCGTTGTCCAACCTTATGGGTAAAAAAGTCTTTTCACTTGAAATCTTATCCCAAGATTCAGCATCCCCAAACCATGTCAAATTTATACTTTTAAAAACTAGATTTAATTTCATGAGCTTTTGTCTTCTACTTCGTGTCCATCTGAGGTCCAAATGGTTCTAAGGTTCGGGATTTGGGGATTTTGTGTTAGGTGTTTTCTTGTGGATTTGGCATGATTAGAGGCTTGTTTAAATCTGTTAGAGACCAAGGCAAGTGATTAATTTCAAGATTACTATGTATTTTCTTGTCTCCCATGGATTACAAGTTCTACTTTATGATTTCCTAGTTTTGTAAGCATGTTTAGCTCATGTTTATATCAATTAAGTATAGCCATTTGTAGGTTGTTTAGGTGATTAATTAATGGCCATTTGATCCTCCAAAAGCAGTGCAAATACCAACCCCCCCCCCCCCCCCCCCCCCAAAAAAAAAAAAAAGGCCAAGAATAAGGGAAGAAAACTGCCCAAAACAGTTCATCAGCAGGCCATCAGACATGACCTACCCAGACGGGGTCCCATGTCCAACCAACAGGGCTCCATGTCCGACCATGGTCAGACACGGCCCCTTTTGGGCCTGTTTGGACCCAAATTCTTTGCCTTCCTTCCCCACCTTCCTTGATTGATTCTTGGTGTTCATCCACCTCAAATAACGGCCATTGTTGCCCCCTCTAATGGATCAATCAGAGGAAATGAATCTCGATTTTGTGAGCTAGAATTCCTTACCTTATACACCGTACCCAAATCCGTACCTAGACTTAGAATGGACGGTTAGGTTGGAAAGTCATGCTTTGGGGCGAATGGACATTCACTGCCATATTTGAACCCCCAGGGTGACAGGATCCTAGATTTCAGGTGTCAAGCACTCAGCAGGGGTGTGATCACTCTCCTCGTCCGTCCTCGTGCACCGGATCCGAAATCTACTATTTTAATCCCTTTAGGACACCCCATTCCCTATCGAAATGTATCTGACGGTTTTCAGACCCTAGGTTTTACAAATGTTTTCAACTTAATCAAACTGTTTTTATTTGTTTTTGCTCAAAAATACCCGATTTGCTAGATTTGGCCTGTTTAACCTCCATTTAGCCATTTTTTGGTTCCCGATGGACTACCCAATTTGTTTGTTGGATTTGTTGAACTTGATCGGTTTTGAGAGTAGTCTCATCTACCCTAATTACCGACTCCAAGGTAGTGCCCAATTAGCTTGCTTGCCTTGGATTCTTGAGTCATCACTACTAGGCTTCAACCCTTGCTTGGTTAGGCCAACCTTGTATGGGTTTGGGTTATATTTGTTATTATGATGCTGAAGTTGGTTTCTCAGTTGGCTATCCGGTCACACCGTACGTAACAATGAATTAGTCGCTACCCTAGCCACGCCGTACGCAGTCGCGGGTGTGCCTTGCTCTGTTTTGTATCTGCACTCTGCTCTGTCACGGTCCCGCCACACACAACTTTGATGAAGAATTAACTAATGCAGGTTGCCATATGATTTGCTAGGATTGGATAGTATACATGTACATACACCTTGATCATTTTACATGCCTTTCAGTATTTGTTTATGCATGACTTGCCTAGTTGCATTATACTTTACATCATGTTACTTATCAGCCTATTTATATTCGTCTTCGTTGCAAACATATTATATGTTGTTATTAATCTCCTGTCAGGTCGTCGTGCTTGATTTATTACACTGTTGGTGCTCTAGGTAGCAGGACCTTGATTTAGCTGGAGCGCGTGGAGACGGCTGGGGAGCTGTAGGTATCTAAGGTTTGTAGTGCCGGCGGTGCCGCTTAGATGTCGACTGGGCACGAAATTACGTCATACATGGGGTAGTATTTGTACTTTGTTATTTTTCTTGTTTGGGTTTCAATAGCCCTTTTTTGTAATTTTTGCACCTTTATAATTTGTAACTTGAACATATGTGAGAAATAAATATCCAGTTACTGTTGGCTCTATATTATTCTCGTTCATATGGTTTGTTCCAGTCTGATGATGGGCCATGTGATGATAGCTTTATGCTAAGCCGTTGAGTGTGATACAGAATCCGATGGCCACGGACTTCAAGTCGAAACTCCACGTAAGCTTCCGCCCAAATATTCATGTTATGATGGAATTTGAATCTCCTCACAGATGCAGATCCAGAGAGAAAAATATACTTTACTTAATTCCTCAACGAGTTCTCCAAGGTCGGATAGCTGTAGTAATCCAATTCTGGGTTGTGACAAATACTTCGAGAAATTATGCATTAAAAACGTTTAGATAAGAAAGAGAGAATTTAAAAGTTTCTTTTTAAAACATACTAGGAAAATTAGGATTAATATCGAATTTATGAACCTCGAAACAAAATGTTGGGTTCATTTCAATAACTGCACATTATATTGATAAGGACTAGATTATGCAAAAAAGAATGATCTCATTCTCTTTACCTGAGTACCCACACACTCTTACTAAGATAGGATCCACTATCCTAGAAAAATCAGAGAGTATAATATTAAATATAAAATAATTTATATAACTTTAGATAGTGCAAGCTCCAACAATAGTGTAGTCAAAATTCTAAAAATTGCATTCCCACTTAATCTAAATGAGATTATTTCACACAATAGATTTGCTTGTTAGATCTTAAACCTTACAGTACTTGATGGATTAAGATTTATTAAGCATTTAATAGTAGTGATTAAATACACTATTGGTTAGATTTCTTTAATCTCCTTCATGGAAGGAAATATGTGGAAGTCTTTATAAAAATTCAAAAGAATACAACCACGTGTAAAGCATAGATGAAATGTTATTTATCAAATCTTATTACCTGTGTTTATTCAATTTTAGCCACTTAGAAGCAATACATATCTTAGAATTCCTAGGAATTAATCCATGCGGACAAACACCAATAAGGAATTAAGAAACAAGAGAGAGTGAGTATAATGCCCCACCCTACACCCATGCATGATATTATCCACTTTGGCCCACGGGCCTCACGGTTTTGTTTCTAGTGGGCCTTAACCCACCAAAAGGCCTCATGCAAAATAAAGGTGTAAGCTCTACATATAACCTCATTCACTTTCCTCTCTATAGTCGATGTGGGACTCCGAAGCGTCACATTCCACCCCCCTTAAAGCTGTACATCCCTGTGCAGTAGCCTGCCAGTCCTCTTGGCCCACCCACATGGAGACCCGCCCACTTGCACCAAACCACAGCAGGGGACCCACACTCGAACTAGTTTAGAGTCGGCTCTTTTTGAACACTTGCACCTGTAAGACCCCGACCCGAGTGACTCGATTAGTACTAATTAAGTTATGTGTTAGTGCTAAGCTTGATTAGTGTTTTGACTAAGCTTGGATTAGTATAGTTCTTGATAGCTTTGGGGAACTTTTAGTGTCTTGTGTTTTGTGCTTTTGGAGGTTACTTGTTTTTTCCTAATTCGTGTCTTGGTCCCGTTTTACTTATTTTATCGATCCTTACAACTTTCATGTTGAGCCCGTACCCGTCCGGAACCCCGAAACCCGATTTTTCTTGCATTGAGGGCAGAACAGTCTTTTTACATGAAATCTATACCCAAAACTTGATATTCCCGAAACCTGCAAAACATGTACTTTTTGGAAACTAGATATTTCGGTGATCACTTTTCTCTTCTTCGTCGATTTCATTCGAGATCCCGAAATTAGCGATTTCAGCCCAAAGAGATTTTCTAGTGGTGGAGCCCTCACCCACTTGTATATATAGGGAGGTTATCTTCTTCATTCCCTTTTTCCAGCACAAGCCACGCAAGACCTAGGGTTTTCCCTTTCTCTTCTCTTTCTCATTGCTTTCCCATCCTCAAGCTCTACCAAACCTTGCACCAATCAAGAAATAGAAGCCATCATCTTCTTCTTCTCTTATAGACCTCTCCATTGATACAACTTTTGAAGGAAGACCTCCATCCTAAGACCTCCTTTGAGCTAGCCTTGTCCATTTGAGGAGCTTCCAAGTGTGTTTCCCCTCCTATTCTTTTAGATTTGTATCCTCCTAGTCATAGAGGAGCTCCATTTCTATTATTGTGAGTTTCTTCTTCTTGTTTCTTGGTTTGACCCATTTTAGAGTTTGTTTTTGGGGGTTTTTGGTGTAGCTTGGTGTTTGGCTTGGAAGAGTGGATTAGAGCTTGGATTTCTTGATTAGAGACCTTGAGGCAAGTGGATGTTTAGTTTTAAAGTGATTTCCATGATCAAATGTTTGGATTTATTGTATCATTTATGATGGATTTTTACTTGCATTCAATGTGGTTTTTAATGTTTTGAAAAGGAGTTGTTGAGCCCATTTATTGTCTTGAAATATGATTGATAGCCTTTGTTTTATCTTGTGCTTAAAAACTTGAATGAATCTATGTAATTGTGGTTATGTCTTTTTCCTTTTGATTGAATGAGAAAATGTATAAATGAATGGATCATTTGTGGAGGTTGTGAGAAGTTTTGATGGAGTTTTGAAGAGGATGTTGAGGTGCTTACATGCCCTCTTTGGTGTATGATAGAACCTCAAGAAATGTGGATTTGTAAGAGAAGGAGAATGGAGAAAAGAGCTGTTCACGAAACCAGTTCTGGACAGTTCGCTCGAGCGAACTGCCTAGGAAAGGGTTCGTGCCATTCCAGAGAGTTGTTCGCTCGTGCAAACCCCATGTCCGCTCGAGCGAACTCCTCCAACAGCCATCCAGAGAATGGTTGGCTCGAGCGCACAAATCGTTCGCTCGTGCCGTCCTGAACTGAGCAGGTCCGCTTGTGCGAACTCCATGTCCGCTCGAGCGAACCCTCCCAGAAACCCATTCCAGAGAGCACATCGCTCGAGCAAACTCCATGTCCACTCGAACGACGTGTACTATTCATCTGGGGCCACTTTGGAGGCAACAAGGAAATATCCTAGCTATGGAGGGAGGTTGGTTAACGTCCCTATCGTGATGAGAAGACCCATAACCGTTGTTTGAAGCTCAAATGAGAAAGAAACCATAATCACAAGAATTCATTAAAGTTTTGGAAATCTCCAAGCGCCTAAGGAGCCCGGAATGCCTTCAAATTCAAAGAGTATCAAGCAATTGTAAGATAAGCATACGGGATCCCTATTCACTTGGATTAGTTTTCAACCCGACACTGTCTTGACATTTCAAAAGGGTACTTTACCTTGTTATTCTCGAAATTGATGATTTGGGATCTATCCATCCCGAAAACCTTGAAAGCATACTCGTACTGTTTTGCTAGCCTTGACATGCATGCCTGACCAGATATGTTAGTTGTGCCCTCGAGCACCCATGTCTTGCCGAATATAGTCTTGTACTTGATTTATTTTACACATGTCTTGATTTCCATGTTTTGACCTATGAGTCGGCACCACTAAGCTTGGGTACCTTGTTAGTCTGATCTACTGACTAGGTGGTCCCCCTCTTGTCCCGCCAACTACAGTTTGGATCTTGCTACCCGGTTATTTAACCGTGGTCTTGTCCTGATACCGCAGATTGCTACTGTGGTTCCTGATGCCCGGCTTGCTACCGTGGTCATGTCTTGTATATAGTATATAGTATATATGTATTTCGTTGTACCTCCTCACTTCGGTGGCTGAGGTCAACGCCTTGACTTGCTTGCTCTATCACTTCGGTGATAGAGGATTTAGCTTTGTGTGGTTGCCATCTTGCTTGTCTCCTGTATTCTTTGGTTACCTCTATCTGTTTTACCTTGCATATATGTTTTAACTAAATGATACATTTACTATATGAAAGTTTTGTTTAGACAGGTCTAAATGTTTTCCGGAGGTAAATGTTTTATTATTAAATGCGTATATCTTTTTATCCACCTGCCGGACCGTCGTGTCTGACCCCTTTGCTTTGGTGCTCAGGTTCCGTTGTTGGTTTCCCCGAGGAGGAGCTAGAGGAGGCGGTCGGAGAACTGCAACAGCTAGTTGAGTGGCGTGCCGACGATGTTGTGTAAACATCCGGTTGTCGAGCTGCGAAATATTTTGGGAGTTGTTATGATAGTCATTTTGGTGGATATTGTTTTGTTTATATTGGCCTTTGTTGGCCTCTTATTTTGGGAATTGTAATTAAATGATTTATGTTCTAACTTTAACAATATTTTGGGTTACGCTTTAGAACATTGCTCAATCTGATACTTGTCATTTAAATGCAAACAGTCTTGTTATTATAGAAATGATTTACATGCTCGATTTGCCATACGCTTCCGCAATTTTTACAAAATGGTTAAGGGTGTTGGAAAATCCTCACCGCGGACACCTGTGGGAAATCACGTGCACGGGCAATGTGTGTTCTTTTATCTACCCGTGTATGCTTGGACATCAACCATACCAATGATAATTTATGTTACTCATCTCATTTCATTACATTAGTCACGATCCCGGATTTGGTCCCTAAGCCCGGTTCGGGGTCGCGACAGCACCAATGTGACTCCCCGGAGTCCCACATCGACTATAGAGAGGAAAGAGAATGAGATTATATGTAGAGCTTATACCCTTACCTTGCATGAGGCCTTTTGATGGTTGAGGCCTATCAGAAGCAAAACCGTGAGACCCGTGGGCCAAAGCGGACAATATCATGCAAGGGTGTAGGGTGGGGCGTTACAAATGGTATCAGAGCCGAAACCTATACTAGTTTGCGTGTGGGTCCCCTACCGTGGTTTGATGCAAGTGGGTGGGTCTCCATGTGGGCGGGCCAAGAGGGCTGGCAGGCTACAGAGACTGGCAGGCTACTGCACGGGGGCGTACAGCCTTAAGGGGGGTGGAATGTGACGCCCCAAAGTCCCACATCGACTATAGAGAGGAAAGTGAATGGGGTTATATGTAGAGCTTACATCTTTAACTTGCATGAGGCCTTTTGATGGGTTGAGGCCCATCATAAGCAAAACCGTGAGGCCCGTGGTCTAAAGCGGGCAATATCATGCATGCATTTAAGGTGAGGCGTTACACTGAGGAATTAAATCAATTACTTGTAGTGGATGTCAAAAGCAACATATGCGCGAGCATGGCCGATGTGGCCGAGGTCATAGGCAGCGACGCACAAACGTACATGCCCACTTTGCCTGGGATCTTAGGCTTGAAATCCTCTTTTTGCTTTGTCATTGTGTTGAAAATTTGAAATTCCCTGTTCTCTATAACGATTCCCAGATCCCTTGCAGCAGCAGCAGCAGCAAAAAGGGTAAAAAAAGGGGCTATGTGGTTCTTCAGAGATATTTTCCTAGGATTTCACGCTGTTTTTTTTTCCATCCCCAAAGGTGTAAAATGGGTCCACTATCTGGACCACTGCGACACAGCAGGGCCCAACTGGGTCTAAGCTCTCTTTTTTTCTATATAAACTCTCTAAGCTCTTTCTTTTTCTTTTTTTTTTAATAACGGAGGGTGTCCCAGTCCTTTGGGCCAGAATAATCCCACCAGGCCAATGGGGAGCCGAGTAAATCCCATGTAGCCCCAGTATGGTAGTACAGTTTCGAACCCTTAACCTCCGAATGCAAACCATGGTCCTAGGCTCTAAGCTCTTTCTTTAAAGCACCAAAAGCTTTCTTTATACTCTCAGAGACAAAGAAGTTCAATCAATTACAGGTAGTGCTTGCAGATACTAGTCCGGTAGTTAGGAAGATGTTATGTGAGATGTTCTACCCACAGTGTGGAGTTCGGGTAGGTGAGTTTGTGATGCCGGCAGATCTCATAGTGTTGGCTATGCACGATTTTGATGTGATAATAGAGATTGATTGGCTTGCAAAGTATCGTGCTTGTATGGACTGTTTCCACAAGTCGGTGATCTTCAAGATAAATGAGTCTGGTGCATGTGTAATCTTTGAAGGGTCTAGGAAGAGGTCCCACAAAACGGTGATCTTCGAGATGGGTGTAATCTCTGGTTCGAGGCGTGACACTTAGCATGTCAATGCAGTCCTCGGACCTAAATTGGACCTATCGGAGGTATTCCTTACTTATTTGGTCAATTGACCTCGTTTTCACATTACTTGTACTTGTCTGTTCGTATGCACGGTGTATGCCCGTTTGTCTTTTACACGTTAGCTACAAAATCGTACCGGACTCCGTACCCAGACTTAGAATGGACGGTTAGGTTGGAAAGTCATGCTTTGGGGCGAATGGACATTCATTGCCATTTTTGAACCCCCAGGGTAACAGGATCCAAGGTTTTGGGTGTCAAGAGCTCGACAGGGGTGCGATCACGTGCCGCGTCCGTCCTCGTGCACCGGATCCGAAATCTACTATTTTTATCCCTTTGGGACACCCCATTCCCTGCCGAAATGCTATCTGACGGTTTTCAGACCCTAGGTTCGATTTTACAAATATTTTCAACTTAATCAAACTATTTTTATTTGTTTTTGCTCGAAACTACCCGATTTGCTAGATTTGACCTATTTAACCTCCATTTAGCCATTTTTTGGTTCTCGATGGACTACTCAATTTGTTAGTTGGATTTGATAAATTTGATTTGTTCTGAGAGTAGTCTCATCTACCCTAGCTGCCGACTCCGAGGTAGTGCCCAATTAGCTGTTTGCCTTGGATTCGTGAGTCATCACCACTAGGCTTCAACCCTTGCTTCGTTAGGCCAACCTAGTATGGGTTTGGGTTATATTTGTTATTATGTCGCTGAAGTTGGTTTCTCAGTTGGCTATCCGGTGACACATTACGTAACCGTGAGTTAGTCGCCACCCTAGACACGCCGTACCCAGCCACAGGTGTGCTTTACTTTGTTTTGTATCTGCATACTGCTTTGTCACAGTCCCACCACACCAACTTTGATGGAGAAATAACTTATCCGGGTCGCCATTTGGTTTGCTAGGATTGGAAAGTATACATGTACATATACCTTGATCATTTTAAATGCCTTTTAGTATTTCAGGACCTTGCTTTAGTTGGAGCGCAGGGAGACGGCTGTGGAGTCATAGGTATCTGAGCTTTGTAGTGCCGGTGGTGCCGCTTAGATGTCGGCTGGACATGAAATTACGTCACACATGGGGTAGTATTTGTACTTTATTATTTTTTCTTGTTTGGGTTTCAATAGCCCTTTTTTTGTAATTTTTGGACCTTTATAATTTGTAACTTGAACATATTTGAGAAATAAATATCCAGTTACTGTCGGCTCTATATTATTCTCGTTCGTAGGGTTTGTTCCAGTCTGATGATGGGTCATGTGATGATAGCTTTATGATAAGCGGTTGAGTGTGATACGGAATTCGATGGCCACAGACTCCAGGTCAGAGCGCCACTTAAGCTTCCGCCAAAATATTCATGTTGTGATGGAATTTAAATCTCCTCACACATGCGGATCCAGAGAGAAAAATATACTTATTACTTAATTCCTCAACAAGCGCTCCGAGGTCGGATAGCTACAGTAATCATATTTTGGGTCATGAAAAATACTTCGAGAAATGATGCAGTAAAAATGTTTTGAAAAGAAATAGAGAATTTAAAAGTTTCTTTTTAAAACATACTCGGAAAATTAGGATTAATATCGGATTTGTGAACCTCGGAACAAAATGTTGGGTTCATTTCAATAACTGCACATTATATTGATAAGGACTAGATTATGTAAAAAAGAATGATCTCATTCTCTTTACCTGAGTACCCACACACTCTAAGATAGGATCCACTATCCTAGAAAAATCAGAGAGTATAATATTAAATGTAAAATAATTTATATAACTTTAGATAGTGCAAGCTCCAACAATAGTGTAGTCAAAATTCTAAAAATTGCGCTCCCACTTAATTTAGATGAGATTATTTCACACAATAGATTTGCTCTTTAGATCTAAAACCTTACAGTACTGGATGGATTAAGATTTATTAAGCATTTAATAGTAGTGATTAAATACACTATTGGTTAGATATCTTTAATCTCCTTCATGGAAGGAAAGATGTAGAAGTCTTTATAAAAACTCAAAAGAATACAACCACGTGTAAAGCATAGATGGAACGTTATTTATCAAATGTTATTACCTGTGTTTATTCAATTTTAGCCACTTAGAAGCAATACATATCTTAGAATTCCTAGAAACTAAATCTATGCAAACAAACACATGTAGAGGAATTAATAGAAACAAGAGAGATTCAGGAATTAAATCAAGTACCTGTAGCGGATGTCGAAAGCAACATAGGCGCGAGCATGGCTGATGTGGCTGAGGTCGTAGGCAGCGACGCCACAGATGTACATGCCTACTTTGCATGGGATCTTAGGCTTGAAATCCTCTTTTTGTTTCATCATTGTGTTGAAGATTTGAAATTCCCTGTCCTCCATTACGATTTTCGGATCCCCTGCAGCAGCAGTAGTAGTAGAAAGGGTAAAAAAAGGGGTCTATGTGATTCTTCATAGATATTTTCCCTGGATCTCGTGCTTTTTTTTTCATCCCCAAAGGTGTAAAATGGGTCCACTATCTGGCCCACTACGGCACAGCATGGCCCGACTGGGTCTAAGCTCTCTTTCTCTCTATATAAACTCTCTAAGCTCTTTCTTTTTTTTTTTTTTTGAATAGCGGAGGGCGTCCTAGTTCTTTGGACCAGAATAATCCCAACAGGCCCATGGGGAGTCGGGTAAATCCCCTATGGCCCCAATATGACAGTACAGTTTCAAACCCTCAACCTTTGGGTGCAAATCGTGGTCCTAGGCTCTAAGCTCTTTCTTTAAAGCACTAAAAGCTTTCTTTATACTCTCAGAGACAAAGAAGTTTAATCAATTGCAGGTAGTGCTTGCAGATACTAGTCTGGTAGTTAGGAAGATGTTGTGCGAGATGTTCTACCCGCAGTGTAGAGATCAGGTAGATGAGTTTGTGATGCTAGCAGATCTCATAGTGTTGGCTATGCACGATTTTGATATGATATTAGAGATGGATTGGCTAGCAAAGTATCGTGCTTGTATGGACCGTTTCCACAAGTCGATGATCTTCACGATAGATGAGTCTGGTGCAGGTATAATCTTTGAAGAGTCTAGGAAGAGGTTCCACAAGACAGTGATCTTTGAGATGGATGTATTCTCGAACTTGAAATGGAACTGTCGGAGGTATTCCGTACTTATTTGGTTAATCGACCCCGTTTTCACATTACTTGTATTTGTCTGTTCGCATTCACGGTGTATGCCTGCCTGTCTTTTACAGGTTAGCTACACATCGTACCCGACTTTGTACCCAGACTTAGAATGGATGGGTAGGTTGGAAAGTCATGCTTTAGGGCGAATAGACATTTACTGCCATTTTTGAACCCCTAGGGTGGCAGGATCCTAGGTTTCGGGTGTCATGAGCTTGGCAGGGGTGCGATCACACGTCGCGTCGGTCCTCGTGCACCGGATCCGAAATCTACTATTTTTATCCCTTTGGCCCATTCCCTACCGAAATGCTATCCGATGGTTTTTAGACCCTAGGTTCAATTTTACAAATGTTTTCAACTTAATCAAACTGTTTTTATTTGTTTTTGCTCGAAAATACCCATTATGTTAGATTTGGCTCGTTTAACCTCCTTGTAGCCATTTTTTGGTTCTTGAGGGACTACCCAATTTGTTAGTTGGATTTGTTGGATTTGAGATGTTCTGAAGGTAGTCTCATCTACCCTAGCCACCGCCTATGAGCTGGTGCTCAATTAGCTTGTTTGCCTTGGATTCTCGAATCGGCACTGCTAGGCTTCAACCCTTGCTTGGTTAGGCCAACCTTGTATGGGTTTGGGTTATATTTGTTATTATGCCACTGCAGTTGGTTTCTCTGTTGGCTATCCGGTCACACCACACATAACCATGAGTTAGTCCCCACCCTTGACATGCCGTACACAGCCGAGGGGATGCCTCGCTTTATTTGTATCTGTACTCTGCTATGTCACGGTCCCGCCACACACAACTGTGATGGAGAAATAGCTTATGCAGGTTTCCATATGGTTTGCTAGGATTGGATAGTATACATGTACATACTCCTTGATCATTTTAAATGCTTTTCAGTATTTGTTTATGTAGGAGTTGCCTAGTTGCACTATCCTTTACATCATGTTACTTATAAGCCTATTTATATTTTGTTTTACTGCAAACATATTATATTTTGTTATTAATCTCCTGTCAGGCCGTCTTGTCTGATATATTACACCTTTGGTGCTCTATGTAGCAGGATCTTGCTTTAGCTGGAGAGGGGGGAGACGGCTGAGGAGTCGTAGGTATCTGAAGTTTGTTGTACCGGCAGTGTCACTTAGATGTCGGCTGGGCACGGAAGTTACGCCACACTTGGGGTAGTATTTGTACTTTTTGTTTTTCTTGTTTTGGTTTTGATAGCCATTTTTTTGTAACTTTTGCACCTTTATAATTTGTGACTTGAACATATATTTGAGAAATAATTATCAAGTTACGGTCGACAATATATTATTCTTGTTTGTATGGTTTATTCCAGTCTGGTGATGGCCCATGTGATGATAGCTTTATGCTAAGCGGTTGAGTGTGATGCGAAATCCAATGGCCACGGACTCCGAGTCGCAACACTGCGTAAGCTTCCACGAAAATATTCATGTTGTGATGGAATTTGGATCTCCTCACACAAGCAGATCCAGAGAGAAAATTTTACTTATTACTTAATTCCTCAACAAGCGTTCCGAGGTTAGATAGCTGTAGCAATCTTATTTTGGGTCTGTAGACACCTCATTTGTCCCTTATGATAGCTTTAAACACTTGTCATATATAGCGGTGCCCCCATTTCACCCATATTCGAATGATTAATGGCATAATTTCGATTAATTAACGACGATGAATATGCTTGTTGATAATTTTAGACTTAGTTCGACAATTACGGAAATGAAAACCCAGAATATGATTAAGGGCTTTTAACTTGATATTGTGTGCTTGGAATTTGAAATGTCGTTTTGCTTCGGGGGCACTAATTCACTTTTAAACTCAGACATTTGGGTTTCAACTACACAATAGTCAAGTGATGGGTCTAAGCATATGCTTGAGAAGTTTGTTTCAAAACCTTGTGGTTGATGTGGAGGATTTCGGTTTGCACCTGTTTTGGCTTATAAGTACTAGCTTTATTTTGAAGTATTTTGAGGACCAAAGGGGGGATCACTTCTGATGTTTTGATATGTTTATAGCTTATGTTATCCTGCCTTGTCTTGCTCTACTTTGTTTTGATAAGTGACTTCCCCTATTTTCGATCTGTCTTGTAAATACAGTTTTGTTTTATGCATTCGTGAATTTAAGTAGATACCACTGAGCTTGGACTGCCCTGTCGGTCTAATCCATTGTTTGGGGTCCTGAAACATGTGGATTGCCTGCAGACTAGTCATATACTTTGTTCTTGTTTCCGGTTCCGCGGCCGGACCCTATCTACCTTGTGTAGCATGGGATTCTGTTTTGCTTTGTCCTACTCTGCTTTGTGTTGCTTGCTCTTATCATCTCGTATGATGGAGAAAGGATGAGCTCGATATGAATCTACTAATCATGATATTACTTATGTATTCATCTAGATTTCCGTCTCGTATATTGTTCATGGACTTTCGCTTTCTTGATAAGTATCTTGGTTATGCACTCGTTTTAAATTCTATCATTTGTTTTAAATCTTGTTTCTTTCAAACTTAATCTTTTTATACTCATATCTAAATCGATCACTTGCCAGACTGTCATGTCTAAAACTTGTTGTGTTTGGTGCCAAGGTGCAGGAGCCGATGCCTATGAGGAGGAGTGTCCAAAGGAGGCAATTGAGCCGTTGCCTGCTCAAGAGTGGCAACCTGAAAGCGTCATCTGGATGCTGGGCGGGATCTTGAGTCACGGAACATTTTGTAGAGGGTTTCATCTTTTGGTTTATTTTGAGAATGTATTGGCCTTTGTTGGCCTCTTATGGGTTGTAAACTTAACTTACTTTTGTTAACTTTGAACTTTAACTACTTTGGGAAATGCTTTGATTACGTTTCTCCCTCTAAAATTATGTCTTGTTATTATATGTGTTATGTCTTATTGTGATTTGCTACACGCTTCCGCAACCTTGATCATGTAAGTTTGCTTTGGGAATCCTCACTGCGGAAACTTGTGGGAAATCGCACACATGGACGATGACTTGTTCCTTGTGCCGTGCGTGTGCAGCTCGCGATCCCAGGTTTGTTTCTCCCAGAAGCCGGTCCGAGGTCGCAACACGATTTGATTAAAACCTCGCCCAAACATCAGCAACAATTACTTGAGGCCATTACTCACTTACAAGTCCCGGCGTGCATAACTCCAGAAGAGTTGAGAACAACCATCGCGGCCCTAGCTCCAGGAGCTTCCTTCCCTGCTGTCACTTTTACTGAAGAAGAACTAAAGGGAATACCGCCTGAAGTGAGGACGTCTTCCCTGCATTTAACGATCAAGATAGCGGGAAAGGAAATTTTAGGAGCCCTGGTCGACACCGGCGCGTCACTGAACATATGCCCGTTGAAAACCTACAAAGCTTTAGGACTCACGACAAAAGGACCTAACTCTAGCCCCTATGGTTGTAACCGGTTATGACAGGAATAAGAAAATGGTCTATGGAAAAATTATGTTATTAGTACAAGAGGGCTCAGTCTCGATGCCTGAAGAATTTTATATCATGGATATCCTGGCCACTTTTAACTTAATCTTAGGACATCGATGGTCGAACCATATGAATGCCGTCATGTCGAGCAGGCATCAATGTGTCAAATTCCCCCACTTAGGCAAGATCATGAAGCTGATGGGAGATCCACCCATCATTGAACCGGAGGAACTTCAAATACTCCCGACCCTATAACCCAATCCTATGATGCCAGAGATCAAAATTCATGGATATAGAGTCGACCCTCTCATCTCCTTGATGGATATAGACCCCGTGCAAAATATGTTTTCCGAATTATCCTCCCCGCAAAGTCCAACTGTAGACAGCAATGATCAAGCTAGAGGATGGACTCTGATGAAGAAGATGGGGTATCAACCCATATTGGTGCTAGGAAAGAACGGAGAAGGCATTATCGAACCTTACATACCAGAACCTAGAGCGAGAGCTGAAGGATTAGGGTATGACACACACAATGATATAAGATCTAAACGGGAGGACTAAACCTTAAACGAACATTTCGTGAGACATGATAAAACCCTAGGTCCCAATGCACCACTGACTAGAAGGGGATGCTACAGTTTGGATCCAAATGACAAAGGTAAGGCCATTTTGGTAGAAGATTGGGAAGACTCCACATCATCCGAGAGTGAGACTTACAAGAAGATCTTCGGCACTTGGAAAGAGCTCCCTTCACCAGAAGAAGTGAACAATATAGACCAACCTATTGATCAAGGGATCCAAACCTTGTCATGTAACATGCTGAGTGTGAGCGAGTCAACTCATTTACTAAAAAAAAAAGGCTGATTGCCGAAATCCTATAAAGTCGCGAAACATGGGAAATCGAAGACCCCACTAGCAAAGAAGTGGTATATTGGCCCATTGTCTGGGGCCACTGGCGAGAAGACCCCTCTCAAGAAGACCGTGAAATTTGGGAAGCCGATGACCGCAATAATCACGAAGTGGTGTACTGCCCACCACCTGGCCACACAAGCGGGGAGGATGCTCCTCGGTAGATAGCCTATCTTCGACCCCACTCGTACCATATCATTCCAAAAATCCCAAAAGATTAGAAAACCCCAAAAGTCCAAAACAGTTAGAAAATAAAAAAACCCAAGAACATAGTGACCGTAAGAATAGAAAACTTTGATCATCATCAAAATATGGGCATTCTAAGGCGATGGAAGATACCCCCGTTGGAGCATACCCGATTATAAGAAATTATGACCAACACTGATAAGTTAGGCTATGAATCTCCGCTCGTCGTTCCAGAACCCGAACCCTCCGCGCAACATGCGAACGTCAATGATGGAATGGGCATTTACGAATTAGTGGACGCTGAATAAGGGGATGACGAAGTTTTTGAGGAATTTGGGAGAGTAGTTAAGAAGTTTGATGAGGAGACACAAGTAGCTGCTGAAAAGACGAAAGATATAAACTTGGGAACGGAGGAGAGGCCCAAGCAAATCCAAATCAGTGCATGCCTAGAACTTGATGAAGAGAGAGATATTCTTGAGGTCCTAAGGGAATATCAGGACGTATTCGCTTTGGATTATAACGACATGCCCGGACTTGCATCAGACCTAGTGGAGCACATGATCCCATTAGAAGAAAATGCTAGACCTGTTAAGCAAAAATTGAGAAGGATGCTTCTCGATGTCAAATTGAAAGTAAAGGAGGAGGTTGACAAACTCCACCGGGCTAAATTCGTCGGAGTCATATTATTTCCTCAATAGGTCACCAACATAGTCTTGGTAAAGAAGAAAGATGGACGCTGATGGACCCGAAAAAAAGGGGGGAATCTTCCGTCCTCTCCCTCCGCACCCTGGGGGCTGACCTGGGTCTCGGCGGAGGAGGGAAGATCTCGGGCATCAACATTTTTGTACGGGTATGCCAGATTTACTTTCTACTTGGAATTTGGAATAGTGATAATCCGGAGATTCACCTTCACAAGTGGAAAGGAAATCAATCCTTTTTTCTAACTTTTCAAATTGCATAAATATTAAGAAAAGAGATAAGTTTTTAGAATGCCGTAAGAGGCGTTTTTGTTTGTTTGCCGTGAAAGGCGATTTTGCCGTGAAAGGCGTTTTTACAAAACTCATCAAATATGAAAGACAAGAATTGTGATTTCTTTTTGTCTCTTTAAGAAATACAAACTACAATAGAAAAGTAAGAAAAGTGATCTAACTTCTCAGGAGATTGTGGGGACACGTTGAGATCGACGGTCGCAAGTCATGTATGGGCTTCGCCATCGTCCTTCAAATGAGAACATGTGATGCTTTGATTCTTTGGCTTGGCTCCTAACCTCAGTTTTTTAAAGGACAAGGACCAAGAGAAGGTCCCATATCCAATGAAAAACCAAGTAAACGGGCTGAAAAGCCGCGTTTAGGCCATGTTGGAGAAGGAGGTGACCTTGGGGGGGTGGCCCCCCAAGGGACGTTGATCACCTTGTGGTGCTTTCGGGAGCAAAGTAGCAGGACTTCGTCTCTTTCTTGGATTTTCTGATTTTTCAGAGCTTGTACTTGGGATCTATTTTCGTCATTCTTTCTTCTTGGAATGGACCTCCTTTTATAGGCTTTTAGTAGCCATGAGGTGTTTATTGGTATTGATGGCCATGATGAAAGAATTGATGAGGAGTTACAAATCGATTTTGTAACTCCTTTTTCAAGGCTTGTGATTGGCCGATGAAGGTAGTGGGCATTTAATCACCTTTATGCTTCATGATGATGGGAGTTTCATGGGTTTAATGCCATGATTGCTTGGATTTGTAACTCCCAAATGCTTGGTTCTGATTGGGCTGTCCAAAATAATGAGTTAATGACTGCTTTAATGGGTCAATTAACGACATTAAGTGGTTGCCAAGGATGTGAAGAGTCGCGGGCCGTGCTGCGCCTTTTGAGATTCTTCTTGCGATCATCACAGGTGGATCCACGCATTATTTGATGTCGGATTGCGATGCAATTTCAAACATTGATTGATGTTGGCGGGCCGGTGACGTCTGTCTTGTCGATTTCATGATCGGTCGGACAGAAAGTGCACTTTCTTAGTCAGCCGGTTGGCGATCTTGAGGCGATCGGTGATGATTTCATGCTTTTGACGGCGGATCCGAGATGTCGACGAAGATCAGTGGTTCTGAAGCACCAAACATTGGATTTTCAGAAAATCACAGAGGCCAGAACACCCGAAACGCGAAAAGAATCGGAAAACGGACGATTTGGCGCAAAATCTGGCGACCTTGGCCCAGGGTTGCCGGCGACCATAGGGCTTCGGCCCGTTTGGTCGCCGAGCGTCGTTTTCGGCCGTTTTTTCGTCTTTTTCGTTCCTTTTTTCTTCTGTATTTTTCTTGACATTTTTCCTCAATTATTGACTTGATTTTCTTGGAGAAATCTTGATGAGAACCCTCACGAAATCGGAGCACAATGTTTCCTATTTTTCGGGAAAGTCGAAGACTTTGTAGCCGATTTTCTGTCAAGCGTCGAAACTAGGTCAAACGATGTCGGAATGACCTGAAAATTGAGGTGAAGCTTCTTGAGCAGTGGATAAGACCAACCATAGGCTTTTATTTGAGTTTTGAAGCCGTTTGGGGTCCCATCGATGCTTCACTTGATTTTGCTGCGGGGAAAATGTCGAGCTTTGATATGTGGTCAAACGATGTCCGATTGACCTGAAATTTGAGGGGGAGCCTATTGGAGTCATTTTGAGACGTTCCATGGGCTCCGTTTTGGATGTCATGGTCCCGGGTTGCTCCGTCGCCGGTAGGCTTGATTTTCTCTCGGAGCATCGAAACCTGGTCAAACGTTGTCGGAATGACCTGAAATTCGACGTGCAGCCTTTTGGAAGCATGTTGAAGCCACTCATGTATTTTGTTTGATGAGTGATGGCTTCGGTGGTTGCCGCCGCCGGGAGGCTTGATTTTGCTGCTCGAGCATTGATGGAGGGTCAAACGTTGTCGGTTTGACTTGAAATTTGGCATGGAGCCCTTTGGAGACATTCTGGAGTCATCCGTAGGCTTTGATCAAAGTTTTGGTGTCTTTGATGATGTTGCCGCCGGGAGCGCCTGTTTAGCTGTCGGAGCAGTGAAGTTAGGCCAAACGATGTCGGAATGACCCGAAACCTCAGGTGTACCCCTCTTTTAGCTGTCTTGAAGGACCTCTCAGTTTCTGTCTGATTCTGACAAAATCTGATGCTTGAAGTAGCCTTGCCTATTTTTAGCAGGATGCAGCTTCAAGAGGCTTCTCGATGTTGAGGAGACATATTGACTTTTTGGGTGTCAACAAATGCCCCCTCGAGGTACAGCGACGAGTAGCTTTTTGGAGTCGATGTGCCTCGAAGAGAAACTTGGAGGAGAGATTCCAACTTGACCAAGAGTCTTGAGCATTTTTTTTTTTTTTGAATAGCCTTCTGAGTTTCCGGGCGAATTTTATGGTAGTGAGAGGGATCACGTACCATCTCAAGGCAAAGTTTTGAAAATGACATGGGGTATTTGGATTTTAGGTTTTGGATTTTGGTTTTTGACCTTGTGACCTAACAAGCTGTACGTGGCAGGTTAGGGGGTCGGGGTTTGATTTTGGTTTCGACCTTGTGACCCAACAAGCTGTATGTGGCAGGTTGGGGGGTCAGGTTTGGTTTGGTTTGGATTTTGATTTTTGGTTTTGGTCTTGTGACCTAACAAGCTGTATGTGGCGAGCTAGGGGACCGGAATTTGGTTTTGTGAAATGTCAATTTCAAGATTTTGGCTCAATTTGGTTCATGAGGTTGGATGGTTTGGTTTTTGGAAACTCATGGGACTTTCTTTTCTTTTTTTTTTTTTGAATGGCCCCATCAACTCAAAAGAGGCATGGGACTCTTTTTTGTTTTTTTCTTTTTTGCTCTTTTTTTTTTTTTTTTGCTCTTGGTTAGAGGAATATTTTGACTAAAAGCCACTTTTAGTGCCTAGGTGGTCAAACCTGGCTCATATCAGCTAACCCATGGGACCTTAGGCTTTGGAGATGGCCTAGATCTCATATAGTGTCATATTTGTAAAGAATATCCAAAAATATCTCTTTTGTGTAGAGAATATCTAAAAATATCTTTACTTGGAGAGAATTTCTCAAGTTTTCTTTTTGTGGAAAGATTCTCTCAAAATATCTTTCTCTTTGGGAAAGTAGCTAAATTTTAGCACTTACCTCCTTTCTTTCTCTTTGTTTCCTCTTTTGGCTTGCTCTCTTCTATAAAAGCAAAGAGGGTTGGTGCTTTTGCTCAATTACTTTCTTTTTGCAAGAAATCTTCAAGAGTGCTCCCCAAGGCAAGAAGTACTTTCTCTTCTTCAAGGATCTCCAAGCTTTTCTTCTTCTTCTCCATCAATGGCTTCAAGTAAGTTTTCTTCCTCGTCAAGAATCTCCATTGTAGAAGTAGTTTCTTCATCATTTTTTTTCTTCTTTTTCTTTTCTTTTCTTTCTTCTTCTCTTTTTTTTTTCTTTGCTTTTCTTTTCATGCAAGTTTTTTTTTTTTTTTTTTCGTGCTTCTCTTTTTTCTTTCTTTCTTTTTTTCTCTGTTTTTTTTTCTTTTCACAGTTTTCTCTTCTTTTTTTCGTGAACTCTTTTTTCTTTCTTTCTGTTTTTTTTTTTCACACTGATTCTGTTTTTTTTTTTTTTCAGCGTTTTTCTGTTCTTTTCTTTTTTTTTTTTTTTTGCTGTTGTTTTTTTCTGGCTGTACGGACAGGTCCGTACGGACCTGACCGTACTGCAACGTGGCAGTGGGCCACGGCCTGTGGGCCAATTTTTTTTTTTTTTTTGCAGAGATTTTTTTCTCTCTCTTTCTTTTTCTTTTTCCTTGTTTGCTCACTATGATAATGAGGCTATGCAATTTCAATATGTAAGCATTTTTTTTGTTTGATGCATCAAGATAGAAGGCTAGAGTCTCTAGGTCAAGCCAACATGATTTTTGACTTGGACAAAGTTTGATTGGTTTTGACCAAATTGGGTTGGAATTGGTCAAACTTTGGTCAAGGTTTTCCTAGCATCTAATGCATGATGATATATTTTTGATGCATGAGTTTTGGTAAATAGATTTGGAAGTATGATGATGCATACTTGAAAATCTTTTGCAAGTGTTGGGATTTTGAGCTCGCAGCGATGTTGAGCTCTTTCTCGATCTTGCTGGATTTTGAGGAAGTTTTGCAATTTTTAGATTCTGAAGCTTGTAGCAATGTTGAGCTCTTTTCCAGATTTTGCTGCAGTTTGATGAGATTGGCTTGTTCTCGCAGCAATGTTGAGTTCAAGCATTCTTTGAGAATTCTCCACTGACTATGAGCTCGCAGCGATGTTGAGCTCATCTTCAGGCTTCCTATCTTTTTCGGAGTATGTTCCTTTTCGTCGGAATTGCCCCGGAACCATGTCAAAATTTTGCTAGAATTTTTTTAGCAGAATTCTGTCATTTTGATGTTGATTGATCTTTTCTCTTCCATCTTTTGCAGGTAGTTCTTTCAAAACGAACAAGGGTAAAGGTCCTGTTACTGACGCACCTCGTCGGTCTGCCAGGTCTTCTAATGTGGCTGTTCAGCAGGCTTGGAGAAAGAGGGGACTCTCATTCGCCAGGTTAAGGAAGCTGAAGGTAATGTCCGGAGGAAGACTCAGGAGCATGAGCAGTGGCAAGTCCTCTGGGAAGAACTTCCTCGCGCTGCAGATGGGTCACGGCATTCGGCTGCGTTTTATGGGGACATTTTGAAGAAGCGTGGCCTGAAAACTTTGGAAGTTAAGGCCATGGGTCTGCTTGAGGAGTTGAACCTTTGGTTGAAGACCATGTCGAATTGAGCTCTTGAGTTGTAACAAACTCTTTTTCCTTCTTTTTTTTTTTGGTACCTCCATGTATAAACAATTTTGGTACAATATTTTTTGTATCTCCTTCCTTTCACTTAAATCATTTTTTGATGAAAACAATTTTGAGCAAAAGATTGATGGGAATGTTTGTTTAAGAACTTGATCAAAAGGTTGTTATTTTGTGAAAATCTTTTGTCAAAGGGTTGTTTTGGGCATGAAAGCAAATTTTTGTGGCGAAAAGCCTGGTTTTTTTTTTTTTGATGGTTTGAAAACCAAAATTTGGATGGCGAGAAAGCCTAATTTTGTGGCGTAAGAGCCAAAATTTGTTTTGCGGCATGGGAGCCAAAATTTTTTGATGGAGTGAAAGCCGAATTTTAGGATGGCATAGAAGCCGAATTTTAATTTTGTTTGTCTTGGCATTTATAGCCGAATTTTGGAATTTATAGCCAGATTTTGGCGTTTATAGTTGATTTTTTTTTGTTTTGTTTTGGCATTTATAGCCGAATTTTTGTATTTATAGCCGGATTTTGGCATTTATAGCTGGATTTGGCGTTTATAGCCGAGTTTTGAGATGGCATGAGAACCAAAAATTTTGTTTGTGGCATGAAAGCCGATTTTGAGATGGCATGAAAGCCGATTTTGGCGTTTATAGCCGAAAAATTTTGTTTTTGGCATTTATAGCCGAATTTTGGCATTTATAGCCGGATTTGGCGTTTATAGCCAGATTTTGGCGTTTATAGCCGAGTTTTTTGAAAACCAAGTTTTGTTTTATTGGCATGAAAGCCGATTTTGGGCGTTTATAGCCTAATTTTTTTTTTGTTTTTGGCATTTATAGCCGAATTTTGGCATTTATAGCCGGATTTTGGCGTTGATAGCTGAGTTTTGGTTTTCAAAATGCAGGTATCGACTAAATGTCGCCTCCCCGCTGAATGGTCTTGCAAGTATCGATGGAATGTCGCTTCCTTGCTCATTCTGTTTTACGAGTATTGATGGAATGTCACTTCCTCGCGGGTTAGGTTTTGCAAGTATCGATGGAATGTCGCTTCCTCGCGAATTGGGGTGCAAATATCAACTAAGCGTCGCTTCCCTGCTTTTCCCAAAACTTTTGGTTTTCCAGGTACTGACTTGACGTCGTTTCTCCGCGATTTTTGAAATTTGAGGTTTTCTCGAACCATTTGAAATTTGGGTTGTGGATAGCAACTGGTATGTTGCATCTCCAAGATTTTTGAAATTTGGGTTGTGGATATCAACTGGTTTGTTGCTTCTCCACGATTTTTGAAATTTGCAAGTATCGAATTGGGTTCGTTTCCTTGCGATTTTGGGTTTTTGGAAGTATCGAATGGGGTTCGCATCCTTCCGGTTTTTTTTTTTTTTGGGTTTTGCGAGTATTGACTGAATGTCGCTTCCCCGCGGTTTTTTAAAAACCAAAGTTTTGTTTAAAGATGCGAAGGTCATAAATTTTGACTTAAAACCATTTTGGTTGTAAAAGCCGAGGCGGTCTTGGGTGAAAATTCCTAAGTCCCGATTTTTGTTTCAAACTATGAATTTTGGGTTCAAGGATCGAAATTTTGGTCAAGTCTGGGAAGAGGCTCCTAAACTTGGATTTTTGGATTTGATTTTTCTTTTGAACAATGAAACGATGAAAGTAAGCATTGTTTTGAGAGATAGTTTTTTTGGAAACTTCAACATAAAGATGAAAATTTCAAAAGGGGTGGGTTTGATGAGCAAGTACCTTGGAAATACGCTTTAGCCATGTAGATATTGCTCTGACCCGTTTGAGGAAGTCTTCAAGGGTAGTACCGCTTCAAGAACTTGCCGTTGATGGGTAGCATACATCTGTCTCCTTCCATGTTTAGAAGAGCGTATGCACCGTTGGAGAAGACTTTGTCCATGACGAAGGGTCCCTCCCATTTTGGTTCGAATTTGCCTTTGGATTTGTGGACAAAGACTATGGGTCTTTTTACTGCAAGAACCAAGTCATCCTTTTTGTAGGCGCGTTGCCTGACCTTCTTGTCGAAAGATCCTGCCATGCGTGCTTGGTACAACTCAATACTTTGTAGAGCTTCAAGTCGTCTTTCATCGAGATTATCCAGCTCTTGGAGTCTCAATTTGACATTACTTTCTTGTGTCATGTCATTTTGCAAAGATACCCTTAAGGAAGGAATTTGTACTTCCAATGGGACAACAACTTCGCTTCCATAGACCAAAGAGAATGGTGTGCTATGGGTTGGTCCTCGAACGGTGGTTCGATAGGCCCACAAAGCTTCTAGTAGTTTGTCGCCCCATTCTCTTTTGTGACTAGAGACCATTTTCTTGAGAATTTTGCAGAGCGTCTTGTTGAAGGCTTCTGCTAGTCCATTCGCTGCTGGATTATATGGAGTCGAAGGACAACTTTAGATTTTGTACTTGTCGCAGAACCTGTAGAATCTGTGATCCCGGAATTGTGGTCCGTTATCATGGACGAATCTTTTAGGTATGCCGAAGCGACAAATAATGTTGGTGCGCAAGAACTGAAGGACTGATGAAGTCTTCATTTCGCTGAGCGCAAATGCTTCTGACCACTTGGAGAAATAATCCGTAGCGGCGAAGATGAAGCGATGACCTTTGCTTGATGGGGGAGAAATAGGACCTATGATGTCCATACCCCAGGCTTCGAAAGGCCATGAGATTGCTGTTGGATGTAGCCATTCTGGAGGCATGTGGACATAATCTCCGTGAATCTGGCATTTTTGGCAGCGCTTGGCAAATTGCATTGCATCAGCTACCATGGTAGGCCAATAATAACCTAGCCTTTTTATCTGGTTGTAGCGTTTAGGGCCAGTCTGATGGGCTCCACAAAGACCAGCATGTACTTCTTTTAGAGTTTCCTCAGCCACTTGTTGTGATAAGCAGCGTAGGAGTACTCCGTTGAAGGATTTTCTGTAAAGTACTTTTGAAGGTATATCCAAATGGAAGTTTGGGGCTCGTCTTTGGATGCTTACCCGTTCTTTTGGATCTTCAGGTAGGATTCCGAACATGATGTAATCAATGAACGGATCTCTCCAGTCGCCAATCGGAGGTTTGAGGATGGACATCCGACTTCCAACCACTCGGTGGCATTCAGCAACTGTTTGGTGTGTGTTGAGAGGAGGGAGAATCCTTCTTTGACACACTGTGACTTGCATGTTTTCCCCTTCTTGGATTGCCATGGATGCGGCAAGTCCAGCCAGGGCATCTGCACGGATGTTTTCACCTCTGAGGATGTGGGTGATATGGCAGATGTTGAATTTTTGTTGAAGCGACTGCGCCTTATAGTAGTAAGGTAGCAAATCAGGCTTCCTGATTTCATATTTCCGATTCATCTGGTTGACGACCAATTGAGAGTCCCCAAACGCTTCCAGCGTGGTGATGCCGGATTCGAGGGCGAGTTCCAATCCTACAATCAGGGCTTGGTACTCACTGTTGACACCAAAAAAGTCAATATGTCTCCTCAACATCAAGAAGCCTCCTGAAGCTGCATCCTGCTAAAAATAGGCAAGGCCACTTCAAGCATCAGATTTTGTCAGAATCAGACAGAAACTGAGAGATCCTTCAAAACAGCTAAAAGAGGGGTACACCTGAGGTTTCGGGTCATTTCGACATCGTTTGGCCCAACTTCACCGCTCCGACAGCTAAACAGGCGCTCCTGGCGGCGACATCATCAAAGACACTAAAACTTTGATCAAAGCCTATGGATGACTCCAGAATGTCTCCAAAGGGCTCCGTGCCAAATTGCAAGTCAAACCGACAACGTTTGACCCTCCATCAATGCTCGAGAAGTAAAATCAAGCCTCCCGGCAGCGGCAACAACCGAAGCCATCACTCATCAAACAAAATACATGAGTGGCTTCAACATGCTTCCAAAAGGCTGCACGTCAAATTTCAGGTCATTCCGACAACGTTTGACCAGGTTTCGATGCTCCGAGAGAAAATCAAGCCTACCGGCGGTGGAGCAACCCGGGACCATGACATCCAAAACGGAGCCCATGGAACGTCTCAAAATGACTCCAATAGGCTCCCCGTCAAATTTCAGGTCAATCGGACATCGTTTGACCACATATCAAAGCTCGGCATTTTCCCCGCAACAAAATCAAGTGAAGCATCGATGGGACTCCAAACGGCTTCAAAACTCAAATAAAAGCCCATGGTTGGTCCTATCCACTGCTCAAGAAGCTTCACCTCAATTTTCAGGTCATTCCGACATCGTTTGACCTAGTTTCGACGCTTGACGGAAAATCGGCTACAAAGTCTTCGGCTTTCCCGAAAAATAGGAAACTTTGTGCTCCGATTTTGCGAGGGTTCTCGTCAAGATTTCTTCAAGAAAATCAAGTCAATAATTGAGGAAAAATGTCAAGAAAAATACAGAAGAAAAAAGGGACGAAAAAGAAGAAAAAACGGCCGAAAACGACGCTCGGCGACTAAACGGGCCGAAGCCCCATGGTCGCCCGGCGACCCTGGAAATCCGGGTCGCCGGATTTTGCGCCAAAGTGTCCGTTTTCGATTCTTTTCGCGTTTCGGGTGTTCTGGCCTCTGTGATTTTCTGAAAATCCAATGTTTGGTGCTTCAAAACCACTGATCTTCGTCGACATCTCGGATCCGCCGTCAAAAGCATGAAATCATCACCGATCGCCTCA
Source organism: Umbellularia californica (assembly GCA_028538565.1). Taxonomy (NCBI): domain Eukaryota; kingdom Viridiplantae; phylum Streptophyta; class Magnoliopsida; order Laurales; family Lauraceae; genus Umbellularia; species Umbellularia californica. Next base: position 69,470,215 of record JAPQWN010000002.1, on the reverse strand, counting down.
AGATCGCCAACCGGCTGACCAAGAAAGTGCACTTTCTGTCCGACCGATCGTGAAATCGACAAGACAGATGTCACCGGCCCGCCAACATCAATCAATGTCTGAAATTGCATTGCAATCCGACATCAAATAATGCGTGGATCCACCCGTGATGATCGCAAGAAGAATCTCAAAAGGCGCAGCGCGGCCCGCGACTCTTCACATGCCTTGGCAACCACTTAATGTCGTTAATTGACCCATTAAAGCAGTCATTAACTCATTATTTTGGACAGCCCAATCAGAACCAAGCATTTGGGAGTTACAAATCCAAGCAATCATGGCATTAAACCCATGTAACTCCCATCATCATAAAGCATAAAGGTGATTGAACGCCCACTACCTTCATCGGCCAATCACAAGCCTTAAAAAAGGAGTTACAAAATCAACTTGTAACTCCTCATCAATTCTTTCATCATGGCCATCAATGCCAATAAACACCTCATGGCAACCAAAAGCCTATAAAAGGAGGTCCATTCCAAGAAGAAAAAAAAGGTGAAAAAAGAGATCCCAAGTGCAAGCTCTGAAAATTTAGAAAATCCAAGAGAGAGACGAAGTCCTGCTACTTTGCTCCCGGAAGCACCACAAGGTGATCAACGTCCCTTGGGGGGCCATCCCCCCAAGGTCACCTCCTTCTCCAACATGGCCTAAACGCGGCTTTTCAGCCCGTCTACTCGGTTTTTCATTGGATATGGGACCTTCTCTTGGTCCTTGTCCTTTAAAAAACTGAGGTTAGGAGCCAAGCCAAAGAATCAAAGCATCACATGTTCTCATTTGAAGGACGATGGCGAAGCCCATACATGACTTGCGACCGTCGATCTCAACGTGTCCCCACAATCTCCTGAGAAGTTAGATCCCTTTTCTTCCTTTTCTATTGTAGTTTGTATTTCTTAAAGAGACAAAAAGAAATCACAATTCTTGTCTTTCATATTTGATGAGTTTTGTAAAAACGCCTTTCACGGCAAAATCGCCTTTCACGGCAAAACAAACAAAAACGCCTCTTACGGCATTCTAAAAACTTGTCTCTTTTCTTAATATTTATGCAATTTGAAAAGTTAGAAAAAAGGATTGATTTCCTTTCCACTTGTGAAGGTGAATCTCCGGATTATCACTATTCCAAATTCCAAGTAGAAAGTAAATCTGGCATACCCGTACAAAAAATGTTGATGCCCGAGATCTTCCCTCCTCCGCCGAGACCCAGGTCAGCCCCCGGGGTGCGAAGGGAGAGGACGGAAGATTCCCCCCTTTTTTCGGGTCCATCAAGCTGGCATACCCGGTGGGACACGTTAACTTGAGAACGTGATGCTTTGATCACTTGGCTCCTTTCTAGTTGGTGGCCTATGTTGCATTTTGCATTTAAAAAAAAAAATATGAGATGGGATTTCAATTGTTCTTTCTCACTTCAAAAAAAAAAAAAAAAAAAACAAATCTGATCTCTTTTCTTAGATTCAACTTTGAGAAATTTTGATCCTTCCCTCTTCGAACTTGATAGCTCACAGAAATGTTCGCAGCTATCGTTCATATCGGGGATTGGGCCACCTTTTCTCTTTGATGAGTCCATTTGGGATTTCAAAAAAAAAAAAAAACACCTTCATTTCAAACTCTTAAAAAAAAATGATCTCTCTTTCTCAAGATTCAACTTTTAGAAATTTTGATCCTCTCCTCCTTGAACTCGATAGCTCACAGAATTGTGTTCGCAGCTATCGTTCATATCGGGGATTGGGCCATCTTTTCTCTTTGATGAGTCCAATTTGGATTTCAAAAAAAAAATTATAATTTCAAAAAAAATTAGTTTTCTCTCTTTTGCATTCAAAGTTGAGAAACCTTGGTTCCTTCCTTTTCGGATTTAGCGCTCGCAGAAATGTTGAGCCTTTGTTCGGATTGGAACACCATTCGCTCTCTTTGATGAGTTCATTAAAAAAAAACCTTTCAAAAAAAAAAAAGATTTCAAAAAAGAACACTAAGATTCCACCAGTTGCGTTCTTTGACCAAAGTGGATTTAAGAAAAGCCTTGTCCAGAGTGTGGAGACAGCTAGACTGTTCGAGGCAAGGGTCCTCCAAACGGGTTCATTAAGTAATCCTACCCTTACCTGGGGACTGATCTATCTACTAAGGTTTCATAAGATAGAATTGGAAATCTATGTGCACCTTTCAAAAAAAATTCTCTAAAAAAAAAAATCCTAAAAAAAAAACTTCTATCACTTTGTATTCAGAGTTGAGAAATCTTGGTTCTTTCCCTTTCGGATTTAGCGCTCGCAGAAATGTTGAGCCTTTGTTCGAAACGGAACACCATTTGCTCTCTTCGATGAATTCTCTTGACCTTTCAAAAAAAAAAACTTTTGTCACTTTTGAATTCAGAGTTGAGAAATCTTGGTTCTTTCCCTTCCGGATTTAGCGGTTGCAGAAATGTTGAGTCTTGCTCGAAATGGAACACCATTTGCTCTCTTCGATGAATTCAATCTTGACCTTTCAAAAAAAAAAACTTCCGTCACGTCTGGATTTACATTCTAGAAATTATGGTTCCTTGCCTTCTGAATTTAGCGCTCGCAGAAATGTTGAGCCTTTGTTCGGATTGGAATACTATTTGCTCTCCTTTGCGAATCCAAATTTGACCTTTCAAAAAAAAATCCCATCTCGTGTCCTTCCCAAGGATGCGATTTGCAACATTTGTGCCTAGCGGTGCTAGTATGCCCTTTCGGGTCTACTGTATTCGCGACCGACACATTTGTATCTCCAACCTTATATCATTTTACCTCGAGTGAGCCTTGCTTCTCGGTAATTTGAATTAAGGTCTACAATTGCTTCTAGCAGTCACTGGAACGCTCACTCTGAGCCTACCATACTTGCATTTTAGAACAATTGTATCCTCTATGGCTTTTTGCCTTCTTCATCGTCCTTGGGTTGGGCCATGTCCCCTCAAGTGATTTGAAAAGAAAAACCATAGTTGTTCTCCATTTACGATCACCATATTCTTGTGATTACTAATGGATTTTGTCTTGTTTCAGAAGTTTTCCAAAACTAACAATGGCAGCTTCATTGACCATCACTTTCGATGAGAACAAGTACCAGCTTATGCTTCAAGACAAGCAAAACAAGCATAAGCGCCCTGTCAGTTGCCGAAGCGTCATCTCTCTCGACAACTCTCCAAACACCGGGTCAACTTCAACTCCCCGGACCATCGTCTTCGGATCGCTGGGACCATTCCCACTTCCCACAGAAGACACTGTACCTGCCAAGAAACAGAAAACCGCCCCGCAACGTGTCACTAAAATGGCACCAAGGGCGAACACCAAGAAGCCTGAAGCCCGTGGCATTCCCACGAAGCCTCAACCCACAAGAAACTAGGTTTACACCAAAACTTGGTCCCCGAGATCTTCGCCAAAGCAACGGAGATCCCAAATATCTGCAAAGCCAGCATACCTAGCCCCTCTCAAGGAGAATCAGTTCTACCCTCTCTCTTACATGAAAGAGGAGAAACCTACCCTCCACCCAAAAAACAAACAAAACCATCATGAGCAGGCTTGCTCCTACAAGCCCAAAATCAAATCCTGCATTGTTAGGCCTACACAAAAACATGTTGAAGCCTGCAATCCCGTGAGTCGGCCCTTCATGTCAAGAGGGGCCAAGCTCGCAAAATTCAAATCTTCACTGCGACAGACAAAGGACCGCATCCAGATTCTGTCCTTGCCAAGCTTCAAAGAAGACAAGCTCGGCTGCTGTGCACGAGGGACTACATCCTTCATCGCCAGAGCCCAGCCAGAGTTGACTGAAGCTCAAATTGCTCGTCGTATGCGTCGCTGCACTGCATATCGACAAAAGAGACTCGAGAAACAAAGAACCCAGCGTTCTACTCTCCACGTCTCAAACAAATGGGTTGAAAAAGAAAGACCCGACCAAATCGTTGCTGTTCATATGGTTGGCAAAACCAGAAAACGCCGGAAGTCAGCAACCAAAATCAGTGTTAGACGTCCAGTGACTCGCAGCATCTCTCGAACAAGAACACATCTGGAAGAGTCTTCCACTCCTCCAAGCCAAGAACACCGGAGTAACAACTCCTCAGATTCTTCATCCAGAAGAATGAGCCCCAGCTCAGTCACCAGGACGATTTCTTCGTTCGAATCCCGAGGGATGAACGTCTTGGCTACAAGTTCTGAGCAGCCTCCACCGCATGACGATGTAACCGCACGCATCTAGCAGTTGGAGCAAGGACCACAGAGAATTGAGACTCTGATGGAAAATTTGATTCTCACTCTACAGTGTCCACCACCTAACAATGAAACCCCTCCGAATCATGAAGATGACGAGGGCAATGCAGAAAACAATGAGTCTCGCGCCCTTACCAGAAAAGACGTGGACGATATCCTCGCAAAAGCAAAAGCAGAGGATACATTGAAGGAACATGGGATCAAGCCACCCTACCCTCTATGGATGGACTCGGTTCCGTTCCCTGCAAAATTCAAACAACCTACTCTCCAGACATATACTGGGAAAGGTTCAGCCAGACAGCATGTCATCCATTTCAAGATCCTGACGGGAGCTATTGCGGATCAAGATGCCTTCAAGATTCGCCTCTTCGCAAGTACCCTAAAAGGTACAGCCTTTGATTGGTACTCCACTCTGCCGGAGAACTCTATCCAGAATGGGGCAATGCTAGAGAAACGCTTCCTGACCCACTTCCAAGGTGAGGATCATCCTGTTACTATGACTCAACTCTGCAGCCTAAAACAGGGAGAGAATGAGTCAACATACGACTTCATTCACAAATGGAAGGCAATGGCGTACAAATGCTCAGATGTGCTGCCACAAGCGTCGCTAGTCGACATCTGCCTTAACAATATGAGAGCAAAAATCCGCTCCATGATCATCGGCAACAAATCAAAGAACCTGGGGGAACTCCTCGAAGCTTCCATGGAAGCTGAAATAGTGATCAAAGACCTCAACAGTCAGAAATCATCCAAGAAAGAGCCGACTGCTGTTACAACCTCAAAACCAAAGAAAAAGGAGGTTCTCAATGTGCAGACTAAGTCAGCTCCTCAGCAGCCAAAGAAACCTGAAAACAAAACTACAGGTAAAAGGCCTGAATTCTCTGAAGCCTTTAAAGAACGTATAGAAAAGAAATATCCGTTCGATGAAGATGTTGAAGAAATCTTTGAGGCTCTCCTAGCAAATGGCAAACTCATTTTGCCAGAGCCCAAAAGACCGGGAGATGTTGGCAAAACCAATGATCCTCGATACTGTCCATACCATCAGATGATCTCACATCCTCTCAATCAATGCTTCGTTGTGAGAGAGAAGATCAATGAGATGTGGAAAAACGGAGTCATAACCTTTGATAAAAACTATGGCCCCGCCTCTGTCAACATGGTGTCATGTCGGCAAACTTCAAAGTCACCGAAGGAGAAGATCACTACTTCATTCAAGGTGATAAAAATGGCTCAAGCATCCCAAGAATTTGTTCCCTATCCAACACCAGATGGACAACCTATATGGGTGCATCCCGATCTCCTAGATGATGAAAATTGGGAGATCGTCAAAATAAAGCCGACCGCTCAGCAGCGAAGGCAAGCCAAGAGACAGCTCCGCAAGCTCAAACAGCAGCAAAAGTCTCAACCAAAACAAGAAGTCCTTGAAAAAGCAGAAACCTCTTCCACTGCTTCACTAAGGACGACGGAAGAATCTCTTCCCAAAACCTCCAAGGTGGTAAGAAAATTCACTCTTAGTGATTTCATGCCACCTCTATACAAAAATGAAAATGTGCAGGGGGCATCATACTCTTGCAACTCGGTAGTTGGATTCTCCATGAATGGATACGAGTCCAGTGATACTGCCAGTGATATAGATGAGTGGGAAGAATCCCTTGAAACAGGGGAATACCTCTCCGACGAGGAATGGATTCCCGAGTCTCATCTTATGCCAGTAATCTGGTATAACCCATTACAGCCACAAGGATCTTGGTCTGATGATGAAGAAGACCAGGACCCTGTTCAAGAAAATGCTGTTGATCCAGCACCAGCAAATGCTTCAGCGGAACCCAACATGGGCGAACCACAAGGAGCAAATGATGAAGAAGATTTGGCTCCCACGCCTGATCTTGAAGAATATGCAATAATCTTACAACATCTTGCCATAGAGCAGGAGCAGGATCGCATCAATCTTCGTCATGATCCAGAACCGGAAGTCCCTGAAAATCAGCGTGAACTTTCTCCCTTAACTCCTGAAAATGGAGAAAACTGTTGGATCAATGATCCTCTCACATCCGAGGATGAGTTCGATTCCCAACAGTCTACACTGGGGGCATCTCCTGTCAGGATAACCTGCAATGCAATAGCTCAGGACGACAGTGCCTCTGAAGCTTCCGAAGACACGTACTCCCCAACCGGTAGCGTATCTTCCGGAGCTACATCCTCTCAGGTGACTTCCACTGAGATAACATCCTCTTAGCCTTCGTCTCCTGAAGTTGTGACATCGGAACTCTAGCCTCTCCCAATTGATCATCTTGAAGAAACTTCTGCCAATGGAATCTTCTTCAATGAAAACTCAGTCAATTGGTCCCAGATACCTGATCTCACGGGCAATGTCTGGGCTAATAAAGAAAAGTTGCCGGCTGCTGTTCAGGACTTGTTCCCGGAAATTGCTCCGTGCAACACAATCACTGAAGACGCCAATGCTGTTACAGAGACGTCCTCAGCAAAGGATCAACCCCTTGATCCTGAGAACGATCTTCCAAAAGAAGACCCTTCCCTAGAGGCTCTTGAAGTTGGTAGAGGTACCCGTTCTGGCCGGGATTACCACAAAAATTACAATCAACCCTCTTCTTCTTTTGTAAATCCTTCGGGAAAGCAAGCTGTAAACGCCCCAAGTGGCAATAATAATGAAAATGCAGGCCCGAAAGAGGCTTTCAAGTACGACTTGATTGAGCACTTCAAACACATACCTGCACGTTTGCACATCCTTGACTTATTACGAATGTCTCCACAGACTCGTGATAGTCTCATTTCAGAATTACAAAGGCTGAATACGGATGTCGACAAACATGCCCACAAGTCCTACAAATTGAAATGGACTATAGGGTCAAAAAATCAAATACTCCCTCAAAGGGAGAAAAGAAGAAAACTGAGGGATCAAGCAATGAATGCCTCTCGGTACAAAAAGCAGCAAGTGCAACAATTGCCTTCGACAAGGGTGACCTCCTCCTAGGCGAAGCAAAGCACAACCGTCCCTTGTACTTTACGGGGTACGTCAAAGAAATGCCAGTACAAAGAGTTCAGATCGATCCAGGTTCTGCACTCAACCTCATCTCTACTTCGGCACTCGAAGAGCTGGGCATCCCACCTAGCAAACTGAGTCACACGTCCGTATCCATCTTCAGATATGACGGCAGCGCTCAAAGGCCTATCGGCAAAATCAGGTTCAAATTGCAAATTGGTGACCTTATTTCTGAAGTCACTGTGTATGCAATAAGGACCCCTTCATGCTACAATATACTCCTTGGACGCCCCTGGATACAGGAGAATGGAGTCGTCCCTTCAACTCTACATCAGTGCATCAAGTTCATTGGCGACGATGGCCTGATACATCGAGTATTTGCAGACAAAAAACCCTTCAAAGGCAGAGATGTCCATTTTGCAGATGCTCAAATGTATAAAGATGGAAAAGAAGAACAGGAGGAAAAAACAATTCGCTTTGCCGACTGTCTCCAGAAAGATAAAGGCAAGGCTCCTCAGCAATTATCGGAGGAAAACAAACCCTCCACCAAACTCGACGTAAGCGGCCAAGCTCCCTTCGTCGTCTCCTTCAAATCTCCAAAGCCTTTGGTAATCACTACCAAAGCAAAGAAGACAAAACAAAAGACTGGGGGCAAGTTCACTGTCTCCTTTGTGTCTATTATGCATGACACAGACTCAGAGTCAGAGCCAGAAGATGACACAGCATCGAGCCAAGCTGATACTCAGCGAGATCGGCCCGCTCTCACTCCATTGGAGACACTTGCAGACATAGAAGATCCTACGTCTGCTTCCTTTGTTATCCCGGCAACTTCGCCAGAAGAAAAAACAATCTTCTTCCATAGATCGGGAGCATCTCCACTGGACTCTCTGCTTGAAACTTTCCAAAACGAAGGTATGCCTCAGCTATCCCTGTATAGTCCAATGACACAAGCTATCATGAAGAAAATGGGCTACAACGCTCAGAATCTGACTGGTTTGGGAGGTGGCCGTGGTATTCTTACACCATTGGAACCCACCCTGACCAAAAGTCAACCAGAAGATTGGAAAATCCACCTTCACAAAGGCAAGTCTTCATATGGGTTGGGGTATGATCCTACCGCTCCTATGAGACAGTTGACACCATGGCTGCAAAGTCACTTTACCGACCAAGCTTCAACATCTCATGAAGACATCGATATCCCTGTATATCTCTTTGAGGAGTTACTCGTAAAAAATCCTGAAAGCTCCTCCAATTGGTATAATTCCTCTGATAATAAAGAGGAATTGCCCGATGATGTAGACGAGCGGTTCTCTGTCCCAGAAGAATCATCGTCTCCAAAAGAAGTACCTTACTTCAACCCAATTCTAGCAAATGATTGGGACCATCTCATTGCAAGCCTTGAGAAGGATAGCATTGAGAAGGATACTGATCAAGAAGATTCATGGACGGAAACAGAGCCTCAGTCTCAAAATGCCTCTGGCAGTCCAGAAGGTCTTGTTGAGTTGGAAGCCTCCGAAAATACTGTGGAGAAACCACCTTCAAACCTTCCGACAGAAGACCCTGTTCAAAAGATAGACTTGGGAACACCTGATAACCCACGTCCTGTATTCATAAGCAAGAATATAAAGGATGATGAGTTACCCGAGTATATCTCTTTTCTTCGTGAGTTCGTTGATTGCTTTGCATGGTCTTATGCCGAAATGCCTGGCTTGGATCCCAAAGTAGCAGTCCACAAGCTTAACTTGCAAAAAGAAATCAAGCCTATCAAACAAGGCCAAAGAAGATTCCGTCCCGACGTAATGGACAAAATTGAACAAGAAGTTCAGAAACTCAAAAACGTTGGCTTCATCCGCGAGGAACAGCATCCTGAATGGTTGGCCAACATTGTCCCCGTGACAAAGAAAAATGGGCAGATAAGGGTCTGTATTGACTACAGAGACCTGAATAGTGCATGTCCTAAAGATGAATTCCCGCTCCCCATACCAGAGGTGATGATTGACAACACCTATGGGTTCGAGCGAATGACGTTCATGGACGGATTCTCTGGCTACAACCAGATAAAGATGCATCCTGAAGATGAAAGGCATACATCATTTCGGACACCATTCGGTATGTATTGCTACACTGTTATGCCGTTTGGCCTGAAAATGCAGGTGCGACATATCAGAGGGCTATGATGAAAATATTCTAAGATATGCAGCATAAGACGTCGAATGCTATGTTGACGACCTCGCCATAAAAAGTAGAAGAAAAGAAGACCATCTCGATGATCTTCCAGAAGTCTTCCTCCGACTTCGCAAACACAAATTACGGATGAATCCACTAAAGTGCTTCTTCGGTGTCTCATCGGGTAAGTTTCTCGGATTCATAGTACGGAAAGCTGGAATAGAACTTGACCCCACCAAAGTCAAGGCTATCCTGGAAATGCCATCTCCCAGAACCCTAAGAGAATTAAAAGGACTTCAAGGAAGGCTGGCCTACATTCGACGGTTCATCTCCAATCTATCAGGGAAATGCCGTCCATTCTCTCGCCTGATGAAGAAAGGCGTGGACTTTGTCTGGGATGCTGAATGTGAAAGTGCATTTCAAGACATCAAAGCATACCTCATCAAACCTCCAGTGCTGGCTGCTCCCACAACTGGAAAACCATTTATCTTGTACACAAGAGCTCTCGACCACTCTTTGGGTGCTCTGCTCGCACAAGAAAATGACGACGGAAAAGAAGCTGCTCTATATTACCTTAGCCGCATGATAGTAGGTGCAGAGCATCGCTACTCCCCAGTCGAAAAAGAATGCCTTGCAGTAATGTTCGCTGTACAAAAGCTGCGTCACTATCTGCTGTCGAACACAGTCTACCTGATTTCGAGGATCAACCTCCTTGTCTACAATGTGGAAACTTCCTTGTCAAATGCTTCCTGGGACATGTACTTTGTCGGTGCAACCAGGACAAATGAAAAAGGAAAGCAAATATCGGGAATCGGCATCCTCTTCGTCAGCCCCGACAAATACATGATTCCACACGCCTTCTCGCTACTGGAACCATGTTCAAACAATGCAGCTGAGTACCAAGCCCTGATTGTTGGATTGGAACTCGCCCTCGAAACCGGCATCACCATGCTGGAAGTTTTTGGAGACTCTCAACTGGTCGTCAACCAGATGAATAAAAAATATGAAGTCAGGAAGCCTGATTTGCTACCTTACTACAATAAGGCGCAGTCGCTTCGACAAAAATTCAACATCTGTCACATCACCCACATCCTCAGAGGTGAAAACATCCGTGCAGATGCCCTGGCTGGACTTGCCGCATCCATGGCAATCCAAGAAGGGGAAAACATGCAAGTCACAGTGTGTCAAAGAAGGATTTTCCCTCCTCTCAACACACACTAAGCAGTTGCTGAATGCCACCAAGTGGTTGGAAGTCGGATGTCCATCCTCAAACCTCCGATTGGCGACTGGAGAGATCCGTTCATTGATTATATCATGTTCGGAATACTACCTGAAGATCCAAAAGAGCGGGTAAGCATCCAAAGACGAGCCCCAAACTTTCATTTGGATATACCTTCAAAAGTACTTTACAGAAAATCCTTCAACGGAGTACTCCTACGCTGCTTATCACAACAAGAGGCTGAGGAAACTCTCAAAGAAGTACATGCTGGTCTTTGTGGAGCCCATCAGGCTGGCCCTAAGCTCTACAACCAGATAAAAAGGCTAGGTTACTATTGGCCTACCATGGTAACTGATGCAATACAATTTGCCAAGCGCTGCCAAAAATGCCAGATTCACGGAGATTATGTCCACATGTCTCCAGAATGGCTACATCCAACAGCAATCTCATGGCCTTTTGAAGCCTCGGGTATGGACATCATGGGTCCTATTTCTCCCCCATCAAGCAAAGGTCATCGCTTCATCTTCACCGCTACGGATTATTTCTCCAAGTGGTCGGAAGCATTTGCGCTTAGCGAAATGAAGACTTTATCAGTCCTTCAGTTCTTGCGTACCAACATTATTTGTCGCTTCGGCATACCTAAAAGATTCGTCCATGATAACGGACCACAATTCCGGGATCACAGATTCTATAGGTTCTGCGACAAGTACAAAATCCAAAGTTGTCCTTCGACTCCATATAATCCAGCAGCAAACGGACTAGCAGAAGCCTTCAACAAGACACTCTGCAAAATTCTCAAGAAAATGGTCTCTGGTCAAAAAAGAGACTGGGGCGACAAATTGCTAGAAGCTTTGTGGGCCTATCGAACCACCGTTCGAGGACCAACCCATAGCACACCATTCTCTTTGGTCTATGGATGCGAAGCTGTTGTCCCTTTGGAAGTACAAATTCCTTCCTTAAGGGTATCTTTGCAAAATGACATGACGCAAGAAAGCAATGTCAAATTGAGACTCCAAGAGCTGGATAATCTCGATGAAAGACGACTCGAAGCTCTACAAAGCATTGAGTTGTACCAAGCACGCATGGCAGGATCTTTCGACAAAAAGGTCAGGCAACGCGCCTACAAAAAGGGTGACTTGGTTCTTGCTGTAAAAAGACCCATAGTCTTTGCCCACAAATCCAAAGGCAAATTCAAACCAAAATGGGAGGGACCCTTCGTCATCGACAAAGTCTTCTCCAACGGTCCATACGCTCTTCTAAACATGGAAGGAGACAGATGTATGCTACCCATCAACGGCAAGTTCTTGAAGCGGTACTACCCTTGAAGACTTCCTCAAACGGGTCAGAGCAATATCTACACGGCTAAAGCCTATTTCGAAGGTACTTGCTCGTCAAACCCACCTCTTTTGAAATTCTCATCTTTATGTTGAAGTTTCCAAAAAAAAAAACAAAAAAAAAACAATCTCTCAAAACAATGCTTACTTTCATCGTTTCATTGTTCAAAAGAAAAATCAAATCCAAAATCCAAGTTTAGGAGCCTATTCCCAGACTTGACCAAAATTTTCGATCCTTGAACCCAAAATTCATGGTTTGAAATAAAAACCAGGACTCAAGAATTTTCACCCTAGTCTACCTTGGCTTTTACAACCAAAATGGTTTTAAGTTAAAATTTATGACCCTCGGGTCTCTAAAAAAAAAATGGTTTTTTAGAAACCGCGGGGAAGCGACATTAAGTCGATACTCGCAAAACCAAAAAAAAAAAAAAAACCGGAAGGATGCGAACCCCATTCAATACTTCCAAAAACCCAAAATCGCAAGGAAACGAACCCCATTCGATACTTGCAAATTTCAAAAATCGTGGAGAAGCAACATATCAGTTGATATCCACAACCCAAATTTCAAAAATCTTGGAGATGCAACATACCAGTTGCTATCCACAACCTAAATTTCAAATGGTTCGAGAAAACCTCAAATTTCAAAAATCGCGAAGAAACAACATCAAAGTCAGTGCCTGCAAAACCAAAAGTTTTGGGAAAAGCAGGGAAGCGACGCTTAGTCGATATTTGCACCCCAATTCGCGAGGAAGCGACATTCCATCGATACTCGCAAAACCTAACCCGCGAGGAAGTGACATTCCATCAATACTCGCAAAACCGAATGAGCAAGGAAGCGACATTCCATCGATACTTGCAAGACCATTCAGCGGGGAGGCGACATTTAGTCGATACCTGCATTTTGAAAACCAAAACTCGGCTATAAACGCCAAAATCCGGCTATAAATGCCAAAATTCGGCTATAAATGCCAAAAACAAAATTTTTTCGGCTATAAACGCCAAAATCGGCTTTCATGCCAATAAAACAAAACTTGCTTTTCAAAAACTCGACTATAAACGCCAAAATCTGGCTATAAACGCCAAAACTTGGCTATAAACGCCAAAATTCGGCTATAAATGCCAAAATTCGGCTATAAATGCCAAAAACAAAATTTTTCGGCTATAAACGCCAAAATCGGCTTTCATGCCATCTCAAAATCGGCTCTCATGCCACAAACAAAATTTTTGGCTCTCATGCCATCCTAAAATTCGGCTATAAATGCCAAAACAAAACAAAAAAATCGGCTATAAACGCCAAAATCTGGCTATAAATGCCAAAATTCGGCTATAAATGCCAAGACAAACAAAACAAAATTCGGCTTCTATGCCATTCTAAAATTCGGCTTTCACGCCATCCAAAAATTTTGGCTCCCATGCCTCAAAACAAATTTTGGCTCTTACGCCACAAAATTAGGCTTTCTCGCCATCCAAATTTTGGTTTTCAAACCATCAAAAACAAGGCTTTCCGCCACAAAATTGGCTTTCATGCCCAAAACAACCCTTTGACAAAAGATTTTCACAAAATGACAACCTTTTGATCAAATCCTTAAACAAACATTCCCATCAAACTTTTGCTCAAAATTGTTTTCATCAAAAAATGATTTAAGTGAAAGGAAGGGGATACAAAATATAGTACCAAAATTGTTTATACATGGAGGTACCAAAAAAAAAAGAAAAAAGGAAAAAGAGTTTGTTACAACTCAAGAGCCCAATCCTACATGGTCTTCAACCAAAGGATCAACTCCTTAAGCAGACCCTTGGCCTTAACTTCCAAAGTTTTTAGGCCACGCTCCTTCAAAATGTCCCCATAAAATGCGGCCGAATGCCGTGACCCATCTGCAGCACGAGGAAGCTCTTCCCAGAGGACCTGCCACTGGTCATGCTCCTGAGTCTTCCTCTGGACATTACCTTCAGCTTCCTCAACCTGGCGAATGAGAGTCCCCTCCTTGTCACGAGCCTCCACAATGGCGGCCCATTTGGCAGTAGCCTCTTCCTCTAGAAGATCAAGACGTTGCCTAGCCTCAATGACCTCCTTATAGAGGCGGTCCAAGTCTTGCTTCAGCCCCATGATGGATAACTCGGTAACGTTCTTCTCCCGAACGATCTGCCTCCGAGTCTTCGTGACCTCAGTCAGCTCAGCTTTGACTTTGCTGGAAGGTTTTAAGAACATCTCATCAAAGAAGTCACCATCTGGGAAACTCTTGGTCTCAGTCCATTTGTTCCCCAAGGTGATGATCTCCTCAACAAAATCCTCGGCACTTGCGATGTCCAGACCGACTTCTTTGCTATCAGCGAGGATGTCTTGCACATGCTTGATCATGTCAAAACCAGCTTCCAAATGACCTGAAGAAAGAGTCTCAACCCATGAGCTCAAGACAGTCTTCAACACCTTCGTAGCATACTGAAGGTGCGGTGTAGATGAGGATTCGCCATGTTCTGGTGCCCGACTGCCCACGTCATGCTCCATTGGAAGAGTAATCAATAAACTCTTTCCAACGGAACAAGCTGACTCATTGAAAGTGGAAGAAGCCCCTACTTCTGGATCAGCAGCAGGTGTCCCCTGTTCTGGCTCTGAGGAAGACGGAGGAATCTCTCCTGCTGCTTCACAATCTGTCAAAAAAAAAAAGAAGAAAAAGACAAAAAGGTATGAATATAATCTTGTCAAAATATATCAAGATCATTATTGCAAATATACCTGCTTCGACGACCGGCGGAGCACTCTCTGCCTCTTTGAGCTCATCCGAAGCATCGTCAAAAGTTGCGTCCATGGATGGCCCGAAATCGTCGGAATCCTCTGGCAAGTCAGCTACATGTTAGCAAATGACAGCAAAAGAAGGCAAAGAAACAAAAGCTAAAGCAAATCATACCAGGTGAAGGTTCTGGAACCACTCCAGAGTCCCTGGGCTCTTCCTCAGATGCCACGATTGGATCCGTCATCGCCTCATCGGCAGGAACCTCAGGCGTCACCAGGTCATCATCCTCTGCTAAATAAAGAAGCAGCGGATCAAAACAAAATCTTTCACAAAAAAAAGGGGAAGGAAGAAACAAAAACAAAGAAAGGGGATCATACCAGCTATCTCCTCTTCTCTGCTTCTCTTCTCCGGAGGCTCGTTAGCATCCTCAGACACCTCCTCAGCAATGGCGAGAGGAACTTCAAGATCAGAAGGACTATCGTGCCGTCTCGTGGTACGGCGTTGTCCTCTCCTCCTCTTGCCTCGGCGGGTTAATCTGCTCGACGATCCTGCCCCACTATCAACATCAGGCCTCTCACAAGAGTCCTCACTGGATGGTCTACTTTTCTCAGTAGACTCCATGGAAGCCTTCGTATGCTCTGCCTGTATCATAGCATCGATCTCGGCCTCCTCCTCCTCCAGCTGCCTCAAGACCTCACCAGGAATCCCCTGTGCAGCTCCTGATCTGATGATGTTATGCCCGTTGAGAAAGCCTCTCTTGTGCTTCTCTCCAGAAAGGAAGGCCAAAACTTCCTCCCGACGGACACCATCCGATTTGCCAAGACTCTTCCCAGGAGATTGCTTAATATCGAGCTCTTTCTTGGAAAGCCCCTGGTGCACTGAAAAGCTCTCCACGAACCACTTCGTGAAGCCAGCAGTCCGGAAGGTGGGCAGCTCAGGATAAGAAATCATGGCGGTAGTATCCTCGGCGTTATAAAATGCCCATGCATTTCTCCCATCCCGCAGACCTCCAAAACGCTTCACCATGCTCGAAGGCGCTCCAACAACGCCTTGAGAGAAGCCAAGCTGCAACACAAAACGCGAAGGGACATACGGTTGGATGTCGACGAAAAGATGTCTACGGTACACCATCGTACCAACCCGTATGTTGAAGAGCCACCTCTTCTCCGCGTCCGTCAAAGCATAATGTCTTCCCGACCCTGCCCTGGTCGAATCACGGGAGACACCAAAGTCAAAAGCCTTCTTCCGCAAGCCCGGAGAAATCTTCACTGAAGACTGCCCAATCTCGACGTTCCTAAATCGTCGGATCCTTAAACGGGCAGATAAAAGTGATTCGTGAACGGCTGTCCCTCTAGCCAAACGGATCATAAAGGGATCTTCGTCCTGTGCAACTCCCAAACGATGGAAGCTAGGACAGTGGTATACATACCACGAATAGAAGATGTGGGCAGAAAACACCCTGCTCATGGGGAGCCCAAGCCGAACCAGGAAAGCAGCAGCCTGCAGTTCGGTACACAAATAGGAGTAAAGAGCAGGTACCAAAGCCAGCCGCTCTCCAAACGCCATCTGACAAGCCTGAAAAATACAGTGCGGCCTGATGTGCGTCCCATCTCCTCCAGCAAAAACAGCCTCACCCAGCTAGTAAGTGAGGTAAACAGCGAGATCTCTCCGCAACGCAATGTCAGGACAAATGGCATCCGTGCTTGCGAAGAACTTCTTCAAATCTTCTCGCATAGCAGCGATCTTCTTCAAACTTGATGCTTTAGCCCTAACATCCTGGGCCATGCCATCAGAAGAATCCCCGCTGTCAAAAAAGTTGGAGCTGCAACTTCTCCAACTGCTGGATCTAACTTTCGAGCCCTCCTTCTCCTTCAAAAAATCATAGAAGGCGACGAGCTGAAAGTACACAAGCCTAAACTCCTCAGACTGCTCCTCAAGGACGCTGTCAATAGGAATAAACTCCTCATAGAGTTTGCCGAGGATAGGGAACCTGGTGATGGCGCTCAGCTCCTTCAAAGAAAAACCAATCTCACCATTCGTCACAATGAAGGTGTTGGTTCGTGGAAGGAATGACTCCAGCATGGCCATGAAAGCCTCATCGGAGAAAATGACGGTTTGCCGAAAAGCGCGAACCGCGTCAAAAATCTCGGCCTCCCGAAGAACGGCCTCACCAATCCTCAAGGTGTGATCAATCCATGACTCCCAGCTCGAGTCAGCACTGAAACGACCACGAAGTCAAAAAGGCTTCACCCAATTGCTGCCGTCACCCCGAAAAACGCCAAGGCCCACCGGTCTCAAATAAATCGATGGATGATCAGAACCTTGGTAGCCACTGGCTGGCATCAACACGTCCATACGGACAGGTGGCTTCTCTGCAAAACTGGAAGGTCCACCAACAAAAACCCCGGTCTTGATCACACCGGTCCTCTTCACCCAACTCGGAGGATCTTCCCTCTTAGGGCACGTGGGAGAAAGGCTCAGGATCGAGATGGTCCGATCAAAAGACGACCGGGTAGAAATAGTTCTCTCCTCACCATCTGCTGTGTAAGAGAACTGAAAACATCTCCTTTGGTATGTCAAGTCGTTGGGGACTGCATCACTGAAGAAGAAGGTAGGCTTGAGCACAACGCTTTGATCGTCCTTAACCCAGGGACGGCTGCTTACCATGATCTTATAGAACTCCTCATCCTTGAGAGCGATCAATCGCTGTCTCATCTCATCACGATTGAGGGAATCGCATTCTTCCAAGTTTTTCTCCACAAACTGGACCTTCTCCCAAGCCTGCTGAACGGCAGCATTGGAAGATCTAGCAGACCGACGAGGTGCGTCAGTAACAGGACCTTTACCTTTGTTCGTTCTAGAAGAACTACCTGCAAAAGATGGAAGAGAAAAGATCAATCAACATCAAAATGATAGAATTCTGCTACAAAAAAAATTCTAGCAAAATTTTGACATGGTTCCAGGGCAATTCCAAAGAAAAGGAAAATACTCCGAAAAAGACAGGAAG
Organism: Umbellularia californica; assembly: GCA_028538565.1. Classification (NCBI taxonomy): domain Eukaryota; kingdom Viridiplantae; phylum Streptophyta; class Magnoliopsida; order Laurales; family Lauraceae; genus Umbellularia; species Umbellularia californica. The sequence continues at coordinate 69,452,518 of JAPQWN010000002.1, read as the reverse complement.
CCTGAAGATGAGCTCAACATCACTGCGAGCTCATAGTCAGTGGAGAATTCTCAAAGAAGGCTTGAACTCAACATCGCTGCGAGAACGAGCCAATCTCATCAAACTTCCGCAAAATCTGGAAAAGAGCTCAACATTGCTGCGAGCTTCAGAATCCAAAAGTTGCAAACTTCCTCAAAATCCAGCAAGACCGAGAAAGAGCTCAACATCGCTGCGAGCTCAAAATCCCAACACTTGCAAAAGATTTTCAGGTATGCATCATCATACTTCCAAATCTATTTACCAAAACTCATGCATCAAAAATATATCATCATGCATTAAATGCTAGGAAAACCTTGACCAAAGTTTGACCAATGCCAATCCAATTTGGTCAAAACCAATCAAACTTTGTCCAAGTCAAAAATCATGTTGGCTTGACCTAGAGACTCTAGCCTTCTATCTTGATGCATCAAACAAAAAAAAAAAAAATGCATACATATTGAAATTGCATAGCCTCATTATCATAGTGAGCAAACAAGGAAAAAGAAAAAGAAAGAGAGAGAGAAAAATCTCAGCAAAAAAAAAAAAAAAAAAAATTTTTTGGCCCACAGGCCGTGGCCCACTGCCACGTGGCAGTACGGTCAGGTCCGTACAGCCAGAGAAAAAAAAAAACAAAAAAAAAAAAAAGAGAAAAGAAACACGCTGAAAAAAAAAAAGAAATCAGCGTGGGAAAGAAAAAAAAAACAAAAAAAAAGAGAGAGAGTACACGGTTTTTTTTTTTAAAAAAAAGAGAAAACCGCGAAAAGAAAAAAGAGAAAAAAAAAACAAGAAAGAAAGAAAAAAAGAGAAGCACGAAAAAAAAAAAAACGTGCATGAAAAAAAAGGGAGGAAAGAAAAGAATAGAAAAAAGAGAAGAAGAAAAGAAAAAGAAGAAAAAAATGAAGAAGCGACTTCTACAATGGAGATTCTTGATGGGGAAGAAAACTTACTTGAAGCCATTGATGGAGAAGAAGAAGAAAAGCTTGGAGATCCTTGAAGAAGAGAAAGCACTTCTTGCCTTGGGGAGCACTCTTGAAGATTTCTTGCAAAAAGAAAGTAATAGAGCAAAAGCACCAACCCTCTTGCTTTTATAGAAGAGAGCAAGCCAAAAGAGGAAACAAGGAGAAAAGAAAGGAGGTATGTGCTAAAATTTAGCTACTTTCCCAAAGAGAAAGATATTTTGAGAGAATCTTTCCACAAAAAGAAAACTTGAGAAATTCTCTCTAAGTAAAGATATTTTTAGATATTCTCTACACAAAAGAGATATTTTTGGATATTCTTTACAAATATGACACTATATGAGATCTAGGCCATCTCCAAAGCCTAAGGTCACATGGGTTAGCCCATATGAGCCAGGTTTGACCACCTAGGCACTAAAAGTGGCTTTTAGTCAAAATATTCCTCTTGCCAAGAGCAAAAAAAAAAAAAAAAAAAAAAAGAAAAGAGCAAAAAAAAAAAAACAAGTCCCATGCCTCTTTTGAGTTGATGGGATCATTCAAAAAAAAAAAAAAAAAAAAAAAGAGAAAAGAAAGAAAGTCCCATGAGTTTCCAAAAACCAAACCATCCAACCTCATGAACCAAATTGAGCCAAAATCTTGAAATTGACATTTCACAAAACCAAATTCCGGTCCCCTAGCTCGCCACATACAGCTTGTTAGGTCACAAGACCAAAACCAAAATCAAAATCCAAAACCTACAAACCAAACCTGACCCCCCAACTTGCCACATACAGCTTGTTGGGTCACAAGGTCGAAACCAAAATCAAACCCCGACCCCCTAACCTGCCACATACAGCTTGTTGGGTCACAAGGTCAAAAACCAAAATCTAAAACCCAAAACCCAAATACCCCATGTCATTTTCAAAACTTTGCCTTGAGATGGTACGTGATCCCTCTCACTACCATAAAATTCCCCCGGAAACTCAGAAGGCTATTCAAAAAAAAAAAAAAAAAATGCTCAAGACTCTTGGTCAAGTTGGAATCTTTCCTCCGAGTTTCTTTTCGAGGCACATCGACTCCATAAAGCTACTCGTCGCTGTACCTCGAGGGGGCATTTGTTGACACCAAAAAAGTCAATATATCTCCTCAACATCAAGAAGCCTCCTGAAGTTGCATCCTGCTAAAAATAGGCAAGGTGACTTCAAGCATCAGATTTTGTCAGAATCAGACAGAAACTGAGAGATCCTTCAAGACAGCTAAAAGAGGGGTACACCTGAGGTTTCGGGTCATTCCGACATCGTTTGGCCCAATTTCACCGCTCCGACAGCTAAACAGGCGCTCCAGGTGGCGACATCATCAAAGGCACTAAAACTTTGATCAAAGCCTACGGATGACTCCAGAATGTCTCCAAAGGGCTCCATGCCAAATTGCAAGTCAAACCGACAACGTTTGACCCTCCATCAATGCTCGAGCAGTAAAATCAAGCCTCCCGGAAGCGGCAACCACCGAAGCCATCACTCATCAAACAAAATACATGAGTGGCTTCAACATGCTTCCAAAAGGCTGCACGTCAAATTTCAGGTCATTCCGACAACGTTTGACCAGGTTTCGATGCTCCAAGAGAAAATCAAGCCTACCGGCGGCAGAGCAACCCGGGACCATGACATCCAAAACGGAGCCCATGGAACGTCTCAAAATGACTCCAATAGGCTCCCCGTCAAATTTCAGGTCAATCGGACATCGTTTGACCACATATCAAAGCTCGGCATTTTCCCCGCAACAAAATCAAGTGAAGCATCGATGGGACCCCAAACGGCTTCAAAACTCAAATAAAAGCCCATGGTTGGTCCTATCCACTGCTCAAGAAGCTTCACCTCAATTTTCAGGTCATTCCGACATCGTTTGACCTAGTTTCGACGCTTGACGGAAAATCGGCTATAAAGTCTTCGGCTTTCCCAAACAATAGGAAACTTTGTGCTCCGATTTCGCGAGGGTTCTCGTCAAGATTTCTTCAAGAAAATCAAGTCAATAATTGAGGAAAAATATCAAGAAAAATACAGAAGAAAAAGGGACGAAAAAGACGAAAAAACGGCCGAAAACGACGCTCGGCGACCAAACGGGCCGAAGCCCCATGGTCGCCTGGGGTCGCCAGGCGACCCTGGGTGCATGGTCGCCCGGCGACCCTGGAAATCCGGGTCGCCGGATTTTGCGCCGAAGTGTCCGTTTTCGATTCTTTTCGCGTTTCGGGTGTTCTGGCCTCTGTGATTTTCTGAAAATCCAATGTTTGGTGCTTCAAAACCACTGATCTTCATCGACATCTCGGATCCGCCGTCAAAAGCATGAAATCATCACCGATCGCCTCAAGATCGCCAACCGGCTGACCAAGAAAGTGCACTTTCTGTCCGACCGATCGTGAAATCGACAAGACAGATGTCACCGGCCCGCCAACATCAATCAATGTCTGAAATTGCATTGCAATCCGACATCAAATAATGCGTGGATCCACCCGTGATGATCGCAAGAAGAATCTCAAAAGGCGCAGCGCGGCCCGCGACTCTTCACATGCCTTGGCAACCACTTAATGTCGTTAATTGACCCATTAAAGCAGTCATTAACTCATTATTTTGGACGGCCTAATCAGAACCAAGCATTTGGGAGTTACAAATCCAAGCAATCATGGCATTAAACCCATGTAACTCCCATCATCATGAAGCATAAAGGTGATTGAATGCCCACTACCTTCATCGGCCAATCACAAGCCTTAAAAAAGGAGTTACAAAATCAACTTGTAACTCCTCATCAATTCTTTCATCATGGCCATCAATGCCAATAAACACCTCATGGCAACCAAAAGCCTATAAAAGGAGGTCCATTCCAAGAAGAAAAAAAAGGTGAAAAAAGAGATCCCAAGTGCAAGCTCTGAAAATTCAGAAAATCCAAGAGAGAGACGAAGTCCTGCTACTTTGCTCCCGGAAGCACCACAAGGTGATCAACGTCCCTTGGGGGGCCACCCCCCCAAGGTCACCTCCTTCTCCAACATGGCCTAAACGCGGCTTTTCAGCCCGTCTACTCGGTTTTTCATTGGATATAGGACCTTCTCTTGGTCCTTGTCGTTTAAAAAACTGAGGTTAGGAGCCAAGCCAAAGAATCAAAGCATCACATGTTCTCATTTGAAGGACGATGGCGAAGCCCATACATGACTTGCGACCGTCGATCTCAACGTGTCCCCACAATCTCCTGAGAAGTTAGATCCCTTTTCTTCCTTTTCTATTGTAGTTTGTATTTGATGGAACGCGCTCCGAGGCGCCGTGGGGCGGCTACCGGGGTGGGCGGAACGTGAGAGTCCGTCGGGTCCGGCCCTTTCGCGCCCTGGCGGGCCTGAAGCGTGCATCAACATTTCTTTGTGTGGGTGTGCCAGATTTTCTATTTTACTAGGAATTGCAAGTGGTAATCCGGAGATCAACCTTCGCAAGTATAAAGGAAATCAACTTCTTTCAAGTTTTCCATTGCACAAATATTTAAGAAAAGAGACATTTTCTTGGTTTGCCGTGAAAGGGGATTTTGTTTGGCATTTATAGCCGATTTTGGCGTTTATAGCCGATTTACAATTCTCATCAATAATGAAAGACAAGAGTTGTGATTTTTGCCTCTTTTAGAAAAATACAAACTACAATGAAAAGCAAGAAAAGGAGGATCTAACTTCTCAGGAGATTGTGGGGGACTCGTTCAGATTGACGGTCGCAAGTCATGTATGGGCTTCGCCATCATCCATGCAGATGAGAACAGGGGATGCTCTTGATTCGCTTGGCTTGGCTATAACCTCAGGTTTTTAGAGGACAAAGACCAAGAGAAGGTCCTATGTCCAATAAAAAGCTAAGTAGACGGGCTGAAAAGCCACGTCTAAGCCATTGGAGGCAGCGGGAGAAGGCAAGGACCTTGGGGGGGTGCCCCCCAAGGGACTTTTGTCACCTTGTAGTGGTGGCCGGTGCAGAACTTCAGCAGAGTTTTTCTCTCTTTTTCTTTCTCTGGATTCTTTCCGCTCTCTTCCGATCCGATCTCTTTTTTTCTGATCCTGATTTCAATGGAATGCTCTCCTATTTATAGGCTTTTGGTAGCCATTTAGGAGAGTTTATGGGCTTTAATGGCTTTAATGGGAGGAGTTACAAGATTTATTTCTTTGATTTTGTAACTCCTTTTTCCTTGAATCTGATTGGCCGATGGAGATTAAGGGCTTTTAATCACCTTAATTACCATAATGGGAGGAGTTTCATGGGTTAAATGCCATGAATCAATTGACTTGTAACTCCCAAATGCTTGCTTCTGATTGGGCCGTCCAAAGAAATGAATTAATGACTGCAATAAAGCTAGTCAATTAACCACATTAATTGGTCGCCGAGCAGTCGAAGAGTCGCGGGCCGTGCCGTGTCTTCTGGAATTCTTCTGGCGATGATCATCGATGGATCTTCATGCTGATCGACATCGGATGAACATGTAACTTCAGACAGTGATAGCTAAGAGCGGGCCGGTGACATCTGTCCTGTCGATTTTTCGATCGATCGGGCGGAAAGTACACTTTTTTGGTCGATCGGTTGGCGATCAATGTTGATTTTGATACTTTTGGAGGTTGACCCGTGATTTTGACGGATGTCGGCGGACATGAGTCGATTTCAAGCACTAAAAATCATATTTTCAGGAAACCACAGGGGCCAAAGTGCGCGAAACGCGAAAAAGGACGGAGAAACGGGTCACCGGCGAAAAATCCGGTGACCCGGACTTCCATGGTCGCCGGCGACCATGGGCCGGCGACCATGGGCCAGGGTCGCCGGCGACCCTGGGCCATGGTCGCAGGCTGCGACCCTGGGGGTTTTTTCCCTGTTTTTGGTCCGTTTTGTGGTCTTTTTCGTCGCCGTTTTCTTCTGTATTTTTCCTGACATTTCTTCTCATTTATTGGCTTGATTTTCGTGTAGAAAACCTGATGAGAATCCTTGCATTTTTAGAGTGCAAAGTTTCCAATTTTCCGGGAAAGCCGAAGACTTTGTCGCGTAGAGCTGCTGATTTTCCGCCAAAAGCTGAAACTAGGTCAAACGATGTCGGAATGACCTGAAATTTGAGGTGAAGCCTCCTGAGCAATAAATAAGACCAACCATAGGCTTTTGTTTGAGTTTTGAAGCCATTTGGGGTCCCGTCGATGCTTCACTTGATTTTGCTGCGGGGAAAATGCCGAGCTTTGATATGTGGCCAAACGATGTTCGATTGACCTGAAATTTGACGGGGAGCCTATTGGAGTCATTTTGAGACGTTCCATGGGCTCCATTTTGGATGTCATGGTCCTGGGTTGCTCCGCCGCCGGTAGGCTTGATTTTTTCTCGGAGCATCGAAACCTTGTCAAACGTTGTCAGAATGACCTGAAATTTGACGTGCAGCCTTTTGGAAGCATGTTGAAGCCACTCATGCACTTGGTTTAATGAGCGAAGGCTTCGGTGGTTCCCGCCGCCGGGAGGCTTGATTTTGCTGCTCGAGCATTGATGGAGGGTCAAACGTTGTCGGTTTGACTTGAAATTTGGCATGGAGCCCTTTTGAGACATGCTGGAGTCATCTGTAGGCTCTGATTGAAGTTTTGACGTCTCCGATGATGTCGCCGCCGAGAGCTCCTGTTTAGCTGTCGGAGAAGTGAAGTTAGGCCAAATGTTGTCGAAATGGCCCGAAACTTCATGTGTACTCTTCTCTTGGCTATCTTGAAGGATCTTGCAGTTTTTGTTTGATTCTGAGAAGATTTGATTTTTTGGAGAAATTGCATTGTCTATTTATGGCAGGTTGCGACTTCATGCAGCTTTCTTGATGTTGAAGAGGCAAAGTGACATTTTTGGTGTCAACAAATGCCCCCTCGAGGTACAGCGACGAGTTGCTTGACTTTTGTAGTCGATGTGCCTCGAAGAGATTTTTGAAGGAGAGCTTGTGTCTTGACCAAAAGTCTTTGAGCAATCTTTCCTTTTGGTAGAGTAGCCTTTGAGCTTCCAGTGGAATTTTATGGTAAATGAAAGGAATCAAGTACCATCTCGAGGCAAAGTTTTGAAGATGACATCAGGGATGTGGATTTGGGCTTTTGTTTTTGACCTTGTGACCTAACAAGCTGTATGTGGCAGGTTAGGGGGGTTGGGTTTTGGTTTTGACCTTGTGACCTAACAAGCTGTATGTGGCAAGTTAGGGGACCAGGCTTTGGTTTTTGGTCACTCTTTGGGACTGTGTGGGTCCATTGGAGTGGTTTGGATTTTTGTGGAATGTCAATTTCAATATTTTGGCTCAATTTGGTTTATGAGGCTGGATGGTTTGATTTTTGGAAGCTCATGGGGCTTGGAATTTTTTTGTATGGTTCAATCAACGCAAAAGAGGCATGGAACCATTATTGTATGCTCTTGGTAAGAGGGATTTTTTCCTGACTAAAAGCCCTTTTTTTTTTTTTTTTTTAGTGCCTAGGTGGTCAAACCTGGCTCATATGGGCTAACCCATGGGACCTTAAGCTTTTTAGGATGGCTTAGATCACATGTGGGGCCATTTTTGTAAAGAATATCTAAAGATATCTCATTTGGATAGAGAATATCTAAAAATAGCTTTATGGGAGAGAATCTCTCATATTCCCTTAATTTGGGAGAGAATATCTCAAGGTATCTTTCTTTTTGGGAAAGAATCTTCAATATCCTATTTTGTTGGAGAGAATCTCTCATTGATTGATTTTGGGAGAAAATCTCTCAAAGACATCTTTCTTTTTGGGAAAGAATCTTTTTAATTCCTTCTCTTTTGGTAAGGTTACTAATTAGTAACACTTACCTTTCTTCTTTGTTTCCTTTTTTGATTTGCTCTCTCCTATAAAAGCAAAGGAAGGTAGGATCTCTTGCTCTTATTGCTTTTTTTTGCAACAATCTCAAGAGAGCTCCAAGACCAAGAGTTCTTCTTCTTCAAGGATCTTCAAGCTTTTTCCTTCTTCTTCTCCATCAATGGCTTCAAGTAAGTTTTCTTTCTTTTTCTTTCAAGAAAACTCCATGTAGAGAATAGGATGGAAAAAAAAGTGTCTCTTCTCTTTTTTTTTTCTTTTTTCTTTTCTTTCTATTCTTCTTCTCTTTTTTTTTTCTTTTCTTTTCCACGTGATTTCTGTTTTTTTTTTTTTTCATGTGTGTCTCTTTTCTTTTTTTTTTTTTTTTTTGTGGTTTTCTTTCTTCTTTTTTTGAGAAAGTTTCTTCCTTTTTTTTGTTCTTTTCTTTCTCCCCCCCCGTTTTTTTTTTGGAAAGTTTCCCCTTTTTTTTTTTTTTTTTCTTTTCTTTCTCCCTTTTTTTTTTTTTGAGAAAGTTTCTTTTTTTTTTTTTTTTTGCTCATCATGATAATGCGTTTTTTATGCAAATCTAGATGTTCATGCATGTACTTTTTGTAGATTGAGCATGATAGCATACCTGAAAATCTTTGCAAATTTGGGAATTTGGAGCTCGCAGCGATGTTGAGCCCTTCTTGATTTTGCGGAGATTTTGAGGTTTCGAAAGTTTGTAGTTTCGGAGCTCGCAGCGATGTTGAGCCCATCTTCAAAACTTTCTGTTTCTTTCGGGGTATTTCCCTTTTCTTCGGAATTGCCCCGGAACCATGCCAAAATTTTGCCAGATTTGCTTTTAGCGAAATTCTGTCATTTTGATGATGATCTTTTTTTTTTTTTCTTTTCCAACCTTTGCAGGTGGTTCCTCCAGAACGAACAAGGGTAAAGAGCCTACTACAAGCGTACCTCGTCGATCCGCCAGATCTTCTAATGTGGCCGTTCAGCAGGCCTGGGAGAAGGTCCAGTTTGTTGAGAGAAACGTCACACGGGGCGGGACGAAGACTCTCCTGATGTGGAAGTCCCTCTCACTGTCAATGAGGAGGTGCCAGGGGAAGCTAACGAACCTCCGGAGAAGAGGGTTCGGGAAGAAGAGACCATCGGTGAAGGTATGATTCTTCCTTTTTCTTTTTCTACTTCTTTCATGGGGCTTTCCATGTTCTGATTTGTTTTCTCACCCTGCTGCTGCTTTTTTTTTTTTTAGCAGAGGATGAAGACTTGGCGATGCTTGAGGTTCCGACCGATGAGGCGGTGATGGAGCCGGTTATGGCATCTGAAGAAGAACCGAGGGACTCTGGAATGATTCCAGAATCTCCAATTGGTATAACTTCTTTCGCTTTCTCTTTTTTTTTTTTTTGCCTGCGACTTGATTTGCTAACATTTCTCTTGTCAGCTGACTTGCCACAGGATTCCGATGACTTTGAACCATCAATGGACGCAAATGTTGATGATGCTTCCGATGAGTTCGTGGAGGAAGAGAGTGTTCCGCCAGTCGTCAAAGAAGGTACTTTGTAGTAATGACCCTGATGATTTTTTTTAACAGGATCATATTCTTACCTTTTTGTGTTTCATTTGCAGGTTTTGAAGTGACAGAAGAGAGTCCATCGCCTTCTTCAGAACCAGAGCAAGGGATGCCAGAGGTCGATCCGGAGGTAGAGACTCCTACAACCAGTTCTGACGCGATAGAGAAGATACCTCGTGCTGAGATTCCTTCTCCAGTGGCTCCAAGTGGAAAGAGTTCTTTTGTTACTCTTCCAATGGGACATGACATGAGCAGCCGATCAGCGGAGAAGGGTGAATCTTCATCCAGTTCGTCTCTTCAATTTGCGGAGAAGGTGCTGGCTCGGGTTTTGAGTTCTTGGGTCAAGACTCTCCTTTCTGGACACTTGGAGGCAGGATTTGGCATGATCCCACATGTACAGGAGATTCTGACCGACACCGAAGAGGTTGGTCTGGATGTCACAGGTGCCAGGGCGATCGTTGATAGGATCATTGCACTGGGTGACAAGTGGTTTGAGACTATGGATTTCCCTGACGACCAATTCTTCAAGGAGATGTTCTTGGACCCTGCTGATAAGGCTAAGTCTGACCTGAATGAGGCTACACAAAGCAGGAAGCAGGTAGTCCGAGAGAAGAATAAGGAAGAGCTAGTCATCCTTGGATTAAAGCGCGACCTTGACATCCTTGATGGAGAGGTCGAAATGGCCAGGAAGCATCTCGAGCATTTGAAGGCACAAGTTGATGCTAAGTGGACTGCTATAACAGAGGCTCGTGACAGGGAGAGTACTCTGATTCGCAGGGTTGCAGATGCCGGTCAAGTTCTTGAGAGGAGGACTCTAGAGAACGAGCAATGGCAAACTGCTGGGGAAAAGCTTCCCGGTGTAAAAGAAGGGTTACGGCATTCGCCAGCATCTCATGGCAAGTTCCTAAAGAAGCGTGCCTTGGAAACTCTGACGGCTGATGCCAAAAGTTTGCTTGAGGAGCTGAAGCTTTGGCTGGAGACCATTTTTGGCTGAGCTCCTGATTTTTGTAGCAGAAACTATTCTTCTTCTTTTTTGGTACCACATGTATATTTTTTGGTACTCTTTTTTTGTAGTGCTTGTGAACACTTTTCTTTTTTTTTGGTACCACATGTATTTTTTTGGTACTTTTCTTTTTTTTTTTTTTGTTTTGTTTTGTTTTCCCTACGCTCACTCAAATCTTTTTGTGATGAAAGCAATTGCTAAATGGGATTTGATCAAAAGCTTTGTCATTTTGTGAAAATCTTTTGTCAAATGGTTGTTTTGGTAGGGGAAACGAATTTGGCATGAAAGCCGGATTTTTGTGGCATTTACAGCCAGTTTGGTGGCATTGATAGCCAATTGGTGGCATTTATAGCCGGTTTGGTGGCATTGATAGCTAATTTGTGGCATTTATAGCCGGTTTGGTGGCATTGATAGCCAATTTGTGGCATTTATAGCCGGTTTTGACATGAGAGTCAGGTTTTTTTTTTTTTGTGTGGCATTTGTAGCCGAGTTTTTTGAAAACCAAGTTTTGTTTTATTGGCGTGAAAGCCGATTTTGGCGTTTATAGCCGGAAATTTTTGTTTTGGCATTTATAGCCGGATTTTGGCATTTATAGCCGAGTTTTGGTTTTCAAAATGCAGGTATCAACTAAATGTCGCCTCCCCGCTGAATGGTCTTGCAAGTATCGATGGAATGTCGCTTCCTTGCTCATTCGGTTTTGCGAGTATTGATGGAATGTCACTTCCTCGCGGGTTAGGTTTTGCAGGTATCGATGGAATGTCGCTTCCTCGCGAATTGGGGTGCAAATATCGACTAAGCGTCACTTCCCTGCTTTTCCCAAAACTTTTGGTTTTGCGGGTACTGACTTGATGTCGTTTCTCCGCGATTTTTGAAATTTGAGGTTTTCTCGAACCATTTGTAATTTTGGGTTGTGGAGAGCAACTGGTATGTTACATCTCCACGATTTTTGAAATTGGGTTGTGGATATCAACTGGTTTGTTGCTTCTCCTGCGATTTTGGGTGCAAGTATTGATGGAATGTCGCATCCTTGCTTTTTTTCAAAATTTTTGTTTTGCGGGTATTGACTTTGATGTCGTTTCCCCACGATTTTTGAAAAACCATTTTTTTTTTGTTTAAAGACACGAGGGTCGTAAATTTTGACCTAGAACCATTTGGCGGTAAAAGGTAAGGTGGACTAGGGTGGAAATCCCTGAATCCGGATTTTTGTTTCAAACCATGAATTTTGGTTCAAGGATCGAAAGTTTTGGTCAAGTCAGGGAGAGGCTCCTAAACTTGGATTTTTTTGTTTTTGAACAATGAAACGATAAAAGTAAGCATTGTTTTTGAATCTCTAGAAATTTTGACATTTGATATGAAAATTCTAAAGAGAGTGGGTTTGACGAGCGAGTACCTGAGAACAGGTTTTGGCCATACAGGCATTGCTCTTACCCAGTTGGGTAAGTCTTCAAGGGTAGTACCGCTTCAAGAACTTGCCGTTGATAGGCAGCATACATCTGTCGCCTTCCATGTTTAGGAGGGCATATGCGCCGTTGGAGAAGACCTTGTCGATGACGTAGGGTCCCTCCCATTTTGGTTCAAACTTGCCTTTGGACTTGTGAGCGAAGACCATTGGTCTTTTTACCGTAAGAACCAAGTCACCCTTTTTGTAGGCGCGTTGCCTGACCTTTTTGTCAAAAGATCCTGCCATGCGTGCTTGGTAAAGTTCAATGCTTTGTCGAGCTTCGAGCCGTCTCTCGTCGAGATTGTCCAGCTCATGGAGTCGCAATTTGACATTGCTTTCTTGAGTCATGTCATTTTGTAGAGATACCCTCAGAGAAGGAATTTGTACCTCTAGGGGCACGACAGCTTCGCATCCATAGACCAAGGAGAATGGTGTGCTATGGGTTGGTCCTCGAACGGTGGTTCGATAGGCCCACAAAGCTTCAGACAGTTTATCGCTCCAGTCTCTTTTGTGACTAGAGACCATTTTCTTGAGGATTTTGCAGAGTGTCTTGTTGAAGGCTTCTGCTAATCCGTTTGCTGCCGGATTGTATGGAGTCGAAGGACAGCTTTGGATTTTGTATTTGTCGCAGAACCTGTAGAATCTATGATCCCGGAATTGTGGTCCGTTATCATGGACGAATCTTTTGGGTATGCCGAAACGACAAATGATGTTGGTGCGTAGGAATTGAAGGACTGATGAGGTCTTCATTTCGTTGAACGCAAATGCTTCTGACCACTTGGAGAAATAATCTGTAGCGGCGAAGATGAAGCGATGACCTTTGCTTGAAGGGGGAGAAATAGGACCTATGATGTCCATACCCCAGGCTTCGAAAGGCCACGAGATTGCTGTAGGGTGTAGCCATTCCGGAGGCATGTGAATGTAATCTCCATGAACTTAGCATTGTTGGCAGCGCTTAGCAAATTGCATTGCGTCGGGTACCATGGTAGGCCAGTAGTAACCCAACCTTTTGATTTGGTCGTAGAGCTTGGGACCAGCCTGATGAGCTCCACAAAGACCAGCGTGAACTTCTTTGAGTGTTTCTTCAGCTTCTTGTTGTGACAAGCAGCGTAGGAGTACTCCATTGAAGGATTTCCTGTAAAGGATCTTTGAAGGGATATCCAAATGAAAGTTTGGGGCTCGCCTTTGGATGCTTACCCGTTCTTTTGGATCTTCAGGTAGGATTCCGAACATAGTGTAATCAATGAACGGATCCCTCCAGTCGCCGATTGAAGGTTGAAGGATAGAGATCCGACTTCCAACCACTCGGTGGCATTCAGCAACTGCTTGGTGTGTGTTAAGAGGAGGGAGGATCCTTCTCTCGCACACTGTAATTTGCATGTTTTCCCCTTTCTGGATCGCCATTGATGCGGCAAGTCCGGCCAGGGCATCTGCACGGATGTTTTCACCTCTACGAATGTGGGTGATGTTGCAGATGTCAAACTTTTGCAGAAGCGATTGTGCCTTGTTGTAATAAGGCAGCAGATCGGGCTTCCTGACTTCATATTTCTGATTCATCTGGTTGACGATCAGTTGAGAGTCTCCAAAGACTTCCAGCATGGTGATACCAGATTCAATGGCGAGTTCCAATCCTAGGATCAGAGCTTGGTATTCAGCTGCATTGTTTGTGCATGGTTCCAGCAGCGAGAAAGCGTGTGGGATCATGTATTTGTCGGGGCTAACAAAGAGGATGCCAACTCCCGAGATCAGCTTTCTGTTTTCATTTGTCCTGGTTGCACCGTCAAAGTACATGTCCCAGGAGGCATTTGGCGAGAAGGTCTCCACGTTGTAGACGGGTTCGTCTGGGAGATCATCTCTGAGTGGTGAATCTTTAGGCAATGGATGCTCTGCGAGGAAATCTGCTAGAGCTTGGCCTTTGATTGCTTTTTGTGGCACATACCTAATATCAAATTGTGATAGAAGGACGGACCATTTTGCCAGTCGGGCATTGAGAGAACCTGCCTTTGTGACAAGGACCTTCAAGAGGTTGATCCTTGAGACGAGGTAGACTGTGTTGGAAAGCAAGTAGTGACGTAGCTTTTGTATGGCAAACATCACTGCAAGGCATTCCTTTTCGACTGGGGAGTAGCGATGCTCTGCACCTACTAGCATGAGGCTGAGGTAGTATAGAGCAGCTTCTTTTCTTTCATCATTTTCTTGTGCAAGCAGAGCACCCAGAGAGTGATCAAGGGCTCTTGTGTACAAGATGAATGGTTTTCCAGTGGCAGGGGCAGCTAACACTGGAGGTTTGGTCAGGTATGACTTGATATCTTGAAATGCGGCTTCACAGTCGGCATCCCAGACAAAGTCTACACCCTTTTTCATCAATCGAGAGAATGGACGGCATTTCCCCGAAAGATTGGAGATGAACCGTCTGATGTAGGCCAATCTCCCTTGGAGCCTTTTTAGTTCTCTCAAGGTTCTTGGAGAGGGCATTTCTAGAATAGCCTTGACTTTTATGGGGTCAAGTTCTATTCCAGCTTTCCGAACAAGGAATCCGAGAAACTTACCCGACGAGACACCGAAGAAGCATTTTAGAGGATTCATCCGCAGTTTGTGTTTATGGAGTCGGAGGAAGACTTCCCGAAGATCTTTGAGATGGTCTTCTTTTCTTCTGCTTTTGATGGCGAGGTCATCAACGTAACATTCGACCGTCTTGTGCTGCATATCTTGGAATATTTTCATCATAGCCCTCTGATATGTGGCACCAGCATTTTTCAGACCAAATGGCATGACAGTGTAGCAATACACGCCAAATGGAGTCCGAAATGAAGTGTGTTTTTCATCCTCGGGATGCATCTTTATCTGATTGTAACCAGAGAAACCATCCATGAATGTCATTCGCTCGAATCCGCAGGTATTGTCAATCATCCCCTCTGGTATGGGGAGCGGGAATTCATCTTTAGGGCAAGCGCCATTCAAGTCTCTATAGTCAATACAAACTCTGATCTGCCCAGTTTTCTTTGTCACGGGGACAATATTGGCCAACCACTCTGGATGTTGTTCCTCACGGATGAAGCCAACGCTTTTGAGTTTTTGAACTTCTTGTTCAATTTTATCCATCACATCTGGACGGAATCTTCTTTGGCCTTGTTTGACAGGCTTGATGTCTTCTTGAAGATTGAGTTTGTGGACTGCTACTTTGGGGTCTAAACCAGGCATTTCAGCATAGGACCATGCAAAGCAATCAACGAACTCACGAAGAAAAGCGATATACTCGGGTAACTCATCATCCTTTATATTCTTGCTTATGAATACAGGACGTGGGTTATCAGGTGTTCCCAAGTTTATCTTTTGAACAGGATCTTCTGTCGGAAGGTTTGAAGGTGGTTCCTCCACAATATTTTCGGAGGCTTCCAACTCAACGAAACCTTCTGGAGTTTCAACTGCATTACCAGACCAAGGCTCTGTTCCTTTCCATGGATTTTCTTGATTGGTGATCTCCTCAAGGCTTGTATTGAGATAGTCCCAATCGCCTGTTGAGTCTGGTATTTCTTTTGGAGACGAGGGTTCTTCTGGGTCAGAATAGTACAAGTCTGTATTATCGGACGATTCCTCTTTATCATCAAAGAAATCGTACAAATTGGATGAGCTTCCTGGATCTTTGTCAGGTAACTCTTTAAAGAGATATCCAGGGAGATCGATGTCTTTATGGACTTGAGATGTTGAGGCTTGGTCGGTAAAATGACTTTTAAGCTTTTGTGTCAACTGTCTCAGAGGAGTGTCGGGATCATACCCTAACCCATATGAAGACTTTTCTACATGACCGTAGAGTCTCCAATCTTCTAGCTGGCTTTTGGTCAAGGCGGGCCCCAATGGCGTGAGAATACCTCGGCCTTCTCCCAAACCGACTGGGTTCTGAGCGTCAAAGCCCATTTTCTTCATGATAGCTTGTGCCACAGGACTATATAGAGATAGTTGAGGCATACCTTCATTTTGGAAGGGTTCAAGCAAGGAATTTGATGAAGAAGCATCCGATCTATGGAAGAAGATCAGCTTTTGCTTTGGTGATGTTGTCGGAACAACAAAGGTAGCAGACGTAGGATCTTCTACATCAGCAGGTGTCTCCGTCGGAGTGAGAGCAGGCTGAACATGCTGAGCGTCAGCTTGGCTTGACGATGCATCGTCTTCTGGCTCTGAGTCCAAGTCTGTGTCTTGCATGATAGACACGAGAGAAACAACAAATTTGCCCCCAGGCTTTTGCTTTGCCTTCTTCACTCTGGTTGTGATGACCAAAGGTTTTGAAGATTTGAGGGAGATGAGGAAGGGAGATTGACTACTCTCTTCTAATTTGCCGGAGGGTTTGTTTTCTTCCGGTGATTTTTGAGGAGCCTTGCCTTTATCTTTCTGGAGATTTTCAGCAGGGGGTGCTATTTCCTCTTCTTCTTTTTCTCCTTCATACATCTGGGAGTCTGCGAAGTGGACTTCTTTACCTTTGAAGGGTTTTCTGTCCGTAAAGACACGATGTACCATGCCGTCATCGCCGACGAACTTGATGCATTGATGTAGAGTTGAAGGGACAACACCGTTCTCGTGTATCCAAGGACGTCCGAGAAGGATGTTGTAGCATGAGGGGGTTTTTATTGCATACACAGTGACCTCAGAGATAAGATCACCGATTTGCAATTTGAACCTGATTTTGCCGATAGGCCTTTGAGCGCTCCCATCGTATCCAAAGATAGATACAGATGTGTGGCTTAGCTTGCTGGGTGGGATGCCCAACTCTTCGAGAGCCGAAGTGGAGATGAGGTTGAGTGCAGAACCTGGGTCGACCTGAACTCTGTGTATAGGCATTTCCTTGATGTACCCTGTGAAGTACAGGGGTCGGTTGTGCCTTGCTTCGCCAAGTAGGAGGTCTTCCTTAGTGAAGGCGATGGTTGCACTGGCTGCCTTTTGAACCGAGAGGCATTGGATGCATGATCCCTCGCTTTTCTCTTTTTCTCCTTTTAAGGAGGTTTCTGAGTTTTTGACCCGGTAGTCCATTTCAATTTGGAGGACTTGCGGGGCATGTTTGTCGACATCCTCATTCAGTTTTTGTAATTCTGAGATGAGATTATCACGAGTGCGTGGAGACATTCGTAATAAGTCTAGGGTGTGAAGACGTGCAGGTATGTGTTTGAAGTGCTCAACCAAGTCATACTTGAAAGCCTCCTTGGGGCCTGCATGTTCATTGTTTTTGCCACTGGGGGCGCTTACAACATCTTTTCCCAAAGGATTTACAAAAGTAAAGGAAGATTGGTTGTAATTCTTGTGGTAGTCCCGGCCAGAGCGGGTGCCTCTACCAACTTCGAGAGCTTCTTGAGAAGGATCTTCGTTTGGAAGATTGTCTTCAGGATCAAGAGGCTGTCGTTTTTCATCCACTGAGGTTGTATCTGCAGCAGAGTTGCCATCCTCAGTGATTGTGTTACACGGAGCATTTTCCGGGAGCAAGTCCTGAACAACATCCAGCAGCTTTTCTTCTGTGTTGACTATTTCATCATCCCAAGCATCATTATCTGGGTTTTCTTCATGATGATCAGTCGGGAAGAATGTGTATCCTGAAGTCACAGTCTCAGGAGAAGAAACCTGAGAGGGTGTCATCTCTGTGAAAGTCACGTGAGACGAGATAGCTCCAGAGAATACATTGCTAGGCGTTGTCGGAATATAGGTAATCTCATCAGACGACGCTTCAGAAGAGCTATAGTCCTGATATATTACATTACAGGAAGCTCTAATAGGAGATGTTGCCTGCTCGGAGTCAGACTCATCCTCGGATGTAAGAGGATCGTCAATCCAGCAATGTTCTCCATTTTCAGGAGTTAAGGGTGGATGTACCTGATTATCTTCAGGGACTTCAGGCTCTGGGTTGCGAGGAGGCTCGTTAACACGATCTTGCTCTTGTTCTAGAGCGAGACGCTGCAAGATCCTTGCATATTCTTCAAGATCAGGCATGGGAGCCAGATCCTCTTCTTCGTCTTCTCCGTGTGGCTCAACATAGTTGATTTCCACTGGAGCAATGACAGGTGCTGGGTTAACAGCATCTTCTTGTGCAGCCTCTTGGTCTTCTTCATCATCAGACCAGGATCCTTGTGGTTGCAAGGGGTTATACCAGATTACTGGCATAAGGTGAGTTTCAGGAACCCATTCTTCGTCGGAGAGATACTCTCCTGTTTCAAGAGATTCCTCCCACTCGCCGGTGTAGTTGGGCTCGAATCCATCGTCGGTGTCGCTGGACTCGTATCCATCAATGGAGAATCCAACTACCGAGTTGCAAGAGTATAATGCCCCCTGCATGGCTTCTTTTTTGAATTGAGGTGGCATGAAATCACTGAGAGTGAAGTTTCTTACCGCCTTTGAAGTCTTTGGAAGGGACGTTTTTGTTGCCCCGAGTGAAGTGGTAGAGGAGGCCTCTGCCTTTTCATGGACTTCTTGTTTTGGCTGGGTCTTCTCTTGCCGTTTGAGCCTGAGGAGATGTTTCCTAGCCTGCCTTCGCTGTTGAGCTGTCGGCTTTGTTTTTACGATCTCCCAGTTTTCATCTTCCAGGAGATCGGGATGTACCCATATGGGCTGTCCGTCTGGTGTCGGGCAAGGAACCAACACTTCGGACGTTTGAATTCTTTTTATCACCTTGAAGGAAGTAGTGATCTTCTTCTTCGGTGATTTTGGTGTTTGTCCACATGACACCATGTTGACGGAGGCAGTCCCATAGTTTTTGTCAAAGGTGATGACTCCGTTTTTCCACATCTCGTTTATCTTCTCTCTCACAACAAAGCATTGATTGAGAGGATGCGAGACCATCTGGTGGTATGGACAGTACCGAGGATCATTGGTTTTGCCAACGTCTCCAGGTCTTTTGGGCTCTGGCAAAATGAGTTTGCCATTTGCTAGGAGAGCCTCAAAGATTTCTTCAACGTCTTCATCGAACGGATATTTCTTTTCTACTCGCTCTTTGAAGGCATCAGAGAGTTCAGGTCTCTTACCTGCAGCTCTATTTTCAGCTTTCTTTGGTTGCTGAGGAGCTGACTTGGTTTGCACATTAAGGACCTCTTTCTTCTTTGGTTTAGAGGTTGCAATGGCGGTTGGCTCTTTTCTTGATGACTTCTGACTGTTAAGGTCTTTAATCACCGTTTCAGCTTTCATAGAAGCTTCCAGGAGTTCTCCCAGGTTTTTTGATTTGTTGCCGATGATCATGGAGTGTATTCTGGCTCTCATGTTGTTTCGGCAGATGTCGACTAGCGACGCCTGTGGCAATACATCTGAACATTTGTATGCCATTGCTTTCCACTTGTGAATGAAGTCATAAGTTGACTCATTCTCTCCCTGTTTTAGGCTGCAGAGCTGAGCCATAGTAACAGGATGATCCTCACCTTGGAAGTGGGTCAGGAAGCGTGTCTCCAGCATAGCCCAGTTCTGAATGGAGTTCTCCGGAAGAGTGGAGTACCAATCGAAGGCCGTACCTTTTAGGGTACTTACAAAGAGGCGGATCTTGAGTGCATCTTGATCCGCGATAGCTCCCGTCAAAATATTGAAGTGGATGACGTGCTGTCTGGCTGATCCTTTCCCCGTATATGTTTGGAGAGTAGGATGCTTGAATTTTGTGGGGAACGGGACCGAGTCCATCCATAAAGGATATGGTGGCTTGATCCCATGCTCTTTGAGTATATCCTCTTCTTTAGCTTTGGCGAGGATACTGTCTACGTCCTTTTTGGTAAGGGCGCGTGACTCATTTTCTTCCCAATTTTCCTCGTTATTGCCATGATTCGGAGGAGGCTCATTGTTCGCCTGATTTTGGACGACAAGGAGAAGGTTTTCCATCAGAGTTTCAATCCTCTGCTGGCCTTGTTCCAACTGCTGGATGCGTGTGAGCGCATCATCTCGAGGTGGATTCTGAGGTGGTGGCTCAGAACTTGTAGCCAAGACGTTCATCCCTCGGGATTCGAACGAAGAAATCGTCCTGGTGACTGAGCTGGGGCTCATTCTTTTTGATGAAGAGCTTGATGAAGGATTACTCTCCCGTCCTTGGCTTGAAGGGGCAGGAGATTCTTCGGGATGTCTTTGTGTCCTGGTGACGCTACGGGTCACCGGACGTCGGACATGGATTTTTGATGCTGACCTTTGGCGTCTTCTGGTTTTTCCAACCATATGGACGGCAGCAACTTGGTCGGGTCTTTCTTTTTCGACCCATTTGTGGGAGACTTGAAGTGTAGGAGGCTGTATCCGTTGCTTCTCTAGTCTCTTTTGTCGATATGAAGCACGGCGGCGTGCTCGACGAGCGATTTGAGCTTCAGTCAGCTCTGGCTGGGCTCTGACGATGAAGGATGTGCTCCCTCGGGCGCAGCAGCCGAGCCTGTCTTCTTTGTAGCTAGGCAAGGACAGGATCCGGACCCGGTCCTTTGCTTGTTGCAGTGAAGCTTTGAACCTTTCGAGTTCAGCCCCTGTAGAGATGAAGGGTCGAACTGAAGGAGTGTAGGCCTTGGCAGGTGCTTGTAGAGGCCTGGTGATGCATGATCTAATTTTGGGCCTGTAGGAACAAGCCGGCTCATGCTGGGTTGACTTGGGAGTCAGGTTGGAGATGGGTCTCTCCTCTTTCATGTAGGCAAGAGGGTAGAACTGGTTCTCTTTGAGTGGGGCCAGGTATGCTGGCTTGGTGGAAGTTTGAGACCTTCTTTGTTTAGGGGAAGGTCTTGGAGACCAAGTCTTAGGGTAGACCTGGTTGGTTGTTGGTCGAGGCTTCGCGGGGGTGCCGCGGGCTTCGGGCTTTTGGGCGCTCGCCTTTGGTGTCACGGGAGTGACACGTTGAGAGGCGATCTTCTGCTTTTTAGCAGGCGCAGCTTGTTCTTCGGGAAGTGGGAATGGTCCCAGTGTCCCGAAGACGATGGTCCAGGGAGTCGAGGTCGGCCGGGAGTTCAGAGAGTTGCCGAGGGAGTTGACGCTTCGGCAGCTGGCAGGGCGCTTGTAAGTGCGCTCGGTTTGCTTCTGTTGATGCATGAGTTGGTGCTTGTTCTCATCGAAGATAATGGTTAAGGCTGCCATTGTTAATTTCGAAAAAAGTTTTCTGAAATAAGACCACATCCATTAGTAATCACAAGAATATAATGATCATAAATGGGAATTTCTATGGTTGTCTTTTCAAATCGCTCAAGGGATATAACCCAAGCGACATGAAGAAGGTAAAAAGCCATAGATGGTACAATTGTTCTGACAGCAAGTATGGTGAGCCCAGAATGAGCGTTCCAGTGACTGCTAGAAGCAATTGTAAACCTAAATTCGACTTATCGAGAAGCAGGGCTTGCTCGAGATAAGAAGAATATAAGGTAGGAGTTACAAATGTGCCGGTCACAGATACAGTAGACCCTGAAAGGGCGTACCAGTATTGCTAGGCACAAATGTTGGAGATCGCATCCATGAGATGGGATTCTTTGTTTTGAAAGGTCAGAAATGGATTCGTCAAAGAGAGCAGGTGGCATTCCGATTCAAATACGGGCTCAACGATTTCCGCGAGCGCCAGTACTCAGAAGGGAAGAGACCACAATTTCTCGAATCTGAATCCAAAAGTGACGAGTTTTTTTTTTGAAATGTCAAGATTGGTTCCATCAAGGAGAGCAAATGGTATTCTGATCTGAACACGGTCTCGGCGATTTCCGCGAGCGCCAGTGCTCAGAAAAGAAGAAACCAAAATTTCTCAGATCTGAAATCAAAAGTGACGAGTTTTTGGAGATTTTTTTTTTGAAATGATTTTTTTTTATTTTATTATTTTTATTATTTTTATTTTTTTTTAAAATATATTTTTATTTATTTTTTGAAATTTTTTGTTTTTTTAAGATTTTTTTTGGAAAATCTTTTTTTATTTTATTTTATTTTTTTTTGATTTAATTTTTTAAGATTTAAAGACGAGAGAGTACACATAGGCCTCCTAACCCGGTCTTATGAAACCTCAATTGATAGAATTGCCCCCAGGTAAGGGTAGGATTACTTAATGAACCCGTTTGGAGGACCCTTGCCTAGAACAGTCAAGCTGTCTCCACACTCTGGACAAGGCTTTTCTTGAATCAATCGTGATCAAAGAACGCAATTGGTTTAACCTTAGTGGTCTATGTCCTCTTTTTTTATAAAAATCCCAAATAGACTCATCGAAGAGAAACGATGGCCCAAAACCTTACTCGAACGGGCTCAACATTTCTGCAAGCACCAAAGAACGATAGGATAGGATCAAAGTTTCTCAATTTTGAATCCAAACTAAGAAAGCTGATTTTTTATTTATTTATTTATTTATTTTTTTGAAATCTCTAATGAACTCATCGAAGAGAAACGATGGTCCAAAACCTTAGTCGAACGGGCTCAACATTTCTGCAAGCACCAAAGAACGATAGGATAGGATCAAAGTTTCTCAATTTTGAATTCAAACCAAGAAAACTGATTTTTTTTTTTTTTGAAAAGAGAAAGAATGGAAACAAACTCAAAGAAATAGAAATTTCCAAAAAATCCCATCTCATTTTTTTTAGGATGCAAAATCCAACATAGGCTACCAGCTAGAAAGTAGCCAAGGAATCCGGAAAAGAAGTATAAGCATAGAGCAAAAAGTATGATATGCAAATATTTCATTTCCAAGCACCGTGTTCTCAAATGAACGAGTCCCACCGGGTGTGCCAGCTTGATGGAACGCGCTCCGAGGTGCCGTGGGGCGGCTACCGGGGTCGGCGGAACGTGGGAGTCCGTCGGGTCCGGCCCTTTCGCACCCTAGCGGGCCTGAAGCGTGCATCAACATTTCTTTGTGTGGGTGTGCCAGATTTTCTATTTTACTTGGAATTGCAAGTGGTAATCCGGAGATCAACCTTCGCAAGTAAAAAGGAAATCAACTTCTTTCAAGTTTTCCATTGCACAAATATTTAAGAAAAGAGACATTTTCTTGGTTTGCCGTGAAAGGCGATTTTGTTTGGCATTTATAGCCGATTTTGGCGTTTATAGCCAATTTACAATTCTCATCAATAATGAAAGACAAGAGTTGTGATTTTTGTCTCTTTTAGAAAAATACAAACTACAATGAAAAGCAAGAAAAGGAGGATCTAACTTCTCAGGAGATTGTGGGGGACTCGTTCAGATTGACGGTCGCAAGTCATGTATGGGCTTCGCCATCATCCATGCAGATGAGAACAGAGGATGCTCTTAATTCGCTTGGCTTGGCTATAACCTCAGGTTTTTAGAGGACAAAGACCAAGAGAAGGTCCTATGTCCAATAAAAATCTAAGTAGACGGGCTGAAAAGCCACGTCTAAGCCATTGGAGGCAGCGGGAGAAGGCAAGGACCTTTGGGGGGGTGCCCCCCAAGGGACTTTTGTCACCTTGTAGTGGTGGCCGGTGCAGAACTTCAGCAGAGTTTTTCTCTCTTTTTCTTTCTCTGGATTCTTTCCGCTCTCTTCCGATCCGATCTCTTTTTTTCTGATCCTGATTTCAATGGAATGCTCTCCTATTTATAGGCTTTTGGTAGCCATTTAGGAGAGTTTATGGGCTTTAATGGCTTTAATGGGAGGAGTTACAAGATTTATTTCTTTGATTTTGCAACTCCTTTTTCCTTGAATCTGATTGGCCGATGGAGATTAAGGGCTTTTAATCACCTTAATTACCATAATGGGAGGAGTTTCATGGGTTAAATGCCATGAATCAATTGACTTGTAACTCCCAAATGCTTGCTTCTGATTGGGCCGTCCAAAGAAATGAATTAATGACTGCAATAAAGCTAGTCAATTAACCACATTAATTGGTCGCCGAGCAGTCGAAGAGTCGCGGGCCGTGCCGTGTCTTCTGGAATTCTTCTGGCGACGATCATCGATGGATCTTCATGCTGATCGACATCGGATGAACATGTAACTTCAGACAGTGATAGCTAAGAGCGGGCCGGTGACATCTGTCCTGTCGATTTTTCGATCGATCGGGCGGAAAGTACACTTTTTTGGTCGATCGGTTGGCGATCAATGTTGATTTTGATACTTTTGGAGGTTGACCCGTGATTTTGACGGATGTCGGCGGACATGAGTCAATTTCAAGCACTAAAAATCACATTTTCAGGAAACCACAGGGGCCAAAGTGCGCGAAACGCGAAAAAGGACAGAAAAACGGGTCACCGGCGAAAAATCCGGTGACCCGGACTTCCATGGTCGCCGGCGACCAAGGGCCGGCGACCTTGGACCCTGGGGGTTTTTTCCCTGTTTTTGGTCCGTTTTGTGGTCTTTTTCGTCGCCGTTTTCTTCTGTATTTTTCCTGACATTTCTTCTCATTTATTGGCTTGATTTTCCTGTAGAAAACCTGATGAGAATCCTTGCATTTTTAGAGTGCAAAGTTTCCAATTTTCCGGAAAAGCCGAAGACTTTGTCGCGTAGAGCTGCTGATTTTCCGCCAGAAGCTGAAACTTGGTCAAACGATGTCGGAATGACCTGAAATTTGAGGTGAAGCCTCCTGAGCAATAAATAAGACCAACCATAGGCTTTTGTTTGAGTTTTGATGCCGTTTGGGGTCCCGTCGATGCTTCACTTGATTTTGCTGCGGGGAAAATGCCGAGCTTTGATATGTGGCCAAACGATGTCCGATTGACCTGAAATTTGACGGGGAGCCTATTGGAGTCATTTTGAGACGTTCCATGGGCTCCGTTTTGGATGTCATGCTCCCGGGTTGCTCCGCCGCCGGTAGGCTTGATTTTCTCTCGGAGCATCGAAACCTGGTCAAACGTTGTCAAAATGACCTGAAATTTGACGTGCAGCCTTTTGGAAGCATGTTGAAGCCACTCATGCACTTGGTTTGATGAGCGAAGGCTTCGGTGGTTCCCGCCGCCGGGAGGCTTGATTTTGCTGCTCGAGCATTGATGGAGGGTCAAACGTTGTCGGTTTGACTTGAAATTTGGCATGGAGCCTTTTGAGACATGCTGGAGTCATCTGTAGGCTTTGATCGAAGTTTTGGCGTCTCCGATGATGTCGCCGCCGAGAGCTCCTGTTTAGCTGTCGGAGAAGTGAAGTTAGGCCAAATGTTGTCGAAATGGCCCGAAACTTCATGTGTACTCTTCTCTTGGCTATCTTGAAGGATCTTGCAGTTTTTGTTTGATTCTGACAAGATTTGATTTTTTGGAGAAATTGCATTGTCTATTTATGGCAGGTTGCGACTTCATGAAGCTTTCTTGATGTTGAAGAGGCAAAGTGACATTTTTGGTGTCAACAGTATTTCTTAAAGAGACAAAAAGAAATCACAATTCTTGTCTTTCATATTTGATGAGTTTTGTAAAAACGCCTTTCACGGCAAAATCGCCTTTCACGGCAAAACAAACAAAAACGCCTCTTACGGCATTCTAAAAACTTGTCTCTTTTCTTAATATTTATGCAATTTGAAAAGTTAGAAAAAAGGATTGATTTCCTTTCCACTTGTGAAGGTGAATCTCCGGATTATCACTATTTCAAATTCCAAGTAGAAAGTAAATCTGGCATACCCGTACAAAAAATGTTGATGCCCGAGATCTTCCCTCCTCCGCCGAGACCCAGGTCAGCCCCCGGGGTGCGGAGGGAGAGGACGGAAGATTCCCCCCTTTTTTCGGGTCCATCACTCAGCTGCATTGTTTGAACATGGTTCCAGTAGAGAGAAGGCGTGTGGAATTATGTTTTTGTCAGGACCGACAAAGAGGATGCCAATTCCAGATATTTGCTTTCCTTTTTCATTTGTCCTGGTTGCACCGTCAAAGTACATGTCCCAGGGAGCGTTTGACAAGGAAGTTTCCACGTTGTAGACAAATTCGTCTGGGAGATCATCCCTGAGTGGAGAATCTTTAGGCAATGGATGCTCTGCGAGGAAATCTGCCAGAGCTTGTCCTTTGATTGCTTTTGTGGTACATACCTAATATCAAACTGTGATAGAAGGATGGACCATTTTGCCAGTCGGGCATTGAGAGAACCTACTTTTGTGACAAGGACCTTTAGGAGGTTGATCCTCGAAATCAGGTAGACTGTGTTCGACAGCAGATAGTGATGCAGCTTTTGTACAGCGAACATTACTGCAAGGCATTCTTTTTCGACTGGAGAGTAGCGATGCTCTGCTCCTACCATCATGCGGCTAAGGTAATATAGAGCAGCTTCTTTTCCGTCGTCGTTTTCTTGTGCGAGCAGAGCACCCAAAGAGTGGTCGAGAGCTCTTGTGTACAAGATAAATGGTTTTCCAGTTGTGGGGGCAACCAGTATTGGAGGTTTGATGAGGTATGCTTTGATGTCTTGAAATGCACTTTCACATTCAGCATCCCAGACAAAGTCCACGCCTTTCTTCATCAGGCGAGAGAATGGACTGCATTTCCCTGATAGATTGGAGATGAACCGTCGTATGTAGGCCAACCTTCCTTGAAGCCCTTTTAATTCTCTTAGGGTTCTGGGAGATGGCATTTCCAGGATAGCCTTGACTTTGGTGGGGTGAAGTTTCTATTCCATCTTTCCGTACTATGAATCCGAGAAACTTACCCGATGAGACACCGAAGAAGCACTTTAGTGGATTCATCCGCAATTTGTGTTTGCGAAGTCGGAGGAAGACTTCTCGAAGATCATTGAGATGGTCTTCTTTTCTTCTGCTTTTTATGGCGAGGTCGTCAACAGAGCATTCGACCGTCTTGTGCTGCATATCTTGGAATATTTTCATCATAGCCCTCTGATATGTCGGACCTGCATTTTTCAGGCCAAACGGCATAACAGTGTAGCAATACACGCCGCATGGTGTCCGAAATGATGTATGCCTTTCATCTTCAGGATGCATCTTTATCTGGTTGTAGCCAGAGAATCCATCCATGAACGTCATTCGCTCGAACCCATAGGTGTTGTCAATCATCACCTCTAGTATGGGGAGCGGGAATTCATCTTTAGGACATGCACTATTCAGGTCTCTGTAGTTGATACAGACTCGTATCTACCCATTTTTCTTTGTCACGGGGACGATGTTGGCCAACCATTCAGGATGCTGTTCCTCGCGGATCAAGCCAACGTTTTTGAGTTTCTGAACTTCTTGTTCGATTTTGTCCATCACGTCGGGACGGAATCTTCTTTGGCCTTGTTTGATAGGCTTGATTTCTTTTTGCAAGTTGAGCTTGTGGACTGCTACTTTGGGATCCAAGCCAGGCATTTCGGCATAAGACCATGCAAAGCAATCAACGAACTCATGAAGAAAAGAGATATACTCGGGTAACTCATCATCCTTTATATTCTTGCTTATGAATACAGGACGTGGGTTATCAGGTGTTCCCAAGTCTATCTTTTGAACATGATCTTCTGTGGGAAGGTTTGAAGGTGGTTCCTTCACAATATTTTCGGAGGCTTCCAACTCGACAAGACCTTCTGGAGTGCCAGAGGCATTTTCAGACTGAGGCTCTGTTTCCGTCCATGAATCTTCTTGATCAGTATCCTTCTCAAGGCTTGCAATGAGATGGTCCCAATCATTTGCTGGAATTGGGTTGAAGTAGGGTACTTCTTTTGGAGACGATGGTTCTTCCGGGTCAGAGAACCGCGCGTCTATGTCATCGGGCAATTCCTCTTTATTATTAGAGAAATTATACCCATTGGAGGAGCTTTCAGGAGTAACTCCTCAAAAAGATATCCAGGGATATCGATGTCTTCATGAGATGTTGAGGCTTGGTCGGTAAAGCGACTTTGCAGCCATGGTGTCAACTGTTTCATAGGAGCGGTAGGATCATACCCCAACCCATATGAAGACTTGCCTTTTTGAAGGTGGATTTTCCAATCTTCTGGTTGACTTTTGGTCAGGGTGGGTTCCAATGGTGTAAGAATACCACGGCCACCTCCCAAGCCAGTCGGATTTTGAGCGTCGTAGTCCATTTTCTTCATGATAGCTTGTGCCATTGGACTATACAGGGATAGCTGAGGCATACCTTCGTTTTGGAAAGGTTCAAGCAAAGAGTTCAGTGGAGATGCTCTTGATCTGTGGAAGTAAATCACTTTTTCTTCTGGCGAAGTTGCCGAAATAACAAAGGAAGCAGACGTAGGGTCTTCTATGTCTGCAAGTGTCTCCAATGGAGTGAGAGCGGGCTGATCTCGCTGAGTATCAGCTTGGCTCGATGCTGTGTCATCTTCTGGATCTGATTCTGAGTCCGTGTCATGCATAATAGATACAAAGGAGATAGTGAACTTGCCCCCAGTCTTTTGTTTTGTCTTCTTTGCTTTGGTAATGATTACCAAAGGCTTTGGAGACTTGAAGGAGACGACGAAGGGAGCTTGGTAGCTTACTTCGAGTTTGGTGGAGGGTTTGTTTTCCTCCGATGATTGCTGAGGAGCCTTGCCTTTATCTTTCTGGAGACTGTCGGCAAAGCGAATTGTTTTTTCCTCCTGTTGTTCTTTTCCATCTTTATACATTTGAGCATCTGCAAAATGGACATCTCTGCCTTTGAAGGGCTTTTTGTCTGCAAATACTCGATGTATCAGGCCATCGTCGCCAATGAACTTGATGCACTGATGTAGAGTTGAAGGGACGACACCATTCTCATGTATCCAGGGGCGTCCTAGGAGTATATTGTAGCATGAAGGGGTCCTTATTGTATACACAGTGACTTCAGAAATAAGATCACCGATTTGCAGTTTGAACCTGATTTTGCCGATAGGCCTTTGAGCGCTGCCGTCATATCCGAAGATGGATACGGACGTGTGACTCAGTTTGCTAGGTGGGATGCCCAGCTCTTCAAGTACCGAAGTAGAGATGAGGTTGAGTGCAGAACCTGGATCGATCTGAACTCTGTGTACTGGCATTTCTTTGACATACCCCGTAAAGTACAAGGGACGGTTGTGCTTTATTTCGCCTAGGAGGAGGTCATCCTTGTCGAAGGCAATTGTTGCACTTGCTGCTTTTTGTACCGAGAGGCATTCATTGCTTGATCCCTCAGTTTTCTTCTTTTCTCCCTTTGAGGGAGTATTTGATTTTTTGACCTAGTCCATTTCAATTTGTAGGACTTGTGGGGCATGTTTGTCGACATCCGCATTCAGCCTTTGTAATTCTGAAATGAGACTATCACGAGTTTGTGGAGACATTCGTAATAAGTCAAGGATGTACAGACGTGCAGGTATGTGTTTGAAGTGCTCAATCAAGTCGTACTTGAAAGCCTCCTTCGGGCCTGCATTTTCATTATTATTGCCACTTGGGGCGTTTACAACTTGCTTTCCCGAAGGATTTACATAAGAAGAAGAGGGTTGGTTGTGATTTTTGTGGTAATCCTGGCCAGAACGGGTACCTCTACCAACTTCAAGAGCCTCTAGAGAAGGGTCTTCTTTTGGAAGATCGTTCTCAGGATCAAGGGGTTGATCCTTTGCTGAGGACGTCTCTGTAACAGCATTAGCGTCTTCAGTGATTGTGTTGCATGGAGCAATTTCCGGGAACAGGTCCTGAACAGCAGCCGGCAACTTTTCTTTATTAGCCCAGACATCGCCCGTGTGATAGGGTATCTAGGACCAATTGACTGAGTTTTCATTGAAGAAGATTTCATTGGCAGAAGTTTCTTTAAGATGATCAATCGGGAGTGGCTTGAGTTCCGATGTCACAGCTTCAGGAGACGAAGGTTGAGAGGATGTTATCTCAATGGAAGTCACCTGAGAGGATGTAGCTCCAGAAGATACGCTACCGGTTGGGGAGTACGTGTCTTCGGAAGCTTCAGAGGCACTGTCGTCCTGAGCTATTGCATTGCAGGTTATCCTGACAGGAGATGCCCCTAGTGTAGACTGTTGGGAATCAGACTCATCCTCGGATGTGAGAGGATCATCGATCCAACTGTTTTCTCCATTTTCAGGAGTTAAGGGAGAAAGTTCCCGCTGATTTTTAGGGACTTCCGGTTCTGGTTCATGACAAAGATTGATGCGATCCTGCTCCTGCTCTATGGAAAGATGTTGCAAGATTCTTGCATATTCTTCAAGATCGGGCATGGGAGCCAAATCTTCTTCGTCATTTGCTCCTTATGGTTCGCCCATGTTGGGTTCCACTGAAGCATTTGTTGGTGCTGGATTGACAGCATTTTCTTAAACAGGGTCCTGGTCTTCTTCATCATCAGACCAAGATCCTTGTGGCTGTAATGGGTTATACCAGATTACTGGCATAAGATGAGACTCGGGAATCCATTCCTCGTCGGAGAGGTATTCTCCTGTTTCAAAGGATTCTTCCCACTTATCTATATCACTGGCAGTATCACTGGACTCGTATCCATTCATGGAGAATCCAACTACCGAGTTGCAAGAGTATGACGCACCCTGCACATTTAGATTTTTGTATAGAGGTGGCATGAAATCAGCAAGAGTGATTTTCTTACTGCCTTGGAGGTTTGGGGAAAAGATTCTTCCATCGTCCCTAGTGAAGCAGTGGAAGAAGTTTCTGCTCTTTCAAGGACTTCTTGTTTTGGTTGAGACTTCTGCTGCTGTTTGAGCTTGCGGAGCTGTCTCTTGGCTTGCCTTTGCTGCTGAGCGGTCGGCTTTATTTTGACGATCTCCCAATTTTCATCATCTAGGAGATCGGGATGCACCCATATAGGTTGTCCATCTGGTGTTGGATAGGGAACCAATTCTTGTGACGCTTGAGCCATTTTTATCACCTTGAATGAAGTAGTGATCTTCTCCTTCGGTGACTTTGAAGTTTGCCGACATGACACCATGTTGACAGAGGCGGGGCCATAGTTTTTATCAAAGGTTATGACTCCGTTTTTCCACATCTCATTGATCTTCTCTCTCACAATGAAGCATTGATTGAGAGGATGTGAGATCATCTGATGGTATGGATAGTATCGGAGATCATTGGTTTTGCCAACATCTCCCGGTCTTTTGGGCTCTGGCAAAATGAGTTTGCCATTTGCTAGGAGAGCCTCAAAGATTTCTTCAACATCTTCATCGAACGGATATTTCTTTTCTACACGTTCTTTGAAGGCATCAGAGAGTTCATGCCTTTTACCTGCAGTTTTGTTTTCAGGTTTCTTTGGCTGCTGAGGAGCTGACTTAGTCTGCACATTGAGAACCTCCTTTTTCTTTGGTTTTGAGGTTGTAACAGCAGGCGGCTCTTTCTTTGATGATTTCTGACTGTTGAGGTCTTTGATCACCATTTCAGCTTCCATGGAGGCTTCGAGGAGTTCCCCCAGGTTCTTTGATTTATTGCCGATAATCATGGAGCGAATTTTTGCTCTCATATTGTTACGACAGATGTCGACCAGCGACGCTTGTGGCAGTACATCTGAGCATTTGTATGCCATTCCTTCCATTTGTGAATGAAGTCGTATGTTGACTCATTCTCTCCCTGTTTTAGGCTGCAGAGTTGAGCCATAGTAACAGGATGATCCTCACCTTGGAAGTGGGTCAGGAAGCGTGTCTCTAGCATAGCCCAGTTCTGGATGGAGTTCTCTGGTAGAGTGGAGTACCAATCAAAGCCTGTACCTTTTAGGGTACTTGCGAAGAGGCGAATTTTGAGGGCATCTTGATCCGCAATAGCTCCTGTCAGGATCTTGAAGTGGATGACATGCTGTCTGGCTGAACCTTTCCCAGTATATGTCTGGAGAGTAGGTTGTTTGAATTTTGCAGGGAACGGAACCGAGTCCATCCATAGAGGGTAGGGTGGCTTGATCCCATGTTCCTTCAATGTATCCTCTTCTTTTGCTTTTGCGAGGATATCGCCCACGTCCTTTCTGGTAAGGGCGCGAGACTCATTGTTTTCTGCATTGCCCTCGTCATCTTCATGATTCGGAGGGGTTTCATTGTTAGGTGGTGGACGCTGTAGAGTGAGAATCAAATTTTCCATCAGAGTCTCAATTCTCTGTTGTCCTTGCTCCAACTGCTGGATGCGTGCAGTTACGTCATCATGCGGTGGAGGCTGCTCAGAACTTGTAGCCAAGACGTTCATCCCTCGGGATTCGAACGAAGAAATCGTCCTGGTGACTGAGCTGGGGCTCATTCTTCTGGATGAAGAATCTGAGGAGTTGTTACTCCGGTGTTCTTGGCTTGGAGGAGTGGAAGACTCTTCCAGATGTGTTCTTGTTCGAGAGACGCTGCGAGTCACTGGACGTCTAACACTGATTTTGGTTGCTGACTTCTGGCGTTTTCTGGTTTTGCCAACCATATGAACAGCAACGAATTGGTCGGGTCTTTCTTTTTCGACCCATTTGTTTGAGACGTGGAGAGTAGAACACTGGGTTCTTTGTTTCTCGAGTCTCTTTTGTCGATATGCAGTGCGGCGACGCATACGACGAGCAATTTGAGCTTCAGTCAGCTCTGGCTGGGCTCTGGCGATGAAGGATGTAGTCCCCCGTGCACAGCAGCCGAGTTTGTCTTCTTTGAAGCTTGGCAAGGACAGAATCTGGACGCGGTCCTTCGCCTGTCGTAGTGAAGATTTGAATTTTGCGAGCTCGGCCCCTGTTGAGATGAAGGGTCGACTCGCGGGGGTGCAGGCTTCAGCATGTTTTTGTGTAGGCTTAACAATGCAGGATTTGATTTTGGGCTTGTAGGAGCAAGCCGGCTCATGATGATTTTGTTTGTCTTTTGGGTGGAGGGTAGGTTTCTCCTCTTTCATGTAAGAGAGAGGGTAGAACCGATTCTCCTTGAGAGGGGCCAGGTATGCTGGCTTTGCAGATGTTTGGGACCTCCGTTGCTTTAGCGAAGATCTCAGGGACTAGGTTTTGGTGTAAACCTGGTTTCTTGTGGGTTGAGGCTTCGTGGGAACGCCACGGGCTTCAGGCTTCTTGGTGTTCGCCCTTGGTGCCATTTTAGTGACACGTTGCGGGGCGGTTTTCTGCTTCTTGGCAGGTACAGTGTCTTCTGCGGGAAGTGGGAATTGTCCCAGCGATCCGTTGACGATGGTCCGGGGAGTTGAAGTTGACCCGGTGTTTGGGGAGTTGTCGAGAGAGATGACGCTTCGGCAACTAGCAAGGCGCTTATGCTTTTTTTGTTTGTCTTGCAGCATAAGCTGGTACTTGTTCTCATCGAAAGTGATGGTCAATGAAGCTGCCATTGTTAGTTTTGGAAAGCTTCTGAAACAAGACGAAATCCATTAGTAATCACAAGAATATGGTGATCGTAAATGGAGAACAACTATGGTTTTGTCTTTTCAAATCACTTGAGGGGACATGGCCCAACCCAAGGATGATGAAGAAGGCAAAAAGCCATAGAGGATACAATTGTTCTAAAATGCAAGTATGGTAGGCTCAGAGTGAGCGTTCCAGTGACTGCTAGAAGCAATTGTAGACCTTAATTCAAATTACCGAGAAGCAAGGCTCACTCGAGGTAAAATATTAAGAAAAGAGACAAGTTTTTAGAATGCCGTAAGAGCCGTTTTTGTTTGTTTGCCGTGAAAGGCGTTTTTACAAAACTCATCAAATATGAAAGACAAGAATTGTGATTTCTTTTTGTCTCTTTAAGAAATACAAACTACAATAGAAAAGTAAGAAAAGGGATCTAACTTCTCAGGAGATTGTGGGGACACGTTGAGATCGACGGTCGCAAGTCATGTATGGGCTTCGCCATCGTCCTTTAAATGAGAACATGTGATGCTTTGATTCTTTGGCTTGGCTCCTAACCTCAGTTTTTTAAAGGACAAGGACCAAGAGAATGTCCTATATCAAATGAAAAACCAAGTAAACGGGATGAAAAGCCGCGTTTAGGCCATGTTGGAGAAGGAGGTGACCTTGGGGGGGTGGCCCCCCAAGGGACGTTGATCACCTAGTGGTGCTTCCGGGAGCAAAGTAACAGGACTTCGTCTCTTTCTTGGATTTTCTGATTTTTCAGAGCTTGTACTTGGGATCTATTTTCGTCATTCTTTCTTCTTGGAATGGACCTCCTTTTATAGGCTTTTGGTAGCCATGAGGTGTTTATTGGCATTGATGGCCATGATGAAAGAATTGATGAGGAGTTACAAATCGATTTTGTAACTCCTTTTTCAAGGCTTGTGATTGGCCGATGAAGGTAGTGGGCATTTAATCACCTTTATGCTTCATGATGATGGGAGTTTCATGGGTTTAATGCCATGATTGCTTGGATTTGTAACTCCCAAATGCTTGGTTCTGATTGGGCCGTCCAAAATAATGAGTTAATGACTGCTTTAATGGGTCAATTAACGACATTAAGTGGTTGCCAAGGCATGTGAAGAGTCGCGGGCCGTGCTGCGCCTTTTGAGATTCTTCTTGCGATCATCACGGGTGGATCCACGCATTATTTGATGTCGGATTGCGATGCAATTTTAGACATTGATTGATGTTGGCGGGCCGGCGACGTCTGTCTTGTCGATTTCATGATCGGTCGGACAGAAAGTGCACTTTCTTGGTTAGCCGGTTGGCGATCTTGAGGCGATCGGTGATGATTTCATGCTTTTGACGGCGGATCCGAGATGTCGACGAAGATCAGTGGTTCTGAAGCACCAAACATTGGATTTTCAGAAAATCACAGAGGCCAAAACACCCGAAAATCGAAAAGAATCGGAAAACGGACGATTTGGCGCAAAATCCGGCGACCCGGATTTCCAGGGTCGCCGGCGACCATAGGGCTTCGGCGCGTTTGGTCGCTGAGCGTCGTTTTCGGCCGTTTTTTCGTCTTTTTCGTTCCTTTTTTCTTCTGTATTTTTCTTGACATTTTTCCTCAATTATTGACTTGATTTTCTTGGAGAAATCTTGACGAGAACCCTCGCGAAATTGGAGCACAAAGTTTCCTATTTTTCGGGAAAGTCGAAGACTTTGTAGCCGATTTTCCGTCAAACGTCGAAACTAGGTCAAACGATGTCGGAATGACCTGAAAATTGAGGTGAAGCTTCTTGAGCAGTGGATAGGACCAACCATGGGCTTTTATTTGAGTTTTGAAGCCGTTTGGGGTCCCATCGATGCTTCACTTGATTTTGTTGCGGGGAAAATGTCGAGCTTTGATATGTGGTCAAACGATGTCCGATTGACCTGAAATTTGACGGGGAGCCTATTGGAGTCATTTTGATACGTTCCATGTGCTCCGTTTTGGATGTCATGGTCCCGGGTTGCTCAGCTGCCGGTAGGCTTGATTTTCTCTCGGAGCATCGAAACCTGGTCAAATGTTGTCGGAATGACCTGAAATTCGACATGCAGCCTTTTGGAAGCATGTTGAAGCCACTCATGTATTTTATTTGATGAGTGATGGCTTCGGTGGTTGCCGCCGCCGGGAGGCTTGATTTTGCTGCTTGAGCATTGATGGAGGGTCAAACGTTGTCGGTTTGACTTGAAATTTGGCATGGAGCCCTTTGGAGACATTCTGGAGTCATCCATAGGCTTTGATCAAAGTTTTGGTGTCTTTGATGATGTTGCCGCCAGGAGTGCCTGTTTAGCTGTCGGAGCAGTGAAGTTATGCCAAACGATGTCGGAATGACCTGAAACCTCAGGTGTACCCCTCTTTTAGCTGTCTTGAAGGACCTCTCAGTTTCTGTCTGATTCTGACAAAATCTGATGCTTGAAGTAGCCTTGCCTATTTTTTGCAGGATGCAGTTTCAGGAGGCTTCTCGATGTTGAGGAGACATATTGACTTTTTTGGTGTCAACAGACGCGTCCGAGTCTGTATCGATTTCTGAAACTTCAATAAGGCATCTCCCAAAGACAATTTCCCTTTAGCTCACATTGACATGCTTATTGATAATATGGGAGGGCACGCTATGTTATCGTTCATGGATGGTTATTCGGAGTACAACCAAATCAGGCTATCACCAAAAGATCAGGAGAAAACCTCGTTCATTACACCTTGGGGAGCTTACTGTTACATCGTTATGCCCTTTGGCTTAAAGAATGCTGGTGCTACTTATCAGAGGGCGATGATGGCGATATTCCACGATATGATACACGATTATGTGGAGGTTTACGTAGATGACATTCTAATCAAATCCATAACCTGTGACAATCATGTCATAGCTCTTAGGAAAGTCCTCCAACGATCTAGGGATACCCACCTAAAGATGAATCCGAAGAAGTGTTTCTAGAGTATCCTCCGGCAAACTCCTAGGCTTTATAGTAAGCAATCGGGAAATCGAAGTCGATCCTTCTAAGGTAAAGGAGATCCTTGAAATGCCGCCGCCAAAGAACCGCAAAGAATTGAGAGGCCTCATAGGACGGTTGCAGTTCATTAGGAAATTCATTTCGCAATATTCGCGAAGATGTAAGCCGTTCTACAAATTGTTAAAAGGATGCGTAGAATACCACTAGGATGGCGACTGCCAGAAGGCATTCGAAGATCTAAAGAAATATTTGTTGAGTCCTCTTGTTCTGAAGCTCCTTACTAGAGACAAGCCTCTCGTCCTATACGTGTCAGCGACAAAAGCCGCAACAGGCATAGTCCTGGGTTAACATGATGAGACCGGTCGAAAGGAGAACATGATTTATTACTTGAGCAAATATCTTCTAACCTACGAAAAGAAATACTCCCCAATCAAAAGAACCTGCTTAGTCGTAGTTTGGGCAGCCCATAAATTAAGGCACTACTTTCTAGCTCATCAGGTCAAACTATTAGCCAGGATGGACCCTCTGAAGTACATTTTCGAGAAACTCGTGACCTCAGAAGAGTCGTGCGATGGCAAATGCTTTTAGCCGAATTCGACATAACCTATGTTACCCAGAAGTTGATAAAAGAACAAGCGATCCCTGACTTTCACTCGTGAGACTAAGAACTAAATGAAATAGTGGACTTAGTGAGTAGGGTACGGCAAACTTGTAAACTTGAAGTATCAATGTAGTATTAGGTATCATATTGAGTGTGATGTTGATCCACATATATACATTGGGCTTGTACAAGTATTTAGGTATTATAGCCAAGTACACCATCTTATACTTGATCCCATTCTTCAAAACGCAGAGAGAGAATTCCTTTCATAAGCCTTATCAAGGTCTAACTTGCAAATGGGCCCTGGCATCCTTTGCTTGTGTCTAGACTTTAGAGTCCTAGTACTCGTTCATTTTAGTAGCCAATCTGCCTTCCATGCACTAAGGCTCCTTGAGATCCCTATAATGATAACATGCCCCGGACTAGTTCCTGCAATCACGAGCATGATGACTTTCTCACAATATGCACAAGTGATCCGCTATGGCAACTGTCTAAGCACTGGCTCGAACCGCATCCTCTTAGGTGCTGACTGCTGAAAATGCTGAGATGACAAACTCTGTGGCCGGGGCTGAGGTATCAATGTCAAGATCCTAAACTGCACTAATGCGATCACATCCTTCAGGGACTCCTCTGCCCAATATGCTTTCTTGACCACATCATCATAGTCGATCAACCTACTGTGATGGACTTGCATCTTCATGTCTGCTCGCAGTCCTTTAATGAATCTTCGAACCCTCTCTGATTCGGGCTAAATCAACGCCTCTGTGAATCCGGATAGATGTGTGAAGGAGACCTCATACTCTGCATCGGTAAATCTCCTTCCACCAATCGCTCAAACTACTCCATTTTTTTATCCCGGTAG
Source organism: Umbellularia californica (assembly GCA_028538565.1). NCBI lineage: Eukaryota > Viridiplantae > Streptophyta > Magnoliopsida > Laurales > Lauraceae > Umbellularia > Umbellularia californica. Next base: position 69,415,295 of record JAPQWN010000002.1, on the reverse strand, counting down.
TGCTCGGGGATAAATTTCTTCTGAAATTGCTCCGTGAAGGTCTTCCAGGCTATATCTTCAGCGATTATCTCATAATGGTTCTTGATGGTCATCCAATATCTTTTTTTGCCGCCCCACGGAACATGTGGGTCGCTAATTGCACCTGCTGAACACCCGTGCATTGGAACACCTCAAAAATCTTCTCGATCTTGATAACCCACTCATCAGCAACAGTGAGGTCCTCTATGCCATGGAACTCTGGTGGGAACCTCTTCCTAAACTTCTCAACCAGTTCGTTGAGGTCATATTCCTTAGGCTGTGGCTGGCCCACCTTCTGTACCACTTTAAGCATTTGAGCTTGGAATACAGCCTGATCCTCATTCTGCTTATTACTTTGTTCAGCCAGGTCCTTCTGGGACTGAATGAATGTCGCCATGAATTGGTGGAATTGATTCTCAGGGCCATTCTGAGATGAACTACCCTCTGGTGGTGGCACGCTATTGGAACGAGTTGATCTACCAGCCATAGTCCTGTAAAATATTCAATGTTAGTTCCAATGCCTCAATCTAACAACACAAGGCTAGAAATAGAACTAGGCAACCAACCTACTAACTAACGGAATCCTCACACACGTCCTATGGTTTCTACAATTTTACCCTTAGAAACCATCCACTGCTCTGATACCATTATATCACGTCCCCCAAACTCAATTAGAAATATAACCGGATCCGGAGAGTGAAATTCAGGACTAATTAAAAATTTTATCCTTTAAGCCCAATGATCATAAGTCTGTTGTGAGGATATTATATTCCAAGCCTCATGTATGATGGAACGCGCTCCGAATGCCGTGGGTGCTACCGGGGTCGGCGGACGTGGGAGTCCGTCGGGTCCGGCCCTTTAGCGCCCGGGGGGCATGAAGCGTGCATCAACATTTCTTTTGTGTGGGTGTGCCAGATTTTCTATTTTACTTGGAATTGCAAGTGGTAATCCGGAGATCAACCTTCGCAAGTAAAAAGGAAATCAACTTCTTTCAAGTTTTCCATTGCACAAATATTTAAGAAAAGAGACATTTTCTTGGTTTGCCGTGAAAGGCGATTTTGTTTGGCATTTATAGCCGATTTTGGCGTTTATAGCCGATTTACAATTCTCATCAATAATGAAAGACAAGAGTTGTGATTTTTGTCTCTTTTAGAAAAATACAAACTACAATGAAAAGCAAGAAAAGGAGGATCTAACTTCTCAGGAGATTGTGGGGGACTCGTTCAGATTGACGGTCGCAAGCCATGTGTGGGCTTCGCCATCATCCATGCAGATGAGAACAGTGGATGCTCTTGATTCGCTTGGCTTGGCTATAACCTCAGATTTTTAGAGGACAAAGACCAAGAGAAGGTCCTATGTCCAATAAAAAGCTAAGTAGACGGGCTGAAAAGCCACGTCTAAGCCATTGGAGGCAGCGGGAGAAGGCAAGGACCTTGGGGGGGGGGGGGGGGGGGGGGGTGCCCCCCAAGGGACTTTTGTCACCTTGTAGTGGTGGCCGGTGCAGAACTTCAGCAGAGGTTTTCTCTCTTTTTCTTTCTCTGGATTCTTTCCGCCCTCTTCCGATCCGATCTCTTTTTTTTCTGATCCCGATTTCAATGGAATGCTCTCCTATTTATAGGCTTTTGGTAGCCATTTAGGAGAGTTTATGAGCTTTAATTGCTTTAATGAGAGGAGTTACAAGATTTATTTCTTGATTTTGTAACTCCTTTTTCCTTGAATCTGATTGGCCGATGGAGATTGAGGGCATTTAATCGTCATGATGGGAGGAGTTTCAAGGTTTAAGTGCCATGAATCTCTTGATTTGTAACTCCCGAATGCTTGCTTCTGATTGGGCCGTCCAAAGAAATGAATTAATGACTGCAATAAAGCTAGTCAATTAACTGCATTAAATGGTCGCCGAGCAGTCGAAGAGTCGCGGGCCATGCCGTGTCTTCTGGAATTCTTCTGGCGATGATCATCGATGGATCTACATGCTGATCGACATCGGATGAACATGTAACTTCAGACATTGATAGCTAGCAGCGGGCTGGTGACATCTGTCTTGTCGATTTCACGATCGGTCGGACAGAAAGTGCACTTTCTTGGTCAGCCGGTTGACGATCTTGGAGCGATCAATGATGATTTTATGCTTTTGACGACGGATCCGAGATGTCGTCAGATATGAGTCAATTTAAAGCACTAAAAATCACAATTTCAGGGAACCACAGGGGCCAAAACGCGTAAAACGCGAAAAGGGACGGAAAAAACGGGTCACCGGCGAAAAATCCGGTGACCCGGACTTCCATGGTTGCCGGCGACCATGGGCCGGTGACCCTGGGGGTTTTTCCCCCTTTTTTGGTCCGTTTTGCGGTCTTTTTCGTCGCCGTTTTCTTCTGTATTTTTCTTGACATTTCTTCTCATTTATTAGCTTGATTTCCCTGTAGAAAACCTGATGAGAATCCTTGCATTTTTAGAGTGCAAAGTTTCCAATTTTCCGGGAAAGCCGAAGACTTTGTCGCGTAGAGCTGCTGATTTTCCGCCAGAAGCTGAAACTTGGTCAAACGATGTCGGAATGACCTGAAATTTGAGGTGGAGCCTCCTGAGCAATAAATAAGACCAACCATAGGCTTTTGTTTGAGTTTTGAAGCCGTTTGGGGTCCCGTCGATGCTTCACTTGATTTTGCTATGGGGAAAATGCCGAGCTTTGATATGTGGTCAAACGATGTCCGATTGACCTGAAATTTGACGGGGAGCCTATTGGAGTCATTTTGAGACGTTCCATGGGCTCCGTTTTGGATGTCATGGTCCCGGGTTGCTCCGCCGCTGGTAGGCTTGATTTTCTCTCGGAGCATCGAAACCTGGTCAAACGTTGTCGGAATGACCTGAAATTTGACGTGCAGCCTTTTGGAAGCATGTTGAAGCCACTCATGCACTTGGTTTGATGAGCGAAGGCTTCGGTGGTTCCCGCCGCCGGGAGGCTTGATTTTGCTGCTCGAGCATTGATAGAGGGTCAAACGTTGTCGGTTTGACTTGAAATTTGGCATGGAGCCCTTTTGAGACATGCTGGAGTCATCCGTAGGCTCTGATCGAAGTTTTGACGTCTTCGATGATGTCGCCGCCGGGAGCGCCAATTTAGCTTTCGGAGAAGCGAAGTTAGGCTAAATGATTCTGAAATGGCCCGAAACTCCTTGTGTACTCCTCTCTTGGCTGTCTTGAAGGATCTTGCAGTTTTTGTTTGATTCTGACAAGATTTGATTTTTTTGGAGAAGTTGCATTGCCTATTTATGGCAGGTTGCGACTTCATGCAGCTTTCTTGATGTTGAAGAGGCAAAGTAACATTTTTTTGTGTCAACAAATGCCCCCTCGAGGTACAGCGACGAGTTGCTTGACTTTTGTAGTCGATGTGCCTCGAAGAGATTTTTGAAGGAGAGCTTGTGTCTTGACCAAGAGTCTTTGAGCAATCTTTCCTTTGGTAGAGTGGCCTTTGAGCTTCCAGGGGAATTTTATGGTAAATGAAAGGAATCAAGTACCATCTCGAGGCAAAGTTTTGAAGATGACATCAGGGATGTGGATTTGGGCTTTTGTTTTTGACTTTGTGACCTAACAAGCTGTATGTGGCAGGTTAGGGGGTCGGGTTTTGGTTTTGATCTTGTAGACCTAACAGGCTGTATGTGGCAAGTTAGGGATCATGATTTGGTTTTTGGTTTTGGTTTTGTGACCTAACAAGCTGTATGTGGCAAGTTAGGGGACCAGGATTTGGTTTTTTGGTCACTCTTTGGGACTGTGTGGGTCCATTGGAGTGTTTGGATTTTTGTGGAATGTCAATTTCAAGATTTTGGCTCAATTTGGTATATGAGGCTGGATGGTTTGATTCTTTGGAAGCTCATGGGGCTTGGAAATTTTTTGTATGGTTCAATCAACTCAAAAGAGGCATGGAACCATTTTTGTATGCTCTTGGTAAGAGGAATTTTTTTTTCTGACTAAAAGCCCTTTTTTTTTTTTTTTTTTAGAGTGCCTAGGTGGTCAAACCTGGCTCATATGGGCTAGCCCATGGGACCTTAAGCTTTTTAGGATGGCTTAGATCTCATGTGGGGCCATTTTTGTAAAGAATATCTAAAGATATCTCATTTGGATAGAGAATATCTAAAAATATCTTTATGGGAGAGAATCTCTCATCTTCCCTTAATTTGGGAGAGAATATCTCAAGGTATCTTTCTTTTTGGGAAAGAATCTCCAATCTCTTATTTTGTTGGAGAGAATCTCTTATTGATTGATTTTGGGAGAAAATCTCTCAAAGACATCTTTCTTTTTGGGAAAGAATCTTTCTAATTCATTTTCTTTTGGTAAGGTTACTAATTAGTAACACTTACCTTTCTTTTTTGTTTCCTTCTTTGATTTGCTCTCTTCTATAAAAGCAAGGAGGAGGCTAGATCTCTTGCTCTTATTGCTTTCTTTTGCAACAATCTCAAGAGAGCTCCAAGACCAAGAGTTCTTCTTCTTCAAGGATCTTCAAGCTCTTTCCTTCTTCTTCGCCATCAATGGCTTCAAGTAAGTTTTCTTTCTTTTTCTTTCAAGAAAACTCCATGTAGAGAATAGGATGGAAAAAAAAGTTTCTCTTCTTTTTTTTTTTTTTTTTTTTTTCTTTCTTCTTTTTTTTTTTCTTTTTTTTCTTTTCTTTCTATTCTTCTTCTCTTTTTTTTTTCCACGTGATTTCTGTTTTTTTTTTTTTTTTTTTTTTTTTCCGTGCTTCTTTCTTTCTCTTTTTTTTCTTTTTGCACGTTTTCTTTTTCTTTTTTTTTCTTCTTTTTTTTTTTTTAGAAAGTTTCTCTTTATTTATTTATTTATTTTTTTTAATAATGAATAATGCGTTTTTATGCAAATCTAGATGTTCATGCATGTACTTTTTGTAGATTTGAATTGGAGAGCATGATAGCATACCTGAAAATCTTTGCAAATTTGGGAATTTGGAGCTCGCAGCGATGTTGAGCCCTTCTTGATTTTGCGGAGATTTTGAGGTTTCGAAAGTTTGGAGTTTCGGAGCTTGCAGCGATGTTGAGCCCATCTTCAAAACTTTCTATTTCTTTCGGGGTATTTCCCTTTTCTTCGGAATTGCCCCGGAACCATGCCAAAATTTCGCCAGATTTGCTTTTAGCGAAATTCTGTCATTTTGATGATGATCTTTTTTTTCTTTTCCAACCTTTGCAGGTGGTTCCTCCAGAACGAACAAGGGTAAAGAGCCTGCTACAAGCGTACCTCGTCGATCCGCCAGATCTTCTAATGTGGCCGTTCAGCAGGCCTGGGAGAAGGTCCAGTTTGTTGAGAAGAACTTGGAAGAGTGCGATTCCCTCAATCGCGATGAGATGAGACAGCGATTGATCGCTCTCAAGGATGAGGAGTTCTATAAGATCATGGTAACCAACCGTCCTTGGGTTATGGACGATCTGAGGGTTTTACCCAAGCCTACCTTCTTCTTTGGAGATGCAGTCCCTGACGACTTGACATACCAAAGGAGATGTTTTCAGTTCTCTTACACAGCAGATGGTGAGGAGAGAACTATTTCTACCCGGTCGTCTTTTGATCGGACCATCTCGATCCTGAGCCTTTCTTCCACGTGCCCTAAGAGGGAAGATCCTCCGAGCTGGGTGAAGAGGACCAGTGTGATCAAGACCGGGGTTTTTGTTGGCGGTCCCTCCGGATATGCGGAGAAGTCGCCTGCCCAAATGGACATGTTGATGCCAGCCAGCGGCTACCAGGGCTCTGATTATCCGTCGGTCAATTTGGGACCGGTGGGCCTTGGCGTTTTCAGCGGTGACGGCAGCAATTGGGTGAAGCCTTTTCGACTTCGTGGCCGTTTCACTGTTGACTCCGATTGGAAGTCGTGGACTGATCGTGTCCTGCTGATTGGTGGCACCATTTTGAAGGAAGCCGGGATTTTTGACGCGGTCCGTGCTTTTAGGGAGACCGTGGCTTTTTCCGACGAGGCCTTCATGGCCATGTTGGAATCATTTCTCCCATAAACCAATACCTTCGTTGTAACGAATGGTGAGATTGGTTTTTCCTTGAAGGAGTTGAGCGCCATCACCGGATTGCCCATCCTTGGCAAACTCTACAGGAGTTCATGCCGATTGACAGTGTCCTTGAGGAGCAGTCAGAGGAGTTCAGGGTCCTATACTTTCAGCTCGTCATCTTCTATGATTTTTTGAAGGAGGGTTTGAAAGTCAGGTCCAGCAGTTGGAAGAGTTATGGCTCTTCATTCTTCAACTTCTTTGACAGCAAAGAGTCTTCTGATAGCATGACACGGGAAGACAGGAAGAAGACTTCGGCCATGCAGGAAGAGTTAAAGGGTTTCTTCGCTGTTGACACCAAAAATGTCACTTTGCCTCTTCAAATCAAGAAAGCTGCATGAAGTCGCAACCTGCCATAAATAGGCAATGCAATTTCTCCAAAAATTCAAATCTTGTCAGAATCAAACAAAAACTGCAAGATCCTTCAAGATAGCCAAGAGAAGAGTACACATGAAGTTTCGGGCCATTTCGACAACATTTGGCCTAACTTCACTTCTCCGACAGCTAAACGGGACCTCCCGGCGGCGACATCATCGGAGACTTCAAAACTTCAATCAAAGCCTACAGATGACTCCAGCATGTCTCAAAAGGGCTTTATGCCAAATTTCAAGTCAAACCGACAACGTTTGACCCTCCATCAATGCTCGAGCAGCAAAATCAAGCCTCCCGGCGGCGGGAACCACCGAAGCCTTCGCTCATCAAACCAAGTGCATGAGTGGCTTCAACATGCTTCCAAAAGGCTGCACGTCGAATTTCAGGTCATTCCGACAACGTTTGACCAGGTTTCGATGCTCCGAGAGAAAATCAAGCCTACCGGCGGCGGAGCAACCCGGGACCATGACATCCAAAACGGAGCCCATAGAACGTCTCAAAATGACTCCAATAGGCTCCCCGTCAAATTTCAGGTCAATCGGACATCGTTTGGCCACATATCAAAGCTCGGCATTTTCCCCGCAGCAAAATCAAGTGAAGCATCGACGGGACCCCAAACGGCTTCAAAACTCAAACAAAAGCCTATGGTTGGTCTTATTTATTGCTCAGGAGGCTTCACCTCAAATTTCAGGTCATTCCGACATCGTTTGACCAAGTTTCAGCTTCTGGCGGAAAATCAGCAGCTCTACGCGACAAAGTCTTCGGCTTTCCCGGAAAATTGGAAACTTTGCACTCTAAAAATGCAAGGATTCTCATCAAGTTTTCTACAGGGAAATCAAGCCAATAAATGAGAAGAAATGTCAAGAAAAATACAGAAGAAAAAGGCGACGAAAAAGACCTCAAAACGACCGCAAAACGGGCTCCGAAGGGGAAAAATCCCCCAGGGTCGCAGACCCCTGCGACCATGGCCCATGGTCGCAGGCCCCTGCGACCATGGCCCATGGTCGCCGGTCCATGGTCGCCGGCGACCATGGCCCATGGTCGCCGGCGACCATGGAGGTCCGGGTCACCGGATTTTCCGCCGGTGACCCGTTTTTCCGTTTTTTTTCGCGTTTCGTACACTTTGGCCCCTGTGGTTTCCTGAAAATGTGATTTTTAGTGCTTTAAATTGACTCATATCCGACGACATCTCGGATCCGCCGTCAAAAGCATAAAATCATCATTGATCGCTCTAAGATCGCCAACCGGTCGACCAAGAAAGTGCACTTTCTGTCCGACCGATCGTGAAATCGACAAGACAGATGTCACCGGCCCACTCTTAGCTATCAATGTCTGAAGTTACATGTTCATCCGATGTCGATCAGCATGTAGATCCATCGATGATCATCGCCAGAAGAATTCCAGAAGACACGGCATGGCCCGCGACTCTTCGACTGCTCGGCGACCAATTAATGTGGTTAATTGACTAGCTTTATTGCAGTCATTAATTCATTTCTTTGGACGGCCCAATCAGAAGCAAGCATTTGGGAGTTACAAGTCAATTGATTCATGGCATTTAAACCATGAAACTCCTCCCATTATGGTAATTAAGGTGATTAAAAGCCCTTAATCTCCATCGGCCAATCAGATTCAAGGAAAAAGGAGTTACAAAATCAAGAAATAAATCTTGTAACTCCTCCCATTAAAGCCATTAAGGCTCATAAACCCTCCTAAATGGCTACCAAAAGCCTATAAATAGGAGAGCATTCCATTGAAATTGGAATCAGAAAAAAGAGGAGAAAATCGAGATCAGAAAATCGAGATCGATCGATCGGAAAGAATCCAGAGCTCGTATCCAGAGAAAGAAAAAAGAGAGAAAAAACTCTGCTGAAGTTCTGCACCGGCCACCACTACAAGGTGACAAAAGTCCCTTGGGGGGCACCCCCCCCCCCCCCCCCCCCCAAGGTCCTTGCCTTCTCCCGCTGCCTCCAATGGCTTAGACGTGGCTTTTCAGCCCGTCTACTTAGCTTTTTATTGGACATAGGACCTTCTCTTGGTCTTTGTCCTCTAAAAACCTGAGGTTATAGCCAAGCCAAGCGAATCAAGAGCATCTTCTGTTCTCATCTTCATGGATGATGGCGAAGCCCATACATGGCTTGCGACCGTCAATCTGAACGAGTCCCCCACAATCTCCTGAAAAGTTAGATCTTCCTTTTCTTGCTTTTCATTGTAGTTTGTATTTTTCTAAAGAGACAAAAATCACAACTCTTGTCTTTCATTATTGATAAGAATTGTAAATCGGCTATAAACGCCAAAATCGGCTATAAATGCCAAAACAAAATCGCCTTTCACGGCAAATTAAAAAAATGTCTCTTTTCTTAAATATTTGTGCAATGGAAAACTTGAAAGAAGTTGATTTCCTTTTTACTTGCGAAGGTTGATCTCCGGATTACCACCTGCAATTCCAAGTAAAATAGAAAATCTGGCACACCCACACAAAGAAATGTTGATGCACGCTTCAGGGCCCGCCAGGGCGCGAAAGGGTCGGACCCGACGGACTCCCACGTTCCGCCGACCCCGGTAGCCGCCCCACGGCGCCCCGGAGCGCGTTCCATCAAGCTGGCACACCCGGTGGGACTCGTTCATTTGAGAACACGGTGCTTGGAAATGAAATATTTGCATACCATATTTTTGCTCTATGCTTATACTTCTTCTCCAGATTCCTTGGCTACTTTCTAGCTGGTGGCCTATGTTGGATTTTGCATCCTAAAAAAAAAAATGAATGGGATTTTTTGGAAATTTCTACTTCTTCAAGTTTGTTTCCACTCTTTCTCTTTGCAAAAAAAAAATCAAAAAAAAATTAATCAGTTTTCTTAGTTTGAATTCAAAATTGAGAAACTTTGATCCTATCCTATCGTTCTTTGGTGCTTGCAGAAATGTTGAGCCCGTTCGACTAAGGTTTTGGGCCATCGTTTCTCTTCGATGAGTTCATTAGAGATTTCAAAAAAAAATAAATAAATAAAAAAATCAGTTTTCTTAGTTTGAATTCAAAATTGAGAAACTTTGATCCTATCCTATCGTTCTTTGGTGCTTGCAGAAATGTTGAGCCCGTTCGACTAAGGTTTTGGGCCATCGTTTCTCTTCGATGAGTTCATTAGAGATTTCAAAAATAAATAAATAAATAAAAAAATCAGCTTTCTTAGTTTGGATTCAAAATTGAGAAACCTTGATCCTATCCTATCGTTCTTTGGTGCTTGCAGAAATGTTGAGCCCGTTCGACTAAGGTTTTGGGCCATCGTTTCTCTTCGATGAGTCTATTTGGGATTTTTATAAAAAAAAAAGGACATAGACCACTAAGGTTAAACCAATTGCGTTCTTTGATCACGATTGATTCAAGAAAAGCCTTGTCCAGAGTGTGGAGACAGCTTGACTGTTCTAGGCAAGGGTCCTCCAAACGGGTTCATTAAGTAATCCTACCCTTACCTGGGGGTAATTCTATCAATTGAGGTTTCATAAGACCAGGTTAGGAGGCCTATGTGTACTCTCTCGTCTTTAAATCTTAAAAAATTAAAAAAAAATAAAAAAAAAAAAAGATTTTCAAAAAAAAAATCTTAAAAAAAAAAAAAAAAAACAAAAATTTTCAAAAAAAATAAAATAAAAAAAAATAAATAAAAAATATTTTAAAAAAAATAAAAAATAAAAAGAAATAAAAAAAATAAAATAAAAAAAAAATCATTTCAAAAAAAAAAAAATCTCCAAAAACTCGTCACTTTTGGATTCAGATTCGAGAAATTGTGGTCTCTTCCCTTCTGAGTACTGGCGCTCGCGGAAATCGTTGAGCCCGTATTTGAATCGGAATGCCACCTGCTCTCTTTGACGAATCCATTTCTGACATTTCAAAACAAAGAATCCCATCTCATGGATGCGATCTCCAACATTTGTGCATAGCAGTACTGGTACGCCCTTTCAGGGTCTACTGTATCTGTGACCGGCACATTTGTAACTCCTACCTTATATTCTTCTTATCTCGAGCAAGCCCTGCTTCTCGATAAGTCGAATTTAGGTTTACAATTGCTTCTAGCAGTCACTGGAATGCTCATTCTGGGCTCACCATACTTGCTGTCAGAACAATTGTACCATCTATGGCTTTTTGCCTTCTTCATGTCGCTTGGGTCATATCCCTTGAGCGATTTGAAAAGACAACCATAGGAATTCCCATTTATGATCATTATATTCTTGTGATTACTAATGGATGTGGTCTTGTTTCAGAGAACTTTTTTCGAAACTAACAATGGCAGCCTTAACCATTATCTTCGACGAGAACAAGCACCAACTCATGCTTCAACAGAAGCAAAGCACGCGCACCCATAAGCGCCCTGTCAGCTGCCGAAGCGTCAACTCCCTCGGCAACTCTCTGAACTCCGGGTCGACCTCGACTCCCCGGACTATCTTCTTTGGGACACTGGGACCATTCCCACTTCCCGAAGAACAAGCTGCGCCTGCTAAAAAGCAGAAGATCGCCTCTCAACGTGTCACCCCCGTGACACCAAAGGCGAGCGCCCAAAAGCCCGAAGCCCGCGGCACCCCCGCGAAGCCTCGACCCACAAACAACCAGGTCTATCCCAAGACTTGGTCTCCAAGACCTTCCCCAAAACAAAGGAGGTCTCAAACCTCCACCAAGCCAGCATACCTGGCCCCACTTAAGGAGAACCAGTTCTACCCTCTTGCCTACATGAAAGAGGAGAGACCCATCTCCAACTTGACTCCCAAGTCAACCCAGCATGAGCCGGCTTGTTCCTACAGGCCCAAAATCAGATCATGCATCACTAGGCCTCTACAAGCACCTGCCAGGGCCTACACCCCTTCAGTTCGACCCTTTATCTCTACAGGGGCCGAACTCGAAAGGTTTAAAGCTTCGCTGCAACAGGCAAAGGACCGGGTCCGCATCCTGTCCTTGCCCAACCACAAAGAAGACAGGCTCGGCTGCTGCGCCCGAGGGAGCACATCCTTCATCGTCAGAGCCCAGCCAGAGCTGACCAAAGCTCAAATCGCTCGTCGAGCACGCCGCCGTGCTTCATATCGACAAAAGAGACTAGAGAAGCAACGGACCCAGCCTCCTACACTTCAAGTCTCCCACAAATGGGTCGAAAAAGAAAGACCCGACCAAGTTGCTGCCGTCCATATGGTTGGAAAAACCAGAAGACGCCAAAGGTCAGCATCAAAAATCCATGTCCGACGTCCGGTGACCCGTAGCGTCACCAGGACACAAAGACATCCCGAAGAATCTCCTGCCCCTTCAAGCCAAGGACGGGAGAGTAATCCTTCATCAAGCTCTTCATCAAAAAGAATGAGCCCCAGCTCGGTCACCAGGACGATTTCTTCGTTCGAATCCCGAGGGATGAACGTCTTGGCTACAAGTTCTGAGCCGCCACCTCAGAATCCACCTCGAGATGATGCGCTCACACGCATTCAGCAGTTGGAACAAGGCCAGCAGAGGATTGAAACTCTGATGGAAAACCTTCTCCTTGTCGTCCAAAATCAGGTGAACAATGGGCCTCCTCCGAATCATGGCAATAACGAGGAAAATGGAGAAGAAAATGAGTCACGCGCCCTTACCAAAAAGGACGTAGACAGTATCCTCGCCAAAGCAAAAGAAGAGGATATACTCAAAGAGCATGGGATCAAGCCACCATATCCTTTATGGATGGATTCGGTCCCGTTCCCCACAAAATTCAAACATCCTACTCTCCAAACATATACGGGGAAAGGATCGGCCAGACAGCACGTCATCCACTTCAAGATCTTGACGGGAGCTATCGCGGATCAAGATGCACTCAAGATTCGCCTCTTTACAAGTGCCCTAAAAGGTACGGCCTTCGATTGGTACTCCACTCTTCCGGAGAACTCCATTCAGAACTGGGCTATGCTGGAGACACGCTTCCTGACCCACTTCCAAGGTGAGGATCATCCTGTTACTATGGCTCAGCTCTGCAGCCTAAAACAGGGAGAGAATGAGTCAACTTATGACTTCATTCACAAGTGGAAAGCAATGGCGTACAAATGCTCAGATGTACTGCCACAAGCGTCGCTAGTCGACATCTGCCGAAACAACATGAGAGCTAAAATCCGCTCCATGATCATCGGCAATAAATCAAAGAACCTGGGGGAACTCCTGGAAGCTTCCATGGAAGCTGAAACGGTGATCAAAGACCTCAACAGTCAGAAATCATCAAAGAAAGAGCCGACTGCTGTTGCAACCTCTAAACCAAAAAAGAAGGAGGTTCTCAATGTGCAGACTAAGTCAGCTCCTCAGCAGCCAAAGAAAGCTGAAAATAGAGCTGCAGGTAAGAGACCTGAACTCTCTGATGCCTTCAAAGAGCGAGTAGAAAAGAAATATCCGTTCGATGAAGACGTTGAAGAAATCTTTGAGGCTCTCCTAGCAAATGGCAAACTCATTTTGCCAGAGCCCAAAAGACCTGGAGACGTTGGCAAAACCAATGATCCTCGGTACTGTCCATACCACCAGATGGTCTCGCATCCTCTCAATCAATGCTTTGTTGTGAGAGAGAAGATAAACGAGATGTGGAAAAACGGAGTCATCACCTTTGACAAAAATTATGGCCCCGCCTCCGTCAACATGGTGTCACGTGGACAAACACCAAAATCACCGAAGAAGAAGATCACTACTTCCTTCAAGGTGATAAATAGAATTCAAACGTCCGAAGTGTTGGTTCCTTGCCCGACACCAGACGGACAACCCATATGGGTACATCCCGATCTCTTGGAAGATGAAAACTGGGAGATCGTAAAAACAAAGCCGACAGCTCAACAGCGAAGGCAGGCTAGGAAACATCTCCTCAGGCTCAAACGGCAAGAGAAGACCCAGCCAAAACAAGAAGTCCATGAAAAGGCAGAGGCCTCCTCTACCACTTCACTCGGGGCAACAGAAACGTCCCTTCCAGAGACTTCAAAGGCGGTAAGAAACTTCACTCTCAGTGATTTCATGCCACCTCAATTCAAAAAAGAAGCCATGCAGGGGGCATCATACTCTTGCAACTCGGTAGTTGGATTCTCCATTGATGGATACGAGTCCAGCGACACCGACGATGGATTCGAGCCCAACTACACCGATGAGTGGGAGGAATCTCTTGAAACAGGAGAATATCTCTCCGATGAAGAATGGGTTCCTGAAACTCACCTTATGCCAGTAATCTGGTATAACCCCTTGCAACCACAAGGATCCTGGTCTGATGATGAAGAAGACCAAGAGGCTGCACAAGAAGATGCTGTTAACCCAGCACCTGTCATTGCTCCAGTGGAAATCAACTATGTTGAGCCACACGGAGAAGACGAAGAAGAAGATCTGGCTCCCATGCCTGATCTTGAAGAATATGCAAGGATCTTGCAGCGTCTCGCTCTAGAACAAGAGCAAGACCGCGTCAACGAGATTCCTCACAATCCAGAGCCGGAAGTCCCTGAAGCCCATCAGGTACCTCCTCCCTCAACTCCTGAAAATGGAGAACATTGCTGGATAGATGATCCTCTTACATCCGAGGATGAGTCTGACTCCGAGCAGGCAACATCTCCTATCAGAGCTTCCTGTAATGTAATATATCAGGACTATAGCTTTTCTGAAGCGTCGTCTGATGAGATTACCTACACTCCGACGACGCCTAGCAATGTATCCTCTGGAGCTACCTCGTCTCACGTGACTTTCACAGAGATGACACCCTCTCAGGTTTCTTCTCCTGAGACTGTGACTTCAGGATACACATTCTTCCCGACTCATCATCATGAAGAAAACCCAACTTGGGGTGATGGATGGGTCAACGAAGAAGAAAAGCTGCTGGATGCTGTTCAGGACTTGCTCCCGGAAAATGCTCCGTGCAACACAATCACTGAGGATGGCAACTCTGCTGCAGATACATCCCCAGTAAATGAAAAACGACAGCCTCTTGATCCTGAAGACAATCTTCCAAACGAAGATCCTTCTCAAGAAGCTCTCGAAGTTGGTAGAGGCACCCGTTCGGGCCGGGACTACCACAAAAATTACAACCAATCTTCCTTTACTTATGTAAATCCTTCGGGAAAAGATGTTGTAAGCGCCCCCAGTGGCAACAATGATGAACATGCAGGCCCTAAGGAGGCTTTCAAGTATGACTTGGTTGAGCACTTCAAACACATACCTGCACGTCTTCACATCCTGGATTTATTACGAATGTCTCCACGCACTCGTGATAATCTCGTCTCAGAATTACAAAAACTGAATGAGGATGTCGACAAACATGCCCCGCAAGTCCTCCAAATTGAAATGGACTACCGGGTCAAAAACTCTGAAACTTCCTTAAAAGAAGAAAAAAAGAAAACTGAGGGATCATGCATCCAATGCCTCTCGGTTCAAAAGGCAGCCAGTGCAACCATCGCCTTCACTAAGGAAGACCTCCTACTTGGCGAAGCAAGGCACAACCGACCCCTGTACTTCACAGGGTACATCAAAGAAATGCCGATACATAGAGTTCAGATCGACCCAGGTTCTGCACTCAACCTTATCTCCACTTCGGCTCTTGAAGAGTTGGGCATCCCACCCAGCAAGCTAAGCCACACATCTGTATCTATCTTTGGATACGATGTGAGCACTCAAAGGCCTATCGGCAAAATCAGGTTCAAATTGCAAATCGGTGATCTTATCTCTGAGGTCACTGTGTATGCAATAAAAACCCCCTCATGCTACAACATCCTTCTCGGACGTCCTTGGATACACGAGAATGGTGTTGTTCCTTCAACTCTACATCAATGCATCAAGTTTGTCGGCGACGACGGCATGGTACATCGAGTCTTTGCGGACAGGAAACCCTTCAAAGGTAAAGAAGTCCACTTCGCAGACTCCCAAATGTATGAAGGCGAAAAAGAAGAAGAAGAGGAAATAGCACCCCCTGCTGAAAATCTCCAGAAAGATAAAGGCAAGGCTCCTCAAAAATCACCGGAAGAAAACAAACCCGCCGGCAAATTAGAAGAGAGTAGTCAATCTCCCTTCGTTATCTCCCTCAAGAATTCAAAACCTTTGGTCATCACGACTAAAGTGAAGAAGGCGAAACAAAAGCCTGGGGGCAAATTTGTTGTCTCTCTCGTGTCTATCATGCAAGACACAGACTCGGACTCAGAGCCAGAAGACGATGCATCGTCAAGCCAAGCTGACACTCAGCAAGTTCAGCCTGCTCTCACTCCGATGGAGACACCTGCTGATGTAGAAGATCCTACGTCTGCTACCTTTGTTGTTCCGGCAACATCACCAAAGCAAAGGCCGATCTTCTTCCATAGATCGGACGCTTCTTCATCAAATTCCATGCTGGAACCTTTCCAAAATGAAGGTATGCCTCAGCTATCTCTATATAGTCCTGTGGCACAAGCAATTATGAAGAAAATGGGCTATGACGCTCAAAACCCAGTCGGTTTGGGAGAAAGACGCGGTATTCTCACGCCATTGGAGCCCGCCTTGACCAAAAGCCAGCTGGAAGATTGGAGACTCTACGGTCATGTAGAAAAGTCTTCATATGGGTTAGGATATGATCCCGACACTCCTCTGAGACAGTTGACACAAAGGCTTAAAAGTCGTTTTACCGACCAAGCCTCAACATCTCAAGTCCACGAAGACATCGATCTCCCTGGAAATCTCTTTAAAGAGTTACCTGACAAAGATCCAGGAAGCTCATCCAATTGGTATGATTTCTCTGATGATAAAGAGGAATCGTCCGATAATACAGACTTGTGGCATCCTGACCCAGAAGAACCCTCGTCTCCAAAAGAAATACCAGACTCAACAGGCGATTGGGACTATCTCATAGCAAGCCTTGAGGAGATCACCAATCAAGGAAATCCATGGAAAGGAACAGAGCGGTCTGGTAATGCAGTTGAAACTCCAGAAGGTTTCATTGAGTTGGAAGCCTCCGAAAATATTGTGGAGGAACCACCTTCGAACCTTCCGACAGAAGATCCTGTTCAAAAGATAAACTTGGGAACACCTGATAACCCACGTCCTGTATTCATAAGTAAGAATATAAAGGATGATGAGTTACCCGAGTATATCGCTTTTCTTCGTGAGTTCGTTGATTGCTTTGCATGGTCCTATGCTGAAATGCCTGGTTTAGACCCCAAAGTAGCAGTCCACAAACTCAATCTTCAAGAAGACATTAAGCCTGTCAAACAAGGCCAAAGAAGATTCCGTCCAGATGTGATGGATAAAATTGAACAAGAAGTTCAAAAGCTCAAAAGCGTCGGCTTCATCCGTGAGGAACAACATCCAGAATGGTTGGCCAACATTGTCCCCGTGACAAAGAAAACTGGGCAGATCAGAGTCTGTATTGACTATAGAGACTTGAATGGCGCTTGCCCTAAAGATGAATTCCCGCTCCCCATACCGGAGGTGATGATTGACAATACCTGCGGATTCGAGCGAATGACATTCATGGATGGCTTCTCTGGTTACAATCAGATAAAGATGCATCCCGAGGATGAAAAACACACTTCATTTCGGACTCCATTTGGCGTGTATTGCTACACTGTCATGCCATTTGGTCTGAAAAATGCTGGTGCCACATATCAGAGGGCTATGATGAAAATATTCCAAGATATGCAGCACAAGACGGTCGAATGTTACGTTGATGACCTCGCCGTCAAAAGCAGAAGAAAAGAAGACCATCTCAAAGATCTTCGGGAAGTCTTCCTCCGACTTCGCAAACACAAACTGCGGATGAATCCTCTAAAATGCTTCTTCGGCGTCTCGTCGGGTAAGTTTCTCAGATTCCTTGTTCGGAAAGCTGGAATAGAACTTGACCCCATAAAAGTCAAGGCTATTCTAGAAATGCCCTCTCCAAGAACTTTGAGAGAATTAAAAGGGCTTCAAGGGAGATTGGCCTACATCAGACGGTTCATCTCCAATCTTTCGGGGAAATGCCGTCCATTCTCTCGATTGATGAAAAAAGGTGTAGACTTTGTCTGGGATGCCGACTGCGAAGCCGCATTTCAAGATATAAAGTCATACCTGACCAAACCTCCAGTGTTAGCTGCCCCTGCCACTGGAAAACCATTCATCTTGTACACAAGAGCTCTTGATCATTCTGTAGGCGCTCTGCTTGCACAAGAGAATGGTGAGGGAAAAGAAGCTGCTCTATACTACCTCAGCCGCATGCTAGTAGGTGCAGAGCATCGCTACTCTCTAGTCGAAAAAGAATGCCTTGCAGTGATGTTCGCCGTACAAAAGCTACGTCACTACTTGCTTTCCAACACAGTCTACCTAGTCTCGAGGATCAACCTCTTGAAGGTCCTTGTCACGAAGGCCGGTTCTCTCAATGCCCGACTGGCAAAATGGTCCATCCTCTTGTCACAATTTGATATTAGGTATGTGCCACAAAAAGCAATCAAAGGCCAAGCTCTAGCAGACTTTCCTTGCAGAGCATCCATTGCCTAAAGATTCACCACTCAGAGATGATCTCCCAGACGAACCTGTCTACAACGTGGAGACTTCCTCACCAAATGCCTCCTGGGACATGTACTTTGACGGTGCAACCAGGATAAATGAAAACAGAAAGCTGATCTTGGGAGTTGGCATCCTCTTTGTTAGCCCCGACAAATGCATGATTCCACACGCTTTCTCGCTACTGGAACCATGCACAAACAATGCAGCTGAATACCAAGCTCTGATCCTAGGATTGGAACTCGCCATCGAATCCGGTATCACTATGCTGGAAGTCTTTGGAGACTCTCAACTGATCGTCAACCAGATGAATCAGAAATATGAAGTCAGGAAGCCCGATCTGCTGCCTTATTACAACAAGGCACAATCGCTTCTGCAAAAGTTTGACATCTGCAACATCACCCACATTCGTAGAGGTGAAAATATCCGTGCAGATGCCCTGGCCGGACTTGCCGCATCAATGGCGATCCAGGAAGGGGAAAACATGCAAATTACAGTGTGTGAGAGAAGGATCCTCCCTCCTCTTAACACACACCAAGCAGTTGCTGAATGCCACCGAGTGGTTGGAAGTCGGATCTCTATCCTTCAAACTTCAATCGGCGATTGGAGGGATCCGTTCATTGATTACACTATGTTCGGAATCCTACCTGAAGATCCAAAAGAACGGGTAAGCATACAAAGGCGAGCCCCAAACTTTCATTTGGATATTCCTTCAAAAATCCTCTACAGGAAATCCTTCAACGGAGTACTTCTACGCTGCTTGTCACAACAAGAGGCCGAAGAAACACTTAAAGAAGTTCATGCTGGTCTTTGTGGAGCCCATCAGGCAGGTCCTAAGCTCTATGATCAGATAAAAAGGTTAGGTTACTATTGGCCTACCATGGTTGCTGATGCAATGCAATTTGCCAAACGCTGCCAGCTATGCCAAGTTCACGGAGATTACATTCACATGCCTCCGGAATGGCTGCATCCTACAGCAATCTCATGGCCTTTTGAAGCATGGGGCATGGACATCATAGGTCCTATCTCTCCCCCTTCAAGCAAAGGTCATCGCTTCATCTTCACCGCTACGGATTATTTCTCCAAGTGGTCAGAAGCATTTGCGTTCAACGGAATGAAGACCTCATCAGTTCTTCAGTTCCTGCGCACCAACATCATTTGTCGTTTCGGCATACCCAAGAGATTCGTCCATGATAACGGACCACAATTCCGGGATCATCGATTCTACAGGTTTTGCGATAAATACAAAATTCAAAGCTGTCCTTCGACTCCATACAATCCGGCAGCAAACGGATTAGCAGAAGCCTTCAACAAGACACTCTGCAAAATCCTCAAGAAAATGGTCTCTAGTCACAAAAGAGACTGGAGCGATAAACTGTCTGAAGCTTTGTGGGCCTATCGAACCACCGTTCGAGGACCAACCCATAGCACACCATTCTCCTTGGTCTATGGATGCGAAGCTGTCGTGCCCCTAGAGGTACAAATTCCTTCTCTGAGGGTATCTCTACAAAATGACATGACTCAAGAAAGCAATGTCAAATTGCGACTCCATGAGCTGGACAATCTCGACGAGAGACGGCTCGAAGCTCGACAAAGCATTGAACTTTACCAAGCACGCATGGCAGGATCTTTTGACAAAAGGGTCCGGCAACGCGCCTACAAAAAGGGTGACTTGGTTCTTGCGGTAAAAAGACCAATGGTCTTCGCACACAAATCCAAAGGCAAATTTGAACCAAAATGGGAGGGACCCTACGTCATCGACAAGGTCTTCTCCAACGGCGCATATGCCCTCCTAAACATGGAAGGCGACAGATGTATGCTGCCTATCAACGGCAAGTTCTTGAAGCGGTACTACCTTTGAAGACTTACCCAACTGGGTAAGAGCAATGCCTGTATGGCCAAAACCTGTTCTCAGGTACTCGCTCGTCAAACCCACTCTCTTTAGAATTTTCATATCAAATGTCAAAATTTCTAGAGATTCAAAAACAATGCTTACTTTCATCGTTTCATTGTTCAAAAACAAAAAAAAATCCAAGTTTAGGAGCCTCTCCCTGACTTGACCAAAGCTTTCGATCCTTGAACCAAAATTCATGGTTTGAAACAAAAATCCGGATTCAGGGATTTCCACCCTAGTCCACCTTACCTTTTACCGCCAAATGGTTCTAGGTCAAAATTTACGACCCTCGTGTCTTTAAACAAAAAAAAAATGGTTTTTCAAAAATCGTGGGGAAACGACATCAAAGTCAGTACCCGCAAAACAAAAATTTTGAAAAAAAAAAGCAAGGATGCGACATTCCATCGATACTTGCACCCAAAATCGCAGGGAAGCGACATTTCGTCGATACTTGCAAAATCTAAAAACCGTGGAGAAGCAACAAACCAGTTGATATCCACAACCCAAATTTCAAAGGTTCGAGAAAACCTAAAATCATGGAGAAGCAACATTTCAGTTGATATCCACAAACCAAATTTCAAAAATCGTGGAGAAACAACAAACCAGTTGATATCCACAACCCAATTTCAAAAATCGTGGAGATGCAACATACCAGTTGCTATCCACAACCAAAATTACAAATGGTTCGAGAAAACCTCGAATTTCAAAAATCGCGGAGAAACGACATCAAGTCAGTACCCGCAAAACCAAAAGTCTTGGGAAAAGCAGGGAAGCGACGCTTGGTCGATATTTGCACCCCAATTCGCGAGGAAGCGACATTCCATCGATACTTGCAAAACCTAACCCGCGAGGAAATGACATTCCATCAATACTCGCAAAACCGAATGAGCAAGGAAGCGACATTCCATCGATACTTGCAAGACCATTCAGCGGGGAGGCGACATTTAGTCGATACCTGCATTTTGAAAACCAAAACTCGGCTATAAATGCCAAAATCCGGCTATAAATGCCAAAACAAAAATTTCCGGCTATAAACGCCAAAATCGGCTTTCATGCCAACAAAACAAAACTTGGTTTTCAAAAAAATCGGCTATAAATGCCACACAAAAAAAAACTGACTCTCATGTCAAAACCGGCTATAAATGCCACAAACCGGCTATCAATGCCACGAAAAATTGGCTTTCACGCCGACAAAACAAAACTTGGTTTTCAAAAAACTCGGCTACAAATGCCACACAAAAAAAAACCTGACTCTCATGTCAAAACCGGCTATAAATACCACAAGCCGGCTATCAATGCCACGAAAAATTGGCTTTCACGCCGACAAAACAAAACTTGGTTTTCAAAAAACTCGGCTACAAATGCCACACAAAAAAAAAAACCTGACTCTCATGTCAAAACCGGCTATAAATGCCACAAATTGGCTATCAATGCCACCAAACCGGTTATAAATGCCACAAATTGGCTATCAATGCCACCAAACCGGCTATAAATGCCACAAATTGGCTATCAATGCCACCAAACCGGCTATAAATGCCACCAAACTGGCTGTAAATGCCACAAAAATCCGGCTTTCATGCCAAATTCGTTTCCCCTACCAAAACAACCATTTGACAAAAGATTTTCACAAAATGACAAAGCTTTTGATCAAATCCCATTTAGCAATTGCTTTCATCACAAAAAGATTTGAGTGAGCGTAGGGAACAACAAAAAAAAAAAGGTACCAAAAAATACATGTGGTACCAAAGCAAAAAAAAAAATATAGAAAGTGTTCACAAGCACTACAAAAAAAAAGTACCAAAAAATACATGTGGTACCAAAGCAAAAAAAAAAAAAATAGAAAGTGTTCACAAGCACTACAAAAAAAAAAAAAAGAGAAGAAAAGTACCAAAAATACATGTGGTACCAAAAAAAAAGAAGAATGGTTTCTGATATAAAAAATCAGGAGCTCAGCTAAAAATGGTCTCCAGCCAAAGCTTCAGCTCCTCAAGCAAACTTTTGGCCTCAGCCGTCAGAGTTTCCAAGGCACGCTTCTTCAGGAACTTGCCATGAGATGCTGGCGAATGCCGTAACCCTTCTTTTACACCGGGAAGCTCTTCCCCAGCAGTTTGCCATCGTTCGTTTTCTAGAGTCCTCCTCTCGAGAACTTGACCGGCATCTGCAACCCTGCGAATCAGAGTACTCTCCCTGTCACGAGCCTCTGTTATAGCAGCCCACTTCGCATCGACTTGTGCCTTCAAATGCTCAAGACGTTTTCTGGCCTCCTCAACTTCCCTATCAAGGACGTTAAGGTCATGCCTCAATCCGATGATGGCTAGCTCTTCCTTGTTCTTCTCCCGAACTAGCTGCTTCTTGCTTTGTGTAGCCTCATTCAGGTCAGACTTAGCCTTATCAGCAGGGTCCAAGAACATCTCCTTGAAGAACTGGTCGTCAGGGAAACCCATGGTCTCAAACCACTTGTCACCCAGTGCAATGATCCTATCAACGATCGCCCTGGCACCTGTGACATCCAGACCAACCTCTTCGGTGTCGGTCAGAATCTCCTGTACATGTGGGATCATGCCAAATCCTGCCTCCAAGTGTCCAGAAAGGAGAGTCTTGACCCAAGAACTCAAAACTCGAGCCAGCACCTTCTTCGCAAATTGAAGAGACGAACTGGATGAAGATTCAACCTTCTCCGCTGATCGGCTGCTCATGTCATGTCCCATTGGAAGAGTAACAAAAGAACTCTTTTCACTTGGAGCCACTGGAGAGGGAATCTCAACACGAGGCATCTCCTCAATCATGTCAGAACTGGTCTCTACCTCCGGATCGACCTCTGGCATCCCTTGCTCTGGTTTTGAAGAAAGCGATGGACTCTCTTCTGTCACTTCAAAACCTGCAAATGAAACACAAAAAGGTATGAATATGATCCTGTTCAAAAAAAAAATCATCAGGGTCATCACTACAAAGTACCTTCTTCGACGACTGGCGGAACACTCTCTTCCTCCATGAACTCATCAGAAGCATCATCAACATTTGCGTCCATTGATGGTTCAAAGTCATCGGAATCCTGTGGCAAGTCAGCTGACAAGAAAAATGTTAGCAAATCAAGTCGCAGGCAAGAAAAAAAAAAAAAAAAAATTAGGCCACGTGGCCGTACGGACCAGATCCGTACGGATCTGTCCGTACGGCCCACAAAAAAAAAAGAAGAAGAAAAAAACGTGTGAAAAAAAAACAAAAGAAGAAATCACGTGGAAAAGAGAAAAAAAAAACAAGAAGAAAAGAAAGAAAGAAAAAAAAAAAAGAAGAAAGAAAAAAAAAAAGAAGAAGAAGAGAAACTTTTTTTTTACCATCCTATTTTCTACATAGAGTTTTCTTGAAAGAAAAAGAGAGAAAACTTACTTGAAGCCATTGATGGAGAAGAAGAAGGAAAAAGCTTGAAGATCCTTGAAGAAGAAAAACTCTTGGTCTTGGAGCTCTCTTGAGATTGTTGCAAAAGAAAGCAATAAGAGCAAGAGATCTTACATTCCTTTGCTTTTATAGGAGAGAGCAAATCAAAGAAGGAAACAAAGAAGAAAGGTAAGTGTTACTAATTAGTAACCTTACCAAAAGAGAAGGAATTAGAAAGATTCTTTCCCAAAAAGAAAGATGTCTTTGAGAGATTTCCTCCCAAAATCAATCAATGAAAGATTCTCTCCAACAAAAAAGGATATTGGAGATTTCTTCCCAAAAAGAAAGATACCTTGAGATATTCTCTCCCAAATTAAGGGAATATGAGAGATTCTCTCCCATAAAGATATTTTTAGATATTCTCTATCCAAATGAGATATCTTTAGATATTCTTTACAAAAATGACCCCACATGAGATCTAAGCCATCCTAAAAAGCTTAAGGTCCCATGGGCTAGCCCATATGAGCCAGGTTTGACCACCTAGGCACTGAAAAAAAAAATGGGCTTTTAGTCAGGAAAAAAAAATCCCTCTTACCAAGAGCATACAAAAATGGTTCCATGCCTCTTTTGAGTTGATTGAACCATACAAAAAATTCCAAGCCCCATGAGCTTCCAAAAATCAAACCATCCAGCCTCATATACCAAATTGAGCCAAAATCTTGAAATTGACATTCCACAAAAATTCAAACCACTCCAATGGACCCACACAGTCCCAAAGAGTGACCAAAAACCAAATCATGATCCCCCAACTTGCCACATACAGCTTGTTGGGTCACAAGGTCAAAACCAAAACCCGATCCCCTAACCTGCCATATATAGCTGGTTAGGTCAAAAGATCAAAAACAGAAACCCAAATCCACATCCCTGATGTCACCTTCAAAACTTTGCCTCGAGATGGTGTGTGATTCCTTTCACTACCATAAAATTCCCCTGGAAGCTCAAAGGCTACTCTACCAAAGGAAGGATTGCTCAAAGACTCTTTGTCAAGACACAAGCTCTCCTTCAAAAATCTCTTCGAGGCACATCGACTACAAAAGTCAAGCAATTCGTCGCTATACCTCGAGGGGGCATTTGTTGACACCAAAAATGTCACTTTGCCTCTTCAAATCAAGAAAGCTGCATGAAGTCGCAACCTGCCATAAATAGGCAATGCAATTTCTCCAAAAATTCAAATCTTGTCAGAATCAAACAAAAACTGCAAGATCCTTCAAGATAGCCAAGAGAAGAGTACACATGAAGTTTCGGGCCATTTCGACAACATTTGGCCTAACTTCACTTCTCCGACAGCTAAACTGGAGCTCCCGGCGGTGACATCATCGGAGACGTCAAAACTTCGATCAAAGCCTACAGATGACTCCAGCATGTCTCAAAAGGGCTCTATGCCAAATTTCAAGTCAAACCGACAACGTTTGACCCTCCATCAATGCTCGAGCAGCAAAATCAAGCCTCCCGGCGGCGGGAACCACCGAAGCCTTCGCTCATCAAACCAAGTGCATGAGTGGCTTCAACATGCTTCCAAAAGGCTGCACGTCGAATTTCAGGTCATTCCGACAACGTTTGACCAGGTTTCGATGCTCCGAGAGAAAATCAAGCCTACCGGCGGCGGAGCAACCCGGGACCATGACATCCAAAACGGAGCCCATGGAACGTCTCAAAATGACTCCAATAGGCTCCCCGTCAAATTTCAGGTCAATCGGACATCGTTTGGCCACATATCAAAGCTCGGCATTTTCCCCGCAGCAAAATCAAGTGAAGCATCGACGGGACCCCAAACGGCTTCAAAACTCAAACAAAAGCCTATGGTTGGTCTTATTTATTGCTCAGGAGGCTTCACCTCAAATTTCAGGTCATTCCGACATCGTTTGACCAAGTTTCAGCTTCTGGCGGAAAATCAGCAGCTCTACGCGACAAAGTCTTCGGCTTTCCCGGAAAATTGGAAACTTTGCACTCTAAAAATGCAAGGATTCTCATCAAGTTTTCTACAGGGAAATCAAGCCAATAAATGAGAAGAAATGTCAAGAAAAATACAGAAGAAAACGGCGACGAAAAAGACCTCAAAACGACCGCAAAACGGGCTCCGAAGGGGAAAAATCCCCCAGGGTCGCAGACCCCTGCGACCATGGCCCATGGTCGCAGGCCCCTGCGACCATGGCCCATGGTCGCCGGTCCATGGTCGCCGGCGACCATGGAGGTCCGGGTCACCGGATTTTCCGCCGGTGACCCGTTTTTCCATTTTTTTTTTCGTTTCGTACACTTTGGCCCCTGTGGTTTCCTGAAAATGTGATTTTTAGTGCTTTAAATTGACTCATATCCGACGACATCTCGGATCCGCCGTCAAAAGCATAAAATCATCATTGATCGCTCTAAGATCGCCAACCGGTCGACCAAGAAAGTGCACTTTCTGTCCGACCGATCGTGAAATCGACAAGACAGATGTCACCGGCCCACTCTTAGCTATCAATGTCTGAAGTTACATGTTCATCCGATGTCGATCAGCATGTAGATCCATCGATGATCATCGCCAGAAGAATTCCAGAAGACACGGCATGGCCCGCGACTCTTCGACTGCTCGGCGACCAATTAATGTGGTTAATTGACTAGCTTTATTGCAGTCATTAATTCATTTCTTTGGACGGCCCAATCAGAAGCAAGCATTTGGGAGTTACAAGTCAATTGATTCATGGCATTTAAACCATGAAACTCCTCCCATTATGGTAATTAAGGTGATTAAAAGCCCTTAATCTCCATCGGCCAATCAGATTCAAGGAAAAAGGAGTTACAAAATCAAGAAATAAATCTTGTAACTCCTCCCATTAAAGCCATTAAGGCTCATAAACCCTCCTAAATGGCTACCAAAAGCCTATAAATAGGAGAGCATTCCATTGAAATTGGAATCAGAAAAAAGAGGAGAAAATCGAGATCAGAAAATCGAGATCGATCGATCGGAAAGAATCCAGAGCTCGTATCCAGAGAAAGAAAAAAGAGAGAAAAAACTCTGCTGAAGTTCTGCACCGGCCACCACTACAAGGTGACAAAAGTCCCTTGGGGGGCACCCCCCCCAAGGTCCTTGCCTTCTCCCGCTGCCTCCAATGGCTTAGACGTGGCTTTTCAGCCCGTCTACTTAGCTTTTTATTGGACATAGGACCTTCTCTTGATCTTTGTCCTCTAAAAACCTGAGGTTATAGCCAAGCCAAGCGAATCAAGAGCATCTTCTGTTCTCATCTGCATGGATGATGGCGAAGCCCATACATGGCTTGCGACCGTCAATCTGAACGAGTCCCCCACAATCTCCTGAAAAGTTAGATCTTCCTTTTCTTGCTTTTCACTGTAGTTTGTATTTTTCTAAAGAGACAAAAATCACAACTCTTGTCTTTCATTATTGATAAGAATTGTAAATCGGCTATAAACGCCAAAATCGGCTATAAATGCCAAACAAAATCGCCTTTCACGGCAAATTAAAAAAATGTCTCTTTTCTTAAATATTTGTGCAATGGAAAACTTGAAAGAAGTTGATTTCCTTTTTACTTGCAAAGGTTGATCTCCGGATTACCACCTGCAATTCCAAGTAAAATAGAAAATCTGGCACACCCACACAAAGAAATGTTGATGCACGCTTCAGGGCCCGCCAGGGCGCGAAAGGGTCGGACCCGACGGACTCCCACGTTCCGCCGACCCCGGTAGCCGCCCCACGGCGCCCCGGAGCGCGTTCCATCATTCGCGAGCACAGATGTCATTTGTTCTGACATTGCACTGCGGAGAGATCTTGCTGTTTACCTCACTTATTGGCTAGGTGAGGCTGTGTTTGCTGGTGGAGATGGGACGCACATCAGGCCGCATTGTATTTTTCCGGCTTGTCAGATGGCGTTTGGAGAGCGGCTTGCTTTGGTGCCTGCTCTTTACTCCTACTTGTGTACCGAACTGCAGGCTGCTGCTTTTTTGGTACGGCTTGGGCTCCCTATGAATAGGGTATTTTCAGCCCATATCTTTTATTCGTGGTTTGTATACCACTGTCCTGGCTTCCACCAGCTGGGTGCTGCACAGGATGATGATCCTCTGATGATTCGATTGGCTAAGGGAAAAGCCGTATCCGAATCACTTTTGTTTGCCCGCATGAGGATCCGACGGTTCAGGGACGTCGAGATGGGGCGGTCTTCAGTGAAGCTTTCTCCGGAGTTCCGGAAGAAGGCTTTTGATTTTGGTGCCTCCCGAGACTCTTCCAGAGCAGGGTCGGGAAGGCATTACCCTTTGACCAATGCAGAGAAGGAGTGGCTTTTCAGCATATGAGTCGGCACGATGGTGTACCGCAGACATCTTTTCGTCGACATCCAGCCATATGTACCTTCTTGCTTTGCGCTTCAGTTGGGCTTCTCTCAAGGCGTTGTTGGAGCGCCTTCGAGTATGGTGAAGCGTTTTGGAGGTTTGCAGGATGGCAGAAATGCATGGGCTTTTTATAGTGCTGAAGACACTACTGCCACGATTTCTTATCCTGAGCTGTCGACTTTACGAACTGCCGGCTTCACGAAGTGGTTCGCAGAGAGCTTTTTGGCATATCGGGGGCTTTCCAAGAAGGAGCTTGATGTAAAGCTGTCTTCGGGGAAAGGTACTGGAAAGTCGGATGGCGTCCGGCGAGAGGAAGTTTGGGCCTTTCTTTCTGGAGAGAAGCACAAGATAGGCTTCCTCGGTGACCAGGGCGTCATTGGTTCTGAAGCTGTTCGGGAAGTACCTGATGAGGCTTTGGAGCAGCTAGAACAGGAGGAAGCTGAGCTCGACGCTTGGATGCAAGCGGCACAGAGGCGAGCTTCCGCGGAGTCTACTGGCGAGAGCAGACCATCAAGTGAGGAGCCAAGTGAGAAACCTGACTCTGATAGTGGGGCGGGTTCTTCTAGGAAGCGAACCCGTAGAGGTAAGAAGAGGAGGAGTCATCATCACAGCGAGGGGCCACATGAGGACTCTCATGACATGGAAATCCTTCTTACCATCAACGAGGAGGTGCCAGAGGCTGTCGACGAGCCTCCAGAGAAGAGGAGCCGTGGAGAAGAGACCATTGGTGAAGGTATGATTCTTCCTTTTTCTTTTTCTGCCTCTTTCATGGGGCTTTCCATGTTCTGATTTGTTTTCTCACCCTGCTGCTGCTTCTTTTTTTTTTTTTTTTTTTTTTAACAGAGGATGAAGACTTGCCGATGCCTGAGGTTCCGACCGATGAGGCGGTGATGGAGCCGGTTATGGCATCTGAAGAAGAACTGAGGGACTCTGGAATGATTCCAGAATCTCCAATTGGTATAACTTCTTTCGCTTTCGCTTTCTCTTTTTTTTTTTTTGCCTGCGACTTGATTTGCTAACACTTTTCTTGTCAGCTGACTTGCCACAGGATTCCGATGACTTTGAACCATCAATGGACGCAAATGTTGATGATGCTTCCGATGAGTTCATGGAGGAAAAGAGTGTTCCGCCAGTCGTCGAAGAGGGTACTTTGTAGTGATGACCCTGATGATTTTTTTTAACAGGATCATATTCATACCTTTTTGTGTTTCATTTGCAGGTTTTGAAGTGACAGAAGAGAGTCCATCGCTTCCTTCAGAACCAGAGCAAGGGATGCCAGAGGTCGATCCGGAGGTAGAGACTCCTACAACCAGTTCTGACGCGATAGAGGAGATACCTCATGCTGAGATTCCTTCTCCAGTGGCTCCAAGTGGAAAGAGTTCCTTTGTTACTCTTCCAATGGGACATGACATGAGCAGCCGATCAGCGGAGAAGGGTGAATCTTCATCCAGTTCGTCTCTTCAATTTGCGAAGAAGGTGCTGGCTCGGGTTTTGAGTTCTTGGATCAAGACTCTCCTTTCTGGACACTTGGAGGCAGGATTTGGCATGATCCCACATGTACAGGAGATTCTCACTGATACCGAAGAGGTTGGTCTGGATGTCACAGGTGCCAGGGCGATCATTGATAGGATCATTGCACTGGGTGACAAGTGGTTTGAGACCATGGATTTCCCTGACAACCAATTCTTCAAGGAGATGTTCTTGGACCCTGCTGATATGGCTAAGTCCGACCTGAATGAGGCTACACAGAGCAGGAAGCAGGTAGTCCGAGAGAAGAATAAGGAAGAGCTAGTCATCCTTGGATTAAAGCGCGACCTTGACATCCTTGATGGAGAGGTCGAAATGGCCAGGAAGCATCTCGAGCATTTGAAGGCACAAGTTGATGCTAAGTGGACTGCTATAACAGAGGCTCGTGACAGGGAGAGTACTCTGATTCGCAGGGTTGCAGATGCCGGTCAAGTTCTTGAGAGGAGGACTCTAGAAAACGAGCAATGGCAAACTGCTGGGGAAAAGCTTCCCGGTGTAAAAGAAGGGTTACGGCATTCGCCAGCATCTCATGGCAAGTTCCTGAAGAAGCGTGCCTTGGAAACTCTGACGGCTGATGCTAAAAGTTTGCTTGAGGAGCTGAAGCTTTGGCTGGAGACCATTTTTGGCTGAGCTCCTGATTTTTTGTAGCAGAAACTATTCTTCTTATTTATTTTTTTTTTTGGTACCACATGTATTTTTTTGGTACTTCTTTTTTTGTAGTGCTTGTGAACACTTTCTTTTTTTTTGGTACCACATGTATTTTTTCGGTACTCTTCTTTTTTTGTAGTGCTTGTGAACACTTTCCTTTTTTTTTTTGCTTTGGTACCACATGTATTTTTTTGGTACTTTTCTTTTTTTTTTTTTTTGTTTTCCCTACGCTTACTCAAATCTTTTTGTGATGAAAGCAATTGCTAAATGGGGTGTTTGTTTGAAAATTTGATCAAAAGGTTGTCTTTTTGTGAAAATCTTTTGTCAAATAATTGTTTTGGCATGGGAACCTGATTTTGGTTGTGGCGTGAAAGCCGATTTTGAGATGGCATGGAAGCCGAAATTTTATGGCGTAAAAGCCAAAATTTGGGTTAGCATGGAAGCCGATATTTTATGGCGTAAAAGCCAAAATTTGGGTTGGCATGGAAGCCGGATTTTTGTAGCATTTGCAGCCAGTTTGGTAGCATTGATAGCCAATTTGTGGCATTGATAGCCGGTTTGGTGGCATTGATAGCCGGGTTTTTTTGAAAGCCAAGTTTTCGTTTGTCGGCGTGAAAGCCAATTTTTTGTGGCATTGATAGCCGGTTTGTGGCATTTATTGCCGGTTTTGGCGTTTATAGCCGAGTTTTGGCGTTTATAGCCAGATTTTGGCGTTTTATAGCCAGATTTTGGCGTTTATAGCCGAGTTTTGGTTTTCAAAATGCAGGTATCGACCAAATGTCGCCTCCCCGCTGAATGGTCTTGCAAGTATCGATGGAATGTCGCTTCCTTGCTCATTCGGTTTTACGAGTATTGATGGATTGTCACTTCCTCGCGAATTGGGGTGCAAATATCGACTAAGCGTCGCATCCCTGCTTTTCCCAAAACTTTTGGTTTTGCGGGTATTGACTTGATGTCGTTTCTCCGCGATTTTTGAAATTTGAGGTTTTCTCGAACCATTTGAAATTTGGGTTGTGGATAGCAACTGGTATGTTGCATCTCCACGATTTTTTGAAATTTGGGTTGTGGATATCAACTGGTTTGTTGCTTCTCCACGATTTTAGGTTTTCTCGAACCTTTGAAATTTGGGTTGTGGATATCAACTGAAATGTTGTGTCTCCACGATTTTAGAGGTTTTGGAAGTATCGAATGGGGTTCGCATCCTTCCGATTTTTTGAGTTTTGCGAGTATCGACTAAGTGTCACTTCCCCGCGGTTTTTGAAAAACCAAAAATTTTTTTTTTTTTTGTTTAAAGACACGAGGGTCGTAAATTTTGACCTAAAACCATTTGGCGGTAAAAGGTAAGGTGGACTAGAGTGGAAATCCTTGAATCCAGATTTTAGTTTCAAACCATGAATTTTGGTTCAAGGATCGAAAGTTTTGGTCAAGTCAGGGAGAGGCTCCTAAACTTGGATTTTTTTTTTGAACAATGAAACAATAAAAGTAAGCATTGTTTTTGAATCTCTAGAAATTTTGACATTTGATATGAAAATTCTAAAGAGAGTGGGTTTGACGAGCGAGTACCTGAGAACAGGTTTTGGCCATACAGGCATTGCTCTTACCCAGTTGGGTAAGTCTTCAAGGGTAGTACCGCTTCAAGAACTTGCCGTTGATAGGCAGTATACATCTGTCGCCTTCCATGTTTAGGAGGGCATATGCGCCGTTGGAGAAGACCTTGTCGATGACGTAGGGTCCCTCCCATTTTGGTTCAAACTTGCCTTTGGACTTGTGAGCGAAGACCATTGGTCTTTTTACCGCAAGAACCAAGTCACCCTTTTTGTAGGCACGTTGCCTGAACTTTTTGTCAAAAGATCCTGCCATGCGTGCTTGGTAAAGTTCAATGCTTTGTCGAGCTTCGAGCCGTCTCTCGTCGAGATTGTCCAGCTCATGGAGTCGCAATTTGACATTGCTTTCTTGAGTCATGTCATTTTGTAGAGATACCCTCAGAGAAGGAATTTGTACCTCTAGGGGCACGACAGCTTCGCATCCATAGACCAAGGAGAATGGTGTGCTATGGGTTGGTCCTCGAACGGTGGTTCGATAGGCCCACAAAGCTTCAGACAGTTTATCGCTCCAGTCTCTTTTGTGACTAGAGACCATTTTCTTGAGGATTTTGCAGAGTGTCTTGTTGAAGGCTTCTGCTAATCCGTTTGCTGCCGGATTGTATGGAGTCGAAGGACAGCTTTGAATTTTGTATTTGTCGCAGAACCTGTAGAATCGATGATCCCGAAATTGTGGTCCGTTATCATGGACGAATCTTTTAGGTATGCCGAAATGACAAATGATGTTGGTGCGTAGGAATTGAAGGACTGATGATGTCTTCATTTCGTTGAACGCAAATGCTTCGACCACTTGGAAAAATAATCCGTTGCGGCGAAGATGAAGCGATGACCTTTGCTTGAAGGGGGAGAGATAGGACCTATGATGTCCATGCCCCATGCTTCAAAAGGCCACGAGATTGCTGTAGGGTGTAGCCATTCCGGATGCATGTGAATGTAATCTCCGTGAACTTGGCATAGCTGGCAGCGTTTGGCAAATTGTATTGCATCAGCTACCATGGTAGGCCAATAGTAACCTAACCTTTTTATCTGATCATAGAGCTTAGGACCTGCCTGATGGGCTCCACAAAGACCAGCATGAACTTCTTTAAGTGTTTCTTCGGCCTCTTGTTGTGACAAGCAGCGTAGAAGTACTCCGTTGAAGGATTTCCTGTAGAGGATTTTTGAAGGAATATCCAAATGAAAGTTTGGGGCTCGCCTTTGTATGCTTACCCGTTCTTTTGGATCTTCAGGTAGGATTCCGAACATAGTGTAATCAATGAACGGATCCCTCCAGTCGCCGATTGAAGGTTGAAGGATAGAGATCCGACTTCCAACCACTCGGTGGCATTCAGCAACTGCTTGGTGTGTGTTAAGAGGAGGGAGGATCCTTCTCTCGCACACTGTAATTTGCATGTTTTCCCCTTCCTGGATCGCCATTGATGCGGCAAGTCCGGCCAGGGCATCTGCACGGATGTTTTCACCTCTACGAATGTGGGTGATGTGACAGATGTCAAACTTTTGCAAAAACGATTGTGCCTTGTTGTAGTAAGGCAGCAGATCGGGCTTCCTGACTTCATATATCTGATTCATCTGGTTGACGATCAGTTGAGAGTCTCCAAAGACTTCCAGCATAGTGATACCGGATTCGATGACGAGTTCCAATCCTAGGATCAGAGCTTGGTATTCAGCTGCATTGTTTGTGCATGGTTCCAGTAGCGAGAAAGCGTGTGGAATCATGTATTTGTCGGGGCTAACAAAGAGGATGCCAACTCCTGAGATCAGCTTTCTTTTTTCATTTGTCCTGGTTGCACCGTCAAAGTACATGTCCCAGGAGGCATTTGGTGAGGAAGTCTCCACGTTGTAGACAGGTTCGTCTGGGAGATCATCTCTGAGTGGAGAATCTTTAGGCAATGGATGCTCTGCGAGAAAGTCTGCTAGAGCTTGGCCTTTGATTGCTTTTTGTGGTACATACCTAATATCAAATTGTGACAAGAGGATGGACCATTTTGCCAGTCGGGCATTGAGAGAACCGGCCTTCGTGACAAGGACCTTCAAGAGGTTGATCCTCGAGACCAGGTAGACTGTGTTGGAAAGCAAGTAGTGACGTAGCTTTTGTACGGCGAACATCACTGCAAGGCATTCCTTTTCGACTGGAGAGTAGCGATGTTCTGCACCTACTAGCATGCGGCTGAGGTAGTATAGAGCAGCTTCTTTTCCTTCATCATTTTCTTGTGCAAGCAGAGCGCCTACAGAATGATCAAGAGCTCTTGTGTACAAGATGAATGGTTTTCCAGTGGCAGGGGCAGCTAACACTGGAGGTTTGGTCAGGTATGACTTGATATCTTGAAATGCGGCTTCACAGTCGGCATCCCAGACAAAGTCTACACCCTTTTTCATCAATCGAGAGAATGGACGGCATTTCCCCGAAAGATTGGAGATGAACCGTCTGATGTAGGCCAATCTCCCTTGGAGCCCTTTTAATTCTCTCAAGGTTCTTGGAGAGGGCATTTCTAGAATAGCCTTGACTTTTATGGGGTCAAGTTCTATTCCAGCTTTCCGAACAAGGAATCCGAGAAACTTACCCGACGAGACGCCGAAGAAGCATTTTAGAGGATTCATCCGCAGTTTGTGTTTGCGGAGTCGGAGGAAGACTTCCCGAAGATCTTTGAGATGGTCTTCTTTTCTTCTGCTTTTGACGGCGAGGTCATCAACGTAACATTTGACCGTCTTGTGCTGCATATCTATGTGGCACCAGCATTTTTCAGACCAAATGGCATGACAGTGTAGCAATACACGCCAAATGGAGTCCGAAATGAAGTGTGTTTTTCATCCTCGAGATGCATCTTTATCTGATTGTAACCAGAGAAGCCATCCATGAATGTCATTCGCTCGAATCCGCAGGTATTGTCAATCATCACCTCCGGTATGGGGAGCGGGAATTCATCTTTAGGGCAAGCGCCATTCAAGTCTCTATAGTCAATACAGACTCTGATCTGCCCATTTTTCTTTGTCACGGGGACAATGTTGGCCAACCATTCTGGATGTTGTTCCTCACGGATGAAGCCGACGCTTTTGAGCTTTTGAACTTCTTGTTCAATTTTATCCATCACATCTGGACGGAATCTTCTTTGGCCTTGTTTGACAGGCTTGATTTCTTCTTGAAGATTGAGTTTGTGGACTGCTACTTTGGGGTCTAAACCAGCCATTTCAGCGTAGGACCATGCAAAGCAATCAACGAACTCACGAAGAAAAGCGATATACTCGGGTAACTCATCATCCTTTATATTCTTGCTTATGAATACAGGACGTGGGTTATCTGGTGTTCCCAAGTCTATCTTTTCAACAGGATCTTCTGTTAGAAGGTTCGAAGGTGGTTCCTCCACAATATTATCGGAGGCTTCCAGCTCAACAAAACCTTCTGGGATTCCAAGGGCATTTGTAGACCGAGGGTTTGTTCCTTTCCACGGGTCTTCTTGATTGGTGATCTTCTCAAGGCTTGCTATGAGATGGTCCCAATCGCCTGTTGAAACTGGGTCGAAGTAAGGTACTTCTTTTGGAGACGAGGGCTCTTCTGGGTCAGAGTAGCACAAGTCTGTATTATCGGACGATTCCTCTTTATCATCAGAGAAATCGTACCAATTGGATGAGCTTCCTGGATCTTTGTCAGGTAACTCTTTAAAGAGATATCCAGGGAGATCGATGTCTTCATGGACTTGAGATGTTGAGGCTTGGTCGGTAAAACGACTTTTAAGCTTTTGTGTCAACTGTCTCAGAGGAGTGTCGGGATCATACCCTAACCCATATGAAAACCTTTCTACATGACCGTAGAGTCTCCAATCTTCCAGCTGGCTTTTGGTCAAGGCGGGCCCCAATGGCGTGAGAATACCGCGTCTTTCTCCCAAACCGACTGGGTTTTGAGCGTCATAGCCCATTTTCTTCATAATTGCTTGTGCCATAGGACTATATAGAGATAGCTGAGGCATACCTTCATTTTGGAAAGGTTCCAGCATGGAGTTTGATGAAGAAGCGTCCGATCTATGGAAGAAGATCGGCTTTTGCTTTGGTGATGTTGTCGGAACAACAAAGGTAGCAGACGTAGGATCTTCTACATCAGCAGGTGTCTCCATCGGAGTGAGAGCAGGCTGAACATACTGAGCGTCAGCTTGGCTTGACGATACATCGTCTTCTGGCTCTGAGTCCGAGTCTGTGTCTTGCATGATAGACACGAGAGAAACAAGAAATTTGCCCCCAGGCTTTTGCTTTGCCTTCTTCACTCTGGTTGTGATGACCAAAGGTTTTGAAGATTTGAGGGAGATGACGAAGGGAGATTGACTGCTCTCTTCTAATTTGTCGGAGGGTTTGTTTTCTTTCGGTGATTTTTGAGGATCCTTGCCTTTATCTTTCTGGAGATTTTCAGCAGGGGGTGCTATTTCCTCTTTTTCTTCTTTTTCGCCTTCATACATTTGGGAGTCTGCGAAGTGGACTTCTTTACCTTTGAAGGGTCTTCTGTCCGCAAACACTCGATGTACCATGCCGTCGTCGCCGACGAACTTGATGCATTGATGTAGAGTTGAAGGGACAACACCATTCTCGTGTATCCAGGGGCGTCCGAGAAGGATGCTGTAGCATGAAGGGGTTTTTATTGCATACACAGTGACTTCAGAGATAAGATCACCGATCTGAAATTTGAACCTGATTTTGCCGATAGGCCTTTGAGTACTCCCATCGTATCCAAAGATAGATACAGATGTGTGGCTTAGCTTGCTGGGTGGGATGCCCAACTCTTCGAGAGCCGAAGTGGAGATGAGGTTGAGTGCAGAACCTGGGTCGACCTGAACTCTGTGTATAGGCATTTCCTTGATGTACCCTGTGAAGTACAGGGGTCGGTTGTGCCTTGCTTCGCCAAGTAGGAGGTCGTCCTTTGTGAAGGCGATGGTTGCACTGGCTGCCTTTTGAACCGAGAGGCATTGGATGCATGATCCCTCAGTTTTCTTTTCTCCCTTTGAGGAAGTTTCAGAGTTTTTTATCCCGGTAGTCCATTTCAATTTGGAGGACTTGCGGGGCATGTTTGTCGACATCCTCATTCAGTTTTTGTAATTCTGAGATGAGATTATCACGAGTGCGTGGAGACATTCGTAATAAATCCAGGATGTGAAGACGTGCAGGTATGTGTTTGAAGTGCTCAACCAAGTCATACTTGAAAGCCTCCTTAGGGCCTGCATGTTCATCATTGTTGCCACTGGGGGCGCTTACAACATCTTTTCCCGAAGGATTTACATAAGTAAAGGAAGATTGGTTGTAATTTTTGTGGTAGTCCCGGCTCGAGCGGGTGCCTCTACCAACTTCGAGAACTTCTTGAGAAGGGTCTTCGCTTGGAAGATTGTCCTCAGGATCAAGAGGCTGTCGTTTCTCATTTACTGAGGATGCGTCTGCAGCAGAATTGCCATCCTCAGTGATTGTGTTGCATGGAGCATTTTCCGGGAGCGAGTCTTGAACAGCATCCAGCAGCTTTTCTTCTTCGTTGACCCATCCATCATCCCAAGTTGGGTTTTCTTCATGATGATCAGTCGGGAAGAATGTGTATTCTGAAGTCACAGTCTCCGGAGAAGAAACCTGAGAGGGTGTTATCTCTGTGAAAGTCACGTGAGACGAGGTAGCTCCAGAGGATACATTGCTATGCGTCGTCGGAGTATAGGTAATCTCATCAGACGACGTTTCAGAAGAGCTATAGTCCTGATATATTATATTACAGGAAGCTCTGATAGGAGATGTTGCCTGCTCAGAGTCAGACTCATCCTCGGATGTAAGAGGATCGTCTATCCAGCAATGTTCTCCATTTTTAGGAGTTAAGGGTGGATGTACCTGATTATCTTCAGGGACTTCAGGCTCTGGGTTGCGAGGAGGCTCGTTAACACGATCTTGCTCTTGTTCTAGAGCGAAACGCTGCAAGATCCTTGCATATTCTTCAAGATTAGGCATGGGAGCCAGATCCTCTTCTTCGTCTTCTCCGTGTGGCTCAACATAGTTGATTTCCACATGAGCAATGACAGGTGCTGGGTTAACAGCATCTTCTTGTGCAGCCACTTGATCTTCTTCATCATCAGACCAGGATCCTTGTGGTTGCAATGGGTTATACCAGATTACTGGCATACGGTGAGTTTCAGGAACCCATTCTTCATCGGAGAGATATTCTTCTGTTTCATGGGATTCTTCCCACTCATCGGTGTAGCCGGACTCGAATCCATCATCGGTGTCGCTGGACTCGTATCCATCAATGGAGAATCCAACTACCGAGTTGCAAGAGTATGATGCCCCATGCATAGCTTCTTCTCTGAATCGAGGTGGCATGAAATCACTGAGAGTGAGTTTTCTTACCCCCTTTGAAGTCTCTGGAAGGGACGTTTCTGTTGCCCCTAGTGAAGTGGTAGAGGAGGCCTCTGCCTTTTCATGGACTTCTTGTTTTGGCTGGGTCTTCTCTCGTCGTTTGAGCCTGAGGAGATGTTTCCTAGCCTGCCTTCGCTGTTGAGCTGTCGGCTTTGTTTTGACGATCTCCCAGTTTTCATCTTCCAGGAGATCGGGATGTACCCATATAGGTTGTCCATCTGGTGTTGGATAGGGAACCAGTTCCTCGGACGCTTGAATTTTGTTTATCACCATGAAGGAAGTAGTGATCTTCTTCTTCGGTGATTTTGGTGTTTGTCCACATGACACCATGTTGACGGAGGCAGTCCCCATAGTTTTTGTCAAAGGTGATGACTCCGTTTTTCCACATCTCGTTTATCTTCTCTCTCACAACAAAGCATTGATTGAGAGGATGAGAGACCATCTGGTGGTATGGACAATACCGAGGATCGTTGGTTTTGCCAACATCGCCCGGTCTTTTGGGTTCAGGCAAGGTGAGCTTGCCGTTTGCCACGAGAGCCCCGAAGATTTCGTCAACATCTTCATCGAACGGGTATTTCTTTTCTACTCGCTCTTTGAAGGCATCAGAGAGTTCAGGTCTCTTACCCGCAGCTCTGTTTTTAGCTTTCTTTGGTTGCTGAGGAGCTGACTTGGTTTGCACATTGAGGACCTCTTTCTTCTTTGGTTTAGAGGTTACAACGGCGGTTGGCTCTTTTCTTGATGACTTCTGACTGTTGAGGTCTTTAATCACCGTTTCAGCTTCCATAGAAGCTTCCAGGAGTTCTCCCAGGTTTTTTGATTTGTTGCCGATGATCATGGAGCGTATTCTGGCTCTCATGTTGTTTCGGCAGATGTCGACTAGCGACGCCTGTGGCAATACATCTGAACATTTGTATGCCATTGCTTTTCACTTGTGAATGAAGTCATAAGTCGACTCATTCTCTCCCTGTTTTAGGCTGCAGAGCTGTGCCATGGTAACAGGATGATCCTCACCTTTGAAGTGGGTCAGGAAGCGTGTCTCTAGCATGGCCCAGTTCTGGATGGAGTCCTCCGGAAGAGTGGAGTACCAATCGAAGGCCGTACCTTTTAGGGTACTTGCAAAGAGGCGAATCTTGAGTGCATCTTGATCCGCGATAGCTCCCGTCAAAATCTTGAAGTGGATGACGTGCTGTCTGGCTGATCCTTTCCCCGTATATGTTTTGGAGAGTGGGATGTTTGAATTTTGTGGGGAACGGGACCGAGTCCATCCATAAAGGATATGGTGGCTTGATCCCATGCTCCTTGAGTATATCATCTTCTTTTGCTTTGGCGAGGATACTGTCTACGTCCTTTTTGGTAAGGGCGCGTGACTCATTTTCTTCTCCATTTCCCTCGTTATTGCTATGATTCGGAGGAGGCTCATTGTTCACCTGATTTTGGACAACAAGGAGAAGGTTTTCCATCAGAGTTTCAATCCTCTGCTGGCCTTGTTCCAACTGCTGGATGCGTGTGAGCGCATCATCTTGAGGTGGATTCTGAGGTGGTGGCTCAGAACTTGTAGCCAAGACGTTCATCCCTCAGGATTCGAACGAAGAAACCGTCCTGGTGACTGAGCTGAGGCTCATTCTTTTTGATGAAGAGCTTGATGAAGGATTACTCTCCCGTCCTTGGCTGGAAGGGGTAGGAGATTCTTCGGGATGTCTTTGTGTCCTGGTGACGCTACGGGTCACCGGACGTCGGACATGGATTTTTGATGCTGACTTTTGGCGTTTTTTGGTTTTTCCAACCATATGGACGGCAGCAACTTGGTCGGGTCTTTCTTTTTCGACCCATTTGTGGGAGACTTGAAGTGTAGGAGGCTGGGTCCGTTGCTTCTCTAGTCTCTTTTGTCGATATGACGCACGGCGACGTGCTCGACGAGCAGCTTGAGCTTCGGTCAGCTCTGGCTGGGCTCTGACGATGAAGGATGTGCTCCCTCGGGCGCAGCAGCCGAGCCTGTCTTCTTTGTAGCTAGGCAAGGACAGGATCAGGACCCGGTCCTTTGCCTGTTGCAGCGAAGCTTTGAATTTTTCAAGTTCGGCCCCTGTAGAGATAAAGGGTCGAACCGAATGAGTGTAGGCCTTAGCAGGTGCTTGTAGAGGCCTGGTGATGCATGATCTGATTTTGGGCTTGTGGGAGCAAGCCGGTTCATGCTGGGTTGACTTGGGAGTCAAGTTGGAGATGGGTCTCTCCTCTTTCATGTAGGCAAGAGGGTAGAACTGGTTCTCCTTGAGTGGGGCCAGGTATGCTGGCTTGGTGGAGGTTTGAGACCTTCTTTGTTTTGGAGAAGGTCTTGGAGACCAAGTCTTAGGGTAGACCTGGTTGTTTGTGGGTCGAGGCTTCGCGGGGGTGCCGCGGGCTTCGGGCTTTTGGGTGCTCGCCTTTGGTGTCACGGGAGTGACACGTTGAGAGGCGATCTTCTGCTTTTTAGCAGGCGCGGCTTGTTCTTCGGGAAGTGGGAATGGTCCCAGTGTCCCGAAGACGATGGTCCGGGGAGTCGAGGTCGACCCGGAGTTCAGAGAGTTGCCGAGGGAGTTGACGCTTCGGCAGCTGTCAGGGCGCTTGTAAGTGCGCTCGGTTTGCTTCTGTTGAAGCATGAGTTGGTGCTTGTTCTCATCGAAGATAATGGTTAAGGCTGCCATTGTTAGTTTCGAAAAAGTTCTGAAACAAGACCACATCCATTAGTAATCACAAGAATATAATGATCATAAATGGGGAATTCTATGATTTTGTCTTTTCAAATCGCTCAAGGGACATGTCCCAAGCAATATGAAGAAGGCAAAAAGCCATAGAGGGTACAATTGTTCCGGTTGCAAGCATGGTAGGCTCGAAATGAGCGTTCCAATGACTGCTAGAAGCAATTGTATACCTAAATTCGACTTATCGAGAAGCGGAGCTTGCTCGAGATAAGAAGAATATAAGGTAAGAGTTACAAATGTGCCGGTCACAGATACAGTAGACCCTGAAAGGGCGTACCAGTATTGCTAGGCACAAATGTTGGATATCGCATCCATGAGATGGGATTCTTTGTTTTGAAAGGTCAGAAATGGATTCGTCAAAGAGAGCAGTGGCATTCCGATTCAAATACGGGCTCAACGATTTCCGCGAGCGCCAGTACTCAGAAGGGAAGAGACCACAATTTCTCGAATCTGAATCCAAAAGTGACGAATTTTTTTTTTGAAATGTCAAGATTGGTTCCATCAAGGAGAGCAAATGGTATTCCAATCTGAACACGGTCTCGGCGATTTCCACGAGCGCCAGTGCTCAGAAAAGAAGAAACCAAAATTTCTCAGATCTGAAATCAAAAGTGACGAGTTTTTGAAGATTTTTTTTTTTTTGAAATCATTTTTTTTATTTTATTATTTTTATTTTTATTTTTTTAAAAATATTTTTATTTATTTTTATTTATTTTATTTTTTTTAAAGATTTTTTTTTAAGATTTTTTTTTTGAAAATCTTTTTTTTTATTTTTAATTAATTTTTTAAGATTTAAAGATGAGAGAGTACACATAGGCCTCCTAACTCGGTCTTATGAAACCTCAATTGATAGAATTGCCCCCAGGTAAGGGTAGGATTACTTAATGAACCCGTTTGGAGGACCCTTGCCTAGAACAGTCAAGCTATCTCCACACTCTGGACAAGGCTTTTCTTGAATCAATCGTGATCAAAGAACGCAATTGGTTTAACCTTAGTGGTCTATGTCCTTTTTTTTTTTTTAAATCCCAAATAGACTCATCGAAGAGAAACGATGGCCCAAAACCTTAGTCGAACGGGCTCAACATTTCTGCAAGCACCAAAGAACGATAGGATAGGATCAAAGTTTCTCAATTTTGAATCCAAACTAAGAAAACTGATTTTTTTTTTATTTTTTTTTAATAATTTTTTTTTGAAATCTTTAATGAACTCATCGAAGAGAAACGATGGTCCAAAACCTTAGTCGAACGGGCTCAACATTTCTGCAAGCACCAAAGAACGATAGGATAGGATCAAAGTTTCTCAATTTTGAATTCAAACTAAGAAAACTGATTTTTTTTTTTTTGAAAAGAGAAAGAATGGAAACAAACTCAAAGAAATAGAAATTTCCAAAAAATCCCATCTCATTTTTTTTAGAATGCGAAATCCAACATAGGCTACCAGCTAGAAAGTAGCCAAGGAATCCGGAAAAGAAGTATAAGCATAGAGCAAAAAGTATGATATGCAAATATTTCATTTCCGAGCACCGTGTTCTCAAATGAACGAGTCCCACCGGGTGTGCCAGCTTGATGGAACGCGCTCCGAATGCCGTGGGTGCTACCGGGGTCGGCGGACGTGGGAGTCCGTCGGGTCCGGCCCTTTCGCGCCCGGGGGGCATGAAGCGTGCATCAACATTTCCTTTGTGTGGGTGTGCCAGATTTTCTATTTTACTTGGAATTGCAAGTGGTAATCCGGAGATCAACCTTCGCAAGTAAAAAGGAAATCAACTTCTTTCAAGTTTTCCATTGCACAAATATTTAAGAAAAGAGACATTTTCTTGGTTTGCCGTGAAAGGCGATTTTGTTTGGCATTTATAGCCGATTTTGGCGTTTATAGCCGATTTACAATTCTCATCAATAATGAAAGACAAGAGTTGTGATTTTTGTCTCTTTTAGAAAAATACAAACTACAATGAAAAGCAAGAAAAGGAGGATCTAACTTCTCAGGAGATTGTGGGGGACTCGTTCAGATTGACGGTCGCAAGCCATGTGTGGGCTTCGCCATCATCCATGCAGATGAGAACAGTGGATGCTCTTGATTCGCTTGGCTTGGCTATAACCTCAGATTTTTAGAGGACAAAGACCAAGAGAAGGTCCTATGTCCAATAAAAAGCTAAGTAGACGGGCTGAAAAGCCACATCTAAGCCATTAGAGGCAGCGGGAGAAGGCAAGGACCTTGGGGGGGGGGGGGGGGGGGGGGGTGCCCCCCAAGGGACTTTTGTCACCTTGTAGTGGTGGCCGGTGCAGAACTTAAGCAGAGGTTTTCTCTCTTTTTCTTTCTCTGGATTCTTTCCGCTCTCTTCCGATCCGATCTCTTTTTTTTCTGATCCCGATTTCAATGGAATGCTCTCCTATTTATAGGCTTTTGGTAGCCATTTAGGAGAGTTTATGAGCTTTAATTGCTTTAATGAGAGGAGTTACAAGATTTATTTCTTGATTTTGTAACTCCTTTTTCCTTGAATCTGATTGGCCGATGGAGATTGAGGGCATTTAAT
Organism: Umbellularia californica; assembly: GCA_028538565.1. Lineage (NCBI taxonomy): Eukaryota > Viridiplantae > Streptophyta > Magnoliopsida > Laurales > Lauraceae > Umbellularia > Umbellularia californica. The sequence goes on along the minus strand of JAPQWN010000002.1, from coordinate 69,372,365 downwards.
CGTCATGATGGGAGGAGTTTCAAGGTTTAAGTGCCATGAATCTCTTGATTTGTAACTCCCGAATGCTTGCTTCTGATTGGGCCATCCAAAGAAATGAATTAATGACTGCAATAAAGCTAGTCAATTAACTGCATTAAATGGTCGCCGAGCAGTCGAAGAGTCGCGGGCCATGCCGTGTCTTCTGGCGATGATCATCGATGGATCTACATGCTGATCGACATCGGATGAACATGTAACTTCAGACATTGATAGCTAGCAGCGGGCTGGTGACATCTGTCTTGTCGATTTCACAATCGGTCGGACAGAAAGTGCACTTTCTTGGTCAGCCGGTTGGCGATCTTGGAGCGATCAATGATGATTTTATGCTTTTGACGGCGGATCCGAGATGTCGTCGGATATGAGTCAATTTAAAGCACTAAAAATCACAACTTCAGGGAACCACAGGGGCCAAAACGCGTAAAATGCGAAAAGGGACGGAAAAACGGGTCACCGGCGAAAAATCCGGTGACCCGGACTTCCATGGTCGCCGGCGACCATGGGCCGGCGACCCTAGGGGTTTTTCCCCCTTTTTTGGTCCGTTTTGCGGTCTTTTTCGTCGCCGTTTTCTTCTGTATTTTTCTTGACATTTCTTCTCATTTATTGGCTTGATTTCCCTGTAGAAAACCTGATGAGAATCCTTGCATTTTTAGAGTGCAAAGTTTCTAATTTTCCGGGAAAGCCGAAGACTTTGTCGCGTAGAGCTGCTGATTTTCCGCCAGAAGTTGAAACTTGGTCAAACGATGTCGGAATGACCTGAAATTTGAGGTGGAGCCTCCTGAGCAATAAATAAGACCAACCATAGGCTTTTGTTTGAGTTTTGAAGCCGTTTGGGGTCCCGTCGATGCTTCACTTGATTTTGCTGTGGGGAAAATGCCGAGCTTTGATATGTGGTCAAACGATGTCCGATTGACCTGAAATTTGACGGGGAGCCTATTGGAGTCATTTTGAGACGTTCCATGGGCTCCGTTTTGGATGTCATGGTCCCGGGTTGCTCCGCCGCTGGTAGGCTTGATTTTCTCTCGGAGCATCGAAACCTGGTCAAACGTTGTCGGAATGACTTGAAATTTGACGTGCAGCCTTTTGGAAGCATGTTGAAGCCACTCATGCACTTGGTTTGATGAGCGAAGGCTTCGGTGGTTCCCGCCGCCGGGAGGCTTGATTTTGCTGCTCGAGCATTGATAGAGGGTCAAACGTTGTCGGTTTGACTTGAAATTTGGCATGGAGCCCTTTTGAGACATGCTGGAGTCATCCGTAGGCTCTGATCGAAGTTTTGACGTCTTCGATGATGTCGTCGCCGGGAGCGCCAATTTAGCTTTCGGAGAAGCGAAGTTAGGCTAAATGATTCTGAAATGGCCCGAAACTCCTTGTGTACTCCTCTCTTGGCTGTCTTGAAGGATCTTGCAGTTTTTGTTTGATTCTGACAAGATTTGATTTTTTTGGAGAAGTTGCATTGCCTATTTATGGCAGGTTGCGACTTCATGCAGCTTTCTTGATGTTGAAGAGGCAAAGTAACATTTTTTGGTGTCAACAATGTAATACAATAATTGTGGAATTCTTACAACTCCAGGCATATTTGGATATCAACAAGGAATAATAAATCTCAATAAATGTTAAAATTGCACAAGGAATAAAATAAAACTAAACAAAGAAGTTAATTAATTACAATGGCCATCCCAATAATCAAGGCCATTAACCAACACAGAGTCAATGAAATAAAAGTTCAACGAGAGATAATAAATCTAATGAAGTCCCATATGAATCTCTCTCGTGCCAAGATCGATGACGCTACTCTACGTCATCGGCACGCTAATCTCGTTCCTCCTCAGCTGGTTAAAGATCCTCTGGGATCTCTCCACCGGCCTGCTCCTCATAGTAGTAATTATTGGATGTGAATTTCAACCCCCCCCCCCCCCCCCCCCCCCGCGACCCATGGCTTGGGAAATCTTCATTCATCTATATATGCTATTTAAACTTTACATCGAAAATGAGGATTCCGACTACCCTCAAAATCGACGGATCACGATCACTAGCTACGGTAACGGCCGTAACACCGTTCTTCAACGAAAGCCGAAGAAATATGTGGAAAAAATAAGTGGGTGGGTTCTTTCTCTCGTCTAATGTGCTGCCGGCAATACACGACGGTTGTCATGTCACATCAATTTGGGTCTCTTTAATATAGGGTCAATTTGGGGTCATGAGTTAAAGTCCAAATAAGGTTAATCCTTACATAGCAAAATCATAGTATATCCAAGTAAATAAAATAATTAAAATAAAGAAAATAAAATGGGGGAGGTACCAAATATTTAAGAAGAGGATCGGCCACGTTCCCGAGTACCTCCTTCAAATCCCTTGGCAAAATTGGATTTAAAGGCTGACTTTGCAAATCAAAATGATGATGCAAATGAGACTTTGACTTGTGATTTCTATGTTTTTCATGTGCGATACACGGGTGATGAAGGCGAAAGGCCGATGGGCCGAAATTGATTGGAGGTGGCCGATGGGCCGGTGTTTGTTTTGAGGGTGGCTGATGGGCCGTGATTGTTTTAAAAGTGTGTGCAAAATCACTCATCTCATCTCGTCATTCTCATGTATTCAATTTTAGAAATCAATTCTTTATTCGCTTTTATCATTAAGTTTGATTAAATATCTAGCACCTGAGGTGGAGGAAGAAATAAAGGAAAAAAAATTTTAGGTTTATTTTGTGGGTTTTATAGTTTTTATGGATTTTTGATATTGGGCTAGAAGGGCCTAACTAGGGGATTTTACTTAGATTTATGTGATTAATGCTTTATTACTTATCATCGGATTAACCCTAACCTAAGGTCCTAAATCGTCCACATCAGCTCTCCCGGTCCCTTAACGAAACAAGAAAAGTGATGGGACGAAGCCTAATGATCTAATCTATCTAATGGTGAAATCCGATCTAATCCTAGGGTGTGGACAACCTAAGTTCGATAATTCTTGCGCCTAAGCAGTTTGTTGAGTAAGGTTTTAATTGGTTCGGTTTGTTTTGAGTCGTGGTTTGGTTATGAGTTGTTTAGGGATGGATTAGAGGTATCTTAAGGTTTTGTTTAAGTTATTGAAGGTTTTGGAGTTTCAGGTTTTGCTTTAAATGATGAAAAGATGTCGGAACCAACAAAATTGGGGGTGCGGAGGACTTGGGCGCACCTGTGGTGGCGCCTAGGTCCTCTTGGTGACTTAGGCGCACAGGCAGTGGCGCCCAAGTACCAAGTCCTGTGTGGCTTGGCTAATGGTGATGAGGTCGACTTGATTCAAATTATATGTTGATTTAAAATTAGGTTGAGGGTGGATTAGGGTTCTGATTAATGTATTTAAGGCTCTAGAGTTTCAGGTTTTAATTCGAGAGGTAGAAAGATATCTAAATCAGCGAAACGGGGCTGGCGAAGGACTTGGGTGCACATGTGGTGGTGCCTAGGTCCTCTTGGTGACTTGGGCGCATAGGCAGTGGCGCCTAAGTACCAGGTTTTGTGTGATTGGGCTAATGACGACGGTATCGATGTTAATTTTAGAATTCGGGGAGTTTTGCTAAGTGTAAGTTCCTGTTCTGATGTTGTTTTATGTTTTGGGTTGGTTTATTTTAATAATCTTAAGTCTGGAATTCGAAACACAACTAGAGTTCACAACTCAGATCTGACAGAGGACTTGGGCGCACTTGTGTGCGCGCCTAGGTGTTTCTGTGCACTTGGGAGCACCAGCAGTGGCGCCCAAGTTGGAATTTAATATTCTTTGGTCGTCCAACTTGATTCGAGGTTCCGGATGGGTCTAAGTTGATTAAAATTTTGATTTCAAGGGTGTTATTAGTTCTGTGATGGTTCTAGGGTAGTGATTTGAATCGAGATTGAAAGTGAGTAGGGGTTCGGTGATCCCGGGGAATGGAAATAGACTTGGGCGCACCTATGTAGGCACCTATGTTTCCAAGGTAACTTGGGCGCACCTGTGGTGGGTCCCAAGTGCTCAGTTCGCGTGTTTTGTTTATTCCCGGGATTCGTTCACTTGAATTTGGAGTTTCGGGTGATCTATACCAATAACCCTGTATCCCGGATTGGTTTTGAGTCTATAAACCTTAAGTGTGGTAGCGGTTCGAGTTCGGGAGTTGAAACGCAACCAAAGCATGTTCCTGGGTTGGACTAGGGGGTTGGGCGCACCTATATGGGCGCCCAGGTGTTTGGCTGGCTATTGGATTACTACAGGTCTGATGGTTCCCAATGTATTCTAAGGTCGATTTTGGGTATTCTAACTCTTTTCTTGGTTGAGGGATGTTTTTAATCCTCCGGTTATGACTTGTCTATTGTTTTAATTAAGTTTTGACTAGGGTCTTAATTAGGGATTGGTGTTAGGGTTACTAAAGTTATTAAGGCCTCAATTATAGGTTTGTTGATCAAGCTTATTAATTAGGATTCGGATTAATTAGGGGTTTTGATTTATTTAGGTTTATCAATTAGGATTAAGGTTTCGTTAATTAGGGTTTTAAATTAAAGGTTTGTTGATTAGGGTTTGCTTAAAGGTTTTTAATTAAGGGTCGGAATTAGGGATTTTAATTAAGGTTTAAATTATAGTTTTAATTGGGGTTTGAAAATTAGGGTTTGGTTAGAGTTTGATTTGAGTTTGAGGTTCAGGTTATGATTTTATTGATTAGACTTTGCCAATTAAGGTTTGAATAAAGGTTTGTTGTTTAAATTTATTAATTGTGATTTTTATTGGAGCTTTGAGTGATTAAGGGTCATGAAAAAGGTCTTGTTAATTAGGGTTTTATTACCTAGGGATCGCTTAAAGGTTTTTGATTAAGGGTTTTAGTTAAGGTATTTTGTTAGGGTTGATTAATTCGCTTAGGTACAAATAGAATAACCTAGGATTATCTACCTAATATCTATTTTTGGATTTTCTGGGTATTTTTTAATTTGTTTTTGGTTTCTTCTCCAATTTACTAGAGAGTAAGAAAAGAGAAGAAGTGACTTTTATGTTTTGTGATTTTTTTTGGTATTTTATGCAATGTCAATGCTACTTAACCTAGAGTTAACCTAGAGTGTGATGATCTAATAATTTGAAGACCGGAAGTTCAGCAATTTATCACAGAGATTAAGCAGCAAGTTAAATGCAATGCAAAATGCGGAAAATACGGGCCGGAAGACGAACTGGGGACTCGGGCGCGCACACAGGGGTGCCCAAGTGTCTTTCAGTACTTGGGCGCGCACACAATGACGCCCAAGTCAACTCCCTACTGGTTATGAGGTATTTCTGATATCCAGCAATATTCCGACGTTATTTCTAACAATTTGAGACCAAATACAGGGTCTTGCTATGAATTATTAATATAAAAACTTCCGGATTTGAAAATAATACCGCGAGGACTAAGATTCGGAGGATGGATCCCTTTGCAAGGACTTGGGCGCACCACAGTGGCGCCTAAGTACCTCTATTTTTTTTTCTTCCTTTCTAGCAATAATATTTGACCCTCTTTCGATTCTTTCAATGCTCCTCACAGATTCGAAAGCTTTGATACCAACTTTTATGAGGACGAACTCGGATCTAAGAAGCAAAATACACACGAAATGGAAACCGGGGCCAAAAGCTCACTTCAAAGACTTGGGCGCACCCACAGTGGTGCCCAAGTGCTTTTATGCACTTTTCTCTCCCTTTTAGCAATATGTTTGATCCTCTTCTGATTCTTTCAATGCTCTTTACAAACCCGAGGGCCTTGATATTAACCTATATGAAGATGGATTTGGATCTAAGAAGCAAAATGCACGCGAAATGGAAAATCGGGGTTGAAACCCTAACTTTGGACTTGGGCGCACTTGTAAGGGCGCCCAAGTGCTTTTATGTGCTTTCTTTCTCTTTTGCTTTTTTCTTTTCGCGTGATTTTGAGCACAAAGTTAAAGATTCGAAGTCCTGATATCAACTTATATAAAGAGAAATCCGGATTTGAAAAACAAAATGCAGGTGAGATGTCAATCGGGGTCAGAACCCTATTCCAGAGACTGGGCGCACACACAGTGCCGCCCAAGTGCTTTTCTGCACTTTTCCTCTTTCAGATTCGGATTTTTCCCGATGAAAAGGAGATGGATGAAAGATCTATTCTAATCGCGAGTTCAGGATGATGAAAATGATGCAGATCTACAAACTACGAATGATCCTACGCATGTCACTAATGATGAATGATTGTTAAATATCATATCTACTATAAGAATACTACTATTAATGCAGATACAATTTATGCATGATCCTATGCAAGTTTCTAATTACTGATGAAGATGAATATTTACTAAGAAAACTAGATCTGAAAATACCGGTTTGGATCGCGTTTTTCAAGTTCTAGTTCGAAGTTCTTGCACGAACCCATAGCCTTTGGAAGCTTTCTCCATTGCTGATCTTGGAAAACCAAAATGCTTCCTTCTTCTCCTTTATTCTAGATCTAAGGCTCTCTCTATGATGGCTATTCTCTTTCTCTTTTTTCACTTCTCTTTCTGGTAGCCTTTTTTTTTTTTTTTGCAAGTGGTATAAAAGATCCTTATATAGAGGTTTTTGGAGTGGAAGAGGGGTTAGGGTTGCTGTTTGTACGAACTTCTAAAGGTTTCACTCAAACCAAGGTGAGTTAGGGTTTTCGGGGACTTGTGTGCGCCCAGGTAGGTCTTGGGACTTGGGCGCACACACAGGGGCGCCCAGGTATGTTTCTGGTGGGGGTCGACAGGTAATCTTCCGACAGCCATATCTTTTGATCCGTTCGTCGGAATTGGACGTTCCACATATCGTCAGAAAGCTCTCGGAACGTAGAATCTTTTAGTCCATACATTATAATTATTAGTGCTCTGAAAAAAGTAGGGATATCTGGATCAACGATCCTAACCTCTTAATTCATGCTAGTCATATCATACTTAGGCAAACTAAGTGTAATCTCTCTAGGATCATCCTAAGTGTGTTCTATGTAGTATGAAAGGGAGCTGGATAGTGTTGTAGTCCATTCCTCGTATGAGTAGCAGGTTGGACTCGAGATCTCAACGCGATTCGGCCTTTTCTCTCACGAATTTCTAGAGATTGTTGAATAGAGTCTAAAATTATCAACAGGCATCTTCATCGTCATTAATTAATTTGAATTATACCATTGACCATTCAATTATGGGTGAAATGGGTGCACCATTATATATGATAGGTGTTCAAGGCTATCGTAGTGGGCCAAATGAGGTGTCTACACTTGCACGTGCGCTCAGGCCTCCCTGAGCGTGTTTGACTAACACTAAAAGCTCTCAAGATTCCCAAAGCTATGTCCAAGACTAAAATCCACCATATTCTAACCCAACAATCACTAAACCTACTTAAGTCTAAACACTCAGTAGCTACGTAGTAATGGGGCTAATCTGGGTCAGGGTCTACCAGGGCGAGTCGTCTGAAATAGAAAGGCAGAATACAGGGTCAAATCCAAAATAACAGACAATATCGAGTTAGACAAGTAAGTTTAAATGATTACCCGAAGCGACATCAACATCTCCTTCGCCTCAACGTAATTTCAGATAAAATAAGAAGACCTGCCAGAATACGACTTTGGGAGATATACTGATGCGTGGCATCCCTCCAATGTCATTCGTGATCGTCTGATGCTTCTACATCTGCACCGAAGGTAGGCGCTTTTCCCCTCTATCCCAGTCATCAATCTCAAAGCATTTGAAAACTGGTGCAGGTAAGAATGATCAAATATCGCTTCGGCCAATCCCCTATTTGAGTAACTCATGGCAGCCTCGGGGGAGTAAGACGACCTAATGACTCCCAAACTGGCGAGCAACCTGACTCACGACGAGCCTAACAACAATCTAAGGGGTGTGTAGCCATATGTCGCTAGCTAATAAATGTTACCTCTCTCGCACTGCTGCCAGCTCATCGTCGGGGCCACCCTGATAAGGACACCAAGTGATCTAAAAAGAAAAGAGAGGAAAGTCCCAAAGGATGTCAACACTACCAATTTTGACCTAATTCCAGAACACCTGATGACTCAATAAAGAGACAGAATGGATCTGGGCGCATGCTAGATTGCACCCCAGTTGAGTCAAATTGAATTTTGTTTATGCCAAAGGCGCGTCATAGTTATTACTAAAAGTTTATTTTAGTTTTAACTTGTGGATAAATTATGTTTTAAATTTATCATTATTGGTGTTTAAATTGATCTTAGGCTCCAACTCTTAAAATATCTTTATTTATTGACTTATTTATTTACTATTATTTATTATTTGTTTTGGGGTGTGGAATGGATCTGGGCGCAGGCTAGATTGCACCCTAGCCTCGTGGTTCAGCGAACTGGGCTCGAGCGCACCTCACTTGTCACCCGAGTCCAGCACAAAATGTGGGTCTACAAGACACCCTTTCTGTCTCCTTGCCTCCTCGTTTTTTTTTTTCCTCCTACTGCTGTTTCAGGTGAAGGATGAGTGAGCAGAAACCGGAAAGGGCAAAGAAGAGGAGGAAAGGAAGGGAGAAAAGGAAGGGGAGAGGAGCAGCGCGTGCGTCCTTCGATGCCCAGGTATGTGGGCCTCACTTTCCTTCACTTCTTCCATTTCTCTCTCTCTCTCTCTCTCTCTCTCTCTTGAACCGTGGCTGAAGAATAGGGTTTTGGGCTCGGTTTTGGCGAAGGGCAGCCATGGGCGTGGTGGATTTTGGTGAGGGAGGAAGGAGTGGAGTCTCCTTAGCTGTGAGGTTGGCAATTGCATCCCTTTGATTCTGATTTGAAAGGCTGTACAGTGGGAACTTCATGGAAAAATCGGCTTGGGTGGAAAATGGGTATTTATTGCTAGCTGGGATTGATGGTGTGAGTGCCTGAATACCTGAAAGGGAAGGAAGGAAATGAAGGTCAGAGGCCTTGGCTGCAGCCAGCCGAAGGCACTCCGATGCCAAAGTTAGTGTTGTCACTAAGCAAAGGATGAGTGAATGGAGAGGAGAGTAATGGATATTGGTTTGCGCATATGCGTACCTTACCATGGGTCTCACCCATGCATATATATAGGAGGAAGTCCCACCAGACTGTACCCTTAGGGCATGTTTGGATGTGTGGTGAAGTGAGGCGAGGTGAGGTAAAGCCTCCATTATCCAGACAGGAAAAGACAATGGGTCATATCAAAAGTACACAATTTCAAAATTCCCTCCATCTATTTCAAAAAAAGTAAAAAAAACAACCTCCTTTCTCCACTAAAAGACAAAAACGCTCCACTTTTATATACAAAAAGTCAAAAAGATTCCATACCAAACAACTAAAAACAAAACACCATCATAACACCTTCTATTTTATTCTCTCTTGTTTTGATGTTTCACCTCACCATACTTCAATTCACCATACATCCAAACAGGCCCTTAGTGGAGGTAGGTGAAGATAGAAATCCTATCAACCTATACCTTGTATCCTTAGTGGGGGTAGGTGGAGATGGAAGTCTTATCAGCCCATTCCTCGATCTCTTGCATGGCTGCGGATGTGACTGCCAGATAAGGTGAACCTATTATCAGGCGCATACCCTATCTGTTAGTTCGCTCTGCAACGCCGCTGCACTATCATAGTAGCATATTTATGATTGATTGACACCCAGTACTGATACCAAGGTCAGTCATAGACGCGTTCTGGCACTATTGCCGAGGTGCATAGGCCGAGACGAGTGTAACCGGTACTCTTACCGAGGCTAGCTCGAGCTCGGTACAAGCTGCCCTACTGTCGAGCTGTACGAAGACGAGATTAGGGCAAGCCTGGCTTGGTACCTTTACTAAAACCAGGGCTCCCCACACAGATGGGATAATGAAAATGGCCATGATTCTATTGGCATTTAGATCGGTCTTAGTGTGGATTCTCTAATTCGTGATGTGGCCATGGATTTTGGGGTACATCTTGGCCATCTTTGGGAACGGCTTGGGCCTTTTTTTTTTTTTTTTTTAAATTTTGCATGTCTCTTATGTGATGCAATGTGTTGTGTGTTGTTTGATGAATTGTAGTGGGGTGGAATGGAATGAAACAGGGTAGAGGTGGAATGTGGTGAAGGTGAAAATCAAATGGGTTTGGTGTTTGTGTGCTCATTTGGTGCCTTTAGGTTTCTCATTTAGCTACCTACTTGGGATAAAAACCTGCGTACTATCTCCTAGAGGTAGGTGGCTTGCCCTCCCCATTTTTCTTTTTCTTTTTCTTTTTTTGCTTTTGTGTTTGTTCAATTCATTTGGGCATTTTTCTTAGTTTGTGGAGCATTCGTTTTATCTTATTTCTCATATTACCGTGATGTCTTGTATGCTCACTTTCATATTTGTGAATAGGGGTGTACAAAAAATCCGTCAATCCGTCAATCCGATCCGATCCGATCCGATCCGCGGATTTTAATCCGATCCGAAGGTAAACGGATTGGTGACGGATTGAAAATCCTATAATCCGTTAGCAACGGATCGGTGGCGGATTTCATCCTCAATCCGCGGATTTAATCCGATCCGATCCGTTGACATTAAATATATATAAAAAATAAAAATAAGAGGTCTAGATATAAATTAAGATGTCTAAATATAAAAAAAAAAAAGAAAAATTATAGGGGCTCAAATGTAATTATTCCCTATCACTATTTATCCCCAAAAGGCCAAAACCGGAAAACCCTACCCATTTTTCCACATAATACTTTCCCTACTCACTATTTTTCCATATAATGTACAGTGACGGATTGAACGGATTAATCCGATCCGATCCGTTCATCCACGGATCGGATCGGATCGGATTTTAATACCTACGGATCGGTGACGGATTTCAAATCCGTCAATCCGTAGGTAACGGATTGGTGACGGATTTGGCCCAATCCGATCCAATCCGATCCATGTACACCCCTATTTGTGAATATGTTCCGAATCTTCTTCTTTTTTTTTTTTTTTTTTTTTTCGTTTGTGGCGTAGAAGAGTAAACTTGGTAATGGAGGGATGTAATCGTGATGACTAGAGTGTGGTGGTTATGACGTGATGGGACAAGGATCATGGGGTGTTGTTTTAGTTTAAGTTGTGGTTCGATCATGTTTCATTCGTTTTCGTCTCTCTATTTTTTTTGTTTTTGGTGTTGGTTTCGTATTGGTTTTACTTTCCTTCTTGGATTGATCTACCTTGGGATTGGGTTTGGTTAATGTTCATCTTGATGTCCCCTTGGGTTCAAACTGGACCGATTATCTTATTTTGGGCATACCTCCTTTTCCTGCTTAGTTGATCCATGGTGGTCATAATTTTGAATCTAGATTGCTAATGGCGATCTTAGGGTTAGCTTGTTGCTTTGCATAGCCTTCGATGTGACCTTCTCAAATTTAATCCTTTACCTTATTACTCGTGCGGCCCTAAATTATCATTTCTCATATATGATCTTTTACCATTTGAATGTGCAGGATGGCTAGGATGAAGCTTACTTGTAGGAGAGTTTTAACACCGATCGAGTGAGTAGAGGATCCATCAGGGGACCCGGAGGCCGTCCCGTTAGGTAGATTCCTGGAGTTGGGCTTGCTGGGGATCTAGAGATGGAGCATATTGCAGCCAGACCCAGAAAGAGACACAAGAGGCAGCGGGCTACAGATGACCCCCATCTTGCTGATGAGATAAAAGCGGGCAAGGTAGTAGCACTTACTCTCTTATGTATTGCATCCTATCATCTTTTATCTCCAATCGCTAAGCTAATAATTATTATGCTTCTCTCGATTTCAGCTTGTGCCTCTCACTTGGACGAGGGTGGGGTGGCTAAAGGTAGAAGGAGTGGTGGACGGAGCTTCTTTGAGTTTTGACCAATGGTTTGACTTCTAGAGTTGACCAAACTTTGACCTTCACATAGCTAACCAGCTGTCCTCCTATTGATATTTGAAGCTCCATCTCGCTCGGACTTGATATTTTGAATTTTTATTTTCGAGTGCCAAACCCCCTTCCAAGTACCAAACCTGGCCTAGAAGCTCTTGTAACTTTTCAAGATTCTTCTAAACATTATTCAAACCCTCTAACTTAGTTAAACACCCTCATAATGAACCTCCCTTCAAGTTTCCAAAAATTTACACATAGGTCCTAGTTTACACCAAACTTGGCAATCCATGTCCAACTTACTCAAATCATTACTAGAACCTTTAAATATATCAAATTAATAACTAAAGGCACTTAATAAGCTATAAAACAAAATAATATCAGTAATCATAATTAATTAATATTAAACATAGTTAATCGGGGTCGGGGTCTTACGATTAGCTTGCTTATCTCCCAAGCAGCTTTGTACTACTGTAACGCCCCAAGATTCGAGGCCCTTGGTTTTGGAAATAGGTGGGCCTCTAGGATAGGTTTCAAAACTTTTGACCAACTTGATCTAGTGATCAACTATCCAGAAGGCTATAAAAACCCAATCCAAGATCCATGTCTTCAATGTCAGCCATCATGATCAGTAAATAAACCTATCAAGAAGATAGAACAGCAGCCAACAAGCATCCAAAAAAATTTACAATATGAAACGAAGTAGATTATACTTTTAGAGCTCGGTTGTGCTCTAATGGAGAAGTTGTTCTTTTCTTTGATGATGAAACTTTTTCACGTATCAAATAGGAATCTCCAAGACCTTTTGATCTTCCACGCTATCACCCATATCAGATTCTCTTTTCTCAAGAAGATGGGTAGGATCTCCAAGAGAAAGCTCTTAAGAAAACTAGAAGAGGGAAGAGAGGAGAAGGAGCATGTGCAACTCTTGCACAAACAAGGCTTGGGTGATGGACCCTTGGGATCTTCCGTCCTCTCCTTCCGCACCCCGCGGGCTGACCTGGGTCTCGGCGGAGGAGGGAAAATCGTGGGTATCAACATTTTTGTACGGGTATGCCAGATTTATTTTCTACTTGGAATTTGGAATGGTGATGATCCGGAGATTCACCTTCACAAGTGGAAAGGAAATTAATCCTTTTTTCTAACTTTTCAAATTGCATAAATATTAAGAAAAGAGACAAGTTTGTTTTTTGAGAATGCCGTAGGAGGCGTTTTTGTTTGTTTGCCGTGAAAGGCGATTTTACAAAACTCATCAAATATGAAAGACAAGAATTGTGATTTCTTTTTGTCTCTTTAAGAAATACAAACTACAATAAAAAAGTAAGAAAAGGGATCTAACTTCTCAGGAGATTGTGGGGACACGTTGAGATCGACGGTCGCAAGTCATGTATGGACTTTGCCATCGTCTTTCAAATGAGAACATGTGATGCTTTGATTCTTTGGTTTGGCTCCTAACCTCGGTTTTTTTAAGGACAAGGACCAAGAGGAGGTCCTATATCCAATGAAAAACCAAGTAAATGGGCTGAAAAGCCACGTTTAGGCCATGTTGTAGAAGGAGGGGACCTTTGGGGGGTGGCCCCCCATGGGACGTTGATCATCTTGCGGTGCTTCTGGGAGTAAAGCGGCAGGACTTCGTCTCTCTCTTGAATTTTTTGGATTTTCAGAACTTGGGATTGCACTTGGGATTCCTTCTTTTTTTTTTTCTTCTTGGAACTCACCTCTTTTTATAGGCTTTTGGTAGCCATGAGGTGATTATAGGCATTAATAGCCATGATGAGAGGATTGATGAGGAGTTACAAGTTGATTTTGTAACTCCTTTTTCATGGCTTGTGATTGGCCAATGAAGGCAGTGGGCTTTTAATTCCCTTTAATCTTCATGATGATGGGAGTTTCATGGGTTTAATGCCATGATTGCTTGGATTTGTAACTCCCAAATGCTTGAATCTGATTGGGCCGTCCAAAATAATGAGTTAATGACCGCATTAAGTTGTCATAAACGGGTCAATTAACGTCATTAAGTGGTCGCCAAGGCATGTGAAGAGTCGCGGGCCGCGCTGCGCCTTTTGAGATTCTTCTTGCGATCATCACAGGTGGATCCACGCATTGTTTGATGTTGGATTACAGTACAATTTCAGACATTGATTGATGTTGGTGGGCCGGTGACATCTGTCTTGTCGATTTCACGATCGGTCGGACAGAAAGTATACTTTCTTGGTCAGCCGGTTGGCGATCTTGGGGCGATCGGTGATGATTTCATGCTTTTGACGGCGGATCCAAGATGTCGGTGAAGATCAGTTGTTTTCAAGCATCAAACATTGGATTTTCAGAAAATTGCAGAGGCAGGAATGCTCGAAACACGAAAAAGATCGAAAAACGGGCATTTTGGTGCAAAATCCGGTGACCCAGATTTGCAGGGTCGCCGACGACATGCACCCAGGGTTGCCGGCGACCTTAGGGTTTTGCCCTTTTCGGTCATCGAGCTTCGTTTTCGGCCATTTTTCCGTCTTTTTTGTTCCTTCTTTCTTCTGTATTTTTCTTGAAATTTTTCTTCAATTATTGACTTGATTTTCTTGGAGAAAACTTGATGAGAGCCCGTGCAAAACCGGAACACAAAGTTTCCCATTTTTTCGGGAAAACCGAAGACTTTGTAGCCGATTTTTCGTCAAGAGTCGAAACTGGGTCAAACGATGTCGGAATGACCTGAAAATTGAGGTGAAGCTTCTTAAGCAATGGATAGGACAAACCATGGGCTTTTATTTGAGTTTTGAAGCCATTTGGAGTCCCATCGATGCTTGACTTGATTTTGCTGCGGGGAAAATGCCGAGCTTTGATATGTGGTCAAACGATGTCCGATTGACCTGAAATTTGACGGGGAGCCTATTGGAGTCATTTTGAGACGTTCCATTAGCTCCGTCTTGGATGTCATGGTCCCGGGGTGCTCCGCCGCCGGTAGGCTTGATTTTCTTTCGGAGCATCGAAACCTGGTCAAACGTTGTTGGAATGACCTGAAATTCGACGTGCAACCTTTTGGAAGCATGTTGAAGCCACTCATCTACTTGGTTTGATGAGTGATGGCTTCGGTGGTTCCCGCCGCCGGGAGGCTTGATTTTGCTGCTCGAGCGTTGATGGAGGGTCAAACATTGTCGGTTTGACTTGAAATTTGGCATGGAGCCCTTTGAAGACATTCTGGAGTCATCCGTAGGCTCTGATCGAAGTTTTGGTGTCTTCAATGATGTCGCAGCCGGGAGCGCTTGTTTTAGCTATCGGAGCAGTGAAGTTAGGCCAGACGATGTCGGAATGGCCCGAAACCTCAGGTGTACCCTTCTTTTGGCTGTCTTGAAGGATCTTTCAGTTTTTGTCTGATTCTGAAAAGATCTGATGTTTGAAGTAGCTTTGCCTGTTTTGTAGCAGGATGCAGCTTCACGAGGCTTCTTGATGTTGAGGAGACATAATGACTTTTTTGGTATCAACATTGGGCGTGAATCCCTAGGTTAGGATATGCATGGGATGTCCAGCCTTATAATCTCCTCTATATATTGCTTAAAAGCAAGCTCCTCTTTGTTATCTAATTGAAATAGAAGTCTTACTTCTCTAACAATTAGTAACTCTCTTCTTTCTAATTTAAATAGAAGTCTCACTTTCATTATAATTAGTAGCTTACTATTACCACCATTAGAAGTCTCACTTCTAATAGAAATAGTAACTTTTTATTTCCTTTTAGAGTTCTACTATAATTAGTATCTTTCTAATAACTTGGGCTAGCATGGGAACCACTAGGGATTCCTTAGAAAGTTGGCTCCAACTAGGACTCGCGACCCCACATCTCATGTGCAATCTGGGCCACGGTTCATTGCAAATAACTCTACTATATAAATGCAATTGAACTCCAGTCTTAGGAATAAATTACATAGAAGACCCCAAACTTCCCTATTACCACAAGTAAGACCCTCTATCAATATCCATAGATCAATTGGAATAAATCTGTCTCTTCCAATCTTAGTTCCACATCTTATTATCCTTAAGCCCCAATTAATTATAGTAATCATTAGTACCATCCAATTAACTCTTAATCGAGATGGGTGCGCACTTACTAATGACAAATCCATTAATTGGCACAAGGGGATAATAGAGATAGATTCCATCTTGATCATTCAATGTTCCCACAGTCCTATTACCACATACCCAAGACGCCGAGGTGTTGACCTACAGTTGGCGTCACTCACTGGTGACTTAAAGCAAATGAATAGATAGAAACTTGAGTTTATCAATGTCTCAGGATTGAGAGCCTATTGCTAGGGAATTATGAGAGCAGATCTTATAATCGAGACAGAATTCCATAAGGTGCTTTTCATGGTCCTTCAATACATCCAATGTACTAGTACCATGATCCAGAATCTTACATTCTGATGATCGAGACAAATCGCACTATTTCATAGTGATCAAAGTGCTGTAACCTTATCAAATGAGATGCCCAGTCTCATCACTGGTTGTGAAGATATTTAAGTATAAGATTTGTGACATATGTCTCCTGTGTGTGGATCTCATCCATACACATATATCACATCCAATATACTAATGGGACCCGGTTCAACTTATGAAACATTATGTCAAGTGTATTGGTCATGTGCATTAAGTAATAAAATAACATTCATTTAATGAAAGTAAAGCATGATTTTACTGATAAATAAAGAAATTAATCAATTTATCATATCAACTGATAGATTGAGTCTATACAATCTAACACTTGGGACCCTCAGATTCCAAGGTGCGATGGTCCCACTTAACATAATTAGATTAAAGACACAGAGCTAAACAAAAATTCTTTACTAGTTAAAATAAATCCGAATATAACAATATTATAAGAAAAATGTTCAATGGCCATGTTACATCGCTTGGATCAAATCTAATAAAATCCTAGTTTAAAAGAAAATCAAATCTCTAAGCTTCTTTAAATTTTCGGATCTCTCGCTTACACATCCCAAATCCCATGCACATCAAAACTTCATGCACGAACTAAAAATTGGAGGGGGTGAGTTTGGGGCTCAATAAGTAATCAAATAACATTAAGCATCCAGAGTAACCATTTATAATTCAAGTGATTGACTCCATGTAATCCCAATTTACTTCTTTTGAAAATAAGTATAATGTAGTTTTGCAAATTAAATAGTAATTTAGAACAAATGTTATCATAAAGTGAAATGTTAAAGACTAAGATTTAAAGTGGAAGATTGTCATAAAATAAATCTCAACGAAATAAATATTTAAATAAAAACCAATTAAATCCATACGCTAAGGTAAAAATCTGATGTGACATGATTTCCGAAAGACCACTTGGCTAAAAGAGCATGGACATAGGACCCTAACGGGATAATGCTAATTTTTCTCTGAGATAAGGCATATCCTTAGTAACAAATTGACTCCTCACTAGAATTAGGCCTTGACCAAGCACAAATCCAAAGTCCAAAGTTACCGATGGGAGTTTAACCCATAACTTCAGTAACACAATTTAATCCTTTTTGTTACCGCCGGGCATAATCCCAAGAACTTTAGTAATAAACACGTTGCCGCTGGGTGTAATCCGAAAAGCTTCAGTAACGAAACAAAATGGGTTAGCTGCAGCTAGTTATAACGCACAAAGGGGTTCCAATCCCAATGTCGTACCCAAAAATGAAGGGCTAACTATCCGCATGTGGGCGTCCCCATGTTGCGTTGCCCATACTTCACATAATGCCTTAGAGAGGTCAAACGTCAACAAAATAACAATGTCTCTCTTTTTTCAAAGAATGGATGGTTTTGCAAACACTAGCAAAATAAACAACACCTCATCATATGACATTCGAAGTTCCATCCATAAATTTCAATTGGTAACACATGCAGGGATATTTTCTAGCAATAGTTCAAATTTGAAAAGGGATCTGATGTGAAACATTAAACACATATAAGTGAAAATATCATACTCAAAATTATTAATGAATATAATCAATTGAGGAATCATAAAATAATAAGAGAAACCAAGGAAAATTGCCATACAATAACAACCATTTAAAAGCAAAGCATAGTTTGGCCAACATGTAAAAACAATTCAAATCAAATTATAGACAATACAAAGCATGATTAAATGAATTTGGCCACTTATCTGATGTGGCATAACAACATGCAAAAGAGTGTTGATGCTAGATGATGACGGTGACGATGATCCTTAGCCATCCCGCCCACTTATTCAAGCATAAATCAATTTCCTTTTCAACATATATATAACCTGATGGTCCACATACTAGTTTTGGGTTGACCCATAAAATCCCATAGTTAAAGAGTTCTGATCGTGAGATTGAATTAGGCCAAAATTTATAATAGGTCAGGTCCGGGTTGGGCTCTAATTGAACTACAATGACCTTATAGTACAATTGACCTTTGTATACGGAATGGGTTGGACTGGTTTGGAGAAGGGAGTTTGAGAGAGCAAGGTGTGGGCTGGTTTGTGGTGTTTGCTGGTTGAGATATGGTTTAATGCCTAGATTTGAGTGCAAGTTGGTGGGCAGATGGACTGGTTTGGTGAATAGAATTTTGATTTTATTTGCCTTAGCAGATGGGTCTTGTTTAAGTGTTTCACTGAGATGGAAAAGTTGCACTGGGCTAAATGATGGGAGTCTTGGTTCTATTTTGATGTGTGGATTGAGATGGCTATGGGGGCTGTTTTGGGTGTTCGGATGGGGTCAGGCAAATCTAAGTGTTGAATTCTGGTGGCGGTGATGAAGGTGGGTTGTTTGTGGGGGATGGTTGATGATGAAAGGGTGCTTTGTGTGGGCTGAGTGCTGAGATGAAGCTGATCAGAAGATGAGTGAAGTGGTTGAGCGTGCAGGTGGATCCAGACTCGAATTGGCAGAGGTGGGTTGTATGATGATGGTTGCTGAGAGCAATTTCAAAGAGGGGATGGACTGGATTAAGTTTGTGCATGTGGGGCAAGGGGTGTTGGTGTAGGCTCGGTGGAGATGGTGATTTGCAGTGGCTGATTGGTTGCAAAAGAGTTGAGTTGGCGTTTGACTGGGTTTGATTGGAAGGAATGGGTTGCTGGCATATATGGCGTTTGGAATGTGTGCAGATGACTTAGGGACTGATTTGGTCATTTGTTTGGATGGCTCAAAGGGAGATAAGGAATAAGGAGATTGTACTAAGATTGGGTGTGGGTGAAGATGATGGATTTGTGTGGGCTGGCTATTTGGTTACAGTCGAGATGGTGTGGACGTGAGGCTCTGTTCGCAGCCCGGGCTTCAGTTGGTGAAGAAAGACAAGTTTGGCTGACAAGGAGAGAGATAACTAGCAATTGAGAGAGAGAGAGAGAGAGAGAGAGAGAGCGAGTTCGGCGATGGGGTCCTTTTATAGGAAAAGAAGGAAGAGTTCCAAAACAGAAAGGATAAATACTCAAGATTAGAATTATATCTGAAAAAGGAAAGAATTGCTCGCCGATCAAGGGATTGATCCTAAGCTCGTTTAAACTAAAAGTTTGAGTTAAACAAGGCATCTAAGAACTCATACTTCTCTAATCCAACTGGAATTCAAACTCCTTATTTACTAAAGCTAATCTTAGCAAATCAGTCCTAAAATAACTACACTCTTAACTATACCCTTCATCTGACACTTGTATCTCACATATTTAATTCGGACCAAAACTCTAAAATGTCTCCTATCCTCGTAGGTCCCGTACTAAGATGTACATGATGTAAGTGATGATGCAATTAATGCAAGAATTAAGATCAAAACAATTTTAATGCAAAAATTGACTAGGTGATATGGATGGGGTCCACATGTGATCAAATCAACAGTCAAAATTAATTTATCTCAAAAATCCAGGTTCGGGTCCTTACAACTACACTAAGTCACACGTCAGAAATATCTAAGTTTGGACCCTGGGCATATGTATTCAACCTAGCTTTAACCCCACATGACTCGGTTTAAAGTTGTGAGACTTTAGTTAAAGTAGGCAATATCGTATAGATAGTGGGCCCCAGTCTTCACATAATGGTATCAGAGCCAAGGATTTCTCTGCTTCTAGTGGTGGAGAATGTGAGATCCTACCTACCTGGATTTGCTTGTCTTATTTGCTTGCTCAGGGGGATTTGGACTACACTAAGTCTCACATCAGCAACATTCAAGTCCTGACCCTAGGCATATATGTGCAGCCTATTCTTAACCCCACATGACCCATTTTAAAAGCGGTGAGACTTTGGACAAAGCAAATAATATCACGTGGATAGTGGGCTCTCTAGTCATCACACTTACCTTTCTCTTTAGTATGAGAAGATGATTTTTCAGTAGAGCAGTTTTATACCATAAGTGTAATACCTTAGGAATGCTTTATACACAAGGATGGGAACCCTATAGTTTGATCATCTAGAGATCCTTAGCATTTGCAGGCCATTCACAGATATATGGCTTGTACAAGGTATTAGGTGGGCCTTACAAGATCTAAAGGAATCATGATGAAGGTAACATTGGGCTAGACAAGTGGACCAAAGTTGATCAAGAAATCATAAAAACCTCCAAGCTGTCTGGGTAAGAGAGGCAAATGCCTAAGTCTCTAG
This sequence comes from Umbellularia californica, assembly GCA_028538565.1. Classification (NCBI taxonomy): domain Eukaryota; kingdom Viridiplantae; phylum Streptophyta; class Magnoliopsida; order Laurales; family Lauraceae; genus Umbellularia; species Umbellularia californica. Next base: position 69,351,972 of record JAPQWN010000002.1, on the reverse strand, counting down.
ACGTTTTGTTAGACCCTGGCCCAAATTAGCCCAATTAGTATATTCTTAGTGCGTGTTTAGTCTTAAGTGGGTTTAGTGACCGTTGGGTTAGAATATAATTGTTTTTAGTCCTGGACATAGCTTTGGAATTTTGAGAGTGGTTAGTATTAGTCAGACACGCTTAGGGAGGCCTTGAGTGCACGTGCAAGCATAGGAGGATCGTTTTGGTTTCCGATTTAATTGTGGTTTTGATTTTATTTGAATGGTTTTACTAATCACTACAACTTTTATTTTCAGCCCGTCTGTGTTTGTAGCCTAGAAACCCAAGTTTGGCCCAAAAGGGTGAAATTGTCTTTTCATACCCAAATCTAGACACGAATTTCGAAATCCCCAAATCATGTCAAATTTATACTTTTCGAAAACTAGATTTTTCAAGGATCATTTTATCCTTCTTTGTTAATCTCATCCGGGGCCCGCAAGATCATGTTTTAGCCATTTCAAGTTTCAGACCTATGTGGCCCACAATCTACTCACTTCAGTCATCTCCCTCCCTCACTAATATTCATTTTCAAACTACACTCAGCTGCAGAGATTTCAGAGCTCAAACCTTAGGAAGAACCACCTTCTTCCTCTATCTTCTTCCACTTGCATGCCATAGCTAGGGTCATTGGAATGGAAATATGAGCCTACCTTATTCTTCCTCTCATCTCAAGCTTTTCATTTCTTCAATTTACTTGGAGTTTTCAGCTGGACAACCACCTCTTCTTCTTCATTGCTTCTTGTTTAGACACCTCTAGGTGAGGGCTGCAACCCAGCTCTTTAATGGAGTCCTTTGGGCTCCTAAGAAATCTGTTTTTCAAACATGCAAACCCATTTTCGAATCAGGTTCTTTGTTTTCAACTTTGTTGGATTTTGAAGTGGTTTTCATGGGGTTTTTATAGCTTCTTGGCTCAGCTCTTAGGTTGGATTAGTTATGAGAAGAAGGGAAAAAGAGTTGTGAAAAATCTGACTTGAAATGCACTAACCGTACAGCGTCGGTCATATGGCGGCTAGCCAAAATACCCATTTTGGCTAATTGACAGCCGACCGAGCTCTAACGGTTCCTTTTCTAGAAGCTTGCATCGCGTTAGTGAGATGTTGGTCAACTGGCAGCTAACCGAACTGCAACACCTCGGTTAACCGCGAGCCAACCGAATTTAGTTCGGTTCCTTTTCCAGAATGCTGCATTTTCCTGACATAGATTCAAGCGATCAGCCATCGGTCAACTAGCGGCTAGCCGACATATCCCACTTCGGCTAGACGACATGTGACCGAGATCTGATTGAATTAGCAAAATGACCTATTTTCGAAGGATTTCTATAAGAGTGAAAACCAGAATATACTTAGGGACCTTTAGCCTGATATTATACACTTGACATCTGAAATGTCTTTTAACTTCGAGGGCACCAATTCTCTTTTAAAATCTAACATTTGGGTTTCAATTACACAAGAGTCAACCAAAGGTCTTTACATATGCTTGATGGACCTTGTTTTGAACTTCAGTTTTGATACAATAAATATCAGCGTGTATTCGTTTTGAATTTCAAGTATAAGCTCGTTTGAAAATTTGTTTCAAGAATCAAAGGGGATCACTTCTTAAGCTTGTTATGCATATAATTTATGCCTTTGTGCTAGCCGTGTCTTGCCTCGTTTCGACAAGTGATTTCCCCCCTTGATTTTGATCTGTTTAGAACGTGTATCGTGTGTTTTGCGCATTCATGAATTCAAGTTAACACCACTGAGCTTGGACTGCCCCTTCAGTCTAATTCACTGTCCAGGGAACCTTAAACATGTGGACTATCTGCAGATTGGTCGTATATTATATTACACATCATGCATGTTCCGGTTCCGTGGGCGGCCTCCCCATCTACCTTGTGTGGCGTGGGATTCGTGTTTTTTGCTTGTCGTGCTTGTCGTGCGTGCTTACTCTTGTCATCATGTATGATAGAGAAAGGATGGGCTCAATGTGGATTAACTATTCATGATATTATATGTATTCATGCTAGCTTTGTTTTGTATCTTTGAAATGTATCTCAGTCATGTATTTGTTTTAAATTCAGCAATTTGTTTTAGTATGGTTTCTTTAAACTTCACTTGTTCCATGCTCATGTCTAAATTAATTACCTGCCAAATGGTTGTGTTTGATGCTTGTCTATTTTGGTACCCAGGTGCAGGTGATGTTGCCTTTGAGAAGGAGCATCTGGAGGAGGCCGTTGAGCCACTCCGAGCTCGAGAGTGGCAGTTCGACGACGTCAACTATATGTCGGACAGGATCATGAGATTCGTTTCATTTTGTTAGGTGTTTTCTTTTAAAACTTTGGTTTTATTGGCCTTTGTTGGCCTCTTATGGGTTGTAACAAACTTAATTTACTTTTGGGTTAACTTTATAACTTGAACTATGTTGGGAATGCTATGCTATATTTCCTTCTCCTGGTATCTTGATCTTGATGTTATTACTCTTGCACTTTGAAATATTATTAATGCTTTGTCTTGGTGTGATTTGCTACACACTTCCGCAAACTTGATCGTGTGAGTTAGTCCCCATGTCTTGGGATCCTCATCGCTGGAACCTGTGGGAAATTTCAAATTAATTCATATCAACCGCGTCGGGTCCCGGGCCTCGGTTCGGGATCGCAACACGTTTCAAACCTAATCCTCTCCAAGCCTGAGGTTTCGTGCATTATTTCCAACTAATTGGTGTATGGTGTTGATGTGTGTCAACCCTCGCCATTCATAAAGACCTACTGTTGTTGTTATTTAGTTTTTGAGAAATTTTATTTATAGTCATCTGAGTTAAAAACCAGCAGGTTGGAATGGATACCATCATAGATCGATTGAAGATTGTTCTACCAGCCGATGACAAGTGTTCAAAAGCCCAATGTGTTATCTTAGAAGTGATTTGGGCTAAGGGTCTATACTAGGTGTCTTGACTTATGACTCCTAGAGTTATGGTTGCTCCTCGATAATTTGTTTTATGAGTAGACACTTGAATTCGAAGAGCATCCTTCCTTGACTATCTTTTGGTTGATTCACCTTAGAAAAGACAAATTGGTTCCTCTTTGTTGATAATCTGACCCTCCTCACACTTTAAGGATTTCAGTTAAGGACGTGAGATACTTTGTACTCATGGAAAGCAATTTCAAAGTCTTAACCCGCTTGTATGAGAAAGTTAGAGCGAAAAAACTTTATTTTTTTTAAGAAACAACTTGTTGGCACGATTGTTTCTTACTTATGTATTGCCTTTTAAAGAATGCCATTTAAAGATTCCAAATTCTCTCACTTATCTTAAAGGCAAGCCCCATGCTCATAATCTCAAAGAAGGTGGCACCACTTTATAATTCGTAAATGTGGGTCACATGGTCACAATCACAAAAGGTGGGCCATTATTATAATTCCTATAATGGTGGGATCACATTATAAATCCTATAAATGTATGCCATATCCTCTAATTTCTAAAGATGGGCATCACGTTGTAATTTCGAAAGGTGAGTCCCATATCCACAATCATAGAAAAGATGCCTCACTTTATAATTCTTAAAGGTGAGCCATATGGTCACGATCACAAAAGGTAGAGTTAAATTATAAATCCTATGAATATAGGCTCACATTGTGAATCATGTGAATGTGGCACCATGTTCGGATTTCTAAAGGTGGTAGGTACCACATTGTAATTTTTAAAGGCAGGGGCCCATATTCAAATCAACAAAAAAGATGGTCACACATTATAATTCTTATAAAAGTGTGCAACATTATAAATCCTATAAAAGTGTGCAACATTATAAATCCTATGAATTTGTTGCCCCCATGTTATAATCTCTAAAGATGGGCACCACATTATAATTTCTCATGGCGACGGTCACAAAAAAGTGAACCCGGCCACATTGTAAATCCTATTAATATAGTCCCCATATTCTAATTTCTAAAGGTAGTCCTATATTTTAATTTTTAAAGGTGGGTCCCATATTTATATTCACAAAAAGGTGCCCCATATTATAATTCCTATAAAGGTGGGCCCACATTGTAAATCCTATGAATATGGGTTTTATGTTCTATATAATTTCTAAAGGTGAGTACCCTATTGTAATTTCTACAGGTGGGTCCCACATTGTAATTCTTATGTCTGTTCCTTTGAGCAAAACTTTTATAATATTACCAAACAAGCTTCGTATATCATAGAGTAATTTAATATAATGTTGCCAAATAAGTTCTGCGGAGTATAGTCTCGGTACAACCCAATCTCAGCACCACCTAATCTAAGCATAAAATTGGAAACAACACGAGAATGATGCCAAATAAGCCCTAATTGATTGAACACAAGTCATGATTCCGCTAATTAACCTACTAACGAACCTAGGATCATAGCCAAATGCTAGAAGTACATGTTTTTATGAATTGCTAAGTGAAAGTATCTGAAGCTTTTGTGATAGTCAACTTAACTGCCACTTTGAGCTTTTTTTCAATTTTTTTGGAAAGTAATATGGATCATTTCTTTGGGAATGTCATTATTATCTATCGTCATCCTGCCCTTGAGTGGGAGAAATGATATTTGACAAAACAGGTTGTAGCTTATATGCAAGAATTTTAGTAATATCATTATTATGATGTCTGCAATTTAGAGTTGATATATGATGACTTTCTTTTGACAACAAGTGCCAATCAAGCCAAATCTTTTTTCCATTATACTATAATAAAGCAATGAATTTTGAAGATAATTTTGACCGAGAGTTATATTCATTCTCTACAACTTATCCACATACTTCCCCCACTTCCAACGTGCAACGAGTCATCTTTTTTTTAAATGATCTATCTACACCAAATCATTGTGGGTAAGTATTTGAGGATGATTTGGCCTTCTTTTTAATTAATTACTAGCACAACAACCCGTGCTTAGCACGAACATGCTCACCAAAAACTGAAAACTATACTTAATGATTTATTAAAAAAAAATTAGATTACACAAAATCGTCCTCAAATACTCATGACAATGATTTGGTGTTGATGGTGTATAAAATAAAAAATAAAGAAAAAAGAATAAAAGAGGAGAAGAATAAGATATTGTCTATTTTCTCAATTTAAGAGTATGCGGAGTAAAAAGTAACTGGTAAAACGTGCCTGTGGCAATGCAAATGTGAAAGTTATGATAGAAATAATTAATTAACAAAAGTCAATGATTTAGAATTCTTTAAATATATTACTTAAATGCATTATAGGACATCATGTAAATGAAAGTTTTTCAAAATTTAATTACAACAACCCTAGGTTAGGGAATGGTGATAATGAAATTAATAGAGAAAAAAAAAAAACTCTACCCTTGATCTTCGTCATCATTTCTTCAAGGATAAAGAAGCTAAGGACACAAACATTTTCATTTTATGTAGAAGAAGAGAAGCATGTTTATAAATGCATAGTTACATTTAGTTATATGAGTAAGGAGTTATATTGTTGCATGAAAAGATAGAAGTAGGTGGTGGTGTGAGATGAAAACGGAAGGTTGGTAAGTGGGGAGAGAAAATTTAAAATTTAAAATAAAGTAGTATAACCGCCGGTCAAAATTATAACCGTCAGTTAAAATTGAATCTAAAACCTACTAACTTAATATATGATAATAAGATAGAAAAAAAAAAGTATATGAGATTTGGATGGAAATGAAGGTTTTGCTAAAAAGTGGAAAGTCTTAAGAAGAGGTGGTTACATGCTGAAAGTGAAAGAGGAGATGGTTACATGTTGGAAGTAAAAAAAAAGGTTGGTTATATGTTGGAAATGGTAAAATATAATTCCTAGTCAAAATAAAAAAGGCGACTTCATTAAGTATTATAGAACATAGCAAAGGTGGTTGTACTAATTACGTATTATAGAACATAGCAAAGGTAGTTGTACTTGTGCTAGTGCTAGTGATTCTTTAGTCTAGACCCTTGATCCAATTCGGTTCATATGGTCAAAACTGTCAGCTGAACTCTTTAAAAAATAAAAAAAATAAAATTACTTTCACCCATTTACATTTCTCAGAGGGGAACCAAAGGCTTTCTGTGGGACGCCCAGAGAACAACACGTGGAGAAGGGTTTCATCTCATCTCCAAACCCTTGATCGATCCGCTCTCCATCTCCCTCGGTCCAATGGTCGAGATTTCCTCTCCATTCGCTCCATTGCATCTGCACCGTCCCCCTTCCAGAAGACGACTCCTCTCTTCCCCGATTTCGGTTCGACTCTCCAACACCCTAATCTCAAACCTTCTTTCTCCTTTACATTCCTTCAATCCCTTGCTTCCAGGGTTTCTGTTCGAAAGCAACAATCAAATCAAATCTAGGGGGCTGATTTTAATTTCTGGTGATTTTGGAGGCAGATGGTGTGATTTCGCAGGAGAAGAAGAGGGTGGAGGATGTAATGCCGATCGCCACGGGGCACGAAAGGGAAGAGCTGGAGGCTGAGCTTGAAGTACGTGTTTGTTTGCATGGAACTGAATCTCTAGGAAACACGAGAGGTGAATTTTCTACAAGTAGCTAAAATCGAAGAAATAAAGGTGAAGATCTCTAATGGGGTTTGTAGGTGCACGAAATTTCACGGATGCGGAGGTGGTGAGCTCGAGACCCACTAGAAGAGAAGATGTGATGCCTTGAATAGAACCTGAAAGGGGGAAGAGGAAAAGAGCAGTCAAAGACCCTGGCTGTGGGCAGCGCAAGGCTCTCCGATGCCTAAGTCAGTGTAAGAACGTGACAGTAGGGTAGAGATTTTAGAGAGACAGAGTAACGGCTCTGTAAGTAATGGGTTGTCTGTCTGCGTACCTTTGGAGGAGACTAAGTCCTCTATTTTATACAGTCATAAGGATCCAATATCGTGGATAAGTATCACAGCGCGATCGATGCGATTCCCTCAATCAGGGCAACCGTTTCAGTCGATCCCGCTCCTTTAATTTAGGTAACCGCTCAGTTAATGCCTATCCCTCAATTACAGTCGTAACGTCGCCCATTCCCCTTAATGTTCGCTGCCTCATAAACCATGCCGCCACGTCTCTCGGTCGTTATGCCACGTATCTATGGGGGATGATGGGCGATGTCCTTTATCCAAGATAGGTGGCTGAGACCGAGGTGAAGACGTCCGAGGTTAGATACATCCAAACTGAGGTAGGACCGAGCTGAGGGAGGTGCGTGAGCAATGCAAGCAAGTCTACCGAGCTGCGTGGCAAGGACAAGCTTTCTGCCGAACTGTGAAGGGTCTTTTAGTGCTATAGCCAAGACCGAGACTATTAACAAGTTCGGTTCCGAAGTGGCACGTGATTCTCCTTCATTACTGATGGAGTGGGCCCAATCTCGGTGTTCGAGGAATGCCCCCACACAATTACCCCTAACTCTCGTCCTTCGGGAGTTAAAGAACTCTCCGAGGTCGGGAGCTATAAATAGAGAGATGTCCAAGGCCGAACGACTAGTCTTCTTTGGAGCTCGTCTCTCCATGACGCTGTGCTGACATCATCCTGCCCTTTCCCTATACCCTCGCGTCATCCCGAAATATCTTAATGACATTAAGTACCGTATACGATTGAGGAGGAAAACAAGACGATGATGCCACGTGTCACTGCTCGGATGGTGGCTCGTTTATAGAAAGATCCGTTCCCCATGTTTAGCGCGCAGAACGATCATTTGTAAATGGAAGAGCGCAGATTTCCCGTGCTTGGGAAAGGCAGTCCAGGTCTATAAATAGGGCATTTCTTCTTCTGGGCGATTCAATCCTGAATGTAGAAGTTTGGAATTTTTAATTGAAGAAGATTGGGACTTGGCCTCCATGGAGCTAATATTCGTTGGCAGGAAGAAAAACGTCCGTCTTTACAAACTAACTGAGCCTGAAGCTTTGTCCTGTGTAATAACGATGGCCGGTTCCTCTTTAGCGGGAGGAAATTGCCCCTGGTCGTCCTCCGCCTGTGCTATCTCTCCTGAGGCTTCTGGCCAACTGTGCTATCTCTCCTGAGATAGATCTTGAATGATCTCTTGGTGACAGGAGGTAAGACATCTAAGTCAAGAGATAGCGCAGTATTTATTCTGGGCAAGAGACCTGGAACTCCTCCGAATTGAATTCCGCTCGTCTCGTGGTGTCGCTCTTCTGTGAAGAACGCGCCTTTCAGGAGGAGGAAGAACACACCCTTCAGAGACAAATTTTGTGAGGAAAGAGAGAAATCGAGTGATCCATTATATTGGACTTCATGTAATGAAAATGACTTAATATAAAATCAAATTTCTCTGTCGTCCAATCTCTTTCTCTGTGTGTTTGCTTTGCATGTATAATTGCATTTGCTTGATCATTCCTGTAGCAACAATATCTTTTCTTCATGATGTGGAATGTGCCTTTGGAAGTAATCTTGAGAAGGACTGGAATCGTGCCGAGCTGGACATCGGCCGAGATGGGGCATTTTGCCGAGCTGGGGCTTCTGCCGAACTGAGCCGCCGAGCTGGGGCTCCTGCCAAGCTGAAGCTTTCGCCGAGCTTGAGATCTCTTTGGGATGCGCAGCGTGAAAAATCTGCAAGGACCCTGGTTGAGTGCTGAGAGTCCCCAACTCTTCGAGGTCGGAAGCTGTACTGTCGAGGATTGAATCCGAACTGATGAGATTCCTTGGATACCAAGTTTTTGATTTCGGATCGGATTGCTGACGCTTCATGTCCATCCGATGTCGCTTCGCTATCCGCGGTATTAAATGCCTCGCCTTGACTGTGCGCGGAAAATAGGCTGATGGTGCCACGTGTCGCTTTTCCACGGGATGCGTAACCTTTTCAAAACGGCGCATGTGGCCGTTGATCAATAATAAACGTGGTCTTTTTCGAAATTCAAAACGACGCTGTGTCTTTCAAAACGACGCCATGATGGGTTATCATTATTGAATGTAACCCTCTTCTTACTATAAATAGGGGAGCGCCCCTTATCGTTTCTTCTTCTTTACTCCGCATTTTGCTGTGAAAGAGAAGAATTTCTTGCAGAGGGTTTCACAGGGAAGACTGTCGATCGACGAGAAATGCTTTAGGAATTTTCTCCATCGAGTCTTATCCTTGCTTTCTGTCTTCGTAAGTTTTCTTTTCCCTATCTTGCTCATTTCTGCATCTAGGGTTCCATTCTCCTTTCTGATCTCCGCATTTACCCCTTTCTTTAGAAAAATGGGCATCTATAGTTACTGGTTAGAATCCGAGGGAGCGCTAAGAGACCTTAGTGCTAGGTATCAGATTCCTGAGGATGTCTTCCTTAAGGCTCCCGAGCCCAATGCCTATATTGATGGTAGCATCTCCGATGTTTGGATGCCATTCACGTTAGTAGCCATAATAGAGGGCGGGGTCCGGTTTCCCTTTAATCCCTTGCTCAGGGAGTGTCTCTGAGCTTGGCACCTCTGTCCGTGTCAGCTGATGCCAAACAGCTTCAAAATCATAATGCGCACTGCCGCGCTCAATAATATTTTAAAGATTGATTTAGGCGTTCATGATATTGAGGACGCCTATGATCTGTGTAAGTCGGGAGGTAGCTTTTACCTCCGAGTTAAGTCGCGTCGAACGGCATTCGTTCGTGCCTTAAAAGATTCGAACAAATACGCCGGGGACGATCGCCTGCTCCTCTCAGGTAACTGGGAGTTCGGTGATGACGAGCCGATGTTGCAGAGGTTCTTCTGGATCCCTCGCCGTCTCGGCACACTACCAAGTAAATATAGCTGTTTTTGAATTCGGTTTTGATTTTTGTTGTATCTTGTTTTCTGTGCACCCGAACTGATGTCCTTCTGTTTGGCAGACGCTCGTGAAAGGAGAAGGGAGGCCAGGTGAGTGGGCTGGGTGAAGAATGAAGCCTGGTTTCGGTCTGTAGAGACTTACCAAGGCCACGAGGATAGGGCGGCTTTCGCCCTTTTAGATTACGCGCCGAAATACTGCTTTTACAAGAAGAGTCTCGCCCATCACCAAGCTGCCGAAGCCGAGGTTGAGGAGACTGAAGTCGAGGAGGAAGAACAAGAGCAGGTTGCAGACGATATTGAGGGCCGAGCTGCATCAGGGGCTGAAACATCCACATCCGGTTCCGATCCTGAGGAGGACCAATCGGCTGAAGAAACCTCAAGTACTTCAACAAGCAGTTTGGGAGAAAAAGGACCGATGGATAAAAACAAGAACCGTCCAAAGCCACCTGTGAAGAACCTTCGGACTGCGGCCTTTGGGGGTGTGGCTCAAGGCGCTGATGCTTCTTCTTCCAGGCCTCCTTCTGCCACGCTTGTCACTGCTGCTCCTTCGTCTTCCTCAGCGACTGCAGCCCGAACTCCATCGGTTGCTACCGATGAGGCAGCGCTGGAAGAGGTCCGCCGGGGTAAGAGGGCCAGAACCGAGGGTCAGTCAGCCCCAACACCTGTGTAGAGGGGAGCTGACCCAACAACGGCGGTCCAACGGTCTACAGTGGCGCCCTGGAAGCCAAGTCTTCTGCTTCAGCCAGGAAGGCCGTTGACCGTAGAAGATCGCCTTGGCGGGAACCCATATGTGGTGGCTACGCTAGGTGATGCCTGCACTTTGCCCCGGGACATGGAGAAGCATGATGACCTTGACAATGTCGTGCTTCTAGTATCGCAGATGGAATCCACCCTCAACGGAAGTTTAACCTTTTTCGCCATACTTCTGTGCTGGACTTCGGTAGTAGCCATCTGAAACTTTGTTTTCTTCGCAGATTGTGCAAAAATGCCACATCTCAATGCGAATGATCCAGCGAGCCAAGAAAAACCTGGCTAAAGCTGAGGACAAAGCTGAGGAGTATAAGAAGTCCTTGGAAGATGGCAGAGATAGAATAAAAGAGTATGAAGAAACGTCTCGTTCCATTTTCTCTGACCTTGACAAGGCGAAGGCCGAGATCGAAGCAGGGAAAAAGAGGGAGGCCGAGCTTCAAAAGTAAACTGCCGAGCTTGAGAAGGAGAAGGCCGAGACCGAATCCAGAATCCAGTCTGATATCAACAATGCATATCTTGAAGGATTCCAGGAAGCTGAAGCCGAGTATGCGGCCCAAGTGGTCGGCATAAGGGATGATTCCTGGGAGATGGGTTGGAAGGCTGCCCTAGTAAAGGCGGGAATCCCCGACGACCATCCGGCTTTCCTGAATCCTGACAAGTTTTCAAGCTCGGCACCTGTGCCCGATTTGCCCCCAACTCCCGAGGTACCACCCGTCTCGACCGAAGCTGCAGCGGTCGAGCCCCCTCAGCCTGAGATTGAGGTCATCCAGGTAGAAGGCGATGGATCTAGTGCCCTTGCTTCTTGACTATCTTCATATCTTTCTTTGTAGTTTCTTTTTTGGGGAATGTCCCTTTTGTTTTCGAGCCATGCTCGTTCGATGTATCCAACACTTGAAGAGTAATGAAAACCGGCTTTGCAATCAAATTGTCTCTGTTTCATTCTTGAACTTCAATGTCTTTAGCAACTTTTTGCCAAAATGAATATGTTTACCAAATATGCCCATGTAGTAGCTTTAGCTCATGAACCAAGAACCCAAGGGAGCAAATTCGATAAGGATCTTGTCCGAACTCCGTTCTGCTTTTGCTAGTCTCAGCACGAGTTCCGACTTAGTTAGAACATGACTAGCCAGTTCTTTACCAGTAATGTAGTCCGTATCTGCCAGTGATCTGGTATAAGTACCGAGATCGTCTGTGGCCGAATTTTTGCTGACATGACCAGATGGTCTTCACCAATGGTGTAGTCATTATCCTGCCAGTGATCTAGTATATGTACCGAAATCTTCTGTAGCGGATGTATGGAATCCTGCCAATGATCTGGTAGGCGTACCGAGATCTTCTGTGGCGGACGCATGGCACATCCTGTTGGTGTATAAACCGAAACTAGGATACCACATTGGCACTTCCGCCGAACTGCAAGAGGATTTTTGCCGTGCTCTATGACTTGTGAAAAATCGAAATGTCAAGGAACAAAAGAATAGCTTTATTGATGCTTGAAAAGTCGATTACAAGTCAGAAATAGAACTTTTTGAGGTGAGTGGCATTCCATGGTCGTGGCAACTGGTTACCATCCATATCCTCCAGTCTATATGCTGATTGACTCGCAGCAGAGATCACTTTGAACGGTCTGAGCCAAGTCGGTGCAAGTTTGCCCTGGTTCGGATCTTTATCTGCCGGCAGTGCCTTTTTCAAGACTAATTCCCCAATGGAGAACTTTCTTTCCCGGACTTTTTGATTGTAGCCTCTAGCCAACTACTGCTGGTAGGCTGCTAAGCGAACGGCTACAGCTTCTCTGCGCTCTTCGGCCAAATCAAGTTCTCGTCCAAGATTGATTTCATTTTGGCCTTGGTCGAAGAGTTCCGACCTTAGTGTCGGGAGTCCGACTTGGAGAGGCATCACTGCTTCGGTCCCATAGGCCAAGGAGAAAGGAGTTGCCGAAGTGGAACGCCTTGGAGTCGTCCGATATGCCCATAGGACACTCGGAAGTTCTTCTACCCATCTCGCTTTAGCTCGGTCGAGTCTTTTCTTAAGGCCATCGAGGATCACCTTGTTAGAAATTTCGGCTTGACCATTGCTCTGAGGGTAGGCTGGCGTGGAATAATGATTTCTGATGCCGAGCTCCTCGCAGAAGTTTTTGAAGAGGTTGGAGTCGAACTGGGTCCCGTTGTCCAAGATTAAAATTCGAGGAATGCCGAACCTGGTGATGATGCTCTTCCATACGAAATTTTTGGTATCTCGTTCAGCGATGGAAGAGAGTGGCTCTGCTTCTATCCACTTTGTAAAATAATCAATAGCTACAATTAGCCACTTCTTATTTCCCGGAGCTCGGTGGAGAGGTCCCACGATGTCCAATCCCCATTGGGCGAAGGGCCAAGGGCTGGAGAGCGGGCTCAAATCCTGTGATGGTTGATGAAGGGAATGTAAAAATTTCTGACACTTCTCGCATTTCCTTGCATACACATGAGCATCTTTCTGCATATATGGCCACTAGTAACCCTGGCTGATAGCCCGGTATGCTAGTGACCGACCTCCAATGCGGCTTCCGCAGATCCCTTCATGGATTTCGTAGAGAAAGTCCTCGACTTTGCTCAGATGGACGCATTGAAGGTAGGGGCCTGTAAACGACTTCCGATAGAGCTTGCCTTCTGGAGATAGCCAAAACTAAGCAGATTTCAGCCTGATCTTGTGAGCTACAATTCTGTCTTCCGGAAGCTGATCGTCTTTGAGGTAAGAGATGATTGGATCCATCCAACTCGGGCCGAGATCAACACAGAGTACTTGCCGAGGTGGATGAAGCTGAATGCTGGGTTTATCTAAAGATTCCACCTCAATGATTCTTTTTCTTCCGGCTTCGACGGCGGATGCTAGATTAGCCAAGGTGTCAGCATGAGAATTCAACTCTCTGCCGACCTGCTTGACTTCTACTCTTTCAAACTGAGAGAGGTGTTGTTTTGCAAGAGCTAGGTAGGCCGCCATCCTATCGTCACGGGCCTGATTTTCTCTGCTCAACTGGCTCGTCACCAGCTGTGAGTCGCAGAAGACGACCAGTTACTGTGCCCCTAGGGTTTTAGCGCTACCAAGTCCTGCAATCAACGCCTCGTACTCTGCTTCATTGTTGGTAGCCTTGAAATCAAGTGTTAGGGCCTGCTCGATGACCAATCCTTCTGGAGATTGGAGGACCAAGCCAGCGCCAGCCCTTTTAGAGGTCGAAGATCCATCGACGAAAACGTTCCATGCCGAATCGAGGAACTGCTTCCAAGATTGTTGTTTTTCAAGGTCGGTTTCGGTGATCCCTTCGGTACTCCTGCTGCCCCCCAGTTCGGTTTCGAGTTGGCTCGGCGCCGAACTGGGAGAGATGAACTCCACAATGAAATCAGCTAGTACTTGGGCTTTGATTGCCGTTCTGGGCCGATATTGGATATCGTACTGCCCCAGTTCAACAGCCCACTTGGACACCCTTCCAGAGAAGTCCGCCTTGGTGAAAAGTTGCCGGAGCGGATATTCTGTTGTGACCATGATCGTATGAGCCTGGAAGTAGTGGGAGAGATTGCGGGAAGCACTGACAAGAGCTAACGCAAGTTTCTCCATTTGTAAATACCTGGTCTCGACATCAATAAGGATTTTGCTGGTGTAGTAGATAGGCTTTTGCTACGTGTCCTCTTCTCTAACCAGCACCGAACTGACCGTGTGATCAGAGACCGCAAGGTATATGTAAAGCATTTCTCCCTGTTTCACAATTGAAAGCAGGGGTGGTGAGGAGAGGTAGGTTTTGAGCTCCTGCAGAGCTCGGTCGCATTCCTCAGTCCATTGGAATGAGGCGTTCTTCTTGAGGAGCCGAAAGAAAGGCCTGCATTTGTCCGAAGATCGGCTGATGAAGCGGTTGAGGGCGGCTGCCGTGCTGGTCAATCTTTGGACTTGCTTCGCAGTGGTAGGACTCTGCACTGCTTGGATAGCCGCGATCTGGTCTGGATTAGCTTCAATGCCTTTTTTGGTGACGAGACTCCCTAGAAACTTGCCGGAGCCGACCCCAAACGCGCATTTGGCCGCGTTCAGCTTGAGCCGATATCGTTTCAGAATGTCAAATACCTGACGTAGGTCAACCAGATGATCCTGCGACTGTTTGGATTTGACGACCATATTGTCGATGTAGACCTCCACAGTTTTACAGAGAAGAGCTTGAAACATCATGGTGACTAGCCTCTGATAAGTCGCACCTGCGTTCTTTAACCCAAAAGGCATTACTTTATATCAGTAAATTCCTCTTGGTGTTATAAACGCGGTCTTCTCTTCATCGGGGCCGAACATCGGGATCTGGTGGTATCCTCGATAAGCATCGAGAAAACTCATCTTGTCGTGGCCCGCAGTGGCGTCGATCATCTAGTCGATCTTTGGAAGCGGGAAGCAGTCCTTCGGACAGGCCTTTTTGAGGTCGGTGAAGTCTACACAGACTCGCCAGCTGCCATTTTTCTTCTTGACCACCACGGTGTTGGCAACCCACTTCGGATAGTGGACTGCTCTGATCGCCTTGGCTTTCAGTAATTTGTCGACCTCTTCGGCCACAGCTTCTGTCTGTGGGATCCCCGTCCTTCAAGCTTTCTGCCCGACCGACTTCTGATTGGGGTCCACATTCAAATGATGGCACATGACCTCGGGGTCGATGCCGGGCATTTCGTTCAGGGTCCAAGCAAAAACTTCTTTGTTTTCAATTAAGAAGTTCAAGAGTTCAGACTTCTCGGGCTTAACAAGCTGACTGCCGAGCAAGAAGTATCCCTCAGGATCGCTGGGATCGATGTTGACCGAGGTCAGATCCTCAACGCTTTCTAGCTCGGGAGCTCGGCCGACCTTTTCCAGCTCTTCTTCAAGTTCGGCCATGTTAACCTGCTGGGGCTCTGCTTCTCCCGGGACCACGGCCATCAAACATTGCTTGGCCATTTGTCGGTCACCTCTGATCGTCACCACCTCAATTTTGGCATCCTTATTTTCTAAGGGAAACTTTATTTTTTGGTGGTACGTAGAGGGTACAGCCTCCATCTGATGCAGCCATGTCCTCCCTGCGATGGCATTGTAAGGAGACAGTGCATCTACCACGATGAAGTCTGCCATGACGATGGCTCCTTCGATTTGGATTTTCAGGGGAATCTTTCCCTTAGGATATACTGGTTTTGCGCTGAAACCCACTAGGGGAGTTCGCGCTTCCAGCAGATCTTCTTCTTTGAGACCCATTCTTTTGAAGCAGTCGTAGTAGAGGATCTCAGATGAACTACCCGGGTCGACCAGAATCCTCTGGACTCTGCAATTCTTCAGCTTCAAGGTCACAATGAGAGGGTCATTGTGAGGGAGTTGGACGTCTTCCAAGTCCTTTTCTCCGAACCAGATCTTCGGCCTGTCCCTCCGAGCTCTTTTTGTAGCTGGCTCGAGCTCGGCTGACAGAACCTGCTTGCCATGGGAAGCCTTCCTCGCCTCAGCACGGGCTTGGTCGTTCCCCTTCGGAGCGCTCCCCTTTGGAGTAGACGCCAAATGAATGACGTTGATTATTCTCTCCGACTCATCGCTATCTTGACCATCATTTCGGCGCGGAGCTCGGTCTTCGTGCTGAGTTCGGTTAACTCCTTGACCTTCTTTAACGTACTCCTGAAGGTGTCCGTCTTTAACGAGCTTCTCCAGATGTGACTTGAAGCTCAAACAATCTTCCGTCATATGCCCATTCTGCTTATGATCGGAGCATAACTTGTTTTGATCGCGGGTGGATGGATCACCCCTCATCGGTTGCGGCCACTGGAAGTATGGTCGCGTCTTTATTTTACCAAAGATCCTATAGATTGGCTCCTTGAAAATTGTGTTGACAGCAGTGAATGCCGAGATGGGCTGCTGTCCTTCTCTGGCTCGCGGAGCCTTCTTGAATTTCTTGCTACCTCCGGAGGGTGTATGTGAAGGTGTCGCTGAACTTGATGGTTTTCGGTCGTGGCTGACATCCTCCCTCCGGGGCGATTTCTTCTCCCTCCTGGAGAATTTTGCTTCTCGGGCGAAGCCGAAGCTCTCCCTAGCTCGGGCTTCGTCTTCTTCTTGCTCTATGAAATGATTTACCCTGGCCTTGAGAGCTTTCATGGAAGTCATAGGGTTCCAGATCAGGTACTTACGAAGCTCATTGCCCGGAAGCAGAGCTTGCTGGAAAGATTTGACAGCCACCTCTTCAGTGGCGTTCTCGACCTGACTATAGATCGTCCAGAATCTCTTGCCAAATTGAGTAATAGACTCGTTCTGCCTCATCCGGAGCGCCATGATGTCGGCGTCGGTCTTGGGGATGATTCTGTGTGCTTGGAATTTCTTCAAGAAGGAGCTTTGGAGCTGTCGCCAGCTTGTGATCGACTCTTCTGGGAGTGCACAGAACCATCTTAGGGGGAGGTCCCTAAGACTGGAAGAAAAAACTCTGCAGTTGAGGTGACCGAGGTCACCCCAGATCGACATCCTCTGAGTGAAATGTCAAAGAAGCGCCCCTAGATCCGACGTTTCGTTGTACAAGATGAACCGTGGGACGCTGAACTTCTCTGGGAGAGTAAACTCCCTTATCTCCTGAGAGAAAGGAGATGTACCAAGGTTCTCTGCATCGCCGACATCCAACTGGTCGCGGGCGAATCCGACCTCCTCCATGTTGTGCTGGACCGTCTGTTTGACCTCCCGGGCAAGCCATTCCCTCATGTAATCCTTGTCATCGAATGTGGGCTCTTGCTTTCTCTGGGAACAGCTATCGCCCGAGCCTTCGACGTGATCTCGGGAGCGCCTTTTGTGGTTCAGGTGGTGCCGCAAATCATTGTGGACGATAGGAGGTACGACGTTGTTCGTGGAAGCCTTTTCCATCTCCTGGAGTTGTTGCTGGAGCTGACGGATTAGCATATCTTTTTCTTGGATGATCAGGTTCTGGGTCTTGATATCCGCGAGTGAGGGGGTGTCGTCATCGTGCGCCTGGTGCACCACCAGGCCTTTGCCCTTCTGAAGCAGCTTTGGTGGAGGGTTGTTTACCGGAGGAGGTCTTGTCTCCTCAATTGGAGGTGAGACAGAGCTAGTATGGTAACTCTCCACCATTACTGGACGGTCGCCAATATTCTCTTGTCGAGATACTGCCCGGGATGGCCCAGGAAGTTCCCTCACTTCTGTAGATTTCGTCTTGCCACCTCTCTTGCTCTTTGGAGGCATGGTGTAAGGAAAGATTTCTGAGTAATGAAAAGATTACTGTATCGTTTCCCACAGACGGCGCCAATTGTAGGTGCACGAAATTTCACGGACCCGGAGGTGGTGAGCTTGAGACCCACTAGAAGAGAAGATGTGATGCCTTGAATAGAACCTGAAAGGGGGAAGTGGAAAAGAGCAGTCAAAGACCCTGGCTGTGGGCAGCGCAAGGCTCTCCGATGCCTAAGTCAATGTAAGAACGTGACAGTAGGGTAGAGATTTTAGAGAGACAGAGTAATGGATCTGTAAGTAATGGGTTGTCTGTCTGCGTACTTTTGGAGGAGACTAAGTCCTCTATTTTATACAGTCATAAGGATCCAATATCATGGATAAGTATCACAGCGCGATCGATGCAATTCCCTAAATCAGGGCAACCGTTTCAGTCGATCCCGCTCGTTTAATTTAGGTAACCGCTTAGTCAATGCCTATCCCTCAATTACAGTCGTAACGTCGCCCATTCCCCTTAATGTTCGCTGCCTCATAAACCATGCCGCCACGTCTCTCGGTCATTACGCCACGTATCTATCGGGGATGATGGGCGATGCCCTTTGTCCGAGATAGGTGGCCGAGACCGAGGTGAGGACGTCCGAGGTTAGATACATCCGAACTGAGGTAGGACCGAGCTGAGGGAGGTGCGTGAGCAATGCAAGCAAGTCTACCGAGCTGCGTGGCAAGGACGAGCTTTCTGCCGAACTGCGAAGGGTCTTTTGGTGCTATAGCCGAGACCGAGACTATTAACAAGTTCGGTTCCGAAGTGGCACGTGATTCTCCTTCATTACTGGCGGAGTGGGCCCAATCTCGGTGTTCGAGGAACGCCCCCACACAGGGTTATTAAATAATTTCACCTCTCATGGAAAATGAATTGTGGGGGAGATAGAAAATGAATTCCTAGTAAATGAAATCTTAGGGAAGTTAGGGTCCCATTTATAATCCTTAATTGGAACCCATTTACCATGAAATCCTAGGAATTCAATTCGATTGCGAATGTGTTTGTAAGGTGCATTTTCCACATAAAATCCTTAATTTGAACCCATTTACCATGAAATCCTAGGAATTCAATTCGATCGTGAATGTGTTTGTGAGGTGCATTTTCCACCTAAAATGAAAATGGCTTTGAGGGAACCCTTGTTATCTTCTATTGTTCTTTGTTAGCATTTTGTGCAACTCTCAATTGCTGATGTTGAAGCCGTTTTTTGCAATTTTTTTTGGAAAGTAGAATTGTACTCAAAAGGTAGAAGACCATTTTCTGCAGCAGTAGAAACTAAAACCCTAGAAAAAGAAGTCTTCAGGAAAACCATTTTCTTTGCTATTTCTTTGGGAAGTAGATTTGGACCCAATGCAGGAAAACCATTTTCTGCAAGCCTTACATGAGTGTAGAGACACATTTTACCATTGAAATGTTTTGCCCCACCAAACAGAAGCTAAAACCATAGAAAATGAAATCTGCAGTTTCAATTTTCTACAAAAATATGAAATAATTTTGGAAATACAATGCCATGGAAATATGTAGCGCACAAGCATAATCCTAGGTCTTGGTTTTGAAGATAGCTGATGTGTGATTATTTGGTTATCATTAGATGATAATGATTTTGCGCAACTCCTGTTTATTTTTTCAGGGGAGAAAGCGATTTGATATGGATACTCCTATTGGTCCCTTTGGAACCAAGGTTGGTTTGGAATGCAATCGCTATCGTTAGTTTATGATATTGCATAGATTTTGTTTTCCTAAATAGTAGTTACGATTGTGTATGGTTGTTCAGAATGCTTCTGTGGGTTCCATTTTCACAATGGAGGTCAAAATGATACTTTTCATAATTGATTTTTCGGGAGTGTAATTTATTGGTTGTGAAAAATTATCTTCTGAGAGTGTTTCAGGCTCTCAGTGACCGGTGACAGTATTTGCCCCCTTCTTAAAATAAGAGCCTAGAAATTCAAGTTATTGCTTGATATGTTGTTTTCAATGACTACAAAGAGGATCAGTTTTATGTTATGCTGGTTACTTTCGAATGTTCTCATTATTATGACATCATCTGGTGTCATGGTGCCTGATGGAACGCGCTCCTGCCGAGGGTGCTACCGGGGTCGGCGGACGTGGGAGTCCGTCGGGTCCGGCCCTTTCGTGCCCGGGGGGCTGAAGCGTGCATCAACATTTCTTTGTGTGGGTGTGCCAGATTTTCTATTTTACTTGGAATTGCAAGTGGTAATCCGGAGATCAACCTTCGCAAGTAAAAAGGAAATCAACTTCTTTCAAGTTTTCCATTGCACAAATATTTAAGAAAAGAGACATTTTCTTGGTTTGCTGTGAAAGGCGATTTTGTTTGGCATTTATAGCCGATTTTGGCGTTTATAGCCGATTTACAATTCTCATCAATAATGAAAGACAAGAGTTGTGGTTTTTGTCTCTTTTAGAAAAATACAAACTACAATGAAAAGTAAGAAAAGGAGGATCTAACTTTTCAGGAGATTGTGGGGGACTCGTTCAGATTGACGGTCGCAAGCCATGTATGGGCTTCGCCATCATCCATGCAGATGAGAACAGAGGATGCTCTTGATTCGCTTGGCTTGGCTATAACCTCAGGTTTTTAGAGGACAAAGACCAAGAGAAGGTCCTATGTCCAATAAAAAGCTAAGTAGACGGGCTGAAAAGCCACGTCTAAGCCATTGCAGGCAGCGGGAGAAGGCAAGGACCTTGGGGGGGAGTACCCCCCAAGGGACTTTTTGTCACCTTGTAGTGGTGCTTGATGTAGAATTTCTGCAGAATTTTCTCTCTTTCTCTAGACTCTGTATGTCTGGAATTCGGGATTCTCTGCACCTTTTGATTTTCGATCTTCGGTTTTTCGTTCGTCCTTTTCCGATCCCTTTCTTCTTGGAAAGCTCTCCTATTTATAAGCTCTTGGTAGCCATTAGGAGAGTTTATGGGCTTTAATGGCTTTAATGGGGGGAGTTACAACATTTATTTCTTGATTTTGTAACTCCTTTTTCCCTGAATCTGATTGGCCGATGGAGATTAAGGGCTTTTAATCACCTTAATTACCATAATGGGAGGAGTTTCATGGCTTGAATGCCATGACTTAATTGATTTGTAACTCCAGAATGCTTGCTTCTGATTGGGCCATCCAAAGAAATGAATTAATGACTGCAATAAAGCTAGTCAATTAACTGCATTAAATGGTCGCCGAGCAGTTGAAGAGTCGCGGGCCGCGCCGCGTCTTTTGGGATTCTTTTGGAGATGATCACCGATGGATCTACATGCTGATCGACATCGGATGACCGTGTAATTTCAGACATTGATAGCTAGCAGCGGGCCGGTGACATCTGTCTTGTCGATTTCTCGATCGGTCGGACAGAAAGCACACTTTTTTGGTCGACCGGTTGGCGATCAATGTTGATTTTGATACTTTTGGAGGTTGACCCGTGATTTTGACGGATGTCGGAGGATTTGGCGCCTCAAAAGTATGAATTTTGGAAAGTCCCAGGGGTTGGAAGCTTCGAATCGCGAAAAACGAAAGAAAACGGAGCTCCCGGGGCGAAACCGGAGATTCCGGGCTTCCAGGGTCGCAGGGGCTGGCGACCCTGGGCCAGTGTCGCGGGGGTCTGCGACCCTGGGGGAATTTTCCCCTTCGGAGCCAGTTTTGCGGTCGTTTTGAGGTCTTTTTCCTTCGTTTTTTCTTCTGTATTTTTCTTTGACATTTTTGCTCATTTTTTGGCCTTATTCCCTTGTAGAAAAATTGATGAGAATCCTTGCAATTTGGGTTGCAAAGTTTCCAATTTTCCAGGAAAGCCGAAGACTTTGTCGCGCAGGGTTGCCGATTTTCCGTCAGAAGCTGAAACTGGGTCAAACGATGTCCGAATGACCTGAAATTTGAGGTGGAGCCTCCTGAGCAATAAATAAGACCAACCATAGGCTTTTGTTTGAGTTTTGAAGCCGTATGGGGTCCCGTCGCCAGTAAGCTTGATTCTGCCGCGAGGTAGATGTCACGCTTTGATGTGCGGTCAACAGATGTCCGATTGACTTGAAATTTGACAGGGAACCTATTGGAGTCATTTTGAGATGATCCACAGGCTCTGTCTTGGAAACCATGGTCCCGGGGAGCTCCGCCGCCGAGAGGCCTGATTTGGCTTCCGAGAGTCAAAGTCTGGTCAAATGTTGTCGAAATGACCTGAAACTTGACGTGTAGCCCTTTGTAAGCATTTTGAAGCTGCCCATGTGCTCTGTTTGATGAGTAATGGTTTCGGTGGTTTTCGCCGCCGAGAGGCTTGATCTAGCTGCTTGAGGGTTGATGTAGGGTCAAACGTTGTCGGTTTGACTTGGAACTTGACGTGGAGCCTTTTGGATGCATTTTGAGATCATCCACAGGCTTTGATCGGGAATTTGATGTCTCCGATGCTGTCGCCGCCGAGAGCTCCTGTTTAGCTGTCGGAGAAGTGAAGTTAGGCCAAATGTTGTCGAAATGGCCCGAAACTTCATGTGTACTCTTCTCTTGGCTATCTTGAAGGATCTTGCAGTTTTTGTTTGATTCTGACAAGATTTGGTTTTTTGGAAGCAGCATTGCCTATTTTGGTAGGCTGCGGCTTCATGTGGCTTGAAGAGGCAAAGTGACATTTTTAGTGCCAACAGTGCCTTTTAGGCCTGTTTGGCACATTCACAGAGGACCAGAAACAGGCTTTGTAAATTATTAAAGTGTTACAAGTGCAAGTAGAGAAAGAAGATAGTTAAAGACCTCGAACGAAATAGTGAGGAAAAAACATGATGAAGAGTGGAGTGTTAGATTGTATGGACTCAATCCATCAGTTGATGTGATAAATTGATTAATTTCTTTATTTATCAATAAAATCATGCTTTACTTTCATGAGATGAATGTTATTTTATTACTTCATGCACATGACCAATACATATGACATAATGGTTCATGAGTTGAACCGGGTCCCATTAGTATATTAGATGTGATATATGTGTATGGATGAGATCTACACACGGGAGACATATGTCACAAATCTTATACTTAAATAGCTTCACAACCAGTGATGAGACTGGGCATCTCATCTGATAAGATTGCAGCACTTTGATCACTATGAGATAGTGTGATTTGTTTCGATCATCAGAGTGTAAGATTCTGGATCATGGTGTTGGTACATTGGATGTATTGAAGGACCATGAGAAGCACTTTATGGAATTCTGTCTCGATTATAAGGTCTGCTCTCATAACTCCCTAGCAACAGGCTCTCAGTCCTGAGACATTGATGAATTCAAGTTTCTATTTATTCATTTGCTTTGAGTCACCAATGAGTAAGGCCATCTGTAGGTCAACACCTCGGTGTCTTGGGTATGTGGTAGTAGGACTGTGGGAACATTGAATGATCAAGATGGAATCTATATCTATTATCCCCTTGTGCCAATTAATGGATTTGTTATTAGTAAGTGTGCACCCATCTCGATTAAGAGTTAATTGGATGCTACTGATGATCACTGTGATTAATTGGGGCTCAAGGATAATAATATGTGGAACTAAGATTTGAAAAGACAGATTTATTCCAATTGATCCATGGATATTGATAGAGGGGCCTACTTGTGGTAATCGGGAAGTTTAGGGTTTTCATTGTAATTTATTCCTAAGACTGGAGTGCAATTGCATTTATATAGTGGTGTTATTTGCAATTAACTGTGGGTCCGGATTGCACATGAGATGTGGGGTCGCGGTGTCCCAGTTGGAGCCAGCTTTCTATGGAATCCATAGTGGTCCCCACGCTAGCCCAAGTTATTAGAAAGATACTAATCCTACTTGAACTCTAAAAGGAAGGAATTAAAAAGTTACTATTTCTATTTGGAGTAGGACTTCTAATAGTGGTAATATTATACTTACTAATTGTTGTGGAAGTGACACTTATATTTCAATTAGGAAAAGAGTAGCATTGAAAGGTTATAAAAGGGAATAGAACCCCTCTTGGACGTCCATCAATTGGAGAAAACGTCCAGCCCCTTTTGTGTGTAATTGTTGCTTATCTCTCTCCTCTATTCCTTTTCTAGTTCCTTGGAGTTTCAGTTGGGTTTTCTCTTGGAGATTCCACCCATCTTTATTGAGAAAAGAGATCTGATTCGGGTCATAGCGTGGAAGACTAAGGGGTGTTGGAGATTCTGATTTTATTTTGAAGAAGCGTTCTACATCAAAGAAAGTCATCAAATTCTCCATTAGAGCACTACTGGGCTCCAAAGGTATGATCTACTTCTTGCATGTTGTGGATTGTTATGGATGTTTAGTGTTGCTTGTTTCTATCTCTTGGATATAATCTTTACTGTACATGATCATGAGATTGAGGGTTATGCATCCTGGATATAGTGTTTGGCCTTATGGGTACTTGATCCCTTAGTCAAGTGGGTCAAAAGTTTTGAAAATCTGTCCATGAGGCCCACCTACTTCCAACATGGAGTTCCAAAGAACATGATGGTTTGAGTTGGGAAGTAGGACTTGCATAGCCAAACTTGGATGGAATAAGTCTTCGCTGATGATAATGATGGTTTCATGGTGCATGATGTTTTGAAATGTCTGTTAACTTTTTATTTATTTATTTTTGTTCATCTTTTTAGGACAATATGAAGAAGTGGTAAGGATAGATTTGAAGAAATACAACCTATCCAAGGATTTGGCTAAGGATAGACCGGAATGGAGAAACATAACTCATATAGCCATTGCAAACATAGTCGGGACATGGCTTTAATCATGATGATGATGTGTCTTTTTTCAGAACAATCTCTTGAGATTGTGCATTAGCCTATCATTGATGTACGCCTGATTGAAACTTGGATGGATCCACCTCAGTTTAATGGGATTTTGGCAAATCTGGTCTTTCCCTTTTTTCCTTTTGATAGGTACCAATTACCATGACTTGAACCTGCAACCTTGACATTGAACACCTTCCAACTGTGATTGGGGCTCTCATTGTGGCAGAAGGGGTTTCCCTTTTGCAAATTAGTTTCAAGGCTTAGTCAAGCTTGTTTAGTGCACTAGGTCTAGATGATGCAGTAGCACTAATAAGCTATTGGAAAGAGAATCACGGTCCACATGCAGTACCCAAGCAAGTTCAGATATTTTCTAATTTTATTAATTGTTATTAGTTTCTATAATGAGTTGTAATTAAGATAAGTTTCTAATTTGTTTAGTTTCCTAGTTTGAACAGGATTCTTAGCGTCTAAGGTTTCTTTTCCTATTTATATGCATTGTAGAGATTTAGGTCTCAGACTTTTGATCATTGGAATAATATTGTGGTGGATTTTATCCTTTGAGAGGTGGATCCTTGTTGATAGTCTCAGTGGAGACCTCGTATTGTGCTTCAACACTTTTCCATGCAAACCCTAACCCCTAGATTGGATTGGTATTAGGCCAACCGATCGGTTTTATCAGGTACTCATATCGATTAATTTCTTTTCCATTGAATCCATTCCATTTTCCAAAACGCCACTTTCGATTCAATCCCCACTCCACTTCATCCGAACCCATCGCCCATCGACAATCTAACTCAGAAAATCCCACCCTAGTCCCTTCTTTTTTGAGCCCTTGACAATCCACCTGAACTCTAATCGAGCCTCCATCCGCTCACCACAATTAGCCCCAAAACCTATATCTTAGTTGACTGAGACACCCATTGCTAGAGGGGGAAAAAAAAAGAAAGAAAATAAGAAGAGAGAAGGATAGAGATAAAAGGTGAGTACTTGGCACCGTCTGTTGAACCATCACTGCCAACTGCTCCTCTTTGGTGCCACCATCTCAGACATTGCTTGCATCACTTTACATCTCATTTGCCTGCTGCAGAAAATTGAAAAGGGGAAACTATCGTCACTGTCATTTCATCATCATTGTTATCAATCGTTGTCATCTCCATCTTCTAGCAGAAACAGCGAAAAAGCGATGATAGTCTCGAAGTCTTTGGTCGACACCGCAAGAGAGAGAGAAAGGGATAGAAGAAACATCGTCACGGAGAGGACACACATGCCTGGCCTAAGCCCAGGTCAAGATCAGGTACAAGTTAGGTCGGCCTGAACCTGGCCCACATTCTAGAAGGAACACCATCATCTGTACATCAGCAACATCCAGTCAATTATCAAATTTGATCACAATCAGGAGCCCAGATTTCTTTTTGCAATTTTGGGCCATTCGAAGTCGGATTTCAAATCTTCTTTTGCCTGTGTGATTGTGAAGACTAGATCTGCAAATCAGGTCAATGGATTTTTAAATTGCATTAAAAAAATGCCTTCCGAGAATAATATAAATGTGGATTCTCCATCGACGTCTATGGAGGAATTGATTGGAGCCCTTGCTCAATTATCCATAGCGATCGCTCACATCCAAGCAACTCTTGTAAGGATGGAGAATTAGCCAATTTAGAAAATGATTGCCGTGTGAATAATAATCGAGGTGATGGAAAAGAGATTTAGAATCAACGAAATCAAATGGCGAACAATGTTGATCTAGAATTAGGGATTAAACTCGTGATTCCCAAATATAATGGTAAACTGAAACTGGATGGGTTTATGGATTGGTTAGTATGCATTGAAAACTTTTTCGCAGAAGCCAATCACCGAGGGCCGTAAAGTCACCTTGGTAGCAACTTGATTTCCTAATTATACAGCAATATGGCGGGCCGAGTTGCAAAATGAAAGGAGGAGACAAAATATGGATCCTGTTGAGCCGTGGGTTGAAATGAGGAATCTTTTGAAGCAAAAGTTCCTGCCAATAAATTACTCGAGGAGTTTATTTTCAAGCTTTCATGATGTAAAATAAGGATCCTGGTCTTTTTTTTTTTGGTTGGAAGGATCCTGGTCAGTTGTTTAGTATTTTAAAGAGTTCATGACAATGCAAGGTAGGTGTGTTTAAAATGAAACTGAGGAAGCTTTTGTTGATAGATATTTTCATGGTTCGAGAATTGACATCCAACAATACTTGCATTCCAAAATCTTGATAGTGTTGATGAACTCATCCAACACGCTATCAAAGCCAAGGAAATTGCAAATCATCAAGCCTGAAAATTTAGTGCATCTAAAAGGGCTTAGCAAATGACTTCATCGAAGACGGATCCTACTTCACGTGGTAGCTCAATGGAAAATGTTCTTTCCAAACATAAAGGTCATAGTAGGTTCACATGTTTTAAGTGTCATCAATCAGGGCAATCGATCATTTAAATGTCCAATATGAATAGACTTAATAGAAGGTGAAGGTGAAGTACCGGATACACTAGATGATCCCATGGGAAAAGAGATAGAGCAAGTGGAGGACATAGATCCTGAGAATGGTGAGGATCTTTAAACTCTCTTAGTCCTCAAGGAGACTACACTTACTGTTGAAAAGAAATGGTTGCGGAATAATATTTTTCATTCATTAGGTACTGTAGATGAACAAGGTTGCACAGTTGTGATTGATGGAGAAAGCTGTGATAACATCATATCTCAAGCTCTTGTGGATTGCTTGAAGGTAAAGGTACGAAAGCATAATCGTCCCTAATTTGTCTGGTGGTGAATGATAGGTGATGAATTGCAAGTGTGACATACATGTCAAGTTTTTTTTGCCATTGGAGAAGATTATAAGTATACAGTTTGGTGTGATGTGCTACTAATGGATAGTGGAGATATTTTACTTGGAAGACGGTGGATGTATGGCAAGAATGGAACTCATGGAATGCAAGACAATATAGACGCGTTTGTTCACAATGGAATGTAAGTCACACTCCATCCTAAGAAACCAAAACCGTTAAAGAAAGGATCAGGAGCAAGTGTTACAAAGGAAGCTCTTCAAGTACACCATGTCTACAGTGGCAATGTGAAGAATAACTGAGTTCGAGGTTGAACTCTTTTGCAACCTTGGGGGAATGTTGAAACATCACCAATAAGTCGTGAAAAGAGACTTGTGGTCCACATGCAGGACCCAAGAAAGTTTAGATATTTTATAATTATATTTATTGTTATTAGTTTCTAAATTAATGAGTTGTAGTTAGGAAAAGCTTCTGATTTGTTTAATTTCCTAGTTTGAGTAGGGTTCTTAGCCCCTGAGGTTTCTTTTCCTATTTATATGTGTTGTAGAGATTTTAGATCTCAGACTTTTTATTATTGGCATAATATTGTGGTTTATTTTATCCTTTGAGAGGTGTGTCCTTGTTATAGTCTTTGGGGAGACCTCGTATCGTGGATCGACACTTTTCCGTGCAAACCCTAACCCTAGGGCTTGCATCATTAGACAGAGAAAGATCCTCCTTTTTTTCCTCTAGGCCAATTGCTTCACCGACTAACGTTTTCTTTTATCACAAGGGTTTGAACCCTAGTCTAACCCATGACATGGATAGTGCCGGTGCCTTCAGACTGCTACAATGAGGATTTGGTGGCAGAGAAGAATCTTGGCCGTAGACGTTGATACGTAAATGCACTATTAGTGATTGAATATATGTACTTGTGAGATTGCAGAGGTGTGCAATTGATTGTTTAGGAGCATCCTAATTTCTTCATCCCATTACTATCTATAACTACAAGGATACTCTACATTCAGTGAGACCCACTTAGTTGCATTTGCTGTATTGCAGGGTTATACAAGCTCTTTCACGTGGGTACATGTGTTAAAATCTCTCTCTCTCTCTCTCTCTCTCTATATATATATATATATATATATATATTAGTAGCTTTTGGGTAGTGAGGTAGATCACGATGTAGGCATCATGCAAACCTGTAAAGCTTAAGAAGATCTACAAGGGTGCTGCTTAATTGATTCTTTTGTAATAATTCTAGTTCAGTTGTTTCAGTTTATACATATGACTTACCACAGAAGTGGCTATCCAGGGGCTGTTGGGTATTGAGGCAGATCATGATGTAGACATGATGCAAACCTTTGAAGCTTTAGGAGGATCTAGAAGGATGCTACTTATTTGATTCTTTGTAATAATTGTAGTTAGTTAACTTGGTTACTTGAGTTTGCTGAAAGTAGTTATTTGTTGTTCTTTGTGTTAGATGGAGTTGTTAGAGAGGACCGTATGATTACAATGGATAAAATGAAACTAGATACCTCTTGTGATCTGCATTTGAATTTGATGCCTGTCTCTCTTTCTAAGGTTTGTAAATTCTTCAAAACAATTAATCATTTTAGATTGAACATTGTACACTCAGGCGTCAAGCACTTTAAACTTGGAGTCTTAGGATTCTGGGACTTAGAGCATAACCCTGTTTTGCATCAACATAGAAGATAATTTGAAAGAGGAGGATAATCGTTAACAACTTTATTTCAAAAGAAAAAAAAAATGCCAGCAACTTGTATAATAATAGTGCCAAAAGTTTGGTTATCAAACAAGTCATGGTGGCTCAGGAAAATCTTCTGTACATATTGTGTTGTTTAAGGTTGTTTCAGGAAGTTGTGAAAACATTATCTTTTAGACTTTAGTCAATAAGCTTAACTTGACAGGCATGTTCTAACTGTTTGAAGTTGTACAAGGTCTAAACTGTAAAGTACCAGTAACAAAACGATGTATGATTTTTTTTTTTTTTTTTTTTTTTGAAAGCTTACATATGAAGTTTAGTTCAATTTACTACCAATAGATGTGTGCCATCTATTGTTGGGTCATACATTGCAATTGGATTGGAGAGTCAGACACAATGATAAATAGTATTGCTACTTCTTCATAGGAAGATGAGTAAATCCCGAGTCGCCAACTAGTGACCAAATTCTAAGTCACCAAACAGGGGACCAAATCCTGCCTCCTGAGTTGTCAAAAAGGGGGAATAAATCTTGAGTCGCCAAAAAGAGGAACTCCTTTAATGAGATCAGTTATGGTCGCTAAGATGGGGAGTTGCTGAACCCCAATCATCAAACAGGAGAGTGACCGCATTTTCTTATTTTTTTTTTACTTTTTCTTTTTCTTCAACGGTCAATGACCTGGAGATTGCCTAGAATCTTTTGGAGTTTGGTTGAGTGCAGTTGCCAACTTGGACAAAAGTGATGCAGTCAAGGGTTGCCAAATCTAATTATAGTGAACCCGAAGAATACAAATCGCAAAATCAATACAAAATCTTATATATCACAAGGAGAAGAGTGGATTTTTCTTACCAATCAGTGCTTCAATCAACTATTCATCATCTTCTTGTATTGCATGTAATTTCATGTAAAGGGATTTTGAAATTGAGTGGAAGGGAATGACTTCGCATCATCTTCTTCATCTTTTCCATGAGTTAATCAGATATTTTTCCACATGTTGTCTCATTCACTTATATTGAGTCCATTGAGCGGTGGCTCTTCCACTTAATTTCATGGCCACTAATCTCACCTTCTTTGATTGTGAACTTTTCCTTACAATAAAAATTGTTTCACCTTTTTCCAACCATTCTAAAATTGTTCACCACTCATACCACCATTAAAATATGGAATCTCAATTTAAGGAATTGAGATTGTCATCCCTGTTATACCTCTTTCCTATTTTTGTTGAGACCATCTGTTAGACAATTGTAGAATGGATTATAAAAGTTTTTACCACAATTTGATCCTTCACTAGAATGGGATATTTGGATCTACTTGTTCTAATCGTCGAGTCAAAGCTACAGCTTGTTTACGCATGTTCTGGATTTCAAGGTCTCGAGGGTCTGGTTGATTTTCTTTCTTCTCTATATTGCATGGCGCAACCCAGATCCTTGATTGGGCTCCTAAGGGATTAATCGAATCCAAAGATGGGTACCAGCACTAGGTCACACTCAAAATCACAAAACACACAATAATTGAAGAAAATTCAGATAAATCTTTGATAAATTAAAAATAGCATAAGCAACTACAATGGGGACTCACCTATATATAGAGCAGTAGGATTGTTTCTTAGCAAACAAAACTTTCTAAATAAAATAGGAAACTATCTATTCCTAATCAAACAAGAAGATTGAATTTAGAAATATACTTCTAATCAAACTAGGAATGAAAAAAAAAAAAAAAAGGATGCTAGAGTGATCTCCTGGTGGATTGTTTCTTAGCAAACAAGACTTTCTAAATAAAGTAGGAAACTATCTAATCCTAATCAAACAAGAAGATTGAATTTAGAAATATTCTTCTAATCAAACTAGGAATGAAAATAGAAACGATGCTAGAGTAATCTCCCAAATAGATTGGGCCCATGGGCTGAAGCCGCTGAACCCAATGGGCCGGGTCGACCAATGGTCAATGGTATGGCCCAAATTACTTCTTGTGCCTAATCTTGGTCAGTACTGCATCAACTCTCCCAGGCTTGGAAGAACTCGACTCCAGCGAGTTAATAGCTTTATAATATTCATAGAGATCTGGATTAAGGTGCTGGAAGTCGGTAACAGTAATCCATGTAGCATCATCGATTAATTAAAAATAGCATAAGCAACTACAATGGGGACTCACCTATATATAGAGTAGGATTGTTTCTTAGCAAACTAAACTTTCTAAATAAAATAGGAAACTATTTATTCCTAATCAAACACGAAGATTGAATTTAGAAATATTCTTCTAATCAAACTAGGAATAAAAAAAAAAGGATGCTAAAGTAATCTCTCGGTGGATTGTTTCTTAGCGAACTAGACTTTCTAAATAAAGTAGGGAACTATCTAATCCTAATCAAACAAGAAGATTGAATTTAGAAATATTCTTCTAATCAAAATAGGAATGAAAATAGAAACGATGCTAGAGTAATCTCCCGGATAGATTGGGCCTGTGGCTGAACCCAATGGACCGGGTCGACCAATGGTCAATGGTATGGCCCAGACTACTTCCTGTGCCTAATCTTGGTCAGTATTGCATCAACTCTCCCCGGCTTGGAAGAACTCGACGTTTGATAATATTCATAGAGATTCGGATTAAGGTACCGGAAGTCGTTAATAGTAATCCATGTAACATTAGAGATTGAACGGTTTTGCCAATGGACAAGGAACTTCTGGAATCCTCCTTGATGAGTAAAAACAAGCTGATCATTGAGAACATCAATGATTTTTTTTGCACGTGAAACAGCCGGTAGGGCAATGACTTGTTCTTTAGATTCTTCATCATTGTCTTGCCCATGGTAGAGTGTGAGGCCTGCAACATTCAATGTTGGACTGAAGCCAAGATCTGATGCTTCTTCAAGAATTTGAGTGGACCCACATTATGTGGATGTAACTTATTAGCTTCTGCTGGCAACCGTTCCAGACAGGTACGTACCACAACCATATCTCCTTCAGAAAACTCGAGGAAATGACGATGCTTGTCCTCATGAGTCTTGTAACTATCATTGCTAGCATTGATATGGCGTCGAACTTCATCATGTACTTGTTGCATGTGTTTGATGAGATTATTCGCTTCAGCAGTAGGTCGCACTTCAATAGGTAACGGAACTAGATCAATAGGCAAGCACGGACGAACACCTTTGACTGCTCTGATACCAAGTTGGCACAGCTCGGATCCTTCATCAAGAAATAGACTAACCTCCCAAGGGATTGATCGAATCCAAAGATAGATTCCAACACTAGGGCACACTCAAAATCATAAAACACACCATAGTTGAAGAAAACTCAGATAGATATTTGATTAATTGAAAATAGCATGAGCAACTTCAATGGGGACTCTACTATATGTAGAGGAATAAGATTGTTTCTTAGCAAACTAGACTTTGTAAATGAAATATGAAACTATCTAATCCTAATCAAACAAGAAGATTGGATTTAGAAATATTCTTCTAATCAAACTAGGAATGAAAATAGAAAGGATGCCACAGTAATCTCTCGATCAGATTGGGCCTATGGGCTGAACCCAATGGACTGGGTTGACCAATGGGTCAATAATGTGGCCCATATTACTTCTTGGGCCTGGTCTTGGTCGGTACTGCATCATTGTGCCTATGTCCATGTCCTCTATGAGAAGGCATATTGTCAATGGAGAATGGTAACGACAATCAATCAGGCCGTTCGACTCTGATACCAACTGATGGAGCAAACAATGACCTTTTATTCTTGAATGGTACAGTGACACTAATTGATTGGAATACTCTATTCCACTCCTTAGCCTAAATCAAGAGCAACTCAAGCAATCATAAGGATTGTGGGCCTACATGTTGTAGCAAGGTAACTAACCAACACCTACAAATTGTTTATCTGGCCTGGGTGTTCCGCTAGGGGCTGGTTGCAGTGGGTTTGGGCCTGGTTTAGGTTGATTTCATGTAAGCCCAATTTTGACAATGTGCAGTCCATTTATGGACTGTTTGGCTTGTTTGGGTTTGGATGGGCCTGATTAGATGGTCCAATGGGGATTCATTAAGGTACTTTTTGACCCTTTATATTTTTATACATTTTTAAAATTGATTTAGACCTATCTTGGCTATCCAATCTAAGATTTAGCCCTTTTCTTTCGATCTTCCTCCGATCAACAGCTATCTTGGGTCCCTTTGATTGACGAAGTCGATGTTACCTGTCGAGGGCTAGATCTGTTGCATAGCTATGATGTATGGAGTAGAATGTTGGCCAATTAGGCTACAACACATGCCGCAAGTGAGAGTGTGACAGGGACACAAATGTTGAGATGCACCTGTGGTAAAACAAGGGAAGTTAGAATAAGAAATGAGCGCATTTGAGAGTATTTAGGGGTAGCATCAATAAGTGGTAGTTAAGAGAGACTCGTTTGAGATGATTTGGACATGTCTAAAACAGGCCGACAACTATGCGAGTGAGGAAAAGTTTCTCCTTGTAAGTTGATGGCCCCTTAAGTAAAAGGGTAAGGCCGAAGAGGACATGAATGGAAGTAGTGAGGATAACTGAAGAAGTGCAACCTATATGAGGACCTAGTCTAGGATAGACTGGAATGGGAAACAAAATTTGATGTAGCTGACCCCAACATTGTTAGGGTTAGGGCAATGCTTTAATTATGATGATTTCTATATAGCGAATGGCCTTGGCACGGAGCAATCCAAACTAATATTCGGGATTATCTTGGATAGGTTTATTTTGGACAGAAGCTTATATCTAAGCAATCTCCACATAAACGACATTACACAGGGGGGCCTATTAAGCTTCCACAAGCATCTGTAGGTTTGTTCCACAACCTTCTCTTGGCTTGGATAGGTATGTTTGATTTGTTTGTTTCACAAGCTTCCAATGAACAAAAAAAAAAAAAAAAAGGGACACTTGTCGAGGGCATATGAGCTCCTCTTAATCTACCATATACTAATGGTACTTCAGAGCAAGTGAGTCCTACAATTTAAGTAAATTCTTTGCCCTTGAACCACACCAATCCTGTGATACGGGATGACATGACAATACATATATGATGGAGCAATAACACTCAGACTACCTACCATGTATGTGGGAATTACAATAAAAACTACCCAGTTTTGGATGATACCCCAGATGAATAATGATGGGACTGCAGTAATTTTGATTTAACAGTCATTTTCAAAAAAAAAAAAAATTATTGATTTAACAACCAACTTCAGCAGTACAACTAACAATGTAACACTGAATAATAATAATAATAATAATAATAATAATAATTATTATTATTATTATTATTATTTGTAAATGATTTCTAAGGTGTTTTAGCTGTAGATATATCTTCAAGACATGACAAAACCTTCTAGGGTCTTCAACCATGTAGATTTTTTTAGTTTCATTTTATGAATTATCCAATTTTGGGCCCTAGATATTAGTTATTTATCTTTTGCACATTTAAATATCTATTTATAACAAATCTAGAAAAATGAATTACACATAAAAAATGCTATTTTAGATATATATATATTTTTTTTTTGATAACCACTGGTATCTCCCTCCCGGCCTAACCTAGGAGCCTTTGGCCTTGAGCTCAAAGAACACTCGATTTTGGACAGCCGAGAACTAATCCTTAGGGGCACATGCCAACTCTCCTATCCACATGCACCAGGTAAAATACTGTTTTAGACAAATGTTGTAAAATGTTCGTATGTAAATTTTATCAATGCAAAATTTAGATATGTAAAGTAGATTTATGTATCGCGTGTGTTAAAAACAAGTGACCCTAGGAAATGTTGCGCACCTTGCTCACTTGATCCGAGTTATATCTATCTATATCTATATATATATATATATATCTATATTAAGTTAATTACAATTGTACCATACTGAATGTTGTTCGTCCCTGAAATTCTTGTTTATATTTATGTATTGATTTAAATATGTTTGGCCTTTGATAAGTGTATTATAAATTTTACATGAGCTATGATTTTGCAGGAAGCACCTGCAATTGTGAAATCCTACTATGACAAAAGAATAGTTGGATGCCCTGGTGGTGAAGGCGGTAATTTTTAATTTTTTGATATATATACAAAGGAGTTTTGCTGTATATGTTGACTTTGTTTAACCTGTTGCCAGTTGTGAATAAGTGCTGTATTTCATCATTTGTTTGTAGAGGATGAGCATGATGTTGTATGGTTTTGGTTGGAGAAAGGCAAGCCACATGAATGTCCTGTGTGTTCTCAATATTTCGTGGTGAGCAGAAATCACTTGATGTACCATCATTTTTACTTGTAAACCAAAGGAAAAAAGTACAAACTGATTGGTTTCAATTATTTTACTCCCCTTCCAATGTAATTTGTTAAATCTTCAATTCACTTGCACTCATTGAGGGCCCAGGCTATTCATATCCTTTTATTTTGTTTGTTTTGAATGGTGTCTTGATTCAAATCTTGTTCATGTTATTTTAGATTATCATAATTATCCTAAAAAGATATGCATGAGGGAGTAGTAACTAGTGTGGGAAATATATGTGAAGAGGTAGATGAGTTTTCAATGACCATAGGTTTGTATCAGGGGTAAGCTTTAAGCTCTTTTCTTTTTGCACTAATTATGGATAGATTTACTATATTCATCTTGAAGAAGAGGTACTATGGTGAATGTTATTTGCACGTAAGTTTTTAGTGACAATAGGTTTGCATTAGGGATCAACTTTAAACCCTTATCTTTTTGCAGTAATTATGGATGTGTTAACTATACTCATATTCAAGAGGAGGCACTTTGATGAATGTTGTTTGCAGATGATGTAGTGTTGGTGGATGGATCAATAAATGGCATGGATACGAAATTTGAGAGATGGCGGGAGGCTTGAGAATCGAAAGGGCTTTAAAATAAGTCCTACAAAAACTGAACATATAAATTGCAGCATTAGTGAAGATGTGCAAAGAGATGTAATCTTGTGGGAATTTAACCTAAAGAGATACCACAAAGATATTCCTTCCAATACTTTGGCTCTATAATTAGTACGGACGGCGTGATTGAGGAGGATGTTGAACATTAGAAAGTGCTGGATGGTTGAGATGGAACCTTGCTTTTGGAGTGCTTTGTTATTGGCATGTATCAACAAGATCTTAGGGAAAATTTTACAAGAGACCAATTAGACTAGTTATGACCTATGGAGCGAAATGCTAACCAATCAGAAAACAACGCATGCTAAAAAATGTGTTGCCAAGACAAGAATGTAGAGATGGATATGCGGTAAAATTAGAAATGACTGCATTTGAGAGGATTTAGGAGTAGCATCAATAGATGATAAATTAAGAAAGACTCATTTGAGATGTGTTTTTGGACAATGTCCATTGCAGGCTAAAAATGGCGTCGGCGAGGAAAAGTTTTTCTATGTAGGTTTATGGCCTCGAGTAAAATGGGAGGCCGAAGTGGGAATGATGGAAAGTAGTAAGGTCAGATTTGCAGAAGTGCACCTATCAGAGCATTTAACCCATGATAGATTGGAATGTAGAAATAGAATTTATGTAGTTGACTCTAACATAGTTGGGACAAGGCTTTGATGATAATTTTTCGAAAAAAAAACAATTCAAGAACTTTTTTCCCCTTTTAATATTAAAAGACGAGTGCCATATGTCAGTGGTAGAGTTCCACTCGATAAGTCCCCAGGAAGCAGTCTAGAGATGCTTTTTTTTAACTTGAGGATACATAGCGCTCGGTCTGGATGGTTTCTGGATGGCTTTTTTACAATGATTTTGGGACAATGTTAAGGAGGGCATTGTGAACTTCATGATGGAGTTACATGCTAGAGGCATCTTATTAAAGGGTGCTTCATTCCTAGCTCTAAACCCTAAGAAGGCAAACGCTAAAGGTATTTGGGACTTCGTCATATTTTTACGGAAGCGCAAGTGGAATTTGACAGTGACCATTCAAAAAAAGCGGCATTTTAAGTAGCATGGAAGGTCATTTCAAAGGGGGGAAAAATAAAAAACCATGGAAGGCAGATATTCTAGATGGAGTATGAGTTGCTAATGAGTGTCTCTACTCTAGACAGAGACATGAAGCCAAAGCTGATTTATAAATTAGATCTAGAAAAGGCCTATTACAGGGCGATTGGGACTTTCTGTTGTACATGAATTGTAGGATGCGTTTTGGTGTCAACTGTCATAGTTGGATTAAGGATGTGTTTCTTTGGCCTGCTTTTCCATTCTGATAAATGAATCATCTAAGGGTTTCTTTTTGGCTTAGAGGGGGCTAAGGCAAGGAGATCCTCTCCCTCCATTCCTGTTTGTTCTTGTTGGAGAAGTTTCTTGTCGGACGATTGATGCCCCGGGTACATGAATATACTGTGGGATTATGTCTTTGCTAGGGGAGCTCCTGTTGTCAATCACTTACAATTCATAGATGATACTTTGATTTTCTGTGCTGCAGCAGAAGAGAAGATTTTAAATGTGAAGTCTATGTTCCTATGTTTTTGGCCCGTATCAGGGTCAAAAGTAGACTTCTTAAGAGTGAATTAATAAGTGTGGGGTTACAAAGAACCAAGTTCGGGAGCTTGTGGATATCATGGGATGTAAGGTCGATTCACAGCCCACTTCCTTAGGTTAGCCTTCATGCTGTAGAGGTGCATCTAAATTTCTATGGAATCCAAAGATGAGAGAGTGGAAAAGAAATTAACTCTTTGGAATGCAAATTACTTATATGTGGGTGGTCATATTACTCATCAGATAGACATGACTTACTTCATGTCAGTCTTAAAATGTCTGTGACAGTTGCAAATCATATTAGGCCCTGTTTGGCATTGTTCTTATGTTGAAAATTATGCCAAACTGAAAGTGGACTGTGCTTGGAATTTTCTCTTCTGAGAAAAAGTCATGATGAGCTTGTTTGGCAATGTTCTGCAAGAGTTGTTCTAAATTAAAGAATGATGTTTGGGAACATTCTTGAATTAGAATTATTTTTTGAAATATTCATATATCTATGTTATTCATCAAAAAATGATAACAATTAGCATGAAAAATAAACTGCACATAACCAAGATGAACTTAAACATTAAACCTTTGTTCAGAAAAGGGGAAAGTATATGGAGATTCGTCAAACAAGCCTCAAATGTTTAAACCATGCCTCAGTACCATGGTATTTGACTTGATAAATACAATGGAAGGTCTGAGTTGAAGTGGAATGCTCAACCCATTGATGAGAATTGCTAAAAAGAATTGGCTTTACTATTTTTAAAAGCAGCGTCTGTATGGCCCACCTACACAATACAGTGGTAAGGAAACGAGAAAGGTATGGTGTAGACTAAGGTTTGGTAAAATTTGACTTTAATGAGACCGTCTTAGCCCTTGAATTTAGAGCAACAAGGTTCAATGATTTTATAATGATTCAACCCAATGGTTGAAAAGGGTGGGGCAGTTTCCAAATTGGTGTTCCATTTGTATGTGGAAGTGTTTAGATTGATAACAAGTGGGTCACAATGTACAAAAACAGAATGTATGTCCCGTGGTTACATTCCATGGTATGTGGGTGAGAATCACCAGATGCCCGAGGGGGAGTACAGTTGAAGGAGTGGGTGATGGTACTAATTTAAAAAGGAGTGGGTGACCGTACTTTGCGAGGATTCAATCAGGGGTTGTTTCTCCTAAATTTAAGGCCGGGACCTTATGCCCGTCAGGTCCAAGGCCTTCTCTATAAAAAAACGATTTATTTTCGTTTCATATTTTCTCATCTCACATGGTAGGGGAAATGTTTCTTCTTCTTCATTTTTTTTTTAGAAATTTCAAGCTGTCAAAAACAAATGCATTTCTCTATTTCTTATCTACAAAATAGCGGAAAAATATTTCTTGGAAATGATGCCAAACATGCCAGCATGATTTTCTTTGGCACGGTAGAAATTATGTCTAGTATAAGAAGCCATGTGTTTGGGGACCTGTGTTTAGAAGAAACCTCTTGGAGATTTGAGTAGGGTCACTTAATTGCTGTGATATCCTCTGTAGTGTTTCAATTCCGGAGGAGGGAATGATAGGAGGGTTTAGATGGGTTCGATAATTGCAGGTTTTGCTGGAATTTGGAAGATTAATGCACCTTTGAGGGTGGCAGGCTGGCGGCCTTTGGTTGGTTTGCTTTGTCAGGTATTATTTTGACAATGGAGAACCTTCAGAAGAGAGATTACTATAGTGGACAAGTGCCCTGTGTGCCTTAAAGACGCCGAGTTAGCGAACCACATACTGGTGGCTTGTCAATTGGGCTCAAGCCCTTTGGATGGCTGTTTTGTGATGGTTTTGACTACAGTTGGGTTCTTTTGGACATTCTTTAACTGATGCCTGGAGGGTCGGGTGGGATTTGCAATGGGAAGAGCTGTGGAGTGTTTTTTGTTGTCATTTGGTTCATGGAAAGAGATAATTAAGCTGTACTTTGAAGGCCTTCATAAAAGTGAGGAGTCACTGGTGAACAGAGTTAAAATTCTGGGAGCTTCTTATGTTTCTATTATTCCAGTTTTTCAAGGCATTCCGCCAGATTTCACCTTGACTTGGTCTGACGTTTCTCTCTTATCCTATCAGGTTTTAAGCTTGTCCTGGATGGTCTCCACCTGCACATGTCATCCCTTCTTTAGCTTCTCAATTTTGATGGCAGTATTTATGGTAATCAGGGTCAAGTTGGAATTAAGCTTGTCCTGGATGGTCTTCAACTGCACATGTCATCCCTTCTTTAGCTTCTCAATTTTGATGGCAGTATTTATGGTAATCAGGGTCAAGTTGGAATTGGGGGGGGGGGGGTTGGTGGGGTGCAGGGGCGGACCCAGAAAATGGAATTAGCGGGGGCCAAATGAAAATTATTAAAAGAAAATCTTAACAATTTGGGGTAAAAGTAAAAAATCACAAAAAATTTAGTAGTAAAAAATAAAAATTTGAAAACTTAGGGGGGGCCAAATGAAAATTATTAAAAGAAAATCTTAACAATTTGGGGTAAAAGTAAAAAATCACAAAAAATTTAGTAGTAAAAAATAAAATTTTGAAAACTTAGGGGGGGGCCATGGCCCCCCTAGGCCTACATGTAGTTCCTCCCCTGGTGGGGTGGGTGGGTGGTGGGGGCGGGCGGCGGGGCGGGGGGTGGGATTCTAAAAGATAGTTCGGCTGCTCACATCCTTTATTTTTCAGTCCAGCTGGACAATGCTCTGTCAATGAGGCGGAAATGCTTGCTTTGAGAATGGGCCTTTGTGAAGTGCTTTGTTTGGATTGCCGTAACATCATTGTGGAACGTGTCTCTGTTTGTGTTGGAAAGTGCCATGGTGGAAGAGTTGTAGACTTGGCAAGAAAGTTGGAGTCTCCATTCATGTGAAGTGGGGTGCTAAATCTATCACACAGATGGGTTGGCTAACGAGGGTGTTCGGTGACTGACTTTGCTTGTTGATAACGTCTTTCCTCCATTTTAGGGATCTTCAGGGAGTTCTGCTGTTTTGTTTTGTGGCTTCTCAGTATGTCTCTTATGCTGGATAGCTCTTTTTAATAAAATTCAGTTACCATGCAGGGAAAAAATGGCAATAAATGGACAATGCTCTGTCAATGAGGCGGAAATGCTTGCTTTGAGAATGGGCCTTTGTGAAGTGCTTTGTTTGGATTGCCGTAACATCATTGTGGAAGGTGTCTCTGTTTGTGTTGGAAAGTGCCATGGTGGAAGAGTTGTAGACTTGGCAAGAAAGTTGGAGTCTCCATTCATGTGAAGTGGGGTGCTAAATCTATCACACAGATGGGTTGGCTAACGAGGGTGTTCGGTGACTGACTTTGCTTGTTGATAACGTCTTTCCTCCATTTTAGGGATCTTCAGGGAGTTCTGCTGTTTTGTTTTGTGGCTTCTCAGTATGTCTCTTATGCTGGATAGCTCTTTTTAATAAAATTCAGTTACCATGCAGGGAAAAATGGCAATAAATTGGAGAGATTTTTTTTTTTTTTTTTTAACGAATAAATTGGAGAGTTGTAAATTGGAGAGTTGTAGGATATGTGCTGTGCATTTAGTTAAACACTTACAACCAGTATCACCTATTATTATGTAAAGGCATATATGTCCACATGGAAATCAAATAGGTTTTCTTGCCTGTGGAAGTGCAACAAATCTCACTAATTTTGATGTCTCGTCCTTCAGTTTAGTTATCAAAGTGGTTTGTTTCACTAGTTCACCTGCCATGTTTTCTTAGATGTCAGTGCATGTGTATCCACATTTGCATTCCTCCTTTAATTGGAAATAATTTCCTCACTAATATCAAAGGCTTGTCCTTGAGTTTAGTTTGCAAAGCGGTCTGTTTCACTAGTTCACTTGCTGTGCTTTCTTACATGTCGGTGCATGTAGGTATATTCCACATATGTGGTCCTCCTTTAATTGAAATTTTTTTTTGTGATGTAAAAAAACTGATTTTTATATATATATTTTTTGATATTTTGCAGCTGGAAGTGGTTGGTGAGGGTGGACCACCTGATGGACATGGTGATGATGATCACTGATGCAGGCGATGCAAATCTTTCCTTCCAGAATAAATATCGGTGAGACAATATGGTTTTATTATTCTGTATCACATTAAACCTATTTTCAACGTCTTATTTTTCCCTTGTATTCTTGGCCCAATTTGGGGATTTTGTTGAGTTTTTCGTTTTTAATTTCAATTGCTAGTTTGAATGCGGATACCCTTTAAAATCTTATTCCATTGTCAAAATAATTGATGGACACATTTCCTCACCAGCGAATCAATGAGAATTTTCTCTCGCCTGTGCTGTGCTGTGATGAGCTTCCATGGTCTTGGGATCCTTTTATTTATTTAATTACTCTGTTCACAGGCTCTAACAGTGAGAGAACTGGCTGGGTGGAGTCAGAAGCAATCCAATTAGAAATGTATCGTCTTCCATTGAATAGTCTCAAGCTTTTCATGCTTAATATTTGTGTATGTTTTATTCATCAGTATTCTCCCTGTTGGTCATCTTTTGCTGCACTATATGGCAGTCCAGAACATTCATTTTATGGAGGAACCATTTTGCAAACATGTCATTATGAGACGCATCATTTTCCATCCATAGACCTTGACCATGGTAGGATTACTAGATGGAGTCCGGTTTACATCTGGCATGAGTCACACGGGGTGAACACTACTAGTGTTTCTTCTGTTGTCTTGGCATATATGTTTCATTCTTAATAATCAGTCATGATAGTTGTAAACATGATATTTTAACTTCAGGAGGGATCAGAAAAGACAAAATGCCTTGTGGAGCTTATTTCAATGCTTAAAAACATTGGAACCATCAGTGGTTCCTGAACCTCAACTCTATTTTAACCCCAAGCTCAAAAGGTAGGCTGTGAGACACCATGTCGATCCAAGTCCTTGAAGCTATTACAGAATGCCTTGCTCAAGTCCAATCAGAGTCCCATGAGATTCAACACAAGGCTCTCAGAACCCTCTCCTACCTCACCAAGGTGAGCCCACAGAACAGAAATTTACTTGCACAAATAGATGATGCCATACCCATCTTACTCTTCCTCTTGAAATCATCAACAAGCCAGGGCCTCTCCCTATCTGTCCTCTTCAACCTCTCCCTCAACCCCAATCTCAGGCAAATCCTAGCAAAAATGGACACCATCCAGCACCTCAACTCTCTCATCCTTACTCCTAGTTCACCCGAATCTGGCATGTTCGCTGCGTCCTTGATCTGTAGTTTAGCCATGTTGGATAAGAACAAGGCCAGATTTGGGGTGGCAGGCACGGTTCAGGTGCTTGTGAAGGTCCTCAGTGGTGCTGTGCAGTTCTCAGCTGCCCACCACCTTCTTAGTTCTCTGGCTGAGCTCCT
Source organism: Umbellularia californica (assembly GCA_028538565.1). Lineage (NCBI taxonomy): Eukaryota > Viridiplantae > Streptophyta > Magnoliopsida > Laurales > Lauraceae > Umbellularia > Umbellularia californica. Next base: position 69,309,259 of record JAPQWN010000002.1, on the reverse strand, counting down.
GCAGTTCCATGGTAACTGTACCCTTGCTGTCTGGGCAGGAGCTGTGCCGGTATTGTTTCAGGTGGTGGAGAGTACTGATGGTGAAGACCTTGCCGGTTCATCCCTTGCTAGTCTGGGCCTCCTGGCAAGGTTCAAAGAAGGGATTGAGGAGATAAGGGCAAGAGATGGAGTGGTGGGTTTGCTGGTTGATGTATTGAAGAGGAGGTGCATGTTGAGCAGGGAGGGCTCTGCTGAGCTCCTACTCCGGCTATTCGAAGATAGTGAGGAGTATGTGAGGGAGGCCGTGGGCCTGTCTGAATTCTCGTCTCTGGTCGCCGATCTCTCGGTGTGTGGCTCAGCTAAGGCCCGAGAAAAGGCTAGTATGTTGATGATGAAGATGATGGAGGCGAACTTGGATTGCTATATGGAAGGGAACCCCATGGTTCTCCAGTGGTACTAGAATATGAAGATGGGCTGGTCTGGTTTCGACTTTGATATTACGTGGCTGATTTAATTTTGATTTTGGAGAAAGGATGATCGGAGATTCTTTTCCTTTCTCCCGTGCTAAGTGACTATTCATTCCAATGGACTTATAATCATTAACGTGTGTGCGTGTTATATTCCATTTCCCAACTGACTTGCACTCGGATTCAAAAGCTAGGGACTCAGAATTGACTTGACCATTCCTATGAGTCCAACTCAGGTGAGTTGAAGACAATGGCCTGAGAGTGACCCAACACGATTAGCTTTTTTTTTTTTTTATTAATTTTTTTTAACGATTGAATTATTTTATAGACAATGTATATACATAAATTAATGTATAATATGTGAATTCTTTACGCATATGGCATAACAGCTGTGCTGAACTGCCGGAGCAGTTTACAGCCTGCCGCCCTACAAGAATTACCTGGCCCCTTGTATAATCTATTCTGTTCACACTCACTACCCTCGTGAATTAGCTCTCACCCCAACATGACACTCATCCTGAGTTTTGTACCCCATTTGATCGATCACATGGGGAACATGTGAACTGGCACTTCATCAAACAGCTAAAAAATTGTTCAAATTTTAGGCCGTTGTCCAAGGGTTAAGATAATCATTTGGTCTCTAGCTTTTGCACTTTTGCATACTGTTGGGTCATGCATAGGCCTTTCTACCCTCTACTCCCATATTTGACATGCATCTAGGTGGGCTCCACAGGCTGGGCGATGATTTGCTCTAGACTATGGATTTCGACTCTGGGTTTAACCGCCTTTTGCATATAAAAAAAAAAGAACACAATTGCAAAGATGGTACACAAGTAGATAAAAAAAAAATATAGTGCTTGAAAGCTGAGACAATATCCAACTGTGTGCCTTTAAAGTTCATGGCTCCATATGGCATCTAGTCCTCATTCCCGCGTAATACAAACCATCCAGGTCATAAACTCTCAATTGCAAGGTTGAAAAAGGAAATGGGGTATGGTCCAAATTTGATGTGATTAATGGCCACTCGTGGAAGAAATCTGCCAAGTAGTATTTTTAGGTGAAACCCCCTTGGTAAATTGAAATATTCACCAAATTATAACTGTGGTCTATCCTTGGACTATGTTGTGGTTCATGGCTTCTCTTGGTTTTATGGTTTATTGGTGGTGAAATTGAGCTTCAAGATTTAAGCTGCCAATTAGTATTTTTAGGTGACATGCCTTTGTTAAAGCTGAAATATTCACCAAATCATGAGTGTTGTCTATCCTTGGATTTTGTTGAGGTTCATGGTTTCTCTTGGTTATATGGTTCATCGGAGAAATTGAGCTTCAAGATTTAAGGGCCTGGTTGTTTCATGTAATTGAATACAAAGGGTTAGGATTGAAGAAACAAACATGAATTTCCAAAAATGACCTGGGGAAGTGGGACATGAATACCTACCCACCACCCTAGTAATTTAAATCCTAGGGAAGTAGAGCTCTCAGCAACATCTCTACCTCGTGTCATTTACCCCCACGTCTTTAATAATCTTATGGAGCTCATTTGATCATGAATATGAGTCGCAAACAACCAGGTCCTAAATGTTCTTATCTAAGTTGAAAACATTTCATTGTGCTTTATCCATCATTACTTGGGTTTGAGCATTCTCTGGCTCCTCTCATTAATGGACTCGTGGTGTATATTTAGTTGGACAAATTGCTGCCCCTAAATCTATCTTACATCTGCTTTTATTTTTTTATAAAAAACTTTATAGCATGTAGAGAAATGCAATTACACTTGATTACTACTGCCAAAAATCTATTTTGATCTTTTTGTTCAAATAACAACTATAGTGAAGACAGTTACGGACAAGAAAGATTTTTACTATAAACAGATTCATTTTGTAACGTTCTAATTTTGGGTAGTGCTTTATCCATCATTACTTGGGTGTGAGCATTCTCTGGCTTCCTCTCATTAATGGACTCCTGGTGTATATTTAGTTGGACAAATTTGCTGCCCCTAAATCTTACATATGCTTTGATTTAAAAAAAAAAAAAAAAAAAAAACTTTATAGCATGTAGAGAAATGCAATTACACTCGATTACTACTGCCAAAAATCTATTTTGATATTTTTGTTCAAATAACAACCATAGTGAAGACAGTTACGGACAAGAAAGATTTTTACTATAAACAGATTCATTTTGTAACGTTCTAATTTTGGGTAGTTTCTACTGAGATTTGGACTAATGACATATTTAGTACTTGAACTATCAATGCAACTGTAGTGAGTTGGTTCTCGTCCTTCAAACATGAAGAGTGTGATAATATCATCTGTCAAACAAGGATCACTTTATGATGATATGATGTCATCAGTGGAGAAAGAATAAGAAATCATATGAAGTAAACGATTGTGTCGTACCTTTTACAGTTTGTTTGGGAAGAGGGGAAAGAGGGGGGAAGGAAAAAAAGGAGGCGAAAGTGTGTGGGGGGGGGGCGGGGGGTGGGGGTGGGAAATGAAAATGAAGTCTGTTTGGGAAAGGGGGAGGGAGAGGGGGGGGGTGGGAAATGAAAATGAAGTCTGTTTGGGAAGGGGGGGGGGGGGGGGGGGTGGGAAATGAAAATGAAGTCTGTTTGGGAAGGGGGGAGGGAGAATGAGGGAGGGAAAATGGGGGGAAAAAAACGTGTGGGCCCCACTGATTTTTTTCCCCTCAAAACTGATGGGAAAATGAGGGGAAAGAGGGGAATGTAGACCACATGACTGAAATGCCCTTCAGTCCACATCATTTTCATCGTTCTGTCTCTTTACCTCTCTACTGTCTGATGACACTCTGCCCAGTTAACATGACATTATTCGTACATAGGCCAAACCCGCCCAGCCCAGTTTGTAATGGGTCTTTTGTACAGATCCAATCCATGAAGAGCCTCTCTTGTAATAATTAGATATATTACATCTTTTTTATTTGTAAAATATAATTTTGAAGCTTTTGCAATCCATAAGGGTAAATTAGTAATTTTCTCTCTACCTCACAAACAAACAAAACCCTATTTTTTCACTTTTCTTCCTCCTACTTTTTACCTTCCCAAACAATAGAAGGTAAAATTAATTTTCCCTCTCCTCCACTCCCCTTCATTTTCCTTCCCCCTCAAATTTTCCCTCCCCTCCCCTCCCCCCTTCCCAAACACAGTGTTAGATTCATGTACTAGTTCACTCTTCGGCCTGATTGGGCCTTTTTTAGTCAAAGTGTAGTTAACTCAGTTTGCACATAAATTAGGGTCCATGCGTTTGGATAAGCTGAGTTTGTAGCAAAGGTTGTTCTGTTCTGTGCCATGACTAATTGGATTTATATGAAAATTAAGTTACTGAGTCTTAAACCCCCCAAAAATAAATGAAAAAGAAAAAAAAAAAAAAAAAGTTCCGTAGATCCAAACAAGATCAGGTTCCATTTGTGATTTTATGGTCCATTTGAAAGGAAATGAATGATTGGATCTTTAGAGCCTCATCTTCTACAACAAGAGAGGCGATTTCCAAGGTTTCCTAAGGATTGCTAAGTGGGCTTTAAGTAGGAAGGAGTTTTCAATGTTCGGATTAAATGATATTCTTCACAATTGGAAAGGATGTATGGGTTGTGGTCCTTTTAAGGTGAGGAGAATAGTCACTTGGTCTCCCCCTTCCTTTGGGGTGTTTAAATTCAACGTTGATGGAGCTTCGAGGGGTAAGCCCGGGCCAGCGGGAATTGGGAGAGTGCTACGGAATTAGGAAGGAGATGTGCTAATTATGTTCTCTAAAATTGTAGGCGTCTGTGACTCTAATGAAGCAGAGGTATTAGCCACCTTGGAAGGTCTCAGATTGTTCTCTATAAGAAATGAAGGCATCCTTCTTATTGGAAGTGATTATTCTAATGCGATAGCTTGGGTATTGAATCGGAAGGTGAGACCATGGAAAATTTAATTTTTTTTCAATGAAATTAGGGGGCTTTCGGCTAGAATCGTTGTTTCCTTTCATGATGATGTTAGATCTGCAAACTCCAAAGTAGATGTGTTAGCTAAGCAAGGGGTAATGAGAGTGTAACCTTGGGTGGGTGTGGTAATGTAATTGGGGTTGTATGATGTACAATGCTCTTGTAGCATCCCCCTATTTCTCTTCCTTTGCCTTTTATCTTTGTATTTGGCTTTTCTCTTAATAAATTTTGTTACCGTTTCATCAAAAAAAAAAAAAAAAAGAAAGACCAGGATTTCTTTTCTTTTCTTATTTTTCTCCATCCCTATCTAGAGTGAGAAAATAAAAAAATGGACCTGTCCATTTTAATGATAAATGTGATGGACCCTGAAAGGGAAAGTTCATCTCTTTTGACGTGTCACAACAGAGACCATGGATAGAAGGGCCTGAATTGGTCTTTAGACTCAATATAAGAAACAAAGATGTCAACCCTTGAAATAGCAAGAGACTAGTTCAGTGACTTCATTAACAATTCTCTTTTAAGTACCTAATTCAAAGTCGTGCATGCTAAAGAAAGTGATTAAAAACATATATAGAAGGCAAGTTGATGCAGGAATTTTACCAAGTCCGACACCATATGTATTATATCCAACTCTCCTGATCCTGTTGAAGTGGGGTCCACATTTATGCTGATCAAGTCCGTCGATCAAGACTATCTATTATGCCCCCCAATGCCTCTGTTTCTAATGTTCAATTTCGTGCTGATTTCAGCCTGTTTCTGCATAAGAAGTTAGAAAGATAGGACATATGACCACAGCCTGTTCATCTTCCATGAATAAAATTAAGTCCTTTTGGTTGTCTAAGAAAGGGATAGTTAACTGTGTGGGGTGTTTTTCTAATACCGGGGTTACTCATGACTTAGGTAAAAATACCAATCAGGGACTGTCTCGATCTCATTCACCTAGCTCGGCAATGTGCCAGCTGGTGCCAAGATAGAGTTGGTGTCGGTAAGGGTACCGACCATGCTCCTCCTGGGCTCGGCCTCGAGCATCTCGGTAGTTGTACCTGACCTCGAGCTGTCCCGGCCTCAGTGACTCCTCCAATTCGGCCTACTTGACCGAGGTGAGCACTGAGCGTCTAATCCCCATTATGTGATGGAACAGCTACGTTGCAGAATGTGCCAGTAGGTAGGGTGGCCGCTAGATTCCGGCAAGGGGTTATCCCTACCTATCAATCACGTCCACATTAATGAAAAAGATTAGGGAAGATCTGATGGGACAAGTGCTCTCACCTACCCCTACTCAGGAACCTTCCACACTCATCCATATATACTCGCATGGTAAGTCCATGAAAGGTACGTATTATGCACTGTGCAATACACTACTCTCTTGCCTGAACCTTCTTCCTCACCTCACCCTTTGTTCAGTGACAGCACTAACTTAGGCGTCGGAGTGCCTTCGGCTGATAGCAGCCCGGAGCCCTGATTCTTGTCTCCTCTCTTTCAGGTTCAGGACATCCAGTGATATTCAAACTAGATAAGCAGTATCATTAAAAGCTTCATCATCGTTTAAACAAAGTCCATTATTTTTAGGCACTTACATTAACAAATGAATATGATAATGCTTAAATTCTAAATTAAAGGGGTTGAGAGGTTGTCTCCATGGGAGGGTGTGATTATATAATTGGGCTAGGGTTGGTATAATACTCTTATACCTTCTCCCTAACTTTTCTCTCACTTTGTATTTGTTTCCTCTTTTTAATAAAGTTTTGTTAGCGTTCCAGAAAAAAAAATCTAAATTAAAAACACGGATAAGAGTTTTCTTCCGTCCTCCTGATTGTGCCCATCAAATCAATGGTCAGGATCACCAGCCCATTGGCCCAACTTGTGATGGATTTTCCACCCTTTCTACCATGTTCCCCACCTGTCTGAAAGCCACAGGTTATATGGCTAGAGTTATCATTGACCATCTGTTGGACCGATGACGTAGATTCCTTGACAACCGGTATAAATTTGACCCCAAATCTAGTAATAAGAGATCAGTACTTGGAAAGAATTTAAGTACAAACATTTGCAGATAATACAGAATGTAGGTGTTGTTTAGATGCACATTTCCTTCTCAAGTACATTTCCAGCCAAGAGAAGTAGAGGGACGTCAGCTGAAGAGATGACTTTCTCAATTGTACTATTTTTTTTTTTTTTGAAAATGTGCTGTGTTTTCAGATAATAAAAGATACATTTCCATGAAGATCCAAGCATTCAAAACAGTCTCAAGTTTGGGTTGGGTTGGCAGGATGAGGAGGATGGTCTCGAAACTACCCCTGACCCGATCGTTGATTGGGTTGGAAATGACAACCTGAGCCCAGTATTGTAGGTTGAATTTTGGGTTAGGTTGATGGTTCAGAACAGAAATTTCTATACTCTTATCACAGCAGCGCCTACAATCAGATCAGTTTGGATAGTGGATTTCCAAACTGATCATGGCAAAGTGGACAAGGTCAGCCATGAAGTTCGTTTTGTAAAACCGACGAACAATGGAATGGAGCCAACGAGAAGGGAGAACCAATGACCAGGTCAACTAATCACATCTTAATTAATTCAAAATGACCACGGAGTCTTAAACCCAATTAGATTATCAACGTGAAAAAGTCTTCAGAGAAGATGACACCTTTCCCTCCCTTTCCTTTAGAAAAAAGAAAAACCAAGTGCAAAAGTCTTCAGAGACGCCCAAAATCCTATCAAATTTCTTACCAGCAAAAAGGCCATGGGAGCAAGAAAACCCCTTCCCTTTCCTTTCAATTCAACAGTCAGGAAACTCTAATATGGAGCCAAAGAGAGTGAAAATCATCGCCTCTGCAGTGGTGATCTCGCTTCTCATCCTGATCATCATCTTCCGCATCGCCCTTGGCCGCTCCACGGCCTTCTACCTCTTCACTGGAGCCGGCTGTGCTGTAATTCTAGCAGTTGTTATATGGGCGTCGTTCCAATACGCCACAGTTTACAGTCGATTCAAGGCATCGACAAATCGAACGGCTTTGGAAGGTGAACAGCTCCGCCTCGAATACAGTTTCCTAAGGAAGGTTGCCGGGTTGCCAGCAAAATTCCGGTACGAGGAGCTTGAGGCAGCAACAGACAACTTCAAGGCCTTGCTTGGACGGGGTTCCTCTGCATCGGTTTTTAAAGGGATCCTTGATGATGGCACGCCTGTTGCAGTGAAGAGGATTGAGGGGGCAGAGCATGGGGAGAGGGAGTTTCGTTCTGAGGTTGCGGCGATTGCCAGTGTCCAACATGTCAACCTTGTGCGTCTACTTGGATACTGTTGTGTCCCCGGAGGCGGGTTTAAGTACCTGGTCTATGAATTCATCCACAATGGATCTCTAGATTCTTGGATCTTTCCGAGGAGAGGTGGTTCTTTCAATGGTGAAGGTGCCTGCTTGCCATGGTCATTGAGGTATAAGATTGCAATCGATGTAGCTAAGGCCCTCGCATACCTTCACCACGACTGCCGGTCACGGATCCTACACCTCGACGTGAAGCCTGAAAACATACTCCTTGATGAGAGCTTCCGAGCACGCATGTCGGACTTTGGCCTGTCAAAGTTGATGGGGAGAGATGAGAGTAGAGTAGTCACCACAGTAAGAGGGACTAGAGGGTACTTAGCCCCTGAATGGCTCTTAGAGAATGGGATTTCTGAGAAATCTGACATCTACAGCTATGGCATGGTTCTTCTTGAGATCTTTGGTGGCCGTAGAAATGTCTGTTCGGTTGGCGATGGCAACAATTCACAGCGGAAATGGTCATATTTTCCTAGGATTGTGTCTGAGAAGGTAAAAGAAGGGAAGCTCATGGAGGTGCTTGATGAGAAGCTCAAGGGTGGAGGTGTTGAAGAGAGGGAAGCGAGGGCGTTGGTGAATGTGGCTCTGTGGTGCATACAGGAGAAGGCTAAGCTTAGGCCCAGCATGGCGCGGGTGGTCGACATGCTTGAAGGGCGCCTACTCATTGACAAGCCACCGGAGACTGAAATGATCATTGTCGATCTTTTGTCCATTGATGATGACAACTTAACTAGAGCGGGGGGCTCACGCCAAATGCAGAGCCAGCCCCCCGCCATGTCAACCTACTCGTGCGGCATGTCGGTGCTGTCGGGCCGGTAGGACTGAGTCTTTACATTTTAATGTGACAAAGGGAGAGCCCAAACCTTCGGCTCAACTTGGTGCATGGACAGAAAGTTCTTCTGTTTTCTCATATTATGTTTGGGTCATAAGATTTGTTGTACATTTTAAAAGGGGTATAAACTCCCTTGTCGATTAGATAAATTTTCTTTTCAGATCTCACCCTTAGAGCAATCATTTTATGTTTTGGTCATCACATTTTTTTGTACATTAATTAATTTGTTGTTCCCTTATCAATTTAGTTGGATGAAAGAATAACTTATCTACTTTTTTCTTCTTGGCCATCTTCTTAAAAAATGCCTTCTTTCTAGCCTTCCACACCCTTGGATGTTCTATCCAACAAACTCAAACGCAGTAAAGGCCATGAGAACTTGCTGGACTAAACTGAATCTACTTAATAGGTATTAGGAAATGATGATGACGAAGAAAATCATGAGAGGGAGAGAGAGAGAGAGAGAGAGAGAGAGAGAGAGAGAGAGAGTCAAGGACAAGTAACAACAGCTGATCAAGAGAAGTTACCATATATATGTGAAATTTCTTCTAACTTATTTACACACAAGTATTCTATATAATTGGAGATGAGTGTTATAAGATCAATACCTCAATTTCAGAGCCCCTGAATTCTCTTTTAGAACAGATTGGAGGGCAGATATTGCAGTCTAGATGATAAAAAGTTTTGATTGTGGGTTCGGCAAAACTGGTTGGGATGAAATAATTATTAAAATCTAAATGAAAGAGAAGTTTTGTCACGACCCGGGCCCGAGATCTGATTACTTCGGACGGACCCCGAGTCGCGGTCCCATACTTACTCCCGTAAATCCTGAATTAACCGAAGTTAAGACAAGACTCACAAGGGATATCAAAACATAATACCTGTCAATGTACAATGTGCGGAAAACATGTATATATACATTGACTACAATTAACTTTACACGAAAGTAAAGTTCCCTTATACAAATTTACAGCCCACTAAAACCAACACTGCACACTTAAAATACAATGCAGTTGGTATTTAATTACAATCCAAAATTCTCTATTACAAAAATACTCATTTACAATCGCCCTCCGACTACGCCCACTCCGCTAAACCTCCTGGAGGTAACGGACGGGCCTCCTCCGCAGGCGGCGCGGCCTCGGCAGGACCGGCACGGGCATCTGGGCCTGTGACATCATCAATAACACGTGAACACGAAGGTTCAACAAGATACATGCATTTTCATGACTCTTCATGTTATTTAACAATTCTATACAAGAATTCAATAAGGTAAGAACTTAAACAGTTCTACAATACTTACATATGCCAAGTCATCTATATCTAGTCATATCCTTTCATTTCATTCATTTCGTTCATTTCGTGTCTTCCAACGGAAGCAGTGTAAGCACAAGGCGGAAGGGCAAACCTTTCATGGCCTGGGCTTCAAGATTATTCAATTTTCCTTTAGTCAATTTAATTAAGCACAAGGCGGAAGGGCAAACCATTCATGGCCGAGGCTTCAAGATTGTTTCACTTTTCATTACATGACTTATCATAATGGTGGAAATTTTCCAGTGTCTTGATCAGAGAGCACTGGCATTCCACGAGGCTCCGGAACGCCCCTCACATCTACTGCAGTAGGAATCATTCATTCATTCAATTTACTGTCACCTTTAGTGACTTTCATTTCATTTCATTAATTCAATTCGTGCATTATATCAATGACGTTCACTATGTCAATGAAGTTCACCTCTGTGTCACTTCACGGATTCTATTCATTTCTTATCAATTCTATTCACACTTCTAAGCCAAACAAACGAGTGAAGCATTAGTTATCCAATGTACGTGTTATTTTTGATGAATATCACTTTATGTATTTGATTTGTACATTGAGACGACCTTCGCTAACACCTATGTAGGCTTAGACATCAGCATGGAATAGCCTGTACAAACTAGGCTTCATTTCCATAATCTTCTCTGAGTTCATCTCAGCTGTCGGTTGGCCTGTCGGCTGACCGACCATACAACGTCGGTTGACCTCTCGGTTAACCGACACCTTGTCGGTTCAAGTTCCAGAAGCTGGATTTCCAGTCCATTCTCTGACACATTTGTCGGTCAGGTATCGGTCAGGTGTCGGCTGACCGAAGATACCACATCGGTTAACCGACATATTGTCGGTTTGAATTCCAGAGAGCTGGAATTCACTGAGACAGATTTCAGATCTGTCGGTTAGTCCGTCGGTTGACCTGTCGGTCGACCGACACTTCCATGTAGGCTGACCGACACAATGTCGGTCAGAATTCCAGAGAGCTGAAACTCTCCGAGACAACTCCCAGAGCTGTCGGTTCACTCGTCGGTTGACCGTCGGTCAACCGACACTGACCCAGAAGCTCAGTTCTGAGCTTCAGATTTTCTGAAGTGAAACTTTAGGATTTGAGTCAAATGAACTCCAATCTCTCTAAAACACTATAAATCATAAGGATGCATAAGTACTTGCCTCTTGTGAAGGTTGAATGGATGAAAACCTCTTTCTTGAGCTTGATTCCAAGAAGAAAACCTCGATTTCAAGCTTCACACTTTCACAATTTGAAAACCAAGCTGGGGAAGATGAAGTGAAGGATGAAAACTCCTTGAAAACACTTACAAACCCCTTGTTTGCTACTTGATTGAGTGAGATTGGAAGGAAAGAAAAGGAAAAAGGAAGAAGAAAGGTGCCTAGGGTTTGAAAAGCTTTGAAATGAGATGAATGACTCATTTGAGTCATCCTTAGCTTATATAAGCCTTAGAATTGCATCTAAGTCCACTAATCTCACAAAATTACAATTTAAGTCAAATGAAGGGTCATTTGACCGGATTCTCGTCAAACGACTTCGAGTCTATTACGGAAGTTGACGTACTCGTCAAGATACACGCGTTGGTATCAAGAGTTTCCGTATTCGACGAAATACGCGAAAATTCGTATTTACATAAAAGTCCTTTATTTCAATGTTTGAGTCTAAAACTCAATTTAAACTATGTAATTCCATTTCTTACCATTCCATTAAGCCTAAGTCATTCATTTAAGGCTTATTCCATATCATTTGGTCATAAACCATTAATAGCTCAATTAACCTCAGTTAATTAGCCTTAAACATAATCAATTCATTTAATCTCTTCATTATCCGTTCGTTCCATTCACTTGGGACTAACTCATTGAGCTTAGTCATTAATTACCATTAAACTAGTTAAACATGGTTAACTGGCACTAAATTCAATTAACTAGAGTTAACCTTGATTAACTCGGGACAGGACCTTACAAGTTTGCACCTGTATTAAAAAAAGATAAGTTGAAGAAGCACATCGAGTCTTTGAAAAAGTCAAATGACCTCTTGAGAGAGGGTCTAGACTTAGCGGGTTTGGATGGGATGCAAATATGAAAAATGGTTAGTGCAGATCTTGCAGAATGGAATGATTATATGAAGGTAAATTGTAACTTAAGAGTAATTACTATACAATTCTTGCTTATTATTTGAAATTTCAAAGCATTATTGCGACAATGGAAGTTGTTGTGGAGCCTTTATAGGCAATTTGAAGTAACAGACTATAGAACAAATTATGCTCCAGAGTCTCCAGATTATGAATCCATGTTCATTATATTTGGAGATACAATCTCTGATAGCACCTCAGGTTAGAAGGTTAGGCGAGTTGAAGGCCGAAATAGTAAGCCTAGACTAAGCTATCCATGTTGTTAGAATTGACATAAGAGTTTTGCACTAAACTAGTGTTACTTTAGAGTTACAGAAAAGATAACCTGTGTGTAAAAAACCTTTCAGTTTGTTATATAGTTCTTAGAAACGGTCATTAAGGGGCCTTTAGGAAAGTCTGCTATAATTAGTAAGAGCAAATTACATTAAGGTCTAAAGTAACAAGCTCTTATTTTAACTTCTGATTTACAATTAGTTTGTTTGGTAAAACTACAAGCTTTTATTTTACGAGGCAATTGGGGCTCACCTTTTGGAATTGTGATAATTGAAGTCCACCTTTCAAAAATTACAATGTAGAACCCACAGTTTACATTATTTTAAAATTTTATCTAGTCATTTTTGTCTAACACACTCGTAAATTTTGTGTTGTCCACTTTGATTTGCTTTAGCTAAAAAAGATCATAAAAAAGGAGAATATCTATGTGCAGCCATCCCTCACCATGTGGTGAGGGATACTCCCCTTTTTGGGAAGTTTCAAGTACAAAAGAGAAGTGCAATATCCCCCCATAAAAAAATAGCCCCCTTAGCTTATTATTTTAAGAGGCAAAAGCTCTAATTTATAAATAAGCTCTGAAGATAAAAAAAATACAATTAGAGGATACCAAAAGCTCTAATATGTGAATAAGCTCTAAATAATGAAATAAAATCTTATTTTTATAGTTTTCAAACGTCTCCTTAACTTTTCTTGTCATGAATTGATGATGATCGAATGTTTGTCCTAGATGTTTATAACTTGTAATGATTTCAAAATTTAAAATCTAATATTATTGTTGTGGTGATTGTTTATGCGACTCAGAGGTGAATTGAATGCTTCTGTTTGCCTTACGTGTAGTGAGTCTTGTATGATTCATTTAACTCATTCATTATCATTTAACTTGGATCCCAGCCCCCTTGGCAGGGGTACCAAAAAAAAAATCATTTTAACTCCATCAAAATTTAGATGTAGATGGGAGTAGAAAATGACATGGACTTTCTGATAATTGCTTCATCATAAATAGCAATAACATCTGATATATTATTACTATGGAACCAAACCAAAAATTTTGCTTCATCATCAATAGCAATAATATCTGATATATTATTACCATGGAGCTAAAAATTCATGAGGAGTACATTAGCAACAGGGTCAGGGATGGATCGACAAGGATCACCCAAAGGCATAATAAGGGTATGGGTCATTGAGAGGGATGAGAGATATGGGAAAAATTTGGAAATCTTGAATCCTCGACCATAGTTCCAATATTTCATCTCTTAATTCGGATGATGTAGTATTGCATTCGAAATCAATTAAAAAAAAGTTCCATACCTGAATATGTAGGCGACATTGTGGACAAAACTGTTGAGTTCCCCAACTTTTTGTTTAGACAGGAGACATGAAATACAAGATGAATCCGGGAAGAGCGTGGCAATTCCAGCTTTTATGCAATTGACCATTTGACCTGATTCTGTGGAGTATGCGATAAATAAAGAGGAAATTAGCGACATGTCCCTATAAGTCAATGTTTCCGGCCTCCCGTCCAAGGAAAAACTTTTTAAGGCCTATGGTCCACTCAGCTAGACTTTTTCCAGCCCTAGGTCCCTGCATCCACATGATCTCATTTCTCAAGACTAAATTGCCCTTCCAACCGTTTTAGGCATAAAATTTTGAAATTTAAAATTTCAAATCTTCCCTCCTCCCTCCTTCCTCCTTCCTAAATCCTCTCAATCGTCCTCCTCCCTAAATCCTCTCAATCTTCCTCCTCCCTCCTTTCTAAACAAACTGATATCAGAGAAAAATTCTGAGTTTTTTTTTTCCCACCTCAAAGACAGGTAGCGATTTGGGTTGGTTTTCTTGTTTTCTGATCAGAGCGAGGTTGGATTTTGCTAGGGCCAGGGTTGTGTCACGCCTGATCAACGGTGAAGACTGTCGCGGGTTGCAGAGGAGAGAACAGAAGGTTCTCTATTTGAAATCGGTCTTGGTGCACGTTACAAAGAAAAAGTGATTTCGTGTTTGACTTCTTGGGTACAAAACAAAAATTGTTTTTTGTTGTCTTCTGTGGGACTTAGTTTTAAAGAACCCATAAGTGGTTTTTCGTTTCGTTCTGGTTCCAAAAGTGCAGAGAACGCAAGGCGGGTTTGGGTTTGTCAGTGACGAGATTCCGCCACCGTCTTCGTCGGCCACACACCAGTCCCATTTTTCTGCAGAAGTCGAACGTGGATTATTGGATTTGCCTTTCGATTGGACGGTGGGCCACACAGATCAGTGATGATGATGATTATTAGATCTGCCGGATTTTATGCGTCGCCGAGAAAGAAGAGTCCTGCCGTCGCCGTCTGAAGATTCTGGAGAAGCTCCGTCCGCTTCTGCTGCGCCCTGCCTGCCGTGGCCGAAGGAGGAAACACTGGTTCTGGTTTTGATTCTAGAACTAGAACGTGAAGAAGAAGACCTGGTTTTGGTTCTCTGGGTCTTTTGGTCCAGGTCTAGGTCGGGTCAGGTCAGGCTGACCCAGCCCACGCAAATTTATCTATTTAGTCAAATTTATTTCAATTTTTATCAAATTTATCTTAGTTTTTGTCAAATTTATCTGAGTTTTTTTTCAAATTTATCTGAGTTGTTGTCAAATTTATCTGAGTTTTGTTCAAATTTATCCGAGTTTTTTTCAAATTTATCTGAGTGTTGCTCAAATTTATCTGTCTTCTGTCATATTTCTTTGTGTTTAAGGTAAATTTATTTGAGTTTTTTTCAAAACTTATCTGAGTTTTTTAGCAAATTTATTTGCATTTTTTGAAATCTATATGCGTTTTTAAATTTATTTGCGTCTTTTGAAATTTATTTGTGTCTTTTCAAATTTATTGAGTTTTTTGAAATTAAATTTATTTTCATTATTATAAATTTATTTGCATTTTTTAAATTTTATTTGGATCTGTTGAGATTTATTTTAGTCTTTTGAAATTTATTTACATTTTCTAAAATTTATTTGGATATTTTGAAACTTATTTGCATCTTTTTAAATTTATCTGTGTTATTTGATTATATATTGCTTTTTAAAAAAAAATTATTCCGTTTTTTGAAATTATTGCATTTTTTAAAAATTTATTTTCGTTATTTTGAAATTTATTTGTGTGTTTTTAGAATTTATTTGAAAATCTGGGGATTCCATTAATTGTGGGCAATTAAATGTTAGTTGGCCATTATTAATGGGATATCCCACCAATCATGGGATAAGATTTAAAGAAAGGGTAAACTAGACATTTCAGGTATGAAAAAGTGTGAGAGGGACCTTTGGCTTGATGACTTTTTTTTGTGGACTGTTTGCAACAAAGTCATGAGTTGAGGGACCCTCGGCCGAAGCCCCCATAAATAAATTCACAATAGAATTCATTGACATCTAAACTCCTCAATTTATGCAAGAGAGATACACGGATGAAATAATAAGTTTAAATTCAAATTCTTAGTCTATCCCTAAAATTTCTAACAACCTAAACCTAATCTCTAACATTCCTCCTCATTTAGATGATCCTTTCTCAGAAAGGATCTCTAATTGTTAACAAAAATAAAATAAAACCATTTTTGATATATGAGAACTTTTTAATAGAAACGATATTTAAGTTTTCATGGGTATCGCCGTTTGTGTGTGGACCCATCACTGTTGCTATCCGCTCCTCTCGAGTCTGTCGGTGCTGATGGTCCAGTGGATCAGAACTAACATGAAGATTTGATGAAGATAACGAGATCATAAGACTTGAATGCTTGAATGGATGGAGGAAAGAGAGGACATATGATTGATTTTATTTAAAACAGAAAAATTGATGGTGACTATTGCGGAAGATAGGACTGTACCCAATTTGATCATAAGATCATTACTGTGAGAACCCGACCCCTAATTTCTTGGTTTAGTGTGGTTTTAATCGTGATTTGGTTTTCTCGATGGGTTTAGTGGTTGTTTGGTCGAGTTTTTGAGTTAGAATGATTTTTCATTAGCTTTGGGAAGTTTTTAGAGCCAGAGAACCTAGACAATGACCGTAGGGTCCCATTTGTTTTGCGTGGTCAGCGTGGGGAGATTCTTGGTGATTTTCAAAAATTCTCATTTCAGCTTTGTTAGACTAATCTCGCCATTCCCTACAACTTTCGTGTTCACTCCGTGCCCATTCGAAGCTCCTAAAATCAGTTTTTTCTAGAAATCCCAAATTTTCCATTCTTTAACCCCTTTGACCAAACAGTTGACTTTTTATGTGGACCCCGGAAGTATGTCAATATTGACCTTGTTGGAAAGATAATTTTATTCCGAACACTTTTCATGTTTTAAGTTTCTTGATCCGAGGTCTAGAAAGCCCCCTAATCTCCATTACAAGTTATACTTAGTGTGGACCTCACACCACCCATTATAAAAGGACAACTTCATCTCTTTCTCCCTCATTTTTCCACTCCAATCGGCTGCAACTCCCTGCTACAGTACCAGCCACCTTTCTTCTTCCTTTTCTTCCATTTCTCTTGCTCAAATGAAGCCTTCAAGCCACCAATCCGACGAGGAAACTCCGGCAACTTCTTCCCCTTCATCTCCTCTCTCTTTTGACACCATTTTCATGGGAAACCAAGGTGGGCAGCCCCTATTTCAAGCTCCTTCTTGTCGATTAATGACCCTAGAGGTAAGGATCTCCTTCCATCTTCTACAATTGAGCAATGGCTTTTCCCTAGGTCCTATTTCTTAGTTTGTTTGAACCCCTTTCCTTCTTTTTAATGATTTACCATTTTAGGGTTTTAAGATGGGTTTATTTTGGGGGTTTTGTGTAGATTTGGTGTTTATAGCTTGGAGAAGTGATTGGTGGTTGATTTGATTAGCATTGGACCCAAGGCAAGTGGATGAAATGATTTATTTTCATTGATCATGTTTTATACAAATGTGTAGCTCTCATTAATGATTTTTATTACTTATGCTTTACTTCATGACATGCTTTTATTGAGATTTGAAATATACTCTTTAGTGTATCTTTCTAGTACATTGCTTCCTTGAAAATGATATCTTGATTGTATTAAGTTTTGACTTGTTTCATGTGATGGATTTCTTTTGGTTGAATGTGAATGGAATGGATGATTTGATGGAAGAATGGATGTAGTTGAATGGGGAATTTGAAGTGTTGAGAATAAAGTTTTGATTGCTTGAAATGGAGGATCTTTTAGCTCACTTTATTACAGGGATCTGACCCTTGAAAATGAGGAGTGTTTGGAGAAAGAAGGGACTGAAAACAGCTTCAGAATTCTGTGTCCGCAGTAACGTCGGTTAGCTGTCGGTCAGCCTGTCGGTTAACCGACAGCCAACCGAGGTGGACCGAAACCCTCTTGGTTCCAATCCCAGAGAGCAGATTTCCATCAGGAAATCTGTCGGTCAGCTGTCGGCTGACCGAACTCCCTAGTTCGGTCGACCGAGAGCCAACCGACAGATCTTTCGGTTCATTTTCCAGAGAGCAACAAACTTCCCGATGTGTGTAGAGCTGACAGTCAGCGCCGGTCAGCCGTCGGCTAGCCGACATCCCAGTTCGGCTGACCGACGGCCAACCGAGGAGCTGACCGACAACAATTGTATTGTTTTCTTCTTGAAGAACCATAGGGAACTATATTGGAGGAGAGTGAGGAACTGTACAGAAGAAGAAATTCCATCATCATGACTGTGTTGTTTAGGTCTTTTAGATTTGTTAATGTATATAAGGCCCCGGAATGTTTTCAATTCTTAAAGAGTACCAAATGTATGTCGAACCTAACATACGGGACCCTAGTACATTGATTCAATCTCGGACTTTCAACACTTGGCCCGGAGAATATGAGAAATCCATTCATGCTTTATTTTGACCGAATTTCACTTGTACACTTGAAATCTCGTGTTTTATGACTAGACTTGCCAGACAGTATTGAAAGTTATGTTTTTAACATTGTTGCTAGCCCGTACAGCCCCGACCGATACAGATATGCTTTTGTGCTTATGAGCACCCCGTCCCGTCATATGTATTTATTGGATTTGATTTCTTGTATATGACCCATGAGAGTAAAACCTTGAGGCAATATGGGGCCAGAGCTTTGTAATACGAGCCCATGAGCCAAAACAAGAACATGCATACATGTATTTGTTTTGTTTACTTGCATATAACCTATGAGTCGGCACCACTAAGCTTGGATAACCTTGTCAGTCTGATCCACTGACTTGGAGATTCCCCACTTATCCCGCCAGCTGCAGTATGGATCCCGATACCCGGTTTATTAACCGTGGTCCCGTCCCGATACCCGGCTCGCTCCCGTGGTTCCCGATATCCGGTTCGCTACCGTGATTCCCGATGCCCGGTTTGCCAGCGTGGTCCCGTCCCGTATAGTATATATATGTATATGAAATTTCGTTGTTCCTCCTCACTTCGGTGACTGAGGCCAACGCCTTGTTATGCTTGCTCTTATCACCTCGGTGATAGAGGATTTAGCTTCGTGTGGTTGCCATCTTGATAGTTCCTGATCCTTGATACCCGTACTGCTTTATATTGATCATGTCTTTTCTTAATAAAGGATGCATTAATTCTACATGTTTTAAATGAGTTCCCGATTTGTAAAATGTTTATTGTTTATACATGTTTTAAATGAGTTCCCGATTTGTAAAATGTTTATTGTTTATGCACGCTTTAAATGAGTACCCGATTTGTAAAATGTTTATTGTTTATGCACGCTTTAAATGAGTACCCGATTTGTAAAATGTTTATTGTTTATGCACGCTTTAAATGAGTACCCGATTTGTAAAATGTTTATTGTTTATGCACGCTTTAAATGAGTACCCGATTTGTAAAATGTTTATTGTTTATGCACGCTTTAAATGAGTACCCGATTTGTAAAATGTTTATTGTTTATGCACGCTTTAAATGAGTACCCGATTTGAAAAATGTTTATTGTTTATACACGTTTTAAATGAGTTCCCGATTTGTGAAATGTTCACGTTTTATACATGCTTTAAAGGAATACATGCTTTGCCAAATATCCGTGTTTCATACCCGTTTTATATGAATACACGATTTTGTCAGATATTCATGATTTCCGATACATTTTTATTATGTACAATTTTGATCAGACAGTATGATTTATTTCACGTTTTACCATTCAGTATATTGTTATATCTTTTCACCCACCTGCCAGACCGTCGTGTCTGACCCACTACTTTGGTACTCAGGTTCAGATTTCTTCACCCGAGATGAGTGCACGTATTGGCTGTGGAGCCATGAGCTTACAGGTGTTTGTTGGCTATGTCATGTCGACATTGAGCTTGACATCGGAATTACGTCACACATGGGGTAGTGATCTTTAGCTCGTTTTTGTATGACTCCTATTAGCCTTTCTCTTGGGATTGTAATTAATATACATTGTTAATTGTAACTTGAACATATATGGGAATGCAATACCCTGTTACTGTCAGCTCTGTACTTTTATTATGATGGTTTATTCCAGTCTGAGATGGATCAATGATAAAATGATTATATGCTTGGGTTGAGTGCGGTGCGGAATCCAATGGTCACGGACTCCGAGTCTCAACACCACGAAAGCTTCCGCTAAATATTCAGAGGTGTTGGAATTTGTAATCCTCACACACGCGGATCTTGGGAGAAACATAATTATTACTTCACGGACCCCGGGTTTGGGGTCGTGACAATCACTGGGCCCAGCTCTGATACATAAAGACTTTTATATAAATTCACCGTAGAATTCATTGACATATAAACTCCTCAATTTATACAAGATGAGATAATAAGTTTAAATTCAAATTCTTAATCTATCCTTAGAATTTCTAACAACCTAACCTAATCTCTACCATGTGAAGCCAATTTAGTGGAATGATGAATAGCAATTGAAGAATGCCAAAGGCTGCAGCTGTTGAATACTTCAAAGTTCAAATGATCATAATGTATGACTAGCAACAACGCCCCGTGCTTACCCCGGGGCAAAAAGTAAGATATTACAATTTTAATTTATGAGATATCGAAATTAATTATAAACATATAAGAATATATTCATACATGTTTATATAAAAACAGTCAACACATCTTCAATCATAAATACAAGTGTTAGCTTTACGTAGGCCAATGGTCATTTCAATCCCTCCGCACAAATTTCTTCTCTACCCCTTTGAAGTAGCACCAATACCATTGTAGAATCGATCAAATCGTTTTTTAGCTCTAGATTAAAAAAAAATGTATAAACATTTTAACTTTAAAAGCCATAAATTATAAGACTTTAAAATCACAGGCTAGTGTTATTTGATCCCAGTAATAATTGGCCCACCATTGATCAATGGATATATCTGTTAATTATTGGTCCATGTGGGCCCATGGAAGTGTAATTATGGTGGGGCAAACCTAGGTCATTTGTCTATATAATCAGATAAGAAAATGATGCCTATAAGATTCAATAAAAAAAAAATCCAACCTCAAAACATTTTTATGACAAGCCCATCTATGAGGTGGTCTACCAGAAGGTTGGGTCTGATTTTCGTTCACGTGTGACAATCTCTGAATAGAGTAGAGCTCTATTTGGAAACTGAAAGAAAATGAAGTTTTTAATGAAAAATTTATCATTGTGAATTGTTGAAAGGTGGGCCCCAAATATTTAAATAAAAAGATAACAATCTTGAGAGGATGGAAGATAGATGGTGTTGAGAGAGAGAATAATCCATAATCCATGTTGACCTAGAAAACTAATATCTATGCATAATCCATGAGTGGTCCCACTACAAGAATAAGTTAAATGTGCGGGGCCCACTAATTGATTTGCATCCATTAAGAAACCAGACAACAACCAATAGGCTTGCCTCCCTCAATCAGTGGGGCCCACTCTTAGAAAAAAAGGGGTTAAGAGAAGGCCATTGGGATTTCATCCAATACTAGAGTCCAATCTCGAAATATATTTAATACAAACTAGTGCCTACTGCTGGATCCATCAATTTAGGGAAAAAAAACAGAAAGAAGAGTAAATGAGCTAAGAGTTTGGATTTCAATCATCGGTATGGCCTACAAAACATATTTAACATGGGACCCAAATTCAAACTTTCATAAAAGTATCTTATAAGAGAGGTTTTAACAAAGAAAGAGTAGCCCTCTTTGAAAAGAGAGACTTTTTAGGAATGATGTGGGACCCTACATAGCCCAGAGAGACTTTTTAGGAATGATGTGGGACCCTACATAGCCCAGAGAGACTTTTTAGGGATGAGGTGGCACCCCTACAGCCTACCTCTCCCTTTGCTTTAATATATATAACTAGCAACAAAGGCCCGTGCTAAGCCCAGGCAAAAAATAAAGATATGTTAAAATTTAAGATTTCTTTTGAAATGTTGTTAAGTTAAAATAAATATAAAATAAAGTAAATTTACATAACTTGATGACCCCTTGAATTTAAAGGCATTGACCATTACGACAATCTCATTTATGGATATATTATTCCATTGATGATTGAAAATATAAGAAAAAGAAAACAAACCGGATGGATCTACATTTACTAAAAAGAACCAAAAGGAACAGATAAAAAAATTAACGTGTTTAATCAATTAGTGGCGGCCATCTTTTAAATGTTTTTAACGTGTGGGACCCACCGATAGCTCTTCATCCAAAGAAAAAAAATGGGGGATAAGAAGAAAGGAAATAGAAATCAAATGATTTCATCCTCAATTGGCCACACACTACATCTGGATTTATGGTGATCGAATAGTTGGCCCCACAGATGATTGATAGTATAAAAAAGAAAAAATTGAAAGAGAGGGGGGCCAAACAAGTGTAAGAGAAGAAAAAAACCTAAAAGATGTACATTGAATGGGATGAGTGTACGTGGATATAGATATGAGTGAAGGAAACCGCGATTCAGATCTGAAACTTCTCATATAGAGACAACTATGGCTGATACAAAGCATGACAGATTTTAAAAAATCTGATTTCTGCACTATGCAGCGGAAATCAGCCATAAAGAATCGCGTAGAAACTCCATGAAATCATAATCAACATGTGTCTAATTAATAGGAGATTATAGAAGACTATTACCTCAAAGATTTGCAAGCTTTAAACCTCTGAAAATCTGATGCAAAAGGGACAAGATCAGGTTTGCAATCAGCTACTATGCTGCAGGAATTTCTGCGGGAATTATTCTTCTTCTAATCTTCTCCTCTATCTCACTTCCAAATCTGATTGGCTAAGGTGGTGGAACCTTAATCTAGGTTTTGAGATGAGTTTCTAGAATCATATGTGATGGAAATCTCCTCAAGAAAGAAGAGAAACTAGGGCTGGACGTTTTTGGGGCTTCTTGTGGTTTCAATGTGATTCACGCCCAAGGTGGGTCTCCCCTTATATAGATTTGCAACTAAGTTTCCTTGCACACTAAGTAGTCTCTTTTCTAATTCTCTTGGAATTACTAAAAAGAAATAGTAACCCTTAAGATTACAACTCCTTTCTAGATCCATTCCAAATTAGAAAAGGAAACTAACTATGAGCATCCCTTAAACTTAGCAATTAGTAATCCTAGTTGTACAACACTTACTAATCTCAAGTTTCTAATAAAAAGGAAACTTTATTATAGGAATACTTATCCAAGGAGGAGTCCAACCTTCCAAGTAGAGAGACCTACTCAAAGTTGGAGACCCCACACTAAGAAATCCCTATGTTGGACGTCCCACATGCTATGGCCCACACAATGTCCCACATGTCCATAATTTGTCTAGAATTAAATTCATGTATGCCATCAAGGCCTATTTGAATTTAAATTCAAAATTATTTTTCCATAAAATAATTCAACCTCATCTCCTAATCAAATTAGGAAACCATGCCAATAAAGGAAAGTGACTAGAGAAGGGACCAAAAGACATATTTGCCCTTGGCTCCCAAAATGACCAAAATGTCCATGCTAAACCCATAGCAACATTAAGACCATTTTAACCTTAACTCATTCCACTAGAGAGTTATGGTTGCACTCCAGGGACAAATATTAAGTAAGAAATAAGCTTATCATAAAATGACTGTTGTCTCCGACCTACCAAGTGCAATGACCTAAATGCCCCTCTATGTAACATCCTCAATCGAGTCAGGTTATCCGATGTACTATCAACCTTCTCGATTAAATCTCAAGCCTTAGAACTTCATATCCATGACTTAATCATCATCCTGATATTATTCTCTTGATCCAGGGAGCGACCCACAAGTTCAATATCAATATGGAACATCCATATACTAAGATCTTAGATTTTGATGATCAATCGGATAATTCTAAGGGGACGATCAATCCATCAGTAGATGGCATAGATTCTATATTGCATTTGCATGTCCCAACTGATCGAGCCCGAGTACCTAACTCACAGAGCTGTTGACCCATGAAGAGAATCTCACCCATAGTGAATTAAAGCACAAGAACTTGACTTCGTCAGTTCATCCACAAATGCTCAAGATTAAGAGCACCGGTCACTTAGTAGCATGAGGTGATTTGATCTCTCTCTGTGATAGTACTATTATAGAGATCACACCTACAATGGTCCTATTCAATGCATGACATATGCACTAATGAGATAGATCCGGGAAAGCCCTCCCGTGACTTAGGTATGTCACCCTATATAGGAGAGTATCTCATTATAACTTATACCAAGATGAAGTGCCCAACTCCATCTTTCAGTTATGAACAAATCTGTTGTTTCCAATATCCATGAATCAGACCTATCTGTGTGAAGCCACATCACACCTGATTCAATTATTAGAAAACAATGGGCCTTACACACAACCATACATATACACATGTTTATAGAGAAAGAATCATTTCAATATATATAACCAATAAATATCCAGTAACAGAGAGAAAAATGCAGCTAGTGGGCTTTAGGGCGTACACCAATCCCAACAAACTCCCACTTGCACTAAAGATCACTACTTCCTAACCTAACTCCCATAGACTCAACATGAGAAGTAAAGACTTTCTCAGTAAGAGTCTTAGTAAATGGGTCTGCTAAGTTATTAGCTGAGGCAATTTGCTCCACAACTATTTCTCCATTCTGAACGAATTCCCGGATCAAGTGGTACTTTCTCTGAATGTGCTTGCCTTTCTTGTGATTCCGGGGCTCTTTACACTGTGCTATCGCACCTGTGTTGTCGCAGTGCATGACAATCGGTTTTTCTGCTGCAGAAACAACTCCTAATTCCAAAAGGAATTTCCTGAGCCATACTGCTTCCTTTGCAGCTTCCGCTGCCGCCACATACTCTGCTTCCATGGTAGAGTCAGCAATACAATCTTGCTTAACACTTCTCCATGAAATAGCCCCTCCCGATAGAGTAAAAACATATCCTGAGGTTGACTTTCTGGCATCCGTATCTGATTGGAAATCTGAGTCTGTATACGCCAAAGGCGTTAAATCATCTGCTCGATAAGTCAACATATAATCTTTCGTTCTCCGAAGATACTTGAATATATGTTTCACAGCTGTCCAATGCATAGGTCCAGGGTTTGACTGATATCTGCTAACCATGCCGACGGCAAAGCAAATATCTGGTCTAGTACATAACATAGCATACATGAGACTTCCAACAGCTGAAGCATATGGAACTCTCTTCATGTTCTCTATCTCATCAGGTGTCTTAGGACATTGATCTCGAGATAGTGGTAGTCCATGTCTAGAAGGTAGCAAGCCCTTCTTGGAGTCATGCATGTTAAACTTGACCAATATCTTCTCAATATATGAAGATTGGGATAAGGCTAACATCTTATTCTTGCGATCTCGCAGGAGCTTGATCCCTAAGATGTAGCTTGCCTCACCCAAATCCTTCATCTGAAATTGAGATGATAACCAAACCTTTGTGGATGATAGTGCACCTACATTGTTTCCAATGAGCAATATGTCATCTACATATAGGACCAAAAATATGACTGCATTACCACTTCCTTTCTTATACACACATGGTTCATCAATGTTTTGATTAAAGCCAAAAGTTTTGACTGCCTGATCAAACTTGATGTTCCATGCCCTAGATGCTTGCTTAAGTCCATAAATGGACTTTTTAAGTTTACAGACCATGTTCTCTTGGCTACTAGCAATGAAACCTTCTGGTTGCATCATATAGATGCATTCGTCAAGACTTCCATTAAGAAAAGCTGTCTTGACATCCATTTGCCATATCTCGTAGTCATAATGACATGCGATGGCTAAGAGAATCCTTATGGACTTGAGCATAGCCACTGGTGAAAAGGTTTCCTCATAATCGATACCCTCTTTCTGAGTATATCCTTTCGCCACCAGTCTTACTTTGAAGGTTTCCACCTTCCCATCCACTCCTCTCTTCCTCTTGTAAATCCACTTGCATCCTATGGGTTTGATCCCTTCAGGTGCATTTACAAGTTCCCAGACTTGATTGGAATACATGGAATCCAATTCAGATTTCGTCGCTTGCTGCCACATGTCAGCATCTATATCCGTTACTGCTTCATCGTAACTAGTAGGATCCTCAACCATATCCTCAGAGTCTGTCTTTAAAGACACTCCTAGATATCTATCTGGTTGTCTAGGAATTCTCCCACTACGACGAGGCTCCGGAGTGTTTAAAGGAATATCCGGTCCATCTACTGTTGCAGGATCTGGTACAGATGTTATAGGGGATTCTGGAAGAATCTCCTCAAGAGTTTCTGTACTACTAAGCTCTTGATGCATCATACAATCATCCTCTAAGTATCTAGCATGAGTGCTGATGAGCACTTTTTGCTCCTTTGGATGATAAAAGATGCCACCTCTAGTTCCCTTAGGATACCCAATGAAGTAGCACATTTCCGATCTGGGTTCTAGCTTGGTAGCTTTATTATTCAGTACATAAGCTGGACAACCCCAAATGTGGATATGTCTTAAACTAGGTTTTCGACCTGTCCACATTTCTTGTGGTGTCCTAGGTACTGACTTAGATGGTACCAGATTTAAAATGTATGCTGCTGCTTCTAAGGCATATCCCCAAAAAGATATAGGTATGGTTGCATGACTCATCATGGACCTTACCATATCAAGAAGAGTACGGTTTCTTCTCTCTGCTACACCATTTTGCTGGGGTGTACCCGGTGCAGACAACTGAGACACAATCCCTTGTTGTGTGAGGTACTCCTTGAACTCACCTAGGAGGTATTCGCCACCTCGATCAGATCGAAGGGCTTTGATATGTTTCCCTAGTTGTAACTCCGCCTCAGCCTTGAATTGTTTGAACTTATCAAACGCCTCAGACTTGCGTCGCATCAAATAGACATATCCATACCTAGAGTAATCATCGGTGAAGGTGATGTAATACTCATATCCTCCTCTTGCTAGTTTGTTCATAGGACCACACACATCAGTGTGAACCAATTCTAACAACTTATTTGATCTTAGTCCCTTTCCAGAGAATGACCTTTTGGTCATCTTTCCCTTGAGACATGATTCGCACTGAGGAAAAGGTTCGAAATCTAATGAGCTCAAGGGCCCATCTTCTACCAACCTCTGAATCCGTTTTATGTTAATGTGACCCAAACGTAAGTGCCAAAGATAGGTGTCATTGGTTGAAGATACCTTCCTCTTAAGGAAAGTAGAACTTTCTAGTTGTACATTATGCAGTGTGGGAGCAATAGGATTTATATAAAATAAGTTATCATGTATTCTACCGGAACATATAATATTTCCATCTCTACTGATATCAACACCAGAATGGAAAGAAACTGAATAATTAAATTCAATAAGTCTGGAAACAGAAATTAAATTCTTCCTCATGTCCGGAACATAGAAAACATTATTTAAAATCAAAATCCTATCATTAGAAAAATGTAGAGAAACATTTCCCACTGCAACCGCCCAAACTTTAGCTCCAGTTCCAACTCTAAAGGCAAACTCCCCTTTCTCAATTTTCTGCATTATCTGAAACCCCTGCAACGAATTGCAGATATGATTAGTGGCTCCAGAGTCTACTATCCACGAGTCAGTAGAATCAACCACTAAACAAGTTTCAATGAAATAAGAAAAAGATGTACCTTTATTAACCGAGTCTTTGAGCTTGGGACAATCTTTCTTCCAATGACCTTTGAGGCCACACTTGAAGCATTTCCCTTTGGGCTTATCATCTGTACCCTTGTCCTTTCTATTACCAGCATTGCCCTTTTTCTGTCCCTTTCCCTTGATCTTCTTCTTCTTCATCTTCTTCCCTTTCGGGTTCAGATGAGAGGAAGACTGGAAAAAATGGGCTTGGGCCTTGGGCTTCATGATGGCCTCTGCCGCCTGGAGTTCCTTCATTAACTCTGCAAGGGTCATGTCCATCTTGCTCATATTGAAATTGAGCTTGAACTGATTGAAGGAATCCGCCAGAGTTTCTAGAATCATATCGGTTTGACTCTCTCCATCAATCTCAGCCCCTAGAATCTCAGCTACATTTAAACAATCCATCATCTTGAGCATATGATCTCTGACAGGTGTTCCTTCAGCCATTCTAGTATTCATGATGGTCCTTATAGCAGCTTGCCTAGCTGGCCTGCTCTTGTCTTCGAACATTTCTGACAAGGACATCATGATTTCGTAGGCTGTGTCCATATTCTCGTGCTGTGTTTGCAACACGTTGGACATGGAAGCGAGCATGTAGCATTTAGCCATGTTGTTCGCTTTCTTCCACTTCCTTTCAGCCTCTAACTGGTCTTCAGTAGAATTGGGATCAATTTCAGGACAATTTTCTACCAAGACATACTTGTACTCCTCAGCAGTGAGTACTATGTCAAGGTTTCTCTTCCAATCTACGTAATTAGGGCCGGTCAACTTGTTCTCACGAAGAATACTCATCAACGGGCTAAAAGAATCTTTACCCATCTCTCTCTGGATATAAAATGGTTTATAATTAGACAGGCAGTATATATGTAACATGCATATGGTGCTTGTTATAAAAGGAAAAACATGCACAAAACTTTTTACATTATTTCAACCCTAAACATAATGTATCAGTGTTTCAACCTCCTCATAAACCCTCCATCGAAAGGATGGCCGAATCTACAGTAACGTTGAATTAAGCTCTTCTTATTTGGATTATCACTATCTGGATACATATCCAGTGACAGTCCAATCACTGATTGGTTTGACCTCATAAGACAAATAACTCTAACTCCTTGAAGAGATTATTACCGCCTTATGTCAAGTGTATTACCATCTCTTATGAAAAATTCCCAGAATGTCCAAATCTAGAAGTGAGCTTTGGTAAAGAACTCCACCGAAGGGATGGCCGCTCCTACCAACACTTCATTGACATTCTATAGAAGTGATCTTTAGTAAAGAACTCCACCGAAGGGATGGCCGCTCCTACTAACACCTCATTACGAATATTCACTTTAGTTCACCCACTAACCCATCGAAGTGGTCTTTAGTAAAGAACTCCACCGAAGGGATGGCCGCTCCCACTAACACTTCTAATGAGATTAATATGAACCGAGAATGGAAAGTCGTGGGGTTTTTCCTAAACCCCTCTCCCACTTGATAATTTATCACTAGGGTTTATAAACTTTCCTTTGATCTATACTTCGTTTTCTCAAAAGTTCCTTTTTTTTTTTAAAAAAAAAACTAGCAAACTTGGTTAATTAAATTCATGACTCAATGACTCAAGTCATCTTGAAAGTAAATAACCTTTGCATTAAAACATTTGAGAAAAACCCTTAATAGAATAAAAAACCTAATTAGGGTTTTGGGGAACCCATAGGTAGCATCTAATTAGATTTAGAGTTTAGTCTATTTTGGAAACAAAGGGTGCCAACCCTATCCAATTTTAAACCTTAGACAATTAGAAGGTGCTGGTCTAAGTTCCGTTTAAAACCAATTGACCAAACAAAAACATACTAATTTTAGAAAGATGCCATTTTTAGATCCTAATGGTGGCCATGTTTCTAGGTGACAATTATAGCAATTATATAAAGCATTCAACCATGCATTCCATATATAAAAGCAAATAAAAGTATGCAATCCTTGATGGCTCCCTGTCCTTAGGATTTCAAATCCTAATCAAATTAGGACTCCTCATGCATCTAGAAGTCTTGACTCCTTCATCTCCAAGGATTCCAATTTCTTGCAACCTTCTTGTCTTGAAACTTTCCTTTTCATGCTTGTGTCCATAAAAAAATATATACAAGCAAACCCATGGAAAACAAAACAAAAATTACATTGGAGATTCCTATGCTTTTCAAAAAAGCTTACATCAAGACTAGTTGGAATAAAATTAAGAAAACTTTACAACTTCCTATGATTGCTAACCGCGCAATCGTACACTTTCCAACTAATAAAACAAACATCCAAATCCACATAACATACATGCGAACCATCAAGGATGCTAATTATGGCTGCAACCAAAAAGGTTAGTGAATAATGTACAACATGATTCAGATCTGGAAAAATTAATTCCAGCCATCCAAACATAACCAGCATACAAAAATACAGCACTAATACAAATCTGAAATAAATTTCAGCAGGGTGCCACCATGCCCCTTCTAATCTATGATTAAGAAATCACATCATGGGATCATGATTTCGCATGGAGTGGCTCTGATACCACTGAAGGAAACCGCGATTCAGATCTGAAACTTCTCATATAGAGACAACTATGGCTGATACAAAGCATGACAGATTTTAAAAAATCTGATTTCTGCACTATGCAGCGGAAATCAGCCATAAAGAATCGCGTAGAAACTCCATGAAATCATAATCAACATGTGTCTAATTAATAGGAGATTATAGAAGACTATTACCTCAAAGATTTGCAAGCTTTAAACCTCTGAAAATCTGATGCAAAAGGGACAAGATCAGGTTTGCAATCAGCTACTATGCTGCAGGAATTTCTGCGGGAATTATTCTTCTTCTAATCTTATCCTCTATCTCACTTCCAAATCTGATTGGCTAAGGTGGTGGAACCTTAATCTAGGTTTTGAGATGAGTTTCTAGAATCATATGTGATGGAAATCTCCTCAAGAAAGAAGAGAAACTAGGGCTGGACGTTTTTGGGGCTTCTTGTGGTTTCAATGTGATTCACGCCCAAGGTGGGTCTCCCCTTATATAGATTTGCAACTAAGTTTCCTTGCACACTAAGTAGTCTCTTTTCTAATTCTCTTGGAATTACTAAAAAGAAATAGTAACCCTTAAGATTACAACTCCTTTCTAGATCCATTCCAAATTAGAAAAGGAAACTAACTATGAGCATCCCTTAAACTTAGCAATTAGTAATCCTAGTTGTACAACACTTACTAATCTCAAGTTTCTAATAAAAAGGAAACTTTATTATAGGAATACTTATCCAAGGAGGAGTCCAACCTTCCAAGTAGAGAGACCTACTCAAAGTTGGAGACCTCACACTAAGAAATCCCTATGTTGGACGTCCCACATGCTATGGCCCACACAATGTCCCACATGTCCATAATTTGTCTAGAATTAAATTCATGTATGCCATCAAGGCCTATTTGAATTTAAATTCAAAATTATTTTTCCATAAAATAATTCAACCTCATCTCCTAATCAAATTAGGAAACCATGCCAATAAAGGAAAGTGACTAGAGAAGGGACCAAAAGACATATTTGCCCTTGGCTCCCAAAATGACCAAAATGTCCATGCTAAACCCATAGCAACATTAAGACCATTTTAACCTTAACTCATTCCACTAGAGAGTTATGGTTGCACTCTAAGGACAAATATTAAGTAAGAAATAAGCTTGTCATAAAATGACTGTTGTCTCCGACCTACCAAGTCAATGACCTAAATGCCCCTCTATGTAACATCCTCAATCGAGTCAGGTTATCCGATGTACTATCAACCTTCTCGATTAAATCTCAAGCCTTAGAACTTCATATCCATGACTTAATCATCATCCTGATATTATTCTCTTGATCCAGGGAGCGACCCACAAGTTCAATATCAATATGGAACATCCATATACTAAGATCTTAGATTTTGATGATCAATCGGATAATTCTAAGGGGACGATCAATCCATCAGTAGATGGTATAGATTCTATATTGCATTTGCATGTCCCAACTGATCGAGCTCGAGTACCTAACTCACAGAGCTGTTGACCCATGAAGAGAATCTCACCCATAGTGAATTAAAGCACAAGAACTTGACTTCGTCAGTTCATCCACAAATGCTCAAGATTAAGAGCACCGGTCACTTAGTAGCATGAGGTGATTTGATCTCTCTCTGTGATAGTACTATTATAGAGATCACACCTACAATGGTCCTGTTCAATGCATGACATATGCACTAATGAGATAGATCCGGGAAAGCCCTCCCGTGACTTAGGTATGTCACCCTATATAGGAGAGTATCTCATTATAACTTATACCAAGATGAAGTGCCCAACTCCATCTTTCAGTTATGAACAAATCTGTTGTTTCCAATATCCATGAATCAGACCTATCTGTGTGAAGCCACTTCACACCTGATTCAATTATTAGAAAACAATGGGCCTTACACACAACCATACATATACACATGTTTATAGAGAAAGAATCATTTCAATATATATAACCAATAAATATCCAGTAACAGAGAGAAAAATGCAGCTAGTGGGCTTTAGGGCATACACCAATCCCAACAATGAGTCATCATAGTATATTTCTAATAGTTCTAACTCATGCACACACATCACATCCTAACAATTATCAAAGAAATTAAGCTTGTGTATGATACCAACCAAGTCTGATCTGATTGCCCGCTACCGATACATATTGACCTAGAAAACTAATATCTATGCATAATTCATGAGTGGGTCCCACTGCAGAAATAAGTTAAATGTGTGTGGCCCACTAATTGATATGCATCCATTAAGAAACCAGACAACAGCCAACAGGCTTGCCTCCCTCCATTAGTGGGGCCTGCTATTAGAAAAAAGGGGTTAAGAGAAGGCCATTGGGATTTCATCCAATACTGTTGTCCAATCTTGAAATATATTTAATACTATTGGTGTCCACTACTGGATCCATCCATTTAGGGAAAAAAAAACTGAAAGGAGAGTAAATGAGCAACGGTTTGGATTTCATTCATCGGTAGGGCCCACAAAACATATTTAATATTAGATCCATTGATGATTGAAGATCTAAGGAAAATAAAACAAATTGACTATAAAGACTTGTTTATAATTTGGATAATGGCAAGAAATAGGACTTAAATTCAAACATTCATAAAAATCTCTTATGAGAGAGGTTTTATGAGAGAAAGAGTAGTCTAAAGTGAGGTTTTATGAGAGAAAGAGTAGCCTAAAGTGAGGTGGCACCTTAAAATAATGTGGGTTTTTTGTGCATAGTTCTTTGAAATGAGAGACTTTCTAGGGATGAGGTGGCACCCCTCCTAACCCACCTCCCCCTTTGCTTTAATATATATAATGTTTGTCCACTTCAATACGGCTGACAGCTTGAGCAACCCATGGAGTTTTATACAACGTCAAATGGTGTCATCTTGATGGATTCATGTTACGAAGCGTTCAGCCTTCTATCCATCGATTAAGGGTTGATTTTAATTATATTCATACACACAAGGGACGGCTGAAGTGGAACCCATCAAGTTATTGTGAAATTCATGGATTAAAGGCTAATTTAGTTGGAAATGAGACCTAAGCCACCTAGCCACATGGGTTAACCATGATGGACCAAAACTCATCAAGCGCTGAATGTGATGATATAGGGGTCGGCCAAAATAGGCCCCACCTATCATCTATCATTTAAAAAATAAAAAAACACGCAAGATGGCATGTAAAATGGGCCAAATTAAACTCAACCATGGAAATGGGACGTAGCCATTAAGCCCACATGGGTTAATCATGATAAACCAACCCTCACGTAGGGATGGTTGTGATAAGATGGGGGCGGACAAAGTGGGCCCCAGTACTATTAATCACTTAAAACATGAAAAACATGCAAGATGACATGTAAAATAGGGCCAAATTAAAGTCACCCATGGAAATGGGACCTACTCATGATCTAACCCAAATGGGTTAACCATGATGGCCCAGCCCTTACCAAGGGCTGGTTGTGATGATAAAGGGTGTCGACAAAGTGGACCCCACCTATTTATCACTCTTTTTTGTATGACACTCAGTTATCAATTAAAACATGAAAAAACATGCATATATAGTGACTTGGAAAATGGGCCTTACAGGGGTCGACCATGGAAATGGGACCCACCCATTTGATTCATGGGCTAAACATGGTGGACCAGCCCTTATAAAGTGCTGGTTTGGATGGTGTAGGATAGGCCATGGGATGGTCCGAAAGATCATGAGATGACATGGGTTAATTCCACAATTCCAACTCAAATTGACCCAAATTTGGCCCTTAAAACTCAAAGTCAGCTTGATCCAAACCATTGATAGAGCCCCATAACCAACCACAAAACAAATTGGGTGGGCTATAAATAAACACATCCTGAATTAAATAAAAATCAAAGTAACTTAACCCAATGTAAAAAGTAAACTTAAATTTAGTCTTTGAGATTGACTTTGTCAGAACTCTGGTTAACCTTTTGGTGAGATCTACTCGAACACTTTAAGAGGCTAGGGGCATTTGTTTGATCATTCTTGGTGTTCAGATGTGTGTCACATGGACTTCTCTCGGTTGCAACAGCTGAATTGTCTCGTTAAAAGCCTCCCAGGGCCACTCGCAACCCTACGAACACAATCTCATGGTCTCCCGCTGCCATGCAAATCCAAAACTACGACCTTGTAAAGCTAATGGTCCATGTATAATCAAACCGAGCTCATATTGGGCCCAAATATGGATGGATGGCCTAGTTAGTCAAAATAGGACCCAAGTTGCCCAAAACACTTGTGGGGCTCAGGCTCGTTTGGATTAATGGGCTTTCTTGGGCCCAATTCCAGAAAGTGCCCGAAATGACATCAGCTTGCGCTCAAATTTGGCAAGGGTCTTCTCATAAGCTTTAATTTGAATCTTGGGGGGGTGCCTTAATTCTGATTTTTAGGCCCAAAATTGTCCTTATCGGCCCATTTCCCGATGATCTGTAACCTTTAGGTGATTAAATATAAATAGATGCAAGTTTATAGGATGAATTGATGGATGGGGGGGGGGGGGGGGCTTAATTCTGATTTTTAGGCCCAAAATTGTCCTTATCGGCCCATTTCCCGATGATCTGTAACCTTTAGGTGATTAAATATAAATAGATGCAAGTTTATAGGATGAATTGATAGCAAGATGTTTACTTCTTTATGCACCAGGAGATGATGACAAATGCAGTTACAAGAAGTTCGTAAGTTAAGAAAAAGAGTGCTGCATATGGATAAACATGCAGGACTCCTTATTGTAGCCTAGAAAAGAGAGTTTTCAACACATTGTAATTTATACACAACTGTCATTACGAAGGATAATTTCATTGGTTTCTATTATTGTGGTTGTGAACGTAGGTTTAAAGTGTTGGAATTAGTACATATATATAAAGTAAAGTTGACAGATAAAAGGATAGTTCTATGTTTTAAAATTTGAATGATAGACATTTTTGTTGAGGTCAATGTGCACCCTCGCTCCTGAGCGGTCATAATTATAGTTGAGCTCTCGCCCTCACCATAAAACTATTGTTGTGTGCCGTTTTCTATCACCAATTGGTTTTGGAATAAGTGGTAGCTCAATAGGGTGTAAGATCCTACAAGTGGTATTAGAGCCTGGTAGGTCGGGTGTTCGAGTTACAGGACATGCGTTTTGCGAGTTCGCAGCAGAAGTCATGGTAGGTGTGTCATTTCCTATCACCAATTGGTTTTGAGATAAGTGGTAGCTCAATATGGTGCAAGATCCTATAATTTTATATTTGGTTATAATGGTTATATCCAAATCTTAAGTTTTGGTCCTTCTGGTAATTGGGCAATCATGGTTTCATTGACATCCCTAGGTCCATGCGTGCGAATTGGAGCTTCATTTTATCGTGATAAATTTACTTACTCAGAGGACCAATTAGGCCCTTGCCCCTCATCCTTATACATGATAACTAGTGTGAGAGGCCTGTGCCCAACATGGGCTAAAAAGGAAAAAAAGATAAAAATTTAATGTTTTTGAAAATAATATTATGAATAAAATAAATAGATATATTATTTAACTTTTTGAAAATTTCTATTTCAAAGAAAAGAAGTTGTAATTATGATTTTTTTAAAATGAGATGCTTGGTGATGATTGGATGCATTGAATTGTATGCATTTCTTTTTCATTACTTTTGGGATAGGTGATCTAATGGTCGTATTTAGATTTGATGTATTTGTAGTATGATCAATGATTGAGGGTAAGATACTTGTAAAGGTCTCCTCATTGATAAGGGTCATCATGAAAGGAAAAATAATAATTAGATGAGGACTTCTTAGACTAATAGTGCAAGAGTCTGGATTATCTTGAACTCTCATGTAATATTCTACTCGATCAGATAGGCCCCACAAAAATGGCATAACCACAATGATTTTTAGCCGTTGCAATTGTCCCATTATTGTAGTCATCTGATATGCACCATTGTAGCTTTGATTTGGAATTGGGTTCTAAATGACAAGGTTTAAAGATTTTTAAGGTTTAGGAAATATTTAAAAGATTTTAGAAATTTATGAAAATGTCAAATGATGATTTTCCTTTTAGAAATGATAATAATGCGATTTGCCTAATTAAAAAGGGATAAGTATTATGAAAACTTGTTTGAGAGATATGAGATGAAAGTGGAAAATCTTTTAGGAGATGTTGATATGGAGTTAAATTAGGAGATAATAAATAACCGAGATTAAAGGAGATTTGGGGAATATATCTATTTTCATTCTAATAAAGCTTTGCTAAAATTCTTGGAAATGATGGTTTGCTAAAACTTTCGGGGATGCGCCACGTGTTGCTCTCTCATGAAGGAAATGCGCCACGTGTTGCTCTGTCACGAAGGGGATAATGCTTTAATATATATAATTCCTTCATTTTCAACCCCATCTTTATTCCAAAACCAAACACTGACAAAAATTCCCCCAATCATTTCAACACCTGAAACTGAAAAATGACAAACCTATCACCTCACCAGTCTCTAATAAGACCTCCTTTAATTCTCTATCATTTTCTTGTCTCCATAATCTCCTAAGTGGCAAATAAAGTCAGTGAGGGGTTAAATCATCTAAAGTTCTCATTCTCACACACCAAACTAAGTGGCAACAGCATTTGTTTTTGCTCATTAGAATAGGGAAAGAAATCTCAACTAACATGTTCTCTTCTCTCCATTTGGCTAGTTTAATGAAAATTCTTGTTAGAGCTAGCAAGAACTAAAGAAGTAAAGGGAATTCCTCATAGCTGTGATTCTCTAATGAGAGTGCTGACAAACTGCTTGGATGCCCTGAATCTATCTGGCACTAGTTGTACTCGTGTTCTCAATTATATATGCTATTTTATCCATTTGGGTGTGACCTTTATTTTATTAACGTGTTTCCAATTAATGCATAGTTGTTTCGGCATGACCTAGAACTCTTCAAAAAGTTGCATAAAAGGGTAATAAAAAGGCTAAGTTTCCAAAAGGATCCCCCTTCTTGCAAATGGAAAAATTCTTTAATAGAAAAGTTCGAATTTAATGTGCTAGAGAAAATAATGAAACTACCCTTTTGTAGATAGATATGCCTTCATTGCACTTAGTGCCTAACTGTTTGCATGGAATTGATTTCCTATGAATTTATATTAAAATGGGCTCCAATGAAGGAATGTTCAAGAGGTTAGGGCGAAGGATATGATGTGAAGATGTAAATGGAACCCTAAATTTCTTGGAACTTGATTTACCTAGGTACGTGAAGCCCAAAAATAATTTTTCAGAGAGATTATTTGATTGTCATTTGTGGATCTTTATTTTTGTTTATTAAAATTTAGACACTTTGATAGGACTAAAATTCTTAGTTATCATAAAATTCAATTTCATGCAAACAAGCAACCACTTATGGCCTAATCTATACAAGTGTTTGACACTATTATATTATATTAAAGGAAGCCTTTCCATTATGATTTTGATAACTTGATGTGATTTTGACTGCAACTATAATCTAACTTTAATCTAATTTGTACTTCTCTTCTTCTTTTTGATCTCTGGTAACTGCCACTTCTTTTTTTGAAAGATATTTTTTTGGTAACTACCCACTTTTTATAACTACGCACGTCTGTTTCCACTTTTTCTTTTTAGTTTATGTAAAACTGTCTCTCTTGCCACATATGCTATTCCATTTTTGTGTATTCTCCAATTTTCTTTTACCTCACTACTTCTCCATTCCCTTTCTAGTCTACCTACTCTTTGTTGCGAAAATAGGTATTCTTTATTGTGAAAATAGGTATGGTGACATATATATATATATATATATATATCTAATTTTATTATTTTATAATTTAGGGTATCTCTTGCCTAGTCAAACCCTCAATTGCGAAATAGGTATGGTTATATTTTTTTCGTGTATTTTCTTTCTAAAAATTCTACCGTTGTGCATGAATATTTGATTTGCATTATATGAATGTACTTGTGTTTAGCACGGGTTACCGTGCTGGTGTAAGATTAATGGGTAAGGATAAGATTATAGTGATCATAGTGATCTTGTATGAAAAATTTGTAGGTTGCCTGGCTAACTGGATTTGTGGTCTCGAGAGCCTTAGTTGCACGGGTTACTGTGCTAGTATAAGATTAATGGGATAAGGCTAAGTTAATAGTGATCATAATGATCCTGTATGAACAATTTGTAGTTTGCCTGGCTAACTGAATTTGTGGTCCCATCAGCTTTAGTTGTAACTCGAACAATGTTGAAGATTGGCTTGTTTTTACCAGCAACGTTCTCCTACGAGAAGATTGTATATTGCTTATATGCAGTCTAGCATGGAGAGCCCACCTAGAAGCATTCTTATTAGTGAGGAGTGGGGTACATGGAAAGTCTTTCTATGGATAAAGGCCAACACAAAATGAGTCATGTCTTAGCCCTTGATTTAAATGTTGTGGTCTTTAATTATACAATAGGCTTTTTTTGAAGTTGAATCCAATTTTATTTACATGCTAACAATGCCATGAGTAGGTAGGTATGTACGTACCTTAGTAGTTTCTCATTGCTTGGGCCTTTGGATGTTTCTCGTCTCTGGTTATGTTCTGTTTCTCCTTTTAATACGATAGCCTCTTGTACGGACGAACAGTTGGTGGGTATTGGGTTAGCCCAAGCCTGACCTGAATTAGTTCACGTGGTTTGCTTGAGCTCACCCCTAGGACCAAATGAAGCCTTTATTTTTGTGCCCAACCTCGAGTTAAAAATCTGAACCTGTTTCCACATCCCAAATGATTTTGGCTGGTTGTAGCTATGGATTTTGGCCATTTTATGAATATATCACCAAAAATATTTAGGAATTCAATTTCATGAAACAAAGTATTCTTATTTAAATGAAAAGAAATTAGAAAATAAAGACAAAGCTCCAAAAAATGGCCATCAAATATTCGAAGAGTTCTCATCTACATCAAAACCTAAGAAAGTTAGGGTCTCATAATTACATCTCAACTTACGTCCTCTACCCAACCTCTAATAGTTCTCTTTGTTAGAATCCGTTTTATCACAAATTTCATGCAAATGAAAGGGCGGAAACTTTTTAGTATCGACTTGAAAGACACACAAAAAAAAAAAAAAAAAAAAAGAAAAGAAAAAAAAGAAAAAGAAAAAAGGACCTGGCCCTGCCCAAACGCAAAGGGCCCAATACTATCATCCATGGAGAAACAAATACCTCATTTGGGTTTGCGATGATTGGAACCAACCTTAGATATCACTCTCTTCATATTAAGAGACAGACAAACTAGCAAGGGAATGAATCATGATCCTCTGAGTGGCCCTGCGCACGGTGACCATGAGTGGACTACTCAGGGTTTGCCACGTCACCTCGGGCAGCCTCTGCTTGGATGCATGACAGGCTACCCGCGATGAGGTGGCGGACAGTGAATGGTCCACTCACGGTCACCGTGGGATTTTCCCTCACCGGATCCGAACTCACAAGGGAATACGGAATCATATCACTACTCTTCAAGTGTACAAGATTCTCTACACAATAGCATACTGTGGTAAATGGTAATGCAATAAAGATTAGAGAAAAGAAAATAAAAATAAAAATTGCCACATGTCACAACAGCAGTGGCTCGCCATCGACTAGGATCTTCCATGTGGGGTTGTCATGTATGTTTTCACCCCCTCTCCTAGGATGGCTCGAGACAATTTGAGGCCTAAAGCGATAATCCTAAATGAGGTATTTTTTATATTTTCATATTATTATAAATATTTTACTTAAAATTTATTTTTCTAGCTTTTTTATGATGAAAAATTACTAATTAATTTTTGAGTTTTTTTGTAAATACCCCCCTAAGGTTTATATAATTTGTAAATAGGCCCCTGTAGTCTAAGTATTTGTAAATAGGCCCTTGGTTTTTCTTTTCAATACCTTCCATGTCCCCAAAATCATTATTCCTAATGAGATTGGATTACCATCATGTGACTTGTGTTGAACTTTTATAAAAATGACACCTTTGCCTTACACCCATTAAACAAAAGTGAGCACATTATTATTTATAAAAATACCATCATTTTATCCCAAGTCCCAACGATCTCTCTCAATAACTCTTTAATGCACATGAAGCATAATCATGTATTTTGAAACTTTCATCAATCTAACGGTGGGTCAAGCATGGGTTTAATCAATTATAACCAATTACAAGCACATGCGTTGATTGTCATTGTGATCGATTTAGATTTAATGAAACAGGCCTTGTATTGATAAAAATAGATTTACGTGCGGTCATGAACTTACGTGTGGTCATTCTCTCTAACAAAATGTAATTAGTAATGTTACAAGTTTTAGAGAAAAATAAGTTCAAGCTTTTGATACATATAGAGATAAAGAGATGGGTAAAACTATCATTTCACTATAAAAACTTTTGGTGGTTAGAAGGTTACTGGTTTTGGAGATACAAAAGGTATTAAAATGAAAAGACAGGGGCCTATTTACTAATACTGAAACCATATGAAGCTATTTACAAATTCTAGAAACCTTAGGGGGTATATGCAAAAAGCTCTTAAGTTATTATATTCAAGTTTTGCTAATCTATCTTAAGTCCAACTCCAAAACCCACATGAAATTCCGGGTCTATCCCCAAAACTCACATGGAAAATTTGGTTCACAAAATCCAACTACCTATTTGGCTCCACCTCGACAAACAAAGATCTTAAGTCTGCCATTGGTGGGGCTTGGAGCATTTTCACTTGCCCATAGCATGCGTATGCACCATGAGTCAGGACCATCTAAGATGGACTTCATAGGTGTGCCCCATGTATTAGATGTTCTAGATGCATGATGCTCATATGCACTGTTGGCAAGTGAATAAATTCCAGCGGGGGCCCATTGTTTATCTTAAATTTTAAAATCTATTATTAGGGCTGAAATCCTAAGCTATGAATTTATTACAACCACATCATGAATCAAATATAAATGGGTCACTATTGAAATAGGACACACAAAAATAATGAGAAAGGCTTATGAAGCATTTTAATGACTGAATGTATGGTTGAGATTTGATACACATAGACTGTTAGAAATATAATGGTGTGCTAAAATCAATTGCACTCCTAGCAATAGAAATATAAGGGGCATATTTGGAAATATAATAGGCCATAAATGACACATTAAGGCCCCATGAAAATTTTGATAGTATCTCCTCAAGAGAGAGTTATTATGGGGCTTATATTTTGGGGAGAAAAGAGGGTTGGCAGTGGCAAGTTTGCTTTTTGGAGTTTCAAAAGATGTCAGCTGCTATTGTGGGGCTTTTTATTTAGGTTTTATTTTTTTGGGACTAAAGCAATGACTTTGTTGGCTTTATGGTAAAGCCGGCCCTAACCTAGTGAATAAAATCAAATGAAAATTGCACAGGCCTAGTTAGTGATCATGTTTTACTACAAGATCATATTACACCGACGATAATGACATCGACAACTATGATCATGACAAAGTGGTGGTGGGGAAATATGATGATGGAATAAATTATTTATATTGTCATATAAGTACCGTATTAATGGAAACTATGTGAACATTATTATATGTTAATGGCTATATTAAATTCAAGCACTTACACGAGTATCTAGGCTTAGAATATGGATAAAATACAAATGTAACTACTTATTATTTGAACTTGAACATGAAGACAATGATGTATCTAATTGGAGGAGAATGTTTTTTTTTTATATATGGGGCCTACTTGGGCCCACCTTTGATCCGTGCATCCCATTTGATACTTTTATCATCCTATGATCTAATATCAGGATCAGTTTTACGCTCACTGAACGTTCGCTAACCAATGCATCGAATTCTTTTATAAATAAAGAAAATCTCTGATTAAGGACAATTAGACTTTAAGGCGGTTAAGTGATCAAGTGCTAGGATAATTTGGCATGATTGATCTTTTTAGCATTTCCTATCCATAGGGCGACCTATCCATTCATCTCTTACCATTAATATACATGTATGAGTGGCGGACCCAGGATTTTTGTTTGAGAGGTGAGCACCTTAATAGGTAGTTTGGTTTTGCGGGCAAACCGAGGATTTTCATGTGGATCTTGAGGGTGGACCCATGATTTTTATTGGATTCTTTGAAGTGTACTGCGGTTTAACGGGTGCGGCCACAACCACATGCTCGTGCTTGGGTCCGCTTTGCCTGTATCTAAGTAGGCCCCACAAGCTTGATTGCATATTAGCAATATGGAATTTGCTCACAGGATAACATTGACCTTGATTACATACTTTAATCTCCCCATAAGATGCAATTTCACAATCATAAGAATAGGGACAAAATCCCAAAAAAATCCGCCTTTCAAGGGTTACTATTCTATAGGACTTTAAACCGAAGCAAATGGGATTTTTTTTTTTATACTCTCCTAAGGTTTCTATGATTTGTAAATAGGCCCATGTGGTTTAAGTATTTGTATATGGGCTCTTACCTTTTCATTTCAATACCTTTTATATCTCCAAAACCAATATTTTTAACCAGAATGGGTACATCATGACATTTGTGTTGAACTTTTATAAAAACGACAGACTTACCCTTGCATCCATTAAACAAAAATGAGTATATTATTATTTACAAAAATACCATTATTTTTTCCAAGTCCCAATGGTCTCCTCAATAACTCTTAAATGCACATAAAGCCTAGTCATGAATTTTGAAATTTTCATCAATCTAATAGTGGGTTGTGCATGGATTAGGTCAATTATAACTAAGGGAAATTTTCAAAAAAGCCCTTAACTTTTGGGTGATTTTAAAAAAAGGGTCAAAAGAATTCAATATTTCAAAAACGTATGAGAGTTTGCAAGACTTATTTCACTCAAGTCCAATCCGGCAATCCATAACCACCGCCGGTAATTTTGTATAAACAAAAACTCAAAAGGACAAAAGCGCCCCGAGTGAGTAGAAAGTAGGTAAAAAGGAAAATTTCAAAATAGCCCTAAACTTTTTAGGTGGCCACTCTAATTATTAACCTAGTCAATAGTTAATTTCAATTCTCACGTCATAATTAATCCAATATTTGGGCTCACTAATTATTAAGGTGAATTTCAGTGCAATCAATGCATTGTGTACTTGGGACAAACAAAAGTGATCTTATAGTTGGTCCAACATTTTGGAGAAGGAATGAAATCAAATGGATTTTTTTCATTTTGAATTAAAAAAAAAAAATTGCGTACAGTGGATGGAGATCTCCCAACAGGACCTAATTGAAAGAAGTCTTGAAAACTTTCATACCCTTTTGAAATATTCAATTCCTTGGTCCTTTTTGAAAACCACCTAAAAAGTTTAGAACTATTTTGAAAATTTCCTTTTTACCTACTTACTACTCACTAAGGGCACTTTTGTCCTTTTGAGTTTTTATTTATACAAAGTTGTCAGCAGTGGGTATAGATTGCCAGATTGGACTTGATTGAATTAAATTTTGAAAATTTTCATATGTTTTTGAAGTATTGAATTCTTTTTTGAAAATCACCCAAAAGTTAAGTACTTTTTTGAAAATTTCCCTATAACTAATTATAAACATATGCGTTGATTGTCATTATGATCATTTCGTATTTAATGAAACGGGCCATGTATTGGTAAAAATATATTTACGTACGATTATTCTTTCCCACTAAATGCAATTAATAATGTTACAAGCTTTAGAGAAAATAAGTCTAAGCTTTAGAATTTATGCATATAAGGATATAGAAATGGGCAACAATGTCATTACACTCTAAAAACTTTTGGTGGTTGGAAGACCGCTGATTTTGGGACACAAAAGGTATTAAAATAAAAAAGCTGGGGCCTATTTATAAATACTAAAACCATATGCGCCTATTTACATATTCCCAAAACCTTAGGGTGGAATATGCAGAGAGTTCAACAAATAAGCATGCCTCCATATGGAAACAGGGTAGCCACTAATGTAATTTGTATTGGGCTGACCTCTGGTTCAT
Organism: Umbellularia californica; assembly: GCA_028538565.1. Taxonomy (NCBI): domain Eukaryota; kingdom Viridiplantae; phylum Streptophyta; class Magnoliopsida; order Laurales; family Lauraceae; genus Umbellularia; species Umbellularia californica. Next base: position 69,265,553 of record JAPQWN010000002.1, on the reverse strand, counting down.
TCAACCTCCTCATATCATATGCCTAGTGTAGGAAATGTCATAAATTTTGTTTCAATCAAAGGGTTAAACTAAATCTTGTTGGAAATTGTTTTACAAAAAGCTCACGGCAAGGGAGAGCGTTTGTTTTGAGCTTTCCCAGATATTCAATGGGCGAGCCCTACTATGGAGTGGATCACACCCCTCGTGTGCAGTGTGAGTGGGACACTCTTGACAGTCTAGACTCTTAACTTTTCATGATAATCAATATCATTTATACCTTCACTGTTCACCTTGAATGACATTCAAATGATGTCATATCAACCATTCACTCCTAAATTAGCGTTGTGACTCAACAAACTATCACAACTAACCTATCAAAGAATTTCCTCTAATTAATTGAGGTTGATTGGTTTACATGTCATCAATGCAAAATTAAGTTCTAGTTTGTTTGGAGAGAGATACAATTTTCTGTGTTAAAATAAGGAGAAGATAATTAGTTTGAGCGGTTTGGATTCATTATGGTAAGCACTAGTATTTCTATATGCTAATGCTCACAAAGTTTTGAGAAATTATGATTTGGAAAATGATTGGAGGAATACAAATTTAGCATTTTTCTCCGGATACTATTGAAAAAAACTTGCAAAAACATATATAGTTTAGTTTTCAAATGATTAGCAAAAAATCAATATATACCATATGGCGAGGGACGCTTATATATATAATTGGAAATACTCACGTGCAAAAGAGAAAAAGCTATATATGGTCATGTACAGAAGAAGAATGTTCACAAGGGACAACCATGTAAGTAGTTGTAAATATTTGTGTGTAAAAGAGGAAAAGTCATATATGGTTATTTGTAGAAGAAGAATGTTTATGTGTGAAGAAGGAAAGCCATGTAAGTGTCCCCCATCCTAGGGTGAAGGGGGATGAATGCACATGAATATTTCACTCTCTCTCACACAGACACATACACACACACACACATGTATATGGAAATTCTCAAAAACACCCTTTTTCTGCCCCTCTTATTTTTGACCATGGGGCCCTTGTTGAGTCAATCTAAACTTTTCACACACACTACCCCGCTTGAATAGTCACAAGTCCAAGTTTGACATTTATCCAACTTTTCCTCACTGTTAGATTGAAATCATGATAAAATGATGCATCTAAATCATTAATTCTTAGGGCTATGGATCAAAAGGTTATGATGATCTTATGGACTCAAGATTTTGCATATAGGTAGGCCTCATATGGATCATTATGCATTCCAGTGGGCCCAACTAGGAGGGGCTTTTTGTTCTAAAAAAATGCCCGAACACTGTATAGTGCTCTCCATATATATATATATATATATATATATATATATATATATATATATATGTGGAGGAAGTACAAAGGTGTACTTCCTCACTTTTATACTTGAAACACCCCCAAAAGGGGTGTCCCTCACCAAAAATGGTGAGGGATGGATGCATATAAACATTTCCCTATATATATATATATATATATATATATATATATAAAACCATCACTTGCCCCTTTCCAAGAGAAATTCTAGGCTCCACCACTTATGCCTGTTCTTGGAAACCCATCATAATGCACAAGGGAAAATAGGCTATGTTTAGGAAATATTCTTGGACTGATGTTGGTAACTTTTTACCCCACTCCCAACGGGCATTGATTCTTGGCACTCAAATCCAAATCTTTTTTCCCATGGTTGGTATGATATGCATGGTTGTATTTTTGCTGAGCTTTGGTAAGATTCTCTCCTCAAAAGTTTCTATGCTTTTGTTCTTTCTTTTATCGTTCCTTTTTGGGTGCCGTTCTTTTTTCATTTCTCTAAGTTTCTAGTAGCAATAGCTTGTAGTTATGTAAGCAAAGTAGCATGATTCAGATTCACATGTTTTATTCCATCTCTTCCCTTCATGTGTATAAATAGTAGTCAATCTGGTGTTTCTTCATTGCAAGAGCTGTGTTTAGTCATTACAGGAGAGGGGGGTGCGTGAGGAAGTGACCAAGGCAACCAAGATGAGCACTTTTGGTACTATTTGAGCTTGTGAATGATTCATATTGTCCTCTCTCTCTATTGGTCTTCAAATGAGATATATATTTATCAGCATTTGATTATAAGTAGTGTTGACCTGTGTTTCTGTTTGGAGTTAAAAGTCTTTTTATTTGGTCTTCTATTTACAGGTTTTCGTGAATTGTAATTTAATATCAACTTGAAGATGTATTTCTTTGGGCAGTAACTTTGCAACTCATTTAAAATTTTTTTTTTGTCGGTCTCCTAGTGAGCTATTGAATGATGTCAGGAATAGGTGAATGGTGCAACTTTTTTGAGTTATTATTTAGGTTCCATGGGTTATACTTACTAGAATTCTTTGTTATTTTAATATGTTGTATAATGGAATTGGGATCCTCCGAGTGAGTATGTGCATAGTGACCATGCAGTGGAACACTAAGGGTCCGCAGCGTTACCACAGGTAGCTCCTTGCGCAGATGCATAAGAGGCTTCCATCGGTGACGTAACGGACCGTCAATTGTCCACTTACGGTCACCGTGGGGTTTTACCCCACCAGATCCGGACTCTAAATATTGGCATTACATACATATAAGTGGTGCCCACATGCACACCTCAACCTAACTCGATCATTTATGTGTTTTGTGTGTTGGTGGGTAAATGGGTTATATGTTGGGAACTATATTGAGTAATGTAAAAATGCAGGTAATTGGTCAGGTAGAAGAATTTCTGAGTATGGAAGGACCTATGTGGTTAGGCCTAAAGGAAGACACCAAGCCACAATTGTTTGGCTTCATGGCCTTGGAGAAAATGGGTCCAGGTATTTCTTGCTAGTTTTCAAATCGACCTTAACTTAGATTCTTGGCTATATTGTTTGCGTACATATGTGTTTTTTTTATTGTTTATTTCTTTTAAATCTCACTTTCATTTATATCTTACAAAAAAGAATTATTCTATTATAATATTTTCTAATGACTTGGTTAATATATACAATGTCTTAACTAGTATTTCTTTTCTTTTTTTTTTCTTTTAAATTCAAATAAAGAATCATTCCAAGGTTGCATGAATTCTTTCATTTACTTTGTTATGCACATGTACCCCAATGCTTCTCTTCAAGTAGTAATTATTACAATGCAGCAAATAAATGTGAGAGCCCATGGCACAATGGAAAGTATTAATCGTGGTTTGCAACCTTGAGGTGGTGGGTTCAAATCAAATCATATATAAAACAAAGCTGGGAATAAATAGACAAACAAGAATATATGCAACAAAACTTGCACGGTTCCACAAGTGTGTCGATCATAGTAATGAGAGACAATATTCACTATCACTAAAAATCAGTAATAATTGTTTTGTCTTATCATTGTTATTTTTTGTTTTATCACCAGTGACCAGTAGGGTTACGATTCTTTTCACTTTTTGTTAAGCACATACAATGTATGGAATGGTGGACTTTTACAGCATAAATCATTTAGACTGGGTTAGAGAATGTCAATCTCATTTTGTGTCTTTACAGAGAATAATTTTATTTTAGTTTAGCCATACAGGAACCCTATCCTTTAAGTAGAGATTCTCACGCAAACCTCGAGTCTGGATTCTCTAAATACTGTGCCTAGGGATTCCCTTAGTTCGTCTTTATAATTGCACTAGTGGGTTACACGTGAAATACAAACCGTTGTAAGTACAGTGTCACCTTGAACTATTGCTGCATTAGATTTACTCCAATCAAACTTAAACATACTGTCAGATCGATCACGTAAAAAACACATGACTAAATTAAGGAACCTATTACTAAAGAAGTTTGTTTAGTTACCATATGCTCCCAGCCTTTAGTTTTAAGAATTTTTCTTAAAGCTCCTTTTGTGTTGCCAATATATGGATTTAGATGGTTAAACTCACATACTCATTTTATTTTGGATTTTCTTTTTCATTCTGTTTTAATTTTTCTCCTTCATGATATTCTGGGCTTCTTTTATTGGAGAGGATTCATGGCACTATTTATATATGTACATAACCCAAGTGGATATTTTATGAAGACACACCACAAATGGATTTTCTACAGCTGGAATTTTTTTCTTTTTTTTTGAACACTTCCTGCGCGCATTGAATGTTCTAGCCTTTAATCATCTAAATGCTTTTGCTACTTTATGTTAAAGAAACGTTGATACAGCCAACATATTGAGAACATATGTAGAACCCCATGAATACTATGACAATCGTTAATTTGTTTTCATTATCACCAGAACACTGAATCATCAAATATACCTTCCAAGAAGGAATTCTCATTCGTTTTTTCTTGGTTTTGCAGCTGGTCCCAACTCTTGGAGGCTCTTCCTCTTCCTAATGTAAAACACACTGAATCCATTTATTTTTTGGATTTGGGAACTTTTAATGACATAACCTTTAATTCTCTATCCCTTTCTATTGGAGAAATGGATTTCCGGTCCAAATGCTCTCATTATTTTAGTTTTATTGCAGTATAATTCACTGCTTATTTTTGCTGTTTCTTGAGAATACAGATCAAATGGATATGCCCAACAGCTCCTACTCGGCCAGTTACAGCTTTTGGTGGATTTACTTGTACTGCATGTGAGTTCTTTGATTTGGTTGAACTTGATTATATACTTGAAATAGCCATTAGCAAATGTAGCAAACCACTAATTATTGTTTTTCTTTATTTATTTGTGGTAGGGTTTGATGTGGGAGAACTTTCGGCTGATGGTCCTGATGATATAGAGGGTTTGGATACTACAGCAGCACATGTAGCAAACCTGCTGTCAACTGAACCAGCTAATAGTAAGTTTCCCAGAAATCGGATGGATATCTGAATCTTATCATATAGGATCAGTCATCAGTGTGTTTGATACTTTGATCCGTATTTCTGTGTAGATGTATATGTATATACATGCATACATATATACATATATGTACTCAGTACACATGCACCCACATATTTAAGAAATATTCAAATGAGAGTGCCCTTCTATAATCGATCCAAAACCCCTCACACTCACTAAACTCCCATGAACTAGAATACACCCTAATTCAACATTTACCTAAATTATACTCACCATTGGAATCATAAAAATGTAGCCTAAGATTGGGGGGGATCTCATCCCGTGCCAATGCGCAGGAGTGCACATAAAAACCAAGTAGACAGTTCTCAACTAAGAACTACCCACATGTATCTTATGTGAGATCTAGGGCCACGTAGCCCACCTATGATCCCCCATTGAATTGTCACAAGCTCAAACTTGACACTCATCCAACCATTGCCTTCATATTGAAATTCAATATGTCTTTCAAAACCAATAAACTCGAGGGCCATACATACATCAAGTAGTTATGATCTAACAAAGGGCAAGGATCATTTGATCTGAATTGAAGTTTAAACAAATTTTATCTTTAAAACCAATAGACTTAGGGCCATGCATACATCAAGCTGTTATGATGATCTAACAAAGGGTTAGGATCATTTGATCTCAGTGATATCTCATAGTCCCCTCATCAATATCCAAACCTTTCCATCCATTGGCCTCCCTTGATTGTCATGAATCTAGGTTGGTCCCACTTAAGAAAAATGTCTGCGTGCTTTGTAGTCAAGGCCCACATATTTTTTTGAATTTTAATCCAACAGTGAGTACAATTCAGTTAAGTGTAAAGATCAGTAAAGGTCCAGTTTGGGAATGGGATTATTTATCCCGTGGTAAGGAAATGCACAACTTGTATGCCAAGTTTGGTACCAAGCTATTTATCCCCCCCACCCAGGTGAGGTGACGGAGGCCTCGGATGAGGGAAGTAGACCTCTAGTGAAGTGACAAAGCCCTCTGGTGAGGGTAGATGACATCTGCGGGCCATGGTTCGAACTCTGAGTAGTTTGGTGAGAACTGCCACCTCTTTACCACTATGGTAAGAGGCTTCTCGAAAAGACGGGATTGAAAGATGTTTGTGCTAAAATGAGAAAGCATCTAATCATGGGCAAGACGTAAGAGTTTTGCAATTGTCATTAGCTATAGTTAGATAAGTGCTTATTTAAAGGGGTAGTGTCTCCCGGCTCTGGACTGGACCAAGCTGAGCATAGGATGCTAGCACAGGATTGGCCGTGACTAAAAATTCATAAGCATCTTTTAATTCATGTACATATTAGTGTATGAAAATCCTGTTTCTAAATGGTAAGACTGTTTGTATCCAACAAAATTCATGTCTCCTAAAATGTTCCTGAAGTTCAATCACCTATTCCATTACAGTTAAACTTGGTGTTGGAGGCTTCAGCATTGGTGCTGCAACTGCCGTTTACTCTGCCACTTGCTTTGCTACTGGCAGATACAACAATGGAAATCCATACCCAATTAACTTGAGTGCAGTTGTTGGTCTGAGTACCTGGCTTCCATGTTCAAGGTCTGCCTTCTGTCTATCTCAGTCAATCTTTAAGCATATTCCATAGGCATGGGCATTACAAGCCCTGTTACAGACCAAAATTTCTTTCTGCAGGAACTTGAAAAACAAGATACAAGGGTCGCAAGAGTCTACAAGACGTGCTGCATCTTTTCCTCTTTTGCTCTCCCATGGCAAAGGTAGTATTTATGGACGTGGGTTAATGCATAAGAAATATGTTATTAGCTTATATATAATCTTTCATCACATGATTTGGGCTATTTTTCTTAATTGTATCGATTTGAAGTGCAAAAACCAATTGTTGAATGTTTCTTCTGATGAGACTAAGATAGGTTGAAGTTTGGTGCTGAAGGACAGTAAAAGATAAAAGTGGAGTCCCTTTTCAATTTGAAGCTTCTTTTTTGTGTCTTTAGTTATAGCCTATGATACTAGGATACTTAAAAATCGGCAATTTTATAATTTAGAGAACTTCACTTTTATGCATAAAATCTTTGTTCCTTTTGTGTCCACGCCATATCCAAGCATCATAGGTCATAGCTTAGCCTTATTACATTTAAGTTGGTAGTTGTAAATTGTAACAATGATATATGCAATTAGTAGTTAGTACAATGGATTTGTAGATGTTGATATGTATAATTACACATGAAAATTATCTAATTTGTTAAAATAATTTTTCTGTAACTAAAATATTTCAAGATACTATGTACCAACACAAAAGGTTAAGTTTAAAGTTGGAAAGCTCAAAAAGGCATATGAAGTCTTGTCAAACCCATTACTTAGGTGATGTGGGATGTGGAATTTTCCCAACACATAACATGAGTTGAGTTAGGGTTTTACCTTCACGTGACATACCCAATATTACTCTGTCTGGAGTCAAGTCCTCACTATCATCCCGTGATTGTATCATAGCTATTTAAATACTGTTTGGAGTCAAGTCCTCACTATCATCCATGTTTCAATGTGTGAATTGAAAGCTCGATCGGTTTTTTTTTTTTTAACCAGTTAGTTTGGGGTTTATGTTGGAAGTCTTGTGTAAATTCGTGGATCACTAGATCTATTAAATTTCAATGCTGTTGCTCTTTCACTCTGTCAGGTGATGATGTGGTGCTTTACAAACATGGACATAAATCTGCAGAGATTTTATCTTCAACCGGATTTCGGAATCTTTCTTTCAGAACTTACAATGGGTACTTGATAACTTGCTTATTCATTTATAAGACCATTTAGCTTTCAATTGTGAGAATAATCTGCATTATAGTTAGCAAAAGCAACCTATTAAAACAGAATCTGGCATTGTGCAGGCTCGGACACTATACAGTCCCTGAGGAGATGGAGGATGTTTGTAGATGGCTCACTGCCAAGCTAGGTCTTGATAGGTCTCGCTCGTAATCGCTAAATCATTTTTGAACATGTTAACCATGTCTGTTATAGATGTGGTCATGCACAATAGTGTCACTGGCTTATCAATTTCTTGGGATCATCTGCCTATGTTTGTAGAAATCTTTTGAATATGGTTTTCCTTTAATTAGGCATGTTGGGATCTTGATGGGAATGTTATTTGGTGAATCTACAAATACTAGGTTTTAGCTATTTATTGGTATGCTTTTCTAGTGGATTGGGCCTTTCCAAACTGGTTAGGTAGGGTGCTCATGATGCTTTATTTCCTATGGTTGTTTATTCTATTCGACTCACTGTTAAATACTTGTATGGATGTAATTTATGCTTCTGTGACTTAAGACCATTGTGTGGCATTTTTATTTGATGGATTAGGCCAACTCCAGGTTGAGGAGATAAAGATAAGGATGTTGATGCTAATGTTGGTTCATTAATGCACATTTGAATTATACGGTAGATCTTTTTCTATTTGGAAATTTTGTGACCATGTGGAAGTGCAATCTGTGAACTTCTTTTCTTATGGTTTTGTTTAATTCAATAAACCATTGGTCCATTGAACACCTGTTGCTGGTCCCAAAAATCAAGCTGGACGAAAGAACCCCTCTAATTAGAAATTAATGACAAAGACATAATATCTTTTCAAACAATAATTACTAAATCTTAGATAAAATTTTTATGAATATTCCTGTAGATCACAATATTGCAACACATATTTGATTCCATATTTTCCCAACACTAACATATTCTTCAATGAAAAAGGAGTTGACGTTGTCATTATTAGACTCATTTTCACTTGTAAACTATTGAATTTTGAGAGTTTAGAAGGATGACTATCAATATCATTATTGAGTGGGGTTAAACTTCAGCTACTAGCCATGGATCGATGGCAATTTTCTTATCCCCTTTCTTCTATGACAGTTGTTTCATTCAAGTGGACCTCATATATATCTGGAATTAAAGTCTGTGACTCCGAACTATGTTCACATGCATCAAATCTTCTTCATCGAGGATGTTTCAAAGATAAGTTTGGGTTAATGCAATTTAAGAGTGGTCTAATATCTGTTTGAACCACATATGCTAGTATTTTATTTTGAAAACATCTAATGCCTATTTGAAGTAAATCTATTTGAATTAGATGAGACTTGTCAAACAGGCATTGTTGGTAAAAGCTCGACGACAAAAAGAACATGGCACATTATTTAAACTATGTAATTGTTTCTAGTGTGCTAAGGTTTTTAATGTAGTCTTTTATATCCTAATTTTATGTCACAATACTATCAAATTAGCTTACTTAATTTTATCCCAAATAATATTTTTATATGAGGACAAAGTACTTGTTTTGTACATTCTTTTAGAAGTGGCACTAAAAGATTGGCTTTTGTATTGCACCAGTTCTTAACTAGAATAAAGGATAGTTAGCATTGTGGTCTAGAAAAGTTATTATTATAATAATATTAAAAAATTATTTCTTTCTACCCTGGCCGACCCTAGGCCTTTAGGGTAGGGTAAGGGCTTCGGTATTGTAGGCCGACCGAGGGTGGCTTCATTGAGCTGGTCTGAGAGGGCCCAGCCTGGCCCTTTATCTGATAGTATATAAAATAAATAACATATATGGGTTTTTACTAAGAAAATTATAAAGAAACCCTCTAATTGGCAATTAACGACAAAGACTTAATATTTTGTCAAGCAATAATAACTAAATCATAGGTACATTTCTTATGGATATCCCCATAGATCACAATAATGCAACCGATATTTGATTCTAAATTTGCCCAACAATGACATAATCTTCAATGAACAATGACATATTCTATACTTGTTTTGTAAATTCTTTTAGAAGTGGCGCAAAAAGGTTGGCTTTTACATTGTACCGGATCTTAACTCGAATAAAGGATAGTTAGCATTTGGTATTTTAAAATATTATATATAATAATATTAAAAATCATTTCTTTCTGCCTTGGCCTGACCGTAGCTCGGCCCTAGCCCTTGAGGGCAGGGTAAGGGCTTTGGTATTGGAGGCCCACCGAGGGCTTTGGCTTGACCTAAGCTCGGCCCACGTACATGAGAGTAGGGTAAGAGCTTACCTCAGGTTGACCTTGGCCTGGTCGTTCGAAGAGAAAGTTGAGAGGGGGAAATATAAGCATGAAAATTAGGAGGGCCGCCTAGGTCCGGCATAGAAGAAACCATGCTTGGGCCATTGACTAAGTCAATGTGCCAGCACAGTCTCGGGTCGGCCCCCCGTCTAGATCGTGCTGGGCTAGGGATGCCTGGGTTGCAGATCCCGGGAGTTCATCAGAGATCCTCTACTTCAACTGCTTCAAGAAGATGGGTCTCGGAGAAGAGGATCTGCAGGAGGCGTGCACTCCCTTGGTGGGTTTCAGCTCAAAGCCCATGTATCCCAAGGGGAAAGTCACCCTCAAAGTCCAAGTCGAGGGAGCCAGCATGACAGCCGACTTCCTTGTGGTAGATGCACCATCCCCATATAATGCAATAATGGGGAAGACTTGGCTGCACGATATGGAAGCAATGCCTTCCACTCATCACCAGAAACTCAAGTTCCCGTTAGAGAATGAGAACGACAGAGTTGAGGTGATCACCGTCAGGGGTGACCAGCACATGGCCAAGCAATGCTTGATGGCCGTAGTACCTGGCGAAGTAGAGCCAAAGCAGGTACACATGGCCGAGCTGGATAGAGAAGCTGAGCTTGAAGATGTCTGCTGAGCTCCAGAACAAAAGAGCATCAAAGACCTGGCCGAAGTCAGGATCGATCCCAACGATCTTGAAAGGTACTTTCTGCTTGGGAAGCAGCTCGTTGAAGCTGAACGGTCCGAGCTCTTAAACTTCTTGTTACAGAACAAGGAAGTTTTTGCCTGGACTCCGTATGAGATGCCCGGCATCGACCCCGAGGTCATGTGCCACAAGTTGAACGTGGACCCAAAGCATAAGCCGGTGGTTCAAAAGGCTCGGAGAACGGGAGTTCCACAAACCAAGGCCATGATCGAGGAGGTTGAAAAGCTGTTGGAGGCCAAAGCAATCAGGGAAGTGCACTATCCAGATTGGCTGGCCAACACAGTCGTAGTCAAGAAGAAGAGTGGGAAGTGTAGAGTCTGTGTCGACTTCACCGACCTCAACAAAGCCTGTTCCAAGGACGACTTCCTACTTCCAAAGATTGATCAGATGATTGACGTGACTGCTGGGCATGATCGGATGAGTTTCCTCGATGCTTACCGAGGTTACCATCAAATTCCGATGTACGGGTCTGATGAAGAAAAGACCACATTCATAACACCTAGGGGCATCTACTGTTACAAAGTGATGCCATTTGGGTTAAAAAATGTAGAGGTGACTTACCAGAGGCTGGTGACGAAGATGTTCTAGACCTAGGAGAGACGATGGAGGTCTACATTGACGACATGGTTGTCAAGTCTAAAAAGTCACAGGACCACTTGGTAGACCTAAGTCAATCGTTTGACATCCTTAAGAGATTTCAGCTCAAATTAAACGGTTCCAAGTGTGCGTTTGGCATCAGCTCCGGTAAATTTCTGGGAAGCCTGGTCACAAGAAGGGGAATTGAAGTAAACCCAGACTAGATCTCGGCTATTCAAGGAATCCAGAGTCCCACTATGGCGAAACAAGTTCAGAGGCTCACTGGTATGGCGGCCGCGCTCAATCGTTCTATCAGCCAAGCTTCGGACAAATGCCGACCTTTCTTTCAACTTTTGAAGAAAAGTTCGAAGTTCCAGTGGACTCCGGAGTGCGACTGAGCTCTGCAGGAGCTTAAAACCTATTTAGCTTCACCACCTCTGCTGTCGACACTGAAGCAAGGAGAAGTGCTTGACCTATACCTGGCAGTCTCGAATCATGTAGTGAGCTCGGTACTCATCAGAGAGGAAGACAGGAAACAGAAGCCCATTTACTACACGAGCAAAATTCTTCTTGATGCCGAGAGCAGGTACCTACCACTGGAGTAACTTGCATTAGCACTCGTCAGTGCTTCTCGTAAACTTTCTCACTACTTCAAGACGTACACCATCGTGGTTGTTACCGAACACCCACTTAAATCCCTTTTCAAAAAGCTGGACTTTTCTGGAAGAGTCTCAAAGTGGGCAGTCAAGCTGGGACAGTATGATATCCAGTATCAGCCTAAAATGGCGATCAAGGCCCAAGTTTTGGCATATTTCATTGTAGAATTTGTTTCTCCAAGTTCGGCACCTAGACAGCTCGATACCGAACTGGGGGGCCAGGAGGATAAGGATGAAGTCACCGAGACAACAGAAGAAGAACAATCTTGGAAACAGTTCCTTGATTCGTCTTGGAAGGTCTTCGTCGATGGATCCTCAACCTCCAAAAGGGATGGCGCTGGCATAGTCCTCCAGTCTTCGGAGGGCCTTGTCATCGAACAAGCCCTGACACTCGCCTTTAAGATGTCTAATAATGAAGTTTAGTACGAAGCTTTGGTTGCAGGGCTCAACAACGCTAAAATCCTAGGGGCACAACAGTTAGTGGTCTTCAGTGACTCTCAGTTGGTGACGAGCTAGCTAAGCGGAGACAACCAAGCTCGCGACGAAAGGATGGCAGCCTACCTAACTCATGCGAAGCAGCTCCTGTCTCAGTTCGAGAGAGTCGAAGTCAAACAAGTTGGCAGAGATTCTAACTCACATGCTGATGCTTTTGCCAACCTGGCCTCTACTGTTTGATGGAACGCGCTCCGAGGCGCCGTGGGGCGGCTACCGGGGTCGGCGGAACGTGGGAGTCCGTCGGGTCCGGCCCTTTCGCGCCCTGGCGGGGCCTGAAGCGTGCATCAACATTTCTTTTATGTGGGTGTGCCAGATTTTCTATTTTACTTGGAATTGCAAGTGGTAATCCGGAGATCAACCTTCGCAAGTAAAAAGGAAATCAACTTCTTTCAAGTTTTCCATTGCACAAATATTTAAAAAAAGAGACATTTTCTTGGTTTGCTGTGAAAGGCGATTTTGTTTGGCATTTATAGCCGATTTTGGCGTTTATAGCCGATTTACAATTCTTATCAATAATGAAAGACAAGAGTTGTGATTTTTGTCTCTTTAGAAAAATACAAATTACAATGAAAAGCAAGAAAAGGAAGATCTAACTTTTCAGGAGATTGTGGGGGACTCGTTCAGATTGACGGTCGCAAGCCATGTATGGGCTTCGCCATCATCCATGCAGATGAGAACAGAAGATGCTCTTGATTCGCTTGGCTTGGCTATAACCTCAGGTTTTTAGAGGACAAAGACCAAGAGAAGGTCCTATGTCCAATAAAAAGCTAAGTAGACGGGCTGAAAAGCCACGTCTAAGCCATTGGAGGCAGCAGGAGAAGGCAAGGACCTTGGGGGGGGGGGGGTGCCCCCCAAGGGACTTTTGTCACCTTGTAGTGGTGGCCGGTGCAGAACTTCAGCAGAGTTTTTCTCTCTTTTTCTTTCTCTCAGATCTCTTTCTGATCCTTTTTTTCTGATCTTCTGATTTTCTCCTCTTTTTTCTGATTCCGATTTCAATGGAATGCTCTCCTATTTATAGGCTTTTGGTAGCCATTTAGGAGGGTTTATGAGCCTTAATGGCTTTAATGGGAGGAGTTACAAGATTTATTTCTTGATTTTGTAACTCCTTTTTCCTTGAATATGATTGGCCGATGGAGATTAAGGGCTTTTAATCACCTTAATTACCATAATGGGAGGAGTTTCATGGTTTAAATGCCATGAATCAATTGACTTGTAACTCCCAAATGCTTGCTTCTGATTGGGCCGTCCAAAGAAATGAATTAATGACCATAATAAAGTTAGTCAATTAACCACATTAATTGGTCGCCGAGCAGTCGAAGAGTCGCGGGCCGTGCCGTGTCTTCTGGAATTCTTCTGGCGATGATCATCGATGGATCTACATGCTGATCGACATCGGATGAACATATAACTTCAGACATTGATAGCTAAGAGTGGGCCGGTGACATCTGTCTTGTCGATTTCACGATCGGTCGGACAGAAAGTGCACTTTCTTGGTCGACCGGTTGGCGATTTTGGAGCGATCAATGATGATTTTATGCTTTTGGAGGTTGACCCGTGATTTTGACGGATGTCGGAGGATATGAGTCAATTTCAAGCACTAAAAATCACATTTTCAGGAAACCACAGGGGCCAAAGTGCGCGAAAAAAGACGGAAAAAACGGGTCACCGGCGGAAAATCCGGTGACCCGGACCTCCATGGTCGCCGGCAACCATGGACCGGCGACCATGGGCCATGGTCGCAGGGGCCTGCGACCATGGGCCATGGTCGCAGGGGTCTGCGACCCTGGGGGATTTTTCCCCTTCGGAGCCCGTTTTGCGGTCGTTTTGAGGTCTTTTTCGTCGCCGTTTTCTTCTGTATTTTTCTTGACATTTCTTCTCATTTATTGGCTTGATTTCCCTGTAGAAAACTTGATGAGAATCCTTGCATTTTTAGAGTGCAAAGTTTCCAATTTTCCGGAAAAGCCGAAGACTTTGTCGCGTAAAGCTGCTGATTTTCCGCCAGAAGCTGAAACTTGGTCAAACGATGTCGGAATGACCTGAAATTTGAGGTGAAGCCTCCTGAGTAATAAATAAGATCAACCATAGGCTTTTGTTTGAGTTTTGAAGCCGTTTGGGGTCCCGTCGATGCTTCACTTGATTTTGCTGCGGGGAAAATGCCGAGCTTTGATATGTGGCCAAACGATGTCCGATTGACCTGAAATTTGACGGGGAGCCTATTGGAGTCATTTTGAGACGTTCCATGGGCTCCGTTTTGGATGTCATGGTCCCGGGTTGCTCCGCCGCCGGTAGGCTTGATTTTCTCTCGGAGCATCGAAACCTGGTCAAACGTTGTCAGAATGACCTGAAATTTGACGTGCAGCCTTTTGGAAGCATGTTGAAGCCACTCATGCACTTGGTTTGATGAGCGAAGGCTTCGGTGGTTCCCGCCGCCGGGAGGCTTGATTTTGCTGCTCGAGCATTGATGGAGGGTCAAACGTTGTCGGTTTGACTTGAAATTTGGCATAGAGCCCTTTTGAGACATGCTGGAGTCATCTGTAGGCTTTGATCGAAGTTTTGACGTCTCCGATGATGTCGCCGCCGGGAGCTCCCGTTTAGCTGTCGGAGAAGTGAAGTTAGGCCAAATGTTGTCGAAATGGCCCGAAACTTCATGTGTACTCTTCTCTTGGCTATCTTGAAGGATCTTGCAGTTTTTGTTTGATTCTGACAAGATTTGAATTTTTGGAGAAGTTGCATTACCTATTTATGGCAGGTTGCGACTTCATGCAGCTTTCTTGATTTGAAGAGGCAAAGTGACATTTTTGGTGTCAACAAATGCCCCCTCGAGGTACAGCGACGAATTGCTTGACTTTTGTAGTCGATGTGCCTCGAAGAGATTTTTGAAGGAGAGCTTGTGTCTTGACCAAGAGTCTTTGAGCAATCCTTCCTTTGGTAGAGTAGCCTTTGAGCTTCCAGGGGAATTTTATGGTAGTGAAAGGAATCACACACCATCTCGAGGCAAAGTTTTGAAGATGACATCAGGGATGTGGATTTGGGCTTTTGTTTTTGACCTTGTGACCTAACAAGCTGTATGTGGCAGGTTAGGGGGTCGGGTTTTGGTTTTGACCTTGTGACCCAACAAGCTGTATGTGGCAAGTTGGGGGATCATGATTTGGTTTTTGGTTTTGGTCTTGTGACCTAACAAGCTGTATGTGGCAAGTTAGGGGACCAGGATTTGGTTTTTGGTCACTCTTTGGGACTGTGTGGGTCCATTGGAGTGGTTTGGATATTTGTGGAATGTCAATTTCAAGATTTTGGCTCAATTTGGTATATGAGGCTGGATGGTTTGATTTTTGGAAGCTCATGGGGCTTGGGATTTTTTGTATGGTTCAATCAACTCAAAAGAGGCATGGAACCATTTTTGTATGCTCTTGGTAAGAGGGATTTTTTCTGACTAAAAGCCCTTTTTTTTTTTTTTTTTTTTAGTGCCTAGGTGGTCAAACCCTGCTCATATGGGCTAGCCCATGGGACCTTAAGCTTTTTAGGATGGCTTAGATCTCATGTGGGGTCATTTTTGTAAAGAATATCTAAAGATATCTCATTTGGATAGAGAATATCTAAAAATAGCTTTATGGGAGAGAATCTCTCATATTCCCTTAATTTGGGAGAGAATATCTCAAAGTATCTTTCTTTTTGGGAAAGAATCTTCAATATCCTATTTTGTTGGAGAGAATCTCTCATTTGATTGATTTTGGGAGAAAATCTCTCAAAGACATCTTTCTTTTTGGGAAAGAATCTTTCTAATTTCTTCTCTTTTGGTAAGGTTACTAATTAGTAACACTTACCTTTCTTCTTTGTTTCCTTCTTTGATTTGCTCTCTCCTATAAAAGCAAAGGAAGGTAGGATCTCTTGCTCTTATTGCTTTCTTTTGCAACAATCTCAAGAGAGCCGAACTCCAGGGAACAAGAGGTGGCTAATAGTAGCTACCGATTATTTCACCAAGTGGATAGAAGCCGAACCTTTGTCTTCCATCACCGAGCAAGACTCGAAAAACTTCGTGTGGAAGAACGTAACTGATGGAACGCGCTCCAAATGCCGTGGGTGCTACCGGGGTCGGCGGACGTGGGAGTCCGTCGGGTCCGGCCCTTTCGCGCCCGGGGGGCATGAAGCGTGCATCAACATTTCTTTGTGTGGGTGTGCCAGATTTTCTATTTTACTTGGAATTGCAAGTGGTAATCCGGAGATCAACCTTCGCAAGTAAAAAGGAAATCAACTTCTTTCAAGTTTTCCATTGCACAAATATTTAAGAAAAGAGACATTTTCTTGGTTTGCCGTGAAAGGCGATTTTGTTTGGCATTTATAGCCGATTTTGGCGTTTATAGCCGATTTACAATTCTCATCAATAATGAAAGACAAGAGTTGTGATTTTTGTCTATTTTAGAAAAATACAAACTACAATGAAAAGCAAGAAAAGGAGGATCTAACTTCTCAGGAGATTGTGGGGGACTCGTTCAGATTGACGGTCGCAAGCCATGTATGGGCTTCGCCATCATCCATGCAGATGAGAACAGAGGATGCTCTTGATTCGCTTGGCTTGGCTATAACCTCAGATTTTTAGAGGACAAAGACCAAGAGGAGGTCCTATGTCCGATAAAAAGCTAAGTAGACAGGCTGAAAAACCCACGTCTAAGCCATTGGAGGCAGCGGGAGAAGGAAAGGACCTTGGGGGGGGGGGGGGGGGGGGGGGTGCCCCCCAAGGGACTTTTGTCACCTTGTAGTGGTGGCCGGTGCAGAACTTCAGCAGAGTTTTTCTCTCTTTTTCTTTCTCTGGATTCTTTCCGCTCTCTTCCAATCCGATCTCTTTTTTTCTGATCCCCATTTCAATGGAATGCTCTCCTATTTATAGGCTTTTGGTAGCCAATTAGGAGAGTTTATGAGCTTTAATTGCTTTAATGAGAGGAGTTACAAGATTTATTTCTTGATTTTGTAACTCCTTTTTCCTTGAATCTGATTGGCCGATGGAGATTGAGGGCATTTAATCGTCATGATGGGAGGAGTTTCAAGGTTTAAGTGCCATGAATCTCTTGATTTGTAACTCCCGAATGCTTGCTTCTGATTGGGCCGTCCAAAGAAATGAATTAATGACTGCAATAAAGCTAGTCAATTAACTGCATTAAATGGTCGCCGAGCAGTCGAAGAGTCGCGGGCCATGCCGTGTCTTCTGGAATTCTTCTGGCGATGATCATCGATGGATCTACATGCTGATCGACATCGGATGGACATGTAACTTCAGACATTGATAGCTAGCAGCGGGCTGGTGACATCTGTCTTGTCGATTTCACGATCGGTCGGACAGAAAGTGCACTTTCTTGGTCAGCCGGTTGGCGATCTTGGAGCGATCAATGATGATTTTATGCTTTTGACGGCGGATCCAAGATGTCGTCGGATATGAGTCAATTTAAAGCACTAAAAATCACAATTTCAGGGAACTACAGGGGCCAAAACGCGTAAAACACGAAAAGGGACGGAAAAAACGGGTCACCGGCGAAAAATCCGGTGACCCGGACTTCCATGGTCGCCGGCGACCATGGGCCGGCGACCCTGGGCCAGGGTCGCGGGCTGCGACCCTGGGGGTTTTTCCCCTTTTTTGGTCCGTTTTACAGTCTTTTTCGTCACCGTTTTCTTCTGTATTTTTCTTGACATTTCTTCTCATTTATTGGCTTGATTTCCCTGTAGAAAACCTGATGAGAATCCTTGCATTTTTAGAGTGCAAAGTTTCCAATTTTCCAGGAAAGCCGAAGACTTTGTCGCGTAGAGCTGCTGATTTTCCGCCAGAAGCTGAAACTTGGTCAAACGATGTCGGAATGACCTGAAATTTGAGGTGGAGCCTCCTGAGCAATAAATAAGACCAACCATAGGCTTTTGTTTGAGTTTTGAAGCCGTTTGGGGTCCCGTCGATGCTTCACTTGATTTTGCTGCGGGGAAAATGCCGAGCTTTGATATGTGGCCAAACGATGTCCGATTGACCTGAAATTTGACGGGGAGCCTATTGGAGTCATTTTGAGACGTTCCATGGGCTCCGTTTTGGATGTCATGGTCCCGGGTTGCTCCGCTGCCGGTAGGCTTGATTTTCTCTCGGAGCATCGAAACCTGGTCAAACGTTGTCGGAATGACCTGAAATTTGACGTGCATCCTTTTGGAAGCATGTTGAAGCCACTCATGCACTTGGTTTGATGAGCGAAGGCTTCGGTGGTTCCCGCCGCCGAGAGGCTTGATTTTGCTGCTGGAGCATTGATGGAGGGTCAAACGTTGTCGGTTTGACTTGAAATTTGGCATGGAGCCCTTTTGAGACATGCTGGAGTCATCCGTAGCTCTGATCGAAGTTTTGACGTCTCCGATGATGTCGCCGCCAGGAGCGCCAATTTAGCTGTCGGAGAAGCGAAGTTAGGCCAAATGATTCTGAAATGGCCCGAAACTTCATGTGTACTCTTCTCTTAGCTATCTTGAAGGATCTTGCAGTTTTTGTTTGATTCTGACAAGATTTGATTTTTTGGAGAAGTTGCATTGCCTATTTATGGCAGGTTGCGACTTCATGCAGCTTTCTTGATGTTGAAGAGGCAAAGTGACATTTTTGGTGTCAACAAATGCCCCCTCGGGGTACAGCGACGAGTTGCTTGACTTTTGTAGTCGATGTGCCTCGAAGAGATTTTTTGAAGGAGAGCTTGAGTCCTGACCAAGAGTCTTTGAGCAATCTTTCCTTTGGTAGAGTAGCCTTTGAGCTTTCAGGGGAATTTTATGGTAATGAAAGAAATCAAGTACCATCTCGAGGCAAAGTTTTGAAGATGACATCAGGGATGTGGATTTGGGTTTTTGTTTTTGACCTTGTGACCTAACAAGCTGTATGTGGCAGGTTAGGGGGTCGGGTTTTGGTTTTGACCTTGTGACCCAACAAGTTGTATGTGGCAAGTTGGGGGATCGTGATTTGGTTTTTGGTTTTGGTCTTGTGGCTTAACAAGCTGTATGTGGCAAGATAGGGGACCAGGATTTGGTTTTTGGTCACTCTTTGGGACTGTGTGAGTCCATTGGAGTGGTTTGGATTTTGGTGGAATGTCAATTTCAAGATTTTGGCTCAATTTGGTATATGAGGCTGGATGGTTTGATTCTTTGGAAGCTCATGGGGCTTGGAAATTTTTTGTATGGTTCAATCAACTCAAAAGAGGCATGGAACCATTTTTGTATGCTCTTGGTAAGAGGGATTTTTTTCTGACTAAAAGCCCATTTATTTTTTTTTTATTTAGTGCCTAGGTGGTCAAACCTGGCTCATATGAGCTAGCCCATGGGACCTTAAGCTTTTTAGGATGGCTTAGATCTCATGTGGGGCCATTTTTGTAAAGAATATCTAAAGATATCTCATTTGGATAGAGAATATCTAAAAATATCTTTATGGGAGAGAATCTCTCATCTTCCCTTAATTTGGGAGAGAATATCTCAAGGTATCTTTCTTTTTGGGAAAGAATCTCCAATCTCCTATTTTGTTGGAGAGAATCTCTCATTGATTGATTTTGGGAGAAAATCTCTCAAAGACATCTTTCTTTTTGGGAAAGAATCTTTCTAATTCCTTCTCTTTTAGTAAGGTTACTAATTAGTAGCACTTACCTTTCTTTTTTGTTTCCTTCTTTGATTTGCTCTCTTCTATAAAAGCAAGGAGGAGGCTAGATCTCTTGCTCTTATTGCTTTCTTTTGCAACAATCTTAAGAGAGCTCCAAGACCAAGAGTTCTTCTTCTTCAAGGATCTTCAAGCTTTTTCCTTCTTCTTCTCCATCAATGGCTTCAAGTAAGTTTTCTTTCTTTTTCTTTCAAGAAAACTCCATGTAGAGAATAGGATGGTGAAAAAAGAAAGTTTCTCTCTGTTTTTTTTTTTCTATTCTTCTTCTCTTTTTTTCTTTTTCCACGTGATTTCTGTTTTTTTTTTTTTTTTCACGTGATTTTTTTTCGTGCTTCTTTCTTTCTCTTTTTCTTTTTGCACGTTTTCTTTCTTCTTTTTTTTTCTTTCTCCTCCTTTTTTTTTTAGAAAGTTTCTTTTTTTTTTTGCTCATCATGATAATGCGGTTTTATGCAAATCTAGATGTTCATGCATGTACTTTGAGTTGAGTAGCATGATGTGATAGCATACCTGAAAATCTTTGCAAATTTGGGAATTTGGAGCTCGCAGTGATGTTGAGCCCTTCTTGATTTTGCGGAGATTTTGAGGTTTCGAAAGTTTGGAGTTTCGGAGCTCGCAGCGATGTTGAGCCCATCTTCAAACTTTCTATTTCTTTCGGGGTATTTCCCTTTTCTTCGGAATTGCCCCGGAACCATGCCAAAATTTCGCCAGATTGTCTTTTAGCGAAATTCTGTCATTTTGATGATGATCTTTTTTTTTTTTTTCTTTTCCAACCTTTGCAGGTGGTTCCTCCAGAACGAACAAGGGTAAAGAGCCTGCTATAAGCGTACCTCGTCGATCTGCCAGATCTTCTAATGTGGCCGTTCAGCAGGCCTGGGAGAAGGTCTAGTTTATTGAGAAGAACTTGGAAGAGTGCGATTCCCTCAATCGCGATGAGATGAGACAGCGATTGATCGCTCTCAAGGATGAGGAGTTCTATAAGATCATGGTAAGCAACCGTCCTTGGGTTATGGACGATCTGAGGGTTTTACCCAAGCCTACCTTCTTCTTTGGAGATGCAGTCCCTGACGACTTGACATACCAAAGGAGATGTTTTCAGTTCTCTTACACAGCAGATGGTGAGGAGAGAACTATTTCTACCCGGTCGTCTTTTGATCGGACCATCTCGATCCTGAGCCTTTCTCTCACGTGCCCTAAGAGGGAAGATCCTCCGAGCTGGGTGAAGAGGACCAGTGTGATCAAGACCGGGGTTTTTGTTGGCGGTCCCTCCGGATATGCGGAGAAGTCGCCTGCCCAAATGGATATGTTGATGCCAGCCAGCGGCTACCAGGGCTTTGATTATCCGTCGGTCGATTTGGGACCGGTGGGCCTTGGCTTTTTCAGCGGTGACGGCAGCAATTGGGTGAAGCCTTTTCGACTTCGTGGCCGTTTCAGTGTTGACTCCGATTGGAAGTCGTGGACTGATCGCGTCCTGCTGATTGGTGGCACCATTTTGAAGGAAGCCGGGATTTTTGACGCAGTCCGCGCTTTTAGGGAGACCGTGGCTTTTTCTGACGAGGCCTTCATGGCCATGTTGGAGTCATTCCTCCCACAAACCAATACCTTCGTTGTAACGAATGGTGAGATTGGTTTTTCTTTTAAGGAGTTGAGCGCCATTACTGGATTGCCCATCCTTGGCAAACTCTACGAGGAGTTCATGCCGATTGCCAGCATCCTTGAGGAGCAGTCAGAGAAGTTCAGGCTCCTATACTTTCAGCTCGTCGCCTTCTATGATTTTTTTAAGGAGAAGGAGGGCTCGAAAGTAAGGTCCAGCAGCTGGAAGAGTTATGGCTCTTCATTCTTCAACTTCTTTGACAGCAAAGAGTCTTCTGATAGCATGACCCGGGAAGACAGGAAGAAGACTTCGGCCATGCAGGAAGAGTTGAAGGGTTTCTTCGCGAGCACAGATGCCATTTGTTCTGACATTGCACTGCGGAGAGATCTTGCTTTTTACCTCACTTATTGGCTAGGTGAGGTTGTGTTTGCTGGTGGAGATGGGACGCACATCAGGCCGCATTGTATTTTTCCGGCTTGTCAGATGGCGTTTGGAGAGCGGCTTGCTTTGGTGCCTGCTCTTTACTCCTACTTGTGTACCGAACTGCAAGCGGCTGCTTTCTTGGTTCGGCTTGGGCTCCCTATGAATAAGGTATTTTCAGCCCATATCTTTTATTCGTGGTTTGTATACCACTGTCCTGGCTTCCACCAGCTGGGTGCTGCACAGGATGATGATCCTCTGATGATTCGATTGGCTAAGGGAAAAGCCGTATCCGAATCACTTTTGTTTGCCCGCATGAGGATCCGACTGTTCAGGGACGTCGAGATGGGGCAGTCTTCAGTGAAGCTTTCTCCGGAGTTGCGGAAGAAGGCTTTTGATTTTGG
The DNA here is from genome assembly GCA_028538565.1 of Umbellularia californica. Classification (NCBI taxonomy): domain Eukaryota; kingdom Viridiplantae; phylum Streptophyta; class Magnoliopsida; order Laurales; family Lauraceae; genus Umbellularia; species Umbellularia californica. The sequence goes on along the minus strand of JAPQWN010000002.1, from coordinate 69,243,190 downwards.
TGCCTCCCGAGACTCTACCAGAGCAGGGTCGGGAAGGCATTACCCTTTGACCAATGCAGAGAAGGAGTGGCTTTTCAGCATACGAGTCGGCACGATGGTGTACCGCATACATCTTTTCGTCGACATCCAGCCGTATGTACCTCTCGCTTTGTGCTTCAGTTGGGCTTCTCTCAAGGCGTTGTTGGAGCGCCTTCGAGTATGGTGAAGCGTTTTGGAGGTTTGCAGGATGGCAGAAATGCATGGGCTTTTTATAGTGCTGAAGACACTACTGCCACGATTTCTTATCCTGAGCTGTCGACTTTCCGAACTGCTGGCTTCACGAAGTGGTTCGCGGAGAGCTTTTTGGCATATCGGGGGCTTTCTAAGAAGGAGCTTGATGTAAAGCTGTCTTCGGGGAAAGGTACTGGAAAGTCGGATGGCGTCCGGCGAGAGGAAGTTTGGGCATTCCTTTCTGGAGAGAAGCACAAGATAGGCTTTCTCGGTGACCAGGGCGTCATTGGTTCTGAAGCTGTTCGGGAAGTACCTGATGAGGCTTTGGAGCAGCTAGAACAGGAGGAAGCTGAGCTCGACGCTTGGATGCAAGCGGCACAGAGACGAGCTTCCGCGGAGTCTACTGGCGAGAGCAGACCATCCAGTGAGGAGCCAAGTGAGAAACCTGACTCTGATAGTGGGGCGGGTTCTTCTAGGAAGCGAACCCGTAGAGGTAAGAAGAGGAGGAGTCATCATCACAGCGAGGGGCCACATGAGGACTCTCCTGACATGGAAATCCCTCTTACCATCAACGAGGAGGTGCCAGAGGCTGTCGACGAGCCTCCAGAGAAGAGGAGCCGTGGAGAAGAGACCATTGGTGAAGGTATGATTCTTCCTTTTTCTTTTTCTGCTTCTTTCATGGGGCTTTCCATGTTCTGATTTGTTTTCTCACCCTGCTGCTGCTTTTTTTTTTTTTTTTAGCGGAGGATGAAGACTTGGCGATGCCTGAGGTTCCGACTGATGAGGCGGTGATGGAGCCGGTTATGGCATCTGAAGAAGAACCGAGGGACTCTGGAATGACTCCGGAATCTCCAATTGGTATAACTTCTTTCGCTTTCTCTTTTCTTTTTTTTTTGCCTGCGACTTGATTTGCTAACATTTCTCTTGTCAACTGACTTGCCACAGGATTCCGATGACTTTGAACCATCAATGGACGTAAATGTTGATGATGCTTCCGATGAGTTCATGGAGGAAGAGAGTGTTCCGCCAGTCGTCGAAGAAGGTACTTTGTAGTGATGACCCTGATGATTTTTTTTTTAACAGGATCATATTCATACCTTTTTGTGTTTCATTTGCAGGTTTTGAAGTGACAGAAGAGAGTCCATCGCTTTCTTCAGAACCAGAGCAAGGGATGCCAGAGGTTGATCCGGAGGTAGAGACTCCTACAACCAGTCCTGACGCGATAGAGGAGATACCTTGTGCTGAGGTTCCTTCTCCAGTGGCTCCAAGTGGAAAGAGTTCTTTTGTTACTCTTCCAATGGGACATGACATGAGCAGCCGATCAATGGAGAAGGGTGAATCTTCATCCAGTTCGTCTCTTCAATTTGCGAAGAAGGTGCTGGCTCGGGTTTTGAGTTCTTGGATCAAGACTCTCCTTTCTGGACACTTGGAGGCAGGATTTGGCATGATCCCACATGTACAGGAGATTCTCACTGATACCGAAGAGGTTGGTCTGGATGTCACAGGTGCCAGGGCGATCGTTGATAGGATCATTGCACTGGGTGACAAGTGGTTTGAGACCATGGATTTCCCTGACGACCAATTCTTCAAGGAGATGTTCTTGGACCCTGCTGATAAGGCTAAGTCCGACCTGAATGAGGCTACACAGAGCAGGAAGCAGGTAGTCCGAGAGAAGAATAAGGAAGAGCTAGTCATCCTTGGATTAAAGCGCAACCTTGACATCCTTGATGGAGAGGTCGAAATGGCCAAGAAGCATCTCGAGCATTTGAAGGCACAAGTTGATGCTAAGTGGACTGCTATAACAGAGGCTCGTGACAGGGAGAGTACTCTGATTCGCAGGGTTGCAGATGCCGGTCAAGTTCTTGAGAGGAGGACTCTAGAGAACGAGCAATGGCAAACTGCTGGGGAAAAGCTTCCCGGTGTAAAAGAAGGGTTACGGCATTCGCCAGCATCTCATGGCAAGTTCCTGAAGAAGCGTGCCTTGGAAACTCTGACGGCTGATGGCAAAAGTTTGCTTGAGGAGCTGAAGCTTTGGCTGGAGACCATTTTTGGCTGAGCTCCTGATTTTTTGTAGCAGAAACTATTCTTCTTTTTTTTTTTGGTACCACATGTATATTTTTGGTACTCTTTTTTTTTTGTGTAGTGCTTGTGAACACTTTTTTTGGTACCACATGTATTTTTTGGTACTTTTCTTTTCTTTTTTTTTTTTTGTTTTCCCTACGCTCACTCAAATCTTTTTGTGATGAAAGCAATTGCTAAATGGGATTTGATCAAAAGCTTTGTCATTTTGTGAAAATCTTTTGTCAAATAATTGTTTTGGCATGGGAGCCTGATTTTGGTTATGGCGTGAAAGCCGATTTTGAGATGGCATGGAAGCCGAAATTTTATGGCGTAAAAGCCAAAATTTGGGTTGGCATGGAATCCGAAATTTTGTGGCATTTACAGCCAGTTTGGTGACATTGATAGCCAATTTGTGGCATTGATAGCCGGTTTGGTGGCATTGATAGCCGGGTTTTTTGAAAGCCAAGTTTTGGTTTGTCGGCGTGAAAGCCAATTTTTTGTGGCATTGATAGCCAGTTTGTGGCATTTATAGCCGGTTTTGGCGTTTATAGCCGAGTTTTGGCGTTTATAGCCAGATTTTGGCGTTTATAGCCGAGTTTTGGTTTTCAAAATGCAGGTATCGACCAAATGTCGCCTCCCCGCTGAATGGTCTTGTAAGTATCGATGGAATGTCGCTTCCTTGCTCATTCGGTTTTGCGAGTATTGATGGAATGTCACTTCCTCGCGGGTTAGGTTTTGCAAAAGCCCACTAGCTGCTTTTTTCTTTCTGTTACTGGATATTTATTGGTTATATATATTGGAATGATTCTTTCTCTATAAACATGTGTATATGTATGGTTGTGTGTAAGGCCCATTGTTTTCTAATAATTGAATCAGGTGTGAAGTGGCTTCACACAGATATGTCTGATTCATGGATATTGGAAACAACAGATTTGTTCATAACTGAAAGATGGAGTTGGGCACTTCATCTTGGTATAAGTTATAATGAGATACTCTCCTATATAGGGTGACATACCTAAGTCACGGGAGGGCTTTCCCGGATCTATCTCATTAGTGCATGTGTCATGCATTGAACAGGACCATTGAAGGTGTGATCTCTAAAATAGTACTATCACAGAGAGAGATCAAATCACCTCATGCTACTAAGTGACCGGTGCTCTTAATCTTGAGCATTTGTGGATGAACTGACGAAGTCAAGTTCTTGTGCTTTAATTTACTATGGGTGAGATTCTTTTCTTGGGTCAAAGCTCTGTGAGTTAGGTACTCGGGCTTGATCAGTTGGGACATGCAAATGCAATATAGAATCTATGCCATCTACTGATGGATTTATCGTCCCCTTAGAATTATCCGATTGATCATCAAAATCTAAGATCTTAGTATATGGATGTTCCATATTGATATTGAACTTGTGGGTCGCTCCCGGGATCAAGAGAATAATATCAGGATGATGATTAAGTCAAGGATATGAAGTTCTAAGGTTTAAGATTTAATCGAGAAGGTTGATAGTACATCGGATAACCTGACTCGATTGAGGATGTTACATAGAGGGGCATTTAGGTCATTGCGCTTGGTAGGTCGGAGACAACAGTCATTTTATGACAAGCTTATTTCATACTTAATATTTGTCCCTGGAGTGCAACCATAACTCTCTAGTGGAATGAGTTAAGGTTAAAATGGTCTTAATGTTACTATGGGTTTAGCATGGACATTTTGGTCATTTTGGGATCCAAGGGCAAATATGTCTTTTGGTCCCTTCTCTAGTCACTTTCCTATATTGGCATGGTTTCCTAATTTGATTAGGAAATGAGGTTGAATTATTTTTATGGAAAAATAATTTTGAATTTAAATTCAAATAGGCCTTGATGGCATACATGAATTTAATTCTAGACAAATTATGGACATGTGGGCCATTGTGTGGGCCATTGCATGTGGGACGTCCAAGATGGGAATTTCCTAGTGTGGGGTCTTCAACTTTTAGTAAGTCTCTCTACTTGGAAGGTTGGACTCCTCCTTGGATAAGTATTCCTATAATAAAGTTTCCCTTTTTGATTAGAAACTTAAATTAGTAAGTGTTGCACAACTAGGATTACTAATTGCTAAGTTTAAGGGATGCTCATAGTATGTTTCCTTTTCTAATTTGGAATGGATCTAGAAAGGAATTTAATCTTAAAGGTTACTATTTCTTTTTAGTAATTCCAAGAGAATTAGAAAGGAGGCTACTTAGTGAGCAAGGAAACTTTGTTACTAATCTATATAAGGGGAGACATCCCATGGGCGTGGATGACCTTACAACTACACAAGGGCCACACGTCTAGCACCTTTTCACATTAAGGAGAGCTTTATTCTAAGTGTTTTCCATAGAATTGCATTCTAGAAACTCATCTCAAAACCTAGATTAAGGTTCCACCGCCTTGGCCAATCAGATTAGGATCTTGAAATAGAGGAGAAGACTAGAAGAAGAATTATTCCTGTAGAAATTCCGGCAGCATAGTAGCTGATTGCAGACCTGATCTTGTCCCTTTTGCATCAGATTTTCAGAGGTTTAAAGCTTGCAAATCTTTGAGGTAATAGTCTTCTATAATCTCCTTTTAATTAGACACATGTTGTTTATGATTTCATGGAGTTTCTACGCGATTCTTTATGGCTGATTTCCGCTGCATAGTGCAGAAATCAGATTTTTTAAAATCTGTCATACTTTGCATCAGCCATAGTTGTCTCTATATGAGAAGTTTCAGATCTGAATCGCGGTTTCCTTCAGTATCGATGGAATGTCGCTTCCTCGCGAATTGGGGTGCAAATATCGACTAAGCGTCGCTTCCCTGCTTTTCCCAAAACTTTTGGTTTCGCGGGTACTGACTTGATGTCGTTTCTCCGCGATTTTTGAAATTTGAGGTTTTCTCGAACCATTTGAAATTTGGGTTGTGGATAGCAACTGGTATGTTACATCTCCACGATTTTTGAAATTGGGTTGTGGATATCAACTGGTTTGTTGCTTCTCCATGATTTTAGGTTTTCTCGAACCTTTGAAATTTGGGTTGTGGATATCAACTGAAATGTTATGTCTCCACAATTTTAGAGGTTTTGGAAGTATCGAATGGGGTTCGCATCCTTCCGATTTTTTTGAGTTTTGCGAGTATTGACTAAGTGTCACTTCCCCGCGGTTTTTGAAAAACCAATTTTTTTGTTTAAAGACACGAGGGTCGTAAATTTTGACCTAAAACCATTTGGCGGTAAAAGGTAAGGTGGACTAGAGTGGAAATCCCTGAATCCAGATTTTTGTTTCAAACCATGAATTTTGGTTCAAGGATCGAAAGTTTTGGTCAAGTCAGGGAGAGGCTCCTAAACTTGGATTTTTTTTTTATTTTTGAACAATGAAACGATAAAAGTAAGCATTGTTTTTGAATCTCTAGAAATTTTGACATTTGATATGAAAATTCTAAAGAGAGTGGGTTTGACGAGCGAGTACCTGAGAACAGGTTTTGGCTATACAGGCATTGCTCTTACCTAGTTGGGTAAGTCTTCAAGGGTAGTACCGCTTTAAGAACTTGCCGTTGATAGGCAGCATACATCTGTCGCCTTCCATGTTTAGGAGGGCATATGCGCCATTGGAGAAGACTTTGTCGATGACGTAGGGTCCCTCCCATTTTGGTTCAAATTTGCCTTTGGATTTGTATGCGAAGACCACTGGTCTTTTTACTGCAAGAACCAAGTCACCCTTTTTGTAGGCGCATTGCCTGACCTTTTTGTCAAAAGATCCTGCCATGCGTGCTTGGTAAAGTTCAATGCTTTGTCGAGCTTCGAGCCGTCTCTCGTCGAGATTGTCCAGCTCATGGAGTCGCAATTTGACATTGCTTTCTTGAGTCATGTCATTTTGTAGAGATACCCTCAGAGAAGGAATTTGTACCTCTAGGGGCACGACAGCTTCGCATCCATAGACCAAAGAGAATGGTGTACAATGGGTTGGTCCTCGAACGGTGGTTCGATAGGCCCACAAAGCTTCAGACAGTTTATCGCTCCAGTCTCTTTTGTGACTAAAGACCATTTTCTTGAGGATTTTGCAGAGTGTCTTGTTGAAGGCTTCTGCTAATCCGTTTGCTGCCGGATTGTATGGAGTCGAAGGACAGCTTTGAATTTTGTATTTGTCGCAGAACCTGTAGAATCGATGATCCCGGAATTGTGGTCCGTTATCATGGACGAATCTTTTGGGTATGCCGAAACGACAAATGATGTTGGTGCGTAGGAATTGAAGGACTGATGAGGTCTTCATTTTGTTGAACGCAAATGCTTCTGACTACTTGGAGAAATAATCCGTAGCGGCGAAGATGAAACGATGACCTTTGCTTGAAGGGGGAGAAATAGGACCTATGATGTCCATACCCCAGGCTTCGAAAGGCCACGAGATTGCTGTAGGGTGTAGCCATTCCGGAGGCATGTGAATGTAATCTCCGTGAACTTGGCATTGTTGGCAGCGCTTGGCAAATTGCATTGCGTCGGGTACCATGGTAGGCCAATAGTAACCTAACCTTTTTATCTGATCATAGAGCTTAGGACCTGCCTGATGGGCTCCACAAAGACCAGCATGAACTTCTTTAAGTGTTTCTTCGGCCTCTTGTTGTGACAAGCAGCGTAGAAGTACTCCGTTGAAGGATTTCCTGTAGAGGATTTTTGAAGGAATATCCAAATGAAAGTTTGGGGCTCGCCTTTGGATGCTTACCCGTTCTTTTGGATCTTCAGGTAGGATTCCGAACATAGTGTAATCAATGAACGGATCCCTCCAGTCGCCGATTGAAGTTTGAAGGATAGAGATCCGACTTCGAACCACTTGGTGGCATTCAGCAACTGCTTGGTGTGTGTTAAGAGGAGGGAGGATCTTTCTCTCACACACTGTAATTTGCATGTTTTCCCCTTCTTGAATTGCCATAGATGCAGCAAGTCCAGCCAGGGCATCTGCACGGATGTTTTCACCTCTACGAATGTGGGTGATGTTGCAGATGTCAAACTTTTGCAGAAGCGATTGTGCCTTATTGTAGTAAGGCAGCAGATCAGGCTTCCTGACTTCATATTTCTGATTCATCTGGTTGACGATCAGTTGAGAGTCTCCAAAGACTTCCAGCATGGTGATACCGGATTCAATGGCGAGTTCCAATCCTAGGATCAGAGCTTGGTATTCAGCTGCATTGTTTGTGCATGGTTCCAATAGCGAGAAAGCATGTGGAATCATGTATCTGTTAGGGCTAACAAAGAGGATGCCAACTCCCGAGATCAGCTGTCTTTTTTCATTTGTCCTGGTTGCACCGTCAAAGTACATGTCCCAGGAGGCATTTGGCGAGAAGGTCTCCACGTTGTGGACGGGTTCGTCTGGGAGATCATCTCTGAGTGGTGAATCTTTAGGCAATGGATGCTCTGCGAGAAAGTCTGCTAGAGCTTGGCCTTTGATTGCTTTTTGTGGTACATACCTAATATCAAATTGTGACAAGAGGATGGACCATTTTGCCAGTCGGGCATTGAGAGAACCGGCCTTCGTGACAAGGACCTTCAAGAGGTTGATCCTCGAGACCAGGTAGACTGTGTTGGAAAGCAAGTAGTGACGTAGCTTTTGTACGGCGAACATCACTGCAAGGCATTCCTTTTCGACTGGAGAGTAGCGATGCTCTGCACCTACTAGCATGCGGCTGAGGTAGTATAGAGCAGCTTCTTTTCCTTCATCATTTTCTTGTGCATGCAGAGCGCCTACAGAATGATCAAGAGCTCTTGTGTACAGGATGAATGGTTTTCCAGTGGCAGGGGCAGCTAACACTGGAGGTTTGGTCAGGTATGACTTGATATCTTGAAATGTGGCTTCACAGTCGGCATCCCAGACAAAGTCTACACCCTTTTTCATCAATCGAGAGAATGGACGGCATTTCCCCGAAAGATTGGAGATGAACCGTCTGATGTAGGCCAATCTCCCTTGGAGCCCTTTTAATTCTCTCAAGGTTCTTGGAGAGGGCATTTCTAGAATAGCCTTGACTTTTATGGGGTCAAGTTCTATTCCAGCTTTCCGAACAAGGAATCCGAGAAACTTACCCGACGAGACGCCGAAGAAGCATTTTAGAGGATTCATCCGCAGTTTGTGTTTGCGGAGTCGGAGGAAGACTTCCCGAAGATCTTTGAGATGGTCTTCTTTTCTTCTGCTTTTGACGGCGAGGTCATCAACGTAACATTCGACCGTCTTGTGCTGCATATCTTGGAATATTTTCATCATAGCCCTCTGATATGTGGCACCAGCATTTTTCAGACCAAATGGCATGACAGTGTAGCAATACACGCCAAATGGAGTCCGAAATGAAGTGTGTTTTTCATCCTCGGGATGCATCTTTATCTGATTGTAACCAGAGAAGCCATCCATGAATGTCATTCGCTCGAATCCGCAGGTATTGTCAATCATCACCTCCGGTATGGGGAGCGGGAATTCATCTTTAGGGCAAGCGCCATTCAAGTCTCTATAGTCAATACAGACTCTGATCTGCCCATTTTTCTTTGTCACGGGGACAATGTTGGCCAACCACTCTGGATGTTGTTTCTCACGGATGAAGCCAACGCTTTTGAGTTTTTGAACTTCTTGTTCAATTTTATCCATCACATCTGGACGGAATCTTCTTTGGCCTTGTTTGACAGGCTTGATGTCTTCTTGAAGATTGAGTTTGTGGACTGCTACTTTGGGGTCTAAACCAGGCATTTCAGCGTAGGACCATGCAAAGCAATCAACAAACTCACGAAGAAAAGCGATATACTCGAGTAACTCATCATCCTTTATATTCTTGCTTATGAATACAGGACGTGGGTTATCTGGTGTTCCCAAGTCTATCTTTTCAACAGGATCTTCTGTTAGAAGGTTCGAAGGTGGTTCCTCCACAATATTTTCGGAGGCTTCCAGCTCAACGAAACCTTCTGGGATTCCAAGGGCATTTGTAGACCGAGGGTTTGTTCCTTTCCACGGGTCTTCTTGATTGGTGATCTTCTCAAGGCTTGCTATGAGATGGTCCCAATTGCCTGTTGAAACTGGGTCAAAGTAAGGTACTTCTTTTGGAGACGAGGGCTCTTCTGGGTCAGAGTAGCACAAGTCTGTATTATCGGACGATTCCTCTTTATCATCAGAGAAATCATACCAATTGGATGAGCTTCCTGGATCTTTGTCAGGTAACTCTTTAAAGAGATATCCAGGGAGATCGATGTCTTCATGGACTTGAGATGTTGAGGCTTGGTCGGTAAAACGACTTTTAAGCTTTTGTGTCAACTGTCTCAGAGGAGTGTCGGGATCATACCCTAACCCATATGAAGACTTTTCTACATGACCGTAGAGTCTCTAATCTTCCAGCTGGCTTTTGGTCAAGGCAGGCCCCAATGGCGTGAGAATACCGTATCTTTCTCCCAAACCGACTGGGTTTTGAGCATCATAGCCCATTTTCTTCATAATTGCTTGTGCCACAGGACTATATAGAGATAGTTGAGGCATACCTTCATTTTGGAAAGGTTCCAGCAAGGAACTTGATGAAGAAGCATCTGATCTATGAAAGAAGATTGGTCTTTGCTTTGGTGATGTTGCCGGAACAACAAAGGTAGCAGACGTCGGATCTTCTACATCAGCAGGTGTCTCCATTGGAGTGAGAGCAGGCTGAACTTGCTGAGTGTCAGCTTGGCTTGACGATGCATCGTCTTCTGGCTCTGAGTCCGAGTCTGTGTCTTGCATGATAGACACGAGAGAAACAACAAATTTGCCCCCAGGCTTTTGCTTTGCCTTCTTCACTCTGGTTGTGATGACCAAAGGTTTTGAAGATTTGAGGGAGATGACGAAGGGAGATTGACTACTCTCTTCTAATTTGCCGGAGGGTTTGTTTTCTTCCGGTGATTTTTGAAGAGCCTTGCCTTTATCTTTCTGGAGATTTTCAGCAGGGGGTGCTATTTCTGCTTTTTCTTCTTTTTCGCTTTCATACATTTGGGAGTCTGCGAAGTGGACTTCTTTATCTTTGAAGGGTCTTCTGTCTGCAAACACTCGATGTACCATGCCGTCGTCGCCGACGAACTTGATGCATTGATGTAGAGTTGAAGGGACAACACCATTCTCGTGTATCCAGGGGCGTCCGAGAAGAATGTTATAGCATGAAGGGGTTTTTATTGCATACACAGTGACTTCAGAGATAAGACCACCGATCTGCAATTTGAACCTGATTTTGCCGATAGGCCTTTGAGTACTCCCATCGTATCCAAAGATAGATACAGATGTGTGGCTTAGCTTGCTGGGTGGGATGCCCAACTCTTCGAGAGCCGAAGTGGAGATGAGGTTGAGTGCAGAACCTGGGTCGACCTGAACCCTGTGTATAGGCATTTCCTTGATGTACCCTGTGAAGTACAGGGGTCGGTTGTGCCTTGCTTCGCCAAGTAGGAGGTCTTCCTTAGTGAAGGCGATGGTTGCACTGGCTGCCTTTTGAACGGAGAGGCATTGGATGCATGATCCCTCAGTTTTCTTTTCTCCCTTTGAGGAAGTTTCAGAGTTTTTGACCCGGTAGTCCATTTCAATTTGGAGGACTTGTGGGGCATGTTTGTCGACATCCTCATTCAGTTTTTGTAATTCTGAGATGAGATTATCACGAGTGCGTGGAGACATTTGTAATAAATCCAGGATGTGCAGTCGTGCAGGTATGTGCTTGAAGTGCTAGATCAAATCATACTTGAAAGCCTCCTTAGGGCCTGCATGTTCATTGTTTTTGCCACTGGGGGCGCTTACAACATCTTTTCCCGAAGGATTTACATAAGTAAAGGAAGATTGGTTGTAATTTTTGTGGTAGTCCCGGCCCGAGCGGGTGCCTCTACCAACTTCGAGAGCTTCTTGAGAAGGGTCTTCGCTTGGAAGATTGTCCTCAGGATCAAGAGGCTGTCGTTTCTCATTTACTGAGGATGCGTCTGCAGCAGAATTGCCATCCTCAGTGATTGTGTTGCATGGAGCATTTTCTGGGAGCGAGTCCTGAACAGCATCCAGCAGCTTTTCTTCTTCGTTGACCCATCCATCATCCCAAGTTGGGTTTTCTTCATGATGATCAGTTGGGAAGAATGTGTATTCTGAAGTCACAGTCTCAGGAGAAGAAACCTGAAAGGGTGTTATCTCTGTGAAAGTCACGTGAGACGAGGTAGCTCCAGAGGATACATTGCTATGCGTCGTCGGAGTATAGGTAATCTCATCAAACGACGTTTCAGAAGAGCTAGTCCTGATATATTACATTATAGGAAGCTTTGATAGGAGATGTTGCCTGCTCGGAGTCAGACTCATCCTCGGATGTAAGAGGATCGTCTATCCAGCAATGTTCTCCATTTTCAGGAGTTAAGGGTGGATGTACCTGATTATCTTCAGGGACTTCAGGCTCTGGGTTACGAGGAGGCTCGTTAACACGATCTTGCTCTTGTTCTAGAGCGAGACGCTGCAAGATCCTTGCATATTCTTCAATATCAGGCATGGGAGCCAGATCCTCTTCTTCGTCTTCTCCGTGTGGCTCAACATAGTTGATTTCCACTGGAGCAATGACAGGTGCTGGGTTAACAGCATCTTCTTGTGCAGCCACTTGATCTTCTTCATCATCAGACCAGGATCCTTGTGGTTGCAAAGGGTTATACCAGATTACTGGCATACGGTGAGTTTCAGGAACCCATTCTTCATCGGAGAGATATTCTCCTGTTTCAAGGGATTCTTCCCACTCATCGGTGTAGTCGGACTCGAATCCATCATCGGTGTCGCTGGACTCGTATCCATCAATGGAGAATCCAACTACCGAGTTGTAAGAGTATGATACCCCCTGCATAGCTTCTTCTCTGAATTGAGGTGGCATGAAATCACTGAGAGTGAGTTTTCTTACCCCCTTTGAAGTTTCTGGAAGGGACATTTTTGTTGCCCCCTGTGAAGCGGTAGAGGAAGCCTCTGCCTTTTCATGGACTTCTTGTTTTGGCTGGGTCTTCTCTCGCCGTTCGAGCCTGAGGAGATGTTTCTTAGCCTGCCTTCGCTGTTGAGCTGTCGGCTTTGTTTTGACGATCTCCCAGTTTTCATCTTCCAGGAGATCGGGATGTACCCATATAGGTTGTCCATCTGGTGTGGGATAGGGAACCAGTTCCTCGGACGCTTGAATTTTGTTTATCACCATGAAGGAAGTAGTGATCTTCTTCTTCGGTGATTTTGGTGTTTGTCCACATGACACCATGTTGGCGGAGGCAGTCCCATAGTTTTTGTCAAAGGTGATGACTCCGTTTTTCCACATCTCGTTTATCTTCTCTCTCACAACAAAGCATTGATTGAGAGGATGCGAGACCATCTGGTGGTATGGACAATACCGAGGATCGTTGGTTTTGCCAACATCGCCCGGTCTTTTGGGTTCAGGCAAGGTGAGCTTGCCGTTTGCCACGAGAGCCTCGAAGATTTCGTCAACATCTTCATCGAACGGGTATTTCTTTTCTACTCGCTCTTTGAAGGCATCAGAGAGTTCAGGTCTCTTACCCGCTGCTCTGTTTTTAGCTTTCTTTGGTTTCTGAGGAGCTGACTTGGTTTGTACATTGAGGACCTCTTTCTTCTTTGGTTTAGAGGTTACAACGGCGGTTGGCTCTTTTCTTGATGACTTCTGACTGTTGAGGTCTTTAATCACCGTTTCAACTTCCATAGAAGCTTCCAGGAGTTCTCCCAGGTTTTTTGATTTGTTGCCGATGATCATGGAGCGTATTCTGGCTCTCATGTTGTTTCGGCAGATGTCGACTAGCGACGCCTGTGGCAATACATCTGAACATTTGTATGCCATTGCTTTCCACTTGTGAATAAAGTCATAAGTTGACTCATTCTCTCCCTGTTTTAGGCTGCAGAGCTGAGCCATAGTAACAGGATGATCCTCACCTTGGAAGTGGGTCAGGAAGCGTGTCTCTAGCATAGCCCAGTTCTGAATGGAGTTCTCCGGAAGAGTGGAGTACCAATCGAAGGCCGTACCTTTTAGGGTACTTGCAAAGAGGCGGATCTTGAGTGCATCTTGATCTGCGATAGCTCCCGTCAAAATCTTGAAGTGGATGACGTGCTGTCTGGCTGATCCTTTCCCCATATATGTTTGGAGAGTAGGATGTTTGAATTTTGTGGGGAACGGGACCGAGTCCATCCATAAAGGATATGGTGGCTTGATCCCATGCTCCTTGAGTATATCCTCTTCTTTTGCTTTGGCGAGGATACTGTCTACGTCCTTTTTGGTAAGGGCGCGTGACTCATTTTCTTCTCCATTTCCCTCGTTATTGCTATGATTCGGAGGAGGCTCATTGTTCACCTGATTTTGGACAACAAGGAGAAGGTTTTCCATCAGAGTTTCAATCCTCTGCTGGCCTTGTTCCAACTGCTGGATGCGTGTGAACGCATCATCTTTAGGTGGATTCTGAGGTGGTGGCTCAGAACTTGTAGCCAAGACGTTCATCCCTCGGGATTCGAACGAAGAAACCGTCCTGGTGACTGAGCTAAGGCTCATCTTTTTGATGAAGAGCTTGATGAAGGATTACTCTCCCGTCCTTGGCTGGAAGGGGTAGGAGATTCTTCGAGATGTCTTTGTGTCCTGGTGACACTACGGGTCACCGGACGTCGGACATGGATTTTTGATGCTGACTTTTGGCGTCTTCTGGTTTTTCCAACCATATGGACGGCAGCAACTTGGTCGGGTCTTTCTTTTTAGACCCATTTGTGGGAGACTTGAAGTGTAGGAGGCTGGGTCCGTTGCTTCTCTAGTCTTTTTTGTCGATATGACGCACGGCGACGTGCTCGACGAGCAGCTCGAGCTTCGGTCAGCTCTGGCTGGGCTCTGACGATGAAGGATGTGCTCCCTCGGGCGCAGCAGCCGAGCCTGTCTTCTTTGTAGCTAGGCAAGGACAGGATCCGGACCCGGTCCTTTGCCTGTTGCAGCGAAGCTTTGAACCTTTCGAGTTCGGCCTTAGCAGGTGCTTGTAGAGGCCTGGTGATGCATGATCTGATTTTGGGCCTGTAGGAACAAGCCGGCTCATGCTAGGTTGACTTAGGAGTCAGTTGGAGATGGGTCTCTCCTCTTTCATGCTGGCAAGAGGGTAGAACTGGTTCTCCTTGAGTGGGGCCAGGTATGCTGGCTTGGTGGAAGTTTGAGACCTTCTTTGTTTTGGGGAAGGTCTTGGAGACCAAGTCTTGGGATAGACCTGGTTGTTTGTTGGTCGAGGCTTCGCGGGGGTGCAGCAGGCTTCGGGCTTTTGGACGCTCGCCTTTGGTGTCACGGGAGTGACACGTTGAGAGGCGATCTTCTGCCTTTTGGCAGGTGCAGTTTGTTCTTCGGGAAGTGGGAATGGTCCCAGCGTCCCAAAGAAGATAGTCCGGGGAGTCGAGGTCGACCCGGAGTTCGGAGAGTTGCCGAGGGAGTTGACGCTTCGGTAGCTGGCAGGGCGCTTATGAGTGCGCGCGCTTTGCTTCTGTTGAAGCATGAGTTGGTGCTTGTTTTCATCGAAGGTGATGATCAGTGAAGCTGCCATTGTTAGTTTCAAAATTTCTGAAACAAGACCACATCCATTAGTAATCACAAGAATATAATGATCATAAATGGGAATTTCTATGGTTGTCTTTTCAAATCGCTCAAGGGACATGACCCAAGCGACATGAAGAAGGCAAAAAGCCATAGAAGGTACAATTGTTCTGGTTGCAAGCATGGTAGGCCCGAAATGAGCGTTCCAATGACTGCTAGAAGCAATTGTATACCTAAATTCGACTTATCAAGAAGCGGAGCTTGCTCGAGATAAGAAGAATATAAGGTAGGAGTTACAAATGTGCCGGTCACAGATACAGTAGACCCTGAAAGGGCATACCAGTATTGCTAGGCACAAATGTTGGAAATCGCATCCATGAGATGGGATTCTCTTTTTGAAAGGTCAGAAATGGATTCGTCAAAGAGAGCAGGTGGCATTCCGATTCAAATACGGGCTCAACGATTTCCGCGAGCGCCAGTACTCAGAAGGAAAGAGACCACAATTTCTCGAATCTGAATCCAAAAGTGACGAGTTTTTTTTTTTTTTTTTGAAATGTCAAGATTGGTTCCATTAAGGAGAGCAAAAGGTATTCCAATCTGAACACGGTCTCGGCGATTTCCGCGAGCGCCAGTGCTCAGAAAAGAAGAAACCAAACTTTCTCAGATCTGAAATCAAAAGTGACGAGTTTTGAAGATTTTTTTTTTGAAATGATTTTTTTTATTTTATTATTTTTATTTTTTTTATTATTTTTTTTAAATATTTTTTTTAAGATTATTTTTTTTTGAAGATTTTTTTTTATTTTAAGAGTTTTTTTTTGAAAATCTTTTATTTTAATTTTTTATTTTTTTTATTTTTAATTTTGATTTTTTTTTGTTTAAGATTTTTTTTTTGAAAATCTTTTTTTTTATTTTTAATTTTTTTTAATTTTTTAAGATTTAAAGACGAGAGAGTACACATAGGCCTCCGAACCCGGTCTTATGAAACCTCAATTGATAGAATTGCCCCCAGGTAAGGGTAGGATTACTTAATGAACCCGTTGGGAGGACCCTTGCCTAGAACAGTCAAGCTGTCTCCACACTCTGGACAAGGCTTTTCTTGAATCAATCGTGATCAAAGAACGCAATTGGTTTAACCTTAGTGGTCTATGTCTTTTTGTTTATTTATTTAAAATTTTTTTTTAGATCCCTGACAGACTCATCGAAGAGAAACGATGGCCCAATCCCCGATTCGAACACGGGCTCAACGATTTCCGCGAGCACACATGCCCAGAAGAGAAAGGATCAAAGTTTCTCAATTTTGAATCCAAAACGAGAAATTGATTTTTTTGATTTTTTTATTAATTTTTTTTTGAAATCTCTAATGAACTCATCGAAGAGAAACGATGGCCCAAAACCTTAGTCGAACGGGCTCAACATTTCTGCAAGCACCAAAGAACGATAGGATAGGATCAAAGTTTCTCAATTTTGAATTCAAACTAAGAAAACTGATTTTTTTTTTTGATTTTTTTTTTAAAAAGAGAAAGAGTGGAAACAAACTCAAAGAAATAGAAATTTCCAAAAAATCCCATCTCATTTTTTTTTTAGGATGCAAAATCCAACATAGGCTACCAGCTAGAAAGTAGCCAAGGAATCCGGAAAAGAAGTATAAGCATAGAGCAAAAAGTATGACATGCAAATATTTCATTTCCGAGCACCGTGTTCTCAAATGAACGAGTCCCACCGGGTGTGCCAGCTTGATGGAACGCGCTCCGAATGTCGTGGGTGCTACCGGGGTCGGCGGACGTGGGAGTCCGTCGGGTCCGGCCCTTTCGCGCCCGGGGGGCATGAAGCGTGCATCAACATTTCTTTGTGTGGGTGTGCCAGATTTTCTATTTTACTTGGAATTGCAAGTGGTAATCCGGAGATCAACCTTCGCAAGCAAAAAGGAAATCAACTTCTTTCAAGTTTTCCATTGCACAAATATTTAAGAAAAGAGACACTTTCTTGGTTTACGGTGAAAGGCGATTTTGTTTAGCATTTATAGCCGATTTTGGCGTTTATAGCCGATTTACAATTCTCATCAATAATGAAAGACAAGAGTTGTGATTTTTGTCTCTTTTAGAAAAATACAAACTACAATGAAAAGCAAGAAAAGGAGGATCTAACTTCTCAGGAGATTGTGGGGGACTCGTTCAGATTGACGGTCGCAAGCCATGTATGGGCTTCGCCATCATCCATGCAGATGAGAACAGAGGATGCTCTTGATTCGCTTGGCTTGGCTATAACCTCAGATTTTTAGAGGACAAAGACCAAGAGGAGGTCCTATGTCCGATAAAAAGCTAAGTAGACGGGCTGAAAAACCCACGTCTAAGCCATTGGAGGCAGCGGGAGAAGGCAAGGACCTTGGGGGGGTGCCCCCCAAGGGACTTTTGTCATCTTGTAGTGGTGGCCGGTGCAAAACTTCAGCAGAGTTTTTCTCTCTTTTTCTTTCTCTGGATTCTTTCCACTCTCTTCCGATCCGATCTCTTTTTTTCTGATCCCCATTTCAATGGAATGCTCTCCTATTTATAGGCTTTTGGTAGCCATTTAGGAGAGTTTATGAGCTTTAATTGCTTTAATGAGAGGAGTTACAAGATTTATTTCTTGATTTTGTAACTCCTTTTTCCTTGAATCTGATTGGCCGATGGAGATTGAGGGCATTTAATCGTCATGATGGGAGGAGTTTCAAGGTTTAAGTGCCATGAATCTCTTGATTTGTAACTCCCGAATGCTTGCTTCTGATTGGGCCGTCCAAAGAAATGAATTAATGACTGCAATAAAGCTAGTCAATTAACTGCATTAAATGGTCGCCGAGCAGTCGAAGAGTCGCGGGCCATGCCGTGTCTTCTGGAATTCTTCTGGCGATGATCATCGATGGATCTACATGCTGATCGACATCGGATGAACATGTAACTTCAGACATTGATAGCTAGCAGCGGGCTGGTGACATCGGTCTTGTCGATTTCACGATCGGTCGGACAGAAAGTGCACTTTCTTGGTCAGCCGGTTGGCGATCTTGGAGCGATCAATGATGATTTTATGCTTTTGACGGCGGATCCAAGATGTCGTTGGATATGAGTCAATTTAAAGCACTAAAAATCACAATTTCAGGGAACCACAGGGGCCAAAACGCGTAAAACGCGAAAAGGGACGGAAAAACGGGTCACCGGCGAAAAATCCGGTGACCCGGACTTCCATGGTCGCCGGCGACCATGGGCCGGCGACCCTGGGCAAGGGTCGCGGGCTGAGACCCTGGGGGTTTTTCCCCTTTTTTGGTCCGTTTTGCGGTCTTTTTCGTCGCCGTTTTCTTCTGTATTTTTCTTGATATTTCTTCTCATTTATTGGCTTGATTTCCCTGTAGAAAACCTGATGAGAATCCTTGCATTTTTAGAGTGCAAAGTTTCCAATTTTCCGAGAAAGCCGAAGACTTTGTCGCGTAGAGCTGCTGATTTTCCGCCAGAAGCTGAAACTTGGTCAAACGATGTCGGAATGACTTGAAATTTGAGGTGGAGCATCCTGAGCAATAAATAAGACCAACCATAGGCTTTTGTTTGAGTTTTGAAGTCGTTTGGGGTCCCGTCGATGCTTCACTTGATTTTGCTGCGGGGAAAATGCCGAGCTTTGATATGTGGCCAAACGATGTCCGATTGACCTGAAATTTGACAGGGAGTCTATTGGAGTCATTTTGAGACGTTCCATGGGCTCCGTTTTGGATGTCATGGTCCCGGGTTGCTCCGCCGCCGATAGGCTTGATTTTCTCTCGGAGCATCGAAACCTAGTCAAACGTTGTCGGAATGACCTGAAATTTGACGTGTAGCCTTTTGGAAGCATGTTGAAGCCACTCATGCACTTGGTTTGATGAGCGAAGGCTTCGGTGGTTCCCGCCGCCGGGAGGCTTGATTTTGCTGCTCGAGCATTGATGGAGGGTCAAACGTTGTCGGTTTGACTTAAAATTTGGCATGGAGCCCTTTTGAGACATGCTGGAGTCATCCGTAGACTCTGATCGAAGTTTTGACGTCTCCGATGATGTCGCCGCCGGGAGCGCCAATTTAGCTGTCGGAGAAGCGAAGTTAGGCCAAATGATTCTGAAATGGCCCGAAACTTCATGTGTACTCTTCTCTTAGCTATCTTGAAGGATCTTGCAGTTTTTGTTTGATTTTGACAAGATTTGATTTTTTGGAGAAGTTGCATTGCCTATTTATGGCAGGTTGCGACTTCATGCAGCTTTCTTGATGTTGAAGAGGCAAAGTGACATTTTTTGTGTCAACAGTAACCACCAGGTTTGGAGTTCCACGAGCTTTGATCTCAGACAACGGGACTCAGTTCGACTCCAACCTTTTCAAAAACTTTTGCCAGGAGCTCTGTATCAGAAATTACTATGCCACTCTGGCTTACCCCCAAAGCAATGGCCAGGCCGAGATCTCGAACAAGGTGATGCTTAACGGACTCAAGAAGAGGCTTGACCGAGCTAAGGGGAGATGGGTGGAGGAACTTCCAAGTGTTCTTTGGGCGTCTAGAACTACTCCAAGGCGATCAACTTCGGAAACTCCCTTCTCTTTGGCCTATGGAATGGAGGCCGTGATCCCACTCAAGGTTGGTCTACCAACCTTGAGGTCCGACCTCTTCGACCAAGGCCAAAACGAAGTCAATCTGACCCGAGAGTTGGACCTAGCCGAGGAACGAAGAGATGTAGCAGCTATTCGCCTAGCTGCTTACCAGCAACAATTGGCTATGGGGTACAACCAAAAGGTCAGAGAGAGAAAGTTCTCAGTTGGAGAGTAGGTCTTAAAGAAGATGTTTCCTGGGGATAAGAACCTGAACGAAGGCAAGCTAGCACTGAATTGGCACGGGCCATTCAAGCTGATCTCGGCTGCCGGACAATCAGCATATCGGCTTGAGGACATGGATCGTAAAGAGTTACTACGACCATGGAATGCGATGCACCTCAAGAAGTATTATTTTTGAATTGTATTCGATTTATGAAATCAATAAAAACTATTGGGAGGATTGCTCTCAGTCACTTTCAATTCTCGCCAAGTCATTGCACTTGGCAGTTACCTGCCTGACTGCTACAAAGCATCAGGGAACTAAAGAAGAGCCTTAAAAGGTTAAGGCACGCCAAGTTTGAGAACTCGGTGGTTACCTCGGTGTTTGGGATAAAAAAACGTTTGGTTACGGAACCAGGTTTAAAGTATTCCATCGCCGAGGTAAACGCCTTGTGTTCCTTAAAGTTAAAGAACTTAGTCCGGTTTGTCCTCGTTGAGCTCGGTTAATGAACTGAGCTTAACTGTGCGAACTTGGCGCTTGAATACAAGTTGGTTTTCTTGAGTTAAAGAACTTAGGGTAACTTTAGGGGTCTCGGTTATAGAACCGAGCTCAATCACTTAAATGAATTTGCAAGAGAATATATAAAGGGTTTGGTTGAGGAACCGAGGTCAAACACATGAAATTCTCAAGAAAATTGTTTGATTGCAAGCATGAAAAGAGAAAAACTGCATTTGTATTTATAAAAAGAAGATACAAATGTTCAAGCATTACAAAAATCAAAAGGAAGAAATACAATCAAGATGGATTTCAAGGAGCAGCCCTAGCGTCACAAGTATCAGTTGGAGCAGCCTCAGCAGGTGTCTCGGATGAGGAGGGGACAGGACTCGGTTTGGGCTCTGACCTTAGGAACTTGGCTGGATTTTTGTAAGCCGGGTGGTCCTCGGAGACCCCAGCTTCTTTCAATGTTACTAGCCAACCGAGCTCCCATACTTTGTCGCTCACAGTGAGAACCTGAGCCTCGTAGAGAGTAGTTGCTTCCACCATCCCATCATTAAAAACAGCTTCCACCTCCGACTGAAGCTTGGCCTCGGCCTCGTCTTTTTGCTTCTCGAGCTCGGCCACCCATTTCTTTTGCACGTTGAGCTCGGCCTTCACCGTATCAAGTTCGAACCTGAGGCCACGGATCATCTCCTCCTGCTCCTCCGCCCTTCGGTTGCTCTCTCCCAAGGCTGCTTCGAGGACCTTCTTCTTCGCCTCCGTCTTCGTGATCCTAGCACTATTTTGTTGGGTCCTCTCCAGTTGAACTTGACATCTCTGCAGTATCTATGGAAGAGACAGATGTCACAAGGCAATGATCGAAATCAAATACTTAGTAAAAATATTGGAAGGCTAAACTCATCGAGAGGGCCGCTTGCATCGACGACACTGCCAGCGCCACGTCATCCACCTCCCTGTGCCTCGCCATGTCCCATGGCAGGGTACAGGCATGAGCCAGCGCGGCGATGACAAGGGGGTTGCCGGCCACACGATCCTCCACCGTCAGAGGCCTCTTGGGTTCGATTTGGAGGCTCGGTCCCCAAGCAGCTGGACCGGGAGATTGAGGTGCCATGACAGTGCCGGGGACGTCCTCAACTGTACCCTCAGTCCTGGCCCTTTTCTTTGCCTGAGCCTCCTGCGTGGTTTCGACAGGGCGCTGCCGAACTTCCAAACTTGTAGACGGAGCAGGGGCGTCAGTGGCAGCGGAGGTCGAAGGAGCCGAAGGGGCTCGAGTAGCTTGGCCTCCAAAGACTAGGGCACTCAAGTCCTTAACGGCCGCAAGAGGTCGGCATAGTGACATTTCTTCTCTTTCTTCCTCCGGGCTAGAAGAAGAAGTGTAAGAGTCGACGACCTGCTGCAACCTCGTAACCTCTAACTCGGAGGACGAGGTGGTGGCCACGGAGCCCGAAGCAGTTCAGTGCTCGACGTCGGTTAGAACCCTCACTGGCTCTGGCTCTGCCCTTTCCTCCTCTACTCGACCTTGGCACCCTCCCTGAGGCTGACCACTCCTCCTCTTGATGAAAGAGTGGTACCGCGACTCGTAGTTCAGTAGTGCCCAGGTGGCTCGGCCACTGTGACCTCGATAACTGTGTATCGCTTAAAGCCAGGCGTCGTTCCTCGCCCAGCCCACTCAGCTAGCCTCTTGCTTTCTCTGGCGGACATCTGCTCGGCAAAAAGAAAATGATTAGTTTGACAGAACAAGAAAAGAAAAATATAAAAGGAATTTAAAAAGAGTCTGTGTTTACTTGGAGGAGTCCCGAAGCGACGGGGGACCTTGTCTATTCTTTTAGCCTCGGGCACGGCCGATCCAAACTCCCAGTTGCCCGAGACGAACAAGCGATCGTCCCCTGCGAACCTGTTGGAGTCTTCTAATTCATTGACAATGCATTTCCGGTTCGCCTTCACCTGAATATAGTAGAGGTTATCACCACTCCCGAACTTACAAAGGTCGTAGACATCCTTGATGTCATGGACACAAAGGTTAATGCCGAGGATCTTGTTGAGTTCGGCGACGCCCATTACGATTTTGAAACCGTTTGGCATCAATTGACAGGGGCAAAGTTGCCACTTCCTAAGGCAGGATCGGAGAAGGGGGTGAAGGGGGAATTGGACCCCACCCTTGACTATAGTGACGGGAAAGATTGGCATCCAGCCGTTGGTAAAGGTCAGACCGTCAAAAGGGTTCTCTAGGTCGTCTAACCTAGTCAGGACATCGTCAGGTACCTTGTACTTGGCCTTAAAATTGACTATGGCTTCTGGGGTTTCTAGCCTCTGCCTGTAAATTCCCATTGTGATGACCCGAAGTCCCACATCAACTATAGAGAGGAAAGTGAATGGGGTTATGTGTAGAGCTTACACTCTTACCTTACATGAGGCATTTTGATGGGTTGAGGCCCATCAGAAGTAAAACCGTGAGGCCCATGGGCCAAAGCGGACAATATCATGCATGGGTATAGGGTGGGGCGTTACAAATGTATCAGAGTCGACTCTCGACTAGTTCGAGTGTGGGTCCATTGTCGTGGCCTGGTGCAAGTGGGCGGGTCTCCATGTGGGCGGGCCAAGAGGGCTGGCTGGCTACAGAGACTGGCAGGCTATTGCACAGGGACGTGCAGCCTTAAGAAGGGTGGATTGTGACGCTCCGGAGTCCCAGATCGACTATAGAGAGGAAAGTGAATGGGGTTATGTGTAGAGCTTACACCCTTACCTTGCATGAGGCCTTTTGATGGGGTGAGGCCCATCAAAAGCAAAACTGTGAGGCCGGTGGGCCAAAGAGAACAATATCATGCATGTGTATGGGGTGGGGCGTTACACCCATTCCTAAGTTTGAAGGGGAATGAAGGATGAAATTCAAAAAAGGGAAAAGGGGGGCAGGAAACCCTAGACGAAGGACAAGAAGTCGAAAAAAGGGGGAAAAATCGCAGAAACCCTAATGGAAGAATGGAAATAGAACGAAACAAGGAAAGAAGACTTACAGAAGCAAAACAGAAGAAAACGGACTCAAGTGGTAGCAAGCTCGGATTCGCAAGGACTCGACCTCGGCAAGGTTTCTCTTTTCTGCAAATCCCTTTTTCTTCTCTGAATGGCAAAATGGAGAAGGAAGGGGAGGCGCCCCTATATATATAATGGGAAAAAAGGGCGCCCTTTTTGAATTTCGAGGACGCACATGCGAAGCATCGCCTTGAGTATTGTGCGCGTCCCTTCAAAGCGAGTGGACGACCAACCAAACGATGACATGTGGTTCCGCCGGTATATCTTCTACATTGATTGTGACGTACTATTAATTATCTCGGGCAGGTGAAGCGACATCATGATAGGGATCAGATGTCATCAACCTACGCCAAGATGAGCTACAGTATGAGCCTCAAATTCAATAATCATGAGCTTCTCCCATCATAATGTTTAGCTCCCGACTTCAAAGAGTTATGGAACTCTAAGAAGTCCGAAGCTAGGGGCAATTGTGTGGGATATTATCTTAATACCGAGATTAACTTAGTTTTGGTAAGTGTACCATCTAAGCATGTCTTGGTCTCGGTCTCTGCATCTTGGCAATGGTGCCTTGCACCGCGACAATTGTGCCAGAGTGCGTTCATACCTGATCTCAGCATCATATTCACCTTGGTTCGGTTAACCGAGATGAGTATCGGCGCTCAGTCAGTTACGACTACATTCCTATAAAGGTTCGACCGCGTTGTGGAATGTGGTGACAGATAAGATGAATGCCGGATAAGGACAAGGAGTTATCTTTATCTGATGGTCACGTCAACAATCCTTGAAAGAGCGGGATCCACATCAGGGCATGGTCCGATAGGACCCTCCCTCCAACTACCTCCACGGAATCAGGGTATGGTCCAATGGGACTGTACCTCCAACTATCAGTATGGTTCGATGGGACTGTACCTCTAACTACCAGTATGGTCCAATGGGACTTCCGCCTATATATACCGGGAGACAATCCAGAAGAGGTATGCAATCTTACGCATAGGCAATCTTATGCATACTCCAATATCTCCCTTTGTCTCTTCGTCTGGTTACTGAACTGACTTGAGCATCGGAGTGCCTTTGGTTGAGTGTAGCCAGGGTCTCTGACTTTCGCTTCTCTTTCCCTTTTAGGTTCCAGGCATCCATCAAATCTTTCCTAAAAAGCTCTAGATCCACCTAAACAAGTCCGTAAATATTTAGGCACTTACACAATGTATCACTACTTTCAAATCACTGAAGTCAAGAATCTTATGTAATTGTACGACCAATCAAATTAAAAAAAAAAAGCTCATCTATTCAACTCAGGTGAGGCAGCTAGCATCATTTGATATTTGTTTACTATGTTGACTTTGAGGTCAAATTTTAAAACATCATTTGCAAGACGCAGATTTATTGAATTTGTTAAAGAAGCCACATAACATGTCAAGAAAAGTTGGGCTACGGTAATGAAATGAAGTTATTTAGTTTATACTGTAAGGTGCATTCTGTTGTGAGCTTTTTTAGTCTACTGTTTTTGTAAGTTGCATTATGTTGTGATTTAATCACATGGAGATAATAGACTGAAATTAAAGTTATTGTTAGTGTGAACTAAGGAAGGTAATGGGTGCAAATTGCAGATAGACAGGGCATTTTGAAAGCAATGACTTATCTTTTTTCTTCTTTTCCTTGTTTTTTAAAGAATTAAACCTTTACTTATTGGAGTTTTATTTTTTCATTGCAAGTAGAAGTCCTATAACCATCACCATTAGTAGTTAATGGGTTATGATCGTAAGGTGGAGGAAGCAATGGGGATTTCCTGTATGAGCTAAGTAAAGAAGCTGTCTTTTTTTTGTTGATATGATAAGATGTTTCAAGCCTTATGAGCTTATTTAGAGAGCTTCTAATCTGGTTTTTATTGACACCCAAATAAAAAGAAAGGGAAGATCTTGATGGCCCAGTCACTAGAATTGAGAGAAATGCAAGTGTCATTCCTCACCCACAATAAAAAACTGACCCTGTGTTCATCCTCACTTCACCTTTTGCACTATCATTCCATATTCCTATTCCCCACTTGCCATCACATATAATTGAAAAATAAGAAGTTATTGAGAAATAAGCATGGCACTTCATAACGTAAGCTTATTGCGTTTAGATGAGAAATGTAGAGAAGCCATTACTATTATTTACAACCTTATTGGTTTCTCACCACATAATATTTCAGTTTTTCAAATAGCAATCCCTCACTACAAGCTTAACAAAGAGTTCTTATCAAACACTAGGGTCTACAATAACAAATAGGAACATTCTGGTGATGGAATCTCCTTGAATTGTTTGCTTATATTATGATATGAAATTTAGACCAACTTTAATCATGTTTTGGTCAATCAGAGGATGTCACCCAAAAATGGTTATCTTTGTTGCCTGTCAAAACTAAAGATCGTCCACCATATGGAACTTGGGTGCTATAAAAATTATGGTGCAAGAATTAGAATGCTAGGGTTACAATTCTAGACAAGAAAAATTTCTCAAGTTGGTCTAGAACCCATTTGGGATTGATGTTTCTCTGTCTGAACAAAAGAAACCATCCTGCATATCACTAATTAAGGTTGTTTCAAAGCTGCTTCAAATGTTTGATGGGAAGGAAGGTTGTGGAGAGCCTGAATGTTCTGTCTTGTTAGTTGATATGAAATTGTTTTTGCAGTTAAGATGGTCTCAGTTTGGTTACTTACTAATGATGTCACTAGTTGCTCTCTCTCTATTTCTCTATTTTTTACCTTCTTCCATGTGAAGGTTATATATATATATATATATATATGATTGCACCATGCGAGAAGTAGTTTTTAGTTTGGACTATAGAAATCTCAACTTTGATTTGTAAAACATAAATGTCTTTTTACGGGGTTCTATTTTATGCAACCTTGGAAACCCACAGGATCAGCCATGGCTCAGAATTCATTCATCCAAACTGCCAGTCCAGGGTAGGCATATAGACAATCTCCATATAGTGTTGTCTAAATGGTTGGAATCATATTATTAATATACTTATTAGATCAAGGAGCTGCCATTTGACTCACTTGAATTTCAATTCAAGACGCATCCATATTTTATTTTCTGAAACTGATAAGGACTTGATAGTTACATGCAATATACATAACTAGATATATAATCATTTCAAGACCTAGTTAGTTTTTGTTTTGAGTTGATCCATTCTTGATTTTGCACTGCCATGTTACTGATAAGATCACTGGTTAAATAATTCTGATCATCATAAAGGGCTATGTGTGTGGTAGAGAGGGTAGGGTGGCCATCACTAGGTCTACAATGACAAATAGGAACATTTAGGAGGACTGAATATTACAATCAATTTGGCTTTTATAGTCACCTAGCTGGGTGAGGAAAGATCTTTTTTTTTTTTCCTTTTGGTGCTAGGTTGGACTATTTGTCAGGGGTATCTTCTCAAGGCTCAAGAATTTACTGTTTTAATGAGCACAACTTCTCTAGTTAACTCAGGTGAGGTAGCTAGCTTCATCAATTTCTTTTTTGTATACCATGGATGTGTCAGATTTCAGAACACCATTTACAAGACCCAGATTGATCAAATTTGTTAAAGAAGCCACATAGCATGCCAAGAAAACTTGGACTATGGTAAATTATGAGCTTATTTAGCCTATGTTTGGCATCTCTATTTCATGCCTCTATTTCTCTAAATGTCTAAATTGGACAGAGGTTTAAACAATTAGAGCGTTTGGTACAAGATTCTAGACTCTGTCCGCTTTAGACATTTAGAGGCAAATCCTCTAAAATCCAAATGCTCCAAAAATGGGCAGATGAGAAATAGAGCTTTTGGGTCTTTAAATATAGAGGCAGGGTATTTAAAATAGATTCATGCGTCATCAAGTGCGTTTTTTTTTTTATTCTAACCTCTTTTTTATGGCTCTTTTTTTAATGGCTCTATTTTAGATGGATGTATAAAAAAAAGAGTAGAGATGCCAAACAAGCCCTTAGTCTATTGCTTTTGTAAGGTGCATTCTGTTGTGAGCTTATTTGGTTTTTGTTTTGTAAGGTATATCGTGTTGTGATTAAATCACATGAAGATAATAGACTGTAGACTAAGTGTAAAGTTGGCATTGATGTCGATTAAGGAGGGTAATTGTAAGACCCCGACCCCTAATTTTCGTGATTTGTATGTTTTTAGTTGTGGATTAGTTCTCTAAGTGAGATTTGAGTGTAATCAAGTTAGTTTGTGGTTTAGAATAGTTTTCTATAGCTTTGGAAAATTTTGAGAGCCGTTGGGCTCAGTTTGGCAGCCTAGGGATACCTTGGGTTACACTTGTCAGCATGGGGGCGGGGTTTGTTTTTTATTTTGAAAATTTTCAATTTTGGTTTATTTTGATAGGTCAAATTAGCCCCAACAAATTTTGCATTCAAAGTGATCCTATTTGAAGCTCAAAAATCAGTTTTCCAGCCGGCCCTAGGGGTAAAACAGCGTTTTCACATTTAAATCTGAGCCCAAATTTTGAAATTCCAGATTCATGTCAAAAATATACTTTTTGAAAACTTGATTTTATGAGGATCATTTTAGTCTTCTTCGTTGATTTCATCCTAGGCCCAGAAAGCCCAGTTTCGGGCCCACGAAGAACTATCAGTTGTGGGCCCCACCTTTACACATATAAACCCCACCAGCCCTCATCTCCTTCATTCCTCGTCACCCTCATTCCAGCAACTGTTCCAGCTTTGCAACAGCAGCCCCTTCCCTTCTTTTTCTCATTTTTGTTGCTTCCAAACTCAAGATTCATGCAGCCAATCGCCGAACGAAGCTTGGCATCGCATTCTCCTCCATCTCCTCTCGCTCTAGACACCATTTTCGGGGACACCATGAATGGCAGCCCCCTCATCTACTTATTCCTTGCTGGTTGGACCGCCTACAGGTAAGCAATCACTTTCTCTCTTCCATAATTCGAATCCATAGTAGCCCTCTTTCGCCCCACTACCCCACATGCAAGCCCCCATTTCCATTCCTTCTCATTTTCTCTTTTATGGGTGTTCTAAGATGGGATTTTGGAACTTTTCGAGCTGAATGTTTCCAGCTGCTGGAAGGTGTCTGAGAGAGTGATTTGCAGCCCATTAGAGCTAAGGTAAGTGACTGATTTGGGTAATTGGAGGTGCATGTTCATGGTTTTAATTTCCTATGTTTCTACTCTATGTTTCAGTCAAATTCCATGTTGATTTCAGCCACACTTGTAAACGATTTTCATAGTGGATTTGAGGACTCTTTCGGGAAGCTAATTCAGTTGATCTTTTTCACCTCAAAAGACCCCTCCAAAAGTGCCTAAAAATTCCCTAACGTTGTGGCTGGAAATGAGGGAGAGATGGACTGCACAGCTGCTGTTATGCAGCTGGTCAGACAGGACCTGTTTGGCCAATGTCCAATCAGCAGTGTGACAGCTGAGCATGGACAGATTCTGAGGCTTTGTTGAGGCCCTTGTTGTGTGGGTTTCCAGCCCATTTCTCCACCATCTTACTCAGCTGCTAAAGTGGGTTTAAACCTTGTGTAATGCCTAAAAAAATTATACCTTTATGTCACCCATTTGGTTAACCCAATTACGTTTTAAATGTGGCCAAGTAAGGGAGTGTTTTTACTCATGGTGACTTACTAGTGTGCGGGCTTATTTGGAAACCATTACTAACCGGCCTTAAAATGAAGGACTGATGGGTAATCATGTTGTGGCCTTAAATTAAATTATGTTTTGTCTCAATTGGTGGACCCTAAACACGTTTTTAAATTGACCATCTTTGGGTGTCTAAGGGTTATATCTTGGGGTTTTGGTTTCATAGGTGTGCTTATGCCTAATAGGTGAGATCTAGGAGTGATCTTGGGGTGTTAGAGGCCAAGGCAAGTGATCTTTTTAGCTTTCCTAGTGCATGCTTTGTTTGGATGTATCTTTGGTTTCAAAATGTTTTAATCTCTTGTTCTAGTGCATTGGTATTATTATTAAAAAGGTTGAATGTTTTTTTTTTTTTTTTTGACTCTTAACTTGAACTTGCTTGCACATGTTTCTTATATCACTTTGAAAATCCTCCATTTAGCTTAAGCATGTAAATCTTGTTTTGTTACAAATTACTTGTTTTGAAGGGTTTTGTTAATGATTATTAATGTTTGGAGAATGGAGGAGTTTGGATGATGAAATGGTTGGAAGATGGATTTTTGAAGAGTTTTGATGAGAATGAAAACCAGAATATGTTGAGAGGCTTTTAGCTTGATATTGTGCATTTGAAAATCTAAAATATTGTTTAACTTTAGGGCCACCAATCCGCTTTTAATTCCAACATTTGGGTTTCAATTACACAAGAATTAAATGAAGGATCTTAGCCTATACTTGAGAGTTTGTTTTGAAAACTTAGTTTTGACATAAAGAATATTGTTTTGCACTTATTTTGACTTATAAGTATCAGTTTTATTTCAAGTATCGGTTTGCACTAGTTTTGGCTTATAAGTATCCGTTTTGCTTTGGGTATCAGTTTGCACTTATTTTGACTATAAGTATCAGGTTTGTTCCGAATAGTTTCAAGAACCAAAAGAAAAGGGGATCACTTCATAAGTTCAACATGCATATAATTTATGCCCTTTGCAAGCCTTACCTTGTCTTGTTTTGATAAGTGATTTCCCCCTTGTTGACACCAAAAATGTCACTTTGCCTCTTCACACGTTCTTAACATCAGAAAACCACATAGAGCTGTATCCTACCACAAACAGACGAATGCCGCTTCAAGCATCAGATCTTGTCAAAATCAAATAAAAACTGCAAGATATTTCAAAATAGTCGAAAAAGGGGTACACATGAAGCTTCGGGCCATTTCAACATCATTTGATTTAACTTCACTCCTCCAGCAGCTGAACAGGAGCTCCCAGCGGCAGTGAAGCCAGAGACACTGACACACAAAACACCCCTTATTTCAATTTGTTTTGAATGTTTATCATGTGTTTTTGTGCATTCATAAATCTAAGTGAACACTACTGAGCTTGGACTGCCCCATTCAGTTTAATCCATTGTTCGAGGGTCCTTAAACATGTGGACTATCTGTAGATTGGTCGTGTATTTTATTACACATCGTGAGTGTCCGGTTCCGCGTTCGGAAATCCCCGTCTACCTTTGTGAGGCGTGGGATCGTGTTTTGCGTGTCGTGCTTGTCGTGCGTGCTTACTCTTTTCATTATATATGATAGAGAAAGGATGGGCTCTTTGTGGGATTACTATTCATGATATATTATAAGTATTCATGCTAGTTTTGTTTCGTATATCGTTCATGGGCTTTTGTTTTCTTGATAAGCATATTGTTCAAGCATTGTTTTAAATTCTGTAATTTGTTTGAATTCAGTAAATTGTTTTAAACATTCTCTTCTTTCAAATTTAAACTATTTTATACTCATGCCTAAATTGATCACCTGCCAGACCGTCGTGTCTGATATACTATACTTTGGTGCTCTAGGTAGCAGGTTCTCGTCTTGAGCTAGTACATGTGCAGGTGGTTATAGAGCCACGAGTTTTGAAGGTTTGTTGTGTCGTGATGTTATATAGACGTCAGGCTCGACTTCGGAGTTACGTTACACGCTTGGGTAGCATTTGTTCTTAGCTTGTTATTTTTTGTAAGGCTTTTGTTAGCCCTTTTCCTTGGGATTGTAATTAATGCATTTGTTAATTTGTAACTTGAACATGCTTGGGTAATGATTAAGCCTGTTACTGTCAGCTTTGTATATGTAATCTTGGTTTGTTTCTAGTTTGAGTTTGAGTGTTGCTATGATAGCTTTACATTGATAAGTTGAGTGTGACACGGAATCCGATGGCCACGGACTCTGGGTTGCAACGCCACGTAAGCTTTCGCGAAATGTTTTGATGTGTTAGAAATTATGTTTTCCTCACACATGCGGATCCTGGGGAGAAAAATTATATATCACTTACTTCCCCATTCTGTCCCTGAGGTCGGACCGCTGCAGGGATTCGGGTTTGGGGACGTGACAGACTGGTATCAGAGTGGGCAGGTTTCTAGGAAATAAAACACTCTAGGAACCTTAAGACGTGTGGTGAGGACTCCTTAGACCGTGTGGATTTTATTTTGGCTAGCCATCGTTTCTGTGAGTTCGGGTTTGTTTTTGCTTTAGTAGGGGAGACCCTCTTTATCTCATGTTCTTATCCTTCTTGTTAGGGAATTTGGAGGACCAAATTCTTTTTTAGTGGGAGAGAATTTAATGTCTTCGTACCCACATTTAGTATCTTTTGCTTGTTTTTATGCCAGAGTGTGAGAGTTTTGTGGACTTTGAATGTGTTTCTCTA
Source organism: Umbellularia californica (assembly GCA_028538565.1). Lineage (NCBI taxonomy): Eukaryota > Viridiplantae > Streptophyta > Magnoliopsida > Laurales > Lauraceae > Umbellularia > Umbellularia californica. The sequence goes on along the minus strand of JAPQWN010000002.1, from coordinate 69,211,789 downwards.
AGGATTTTGGCAGAATTTTCAGTTTTTCGATGTCGCAGATGGAGTTAGCAAGGGAATATGTGAGCAATTGATAGTAAGCAAGGAATGTGAATAGCATATCGAGATCCAATTATAGTTGATCGTGGACCGTCGATGGTGTGTTAGGCAAATGAGTGTGGACTTTTGGATAAATTTGGATTATTTTCCTAAGTCAGAAGACTCCAGAAGCTCTGGACAAGTGATGGACTTTATGAGGTTTGAGGTGATTTTCAGTGGTACAGCACCAAGAAGATGTGAAAAGTTAGAAATTTCTCGAAATTGATGAACTTTTGTCAGAAAAGTGTTTGAAGATTTTCAACAATTCTAAATATGATAGTGAAGTCAACTTAGTAGAGTGTGTCAGTGGGTGGTTAAAAGAATAGGAAGTCAGTTTTCAGCTGTAGTTTAGAGAGTTGTATGCAGAATTGATTGTTATATGGTCACATGATAGAGGAGATTTTGGCGGCTTTTACTGACTTTTGGAATATCAGTTTGGGTAGTGTGCAGATGCAAGCTGGGGAATCATTACCTATGGACAAAGTCAGTTGGAAGATTCAGAGAAGACTGACGCATGTGCAAGACTTAAGGATGGTGAACTTGAAATATAGGCAAAAAATTGAGGAAGTTTGAGATTTAAATGCAGAGTTATAACCGTTTGAGGTGTGATGCGAAGTGGACAAACACGTTTGGTCAGGAATCAATATCGTGTCGAGGACCAATGGCAATCGGGCAGAAAGGGTCAGAGTAATAAAAAAATTTTGGGTACTTTGAAGAAAGACTTTATTCTAGGATTGTGGACACAAATCGAACACACTAGGTCAGCTATGCAAGCCTAGGTAGAAGACCGGAAGACAGAGTGGAGTTTGACAGAAGCACACCTTACAAAGTTTGAACATGTGCAGTAGCATGACAGTTAGAGTGTTAGCGGGTCTAGTCAGAGCTGAATACCTACAGAGTTGTGAACCTTGTGATTTCAACAAGTAGACAGAGATTGTTGAAGTGTTCAGATGATCGTCCAAACATTCGATTGAGTCAGCTTAGCATATGAAGAAGTGACAGATTTCCAGGTCATTCACCTTGAAGATTGTACGTTGACAGGAGACCTAATTTCGACAGATTTGACAGAGACATAACATAATTGTTTTTGGAATTAGACGACATTTCCTGAAGTAAGAGACATCTGGAAGTATTCAGCGTCACCAGTTTTCCGAAGCCAAGGGCAGACAAAAGGAAAAGACTAGAGTTCGAAGAGTTGATAAGAGCTTGAGTTAGAGATTTCAAGACTGGCAGAGACAGAGTGACAATACATAAGAATGAGTCAAAATTTTCAATTTCTTGGACCGACATTGATGGACAAGACAAGTAATAGATTCGAGACAATGCAAGGACAGTTGATGATCACCGAGGATTGACGAAAGGATTCTTCGAACATTGATTGCGTCAAAGAAACAAATTGCCGAGTAAAAATCCTGGACCGTCCGAATCAGAGACCTCGACCATAGACTCCTTTCACCACCATGTTTGACCGGGGTTATTGCAATTGTACAAGAGTAATGCAGATCATCAATGTTTAGATACAGTGTTTCAGAAGAGGATGACCTAGTGGCTTCAGGTGTTTCCGAGAGAACCGTGAGTCTGAGCAGACATTTTGAGATTTTTGTGATCTCGTGCAGGAGCAATATCCTTGTTTTGTTTTTAAGTTGGTTTAGATCATTTGGAGGACCAAATGTTCTTGGGGGGGGGGGGGGGGGGGGGGATATAAGACCTCGACCCCTAATTTTCGTGATTTGTGTGTTTTTAGTTGTGGATTAGTTTTCTACGTGAGATTTGAGTGTAATCAAGTTAGTTTGCGGTTTACAATAGTTTTCTATAGCTTTGGGAAATTTTGAGAACAGTTGGGCCTGGTCTGGCTGTGAGAACCCGACCCCTAATTTCTTGGTTTAGTGTGATTTTAATCGTGATTTGGTTTTCTCGATGGGTTTAGTGGTTGTTTGGTTGAGTTTTTGAGTTTGAATAGATTTTTCATAACTTTGGAGAGTTTTAAAAGACGTTGACTTTGTTTTGACCCGACCCTTGTAAATTGTATTTTTGTGAGAATTTATTCTTGGTTTCTAAAAATTCCAAATTTTATTCCTTTTGACCCATTTTGTTGTTACAAACAACTTTCATGTTTTGACCATCTTGAATAAATACTCAGAAATTGCGTTTTACGAGAAATAGGGCAAAAATGACAATTTTCACTAGATCTGTCCATAAATTTCGAAAATTCCAGAAATTGGGGAAAATATACTTTTTGGAAAGTAGTTATTTCAACGAGCAACTTTGTCTTCTTCGTTGAATCTATTCGAGACCCCGAAATGCATGTTTTTAGCCCGACAAATGTTTTAAGTTGTGGGACCCATCTCCCCTTTATTATAAAAGGAACCCACCTCTTCTTCTTCTTCCCTTCTTGACCTAATTTCTAAGAGAAGAGCAGCCCTAGCAGCCATGGTTCCCTCCATTTCTTTCTTGTTTCCTCCATCTCATAGCACCACCAAACAATGCGAAACCAAGATTAGACTCCACCATCTTCATCCTCATCTCAAGAGCTATCCATTGATGTTATTTTTGAAGAAAACCAAGCTTTTCAAGATTTCTTTTGAGCAATCTCTTGCTTTTTGAAGAACTTCCATGTAAGGAATCCTTGTAATCTTTTGGATTTGTGTTTTCCTAGCCTTTAAGAAGCTTTGTTTTGATTATTGGAGGCTTTCCTTTTGTTTTGATTTGGTTTTGCCATTTTAGGGTTCTAAGATGGGTTGCTTTTTGGGGGTATTTGTGTAGCTTGGAGCCTTGGCTTGGAAGAGTGTTTAGGGCATGATTTGTTTGATTAGCATTGGACCCAAGGCAAGTGGATGAATTGATTTATTTTCATTGATCATGTTTTATACAAATGTGTAGCTCTCATTAATGATTTTCATTACTTATGCTTTACTTCATGACATGCTTTTATTGAGATTTGAAATACACTCTTTAGTGTATCTTTCTAATACATTGCTTCCTTGAAAATGATATCTTGATTGTATTAAGTTTTGACTTGTTTCATGTGATGGATTTCTTTTGGGTTGAATGTGAATGGAATGGATGATTTGAAGGAAGAATGGATGTAGTTGAATGGGGAATTTGAAGTGTTGAGAATGAAGTTTTGATTGCTTGAAATGGAGGATCTTTTAGCTCACTTTATTACAGGGATCTGACCCTTGAAAATGAGGAGTGTTTGGAGAAAGAAGGGACTGAAAACAGCTTCAGAATTCTGTGTCCGCAGTAACGTCGGTCAGCTGTCGGTCAGCTTGTCGGTCAACCGACAGCCAACCGAGGTGGACCGAAACCCTCTCGGTCCCAATTCCAGAGAGCAGATTTCCATCAGGAAATCTGTCGGTCAGCTGTCGGCTGACCGAACTCCCTAGTTCGGTCGACCGAGAGCCAACCGACAGATCTTTCGGTTCATTTTCCAGAGAGCAACAAACTTCCTGATGTGTGTGGAGCTGACAGTCAGCGTCGGTCAGCCGTCGGCTAGCCGACATCCAAGTTCGGCTGACCGACAGCCAACCGAGGAGCTGACCGACAGCAATTATATTTTTTCTTCTTGAAGAACCATAAGGAACTATATTGGAGGAGAGTGAGGAACTATACAGAAGAAGAAATTCCATCATCATGACTGTGTTGTTTAGGTCTTTTAGATTTGTTAATGTACATAAGGCCCCGGAATGTTTTCAATTCTTAAAGAGTACCAAATGTATGTCGAACCTAACATACGGGACCCTAGTACATTGATTCAATCTCGGACTTTCAACACTTGGCCCGGAGAATATGAGAAATCCATTCATGCTTTATTTTGACCGAATTTCACTTGTACACTTGAAATCTCGTGTTATATGACAAGACTTACCCGACAGTATTGAAATTCATGTTTTAGCATTGTTTCTAGCCCGTACATGCCTGACCAATACAGATATGCTTTTGTGCTTATGAGCACCCCATCCCGTCATATGTATTTATTGGATTTGATTTCTTGTATATGACCCATGAGAGTAAAACCTTGAGGCAATAGGGGGCCAGAGCTTTGTAGTGCGAGCCCATGAGCCAAAAAGAGAACATGCATACATGTATTTGTTTGGTTTACTTGCATATAACCTATGAGTCGGCACCACTAAGCTTGGACGACCTTGTCGGTCTGATCTACCGACTTGGAGATCCCTTCTTGTCCCGCCAGCTGCAGCTTGGATCCCGCTACCCGGTTTATTAACCGTGGTCTTGTCCCGATACCGCAGATTGCTACTGTGGTTCCCGATGCCCGGCTCGCTATTGTGGTCATGTCCCGTATATAGTATATGTATATGTAAATTTCGTTGTTCCTTCTCACTTCGGTGACAGAGGTCAACGTCTTGATATGCTTGCTCTAACACTTCGGTGATAGAGGATTTAGCTTTGTGTGGTTGCCATATTGATAGTTCCCGATCCTTGATACCCGTACTGTTTTATATTGATCATGTCTTTTCTTAACAAAGGATGCATTATTTATAAATGCTTATTGTTTTTACATGTTTTAAATGAGTCCCCGATTTGGGAAATGTTTATTATTTATACATGTTTTAAATGAGTCCCCGATTTGTGAAATGCTTATTGTTTATACATGTTTTAAATGAGTCTCCGATTTGTGAAATGTTTGTCGTTTATACACGTTCTAAATGAGTTCCAGATTTGTGAAATGTTATTGTTTATACCCGCTTTAAATGAGTTTCCGAATTGTAAAATGTTCATGTTTTATACATGCTTTAAAGGAATACATGTTTTGTCAAATATTTATGTTTCATACCCGTTTGATACGAATAAAGGATTTTGTCAGATATTCATGATTTCCGATACATTTTTATTATGTACAATTTTGATCAGACAGTATGATTTATTACATGTTATATTGTTCAGTATATTGTTTATATCTTTTCACCCGCCTGCCAGACCGTCGTGTCTGACCCACTACTTTGGTACTCAGGTTCAGACTTCTTCACCCGAGACGAGTGCACGTGTTGGCTGTGGAGCCATGAGCTTTCAGGTGTTTGTCGGCTATGTCATGTCGACATTGAGCTTGACATCGGGATTACGTCACATATGGGGTAGTGATCATTAGCTTGTTTTTGTATGGCTTCTATTAGCCTTTTGCTTGGGATTGTAATTAATATACATTGTTAATTGTAACTTGAACATATCTGGGAATGTAATACCCTGTTACTGTCAGCTCTGTACTTTATTGTGATGGTTTATTCCAGTCTGAAATGGATCATTGATAAGATGATTATATGCTTGGGTTGAATGCGGCGCGGAATCTAATGGCCACGGACTCCGAGTCGCAACACCACGAAAGCTTCCGCTAAATATTCAGAGGTGTTGGAATTTGTAATCCTCACACATGCGGATCTTGGGAGAAACATAACTCTCAATTCACGGACCCCGGGTTAGGGGTCCTGACAGACTGGTATCAGAGCGGGCAAGTTTCTAGGAAATAAAACACTCTAGGAACTTTAAGACGTGTGGTGAGGAAACCGTTAGATTTGTCGTCTTGTTTTGGCTAGATGCCATTCTGTTTTGGTTCGGATTTGTTTTCTTTCTAGTGGGGGAGACCCTTCTTGTCTCTTCCCTTTTTGTTCTTGCTGGGGAATTTGGGGGACCAAATTCTTTTCTAGTGGGGGAGGATTTAATGTCTCCGCACCCACATTCAGTGCCTTTTTCTTGTTTTCGCGCCAGAGAGTTAGAGTTTTGTGGTTTTAGCATGTGGATCTCGGAGGACTTTGGCAAAATTTTCAGCTTTTCGATGTCACAGATGGAGCTAGCGAAGGAGTTTGCGAGCAGTTGTTAGTCAGCAAGGAATGTGAACAGCATATTGAGACCCAATTTCAGTTGATCGTGTATCGTCAGATGGTGCGTCAGGCAAGTAAGTGTGGATTTTGGATGAATCTGGAATATTTTCCTAAACCAAAAGACTACAGAAACTAGACAAATGGTGGATTTCAGGAAGTTTGAGGTGATTTTCAGTTGATAGAAATTCAAGTGGTTACCAAAAGCAAGAAACTTCTCGAATTTGATGAACTCTTGGCGGGGAAGTGTTAGAAGGTTTTTAATAATTCCAGAATGAGGGTGAAGTCGACTCAGCAGGATGCATCAGTGTGTGGTTAAATGATAGGAAGAAAACTTTCAGCTGTGGTGTAGAGAGTTGTGTACAGAATGGATTGTTACCTGGTTTTATGATAGAGGAGATCTTGCAAACTTTACAGACTTTTGGAATATCAGTTTGGGCAGAGTACAGATACAATAGGAGAATCATAGCCTACAGACAAAGCCGGTTGGAAGACCTGGAGAAGAATGACACTAGGTACAGTGTCTTATGACAGAGATAGAGTTACGGTACATCGGAGTGAGTCAGAACCTTCATTCTCTTGGACTGACATTGGCAGTTGTTCAGGAAAAGTGCAGATGTTTAGAGACAAGTTTTCAATTAGTAGAACTCCAAGGAGAAGTCCAGAATTAGAGATTCCTAAAATTTGAGGAGGTTTGTCAGAGAATTATTTTAGGATTTTCAACAAGTGCAGTCATGTGGAGGAGTAGACCCAGCAGGATGTGTCATTGTGTGGTTAGAAGCTTTTGGAGTTGGATTTCAGTAACTAATGAAGGAGTTGACTGCAGGAAGAATCTCTACTTGATCGCCCGACAAAGAAGATCTTTGCAGATTTTATCGACACGGGGAGCATCGGATTTCAATGTACAGATATACGGAGCAAGAAATCAGTTATTTTGGATTTTATTAGGAAAGGTAGACTTGGCAAAGCAGTTGCAAGAGTGAGCACGGAGCTCCAAATACTAAAGGATAGTGAGGGGACAAGCATGTTAGTGTCAGAGACCGAATATTGTATTGAGGATCAAGAGCAACGAGCAGAAAGAATTAAAGCTAGTAAGAGTTAACCTTGAAGATTGTGCAGTGGATGTGAAACCCTAGCTTCGATAGTTGCGATGAAGTCGACAAAATGGTTCCAAGAATTTTTAGTATCAAGGTGTTTAGAAACAAGAGACTTGGTTGAACTTAGAAGGAGTCAGAGTTGGCGAATTCCTTGAGCAGTCAGATTGACAGGACAGTGACGGATTCGAGCCAGTGGAAAAATGTTTAACGACTATTGATAATTCGCCGAAGAGTTCTACAGTAAAGATGACCCAGCGAGTTCAGATGTTTTTGAGATAACCGTTTTGGAGCTTTGATTTGTGGTTTTGTTTTCGAAGTGCGGGTTAATGTCCACACTCGTTTTGGATTTGTTTAGTTCATTTGGAGGACCAAATGTTCTAAGGGGGGGAGGATGTGAGAACCCGACCCCTAATTTCTTGGTTTAGTGTGATTTTAATCGTGATTTGGTTTTCTCGATGGGTTTAGTGGTTGTTTGGTTGAGTTTTTGAGTTTGAATAGATTTTTCATAACTTTGGAGAGTTTTAAAAGACGTTGACTTTGTTTTGACCCGACCCTTGTAAATTGTATTTTTGTGAGAATTTATTCTTGGTTTCTAAAAATTCCAAATTTTATTCCTTCTGACCCATTTTGTTGTTACAAACAACTTTCATGTTTTGACCATCTTGAATAAATACTCAGAAATTGCGTTTTTCGAGAAAAAGGGCAAAAATGACAATTTTCACTAGATCTGTCCATAAATTTCAAACATTCCAGAAATTGGGGAAAATATACTTTTTGGAAAGTAGTTATTTCAACGAGCAACTTTGTCTTCTTCGTTGAATCTATTCGAGACCCCGAAATGCATGTTTTTAGCCCGACAAATGTTTTAAGTTGTGGGACCCATCTCCCCTTTATTATAAAAGGAACCCACCTCTTCTTCTTCTTCCCTTCTTGACCTAATTTCTAAGAGAAGAGCAGCCCTAGCAGCCATGGTTCCCTCCATTTCTTTCTTGTTTCCTCCATCTCATAGCACCACCAAACAATGCGAAACCAAGATTAGACTCCACCATCTTCATCCTCATCTCAAGAGCTATCCATTGATGTTATTTTTGAAGAAAACCAAGCTTTTCAAGATTTCTTTTGAGCAATCTCTTGCTTTTTGAAGAACTTCCATGTAAGGAATCCTTGTAATCTTTTGGATTTGTGTTTTCCTAGCCTTTAAGAAGCTTTGTTTTGATTATTGGAGGCTTTCCTTTTGTTTTGATTTGGTTTTGCCATTTTAGGGTTCTAAGATGGGTTGCTTTTTGGGGGTTTTTGTGTAGCTTGGAGCCTTGGCTTGGAAGAGTGTTTAGGGCATGATTTGTTTGATTAGCATTGGACCCAAGGCAAGTGGATGAATTGATTTATTTTCATTGATCATGTTTTATACAAATGTGTAGCTCTCATTAATGATTTTCATTACTTATGCTTTACTTCATGACATGCTTTTATTGAGATTTGAAATACACTCTTTAGTGTATCTTTCTAGTACATTGCTTCCTTGAAAATGATATCTTGATTGTATTAAGTTTTGACTTGTTTCATGTGATGGATTTCTTTTGGGTTGAATGTGAATGGAATGGATGATTTGAAGGAAGAATGGATGTAGTTGAATGGGGAATTTGAAGTGTTGAGAATGAAGTTTTGATTGCTTGAAATGGAGGATCTTTTAGCTCACTTTATTACAGGGATCTGACCCTTGAAAATGAGGAGTGTTTGGAGAAAGAAGGGACTGAAAACAGCTTCAGAATTCTGTGTCCGCAGTAACGTCGGTCAGCTGTCGGTCAGCTTGTCGGTCAACCGACAGCCAACCGAGGTGGACCGAAACCCTCTCGGTCCCAATTCCAGAGAGCAGATTTCCATCAGGAAATCTGTCGGTCAGCTGTCGGCTGACCGAACTCCCTAGTTCGGTCGACCGAGAGCCAACCGACAGATCTTTCGGTTCATTTTCCAGAGAGCAACAAACTTCCTGATGTGTGTGGAGTTGACAGTCAGCGTCGGTCAGCCGTCGGCTAGCCGACATCCAAGTTCGGCTGACCGACAGCCAACCGAGGAGCTGACCGACAGCAATTATATTGTTTTCTTCTTGAAGAACCATAAGGAACTATATTGGAGGAGAGTGAGGAACTGTACAGAAGAAGAAATTCCATCATCATGACTGTGTTGTTTAGGTCTTTTAGATTTGTTAATGTACATAAGGCCCCGGAATGTTTTCAATTCTTAAAGAGTACCAAATGTATGTCGAACCTAACATACGGGACCCTAGTACATTGATTCAATCTCGGACTTTCAACACTTGGCCCGGAGAATATGAGAAATCCATTCATGCTTTATTTTGACCGAATTTCACTTGTACACTTGCAATCTCGTGTTATATGACAAGACTTACCCGACAGTATTGAAATTCATGTTTTAGCATTGTTTCTAGCCCGTACATGCCTGACCGATACAGATATGCTTTTGTGCTTATGAGCACCCCGTCCCGTCATATGTATTTATTGGATTTGATTTCTTGTATATGACCCATGAGAGTAAAACCTTGAGGCAATAGGGGGCCAGAGCTTTGTAGTGCGAGCCCATGAGCCAAAAAGAGAACATGCATACATGTATTTGTTTCGTTTACTTGCATATAACCTATGAGTCGGCACCACTAAGCTTGGATGACCTTGTCGGTCTGATCTACCGACTTGGAGATCCCTTCTTGTCCCGCCAGCTGCAGCTTGGATCCCGCTACCCGGTTTATTAACCATGGTCTTGTCCCGATACCGCAGATTGCTACTGTGGTTCCCGATGCCCGGCTCGCTACTGTGGTCATGTCCCGTATATAGTATATGTATATGTAAATTTCGTTGTTCCTCCTCACTTCGGTGACAGAGGTCAACGTCTTGATATGCTTGCTCTAACACTTCGGTGATAGATGATTTAGCTTTGTGTGGTTGCCATATTGATAGTTCCCGATCCTTGATACCCGTACTGTTTTATATTGATCATGTCTTTTCTTAACAAAGGATGCATTATTTATAAATGCTTATTGTTTTTACATGTTTTAAATGAGTCCCCGATTTGGGAAATGTTTATTGTTTATACATGTTTTAAATGAGTCCCCGATTTGTGAAATGCTTATTGTTTATACATGTTTTAAATGAGTCTCCGATTTGTGAAATGTTTGTCGTTTATACACGTTCTAAATGAGTTCCAGATTTGTGAAATGTTATTGTTTATACCCGCTTTAAATGAGTTTCCGAATTGTAAAATGTTCATGTTTTATACATGCTTTAAAGGAATACATGTTTTGTCAAATATTTATGTTTCATACCCGTTTGATACGAATAAAGGATTTTGTCAGATATTCATGATTTCCGATACATTTTTATTATGTACAATTTTGATCAGACAGTATGATTTATTACATGTTATATTGTTCAGTATATTGTTTATATCTTTTCACCCGCCTGCCAGACCGTCGTGTCTGACCCACTACTTTGGTACTCAGGTTCAGACTTCTTCACCCGAGACGAGTGCACGTGTTGGCTGTGGAGCCATGAGCTTTCAGGTGTTTGTTGGCTATGTCATGTCGACATTGAGCTTGACATCGGGATTACGTCACATATGGGGTAGTGATCATTAGCTTGTTTTTGTATGGCTTCTATTAGCCTTTTACTTGGGATTGTAATTAATATACATTGTTAATTGTAACTTGAACATATCTGGGAATGTAATACCCTGTTACTTTCAGCTCTGTACTTTATTGTGATGGTTTATTCCAGTCTGAAATGGATCATTGATAAGATGATTATATGCTTGGGTTGAATGCGGCGCGGAATCCAATGGCCACGGACTCCGAGTCGCAACACCACGAAAGCTTCCGCTAAATATTCAGAGGTGTTGGAATTTGTAATCCTCACACATGCGGATCTTGGGAGAAACATAACTCTCAATTCACGGAACCCGGGTTAGGGGTCCTGACATGGCAGCCTAGGGATGCCTTGGGTTACACGTGTCAGCATGGGGGGTTTGTTCTTGATTTTGAAAAATTCTAATTTTGGTTTATTTTGATAGGTCAAATTAGCCCCAACAACTTTTGCATTCAAAGTGATCCCATTCGAAGCTCAGAAAACCAGTTTTCCAGCCCTAGGGGCAAAACAACCTTTTCACATTTAAATCTGAGCCCAAATTTCAAAATTCTAAATTCATGTGAAAAATATACTTTTTGAAAACTTGATTATATGAGGATCATTTTAGTCTTCTTCGTTGATTTCATCCGAGGCCCAGAAAGCCCAGTTTCGAGCCCACGAAGAACTATTAGTTGTGGGCCCCACCTTTACACATATAAACCCCACCAGCCCTCATCTCCTTCATTCCTCGTCATCCTCATTCCAGCAACTGTTCCAGCTCTGCAACAGCAGCCCCTTCCCTTATTTTTCTCATTTTTGTTGCTTCCAAACTCAAGATTCATGTAGCCAATCACCGAACGAAGCTTGGCATCGCATTCTCCTCCATCTGCTCTCGGTCTAGACAACATGCAAGCCCCCATTTCCATTCCTTCTCATTTTCTCTTTTATGGGTGTTCTAAGATGGGATTTTGGGACTTTTCCAGCTGAATGTTTCCTGCTGCTGGAAGGTGTCTAGGAGAGTGAGTTGTAGCCCATTAGAGCTAAGTTAAGTGACTGATTTGGGTAATTGGAGGTGCATGTTCATGATTTTAATTTCCTACGTTTCTACTCTATGTTTCAGTCAAATTCCATGTTGATTTCAGCCACACTTGTAAACGATTTTCTTAGTGGATTTGATGACACTTTAGGGAAGCTAATTCAGTTGATTTTTTCACCTCAAAAGACCCCTCCAACAGTGTCTAAAAATTCCTTAACGTTGTGGCTGGAAATGAGGGAGAGATGGACTGCACAGCTGCTGTTATGCAGCTGATCAGACAGGACCTGTTTGGCCAATATCCAGCCAGCAGTGTGACAGCTGGGCATGGATAGATTCTGAGGCTTTGTTGAGGCCCTTCTTGTGTGGGTTTCCAGCCCATTTCTCCACAATCTTACTCAGCTGCTAAAGTGGGTTTAAACTTTGTGTATTGCCTCAAAAAAATTATACCTTTATGTCACCCAATTGGTTGACCCAATTACGTTTTAAATGTAGCCAAGTAAGGGAGTGTTTTTACTCATGGTGACTTACTAGTGTGCGGGCTTATTTGGAAACCATTACCAACCAGCCTTGAAATGAAGGACAGATGGGTAATCATGTTGTGGCCTTAAATTAAATTATGTATTGTCTCAATTGGTGGACCCTAAACATGTTTTTTTAAATTGACCATCTTTGGGTGTGTAAGGGTTATATCTTGGGGTTTTGGTTTCATAGGTGTGCTTATGCCTAATGGGTGAGATCTGGGAGTGATCTTGGGGTGTTAGAGGCCAAGGCAAGTGATCCTTTTAGCTTTCCTAGTGCATGCTTTGTTTGGATGTATCTTTGGTTTCAAAATGTTTTAATCTCTTGTTTTAGTGCATTGGTATTATTATTAACAAGGTTGTATGTTTTTTTTTTGGACTCTAATTTGAACTTGCTTGCACATGTTTCTTATATCACTTTGAAAATCCTCCATTTAGCTTAAGCATGAAATCTTGTTTTGTTACAAATTACTTGTAGTGAAGGGTTTTGTTGATGATTATTGATGTTTGGAGAATGGAGGAGTTTGGATGATGAAATGGTTGGAAGATGGATTTTTGAAGAGTTTTGATGAGAATGAAAACCAGAATATGTTAAGAGGCTTTTAGCTTGATATTGTGCATTTGAAAATATGAAATGTTGTTTAACTTCAGGGGCACCAATCCGCTTTTAATTCCAACATTTGGGTTTCAATTACACAAGAATCAAATGAAGGATCTTAGCCTATACTTGAGAGTTCGTTTTGAAAACTTAATTTTGACATGAAGAATATTGTTTTGCACTTATTTTGACATATAAGTATCGGTTTTATTTCATGTATCGGTTTGCACTAGTTTTGGCTTATAAGTATCCGTTTTGCTTTGGGTAACAATTTACACTTATTTTGACTATAAGTATCAGATTTGTTTCGAATGGTTTCAAGAACTAAAAGAAAAGGGGATCACTTCATAAGTTCAACATGTATATAATTTATGCCCTTTGCTAGCCGTGCCTTGTCTTGTTTTGATAAGTGATTTCCCCCTTATTTCGATTTGTTTTGAACGTGTGTCACGTGCTTTTATACATTCATGAATCTAAGTGAAAACCACTGAGCTTGGACTGCCCCTTCAGTCTGATCCATTGTCCGGGGGTCCTTAAATATGTGGACTATCTGCAGATTGGTCCTGTATTTTGTTACACATCGTGCGTGTCCAGTTCTGCACCTTGAAATCCCTGTCTACCTTTGTGTGGCGTGGGAGTTGTGTTTTGCATGTCGTGCTTGTCGTGCATGCTTACTCTTTTCATTATGTATGATAGATAAAGGATGGGCTCTTTGTGAGATTACTATTCATGATATATTATAAGTATTCATGCTAGTTTCGTTTCGTATATCGTTCATGGGCTTTTGTTTTCTTGATAAGCATATTGTTCAAGCATTGTTTTAAATTCTGTAATTTGTTTAAATTTAGTAAAATGTTTTAAACATTCTCTTCTTTCAAATTTTAAATATTTTATACTCATGTCTAAATTGATCACCTGCTAGACCGTCGTGTCTGATATACTATACTTTGGTGCTCTAGGTAGCAGGTTCTCGTCTTGAGCTAGTACGTGTGTAGGTGGTTATAGAGCCACGAGTTTTGCAGGTTTGTTGTGTCAGTGATATCATATAGACGTCAGGCTCGACTCCGGAGTTACGTTACACACCTGGGTAGCATTTGTTCTTAGCTTGTTATTTTGTAAGGCTTTTGTTGGCCCTTTTCCTTGGGATTGTAATTAATGCATTTGTTAATTTATAACTTGAACTTGCTTGGGTAATGATTAATCCTGTTACTGTCAGCTCTGTATATTTATTATCTTGGTTTGTTTATAGTCTGAGTTTGAGTATTGCTATGATAGCTTTACGCTGATAAGTTGAGTGTGACGCGGAATCCGATGGCCACGGACTCCGGGTCGCAGCGCCACGCAAGCTTCTGTGAAATGTTTTGATGTGTTGGAAATTATGTCTTCCTCACACACGCGGATCCTGGGGAGAAATATTATTTATCACTTACTTCCCCATTCGTGTCCCCAAGGTCAGACCGCTGCAGGGATTCAGGTTCGGGGACGTGACAGTAATGGGTGTAGATTGATGATAGATAGGGCCATTAGAAAGCAATGAGCATGGGGTGAGTTTGATCTTAAGTTTGTTGGTGGCCATGGGAGAGACAACAGAGCATAGGGTGAGTTTGTATTTGTTGAGATGTGACTATAGAAAATGCAGGGAAGCACGTAGAGGCACAAAGAAAGCATATAGTAGGCATTTCAAAAGGGAGGATAGTAGTAGAGTTTTTTTTTCTTATGTTATGGGTAAAAATTAATAGACAAGAAGCTTCTTAATCTTTTTGTATTCAAAGTCATTAGTTAAATATAAATCTATTGTGATTTGTCCTGCTTAGCATCTACATTATTGTTTTGGGAGCTAGTACTTCACCCCTTTTGTATGTGTAGTGTCTCAATCTATGCCTTGATTGTTTGCATAGAATACATTAGAATTTAATGCGTATAAATTTCATCATCAACATAGTGGTGAAAAGAATTGTAAATATGCAACAATTGAAATTTGCTTTGTGTTTCTACTATGTTTTGTGAGAAATATTTTTCTTCTTCTTCTTTGAATATTAGATGGCAAGTGTTGATGAAAAAGATAGGGCAGTTGCTGTCCATGCAAAATGGAGCTATACAGATGAGAAAATTCTAGTAGGACTTATGGTTGACCAAGTAAGAAAGGAAACTGGCCGACCACCACTTTTTCAACAAAGGCGTGGAATGAAATACTGGATGAGTTTTATAAGAAAACATGCAATAAATATGAGAAGCAACAATTCAAAACCAAATTTAATAAGATGAGGCGAGTATATAGGGAATTTAAGAAGCTTCGTGATATTCCAACTAGTTTTGGTTGGGACCCAAATACAAAGACTGTCACAGCACCAGATGACGTCTGGGATGATTATATAAAGGTACTTTATTCAATTTAAATTTTTACAAGCATTGGCATATTCAAACTTTTATATAAACCACACTAACGCACGTTAGATGATCTAACTTTTGTAGATCAATAGAGAGGCGAAACAATATAGGACCAAAGGATGTCCTTTGTTCGATGAACTAGAGATTATATGTGGTGATACTGCTGCTACATGTCAAAATGTTGGAGCTTCAACCCAAGGAGCAGTAGATACCGATCATAACAATGAGGGTGCACTACTTAAAGACCAAACTAGTCCTAATCAAGATACTATTGTGGACCTTGATGACGATGCAGACTTTGTGGAGGAGACTCATGTTCGGGCTCGATCAAGAACTCCTGCTCGTAGACGTGGACAGAAGATGACAAGTTTTTTTGACCAAGCATGTGCAAGTCTAAACAAATACTACAAGAATAAAGTCACGAAAGAAAACAACAATAATGAGGATGATGATAGATTCTCTATTCAAAATTGCATTGCATTGTTATAGACAATGCCTAATGTTACTGGAGAAATCTACTTGAAGGCGTTCCATGTTATTAGTTCAAATCGTAATTGGAGAGTAGTTTTTATCTATGTGCCTGAAAATATAAGGCCATTAATGCTTGATCTTTCTGATATAAACCGTTAACTCGTAGTGTTATTACATTGTCAGATATGATCTTTTAGGAAATAAAGTTTTATTTATTTTTTAATAGGAATATTTACTTGAATTTAGTTTGAGGTTTTCATTCGGTTTAGACCATTAATTAGTAGTATTATGACATTGTCAGATTCAAACTTTAATGAAATGAAGTTTTATTAAATTTAGATTGATGTTGTGTATGACTTTTATTTAAGATTGATGTGGATTTTGTCTAATTATGATGTTTCTCTTAACTTATTTTGATAAATATATATTGAATGTACTTTATTCAAGTTCAATGGACCACTGTAGGGATGGATGACATAGATTATGATGAGGAAGATTTTAATGTTTATGTTTTTTAAATGATTGGCCAATACCAATTACGTATATCTAAATAGCTCATAAGGGATAAGGGTGAACCTGTACATGAGTTTGCAAATAAGTTCTTGTGTGGACATTCGGAAAGATGTTACGATCTATTTCATATGGAAAAGCATGTGTTTCATAGCTTATGTAATGCATTGAAGAGAAGAAACCTATTACACGATTCAAAGTTTTTATCAGTGGAGGAGCAATTAGCTATATTTTTAATGACAATTGGCCATAGCTCCAGAAACAGAATGATGGCAGATAGATTCCAACATTCAGGCGAGACCATTAGTCGTCATTTTAAAAGAGTGTTGAAGGCCATAGTAAATTTGGGAAATGAACTTATTACTCGACCATCCTTTACAAATACACCACCAGAAATTCTCAACAATCCTAAATATTATCCTTAGTTTAAGATAAATTTTACATTCAACTCATTTTTTTAATAAAGAAGATATTTTAGTTTTTTTAGACATATGCTAATTCTTCTCTTTTTTAAAGGATTGTGTCGGGGCCATTGATGGGACACACGTGAGTGCATCAGTTCCTACAAAGGATCAAGTTCCTTATAGAGGCCGAAAAGTTTTGGTTACACAAAATGTAATTTGTGCATGTTCTTTTGATATGTTATTTACATTTGTGTATGTCGATTGGGAAGGGACAACAAATGATTCTCGAGTGTTTGTGAAGCTATAACTAATTCAAAATTACATTTTTCCACCCCCCCCCCCCCCAGGTAAATTTCATTTGATACAAATATATGTGTATGTTTGTTGCTTTTAGAAAATAATGGTTAAAATACAAAAAATTGTCATTTCAGGTAAATATTATGTTGTTGACTCTGGCTATAGTAGTACACCTGGTTATCTTGTGCCTTATAAAGGGGAGCAATATCACTTATCACAATATAGTGGACGTAGAAGACGACCTAATGGAAAGAAAGAGTTATTCAATTATTATCATTCCTCATTGTGAAATGTTATTGAGCGTTGCTTTGGTATTTTGAAGGCAAAGTTTCCTATTTTGAAGCTCATGCCATCCTATTCTTTATGCAGACAAAGGCAAATCGCAATTGCTGCATGCACACTCCACAACTTTATAAAGATGGAAATGCAAAGTGATAGAGACTTTATTTGCTTTCGAGATGAAGGGTTTATGGTTGAAATAACTATGGTCAAAATATTGGTGATAATAATATGTCTGCATCGTTAGAGATGGGAACGACACAAGGAAGGCAGGAAATGGCTCGCAAACGAGATGAAATTACAGATGCACTCTTTGTACATCATGGTGGATTGGAAGAATGATTTGTATTAAATTTAATGAATACGATTAATTATTTTCTCTTGCAAAGTTGTTGGATGCCATAAATGTATGAGTGTTCTTGATTAACTTAGTTTCAATGGCCATTTGAAAACTCTAAAATTAATCTCTAATTTTATGTCTTAGAGATTATTTACATGTTAGAATATTCAATAAAACTCTAATTATATTTTTATTTTTAGAGCTCATTTATAAATTAATATTTTAGACTCTAAATTAATAAGCTAAGGGGCCTACTTATTTTAGTTAAGTTTCTTTAGTTAAAGCGAATGGAGATGGATAATGTAAAAGCTGAAGGTGTTTTGCTTATGAAAATGGCTTCGTAAATTCTCAAAATGATTCAAATGATGGGTGGGCTCTAAATTATAATTAACAAATTAAGATGGCGCCCAATTACTAGAATTCCTAAAGGTGTGTCCCATGTTGACAATCGCAAAAAGGAGGCCTCGCTTTGTAATTATTAAAGGCACTTTACATGTTCCATATAGCAATTCATGGGCCCACAATTTAATTCCTGTAAAGGTGGGCCCGCATACAAATCCTATAAAGGTGGGCACATATTCTTACTAAAGGCGGGTCCAACATTGTGATCTAAAGGTGGGTCCCTTGTACAATGATACCTACATGGGTTGGAATTCCTACAGCTGGCCCACATTCTAATTTCTATATGGGGGGCTCATATTATATTCCTATAAGAGTGGGGCCCTACTAGTTTTAATACTAAAGATGAATTTATGGATATTCATATTAGATTTAAAATCAATATTGTTCAGAAATATGCCTTTCTTGATTCTATTTGTTAGAATAAGACTGTTATGTTGTTGCCAAACAAGTTCCCCACAGCGCATTCTCAATGGAAGAAAGTATTATAATATTGCTATTGACACCAAAAAGTCACTTTGCCTCCTCAACATCAAGAACCCACATGAAGCTGCATCCTGTTACAAACAGGCAAAGCTACTTCAAGCGTCAGATCTTGTCAGAATAAAAAAAAAATGCAAGATCCTTCAAGATAGCCAAAAGAGGGGAACACATGAAGTTTCGGGCCATTCCCACATCGTTTGGCCTAACGTCACTCTTCCGATAGCTAAATAGGCGCTCCCGGCGGCGACAGTGTCGAAGACATTAAAACTTCTATCAAAGCCTAAGGATGGTTCCAAAATACCTCCGAAGGGCTCCTTATCAAATTTCAAGTCAAACAGACAACGTTTGACCCTCCATCAACGCTCGAGCAGCAAAATCAAGCCTCTCGGCGGTGAGAACCATCGAGGCCATCATTCATCAAACAAAGCATATGAATGGCATTAACATGCTTTCAAAGGACTGCACGTCGAATTTCAGGTCATTCCAACAACGTTTGACCAGACTTCGACGCTCCGAAAGAAAATCAAGCCTACCGGCGGCGGAGTACCCCGGGACCATGACATCCAAATCGGAGCTAATGGATCACCTCTACATGACTCCAATAGGCTCCCTGTCAAATTTCAGGACAATCGGACATCGATTGACCGCATATCAAAACTTGACATCTTCCCGGCAGCAAAATCAAGTCAAGCATCGACGGGACCCCAAACGGCTTCAAAACTCAAATAAAAGCCCATGGTTGGTCCTATCCACTGCTCAAGAAGCTTTACCTCAATTTTCAGGTCTTTCCGACATCATTTGACTTAATTTCGACTCTTGATGGAAAATCGGCTATAAAGTCTTCGGCTTTCCCGAAAAGTGGGAAACTTTGTGCTCCGGTTTTATGCGACTTCTCGTCAAGTTTTCTCCAAGAAAATCAAGTCAATAATTGATAAAAAATTTCAAGAAAAATATAGAAGAAAAAATGAGCGAAAAAGAAGAAGAAACAATAGAAAAAAAACACTCGGCAACCAAAGGGGACAAAGCCCCCATGGTCGCTGGCGACCATGGCCCGTGGTCACCGGCGACCATGGCTCAAGGTCGCCAGTGACCTTGGGTGCATGGTTGCCGGCGACCATGGCCCATGGTCACCGGTGACCTTGGCCCAAGGTCGCCAGTGACCTTGGGTGCATGGTCGCCGGCGACCCTGGAAATCCGGGTAACCGGAATTTCATCCGGATGGCCCGTTTTCCGAATTTTTCTGCGTTTCGAGAGTTCCTGCCTCTGTGATTTTTCGAAAATCCAATTCTTGATGCTTGAAAATGACTGATCTTCGTCATCATCTCGGATCTGCCGTCAAGAGCATGAAATCATCACTGATCGCTCTAAGATCGCCAACCGGTTAACCAGGAAAGTACACTTTCTGTCCAACCGATCGAGAAATCGACAAGACAGATGTCACCGGCCCACCAACATCAATCAATGTCTGAAATTGCATCGCAATCCGACATCAAATAGCATAGGATCCATCGGCGATCATCACAAGAATAATCCCAAAGGACGCAGCGCGGCCCGCGACTCTTCAAATGCCTAGGCGACCACTTAATGTTGTTAATTGACCTGTTTATGACAACTTAATGCGGTCATTAACCCATTACTTTGGACGGCCCAATTAGAAGCAAGCAAATGGGAGTTACAAGTCCAAGCAATAATGGCATTAAAACCATGAAACTCCCCTCATCATGGAGATTAAAGGCGATTAAATGCCCATCATTCTCCATCGGCCAATCACAAGCCAAGAAAAAGAAGTTACAAAATCAAGAAATAAAAACTTGTAACTCCTCCCATCATGGAGCCTTAATGCTATCAATTCTCTCATCATGGCCATCAATGCCCATAAACCACCTCATGGCTACCAAGAGCCTATAAAAGGAGGTCCATTCCAAAGAGAAAGACATCTTTTGCACACTTGCAAACTTTTTTTCACCAACACACATCCAGAGTTTGGAAAATCCCAGAGAAATTCTGACGAAGTCCTGCTGCTCTGCTGCAAGAGACACCACAAGGTGAACAAAGTCCCTTGGGGGGCCACCCCCCCAAGGTCATCTTCTTCTGCAACATGGCCTAATTTGAATTAAGGTCTACAATTGTTTCTAGCAGTCACTGGAACGCTCACCCTGAGCCTACCATACTTGCATTTTAGAACAATTGTATCCTCTATGGCTTTTTGCCTTCTTCATCTTGCTTGGGCTGGGCCATGTCCCCACGAGTGATTTGAAAAGACAAAACCATAGTTGTTCCCCATTTATGATCACCATATTCTTGTGATTACTAATGAATGTGGTCTTGTTTCAGAAGTTTGCCAAAACTAACAATGGCAGCTTCATTGACTATCACTTTTGATGAGAAGAAGTGCGCACTTATAAGCGCCCTGCTAGTTGCCGAAGCGTCATTTCCTTCGACAACTCTCAAAACACCGGGTCAACCTTAACTCCCCGGACCATCATCTTCGGGTCACTGGGACCATTCCCACTCCCCGCAGAAGAAACTGTGCTTGCCAAGAAGCAGAAAACCGCCCCGCAACGTGTCACTAACATGGCACCAAGGGCGAACACAAAGAAGCCTGAAGCCCGTGGCGCTCCCACGAAGCCTTAATTTACAAGAAACTAGGTTTGCCCCAAAACCTGGTCCCTGAGATCTTCACCGAAACAACGGAGGTCCTGAACATCTACAAAGCCAGCGTACCTGGCCCCTCTCAAGGAGAACAGATTTTACCCTCTCTCTTACATGAAAGAGGAGAAACCTACTCTCCGCCAAACAAACAAATCAATCCAGCATGAGCCGGCTTGCTCCTACAAGCCCAAAATCAAATCCTACATCGTTAAGCCTCCGCAAAAACCTGCTGAAGCCTGCACTCCTGTGAGTCGACCATTCATCTCAACAGGGGCCGAACTTGCAAAGTTTAAATCCTCACTGCGACAGGCTAAGGACCGTGTTTGGAACCTGTCCATGCTCAGTGTCACGTCCCCCGAACCCGATTAAGAATAAATCGGATCCGGAGAGTGAATTTTAGGACTAATTAAAATTTTTGTCTTTTGGGCCCACGGATCGTAAGTTCGCTGTGAGGATATTACATTTCAAACCTCATATAATTCTAGGCATATGGAATATCAATCAATGAATAATAACTTCTTATTAAATTAAAAGTTGCAAGAATGAATAATTAAAAACTACTGAAGAAGTTAAAGTAATTTATTACATTGGCCAATCCCAATAAACAAGGCCAATAAAAATAAAACCAAGTCAATGAAAGAAAGGTCCAACGAGAGAAATAAATAAAGGAATATATATCTAATGAAGTCCATGTGAATCTCTCTCGTGCCAGGAGTGATGACGCTACTCTACGTCATCGGCACGCCACTCGCATTCCTCCTCGACTGGTTGGAGATCCTCTGGGATCTCCTCACCGGCCTGCTCCTCATAGTAATAGTAACCACCTAAGGTGTCTGCACACTAAGGAATAGAGTCAACGACATGTTGAGCAATAGATAAGCATAGCATAATAAACATGACATACATCAAATATAGAGTAATGACAAGTACACATCATATGAACACAAGGAAAGCGAGTCTAGGCATAAAGCAAGAATAATGATCGATAGAAATAATAATAGGAACCCTAACAACCATCTAACAATAACCACTATCATGCAATGCAAAACAAGAACAAGAGGGAGAATCCGAGGATGTCCAATGTCACCTCTCGGGGTACCAGTAACAATCCCAATCTGGACTACTGATACCAAAGTCCGGCTCCAGTAGGATCCTAGCTCCCGGTCCTGGGAATAGCAGCACGGTCCAATGCCCGCTCCCAGCTATTCAACGCCATGAACGCCGTCCAAAGCCGACTGCCCATCCCGACAACCGAGTAACCGGTTCGTCAATAAACCCCAAACTGCAGATGGCCATGATATGCAAACAATAATAAAGTGGTTTTGACACAAGGACAAATAAGACAAGTAAGTCTGGCTAGTTCAATGTACAAGACACGATCATAGGGATTATCTCATTCAAGCAATACCAGACAAGCAAACCACGTAATAATCCCTTTTCATTGCTAGCCAGTCATGTTCATCAATACAAGACAAGGTTCCTACGGTACACTCTAAGTCAGGTCCAAGCCTAAATTCTATAAGAATTTATGTTTCATAATTAATTAGGTATTTTATGTTAAGAGAGTGTACAAGGAATACAACGACGGATACAAGTCACGGGTCAAAGGAATATTACAATCCAGTCCTAGGTAATTGGTGTCATCCCTGCACCTCACATGTTCTAACGGAGTACGTGTGGAAATGGATCAACGATGCTTCTAGGGAAATCCCTTGGTGTACAATCATGTTAAGCATCTAATGAAACAATTTCATACGCATTCGGTTAAATCATGTGCAATACATGAATACCTAGACAACCCATCGAAACACACCAAGCCACATGCTATGATTTTAACCCCATTAATGGTCAAATGAGTGTGGGTGCATGGTTTCCAACATCTAAGGCCCAAACCTAAGTTATTAGTCTCATTTACAATAAAACATGAGCTGAAACAATAATCTAAACATTTACATCACTTTCCGACCTCCGATCGTGGTGAAACTAGAACCATTGGATTCTACATCTCGAGAGCTTTCCAACGGTATATTACATATATAATTCCAACGGACGGATTAAAAGTTATGCATTTCCGAAGTTCGCCAGTGCTGTCAAAGAAAGGCAGTCCGATCGATCGGACAAAAGGTCCGATCGATCGGTCTAAAATCAGCCATAGTTAAGTAACAGTGCCAATCAATCGAACTGCAGGTCCGATCGATCGGAACTGCAACCTGAACCCCGAAAATGGCTGAAAACTGGTTTTTCTGGCCCTTTTTCCTCCGGCCAATCCATGGCTAACCTGCATAAAATGAGCTACCTGTTCTCCCCACAATCCAATCCATCCACATTCCATTCCACTCCATTAATTGAATCAAATAACTACCATTTCCAATTTACATTTAATCAACCTAAACCAATAATTAACAATATTAATCCCTAAATCAGAACAGGCTTGGAATTAAGGAATTCTAACAGGGAATCATAGCCAATCAAATAGAAACAAACATACATGCTTAGAAATACAATGCAGATCTACTTGCCTCAACCAAGAAGATGATAGAATTTGGGCAAAACTCGAGGAGAAGCCTTTCTACCCCAAAATCCACGATCTAACCCGATAAAATGAAATATAGGAAGCCAAGAAGAAGATAGGAAGGAAAAGAATTAAGATGAAACCTAAATCTAACCAAGAGAATACGAATGAAAAGATGAAAATATGAGAATGCTTACCAAATTGATACCGGAAGCAAGAGGGGATCGAGAGAATGAGAACTAGCGGATCGGATCTTCGAGTTGATCTCTCTAGGCTAGAGATCTGGCTAGTGAAAGGAAGAAGAAGAAGAAGAATGGGCAGCAGTTGCTTTCGTTCAGTTGCAGAGAATAATAAGAGAGATTAGGGTTAATCTCGTTTAAGAAGAAGATAGGGAGGAAAAGACCAAAGTTGCCCTTTAAGTGGGTCCGGTGAAAGAATGGACCACTTGAAGGGTTTCCAGTTGTCGGATCACGATGAGTCATGAGATAAAAATGATCAGCGCGACGAAACCTTTCCAACGAACCCATAAATCACGGCGTTTGGAATATTTCGGAAAACATTCAATTTTCCCTAAATTGAAAACTACCCCCTGCTATTAACAAACGAACTCGGAATCGCACGAAACTTCGCAGATACTATTCTAATGCTAAAAGAAACTCGCTCATGATCTAAACCCACTTAAATATCTAAAATAAATTTAATAAAATAATTATCAACAAAACAGGTCAATGGGCCTGTTGTTAGGCCCAACTAACCCAGTAAGGTCGCGGACCTTACACTCAGCTTCAAGGAAGACAAGCTCGACTGCTGCGTACGGGGGACTACATCCTTCATCGCTAGAGCCCAGCCAGAGCTGACTGAAGCTCAAATTGCTCGTCATATACGTCGCCGCGCGGCATATCGATAAAAGAGACTTGAGAAGCAAAGAACCCAGCATTCTACCCTCCATGTCTTTAAAAATTGGGTTGAAAAAGAAAGGCCCGACCAAGTTGTTGATGTCCCTATGGTTGGCAAAACCAGAAGACGCCAGATGTCAGTAACCAAAATTCGTGTCAGACGTCCAGTGACTCGTAGCGTCTCCCGGACATGAACACACCTGGAAGAATCCTACGTTCCTTCAAGCCAAGGACATCGGAGTAATCACTCATCGGACTCTTCATCCAAAAGAATGAGCCCCAGCTCAGTCACCAAGACGATTTCTTCGTTCGAATCCCGAGGGATGAACGTTCTGGCTACAAGTTCTGAGCATCCTCCACCGCAGGATGACGTAACCGCACGCATCCAACAATTGGAGCAAGGTTAGCAGAAGATCGAAGCTCTCATGGAAAACCTCATTCTCACTTTACAGCGTCCACTTAACAATGAAGCTCCTCTGAATCATCAAGATGACGAGGCCAATGCGGAAAATAATGAGTCACGCACCCTTACCAAAAAGGATGTTGACGATATCATCGTAAAAGCAAAAGAAGAGGATACATTGAAAGAACATGGGATGAAGCCACCCTATCCCCTATGGATGGAGTCGGTTCTGTTCCCTGCAAAATTCAAACAACCTACTCTCTAGACATATACGGGGAAAGGTTTAGCCAGACAACATGGCAT
Source organism: Umbellularia californica (assembly GCA_028538565.1). Lineage (NCBI taxonomy): Eukaryota > Viridiplantae > Streptophyta > Magnoliopsida > Laurales > Lauraceae > Umbellularia > Umbellularia californica. Next base: position 69,186,665 of record JAPQWN010000002.1, on the reverse strand, counting down.
CCACTTCAAGATCCTGATGGGAGCTATCGCGGATTAAGATGCCCTCAAGATCCGTCTCTTTGCAAGTACCTTAAAAGGTACGGCCTTTGATTGGTACTCCACTATGCCGGAGAACTCCATCCAAAACTGGGCCATGCTGGAGACATGCTTTCTGACCCACTTCCAAGTTGAGGACCATCCTGTGACCATGGTTCAGCTCTGCAGCCTAAAACAGGAAGAGAATGAGTCAACATATGACTTCATTCACAAATGGAAGTCAATGGCGTACAAATGCTCAGATGTACTGCCACAAGCGTCGCTAGTCGACATCTGCCGTAACAACATGAGAGCAAGAATATGCTCCATGATCATCGGCAACAAATCAAAAAACTTGGGAGAACTCCTAGAAGCTTCCATGGAGGCTGAAATGGTGATCAAAGACCTCAACAGTCAGAAATCATCAAATAAAGAGCCAACCGCCATTACAACCTCCAAACAAAAGAAAACGGAGGTTCTCAATGTGCAGACCAAGTTAGCTCCTCAGCAGCTAAAGAAAGCTGAAAACAAAACAACAGGTAAAAGACCTGAACTCTCTGATGCCTTCAAAGAACGTGTAGAAAAGAAATACCTATTCGATGAAGATGTTGAAGAAATCTTTGAGGCTCTCATAGCAAACGGCAAACTCACCTTGCCAGAGCCCAAAAGATCGGGGGATGTTTGCAAAACCAACGATCCTCGGTATTGTCCATACCACCAGATGATCTCACATCTTCTCAATCAATGCTTCGTTGTGAGAGAGAAGATCAACGAGATGTGAAGAAACGGAGTCATTACCTTTGACAAAAACTACGATTCCACCTCTGTCAACATGGTGTCGTGTGGGCAAACTTCAGATTCACCGAGGGAGAAGATCACTACTTCATTCAAGGTGATAAAAATGGCTCAAGCTTCCCAAGAGTTGGTTCCCTATCCAACACCAGATGGACAACCCATATGGGTGCATTCCGATCTCCTAGAAGTTGAAAATTGGGAGATCGTCAAAACGAAGCCGAATGCTCACAGCGAAGGCAAGCTAAGAGACAACTCCGCAAGCTCAAACCGCAGCAGAAGTCTCAACCAAAACAAGAAGTCCCTGAAAAGGCAAAAAGTTCTTCCACTGCTTCACTAGGAGGGACGGAAGAATCCCTTCCCAAAACTTCAAAGGCGGTAAGAAAATTCACCCTTGATGATTTCATGCCACCTTAATACAAAAATGAAACTGCACAGGGGGCATCATACTCCTGCAACTCGGTAGTTGGATTCTCCATGGATTGATACGAGTCCAGTGATACTGCTAGTGATATCGATGAATGGGAAGAAGCCCTTGAAACGGGAGAATACCTCTCCGATGAGGAATGGATTCCTGAGTCTCATCTTATGCCAGTAATCTGGTATAACCCATTATAGCCACAAGGATCCTGGTCCGATGATGAAGAAGATCAAGAGGCTGTTCAAGAAAATGCTGTTGATCCAGCACCGGTCAATGCTCCAGTGGAACCCAATATTGGTGAACCACAAAGAGCAGATGACGAAGAAGATTTGGCTCCTATACCTGATCTTGAAAAATATGCAAGAATCCTACAACATCTTTCCATAGAGCAGGAGCAGGATCGCGTCAACAATCTGCGTCATGATCCAGAACCAGAAATCCCTGAAAATCAACGAGAACTTTCTCCCTCAACTCCTGAAAATGGGGAAAACTGCTGGATATATGATCCTCTTACATCCGAGGATGAGTCCGATCCCCAACAGTCTGTACTGTGGGCATCCTGCAATGCGATGCTCAGGATGATAGTGCCTCTGAAGCTTCCGAAAACACATACTCCCCAGCTGGTAATATATCTTCCGGAGCTACATCTTCTCAGGTGACTTCTACTGAGATAACATCTTCTCAGCCTTCGTCTCCTGAAACTATGACATCAGAACACAAGCCTTTTCCGATTGATCATCTTGGAGAAGCTCCTACCAATGAAGTGTTCTTAAATGAAAATCCAGTCGATTGGTCCCAGAAACCCGATCTCATAGACGATGTCTGGACCAATAAATTACTCGACAAAGAAGAAAAGTTACTGGACGCTGTTCAGGACTTGTTCCCGGAAAATGCTCCATGCAACGCGATCACTGAAGACGGCAATGCTGCTACAGAGACGTCTTCAACAAATGACAATGATCAACCCCTTGATCCTGAGAGTGATCTTCCAAAAGAAGACCCTTCTCTAGAAGCTCTTGAAGTTGGTAGAGGTATCCGCTCTGGTCTGGATTACACAAAAATTACAACCAACCTTCTTCTTCTTATGTAAATCCTTCGGGAAAGCAAGTTATAAATGCCCCAAGTGGCAACATTAATGAAAATGTAGGCCCGAGGGAGGCTTTCAAGTACGACTTGATTGAGCACTTCAAACACATACCTGCACGACTGCACATCCTTGACTTATTATGAATGTCTCCATAAACTCGTGATAGTCTTATTTCAGAATTACAAAAGCTGAATGCGGATGTCGACAAACATGCCCCACAAGTCCTACAAATTGAAATGGACTATAGGGTAAAAAAATCAAGTACTTCCTCAAAGGGAGAAAAGAAGAAAACTGAGGGATCAAGCAATGAATGCCTCTCGGTTCAAAAAGCAGTAAGTGCAACAATCGCCTTTAACAAGGATGACCTCCTGCTAGGCGAGACAAAGCACAACCGACCCTTGTACTTCACGGGGTACGTCAGAGAAATGCCAGTACATAGAGTCCAGATCGACCCAGGTTCTGCACTCAACCTCATCTCTACTTCGGCACTTGAAGAGCTGGGTATCCCACTTGGTAAGCTGAGTTACACGTTTGTATCCATCTTCGGATATGACGGGAGCACTCAAAGGCCTATAGGCAAAATCAGGTTCAAATTGCAAATCGGTGATCTTATTTCTGAAGTCGTTGTATATGCAATAAGGACCCCTTCATGCTATAATATCCTTCTTGGACGCCACCGGATACATGAGAATGGAGTTCTCCCTTCAACTCTACATCAGTGCATCAAGTTCATTGGCAATGACGGCTTGATACATCTAGTGTTTACAGACAAGAAGCCCTTCATAGGCAAGGATGTCCATTTTGCAGACGCTCAAATGTATAAAGATAGAAAAGAAGAACAGGAGGAAGAAACAACACATTTTGCCGAAAATCTCCAGAAAGATAAAGGCAAGGCTCCTCAGCAATCATCGGAAGTAAACAAACCTTCCACCAAACTCGAAATAAGCAGTCAATCTCCCTTCATGATCTCTTTCGAGACATCAAAACCTTTGGTAATCACCTCCAAAACAAAAAAGATAAAACAAAAGGCCGGGGACAAGTTTACTGTCTCCTTTGTATCAATTATGCATGACACAGACTCGGACTCAGAGTCAGAAGACGACGCAGTGTCAAGCCAAGCTGATACTCAGTGAGATCAGCCTGCTCTCACTCCATTGGAAACACTTGCTGACATAGAAGATCCTATGTCTGCTTCTTTTGTTATTCCAACAACTTCGCGAGAAAAAAAAACAATCTTCTTCCACAATCCTGAAGCATCTTTGATGGACCCGAAAAAAGGGGGAATCTTCGGTCCTCTCCCTCCGCACTCCGGGGGCTGACCTGGGTCTCGGCGGAGGAGGGAAGATCTCGGGCATCAACATTTTTTGTACTGGTATGCCAGATTTACTTTCTACTTGGAATTTGGAATGGTGATAATCCGGAGATTCACCTTCACAAGTGGAAAGGAAATCAATCCTTTTTTCTAACTTTTCAAATTGCATTAATATTAAGAAAAGAGACAAGTTTGTTTTTTTTTAGAATGTCGTAAGAGGCGTTTTTGTTTGTTTGCCGTAAAAGGCGGTTTTACCGTGAAAGGCGATTTTACAAAACTCATCAAATATGAAAGACAAGAATTGTGATTTCATTTTGTCTCTTTAAGAAATACAAAATACAATAGAAAAGTGAGAAAATGGATCTAACTTCTCAGGAGATTGTGGGGACACGTTGAGATCAACGGTCGCAAGTCATATATGGGCTTCGCCATCGTCCTTCAAATGAGAACATGTGATGCTTTGATTCTTTGGCTTGGCTCCTAACCTCAGTTTTTTAAAGGACAAGGACCAAGAGAAGGTCCTATATCCAATGAAAAACCGAGTAAACGGGCTGAAAAGCCGCGTTTAGGCCATGTTGGAGAAGGAGGTGACCTTGGGGGGGTGGCCCCCCAAGGGACGTTGATCACCTTGTGGTGCTTCCGGGAGCAAAGTAGCAGGACTTCGTTTCTCTCTTGGATTTTCTGGATTTTCAGAGCCTGCACTTGGGATCTATTTTCATCATGCTTTCTTCTTGGAATGGACCTCCTTTTATAGGCTTTTTGGAAGCCATGAGGTGTTTATTGGCATTGATGGCCATGATGAAAGAATTGATGAGGAGTTACAAGTTGATTTTGTAACTCCTTTTTCAAGGCTTGTGATTGGCCGATGAAGGTAGTGGGCATTTAATCACCTTTATGCTTCATGATGATGGGAGTTTCATGGGTTTATTGCCATGATTACTTGGATTTGTAACTCCCAGATGCTTGAATCTGATTGGGCCGTCCAAAATAATGAGTTAATGACCGCATTAAGTTATCATAAACGGGTCAATTAACGTCATTAAGTGGTCGCCAAGGTATGTGAAGAGTCGCGGGCCGCGCTGCACCTTTTGAGATTCTTCTTGCGATCATCACGGGTGGATCCACGCATTATTTGATGTCAGATTGCGATGCAATTTCAGACATTGATTGATGTTGGCGGGCCGGTGACATCTGTCTTGTCGGTTTCACGATCGGTCGGACAGAAAGTGCACTTTCTTGGTCAGCCGGTTGGCGATTTTGAGGCGATCGGCGATGATTTCATGCTTTTGACGGCGGATCCGAGATGTCGATGAAGATTAGTGGTTTTCGAGCATCAAACATTGCATTTTCCGAAAATCACAGAGGCCGGAACACTCGAAACGCGAAAACCATCGAAAAACGGACACTTTGGTGCAAAATCCGGCGACCTGGATTTGGAGGGTCGCCGGGCGACCATGCACCCAGGGTCGCCTGGCGACCTTGGGCCAAGGTCGCCGGCGACCATAGGGCTTTGGCCCGTTTGGTCGCCGAGCGTCGTTTTCGGCCGATTTTCCGTCTTTTTCGTTCCTTTTTTCTTCTGTATTTTTCTTGACATTTTTCCTCAATCATTGACTTCACTTTCTTGGAGAAAACTTGACGAGAACCCGCGTGAAATCAGAGCACAAAGTTTCCCATTTTTCGGGAAAGCCGAAAACTTTGTAGCCGATTTTCCGTCAAGCGTCGAAACTAGGTCAAACGATGTCGGAATGACCTGAAAATTGAGGTGAAGCTTCTTGAGCAGTGGATAGGACCAACCATGGGCTTTTATTTGAGTTTTGAAGCCGTTTGGGGTCCCATCGATGCTTCACTTGATTTTACTGCGGGGAAAATGCCGGGCTTTGATATGTGGTCAAACGATGTCCGATTGACCTGAAATTTGACGGGGAGCCTATTGGAGTCATTTTGAGACGTTCCATGGGCTCCGTTTTGGATGTCATGGTCCCGGGTTGCTCCGCCGCCGGGAGGCTTGATTTTCTCTCGGAGCATCGAAACCTGGTCAAACGCTGTCGGAATGACCTGAAATTCGACGTGCAGCCTTTTGGAAGCATGTTGAAGCGACTCATGTATTTTGTTTGATGAGTGATGGCTTCGGTGGTTCCTGCCGCCGGGAGGCTTGATTTTACTATTCGAGCATTGATGGAGGGTCAAACGTATTCGGTTTGACTTGAAATTTGGCATGGAGCCCTTTGGAGACGTTTTGGAGTCATCTGTAGGGTCTGATCAAAGTTTTGGTGTCTTTGATGATGTCGCCGCCGGGAGCGCTTGTTTATCTGTCGGAGCAGTGAAGTTAGGCCAAACGCTGTCGGAATAGCCCGAAAGCTCAGGTGTACCCCTCTTTTAGCTGTTTTGAAGGATCTCTCAGTTTCTGTCTGATTCTGACAAAATCTGATGCTTGAAGTAGCCTTGCCTGTTTTATAGCAGGATGCGGCTTCACGAGGCTTCTTGATGTGGAGGAGACATAGTGACTTTTTTTGGTGTCAACAGATGCCCCCTCGAGGTACAGCGACGAGTAGCTTTTGGAGTCGATGTGCCTCGAAGAGCTTTTAAGAGAGATTCCAACTTGACCAAGAGTCTTGAGCATTTTTTTTTTTGAATAGCCTTCTGAGTTTCCCTGGGAATTTTATGGTAGTGAGAGGGATCACGTACCATCTCAAGGCAAAGTTTTGAAAATGACATGGGGTGTTTGGATTTTGGGTTTTAGATTTTGGTTTTTGACCTTGTGACCTAACAAGCTGTATGTGGCAGGTTAGGGGGTCGAGGTTTGATTTTGATTTTGACCTTGTGACCCAACAAGTTGTATGTGGCAGGTTGGGGGGTCAGATTTTGTTTGTTGGTTTTGGATTTTGATTTTGGTTTTGGTCTTGTGAGCTAACAAGCTGTATGTGGCGAGCTAGGGGACCGAAATTTGGTTTTGTAAAATGTCAATTTCAAGATTTTGGCTCAATTTGGTTCATGAGGTTGGATGGTTTGGTTTTTGGAAACTCATGAGACTTTCTTTTCTCTTTTTTTTTTAATGGTCCCATCAACTCAAAAGAGGCATCGGACTCTTTTTTTGCTCTTTTCTTTTTTTTATTTTGCTCTTGGTAAGAGGAATATTTTGACTAAAAGCCACTATTAATGCCTAGGTGGTCAAACCTGGCTCATATAGGCTAACCCATGGGACCATAGGCTTTGGAGATGGCCTAGATCTCATATGGTGTCATATTTGTAAAGAATATCTAAAAATATCTCTTTTGTGTAGAGAATATCTAAAAATATCTTTACTTGGAGAGAATTTCTCAAGTTTTCTTTTTGTGGAAAGATTCTCTCAAAATATCTTTCTTTTTGGGAAAGTAGCTAAATTTTAGCACTTACCTCCTTTCTTTTCTCCTTGTTTCCTCTTTTGGCTTGCTCTTTTCTATAAAAGCAAGAGGGTTGATGCTTTTGCTCCATTGCTTTCTTTTTGGAAGAAATCTTCAAGAGTGCTCTCCAAGATAAGAAGTGCTTTCTCTTCTTCAAGGATCTCCAAGCTTTTCTTTTTCTTCTCCATCAATGGCTTCAAGTAAGTTTTCTTCCTCCTCAAGAATCTCCATTGTAGAAGTAGCTTCTTCATTTTTTTCTTTTCTTCTCTTCTTCCTTTTCTTTTCTTTTCTTTCTCTTCTTTTCTTTTCCCTTTTTCTTCTTTTCTTTCCTCCTCTTTTTTTCATGCACGTTTTCCCCTTTTTTTTTTGTGCTTCTCTCTTTTTTTTTTTCTTTCTTTCTTTTTTTTTCTTCTCTTTTTTTTTTCTTTTTTCACGGTTTTCTCTCTTTCTTTTTCTTTTCGTGAACTCTCTTTTTTTTTCTGTTTTTTTTTCACGCTGATTTCTTTTTTTTTTTCCTTTTTTTTTCAGCGTTTTTCTCTTCTTTTCTCTTGTTTTTTTTTTTTTTTTTTGTTTGCTGTTTTTTTTTTCTTTGCTGGCTGTATGGACAGGTCTGTACGGACCTGACCGTACTGCCCCGTGGCAGTGGGCCACGGCCTGTGGGCCAAATTTTTTTTTTTTTTTTTTGCTGAGATTTTTTTCTCTCTTTCGTTTTCTTTTTCCTTGTTTGCTCACTATGATAATGAGGCTATGCAATTTCAATATGTATGCATTTTTTTTTTGTTTGATGTATCAAGATAAAAGGCTAGAGTCTCTAAGTCAAGCCAACATGATTTTTGACTTGGACAAAGTTTGATTGGTTTTGACCAAATTGGGTTGGAATTGGTCAAACTTTGGTCAAGGTTTTCCTAGCATCTAATGCATGATGATATTTGATGCATGATTTTTGTAAATGGATTTGGAAGTATGATGATGCATACTTGAAAATCTTTTGCAAGTATCGGGATTTTGAGCTCCCAGCGATGTTGAGCTCTTTCTCGGTCTTGCTGGATTTTGAGGAAGTTTGCAATTTTTGGATTCTGAAGCTCGCAGCAATGTTGAGCTCTTTTCTAGATTTTGCGAAAGTTTGATGAGATTGGCTCATTCTCACAGCGATGTTGAGTTCAAGCCTTCTTTGAGAATTCTCCACTGACTATGAGCTTGCAGCGATGTTGAGCTCATCTTCAGGCTTCCTGTCTTTTTCGGAGTATTTTCCTTTTCTTTGGAATTGCCCCGGAACCATGTCAAAGTTTTGCTAGAATTTTTGTAGCAAAATTCTGTCATTTCGATGTTGATTGATCTTTTCTCTTCCATCTTTTGCAGGTAGTTCTTCTAGAACGAACAAGGGTAAAGGACCTGTTACTGACGCACCTCGTTGGTCTACTAGATCTTCCAATGCTGCCGTTCAGCAGGCTTGGGAGAAGGTCCAGTTTGTGGAGAAAAACTTGGAAGAATGCGATTTCCTCAATCGTGATGAGATGAGACAGCGATTGATCGTTTTCAAGGATGAGGAGTTCTATAAGATCATGGTAAGCAGCCGTCCCTGGGTTACGGACGATCAGAGCGTTGTGCTCAAGCCTACCTTCTTCTTCGGTGATGCAGTCCCCGACGACTTGACATACCAAAGGAGATGTTTTCAGTTCTCTTACACAGCAGATGGTGAGGAGAGAATTATTTCTACCTGGTCGTCTTTTGATCGGACCATCTCGATCCTGAGCCTTTCTCCCACGTGCCCTAAGAGGGAAGATCCTCCGAGCTGGGTGAAGAGGACCAGTGTGATCAAGACCGGGATTTTTTTTGGTGGACCTTCCGGTTTTGCAGAGAAGCCACCTGTCCGTATGGACGTGTTGATGCCAGCCAGTGGCTACCAAGGTTCTGATCATCCATCGATCGATTTGAGACCGGTTGGCCTTGGCGATTTCGGGGTGACGGCAGCAATTGGGTGAAGCCTTTTCGACTTCGTGGCCGTTTCTGTGCTGACTCGAGCTGGGAGTCATGGACTGATAACACCCTGATGATCGGTGAGGCCGTTCTTCGGGAGGCCGAGATTTTTGATGCGGTTCGCGCTTTTCGGCAAACCGTCATTTTGTCCGATGAGGCTTTCATGGCCATACTGGAGTCATTCCTTCCACAAACCAACACCTTCATTGTGACGAATGGTGAGATTGGTTTTTCTTTGAAGGAGCTAAGCGCCATCACTGGATTGCCTATCCTCGGCAAACTCTATGATGAGTTTATGCCTATTGACAGCGTCCTTGAGGAGCAATCTGAGGAGTTTAGGCATGTGTACTTTCAGCTTGTCGCCTTCTATGATTTTTTGAAGGTGAAGGAGGGCTTGAAAGTTAGATGCAGCAGTTGGAGAAGTTGCAGCTCCAACTTCTTTGACAGCGAGGATTCTTCTGATGGCATGGCCCAGGATGCTAGGGCTAAAACATCAAGTTTGAAGAAGATCGCTACTATGAGAGAAGATTTGAAGAAGTTCTTCGCAAGCACGGATGCCATTTGTCCTGACATTGTGTTGCGGAGAGATCTCGCTGTTTACCTCACTTATTGGCTGGGTGAGGCTGTTTTTGCTGGAGGAGATGGAACGCACATCAGGCCGCACTGTATTTTTCCGGCTTGTCAGATGGTGTTTGGAGAACGGCTGGCTTTGGTACCTGCTCTTTACTCCTATTTGTGTACCGAACTGCAGGCTGCTGCTTTCCTGGTTTGGCTTGGGCTTCCCATGAACAGGGTGTTTTCTGCCCACATCTTCTATTCGTGGTATGTATCCACTGTCCTAGCTTCCATCGTTTGGGAGTTGCACAGGACGAAGATCCCTTCATGATTCGTTTGGCTAGAGGGACAGCCGTTCACGAATCACTTTTATCTGCCCGTTTAAGGATCCGACGATTTAGGGACGTCGAGATTGGGCAGTCTTAAGTGAAGCTTTCTTCGGGCTTGCGGAAGAAGGCTTTTGACTTTGGTGTCTCCCGTGATTCGATCAGGGCAGGGTCGGGAAGACACTATGCTTTTAGGACGCGGAGAAGAGGTGGTTCTTCAACATACGGGTTGGTACGATGGTGTACCGCAGACATCTTTTCGTCGACATCCAACCGTATGTCCCTTCGCGTTTTGTATTACAGCTTGGCTTCTCTCAAGGCGTTGTTGGAGCGCCTTCGAGTATGGTGAAGCGTTTTGGAGGTCTGCAGGATGGCAGAAATGCATGGGCATTTTATAGCGCTGAGGACACTACCGCCATGATTTCCTATCCTGACCTGCCCACCTTCCGGACTGCTGGTTTCACGAAGTGGTTCGTGGAGAGCTTCTCAGTGCACCGGGGGCTTTCCAAGAAAGAGCTCGATATTAAGCAATCTCCTGGGAAGGGTCTTAGCAAATCGGATGGTGTCCGTCGGGAGGAAGTTTTGGACTTCCTTTCTGGAGAGAAGCACAAGATAGGCTTTCTTAATGGGGCAGGACATCATCAGATCAGGAGCTGCACAAGGAATTCCTGGTGAGGTCTTGAGACAGCTGGAGGAGGAGGAGGCCGAGATCGATGCTATGATACAGGCAGAGCATACGAAGGCTTCCATGGAGTCTACTGAGAAAAGTAGACCATCCAGTGAGGACTCTTGTGAGAGGCCTGATGTTGATAGTGGGGCGGGATTGTCGAGCAGATTTACCCGCCGAGGCAAGAGGAGGAGAGGACAACGCTGTAACATGTGACGGCACGATAGTCCTTCTGATCTTGAAGTTCCTCTCACCATTGCTGAGGAGGTGTCTAAGGATGCTGACGAGCCTCCGGAGAAGAGAAGATAGCTGGTATGATCCTCTTTCCTTCCTTTGTTTCTTCTTTCTTCTTTTTTTTCTTGTGAAAGATTTTGTTTTGATCCGCTGCCTTTTTTTTTTTTTTTTTAGTAGAGGACGATGACCTGGTGATGCCTAATGTTCCGGCCGATGAGGCAATGACGGATCCAGTTGTGGCATCTGAGGAAGAGCCCAGGGACTCTAGAGTGGTTCCAGAACCTTCACCTGGTATGATTTGCTTTGGCTTTTGCTCTTTTTTTTTTCTTTTGCTGTCATTTGCTAACATGTAGCTGACTTGCCAGAGGATTCTGACGATTTCGAGCCATCCATGGACGCAACGTTTGATGATGCTTCGGATGAGCTCAAAGAGGCAGAGAGTACTCCGCCGGTCGTCGAAGCAGGTATATTTGCAATAATAATCTTGATATATATATATTTTTTTGACAAGATTATATTCATACCTTTTTGTCTTCTTCCTTGACAGATTGTGAAGCAGCAGGAGAGATTCCTCCATCTTCCTCAAAGCCAGAATAGGGGATACCTGCGGCTGATGCATAAGTAGCGGCTTCTTCCACTTTCAATGAGTCAGCTTCTTCCATTGGAAAGAGTTTATTGGTTACTCTTCCAATGGAGCATGACGTGGGCAGTCGGGCACCAGAGCATGGCGAATCCTCATCTGCACCGCACCTTCAGTATGCAAGGAAGGTGTTGAAGACTGTCTTGAGCTCATGGGTTGAGACTCTTTCTGGTTTTGGCATGATCAAGCATGTGCAGGACATCCTCACTGATAGCAAAGAAGTCGGTCTGGACATTGCGAGCGCCAAGGATTTTGTTGAGGAGATCATCACCTTGGGGAACAAATGGACTGAGACCAAGAGTTTCCCAGATGGTGACTTCTTTGATGAGATGTTCATAAAACCTTCCAGCAAAGTCAAAGCTGAGCTGACTGAGGTCACGAAGACTCGGAGGCAGATCGCTCCGGAGAAGAACGTTACCGAGTTATCCATCATGGGGCTGAAGCAAGACTTGGACCGCCTTGATAAGGAGGTCGTCGAGGCTAGGTAGCGTCTTGAGCTTTTAGAGGAAGAGGCTGCTGCCAAATGGACCGCCATTGTGGAGGCTAGTGACAAGGAGGGGACTCTCATTCGCCAGGTTGAGGAAGCTGAAGGTAATGTCCGGAGGAAGACTCAGGAACATGACCAGTGGCAGGTCCTCTGGGAAGAGCTTCCTCGTGCTGCAGATGGGTCACGGCATTCGGCCGCGTTTTATGGGGACATTTTGAAGAAGCGTGGCCTAAAAACTTTGGAAGTTAAGGCCATGGGTCTGCTTGAGGAGTTGAACCTTTGGTTGAAGACCATGTTGGATTGAGCTCCTGAGTTGTAACAGACTCTTTTTCCTTCTTCTTCTTTTTTTGGTACCTCCATGTATAAACAGTCTTGGTACTAAATTTTGTATCCCATTACTTTCACTTAAATCATTTTTTTGATGGAAACAATTTTGAGCAAAAGTTGATGGGAATGTTTGTCTAAGAATTTGATCAAAAGGTTGTTATTTTGTGAAAATCTTTTGTCAAAGAGTTGTTTTGGGCATGAAAGCCAATTTTGTGGCGAAAAGCCTGATTTTTTTTTTGATGGTTTGAAAACCGAAATTTTGGATGGCATGAAAGCCTAATTTTGTGGCGTAAGAGCCAAATTTGTTTTGTGGCATGGGAGCCAAAATTTTTGGATGGCGTGAAAGCCGAATTTTTGGAATGGTATAGAAGCCGAATTTCATTTTGTGGCATGGGAGCCAAATTTTGTTTGTGGCATGAGAGCCAAAATTTTTGTTTGTGGCATGAGAGCCAAGGTTTTTGTTTGTGGCATGAGAGCCAAAGTTTTTTGGATGGCATGAAAGCCAATTTTTTTGGAATGGCATAGGAGCCGAATTTTGTTTTGTTGGCATGAAAGCCGATTTTGGCGTTTATAGCCGAATTTTTTTTTTGTTTTGGCATTTATAGCCGGATTTTGGCATTTATAGCTGGATTTTTTGAAAACCAAGTTTCGTTTTATTGGCGTGAAAGCCGATTTTGGCATTTATAGCCGAATTTTTTTTTTGTTTTGGCGTTTATAGCCGAATTTGGCATTTATAGCCGGATTTTTTTTGTTTGTTTTGGCATTTATAGCCGAATTTTGGTTTTCAAAATGCAGGTATCGACTAAATGTCGTCTCCCCGCTGAATGGTCTTGCAAGTATCGATGGAATGTCGCTTCCTTGCTCATTCGGTTTTGCGAGTATTGATGGAATGTCACTTCCTCGCGGGCTAGGTTTTGCGAGTTTCGATGGAATGTCGCTTCCTCGCCAATTGGGATGCAAATATCGACTAAGCGTAGCTTCCCTGCTTTTCCCAAAACTTTTGGTTTTGCGGGTACTGACTTGATGTCGTTTCTCCGCGATTTTGAAATTTGAGGATTTCTCGAACCATTTGAAATTTGGGTTGTGGATAGCAACTGGTATGTTGCGTCTCCATGATTTTTGAAATTTGGGTTGTGGATATCAACTGGTATGTTGCTTCTCCACGATTTTTGAAATTTGCAAGTATCAAATGGGGTTCGCTTCCTTGCTATTTTTTGGATTTTGGAAGTATCGAATGGGGTTCGCATCCTTCCAGTTTTTGGGTTTTGCGAGTATCGACTGAATGTCACTTCCCCGCGGTTTCTAAAAAACCATTTTTTGTTTAGAGACAGGAGGGTCATAAATTTTGGCTTAAAACCATTTTGGTTGTAAAAGTCAAGGTAGACTAGGGTGAAAATTCCTGAGTCCTGGTTTTTGTTTCAAACTATGAATTTTGGGTTCAAGGATCGAAAATTTTGGTCAAGTCTGGGAAGAGGCTCCTAAACTTGGTTTTTGGATTTTGATTTTTTTTTTTGAACAATGAAACGATGAAAGTAAGCATTGTTTTGAAAGTTTTTTTTTTGGAAACTTCAACATAAAGATGAAAATTTCAAAAGGGGTGGGTTTGACGAGCAAGTACCTTGGAAATACGCTTTAGCCGTGTAGATATTGCTCTGACCCGTTTGAGGAAGTCTTCAAGGGTAGTACCGCTTCAAGAACTTGCCGTTGATGGGTAGCATACATCTGTCCCCTTCCATGTTTAGAAGAGCGTATGCACCGTTGGAGAAGACTTTATCGATGACGAAGGGTCCTTCCCATTTTGGTTCGAATTTGCCTTTAGATTTGTGGGCAAAGACTATGGGTCTTTTTACTGTAAGAACCAAGTCACCCTTTTTGTAGGCGCGTTGCCTGACCTTTTTGTCGAAGGATCCTGCCATGCGTGCTTGGTACAAATCAATGCTTTGTAGAGCTTCGAGTCGTCTTTCATCGAGATTATCCAGCTCTTGGAGTCTCAAGTTGAGCATGTGGACTGCTACTTTGGGATCCAAGCCAGGCATTTCGGCATAAGACCATGCAAAGCAATCAACGAACTCACGAAGAAAAGAGATATACTCGGGTAACTCATCATCCTTTATATTCTTGCTTATGAATATAGGACGTGGGTTATCAAGTGTTCCCAAGTCTATCTTTTGAACAGGGTCTTCTGTCGGAAGGTTTGAAGGCGGTTCCTCAACAATGTTTCCGGAGGCTTCCAACTCAACAAGACCTTCCGGAGTGCCAGAGGTATTTTCAGACTGAGGCTTTGTTTCTGTCCATGAATCTTCTTGATCAGTATCCTTCTCAAGGCTTGCAATGAGATGGTCCCAATCACTTGCTGGAATTGGGTTGAAGTAGGGTACTTCTTTTGGAGACGATGATTCTTCTGGGACAGAGAACCGCTCGTCTCTATCATCGGGCAATTCCTCTTTATTATCAGAGAAATTATACCAATTGGAGGAGCTTTCTGGATTTTTGACGAGTAACTCTTCAAAGAGATATCCAGGGATATCGATGTCTTCATGAGATGTTGAGGCTTGGTCGGTAAAGCGACTTTGTAGCCATGGTGTCAACTGTCTCATAGGAGCTGTAGGATCATACCCCAACCCATATGAAGACTTGCCTTTTTGAAGGTGGATTTTCCAATCTTCTGGTTGACTTTTGGTCAGGGTGGGTTCCAATGGTGTAAGAATACCACTGCCACCTCCCAAACCAGTCGGATTTTGAGCGTCGTAGCCCATTTTCTTCATGATAGCTTGTGCCATTGGACTATACAGGGATAGCTAAGGTATGCCTTCGTTTTGAAAGGTTCAAGCAGAGAGTTCAGTGGAGATGCTCCTAATCTGTGGAAGTAAATCACTTTTTTTTATGGCGAAGTTGCTGGAATAACAAAGGAAGCAGACGTAGGGTCTTCTATGTCTACAGGTGTCTCCAATGGAGTGAGAGCGGGCTGATCTCGCTGAGTATCAGCTTGGCTCGATGCTGTGTCATCTTCTAGCTCTGACTCTGAGTCTGTGTCATGCATAATAGACACAAAGGAGACAGTGAACTTGCCCCCAGCCTTTTGTTTTGTCTTCTTTGCTTTGGTAGTGATTACCAAAGGCTTTGAAGATTTGAAGGAGACGACGAAGGGAGTTTGGCCACTTACTTCGAGTTTGGTGGAGGGTTTGTTTTCCTTCGGTGACTGCTGAGGAACCTTGCCTTTATCTTTCTGGAGACTGTTGGCAAAGTGAATTATTTTTTCCTCCTGTTCTTCTTTTCCATCTTTATACATTTGAGCATCTGTAAAATAGACATCTCTGCCTTTGAAGGTCTTTTTGTCTGCAAATACTCGATGTATCAGGCCATCGTCGCCAACGAACTTGATGCACTGATGTAGAGTTGAAGGGACGACACCATTCTCATGTATCCAGGGGCGTCCAAGGAGTATATTGTAGCATGAAGGGGTCCTTATTGCATACACAGTGACTTCAGAAATAAGATCACCGATTTGCAATTTGAACCTGATTTTACCGATAGGCCTTTGAGCGCTCCCGTCATATCGGAAGATGGATACGGACATGTGACTCAGCTTGCTGGGTGGGATGCCCAGCTCTTCGAGTGCCGAAGTAGAGATGAGGTTGAGTGCAGAACCTGGATCGATCTGAACTCTGTGTACCGGCATTTCTTTGACGTACCCCGTAAAGTACAAGGGACGGTTGTACTTTGTTTCTCCTAGGAGGAGGTCATCCTTGTCGAAGGCAATTGTTGCACTTGGTGCTTTTTTTTACCGAGAGGTATTCATTGCCTGATCCCTCAGTTTTCTTTTTTTCTCCCTTTGAGAAAGTATTTGATTTTTTGACCCTATAATCCATTTCAATTTGTAGGACTTATGGGGCGTGTTTGTCGACATCCGCATTCAGCCTTTGTAATTCTGAAATGAGACTATCACGAGTTTGTGGAGACATTCGTAATAAGTCAAGGATGTGCAGACTTGCAGGTATGTGTTTGAAGTGCTCAATCAAGTCGTACTTGAAAGCCTCCTTCGGGCCTGCATTTTCATTATTATTGCCACTTGGGGCGCTTACAACTTGCTTTCCCGAAGGATTTACATAAGAAGAAGAGGGTTGATTGTAATTTTTGTGGTAATCCCGGCCAGAACGGGTACCTCTACCAACTTCAAGAGCCTCTAGAGAAGGGTCTTCTTTTGGAAGATCGTTCTCAGGATCAAGGGGTTGATCCTTTGTTGAAGACGTCTCTGTAAGAGCATTGGTGTCTTCAGTAATTGTGTTGCATGGAGCAATTTCCGGGAACAAGTCCTGAACAGCAGCTGGCAACTTTTCTTTATTAGCCCAGACATCGCCCCTGAGATCGGGTATCTGGGACCAATTGACTGACTTTTCATTGAAGAAGATATCATTGGCAGAAGTTTCTTCAAGATGATCAATCGGGAGAGGCTTGAGCTCTGATGTCACAGCTTTAGGAGACGAGGGCTGAGAGGATATTATCTCAGTGGAAGTCACCTGGGAGGATGTAGCTCCGGAAGATACGCTACCGGTTGGGGAGTACGTGTCTTCGGAAGCTTCAGAGGCATTGTCGTCCTGAGCTATGGCATTGCTTCGGAAGTTTCGGAATGGACCGAAACCTCAGGTGTACCCCTCTTTTAGCTGTTTTGAAGGATCTCTCAGTTTCTGTCTGATTCTGACAAAATCTGATGCTTGAAGTAGCCTTGCCTGTTTTATAGCAGGATGCAGCTTCACGAGGCTTCTTGATGTGGAGGAGACATAGTGACTTTTTTGGTGTCAACAATCTTCATCACGTCCAGCACTCGAACCTTTTGAAGGAAGGTATCATGTTCCAGACTTAAATATCTCTTTTGAGAACACGGTGGGCGAACCCATCGAACAAGAAGATGACGACGTTGAGTCCTCCTTGATAGAAGATATCAACTACATCCCAGATCTCAACATCCAAACCCCACAGAGTCATTTAAGAAAGGTGACCTTGTGTTTGCGGTTATCAAGCCATTGATTCTCGTTCGTACATCTGAAATCAACGATGAATCAAGATGGAAAGGGCCTTATATCATTGACAAAGCCTTCTCCAATGGAACATATGCTTTCTTCAACTTCGAAGGAGACAGGTTTATGCTGCATAATAAATTTCTACGACGTTGTTTTTCTTAAAGCTGCATCACTACCTGCTGTCTAACACAGTCTACTTGGTTTCAAGGATCAACCTCTTAAAGGTCTTTGTCACAAAATCAGGTTCTCACAATGCCCGACTGGCGAAATGGTCCATACTTCTATCACAATTTGATATTAGGTATGTACCACAAAAAGCAATCAAAGGCCAAGCTCTAGGAGACTTTCTCACAGAGCACCCATTGCCTAAAGATTCTCCACTCAGGGATGATCTCCCAGATGAATTTGTCTACAACGTGGAAACTTCCTCATCAAATGCTTCCTGGGACATGTACTTTGACGGCACAATCAGGACAAATGAAAAAGGAAAGCAGATATCGGGAATTGGCATCTTCTTTGTTGACCCCGACAAATACATGATTCCACACGCTTTCTCGTTACTGGAACCATGTTCAAACAATGCAGCTGAGTACCAAGCCCTGATTATAGGATTGGAACTCGCCCTCGAATCCGGCATCACCATGCTGGAGGCTTTTGGAGACTCTCAACTGATCGTCAACCAGATGAATCAGAAATTTGAAGTCAGGAAGCCCGATTTGCTACCTTACTACAACAAGGCGCAATCGCTTCGACAAAAACTCAACATCTGTCACATCACCCACATCCTCAGAGGTGAAAACATCCGTGCAGATGCCCTGGCCGGACTCGCCGCATCTATGGCAATTCAAGAAGGGGAAAACATGCAAATCACATTGTGTCAAAGGAGGATTCTCTCTCCCACACACCAAGCAGTTGCTGAATGCCACTGTCGCGACCCCGGACCGGGTCCCAACGGTCCAATCCGGGATCGGGACTAAATATGTAAAGCCAATGGTCATGCGATTGTATAGAATGGTGACAATAAATAAAGATATGTTTATGATCAAGCGTACACGGGTAGATAAAGAACACACATTACCCGTGCATGTGATTTCCCACAGGTGTCCGCGGTGAGGATTTTCCAACACACATAACCATTTTGTATAATTGCAGAAGCTTGCGGTAAATCATGCATGTATTTCATTTCCAAAATGACACGACTGATTACATTTGAATATAAGTATCAGAATGAGCAATGTTCTAAAGCGTAACCCAAAAGTACTGTTAAAGTTTGAACATAAAACATTTAATTACAATTCCCAAAAATAGAGGCCTAAAAGGCCAATATCGTCGGCACGCCACTCAACTAACGGTTGCGGTTCTTCGACCGCCTCCTCTGGCTCCTCCTCGGGTTAACCAACAACGAGACCTGAGTACGAAAGCAAAGGATCAGACCCGACGGTCTGGCAGGTGAATGAAAAGATATAAACATTTAATAATAAAAAATTTTACCTTGGAAAACATATAAACCTGTTTAAACAATGACTTTCAAGAAGTAAATGAATCATTTCATTGAAAACACAAATACAGTAAGAAAACATGTAAGGTAACCAAGGAAATCGGGAGACAATCAAGATGGCATCCACAAGAAGCTAAGTCCTCTATCACCGAAGTGACGAGAGTATCGGGTGTTGACCTCAGTCACCGAAGTGAGGAGCTGCAATCAATTTACATATACATATACAATAATACGGGATGGGACCGCGGTAGCTAGCCGGGTGTCGGGAATCACGGTAGCGAACCGGATATCGGGAGCCACGGGAGCGAACCGTGTATCGGGATGGGACCACGGTTAATAAACCGGGTATCGGGATCCATGCTGCAGCTGGCGGGAAGGGAAGGGATCTCCAAGTCGGTAGATCAGACCGACAAGGTCATCCAAGCTTAGTGGTGCCGACTCATAGGTTAAATCACATAAATCGAGACATGTATAAAACAAATCCAGTGTAAGACTATAGACAGGCAAAGCGGGGTGCTCAAGAGTACATCTATCATATCATATCGAGCATGCATTTCGGGACTAATAAAGAGGGTGCAAGTACAAATACAATGCTTTCGGAATTTATAAATCATAATTCGTAAATTTCTAGAATAAACAGTTGAAATAGACTTTCAAAACATCGGGTTTTAAAACTAATTCAAGGTGAATGGGGACTTCGAAGTGAATAGGGATCCCGAATGCCTATTGAATAAGAAACTTGGTACTCCTTGAATTTGAGGGCATTCCGGTTCCTTATACATTTGGAAGTTTCCAAAACTCCACTGAATTCCTTGTGATTATAGTTTCTTCCTCATCCAGCCTCATATATCACTTGACAATTCGCCTGACACAACGGGGCTTCCGATGAACCTTTCAAAATCCTGAAAATGTTTCACTTCAGCTCCAAACACATCCCTTGTAAAACAGCAACCATCGCTCGAGCGGACATTACAGTTCGCTCAAGCGGATGAGTCTCTGGAATGGTTTCTGGGAGGGTTCGCTCGAGCGGACCTGCCCAGGTTCAGGTTGGCACAAGCGAAGTGCCAGTTCGCTCGACCCAACCACTCTCTGGATGGTTGTTGAGAGAGTTCGCTCGAGCGAGCACTGGGTTCGCACGAGCGAACAGCTCTCTGGAATGGCACGAATCCTTTCCTGGGCAGTTCGCTCGAGCTAAGTGTCAAGTTCGCTCTAGCGAACTGTCCAGAACTGGGTTCAGAAAGGTTCTGCTCTTCCATTCTTCTCTTCCCTCAAACCCCATTTTGAGCCTCTTTTCTACAACATAATGGGAGGCTCTCAACTCCCTTAAATCATTACCCAACCATCATCAGATCCTCCAAGAACATACATTCAAATCTCTCCATTTTTACATTCATACAATCACCAAGAGAAGGAAGACATCCATCATCACAAAAATTCACTTAGGCATTGTACAAAAGATGAATCAAAAGCTACAATTCAAGATTTAAAGACAATAAATGAAATAAAAGCTAGGAATCATATTTCAAGACAATAAAGAGGCTTAGCAACCCCTTTCAAAGCATTTAACATCATTGAATGCCAAAGAAACAAGCCATTAATGAGATACAAATCAAGTATACATGTTATGGAAATCATTAAAACCACATCCATTCAATCCACTTGCCTCAAGGTCTATATGCAAGAAAATCAAGCTATCACTCTCTTCCTCCAAGTCAAGAATGCAATCTACACAAAACCCCCAAATCCAAACCCTAAAATGGGCCAAACCAAGAAGCAAGAAGAGAGAGCTCTCAATAATGGAAATGGAGCTCCTCTAAAGATAAGAAAACACAAAACAAAGAGATTGGAAGGAAGACTTACTAGGAAGCTCTTCAAAATCACCAAACTAGTTCAATGAGGGTCCTGAGGTGAATGGATTCCTCCAAAAATGGCATCAATGAATAGCTCTAGTAGTGAGGAGGAAGAAGGTGATGTTCATTTCTTGATTTGTGCAAAGTTTGATAGGGATTTGGGATGGGGAAGCAATAAGAAGAAGAGAAGAGGGAAAGAAAACCCTAGGTTGGTTGTTGCGCTGGAAAAGAGAAAATGAACAAGAGAACCTCTCAATATATACACAAGTGGGTGTGGGTTCCACCACTAACAAATCTCTTTGGGCTGAAATCACTAATTTCGGGATCTCTAACGAAATCGACGAAGAAGAGAAAAGTGATCACCGAAATATCTATTTTCCAAAAAGTATATGTTTTGCGGATTTCGGGGATATCAAGTTTTGGGTACAGATTTCATGTAAAAAGACTGTTTTGCCTTCAACGCTAGGAAAGTCGGGTTTCGGGGTTCTGGACGGCACGGGTTCAACATGAAAGTTGTAGGGATCGACGAGATGAGTGAAACATGATACAAACAAAATCACAAGAATCTCGAATAATCCCCAAAGTGAATTCAAGACTAACAAAAAGGAACCCCCAAAGGGTCCCACTAAACACAATACACCTAGAACTCCCAAAAAGCTATAAAATAGCTATTCTAATCCAAGCTAGTCAAATTCTAATCAACACGCTTAGCACTAACACGTAACTTATTTAGCACTAATCGAGGTCACTCGGGTTGGGGTC
The DNA here is from genome assembly GCA_028538565.1 of Umbellularia californica. Lineage (NCBI taxonomy): Eukaryota > Viridiplantae > Streptophyta > Magnoliopsida > Laurales > Lauraceae > Umbellularia > Umbellularia californica. Next base: position 69,165,317 of record JAPQWN010000002.1, on the reverse strand, counting down.
TTACAGCCACCAAGTGGTTGGAAGTCGGATGTCTATCCTCAAACCTCCGATCGGTGACTGGAGGGATCCGTTCATTGATTACATCATGTTCGGAATCCTACCTAAAGATCCAAAAGAGCGGGTAAGCATTCAAAGACGAGCCCCGAACTTTCATTTGGATATTCCTTCAAAAGTACTTTACAGAAAATCCTTCAACGGAGTACTTCTACGCTGCTTGTCACAACTAGAAGCTGAGGAAACTCTCAAAGAAGTACATGCTGGTCTTTGTGGAGCCCATCATGCTGGTCCTAAGCTCTAAGATCAGATAAAAAGTCTAGGTTATTATTAGCCTACCATGGTAGCTGACGCAATGCGATTTACTAAGCGCTGCCAACAATACCAAATTCACGAAGACTACGTCCATATGCCTCTAGAATGGCTGCATCCAACAGCAATCTCATGGCGTTTTGAAGCCTGGGGTATGGACATCATAGGTCCTATCTCTCCCCCATCAAGCAAAGGTCATCGCTTCATTTTCACCGCTACGAATTATTTCTCCAAGTGGTCAGAAGCATTTGCGCTTAGCGAAATGAAGACCTCATCAATCCTTCAATTCTTCCACACCAATATTATTTGTTGCTTCGGCATACCTAAAAGATTCGTCTATGATAACGGACCACAATTCTGGGATCACAGATTCTACAGGTTCTATGACAAGTATAAAATCCAAAGTTGTCCTTCAACTCCATATAATCTAGCAGCGAACGGACTAGCAAAAGCCTTCAACATGACACTTTGTAAAATTCTCAAGAAAATGGTCTCTAGTCACAAAAGAAACTGGGGCGACAAACTACCAGAAGCTTTGTGGGCCTATCGAACCACTGTTCGAGGACCAACCCATAACACACCATTCTCCTTGGTCTATGGATGCGAAGCTATTGTCCCTTTAGAAGTACAAATTCCTTCTTTAAGGGTATCTCTACAAAATGACATGACTCAAGAAAGCAATGTCAAATTGAGACTCCAAGAGCTGGATAATCTCGATGAGAGACGGCTTGAAGCTCTACAAAGCATTGAGCTATACCAAGCACGCATGGCAGGATCTTACGACAAGAAAGTCAGGCAACGCGCCTATAAAAAAGGCGACTTAGTTCTTACAGTAAAAGGACCCATAGTCTTTGCCCACAATTCCAAAGGCAAATTTGAACCAAAATGGGAGGGACCCTTCGTCATCGACAAAGTCTTCTCCAACGGTGTATACGCTCTTCTAAACATGGAGGGAGACAGATGTATGCTGCCCATCAACGGCAAGTTCTTGAAGCAGTACTACCCTTGAAGACTTCCTCAAACGGGTCAGAGCGATACCTACACGGCTAAAGCCTATTCCCAAGTACTTGCTCGTCAAACCCACCCTTTTTGAAATTTTCAACTTTATGTTGAAATTTCTAAAAAAAAACTTTCAAAACAATGCTTACTTTCATCGTTTCATTGTTCAAAAAAAAAAAAAAAAACCAAGTTTAGGAGCCTTTTCCCAGAGTTGACCAAAATTTTCGATCATTGAAACCAAAATTCATGGTTTGAAATAAAAATCAGGACTTAGAAATTTCCATCCTAGTCCACCCCTACTTTTACAAAAAAAAAAAAAAAAAAAGGTTTTAAGTCAAAATTTACGACCCTCGTGTCTTTAAACAAAAGAAAAAATGGTATTCAGAAACCGCGGGGAAGCAACATTCAGTCGATACTTCCAAAACCAAAAAATCGGAAGGATGTGAACCCCATTCGATACTTCCAAAACCTCAAAATCGGAAGGATGCGAACCCCATTCAATAATTCCAAAACCTCAAAATCGGGAGGATGCGAACCCCATTCGATACTTCCAAAACCTCAAAATCGCAAGGAAGCGAACCCCATTCGATACTTGCAAAATTTCAAATTTCAAAAATCGTGGAGATGCAACATTCTAGTTGATATCCACAACCCAAATTTCAAATGGTTCGAAAAAACCTTAAAAAAATGTGGGGAAACGACACCAAGTCATTACCCGCAAAACCAAAATTTTTGAAAAAAGCAGGAAAGCGACGCTTAGTCGATACTTGCACCCTAATCCCGCGAGGAAGCAACATTCCATCGATACTAGCAAACCCATCCTGCGAGGAAGCGACATTCCATCGATACTCGCAAACCGAATGAGCAAGGAAACGACATTCCATCGATACTTGCAAGACAATTCAGCGGGGAGGTGACATTTGGTCGATACCTGCATTTTGAAAACCAAAACCCGGCTATAAATGCCAAAAATCCGGCTATAAACGCGAAATTTGGCTATAAATGCCAAAACAAAAAAAAGGGCTTTCATGCCAACAAAACAAAACTTCGTTTTCAAAAATCTGGCTCCCATGCCAAAACAAAGCAAAACAAACAAAATTCGACTCTCATGCTGTCGCGACCCCGGACCGAGGCCCGGGCCCGCGACTGCGCGGCGGCATGATTAACCAACACAAAGCACACCGCCGCTGTTTTATTTTTCCCACAGGTTTCTGCGGTGAGGATCCCAAGACACGGGTCTAGCTCACACGAATGGATATGCGGAAGCGTGTAGCAAAACGTGTCACACAAATCTTAAACAATGAGATACAAGAGAAATTATAATATCAAGACTGGGTATCAAAAGAGAATGTCATCAAAGCATTCCTATCATGATTAACATTTCAATGTTTAAAAAAAGTATATTAGTGCAAGTTATAAAACCAAGAGAGGCCAACAAAGGCCAATACAACAATAGATCCCAAAAGAATTTCCCAACTAAGTGAACGAGACATCACGATCCCGACCGGCGTCTAGATGACGTCATTGGGCTGCCACTCGTGTGCTGGGGGTGGCTCAACAGCCTCCTCTGAGCACTCCTCATCACGCGTGAACTCTCCTGCACCTGGACACCAAAATAACAAGCATCAAACACGACGGTTTGGCAAATAAACAATTTAGGCATGAATATGAGAAGTAATGCTAAAACTGTTCAAGATCTAGATACACGTTTCAAGTTTACGAAACTAGCATGAATACTTATAATATCATGAGAAAATAAATCCACATTGAGCTCATCCTTTCTCCGTCATATATGACGACGAGAGCAAGCACGCAAGACAAGCACGACACGAAAAACACGATCCCACGCCACACAAGGTAGACGGGGTATCCGGCCGCGGAACCATACTACGAACACGCACGATGTGTAATATAATACACGACTAGTCTGCAGACAGTCCACATGTTTAAGGACCCCCAGGTAGTGGATCAAGCTAAAAGGGCAGTCCAAGCTCAGTGGTATTCACTTATATCATGAATGCACAAAACACGGCAATACACGTTCGAGAACACGACAAAACAAGAGGGAGATCATTTATAAAACACAACACGACGAGACTAGCAAAATAGCATAATATTTATGCTTAGCAAACTTAAGAAATGATTCCCTTTTTGATTCTTGAAACACGATTCTTGAAACACGTCTTAAATACAAGTTTATACTTGAAAAATCACACAAGAACATGAGGATGCATGAAGCATCAAAACAAGAGTCCAAACATAAATCTATCAAGCATAGGCTAAGACCAAATCTTTGACCCTTGTGGACTTGAAAACCCAAACGTCGAAACTCTATATAAATTGGTGTCCCCGAAGGTAAGGTACATTTAGGAATTTCAAGTGCACAATGTCAAATGAAGGTCTAAGGCATAGTCTAGTTTTCATTCCCGCAAAATTTCTTCAAAATCAGTTCTTTTAATAACTGTCGGTCAACCCTCGGTCACCTGTCGGTCAACCGAGGTTGGTCTGTCGGCTGACCGACGGCTTGACAGACAGATCCCAGCCCAGAATTGCTGCTCTCTGGAATTCGAACCGACAGATCCTCGGTTGGCTGTCGGTTGTCCGGTCGGTCGACCGACTGCGAACCGACGGATGACCTGACAAAAATGTTGCTCTCTGGAATTTGAACCGACAGGTTCTCGGCTGGTGTCGGTCGACCTGTCGGTCGATCGAAAGCTGACCGACAGGCACGGGCAGTGCATTCTGTTCAGATTTTTCACAACTTTCTTTCCCTTCTTCACACCCCCACTTTCACCACCTGCACTCCCCAAGCCTACATGCTTTCCAAGGGATGATTTCATACGTTTTAGAGCATTCCATCCACAATTAGTCCATTTATTCCAAAGAGAAACATCAAGACATTCCCATGTACAATTTCATAAAACTTACAAAACCAAACATGATTCTAAGAACTTGGAAAAGTCATTAACAACAACACAAGTAAAGAAGCTCAAACTAATGATTTAAGAGAACATAAACATAACCTACATTGATAGGTTCAAGCATAATAATTATGTCTTAATGGAAGAAATGAAACCACAATACAATGTACATGAAAAACCCATAAAGTTTACTTGCCTCAACCAAAGCCAAGCAAAACTCCACAAAATCCAACTAGAATGGGGTGCTCCACGAAATCAACACAAAACCCCCAAAAGAAAGCACACAAAAATCACTATTTTGGCAATTACAAACCCCCATTCCGAAAATGGGTTTGAAAACATGGAAAACAAGCTCTTGGTGAGCTAAAGAACATCAAGTGAAAGGATGGGTCCAAGCTCTAACCTTTTGCTAGCCAAACAAGAAGAATGGAGGTTGAAGATGATGAATAGTGAAAGGGGTTTGGCTCCAAAACGTGTCCAGCTGAAGCTTGAGACGAGAGGAAGAAAATGGCGGAGTCGGATTAGAGAATGGAGCCTTCTTGCAAGATGATTTTCAAGGGAGAAAGACCAAAGAAGAGAACTTCCTTCACTAACTTGCTCTAGGTCAAAAAGTTGCAGAGATTGGGAAAAAGGGCAAAGAAGGAGAATAAGAGCTTATATAGTGTCTGGAAGTGGGTCCCCTAAGCAGTGCAACTTGAAAAGCTTAAAACATGGTCTTGTGGACCCCGGATGAAGTCAACGAAGAAGAACAAAACGATCGTCGAAAAATCTAGTTTCGGAAAAGTATAATTTTGACATAGTTTCACGACTTCGAAAAGTTTGCCAAGATTTAGCATGAATAGTCAGATTTACCCTTATTGGGCCAAAACTTGGTTTTCTGGGCCTCAAATGCATGCAGGTTAAAAATGAAAGCTGTCACGAATAATAACACCATTCAAGAGAACTAAAAATCACATTCGAACAAGATATCTAGAACGAAAACCCATCCTTACACGTGTACTCAGGGCGTCCCTGAGCGTGTCTGACTCATACTAAACGTCCTCAAAATCCCTAAAGCTATGATCCAGACTAAGTCTAATCGCATTCTAACCCCACTAGTACTAATACTCACTTAAGACTAAACGTTCACTTAATTAGTACTAATCGAGTTGGTCTGGGTCGGGGTCTAATTGCCTCCACCCCTTAGGATATTTGGTCCACCAAATATAAATAATTTTACCTCTGGTAACAGGTGTAGATACTTCTTCTGGACTTGATCTCTCAATTCCCATGTGGCTTCTTCTGGCTCGTGATTCTCCCAAAGTACTTTGACCTAATGGATAGTCCGATTTCTCAGTTCATGTTCTTTGGTGTCAATGATTCTAACCGGTTTCTCCATGTATGAAGCGTCTTCTCGAATCTCTAAAGGCTCGTGTGAAATAATGTGAGAAGGACTGTGAACATACTTCTTGAGCATGGAGATGTGAAAAATATTATGTACCCCGGAGAGTTCCGGCGGTAACACAAGTCTGTATGCAACATTTCTAATCTTGCTCAAAATCTCATATGGGTCAATGTATCTGCTGGACAACTTTCCTTTCTTCCCAAATCTTAAAGTGCCTCTGACCGGTGAGACTTTCAAGAATACTTTGTCACCCACTTCAAATTGTAATTCTCTCCGGCGAGTGTCAGCATAACTCTTCTGTCTGCTTCGAGCGATCTTCAATCTGTCCTGAATCTGCTTAACCTTGTCGCTTGTCTCTCCAACTATCGTCGGTCCATGAAAACTACGCACACCGACTTCTTCCCAACAGACTGGAGTTCTGCATCTCCTACCATAGAGTGCCTCAAAAGGTGCCATTCCAATGCTAAAATGGTAGCTATTGTTGTACGCGAACTCACAAAGAGGTAGGTTCTCATCCCACTGAACCTTGAAATCCAAAACACAAGCACGTAGCATATCTTCAAGAGTCTGTATCGTCCGCTCTGACTGACCATCTGTCTGAGGATGATACGTTGTGCTGAATTGAAGTTTGGAACCCATGGATTCAAGAAGAGATTTCCAAAATCTCGAAACAAATCTACTATCTCTGTCGGAAGTGATGGAGACGGGCTGACCATGCTTACTAACAATCTCGTCAACGAATAATCTTGCAAGTGGTGCCATGTGCATCATATTCCCAGTCTTCATTGGAAGGAAGTGCGCAGACTTCGTAAGACGGTCTACTATAACCCAAATTACATTGTTCCCTCTCTTGGTATTAGGCAAACCGGAGACAAAATCCATAGTGACGTGCTCCCATTTCCACTCCGGAATCTCTAAAGGCTGTAACAAATCGGGAGGCTTCGATGTTCTGCCTTGATCATCTGACAAGTCAAGCAACGAGACACAAAAGCTGCTATCTCTCGCTTCATATTATTCCACCAAAATCTATTCTTTAAGTTATGGTACATCTTCGTGCTACCCGGATGTATAGAGTATTTAGTATGGTGGGCTTCAATCATAATCTCACTCTTCAAATCATCTACATTTGGTACACACAACCGGTCACGAAAATACAACACTCCTTCAGAAATCCTGAAATCTGGACGTTCTGCAATCTGATCTACAATCTTGGCCAATTCTGGGTCTTGCAACTGACTATCTTTGATTCTCTGGATGAAGGTAGGCTCGAACACGGTCATATTTGCCAATAGAACACCTCTCCTCAAGTGTTGTACCTCGACTCCAAGTTCTTCAAACTGCTGGAAAACACTAACTCCTCTCAAACTAGCCATAACTGCTGATTTTCTGCTCAAAGCATCTGCTACAACATTCACTTTGCCCGGATGATACTTGATTAGGAAGTCATAATCTTTAATATACTCCATCCACCGTCTCTGCCTCATATTCAATTCCTTCTGTGAAAACAAATACTGCAAACTTCGGTGGTCTGAATGGACTTTGAATTTCTCTCCATAGATGTAGTGCCTCCACATCTTCAAAGCAAAAACTACTGCTGCCAACTCCAAGTCGTGAGTTGCATAATTTACCTCATGATTCTTCAACTGTCTCGAGCCATAGGCAATCACTTTGCCATCTTGCATCAATACACAACCTAATCCCACGTTGGATCATCCGTAAAAACAACAAATCCACCGCTGCCCGATGGTAATGTGAGGATTGGGGCTGTGGTTAACCTTTTCTTCAACTCCTGAAAACTGCCTTCACACTGATCTGTCCAAACAAAAGGTACATTTTTTCGGGTCAACTTCGTCAATGGTGCTGCAATAGACGAAAAACCTTGGACAAACTCCGATAGTATCCTGCTAACCCCAAAAAGCTTCTAATTTCTGTCACACTGCTAGGCCTCTTCCATTCAATGATTGCTTCTATCTTGGCTGGATCAACTGCTAATCCTTCTCTTGAAATGATGTGACCTAAAAAGGAAACTTGCTCTAGCCAGAATTCGCATTTGTTCAACTTCGCATAGAGCTGATGGTCTTCAAAAGCTGTAATGAAGTCCTCAAGTGCTCCTCATGCTCCTCCTTACTCTTAGAATACACGAGAACATCATCTATGAACACCACTGTAGAGTGATCTAGGAAATCTGGAAAAACCTTGTTCATGAGAGCCATGAAGACTGCGGGTGCATTTGTCAAACCAAAAGGCATCACTAAGAACTCATAATGCTCATATCTCGTTCGGAAAGCTGTCTTTGCCACATCAGACTCTCTAACCCGCAACTGATGATACCCTGACCTCAAGTCTATCTTGGAAAAGTGTGTTGCTCCTTGTAATTGGTCAAACAATTCATCTATCCTTGGCAAGGGGTATTTGTTCTTGACGGTCACATGGTTCAGTCTTCTATAGTAGATGCACATTCTAAGACTTCCATCATTCTAAGAAAATTCCCATACAGCTCTTGCTTAAATTTGTTTTCATAAAAAATGATTTAAGTGAAAGGAAGGGATACAAAAAATATAGTACAAAAACTGTTTATATATGGAGGTACCAAAGAAAAAGAGGAAAATGAGTTTTGTTACAACTCAGGAGCTCAATCCAACATGGTCTTCAACCAAAGATTTAACTCCTCAAGCAGACCCTTGGCCTTAGCTGCCAAAGTTTTCAGGCCATGCTTCATCAAAACATTCCCATAAAAGCCGAGGAAGTTCATGCCGAACGCCGCGACCCATCGGCAGCACGAGGAAGTTCTTCCCAAAGAGTTTTCCACTGTTCATATTCCTGAGTCTTCCTCCGGAACTTACTTTCAGCCTCCTCAACCTGGCGAATGAGAGTCCCCTCCTTGGCACAAGCTCCCACAATGGTGGTCCATTTGGCAGCAGCTTCTTCCTCCAAAAGCTCAAGACGCTGCCTAACCTTGACAACCCCCTTATCAAGGAGGTTCAGTTCTTGTTTTAGCCCCATGATGGCCAACTCGGTAACGTTCCTCTCTCGAATGAACTTCTTCCGAGTCTGCGAGATCTCAGTCAGCTCAGCTTTGACTTCGCTGGAAGGCTTCACAAACATCTCATTAAAGAAACCACCATCTGGAAAACTCTTGGTCTCAGTCCACTTGTTCCCCAAAGCGATGACTTCATCAACAAAATCTTTGGCGCTTGCAATGTCCAGACCAACTTCTTCGCTATCAGGAAGAATGTCCTGCACAGGCTTAATCATTCCAAAACCAGCTTCCAATGACCTGAAGAGAGAGTCTCGACCCATGAGCTCAAAACACTCTTCAACACCTTCTTTGCATATTGAAGGTGAGGCCTAGATGAGGATTCGCCCTGCTCCAGCGTCCGACTACCCATCTCATGTCCCATTGGAGGAGTAATCAATAAACTCTTTCCAAACAAAGAAGCTGACTCGTTAAAAATGGAAGACGCCCCTACTTCGGGACCAGCTGTAGGTATCCCCTGTTCTGGCCCTGAGGAAGAAGGAGAAACCTCTCCTGTTGCTTCACAATCTGTCAATGAAAAGACAAAAAGGTATGAATATGATCTTGTCAAAAAAATATATATATATCAAGATTATTATTATAAAATACCTTCTTCGACGATCGGCGGAATACTTTCTGCCTCTCTAAGCTCATCCGAAGCATCATCAAAGGTTGCATCCATGGATGGCTCGAAGTCGTCAGAATCCTCTAGCAAGTCAGCTAACAAGAAACAATGCAACATGTTGGCAAATGGCAGCACAAAAAAAAAAAAAAAAAAAAAAAAAAAAAAAAAAAAAAAAAAAAAAAAAACCAAAGAAATCATATAAGGTAAAGGTTCTAGAACCACTCCAGAGTTTCTGGGCTCTTCCTCAGATGCCTCAATCGGATCCGTCATCGCCTCATCGGCCGGAACCTCGAGCATCACCAAATCATCATCCTCTTCCAAAAGAAAGAAAGCAGCGAATAAAAAAAAATCTCTCATAAAAGAAAAGAAGTGGCAAAAGAAAGAAGGAGGATCATAACAGTAGTCTCCTCTCCTCGGATCCTCTTCTCTGGAGGCTCGTCAGCATCCCCAGAGACCTCCTCAGTAATGGTGAGAGGAACTTCCAAATCAGGATGACTTTCTTGTCGTTTCACATTATGGCGCCGTCCTCTCTTCCTTTTACTTTGTGGGCAGTCTGCTCGAATATCCTGCCCCACTTTCAACGTCAGGTCTCTCACTAGAGTCCTCACTAGATGGTCTGCTTTTCCCTGTAGACTCCAAGGAAGCCTTTGTGCGCTCCGCTTGATCCAAGCGTCGATCTCGACCTCCTCCTCTTCCAACTGTCTCAAGACCTCACCAGGAATCCCTTGTGCAGCACCTGATCTGATGACGTCCTGCTCATTGAGAAAGCCTATCTTGTGCCTCTCTCCAGAAAGGAAAGCCAAAACTTCCTCTTGACGGACACCATTTGATCTGCCAAGACCCTTCCCAGGAGATTGCTTGACATCAAGCTCCTTCTTGGAATGCCCCCCGTACACTGAGAAGCTCTCCACGAACCATTTCGTGAAGCCAGAAGTCCAGAAAGTGGGCAGCTCAGGATAGGAAATCACGGCGGTAGTGTCCTCCACACTATAAAAAGCCCATGCATTCCTCCCGTCCTGCAAACCTCCAAAACGCTTCACCATGCTCAAAGGCGCTCCAACAACGCCATGAGAGAAGCCAAGCTGCATGCAAAACGCGAAGGGACATACGACTGGATATCGACAAAAAGATGTCTATGGTACACCATCGTACCAACCCGTATGTTGAAAAGCCATCTCTTCTCTGCGTTTGTCAAAGCATAGTGTCTTCCCGACCCAGCCCTGGTCGAATCACGGGAGACACTAAAATCAAAAGCCTTCTTCCGCAAACCTGGAGAAAGCTTCACTGAAGACTGCCCAATCTCGACGTCCCTGAACTGTCGGATTCTCAAATGGGCAAATAAAAAAGATTCAGAAATGGCTGTCCCTCTAGCCAAACGAATCATAAAACGATCTTCGTCCTGTGCAACTCCCAACTGATGGAAGCTAGGACAGTGGTATACATATCACGAATAGAAGATATGGGCTGAAAATACCCTGTTCATAGGGAGCCCAAGCCGAACCAGAAAAGCAGCAGCCTGCAATTCGGTACACAAGTAAGAGTAAAGAGTAGGCACCAAAGCAAGCCGCTCTCCGAATGCCATCTGACAAGCCGGAAATATACAATGCGGCCTGATGTGCGTTCCATCTCCTCCAGTAAAAACAGCATCACCCAGCCAATAAGTGAGGTAAAAGTGGAGATCTTCTTCAAACTTGGGTTTTTGGCCCTAGCATCTTGAGCCATGCTATCAGAAGACTCCCCTTGTCAAAAAAGTTGGAGCTGCAACTCTTCCAACTGTTGCATCTAACTTTTGAGCCCTCCTTCTCCTTCAAAAAATCATAGAAGGTGACGAGCTGAAAGTACAAAAGCCTGAACTCCTCAGACTGCTCCTCAAGGACGCTGTCGATAGGCATGACTCCTCATAGAGTTTGCCGAGGATAGGCAGCCCGGTGATGGCACTCAGTTCTTTCAAAGAAAAACCAATATCACCATTCGTAACAATGAAGGTGTTGGTTTGTGGAAGGAATGACTCCAGCATGGCCATGAAAGCGTCATCAGAGAAAACCACGGTTTGCCGAAAAGCACGAACCGCGTCAAAAATCTCGGCCTCCCGCAGAATGGCCTCACCAATCTTCAGGGTGTAATCAGTCCATAATTCCCAGCTCGAGTCAGCACTGAAACGGCCACGAAGTCGAAAAGGCTTCACCCAATTGCTACCGTCAAGCCGAAAAATGCCAAGGCCCACCGGTCTCAAATCGACCGACGGATGATTAGAACCTTGGTAGCCACTGGATGGCATCAACATGTTCATACAGACAGGTGACTTCTCTGCAAAACCGGAAGGGCCGCTGACAAAAACCCCAGTCTTGATCACACTAGTCCTCTTCACCCAGCTATAAGGATCCTCCCTCTTAGGGCACGTGGGAGAAAGGCTCATGATTGAAATAGTTCGATCGAAGGTCGACGGGGTAGAAATAGTTCTCTCCTCACCATCTGCTGTGTAAGAGAACTGAAAACATCTCCTTTGGTATGTCAAGTCGTCAGGAACTGTATCACCTAAGAAGAAGGTAGGCTTAGCCACAATGCTCTGATCGTCCGTAACCTAAGGACGACTGCTTGCCATGATCTTGTAGAATTCCTTATCTTTGAGAGCGATCAATCGCTGTCTCATCTCATCACGATTGAGGGAGTCGCATTCTTCCAAGTTCTTTTCAACAAGCTGGACCTTCTCCCAGGCCTGCTGAACGGCCGTATTAGAAGATCTCGCAGACCGACGAGGTGTGTCAGTAACGGGCCCCTTACCCTTGTTCGTTCTGGAAGAACTACCTGCAGAGAATGTAAGGAAAAAAAAAGATCAAGCAAAAATTTGACATTGCTCTAGGGCAATTCCGAAGAAAAGGGAAACACCCCGAGAAAGATAGGAGGACCTAAAGATGAGCTCAACATCGCTGCAAACTCATAGTCGTTAGAAAATTTCAAAGAAGGTTCGAACTCAAACATTGCTGCGAGATCAAGCCAGTCTCATCAAATCTCCACAAGATTGGAAAAGGGCTCAACATTGTTGCGAGCTCCAAACTCTAAAACTTGTAAGGTTCCTCAAAATCCCGCAAGACCAAGAAAGGGCTCAACATTGCTGCGAGCTCCAAATCCCAATACTTGCAAAAGATTTTCAGGTATGCATCATCATGCTTCCAAGTCCATTTACTCAAAATCATGCATCAAAGAAACATCATCATGCATTAGATGCTAGGAAAACCTTAACCAGAGTTTGACCAATTCCAACCCAACTTGGTCAAAACCAATCAAACTTTGTCCAAGTCAAAAATCATGTTGACTTGACCTAGAGACTCTAGCCTTTTATCTTGATGTATCAAACAAAAAAAAAATGCATGAACATTTTGAAATTGCACAAACCTCATTATCATGGTGAGCAAAACAAAAGAAGAAAAAAGAACGGTGAAAAAAAAAACAAGAAAAAAAAAGAGAAAAAAAAACCGTCAGAAAAAAAAGGAAAAAAAGAAAGGAAGAAAAATCCATGAGCAAAGAAAGGAAAAAAAAGAAAAGAAAAAAAAAAGAAGGTATAGAGCCAAGTACAGGAGGTATCGCGTTCAACGAGGAGTGCCTGGAGGAGGCTATAGAGCCACCCCCAGCACATGAGTGGCAGCCCGATGACGTCATCTAGACGCCGGGCGGGATCTTGATTTTCGTTTCACCTAGTCTTGGGGTATCTTTTGGGATTTTAATTATTGTATTAGCCTTTGTTGGCCTCTCATGGTTTTGTAACTTGAATTATATATTTTTGTTAAACGGTGAAACTTTAATCATGATAGGAATGCTATGTTGACATTTCTCTTTCGATACCAAGTCTCGGTAATATAATTCCTCTTGCATTCTATAGTTTAAGATTCGTATGATTCGTTTTGCTACACGCTTCCGCATACCTATTCGTGTGAGCTCGACATGTGTCTCGGGATCCTCCCCGCGGAAACCTGTAGGAAAACAGGCGGTATGTTTTATGTTTAATTAATCATATCGCCGCGTCGCGGGCCAAGGTCTCGGTCCGGGGGTCGCGACAGTGATCCTTCTCACTTCCATAAAATTCCCCCGGAAACTCAAAAGGGCATTCAAAAAACAAAAAAAAAAAAAAAAAAAAAAGAAGAAGAAGCTCCAAACTCTTGGTCAAGTCAAAAGCTCTCCTTCAAGTTTCTCTTCGAGGCACATCGACTCCAAAAGCTACTCGTCGCTGTACCTCGAGAGGGCATTTGTTGACAACCAAAAAGGCACTTTGCCTCCCCAACATCAAAAACCCATATGAATCTGCATCCTGCTACAAACAGGCAAAGCTACTTCAAGCATCAGATCTTGGCAGAATCAAACAAAAACTGCAAGATCCTTCAAGACAGCCAAAAGAGGGGTACACATGAAGTTTCGGGCCATTCCCACATCTTTGGCCTAACGTCACTCCTCCAATAGCTAAACAGGTGCTCCCGGATGCGACAGTGTCAAAGACATTAAAACTTCGATTAAAGCCTGAGGATGGTTCCAAAATACCTCCAAAGGGCTCCTTATCGAATTTCAAGACAAACAAACAACGTTTGACCCTCCATCAACGCTCAAGTAGCAAAACCAAGCCTCTCGGAGGCGAGAACCATTGAGGCCATCATTCATCAAACAAAGCATATGAATGGCTTCAACATGCTTCCAAAGGGCTGCACGTCGAATTTCATGTCATTCCGACAACGTTTGACTAGACTTCGACGCTCCGAAAGAAAATCAAGCCTACCGGTGGCGGAGCACCCCGGGACCATAACATCCAAATCGAAGCTGTTGACACCAAAAATGTCACTTTGCCTCTTCAACATCAAGAAAGCTGCATGAAGTCGCAACCTGCCATAAATAGACAATGAAATTTCTCCAAAAAATCAAATCTTGTCAGAATCAAACAAAAACTGCAAGATCCTTCAAGATAGCCAAGAGAAGAGTACACATGAAGTTTCGGGCCATTTCGACAACATTTGGCTTAACTTCACTTCTCCGACAGCTAAACAGGAGCTCTCGGCGGCGACATCATCAGAGACGTCAAAACTTCGATCAGAGCCTACAGATGACTCCAGCATGTCTCAAAAGGGCTCCATGCCAAATTTCAAGTCAAACCGACAACGTTTGACCCTCCATCAATGCTCGAGCAGCAAAATCAAGCCTCCCGGCGGCGGGAACCACCGAAGCCTTCGCTCATCAAACCAAGTGCATGAGTGGCTTCAACATGCCTCCAATAGGCTCCCCGTCAAATTTCAGGTCAATCGGACATCGTTTGGCCACAAATCAAAGCTCGGCATTTTCCCCGCAGCAAAATCAAGTGAAGCATCGACGGGACCCCAAACGGCTTCAAAACTCAAACAAAAGCCTATGGTTGGTCTTATTTATTGCTCAAGAGGCTTCACCTCAAGTTTCAGGTCATTCCGACATCGTTTGACCAAGTTTCAGCTTCTGGCGGAAAATCAGCAGCTCTACGCGACAAAGTCTTCGGCTTTCCCGGAAAATTGGAAACTTTGCACTCTAAAAATGCAAGGATTCTCATCAGGTTTTCTACAGGAAAATCAAGCCAATAAATGAGAAGAAATTTCAGGAAAAATACAGAAGAAAACGGCGACGAAAAAGACCACAAAACGGACCAAAAACAGGGAAAAAACCCCCAGGGTCGCAGCCTGCGACCATGGCCCATGGTCGCCGGCGACCATGGAAGTCCGGGTCACCGGATTTTTCGCCGGTGACCCGTTTTTCCGTCCTTTTTCGCGTTCCGCGCACTTTGGCCCCTATGGTTTCCTGAAAATGTGATTTTTAGTGCTTGAAATTGACTCATGTCCGCCGACATCCGTCAAAATCACTGGTCAACCTCCAAAAGTATCAAAATCAACATTGATCGCCAACCGATCGACCAAAAAAGTGTACTTTCCGCCCGATCGATCAAAAAATCGACAGGACAGATGTCACCGGCCCGCTCTTAGCTATCACTGTCTGCAGTTACATGCTCATCCGATGTCGATCAGCATGAAGATCCATCGATGATCATCGCCAGAAGAATTCCAGAAGACACGGCACGGCCCGCGACTCTTCAACTGCTCGGCGACCAATTAATGTGGTTAATTGACTAGCTTTATTGCAGCCATTAATTCATTTCTTTGGACGGCCCAATCAGAAGCAAGCATTTGGGAGTTACAAGTCAATTGATTCATGGCATTTAACCCATGAAACTCCTCCCATTATGGTAATTAAGGTGATTAAAAGCCCTTAATCTCCATCGGCCAATCAGATTCAAGGAAAAAGGAGTTACAAAATCAAAGAAATAAATCTTGTAACTCCTCCCATTAAAGCCATTAAAGCCCATAAACTCTCCTAAATGGCTACCAAAAGCCTATAAATAGGAGAGCATTCCATTGAAATCAGGATCAGAAAAAAAGAGATCGGATCGGAAGAGAGCGGAAAGAATCCAGAGAAAGAAAAAGAGAGAAAAACTCTGCTGAAGTTCTGCACCGGCCACCACTACAAGGTGACAAAAGTCCCTTGGGGGGCACCCCCCCCCAAGGTCCTTGCCTTCTCCCGCTGCCTCCAATGGCTTAGACGTGGCTTTTCAGCCCGTCTACTTAGCTTTTTATTGGACATAGGACCTTCTCTTGGTCTTTGTCCTCTAAAAACCTGAGGTTATAGCCAAGCCAAGCGAATCAAGAGCATCCTCTGTTCTCATCTGCATGGATGATGGCGAAGCCCATACATGACTTGCGACCGTCAATCTGAACGAGTCCCCCACAATCTCCTGAGAAGTTAGATCCTCATTTTCTTGCTTTTCATTGTAGTTTGTATTTTTCTAAAAGAGACAAAAATCACAACTCTTGTCTTTCATTATTGATGAGAATTGTAAATCGGCTATAAACGCCAAAATCGGCTATAAATGCCAAACAAAATCGCCTTTCACGGCAAACCAAGAAAATGTCTCTTTTCTTAAATATTTGTGCAATGGAAAACTTGAAAGAAGTTGATTTCCTTTTTACTTGCGAAGGTTGATATCCGGATTACCACTTGCAATTCCAAGTAAAATAGAAAATCTGGCACACCCACACAAAGAAATGTTGATGCACGCTTCAGGCCCGCCAGGGTGCGAAAGGGCCGGACCCGACGGACTCCCACGTTCCGCCGACCCCGGTAGCCGCCCCACGGCGCCTCGGAGCGCGTTCCATCAAGCTGGCACACCCGGTGGGACTCGTTCATTTGAGAACACGGTGCTTGGAAATGAAATATTTGCATATCATACTTTTTGCTCTATGCTTATACTTCTTTTCCGGATTCCTTGGCTACTTTCTAGCTGGTAGCCTATGTTGGATTTTGCATCCTAAAAAAAATGAGATGAGATTTTTTGGAAATTTCTATTTCTTTGAGTTTGTTTCCATTCTTTCTCTTTTCAAAAAAAAAAATCAGTTTTCTTGGTTTGAATTCAAAATTGAGAAACTTTGATCCTATCCTATCGTTCTTTGGTGCTTGCAGAAATGTTTAGCCCGTTCGACTAAGGTTTTTGACCATCGTTTCTCTTCGATGAGTTCATTAGAGATTTAAAAATAAATAAATAAATAGATAAAAAATCAGCTTTCTTAGTTTGGATTCAAAATTGAGAAACTTTGATCCTATCCTATCGTTCTTTGGTGCTTGCAGAAATGTTGAGCCCGTTCGACTAAGGTTTTGGGCCATCGTTTCTCTTCGATGAGTCTATTTGGGATTTTTATAAAAAACAAGGACATAGACCACTAAGGTTAAACCAATTGCGTTCTTTGATCACGATTGATTCAAGAAAAGCCTTGTCCAGAGTGTGGAGACAGCTTGACTGTTCTAGGCAAGGGTCCTCCAAACAGGTTCATTAAGTAATCCTACCCTTACCTGGGGGCAATTCTATCAATTGAGGTTTCATAAGACCGGGTTAGGAGGCCTATGTGTACTCTCTCGTCTTTAAATCTTAAAAAATTAAAATCAAAATAAAAAAAATAAAAAAAAGATTTTCAAAAAAAAGATCTAAAAAATAAAAAATAAAAAAAAAGATTTTCAAAAAAAAATCTTAAAAAAACAAAAATTTTCAAAAAAAAAATAAATAAATAAAAATATATTTAAAAAAAAATAATAATAAAATAAAAAAAATCATTTCAAAAAAAAAATCTCCAAAAACTCGTCACTTTTGATTTCAGATCTGAGAAATTTTGGTTTCTTCTTTTCTGAGCACTGGCGCTCGCGGAAATCGCCGAGACCGTGTTCAGATCAGAATACCATTTGCTCTCCTTGATGGAACCAATCTTGACATTTCAAAAAAAAACTCGTCACTTTTGGATTCAGATTCGAGAAATTGTGGTCTCTTCCCTTCTGAGTACTGGCGCTTGCGGAAATCGTTGAGCCCGTATTTGAATCGGAATGCCACCTGCTCTCTTTGACGAATCCATTTCTGACCTTTCAAAACAAAGAATCCCATCTCATGGATGCGATCTCCAACATTTGTGCCTAGCAATACTGGTACGCCCTTTCAGGGTCTACTGTATCTGTGACCGGCACATTTGTAACTCCTACCTTATATTCTTTTTATCTCGAGCAAGCCCTGCTTCTCGATAAGTCGAATTTAGGTTTACAATTGCTTCTAGCAGTCACTGGAACGCTAATTCTGGGCTCACCATACTTGCTGTCAGAACAATTGTACCATCTATGGCTTTTTACCTTCTTCATGTCGCTTGGGTCATATCCCTTGAGCGATTTGAAAAGACAACCATAGAAATTCCCATTTATGATCATTATATTCTTGTGATTACTAATGGATGTGGTCTTGTTTCAGAAAACTTTTTTCGAAATTAACAATGGCAGCCTTAACCATTATCTTCGATGAGAACAAGCACCAACTCATGCTTCAACAGAAGCAAACCGAGCGCACTTACAAGCGCCCTGCTAGCTGCCGAAGCGTCAACTCCCTTGGCAACTCTCTGGACTCCGGGTCGACCTC
Organism: Umbellularia californica; assembly: GCA_028538565.1. Taxonomy (NCBI): domain Eukaryota; kingdom Viridiplantae; phylum Streptophyta; class Magnoliopsida; order Laurales; family Lauraceae; genus Umbellularia; species Umbellularia californica. The sequence goes on along the minus strand of JAPQWN010000002.1, from coordinate 69,147,065 downwards.
GACTCCCCGGACCATCGTCTTCGGGACACTGGGACCATTCCCACTTCCCGAAGAACAAGCTGCGCCTGCTAAAAAGCAGAAGATCGCCTCTCAACGTGTCACTCCCGTGACACCAAAGGCGAGCGCCCAAAAGCCCGAAGCCCGCGGCACCCCCGCGAAGCCTCGACCAACAACCAACCAGGTCTACCCTAAGACTTGGTCTCCAAGACCTTCCCCAAAACAAAGAAGGTCTCAAACTTCCACCAAGCCAGCATACCTGGCCCCACTCAAAGAGAACCAGTTCTACCCTCTTGCCTACATGAAAGAGGAGAGACCCATCTCCAACCTGACTCCCAAGTCAACCCAGCATGAACCGGCTTGTTCCTACATGCCCAAAATTAGATCATGCATCACCAGGCCTCTACAAGCACCTGCCAAGGCCTACACTCCTTCAGTTCGAGCCTTCATCTGTACAGGGGCCGAACTCGAAAGGTTCAAAGCTTCGCTGCAACAGGCAAAGGACCGGGTCCGGATCCTGTCCTTGCCTAGCTACAAAGAAGACAGGCTCGGCTGCTGCGCCCGAGGGAGCACATCCTTCATCGTCAGAGCCCAGCCAGAGCTGACTGAAGCTCAAATCGCTCGTCGAGCACGCCGCCGTGCTTCATATCGACAAAAGAGACTAGAGAAGCAACGGATCCAGCCTCCTACACTTCAAGTCTCCCACAAATGGGTCGAAAAAGAAAGACCCGACCAAGTTGCTGCCGTCCATATGGTTGGAAAAACCAGAAGACGCCAAAGGTCAGCATAAAAAATCCATGTCCGACGTCCGGTGACCCGTAGCGTCACCAGGACACAAAGACATCCCGAAGAATCTCCTGCCCCTTCAAGCCAAGGACGGGAGAGTAATCCTTCATCAAGCTCTTCATCAAAAAGAATGAGCCCCAGCCCGGTCACCAGGACGATTTCTTCGATCGAATCCCGAGGGATGAACGTCTTGGCTACAAGTTCTGAGCCACCACCTCAGAATCCACCTCGAGATGATGCGCTCACACGCATCCAGCAGTTGGAACAAGGCCAGCAGAGGATTGAAACTCTGATGGAAAACCTTCTCCTTGTCGTCCAAAATCAGGCGAACAATGAGCCTCCTCCGAATCATGGCAATAACGAGGAAAATTGTGAAGAAAATGAGTCATGTGCCCTTACCAAAAAGGACGTAGACAGTATCCTCGCCAAAGCTAAAGAAGAGGATATACTCAAAGAGCATGGGATCAAGCCACCATATCCTTTATGGATGGACTCGGTCCCGTTCCCCACAAAATTCAAGCATCCTACTCTCCAAACATATACGGGGAAAGGATCAGCCAGACAGCACGTCATCCACTTCAAGATTTTGACGGGAGCTATCGCGGATCAAGATGCACTCAAGATCCGCCTCTTTGCAAGTACCCTAAAAGGTACGGCCTTCGATTGGTACTCCACTCTTCTGGAGAACTCCATTCAGAACTGGGCTATGCTGGAGACACGCTTCCTGACCCACTTCCAAGGCGAGGATCATCCTGTTACTATGGCTCAGCTCTGCAGCCTAAAACAGGGAGAGAATGAGTCAACTTATGACTTCATTCACAAGTGGAAAGCAATGGCATACAAATGTTCAGATGTATTGCCACAGGCGTCGCTAGTCGACATCTGTCGAAACAACATGAGAGCCAGAATACGCTCCATGATCATCGGCAACAAATCAAAAAACCTGGGAGAACTCCTGGAAGCTGAAACGGTGATTAAAGACCTCAACAGTCAGAAGTCATCAAGAAAAGAGCCAACCGCCATTGCAACCTCTAAACCAAAAAAGAAAGAGGTCCTTAATGTGCAAACCAAGTCAGCTCCTCAGCAACCAAAGAAAGCTGAAAATAGAGCTGCAGGTAAGAGACCTGAACTCTCTGATGCCTTCAAAGAGCGAGTAGAAAAGAAATATCCGTTCGATGAAGACGTTGAAGAAATCTTTGAGGCTCTCCTAGCAAATGGCAAACTCATTTTGCCAGAGCCCAAAAGACCTGGAGACGTTGGCAAAACCAATGATCCTCGGTACTGTCCATACCACCAGATGGTCTCGCATCCTCTCAATCAATGCTTTGTTGTGAGAGAGAAGATAAACGAGATGTGGAAAAACGGAGTCATCACCTTTGACAAAAACTATGGGACTGCCTCCGTCAACAGGGTGTCATGTGGACAAACACCAAAATCACCGAAGAAGAAGATCACTACTTCTTTCAAGGTGATAAAAAGAATTCAAACGTCCGAAGTGTTGGTTCCTTGCCGGACACCAGACGGACAACCCATATGGGTACATCCCGATCTCCTGGAAGATGAAAACTGGGAGATCGTAAAAACAAAGCCGATAGCTCAACAACGAAGGCAGGCTAGGAAACATCTCCTCAGGCTCAAACGGCAAGAGAAGACCCAGCCAAAACAAGAAGTCCATGAAAAGGCAGAGGCCTCCTCTACCACTTCACTCGAGGCAACAAAAACGTCCCTTCCAGAGACTTCAAAGGCGGTAAGAAACTTCACTCTCAGTGATTTCATGCCACCTGAATTCAAAAAAGAAGCCATGCAGGGGGCATTATACTCTTGCAACTCGGTAGTTGGATTCTCCATTGATGGATACGAGTCCAGCGACACCGACGATGGATTCGAGCCCAACTACACCGGCGAGTGGGAGGAATCTCTTGAAACAGGAGAGTATCTCTCCGACGAAGAATGGGTTCCTGAAACTCACCTTATGCCAGTAATCTGGTATAACCCCTTGCAACCACAAGGATCTTGGTCTGATGATGAAGAAGACCAAGAGGCTGCACAAGAAGATGCTGTTAACCCAGCACCTGTCATTGCTCCAGTGGAAATCAACTATGTTGAGCCACACGGAGAAGACGAAGAAGAGGATCTGGCTCCCATGCCTGATCTTGAAGAATATGCAAGGATCTTGCAGCGTCTCGCTCTAGAACAAGAGCAAGATCGTGTTAACGAGCCTCCTCGCAACCCAGAGCCTGAAGTCCCTGAAGATAATAAGGTACATCCACCCTTAACTCCTGAAAATGGAGAACATTGCTGGATTGACGATCCTCTTACATCCGAGGATGAGTCTGACTCCGAGCAGGCAACATCTCCTATCAGAGCTTCCTGTAATGTAATATATCAGGACTATAGCTCTTCTGAAGCGTCGTCTGATGAGATTACCTATACTCCGACAACGCCTAGCAATGTATTCTCTGGAGCTATCTCGTCTAACGTGACTTTCACAGAGATGACACCCTCTCAGGTTTCTTCTCCTGAGACTGTGACTTCAGGATACACATTCTTCCCGACTGATCATCATGAAGAAAACCCAGATAATGATGCTTGGGATGATGAAATAGTCAACACAGAAGAAAAGCTGCTGGATGCTGTTCAGGACTTGCTCCCGGAAAATGCTCCGTGTAACACAATCACTGAGGATGGCAACTCTGCTGCAGATACAGCCTCAGTGGATGAAAAACGACAGCCTCTTGATCCTGAAGACAATCTTCCAAACGAAGATCCTTCTCAAGAAGCTCTCGAAGTTGGTAGAGGCACCCGCTCTGGCCAGGACTCCCACAAGAATTACAACCAATCTTCCTTTACTTATGTAAATCCTTTGGGAAAAGATGTTGTAAGCGCCCCCAGTGGCAAAAACAATGAACATGCAGGCCCCAAGGAGGCTTTCAAGTATGACTTGGTTGAGCACTTCAAACACATACTTGCACGTCTTCACACCCTAGACTTATTGCGAATGTCTCCACGCACTCGTGATAATCTCATCTCAGAATTACAAAAACTGAATGAGGATGTCGACAAACATGCCCCGCAAGTCCTCCAAATTGAAATGGACTACCGGGTCAAAAACTCAGAAACCTCCTTAAAAGGAGAAAAAGAGAAAAGCGAGGGATCATGCATCCAATGCCTCTCGGTTCAAAAGGCAGCCAGTGCAACCATCGCCTTCACTAAGGAAGACCTCCTACTTGGCGAAGCAAGGCACAACCGACCCCTGTACTTCACAGGGTACATCAAGGAAATGCCTATACACAGAGTTCAGGTCGACCCAGGTTCTGCACTCAACCTCATCTCCACTTCGGCTCTCGAAGAGTTGGGCATCCCACCCAGCAAGCTAAGCCACACATCTGTATCTATCTTTGGATACGATGGGAGCGCTCAAAGGCCTATCGGCAAAATCAGGTTCAAATTGCAAATCTGTGATCTTATCTCTGAGGTCACTGTGTATGCAATAAAAACCCCCTCATGCTACAACATCCTTCTCGGACGTCCTTGGATACACGAGAACGGTGTTGTCCCTTCAACTCTACATCAATGCATCAAGTTCGTCGGCGACGACGGCATGGTACATCGTGTCTTTGCGGACAGAAAACCCTTCAAAGGTAAAGAAGTCCACTTCGCAGACTCCCAGATGTATGAAGGAGAAAAAGAAGAAGAGGAAATAGTACCCCCTGCTGAAAATCTCCAGAAAGATAAAGGCAAGGCTCCTCAAAAATCACCGGAAGAAAACAAACCCTCCGGCAAATTAGAAGAGAGTAGTCAATCTCCCTTCCTCATCTCCCTCAAATCTTCAAAACCTTTGGTCATCACAACCAGAGTGAAGAAGGCAAAGCAAAAGCCTGGGGGCAAATTTGTTGTTTCTCTCGTGTCTATCATGCAAGACACAGACTCGGACTCAGAGCTAGAAGACGATGCATCGTCAAGCCAAGCTGACACTCAGCATGTTCAGCCTGCTCTCACTCCGACGGAGACACCTGTTGATGTAGAAGATCCTACGTCTGGTACCTTTGTTGTTCCGACAACATCACCAAAGCAAAAGCCGATCTTCTTCCATAGATCGGATGCTTCTTCATCAAATTCCTTGCTTGAACCCTTCCAAAATGAAGGTATGCCTCAACTATCTCTATATAGTCCTGTGGCACAAGCTATCATGAAGAAAATGGGCTTTGACCCTCAGAACCCAGTCGGTTTGGGAGAAGGCCGCGGTATTCTCACGCCATTGGGGCCCGCCTTGACCAAAAGCCAGCTGGAAGATTGGAGACTCTACGGTCATGTAGAAAAGTCTTCATATGGGTTAGGGTATGATCCTGACACTCCTCTGAGACAGTTGACACAAAAGCTTAAAAGTCGTTTTACCGACCAAGCCTCAACATCTCAAGTCCATAAAGACATCGATCTCCCTGGATATCTCTTTAAAGAGTTACCTGACAAAGATCCAGGAAGCTCATCCAATTTGTACGATTTCTCTGATGATAAAGAGGAATCGTCCGATAATACAGACTTGTGCTATTCTGACCCAGAAGAACCCTCGTCTCCAAAAGAAATACCAGACTCAACAGGCGATTGGGACTATCTCATAGCAAGCCATGAGGAGATCACCAATCAAGAAAATCCATGGAAAGGAACAGAGCCTTGGTCTGGTAATGCAGTTGAAACTCCAAAAGGTTTCGTTGAGTTGGAAGCCTCCGAAAATATTGTGGAGGAACCACCTTCGAACCTTCCGACAGAAGATCCTGTTCAAAAGATAAACTTGGGAACACCTGATAACCCACGTCCTGTATTCATAAGCAAGAATATAAAGGATGATGAGTTACCCGAGTATATCGCTTTTCTTCGTGAGTTCGTTGATTGCTTTGCATGGTCCTATGCTGAAATGCCTGGTTTAGACCCCAAAGTAGCAGTCCACAAACTCAATCTTCAAGAAGACATCAAGCCTGTCAAACAAGGCCAAAGAAGATTCCGTCCAGATGTGATGGATAAAATTGAACAAGAAGTTCAAAAACTCAAAAGTGTTGGCTTCATCCGTGAGGAACAACATCCAGAGTGGTTGGCCAATATTGTCCCCGTGACAAAGAAAACTGGGCAGATCAGAGTCTGTATTGACTATAGAGACCTGAATGGCGCTTGCCCTAAAGATGAATTCCCGCTCCCCATACCGGAGGTGATGATTGACAATACCTGCGGATTCGAGCGAATGACATTCATGGATGGCTTCTCTGGTTACAATCAGATAAAGATGCATCCCGAGGATGAAAAACACACTTCATTTCGGACTCCATTTGGCGTGTATTGCTACACTGTCATGCCATTTGGTCTGAAAAATGCTGGTGCCACATATCAGAGGGCTATGATGAAAATATTCCAAGATATGCAGCACAAGACGGTCGAATGTTACGTTGATGACCTCGCCGTCAAAAGCAGAAGAAAAGAAGACCATCTCAAAGATCTTCGGGAAGTCTTCCTCCGACTCCGCAAACACAAACTGCGGATGAATCCTCTAAAATGCTTCTTCGGCGTCTCGTCGGGTAAGTTTCTCGGATTCCTTGTTCGGAAAGCTGGAATAGAACTTGACCCCATAAAAGTCAAGGCTATTCTAGAAATGCCCTCTCCAAGAACCTTGAGAGAACTAAAAGGGCTCCAAGGGAGATTGGCCTACATCAGACGGTTCATCTCCAATCTTTTGGGGAAATGCCGTCCATTCTCTCGATTGATGAAAAAGGGTGTAGACTTTGTCTGGGATACCGACTGTGAAGCCGCATTTCAAGATATCAAGTCATACCTGACCAAACCTCCAGTGTTAGCTGCCCCTGCCACTGGAAAACCATTCATCTTGTACACAAGAGCCCTTGATCACTCTCTGGGTGCTCTGCTTGCTCAAGAAAATGATGAAAGAAAAGAAGCTGCTCTATACTACCTCAGCCGCATGCTAGTAGGTGCAGAGCATCGCTACTCCCCAGTCGAAAAGGAATGCCTTGCAGTGATGTTTGCCGTACAAAAGCTTCGTCACTACTTGCTTTCCAACACAGTCTACCTCGTCTCAAGGATCAACCTCTTGAAGGTCCTTGTCACAAAGGCAGGTTCTCTCAATGCCCGACTGGCAAAATGGTCCATCCTTCTATCACAATTTGATATTAGGTATGTGCCACAAAAAGCAATCAAAGGCCAAGCTCTAGCAGATTTCCTCGCAGAGCATCCATTGCCTAAAGATTCACCACTCAGAGATGATCTCCCAGACGAACCTATCTACAACGTGGAGACTTTCTCGCCAAATGCCTCCTGGGACATGTACTTTGACGGTGCAACCAGGACAAATGAAAATAGAAAGCTGATCTCGGGAGTTGGCATCTTCTTTGTTAGCCCCGACAAATACATGATTCCACACTCTTTCTCGCTACTGGAACCATGCACAAACAATGCAGCTGAATACCAAGCTCTGATCCTAGGATTGGACTCGCCATTGAATCCGGTATCACCATGCTGGAAGTCTTTGGAGACTCTCAACTGATCGTCAACCAGATGAATCAGAAATATGAAGTCAGGAAGCCCGATCTGCTGCCTTATTACAACAAGGCACAATCGCTTCTGCAAAAGTTTGACATCTGCAACATCACCCACATTCGTAGAGGTGAAAACATCCATGCAGATGCCCTGGCCGGACTTGCCGCATCAATGGCGATCCAGGAAGGGGAAAACATGCAAATTACAGTGTGCGAGAGAAGGATCCTCCCTCCTCTTAACACACACCAAGCAGTTGCTGAATGCCACCGAGTGGTTGGAAGTCGGATCTCTATCCTTCAACCTTCAATCGGCGACTGGAGGGATCCGTTCATTGATTACACTATGTTCGGAATCCTACCTGAAGATCCAATAGAACGGGTAAGCATCCAAAGGCGAGCCCCAAACTTTCATTTGGATATCCCTTCAAAGATCCTTTACAGGAAATCCTTCAATGGAGTACTCCTACGCTGCTTGTCACAACAAGAAGCTGAAGAAACACTCAAAGAAGTTCACGCTGGTCTTTGTGGAGCCCATCAGGCAGGTCCTAAGCTCTATGATCAGATAAAAAGGTTAGGTTACTATTGGCCTACCATGGTAGCTGATGCAATGCAATTTGCCAAACGCTGCCAGCTATGCCAAGTTCACGGAGATTACATTCACATGCCTCCGGAATGGCTACACCCTACAGCAATCTCGTGGCCTTTTGAAGCATGGGGCATGGACATCATAGGTCCTATTTCTCCCCCTTCAAGCAAAGGTCATCACTTCATCTTCGCCGCTACAGATTATTTCTCCAAGTGGTCAGAAGCATTTGCGTTCAACGAAATGAAGACCTCATCAATCCTTCAATTCCTACGCACCAACATCATTTGTCGTTTCGGCATACCCAAAAGATTCGTCCATGATAACGGACCACAATTCTGGGATCATCGATTCTACAGGTTCTGCGACAAATACAAAATCCAAAGCTGTCCTTCGACTCCATACAATCCGGCAGCAAACGGATTAGCAGAAGCCTTCAACAAGACACTCTGCAAAATCCTCAAGAAAATGGTCTCTAGTCACAAAAGAGACTGGAGCGATAAACTGTCTGAAGCTTTGTGGGCCTATCGAACCACCGTTCGAGGACCAACCCATAGCACACCATTCTCCTTGGTCTATGGATGCGAAGCTGTCGTGCCCCTAGAGGTACAAATTCCTTCTCTGAGGGTATCTCTACAAAATGACATGACTCAAGAAAGCAATGTCAAATTGCGACTCCATGAGCTGGACAATCTCGACGAGAGACGGCTCGAAGCTCGACAAAGCATTGAACTTTACCAAGCACGCATGGCAGGATCTTTTGACAAAAAGGTGAGGCAACGCGCCTACAAAAAGGGTGACTTGGTTCTTGCGGTAAAAAGACCAATGGTCTTCGCTCACAAGTCCAAAGGCAAGTTTGAACCAAAATGGGAGGGACCCTACGTCATCGACAAGGTCTTCTCCAACGGCGCATATGCCCTCCTAAACATGGAAGGCGACAGATGTATGCTGCCTATCAACGGCAAGTTCTTGAAGCGGTACTACCCTTGAAGACTTACCCAACTGGATAAGAGCAATGCCTGTATGGCCAAAACCTGTTCTCAGGTACTCGCTCGTCAACCACTCTCTTTAGAATTTTCATATCAAATGTCAAAATTTCTAGAGATTCAAAAACAATGCTTACTTTCATCGTTTCATTGTTCAAAAACAAAAAAAATCCAAGTTTAGGAGCCTCTCCCTGACTTGACCAAAACTTTCGATCCTTGAACCAAAATTCATGGTTTGAAACAAAAATCCGGATTCAGGGATTTCCTCCCTAGTCCACCTTACCTTTTACCGCCAAATGGTTCTAGGTCAAAATTTACGACCCTCGTGTCTTTAAACAAAAAAAAAATGGTTTTTCAAAAATCGTGGGGAAACGACATGAAAGTCAGTACCCGCAAAACAAAAATTTTGAACAAAAGCAAGGATGCGACATTCCATCGATACTTGCACCCAAAATCGCAGGGAAGCGACATTTCGTCGATACTTGCAAAATCCAAAAACCGTGGAGACGCAACATATCAGTTGATATCCACAACCCAAATTTCAAAGGTTCGAGAAAACCTAAAATCGTGGAGAAGCAACAAACCAGTTGATATCCACAACCCAATTTCAAAAATCGTGGAGATGTAACATACCAGTTGCTATCCACAACCCAAAATTACAAATGGTTCGAGAAAACCTCAAATTTCAAAAATCGCGGAGAAACGACATCAAGTCAGTACCCGCAAAACCAAAAGTTTTGGGAAAAGCAGGGAAGCGACGCTTAGTCGATATTTGCACCCCAATTCGCGAGGAAGCGACATTCCATCTATACTTGCAAAACCTAACCCGCGAGGAAGTGACATTCCATCAATACTCGCAAAACCGAATGAGCAAGGAAGCGACATTCCATCGATACTTGCAAGACCATTCAGCGGGGAGGCGACATTTAGTCTATACCTGCATTTTGAAAACCAAAACTCGGCTATAAATGCCAAAATCCGGCTATAAATGTCAAAACAAAAATTTCCGGCTATAAACGCCAAAATCGGCTTTCATGCCAATAAAACAAAACTTGGTTTTCAAAAAACTCGGCTACAAATGCCACACACAAAAAAAAAAAAAAAAACCTGACTCTCATGTCAAAACCGGCTATAAATGCCACAAATTGGCTATCAATGCCACCAAACCGGCTATAAATGCCACAAATTGGCTATCAATGCCACCAAACCGGCTATAAATGTCACCAATTGGCTATCAATGCCACCAAACTGGCTGTAAATGCCACAAAAATTCGGCTTTCATGCCAAATTCGTTTCCCCTACCAAAACAACCATTTGACAAAAGATTTTCACAAAATGACAAAGCTTTTGATAAAATCCCATTTAGCAATTGCTTTCATCACAAAAAGATTTGAGTGAGCGTAGGGAACAAAAAAAAAAAAAAAGGTACCAAAAAAATACATGTGGTACCGAAGCAAAAAAAGGGAAAGTGTTCACAAGCACTACAAAAAAAGAAAAGTACCAAAAAAATACATGTGGTACCAAAAAAAAAGAAAGTGTTCACAAGCACTACAAAAAAAGAAGTACCAAAAAATACATGTGGTACCAAAAATAAATAAATAAGAAGAATAGTTTCTGCTCCAAAAAATCAGGAGCTCAGCCAAAAATGGTCCCCAGCCAAAGCTTCAGCTCCTCAAGCAAACTTTTGGCATCAGCCGTCAGAGTTTCCAAGGCACGCTTCTTCAGGAACTTGCCATGAGATGCTGGCGAATGCCGTAACCCTTCTTTTACACCGGGAAGCTTTTCCCCAGCAGTTTGCCATTTTTCGTTTTCTAGAGTCCTCCTCTCAAGAACTTGACCGGCATCTGCAACCCTGCGAATCAGAGTACTCTCCCTGTCACGAGCCTCTGTTATAGCAGTCCACTTAGCATCAACTTATGCCTTCAAATGCTCGAGATGCTTCCTGGCCACTTCGACCTCCCCATCAAGGATGTCAAGGTCGCGCTTTAATCCAAGGATGACTAGCTCTTCCTTATTCTTCTCTCGGACTACCTGCTTCCTGCTTTGTGTAGCCTCATTCAGGTCAGACTTATCCTTATCAGCAGGGTCCAAGAACATCTCCTTGAAGAATTGGTCGTCAGGGAAATCCATGGTCTCAAACCACTTGTCACCCAGTGCAATGATCCTATCAACGATCGCCCTGGCACCTGTGACATCCAGACCAACCTCTTCGGTATCAGTGAGAATCTCCTGTACATGTGGGATCATGCCAAATCCTGCCTCCAAGTGTCCAGAAAGGAGAGTCTTGACCCAAGAACTCAAAACCCGAGCCAACACCTTCTTCGCAAATTGAAGAGACGAACTGGATGAAGATTCACCCTTCTCCGCTGATCGGCTGCTCATGTCATGTCCCATTGGAAGAGTAACAAAAGAACTCTTTCCACTTGGAGCCACTGGAGAAGGAATCTCAGCACGAGGTATCTTCTCTATCGCGTCAGAACTGGTTGTAGGAGTCTCTACCTCCGGATCGACCTCTGGCATCCCTTGCTCTGGTTCTGAAGGAAGCGATGGACTCTCTTCTGTCACTTCAAAACCTGCAAATGAAACACAAAAGGGTATGAATATGATCCTGTTAAAAAAAAATCATCAGGGTCATCACTACAAAGTACCTTCTTCGACGACTGGCGGAACACTCTCTTCCTCCACGAACTCATCGGAAGCATCATCAACATTTGCGTCCATTGATGGTTCAAAGTCATCGGAATCCTGTGGCAAGTCAGCTGACAAGAGAAATGTTAGCAAATCAAGTCGCAGGCAAAAAAAAAAAAAAAAAAAAAAAAAAAAAGAAAGCGAAAGAAGTTATACCAATTGGAGATTCTGGAATCATTCCAGAGTCCCTCGGCTCTTCTTCAGATGCCATAACCGGCTCCATCACCGCCTCATCGGTCGGAACCTCAGGCATCGCCAAGTCTTCATCCTCTGCTAAAAAAAAAAAAAGCAGCAGCAGGGTGAGAAAACAAATCAGAACATGGAAAGCCCCATGAAAGAAGTAGAAAAAGAAAAAGGAAGAATCATACCTTCACCGATGGTCTCTTCTTCCCGAATCCTCTTCTCCGGAGGTTCGTCAGCTTCCCCTGGCACCTCCTCATTTACAGTGAGAGGGACTTCCACATCAGGAGAGTCTTCGTCCCGCCCCGTGTGACGTTTCTCTCAACAAACTGGACCTTCTCCCAGGCCTGCTGAACGGCCACATTAGAAGATCTGGCGGATCGACGAGGTACGCTTGTAGCAGGCTCTTTACCCTTGTTCGTTCTGGAGGAACCACCTGCAAAGGTTGGAAAAGAAAAAAAAAAGATCATCATCAAAATGACAGAATTTCGCTAAAAGCAAATCTGGCGAAATTTTGGCATGGTTCCGGGGCAATTCCGAAGAAAAGGGAAATACCCCGAAAGAAACAGAAAGTTTTGAAGATGGGCTCAACATCGCTGCGAGCTCCGAAACTACAAACTTTCGAAACCTCAAAATCTCCACAAAATCAAGAAGGGCTCAACATCGCTGCGAGCTCCAAATTCCCAAATTTGCAAAGATTTTCAGGTATGCTATCATGCTCAATCTACAAAAAGTACATGCATGAACATCTAGATTTGCATAAAAAACGCATTATCATGATGAGCAAAAAAAAAAAAAAAGGAAACTTTCCAAAAAAAAGGGGGGGGGGGGGGGGGGGGGGAGAAAGAAAAGAACAAAAAAAGGAAGAAACTTTCTCAAAAAAAGAAGAAAGAAAACCACAAAAAAAAAAAGAGAAAAGAGACACACGTGAAAAAAAAAAAAAAAAAAAAAAAACAGAAATCACGTGGAAAAGAAAAGAAAAAAAAAAGAGAAGAAGAATAGAAAGAAAAGAAAAAAGAAAAAAAAAAGAGAAGAGACACTTTTTTTTCCATCCTATTCTCTACATGGAGTTTTCTTGAAAGAAAAAGAGAGAAAACTTACTTGAAGCCATTGATGGAGAAGAAGAAGGAAAAAGCTTGAAGATCCTTGAAGAAGAAGAACTCTTGGTCTTGGAGCTCTCTTGAGATTGTTGCAAAAGAAAGTAATAAGAGCAAGAGATCCTACCTTCCTTTGCTTTTATAGGAGAGAGCAAATCAAAGAAGGAAACAAAGAAGAAAGGTAAGTGTTACTAATTAGTAACCTTACCAAAAGAGAAGGAATTAGAAAGATTCTTTCCCAAAAAGAAAGATGTCTTTGAGAGATTTTCTCCCAAAATCAATCAATGAGAGATTCTCTCCAACAAAATAGGATATTGAAGATTCTTTCCCAAAAAGAAAGATACCTTGAGATATTCTCTCCCAAATTAAGGGAATATTTGAGATTCTCTCCCATAAGCTATTTTTAGATATTCTCTATCCAAATGAGATATCTTTAGATATTCTTTACAAAAATGGCCCCACATGTGATCTAAGCCATCCTAAAAAGCTTAAGGTCCCATTGGTTAGCCCATATGAGCCAGGTTTGACCACCTAGGCACTAAAAAAAAAAAAAAAAAAAAAAAAAGGGCTTTTAGTCAGGAAAAAATCCCTCTTACCAAGAGCATACAATAATGGTTCCATGCCTCTTTTGAGTTGATTGAACCATACAAAAAAATTCCAAGCCCCATGAGCTTCCAAAAATCAAACCATCCAGCCTCATAAACCAAATTGAGCCAAAATAATTGAAATTGACATTTCACAAAAATCCAAACCACTCCAATGGACCCACACAGTCCCAAAGAGTGACCAAAAACCAAAGCCTGGTCCCCTAACTTGCCACATATAGCTTGTTAGGTCACAAGATCAAAACCAAAACCCGACCCCCTAACCTGCCACATACAGCTTGTTAGGTCACAAGGTCAAAAACAAAAGCCCAAATCCACATCCCTGATGTCATCTTCAAAACTTTGCCTCGAGATGGTCCCTGATTCCTTTCATTTACCATAAAATTCCCCTGGAAGCTCAAAGGCTACTCTACCAAAAGAAAGATTGCTCAAAGACTCTTGGTCAAGACACAAGCTCTCCTTCAAAAATCTCTTCGAGGCACATCGACTACAAAAGTCAAGCAACTCGTCGCTGTACCTCGAGGGGGCATTTGTTGACACCAAAAATGTCACTTTGCCTCTTCAACATTAAGAAAGCTGCATGAAGTCGCAACCTGCCATAAATAGACAATGCAATTTCTCCAAAAAATCAAATCTTGTCAGAATCAAACAAAAACTGCAAGATCCTTCAAGATAGCCAAGAGAAGAGTACACATGAAGTTTCGGGCCATTTCGACAACATTTGGCCTAACTTCACTTCTCCGACAGCTAAACAGGAGCTCTCGGCGGCGACATCATCGGAGACGTCAAAACTTCGATCAGAGCCTACAGATGACTCCAGCATGTCTCAAAAGGGCTCCATGCCAAATTTCAAGTCAAACCGACAACGTTTGACCCTCCATCAATGCTCGAGCAACAAAATCAAGCCTCCCGGCGGCGGGAACCACCGAAGCCTTCGCTCATCAAACCAAGTACATGAGTGGCTTCAACATGCCTCCAATAGGCTCCCCGTCAAATTTCAGGTCAATCGGACATCGTTTGGCCACATATCAAAGCTCGGCATTTTCCCCGCAGCAAAATCAAGTGAAGCATCGACGGGACCCCAAACGGCTTCAAAACTCAAACAAAAGCCTATGGTTGGTCTTATTTATTGCTCAGGAGGCTTCACCTCAAATTTCAGGTCATTCCGACATCGTTTGACCAAGTTTCAGCTTCTGGCGGAAAATCAGCAGCTCTACGCGACAAAGTCTTCGGCTTTCCCGGAAAATTGGAAACTTTGCACTCTAAAAATGCAAGGATTCTCATCAGGTTTTCTACAGGAAAATCAAGCCAATAAATGAGAAGAAATGTCAGGAAAAATACAGAAGAAAACGGCGACGAAAAAGACCACAAAACGGACCAAAAACAGGGAAAAAACCCCCAGGGTCGCCGGCGACCCTGGCCCATGGTCGCCGGCCCATGATCGCCGGCGACCATGGAAGTCCGGGTCACCGGATTTTTCGCCGGTGACCCGTTTTTCCGTCCTTTTTCGCGTTTCGCGCACTTTGGCCCCTGTGGTTTCCTGAAAATGTGATTTTTAGTGCTTGAAATTGACTCATGTCCGCCGACATCCGTCAAAATCACGGGTCAACCTCCAAAAGTATCAAAATCAACATTGATCGCCAACCGATCGACCAAAAAAGTGTACTTTCCGCCCGATCGATCGAAAAATCGACAGGACAGATGTCACCGGCCCGCTCTTAGCTATCACTGTCTGAAGTTACATGTTCATCCGATGTCGATCAGCATGAAGATCCATCGATGATCATCGCCAGAAGAATTCCAGAAGACACGGCACGGCCCGCGACTCTTCGACTACTCGGCGACCAATTAATGTGGTTAATTGACTAGCTTTATTGCAGTCATTAATTCATTTCTTTGGACGGCCCAATCAGAAGCAAGCATTTGGGAGTTACAAGTCAATTGATTCATGGCATTTAACCCATGAAACTCCTCCCATTATGGTAATTAAGGTGATTAAAAGCCCTTAATCTCCATCGGCCAATCAGATTCAAGGAAAAAGGAGTTACAAAATCAAAGAAATAAATCTTGTAACTCCTCCCATTAAAGCCATTAAAGCCCATAAACTCTCCTAAATGGCTACCAAAAGCCTATAAATAGGAGAGCATTCCATTGAAATCAGGATCAGAAAAAAAGAGATTGGATCGGAAGAGAGCGGAAAGAATCCAGAGAAAGAAAAAGAGAGAAAAACTCTGCTGAAGTTCTGCACCGGCCACCACTACAAGGTGACAAAAGTCCCTTGGGGGGCACCCCCCCCAAGGTCCTTGCCTTCTCCCGCTGCCTCCAATGGCTTAGACGTGGCTTTTTAGCCCGTCTACTTAGCTTTTTATTGGACATAGGACCTTCTCTTGGTCTTTGTCCTCTAAAAACCTGAGGTTATAGCCAAGCCAAGCGAATCAAGAGCATCCTCTGTTCTCATCTGCATGGATGATGGCGAAGCCCATACATGACTTGCGACCGTCAATCTGAACGAGTCCCCCACAATCTCCTGAGAAGTTAGATCCTCCTTTTCTTGCTTTTCATTGTAGTTTGTATTTTTCTAAAAGAGACAAAAATCACAACTCTTGTCTTTCATTATTGATGAGAATTGTAAATCGGCTATAAACGCCAAAATCGGCTATAAATGCCAAACAAAATCACCTTTCACGGCAAACCAAGAAAATGTCTCTTTTCTTAAATATTTGTGCAATGGAAAACTTGAAAGAAGTTGATTTCCTTTTTACTTGCGAAGGTTGATCTCCGGATTACCACTTGCAATTCCAAGTAAAATAGAAAATCTGGCACACCCACACAAAGAAATGTTGATGCACGCTTCAGGCCCGCCAGGGCGCGAAAGGGCCGGACCCGACGGACTCCCACGTTCCGCCGACCCCGGTAGCCGCCCCACGGCGCCTCGGAGCGCGTTCCATCAGAAGCTAATGGATCACCTGTCGCGCCCCCCAAAACCGGGATCCGATCTCGGGGACGCGAGCATGGGGAGAATTTGTAGTATTTCCCCTCCCAGGATCCGCGTGTGTGAGGATAACAAATTCACA
This sequence comes from Umbellularia californica, assembly GCA_028538565.1. Lineage (NCBI taxonomy): Eukaryota > Viridiplantae > Streptophyta > Magnoliopsida > Laurales > Lauraceae > Umbellularia > Umbellularia californica. The sequence goes on along the minus strand of JAPQWN010000002.1, from coordinate 69,130,533 downwards.
ACACATCAAAATATTTCGCGGAAGCTATACAAGACGTTACGACCCGGAATCCGTATCCATCGGGTTCCGTGTCGTACTCAATCTGTCAGCACAAAATTGTCATAGACATATTTAAATTCAGACTGGAACAATTCATAATATCAAGATATACAAAGCTGACAGTAACAGGCTTATCATTACCCAACATATTCAATTTTCAAATTAACAAGTGCATTGATTACAATTCCCAAGAAACAGGCTAACAAAAGCCGTACACAAAAACAAGCTAGAACAAATACTACCCAATGGTGTAACGTAACTCCGGAGTCAAGCATGACGTCAACATGACATCGCTGACACTACAAGACTGCAAAACTCGTGGCTCAACAGCCCTCCGCACGCGAACTAGCTCAAAACAAGGACCTGCTATCTAGAGCACCAAAGCAGAAGTATATCAGACACGACGGTCTGGCAGGTAATCAATATAGGCAAGAGCATAAACAAAACCGAAGTTTAAAGGAAACAAGAACTAAAAACACTTCATTGAACTTGAAACAAGTTTACAAGATTTAAAAACAATGCATGTACAAGATACTTATCGAGAAATCACTAGTGCATGCACGATATACGAAACAAGGTATGAATACATATAATATCATGATTAGTAAATCCACAAAGAGCCCATCCTTTCTCCATCATACATGATGATAAGAGTAAGAACGCACGACAAGCACGACAAGAAACACGATCCCACGTCACACAAGGTAGACGGGGTGTCCGGCCGCGGAACCGGACCACGAACACGCACGATGTGTCAATTCAAGACACGACTAGTCTGCAGACAGTCCACGAGTTTAAGGACCCCCAGGTAGTGGATCAAGCTAAAAGGGCGGTCCAAGCTCAGTGAAATCACTTATATCATGAATGCATAAAACATGGCGATACACGTTCGAGAGCACAACAAAACAAGAGGGAAATCATTTGTCAAACACGTCACGACAAGGCTAGCACGATAGCATAATATAAATGCTTAACAACTGAAGAAATGATCCCCTTTTTCTTTCTTGAAACACGATTCTTGAAACACGTCTTAAAACAAGCTTATACTTGAAATTCAAACGAATGCACGATGATGCACAAAGCATCAAAACAATGGTCTTGGTTCTTGAAACAAATCTTCAAACAAACTTATACTTGGAAATCAAACGAGGACACGATGATGCATGAAGCATCAAAACAAGAATTCAAACACGAAATCTATCAAGTTTAGGCTAAGACCAATCATTGACCCTTGTGGAGTTGAAACCCAAATGTCGGAGTTTTTAACAAGATTTGGTGCCCCAGAAGTTATAGTACATTTTGGAATTTCAAGTGCACAAAGTCAATAAAAAGGTCTAAAACCTAGTCTAGTTTTCATTCCCGCAAAAATCTTCAAAAACAGTACTTCTGGTTGTGGTTCACGCCTCTCTACCGGTAGAAATACCGGTTGAAGCGTCTCTACCGGTAGTACTACCGGTAGAACCACCTCTACCGGTAGAACTTCCGGTTGGAGCACTTCTACCGGTAGAACTTCCGGTAGAACTCATGCTCCTTAACTTTTCTCACTCTCTGCCGAAATCTGGGCTATTTCTACCGGTAGAACTTCCGGTAGAACTTGGGGTTTTTCAATTTCCTCACTCTCTGTCAGATTTTGGGCCCTTTCTACCGGTAGAACTTCCGGTTGAAATACCTCTACCGGTAGAACTTCCGGTTGAAATACCTCTACTGGTAGAAATTCCGGTAGAACTCAGGGTTCACGGTTTTCTCAACTCTTTGTCAAATTTTGAACCATTTCTACTGGTAGAACTTCCGGTAGGGTTCTGAAGCTCATTTCTTTCACACTTCTCTCCCTTCTTCACTTCCACATTTGAACCACATGCACTCCCCAAGCCTTCATGCTTTCCAAGGGATACATTTCACACACTTTTAAAGCATTCCATGCACAATAAACCATTCATATTTCAATCTAAACCTTCAAGTCATCAAAATCATTCATTATAAAAATCATGTTACTACACAACTTGTAAACCATTAAGCAAGATATATGCTTTCAATCAAGAAAAGACCTCAAGATTAGGAAAATAATTAGTAACCATGCTTGACATGACTAAGCAAACCAAGAGAGATTCAAACATTAAATGAAATGGAAAAACTTAGAAATAAGGGCATCATTTTCTCAAAGCAAAATGTCAAAAATCATAATACATCATAAAAACCCAAAATGATTACTTGCATTATGAAAATTAACATAGAAAACATGTCTAAATGAAACCATAATGAAACCATAAAACAATGTACATGAAAAATCCTATAAAGATCACTTGCCTTTGTCCAAATGCCAAGCAAATCTTTCACAAATCCAAATCAAAGAGTTGATCCACGAAATCTACACAAAAACCCCAAAATAGAACACACAAAAATCACATTTTGGCCACTACAAACCCCCATTTCGAAAATGGGTTTGAAAGTTAGAGAAAAGAGCTCTTTATGAGCTAAATAAACTCCATGGAAGAGATGGGTTCAAGCTCTTACCAATGGCTGCCCAAACAAGAAGAGATGAAGAAAACGAAGTGGGTGCTCAGCTGAAATCCTCAACTAGATGGGTGTAATGGAGAGCTCGAGTTGAGAGGAAGAAAACCACGTTTTTAGATTTGCAAATGGAGCTTCCTAGCCATAGATCCAAGAGAAAGAAGCTTGGGGCAAAAAGAGGGTTTTCTCTCCAGCCCTAGGTCAAGAAGTTGCAGGAATTTGAGAAATGGGCATGGAAGAGGAGGAAGACAACTTATGTGACTTGAAAATGGGACCCATTCAGCTGAAACTTAAAATGGCTAAATCATGGTCTTGCGGGCCCCGGATGAAATCGACGAAGAAGACTAAAATGATCCTCAAAATATCTAGTTTCCAAAAAGTATATTTTCCCCAATTTCTGAAATTTTCGAAATTCATGGACAGATTTAGTGAAAATTGTCATTTTTGCCATTTTTCTTGAAAAACGCGATTTCTGAGTATTAAATCAAGATGGTCAAAACATGAAAGTTGTTTATAACAATAAAATGAGTCAAAAGGAATAAAATTTGGGATTTTTAGAAACCAATAATAAATTCTCACAAAATACAATTTACAAGGGTCGGGTCAAAACAAAGTCAATGGTCTTTTAAAACTCTCCAAAGTTATGAAAAATCTATTCAAACTCAAAAACAAAGTCAAATCATCTCTAATCTTGTTTAAAAAGCTAAATCATGGTTAAAATAATGCTAAACCCAAAAATTGAGGGTCGGGGTCTTACATCACCTCTACATGACTCCAATAGGCTCCCTGTCAAATTTCAAGGCAATCGGACATCGGTTGACCATATATCAAAGCTCGACATCTTCCCCGCAACAAAATCAAGTCAAGCATCGACGGGACCCCAAACGGCTTCAAAGCTCAAATAAAAGCCCATTGTTGGTCCTATCCACTGCTCAAGAAGCTTCACGTCAATTTTCAGGTCATTCCGATATCGTTTGACCTAGTTTCGACTCTTTACGGAAAATCAGCTATAAAGTCTTCGGCTTTCCCAAAAAATGGGAAACTTTGTGCTCCGATTTTATGTGACTTCTAGTCAAGTTTTCCCTAAGAAAATCAAGTCAATAATTGAGGAAAAATTTCAAGAAAAATACGGAAGAAAAAAGGAGCGAAAAAGAAGAAAAAACGGCCGAAAAAAACACTCGGCAACCAAAGGGGACAAAGCCCCCATGGTCGCCGGCGACCTTGGCCCAAGGTCGCCGGCAACCCTGGAAATCCGGGTCGCCGGAATTTTTGCCGAATGGCCCGTTTTCCGATCTTTTTTGCATTTTGAGAGTTTTTGCCTCTGTGATTTTTCGAAAATCCAATTCTTGATGCTTGAAAACGACTGATCTTCGTCAACATCTCGGATCCACCGTCAAAGCATGAAATCATCACTGATCGCTCCAAGATCGCCAACCGGTTAACCAAGAAAGTACACTTTTTGTCCGACCGATCGAGAAATCGACAAGACAGATGTCACCGGCCCACCAACATTAATCAATGTCTGAAATTGCATCGCAATCCGACATCAAATAGCATATGGATCCATCGGCGATCATCACAAGAAGAATCCCAAAGGACGCAGCGCGGCCCGTGACTCTTCAAATGCCCAGGCGACCACTTAATGTCGTTAATTGACCCGTTTATGACAGCTTAATGCGGTCATTAACCCATTATTTTGGACGGCCCAATTAGAAGCAAGCAAATGGGAGTTACAAGTCCAAGCAATCATGGCATTAAAACCATGAAACTCCCCTCATCATGGAGATCAAAGGCGATTAAATGCCCATCATTCTCCATCGGCCAATCACAAGCCAAGAAAAATGAGTTACAAAATCAAAAAATAAAAACTTGTAACTCCACCCATCATGGAGCCTTAATGCCATCAATTCTTTCATCATGGCCATCAATGCCCATAAACCACCTCATGGCTACCAAGAGCCTATAAAAGGAGGTCCATTCCAAAGAGAAAGACAACTTTTGCACACTTGCAAACTTTTTTTCACCAACACACATCCGGAGTCTGGAAAATCCCAGAGAAATTCCGACGAAGTCCTGCTGCTCTGCTGCAAGAGACACCACGAGGTGAACAAAGTCCCTTGGGGGGCCACCCCCCTAAGGTCCTCTTCTTCTACAACATGGCATAAACGGGGCTTTTCAGCCCGTTTACTAAGTTTTTCATTGGATATAGGACCTCCCCTTGGTCTGTATCCTCTAAAAAACTGAGGTTGGAGCCAAGCCAAAGAATCGAAGCATTAAGCGTTCTCATTTGAAGGACGATGGCGAAGTCCATACATGACTTGCGACCGTTGATCTGAACGAGTCCCCGCAATCTCCTGAGAAGTTAGATCCCTTTTCTTTCTTTTCTATTGTACTTTGTATTTTTTTAAAGAGACAAAAAAGTCACAATTCTTGTCTTTCATTTTGATGAGATTTGTAAATCGCCTTTCACGGCAAAATCGCCTTTCACAGCAAACAAACAAAAAATCACCTCTTACGGCATTCAAAACAAAAATTGTCTCTTTTCTTAAATATTTATGCAATTTCAAAAGTTAGAAAGAATGATTGATTTCCTTTCTACTTGTGAAGGTGAATCTCCGCATCATCACCATTCCAAATTTCAAGTAGAATAGAAAATCTGGCATACCCGTACAAAAATGTTGATACCTGCTTTTCCTCCTCCGCCGAAACCCGGCAGCCCCCGGGGCGGAAGGAGAGGACGGAAATCGAGGGTCCATCAATTGCCAAACAAGTTCTGCACAGATTGGTCTCGGTACAACCGAGTCTTAGCGCAACCCGGTCTTAGCACAAATTCTGGAACAAAACAGAAACGATGCCAAACAAGGCCTTAGCTAGAAGAGTCAAGACATCCCAAGCCTGAAAAGCTAATACATGGACTGGAATTCTGCATTTGGTTAACTTCCAAAGGTCAATAGCTGATGAAACTGCTTCAAAGGGTTAAACACAAGTTCAAAAGACATAATTCAAAGTCTCAGGGCAAGTAAAGATCATTTGAACTTAACTTCAAGTACAACTTAGTTGAGGTCAGTCCAAGTTAAACTGGCCGAACATGGCAAGTTAAGACTTAGTTTGACTGACCTTCATGGGGTCAAATGGAGATGGAATCTTTCTCAAAGATCAAAGCCAAGTTCTAGAAACATGATTCAAAGTTTCAGAACAAACAAAGGCTATTTAGATCCAAATACAAGCAAAATAGTCTTGAAACAACTCAATACAGAGGTGGCAGAACATGGGGGATGGGACCCATTTTTGACCAACTTTCAAAAGTCAAATGACGGTGAGAACTTCCTTCAAGCTTAAGAATAAGTTCCAAAGGGGTTTCCAAAGGTTTTAAAGCAATTGAATGCCATCTGGACCGGAACCTAACCGAAAGCAATCCAAGTTAGAACTGACTGGACATGAAGGGCTGGGACCCATTTCGACCAACTTCCATATGTAAAATGAAGAAAAAATCTTCTAAAATTCCAAGACCAAGTTCCATAACTCTTTCTCAAAATCTCAAAGCAATTGGAGACCATCTGAACTTGAGTCTAACTCAAAACAGTCTAAGACAGAGTTGTTGAGACTGAAGTTCACATTTGACCAGTTTTCAAAGGCCAAAGGATGGTGGAATCTTCATAAAAGTCCAAAGATAAGTCTTACAAGAATTTCCCAATTTTTCAAAACAATTGAAGGACATTTAGACCCAAAATCGATGCACTGACCTCCTATGTCTGGTAAGTTCCCGTTTGGCCGGACATGGGCATGCAGCCAGTTGTTTCTCTTTTCTTTCAAATTCAACTTATTTGGAAATGCTCCATCTACATCCTCAGCCTATTAAAACCTCTCTTTGGTGACCATTCAAGCATCAAGCACAACTACAACCCCTTAAAGCACTTAAGCTTCTTTAAACTTAAATAATTCTCAAAAACCTTTTCTCCAACCCATAAGTACCTCCAAAAGGCAAAGTTCCGCCCCTGAAACTCTGCAAAAACACTTCCTTATGCTCCAGAACTTGGTCTTTAACCTTTGAAGCGTTCTTCCAGAGGAAGAAACCAAGTGTTTATGGTCTTACCAACCTCTAAAGTGTTCTTACAGAGGAAGAAACCAAGTGTTCATGGCCTTACTGAACCCTTTCTGGCCCAGATTTATGAGTACTTCACAGCTATTTTCTTTGATTTTCTCACTTAAAGGAGTATGATTGTCCTTTCCTTCAAAGTATTATTGTGCATAGTCTTCATTCTGGTTATCCACTCTCTTGGATTGTACAAAAATAGTCTTTGAAAAATAAGTGATGAATTTCAAAGATCACTATTTTAGTCCAAATCAAACTCCATCCACCAAACCACTTAGTAAAATCATCCCAAATCAGTAGTAGAGGAGTTTAGAGACCTTGGAAGCCAAGTCTGGGAGTAAAAAGAAGAGAAGAAGAGGAAAGATTTACAGATAGGGAGCCATGTCGAATCAGTGCCTATTTGGTCGGACATGGGATCATAGAACCTATAGTTTGCAGTTTTTCATGTTCTTTGTTCAATTTTATATACTTTGTTCAATTTGAAACCATCTAAGGCCTAGGGAGGAAATGTTAAAAATAATTTTTTAAACAACTTGCATCCACGAGGCCGAAGCATGAACCCAAGTAAATATAAATCTGAGAATGAATTAAAACATTCTTTTGTGTATTAGTTCTTTCTCATATTTTCAATACTTGATTGTTGTGAATTCAACACATTATTTCACAATTTTTGCACTACAAATTCCTAGTACTCCATGACATAATGGTGTGATAGAGAAAATGAACCACACTATTCTTGAGATGATGAGATGCATGATGAGAGTGACAGATACCCACTCGGTTTTGGGGTGAATCTATTCTAACCATCGGTTATCTACTTAACAGATCTCCTTCAATTTATTTGGATTTTGATCTTCTGGAGAAGATACGGATAGGTAAAGATGCTTCGTATTCTCATTTAAAGGTGTTTGAGTGCAGAGCTTTTGCACATGTACCAATGGAGTAGCAATCAAAACTTGATGATAAGACAATACCTTGCGTCTTTGTTGGCTATGGTAGAGAAGAGTTTGGCCACAGGTTATGGGATCTAGAGAAGAGAAATATTATCAGAAGTAGGGATGTGGTTTTTTCAAGAGGATCAATTATTTGGAGATGTTAAGAAGAATGATAACTCTAAGGAAGTTGTTGATGGAGTGGTTGATCTCACACATATTCCTTCTTTAGTGCGGACTACAGGTGGAGAAGGTAAGCAGGATGATTCGGATCATAATGAGACACATGGGTTGCCGAGTGAAGCAGAGGAGCAGTGTCCTCAGTTAGAAACCATAGAACTTCAAGTTAAGAGGTCTACTTGAGAGCATCAACCATCAATAAATTATCCGGCATTTGATTATATTTTTCTTACTGATGAAGGGGAGCCGAAAAGCTTCCAAAAAGCAAAGACTCATAAAGATAATGATAGCTAGATGAAGGTCACGCAAGATGATATGAGTTCTTTGAAGAAGAACAACACTTATAAGTTGATACAACTTCTAAAAGGCATAAAAGTCTTGAAGAATAGATGGGTGTTCCAATTAAAGAAATTTGACACTGGAAAATTGGTGGAGCACAAAGCGCGGTTAGTGGTTAATGGCTTTACACAGATGAAGGAAATAGACTTCGATGATATCTTCTTTCTAGTTGTGACGTGTTGTCTTGGGTCTAGCAGCCAACATTGACCTTGAGCACAAATAGATGAATGTAAAGACTACATTTCTTCATGGTTATTTGAATGAAGAGACGTATTGTTTCGCCTAAAAAGGGGTTTGAAAACGGGGAATAGAGAAACGAAGGCTCTGGTGTTGATACTTCTTTTATTCCATCCTTTGAACGTTACAAAAAGATGTGAGGATGACTTTCGTGAATGTTTGGTCACTCAAGGGGAGTCGTCCCCACTTTTATTTACATGGGTTCTTCGTTGCTTCACCTTCTGAGTGTAAGTTGTTTACAATTTTTTATACAATCCCCTTGTCAGGTTTAAGAGATCAAAACAAATGGAAGAGAGAGAGAGTCTGCTGTTTCCAAGAGTTCGCTGGAGACAGATTGGAGAAGTCTGCCATTTGACTTCTTCGGGTAGTCTTTATGGTTCATCACCATTATTTGGAAAGAAGGAATAAAGAGAGAAGTCTATTTCAAAACAGCATAGATAATCCTTGTCCTTCCTCCATGATGAGAAGAATAAAGGCTACCTTTCGGAAGGCGACACCCAGGTCCAAAGAGAAGCCTACACTACTGCCTGAATATCACCTTTTTGATGGAGGAGGAGAGAGTCTTGAAAATGGCAGAGTGTTTGGGCTTTCTTGCGCTGGGGTCATGAAAATGGCAGAGTTTTTTTGCTGGGGTCTTCACGCTCTACCAAGTCTTCCTTTTATATCTTTTGGAGGAGTTATAACTGTTGGAGATCATGGAGGTGGTTTCAAAACCATCTTTAATGGGAGATGTTGCTGGTTCAGCGGCCATAAGAAGAAGGAACTGGCCAGTTTGTGGGAGATCATGGGCGTCCAGTAGCCGAGAGGAAAGAATTACAGCGGCTAGTGCACATGACGTCCAGCAGTCAATTTATGAATAGTACCAGCGGCTGTTTCACCGCTTTGAGCGGCCAGTGTGTATGACGCCCAACGGTCACTTCATTGTTTTGAGACCAGCGTTCGGTGTATATAACTGGAGATTAGCAGCTGCTTCATTGCTTTAAACGGCCAACATGTTCAAGGGATGCAACGGCCAATGGGTGTTGTAGTCAGTAGCTGCTGAGGAAATCTATCTCTTGCTTTGGACGGCCAGACTTTAATGTCATTATTTCTTTATGGAGAAATGAGTAATTTGCCTTGAGGAGGGTTATGTATGGGCAGATGGATCTTTTTTTTTTCTTTGTATGTCAACAAGTGCCCCCCTCGAGGTACAACGATTGAAGTGTGTTATGGTAATCATTGTACCTTGGGAATTTCACAAATTCGTACTTTTGATGGAAAGGTGTAGAGAATTTATTTTAAAAGCTGCTCATGCCCTGCTCTCCTGCAGATATCATTTATTTGCATCTCCGCGGAGATTATGAGGGAAAAGCCTATGGAACGGTCCCAAAAGGTGTAGAACAATTTTTGAGGAATTTTCTCTTTGGATATGAAAAGTAAGCTGATTTTGTTAGGTATGACTGGAAAGTTTAAGATTTATTGCATTGATTGCACTTTGATGGGATTTGGATGGTTGCGTAGGCAAATTAACTCCAAATTGAGCATATGACCAGTCTATTCAAAGGTATATCCGATGGACCGTTATGATGACATCACTTTTGAATTTTGGCAGCTTCGCGGATTTCAAAAAGTAGTTGGAAATCCAAACGACGCCTCCTCGAACTGCGAGCTGACCGGCCAGTTTATGGTTTTTTGCTTGCTTTAGGCCTTGGCCGCTGAAGTGATTTTGGGATGGCTGTTGGGCGTCATTTCATTTCCAAAATAGCTGCTGGGCATCGTTCTGTTTCCGGAGTAGCCACTGGACTCTTAACTCTATAATCGGTTCTTTTTTGTGAAAATCGAGGCGTTAGATATTATAAAGGAGGGATCTTCGCCTTTCTTTTGACTTCTCCATTTCAAATTTCTAGAATCTCCAGACTTTTCAGGGCGTCAGAGTCTTCTTCCGGTCTCCTTCTTCGAGTCTCTTCTACAAGTTCTTTCTTTTGCTTTAGAGACAATGGCTGGTAAGCATCCTTTTTAGAAGTGTAAATTCTCTTTCTTTTTCCTTTCATTTTTATTCATATAACGCATTTGCATTTTTTTTTATCTGCGCTTATGGGGAGATAATCTCCTTTCTGTTGAAGATTTTAGTTTATCTCGTATCCTTTTGCTTCCTCTGTGACGCCCTGATGAGTGGTCTGTCTTCGGCATGGATATCAGCCTTCTTGATTTTGGCCTTGAGTACAAAACCAATTTGGGGTTTTGATTTTCCGTTGCAGCAGTGTAAATTGGTGATTTCAGGCCAATAGTCTAAGTAGAATTGATGTCTGGTTTCAGTGAAGGATTCTGCCTTCCGCCATTCGTGGAAATTTTTCTCTGTTTTTTTTTCTTTTCCTTCGGGCAGAAGATGAAGAGTTCCAGGGTTTTTCCCTTTTTCTGATTTCCTGGAACACACACTTGTCAATGTGGTTTTTGAGCGATAGCCTGACACTTGGATGACAATCGCTGTCGGGGAAGATAAATGGCCGTCCAATATCGCGGGTGACCGCTGGATATTCTACAACTTGGCTGCAGAATAATTGGCTGTCGAGCCTTTGTAATTTGGGGCTTTTGGCCTCCTAGGGTCTTAAGGCAGATACTGATTACTGATAAGTGGGCCTTAGCTGCTGGACAATGGAAACGAACGGCTATAGTTTGTAGGAAGTTTTGGTTAGCCGTAGCAGTTGTCAGGGTTTTCTCTATAGAAGTCTGGTGATTGACCGCTGAGTCTTAGATGTTGGCCGCCTATGAAGTCGTTGTGCTTTAGCCACTGGGAGTTGAAATGGCACAATTTTAGCCGCTAAGCACTAGTACATCATAACCTTAGCACCCAGTCATGTTTCTGACTTAGCCACTAGATACTTGGATTTATAGAATCTTGGCCGCTGGCTATTTGTTTCTGCATTCATCCATCTTTATGCATGTCTCCATATGGATTTTAGCGCGCACTCGCCGCCTTGCTTGACTGGAGACCTTGGATTGAAAATCTCTTAGTGCGCACTTGTTGCCCTGCCGAGGTTGAGAACCAAGTATATCTCCTTCCTCTCGGTTTTCTGCCCACCCTCAAAGTGAGGGGAGGTGCTGCCAAAATTTTGTAAAATTCTGTAATCTAACATTTTCTTTTTCCTTTTTATAGATAAGAATGTTGCTTCCCTTTGCTACTAATAGTGCGCACTCGCAGCTTGTTGTTGAGGCTCCACAGGTTCCAACTGCTGGAGCTGCACAAGCTCCTCTTTCTCCTCGCAGTATAATGCGAGAAGGCCGGGCTACGATGGAGCACATCTCCTGGAATGTGGACAACATTGTCGAGGCTGAGATGGAGAAGTTTAGGGCCAGACTTTTGTGTTCTCTAAGGATTTCCAAGTTCTTCTTCTTCAATGGCTTCAAATAAGTCTTCTTCTCTAAAACTCTATATAGAAGCAAGGATCAAGAAAACTTTCCACTTTTCTTTTTTTTTTTCTTTCTTTCTTCTTCTTCTTCTTTTTTTTTTTCCACTCGACCATTTTTCTGCCTTTGCACTTTTTTTCCTTTTTTTTTTTTAATTTCCTCACGATGCTAATGATGTTTCTATGCAAGACAATATGTACATGCATTTTTTTTTTTGAGTGAATGATATCAAGAAAAAGAGGCTAAGGTTCAATGTTCAATCAACATGAATTTTGATTTGAACAAAATTTGATTTTGACCGAATTTGTGTTGCAATTGGTCATATTTTGGAAAAGGCTTCTTAATTCCTAATGCATGAAGATTTATGTAAATGAATGAGTTTTTTATGGAAAGGAATTGGACGGCATGGAATGACATACCTAAAAGATTGCGGCCTTCGGAGTTTGAGGCTTACAACAAGAATTGACAAAAGTCAACTTCTAATGTTGAAATCATGCCGGTTTCCCTTTTGATGCCAGCAGTAGGGGATGGAGACTTGGTGATGCCCGAGGTTTCGGCTGATGGATCCAATTGAGGCATCTAAAGAGGAGCCAAGAGACGCTGGAGTGGTCCCAGAATCTTCACCTGATATGATCTCTTTTGCTTTTCCTTCTTTTATCTGTGCCGTTGTTTGCTAACATGTTGTTTTTTTGTTGCTAGCTGACTTTCCATAGGATTCCGATGACTTTGAACTATGCATGGATGCCGCTTTTAACGATGCTTTGGATGAGTTCATAGAGGCAAAAAGAGTTCCGCCAATCGTCGAAGAAGGTATTCTGTAGTAATAATCCTGATGATTTTTTTTTTGACAGGATCGTATTCATACCTTTTTGTTCTTCATTGGCAAGTTGTGAAGTGATAGGAGAAGTTCCTTTACCTTTTTCAGAACCAGTGCAGTGGGTGCCAGAGGTTGATCCAGAAATAGGGGCTTCTTCGACCAGCCTTGACATGGCAGAGCTGAGACCTTGTGTTGAGATTCCTTCTCCACTGTCTCCAATTGGAAAGAGTTTATTGATTACTCTTTTGGTGAGGCATGACATGGGCGGTCAGCCGAGAGTGAACAGTGGGGTGAGCCTTCATCTGGGCCATCTCTTTAGTTTGCGAAGAAGGTTTTAAAGGGTGTCCTGGGCTCATGGATTATGACTCTCTCTTCTGTTCACCTGACTGCTGGATTTGGCATGATGAAGCATGTGCAAGAGTTACTCTCCGAGAGTTAAGAGGTTGGTCTGGATGTCATGGGTGCTGGGGCTTTTATTGACGACATCATTGCACTAGGCAACAAATGGTTCGAGACCAAGAACTTTCCGAATGATGATTTCTTTGGGGAAATGTTTCTAAATCCTTCCACCAAAGCCAAATCTGCAATGGATGAGATCTCGCAGACTAAGAAGCAGTTTGTCGGAGATAAGAACACCACCGAGTTCGTCATCATTGAGCTAAGGCAAGACATTGATCGCCTCGATGGAGAGGTTATCGAAGCTAGGCAGTGTCTTGAGCAATTAGAGGCACAAGTTGTGGCCAAGTTGATGGCCATAGCGGAGGCTCTTGCTAGGGAGGAGACTCTGATTTGCCAGGTTACAAATGTCGATAGTGTTGTCAAGGGGTGGACTTGGGAACGTGAGCAATGGTAAACTCTTTGGCCAAAGATTCCCCGTGCCAAAGATGGGTCACGACGTTCTGCTGCATAATATGGTGATTTTTTTTTTTGCAGAAACATGGCCTGGAAACCCTGAAAGCTAAGGCCAAGTGGTTGTTTGAGGAGTCGAATCTTTGGTTGAAGACCATGTTAGATTGAGCTCCTGATCGTTTTTGTAACAAACTATCTTCTTTTTTTTTCCTTTTGGTACCTTCATGTATACACTTTTTTTTTTTGTAGTGCTTGTCATCATTTTTTTAGCACTTTTTCCTCTCTCTTGCGTTCCCTCCTTTAACTTAAATCCTTTCTAATGAAAACAAATTTAAGAAAGAGTTAAATGGGAATGTTTGTTTGAAAATTTGATCAAAATGTTATCATTTTGTGAAAATCTTTTGTCAAAGGGTTGTTTTGACATGAAAGCCAGATTTTACGGCAAAAAACTTGGTTTTTTTTTTTTTTTTTTAAAGCTTGAAAGTCGAATTTTGAGATGGCATGGAAGCCAAAAGGTTTGGTTGTGGCATGTAAACCAGATTTTACGGCGTAAAAGCAAAATCTGGGTTTGTGGCATGAGAGTCAAAATTTATTTTATGGCATAAGAGCCAAAATTTATTTTTGCCATGAAAGCCAGATTCTTTTATTTTGGCATAAAAGCCGTTTTTTTTTTTTTTTTTTTGAAAGCCAAATTTTGGTTTGTTGGCGTGAAAGTCAAATTTTTGGTTTTTGGCATGAAAGCCGGTTTTTTTTATTTTTGGCATGAAAGCCAGGTTCTTTGGTTTTCAAAAGTGCAAGTATCGACTAAGAGTCCCCTCCATGCTGAATGGTTTTGAAAGTATCGATGGAATGTCGCTTCCTTGCTCATTCGGTTGCAAGTATCAATAGAATTTGGGGGCAAGTATCGACTAAGCGTCGTCTCCTTGCTGAATGGTTTTGCAAGTATCAATGGAATGTCGTTTCTTTGCTCATTCGGTTGCGAGTATCGATGGAATACCGCTTCCTCGCGAATTTGTATGCAAGTATCGACTAAGCGTCGCTTCCTTGCATTTCAAAAATTTTGTTTTGCGGGCATCGACTGAATGTCACTTCCCCACGAATTTTTGAAAATTAAGGTTTTTTTTTTTTTTTTGAAATTCGAGTTGTGGATATCAACTGAAATGTTGCGTCTCCACGATTTTTTTTTAAATTTGCAAGTATCGACGAAATGTCGCTTCCTTACGATTTTGAGATTTTTGAAGTGTTTAATGTGATTCGCATTCTTCTGATTTTTTTAGTTTTACAAGTATCGACCAAACGTCGCTTCCTCATGGTTTTTTTTTTCTTTTTTTTTTGAAAAACCATTTTTTGTTTAAAGACGCGGGGGTCGTAAATTTTGACCTAAAACGATTTTTGGTCATAAAAGGAAGGGTGTATTATGGTGGAAATCCCTGAATCCTGTTTTTTGTTTTAAATCATGAATTTTGGGTTCAAGGGTCGAAAATTTTGGTCAAGTTAGGAATGAGGCTCCTGAACTTGGATTTTTGAAATGATTTTTTTTTTGAACAATAAATGACAGGAGTAAGCATTGTTTTGATTTTTTTTAAGAAATTCCTAAATAAGGATGAAAATTCCAAAAGAGGTGGGTTTGACGAGCAAATACCTGAGAATAGGCTTTGGCCATGAAGGCATCGCTCTGACCCCGTGGAGGAAGTCTTCAAGGGTAGTACCGCTTCAAGAACTTGCCATTGATTGGAAGCATACATTTGTCACCCTCCATCTTGTGAGAACCCGACCCCTAATTTCCTGGTTTAGTGTGGTTTTAATCGTGATTTTGTTTTCTCAATGGGTTTAGTGGTTGTTTGGTTGAGTTTTTGAGTTAGAATGACTTTTCATTAGCTTTTGGAAGTTTTGAGAGCCAGTGAACCTAGACAGTGACCGCAGGGTCACATTTGTTTCGTGTGGTCAGCGTGGGGAGATTCTTGGTGATTCCCAAAAATTCCCATTTCAACTTCGTTTGGCTAATCTCGCCATTCCCTACAACTTTCGTGTTCACTCCGTGCCCATTCGAAGCTCCTAAAATCAACCCTTGAAATCCCAAATTTTCCATTCTTTTAACCCCTTTGACCAAACAGTTGACTTTTTATGTGGACCCCGGAAGTATGTCAATATTAACCTTGTTGGAAAGATAATATTATGCCGGACACTTTTCATGTTTTAAGTTTCTTGATCCAAGGTATAGAAAGCCCTCTAATCTCCATTACAAGTTCTACTTAAGTGTGGACCCCACACCCACCCATTATTAAAAGGACAACTTTCCTTTCTTTCTCCCTCATTTCCACTCCATCGTCTGCAACTCCCCTGCTACAATGCCAGCAGCCATCCTTCTTCCTTTTCTTCCATTTCTCTTGCTCAAATGGAGCCTCCAAGCCACCAATCCGACGAGGGAACTCTGGCAACTTTTCCCCTTCATCTCCTCTCTCTTTTGACACCATTTTCATGGGAAACCAAGGTGGGCAGCCCCTTTTTCCAAGCTTCTTCTTGTTGATTGATGGCTTGGAGGTATGGACTCCTTCCCATTTTCCTTATATGTGCAATGGCATCCCTTTAGATCTCATTTCCCTAACTTTGTTTGCCCCATTCCTTGTCTTTCTTGATTTACCATTTTAGGGTTCTAAGATGGGTTTGTTTTGGGGGTTTTCTTTGCTTTGCTTGTAGGTTGATCTTGATAGTGTTTTGAGCTTGGATTTGCTTAGCTTGGACCTAAGGCAAGTGGATGAATAAATGGTTTCAAGTATTGGCATGTTTTATGAGAAAAATATAGATTTTTATTACTTGTACTTAATGATTCGATACTTGCTTCTAATCATGCTTTTCACTATGATTTTCTATTGCTTTTGAAAGGATGATTTTTGAATGCTAACATGTTTATAGAAAATCTTGATTTACATTAATTGTTTTTGGTGATCACATATGTGTTTTCATCTACACTCATGATGTGATTTCATTAATTTAAAAATGTAATCCTTGATATATCTTGTTATCTTGTTATCTTACTGATCTCTTAGAAAGAGAAAATGTTTCATGAACTTGTGTTGTTCTTGTATAGTCATACATGGATTTCTATGGACTTCTATTCTCTTGTGATCGAATGTGGATGAAAATGAAGGACTTGATTCATTTTGTAGATGGTTTGTGATGGTGGACTGGATGGGATAAAAAGGAACTTTTGAGACCCTCAAATACTTGTAAAAAGGGGTGTTCAAAGTGCATAAAAAGAGAGGAAAGAAGGAAAGCCACGGGAGTTCATCTCGGGCAGCAGGTTTGACTGCCCGCTCAAGCGCAGTACAGGCCGCTCGAGCGTGCAGTCATTCTGGCTGCCAAATCGGGCGGTAGTGTGACTGCCCTCTCGAGCGGACATATGTCCGCTCGAGTGCGCGTGCTGTCCGCTCGAGCTGGCATACCTTGCTGCCTGCCTGGGTTCCTACGCTGTTCAGGTCCGCTCGAGCGCACCCCGCTTGGGTCTAAAGCACTTTTAAAGCTCGAAAAATGTTTTTAAAGGAACCCCTTGGTATCGGGGAGACCCATGAGGCAATGTTGAAGTCCCTTTGAGAAGAAAAACCACACCACCGAGATCCACTGAAGTTCTTTAAAAGTTTTCCAAGTGTATAAGTATCCCGGAATGTTCCCAAATTCAAAGAGTACCAAGTTATTACTTAGTTTGACATGCGGGATCCTTATTCACCTTGAATTAGTTGAACACCGATACTTGTCTCGATATTTTGAAAGTTTATTGCACCCCATTATTCCCGAAATTAATGAGTTATGATTTATCAATCCCGAAAATACTGAAACTGTACTTGTAGTGTTGTGCTAGCCCGATGTGCATGGCCTGATATTGAAATGATATTTGTGCCTTGAGTACCCCGTTTCGCCCGTTTATTCAATGTCATCAACGTGTTTTATACATGCCCGACTTCTTGCATATGACCCATGAACCAAAACCTTAAGGTAAGATGGGGCTAGAGCTTTGTAGTGCGAGCCCATGAACCAAAAGGATTATTATTTTGAGAATAAAACCTTGAGGCAATATGGGGCCAGAGCTTTGTAGTGCGAGCCCATGAGCCAAAAAGAGAACATGCGTACATGTATTTGTTTTGTTTACTTGCATATAACCTATGAATCGGCACCACTAAGCTTGGATGTACCTTGTCGGTCTGATCCATCGGCTTGGAGATCCCCCTCTTGTCTCGCCAGCTGCAGTTTGGATCCCGCTACCCGGTTTATTAACAGTGGTCTTGTCCCGATACCGCAGATTGCTACTATGGTTCCGGATGCCCGGCTCGCTACCATGGTCATGTCCCGTATAGTATATATATGTATATGTAATTTCGTTGTACCTCCTCACTTCGGTGACTGAGGTCAACGCCTTGATATGCTTGCTCTATCACTTCGGTGATAGAGGATTTAGCTTCGTGTGGTTGCCATCCTGATAGTTCCTGATCCTTGATACCCTTATTGCTTTATATTGATCATGTCTTTTCTTAATAAATGATGCATTATTTATACATGCTTTAAATGAGTTCCCGATTTGTGAAATGATCATGCTTTATACATGCTTTAATGGAATACATGTTTTGTCAAATATTCATATTTCATATCCGTTTTATATGAATACAGAATTTTGTCAGATACTCATGATCTCTTATACGTTTTTAATTATGTACAATTTTGATCAGACAACATGATTTTTTACATATTTTATCATTCAGTATATTGTTTATATCTTTTCACTCACCTGCCAAACCGTCGTGTCTGACCTACTACTTTGGTACTCAGGTTCAGACTTCTTCACCCGAGATGAGTGCACGTGTGGGCTATGGAGCCATGAGCTTACTGGTTGTTTGTCAACTATGTCATGTAGACATTGAGTTTGACATCAGAATTACGTCACTTATGGGATAGTGATCATTAGCTTGTTTTTGTATGGCTTCTATTAGCCTTTTGCTTGGGATTTGTAATTAATACACATTGTTATTTGTAAGTTAAACATATATGGGAATGTAATACCCTGTTACTGTCAGCTCTGTACTTTTATTGTGATGGTTTATTCCAGTCTGAGAGAGATCATTGATAAGATGACTATATGCTTGGGTTGAGTGCAGTGCGGAATCCAATGGCCACGGACTCCGAGTCGCAACACCACAAAAGCTTCCGCTAAATATTCAGAGGGTGTTGGAATTTGTAATCCTCACACACTCGGATCTTAGGAGAAACATAATTATTGCTTAACTCCCAATTCACGGACCCCGGGTTTGGGGTTGTGACACATCTTTAGTAGAGCCTATGTGTTGTTGGAGAAGACCTTGTCAATGATGCATGTGTTAGAAACAAGTAGAAATCAGGATCTCTCGATATTGCGTATAGATCGCTACGGAAATAACTATAGATAATATGATTAAAATCATACCTACGAGATCTCTCTCATTTGATCTCGGTCTTACAGCAACCCAAAAGTCTCAAGATCTTCTACTGTATTCCTATAAGCTCGAACTCGTACCAGGGAGTGGGCCTCAACTGCAAATTCTCCTTTGCTCTCCAAAATGAGATTTCTCTTGTTTTTCTTGTATGTTAACCTAGAGATCAGCAGCGCATATTTATAGGCTACAATAGGGACTTTAAGAAGGAAATAAGGATAAGCTTCTTATGGAAACAGGAAACCCTAATTTGACCCAAATTATAATTCTAATTCCATAAATTACAATTCAGTCCACTAAATAATTATAATTGTACTCCCGTCTTTATTCTCAAAATAATATATTAAGCTGCTTGTTATTAAATGCTTAATCTCCCCATGTTAAGATATCAGATATCCATTGATTAAATAATTACTGACATCTATATTTAATCGATATCTTTATAATTCCTTGAGACCTTATACTTAACTTATTTGATATGTCGGACACAAAGTCCACTAGCAGGGTTTGACATAATCAAGACTTAAAAGCTTCATCGAGGGGATATCATCAATCCCTATTATGGGACGTGGATTCCGTCAATAAACTAATATCCACCATATACGTAGTGTAGTCATCCAATTTACTGAGATTGTTGACCCATAAAAGATCTCACTTCTTCGTAAATCAAAATGCCATACACTAAATATATGTGTCTATTATTTATATCGGGATTAAGAGTACAAGAACTCATAATAACCATTTGGATGTTCATCATCTTATATAGTCAGTATAAAGACAATAAACCAAAAAACCGGTCCTGTCCAATACACACAAAGTGTACTAGCATAATGAGTCGAAACTATACAATTTTCTGCAGCCAAGACAAGCCTGCTAAAACATCATGCTACAATCATACAAATGGTGTGTTCAAATCATCTAGATTGTGAACAACAAGTTATATTCCGTAAGAACCGACAAAGAAGTCTTCCGTGTGCAAGTAGAACTCTACACACTCAACTTGTCTACTTTATAGAATAAAAGACACTCACATGCATAATAATTAACAATGCAATCATTTGGCCATACAAAATCTCAGTTAGACGAGAAGACAAAATATACTAAAAAAGAATCAGTCAAAGACAAATACATAAAAGTATATTTTTAGTATAAATTCCCAACAATCTCCCACTTTAACTCAAAACCATGCTGACATGTATTTTAACCCCATGCCTTCAACATGACCATCAAAACTCTTTGCTGGTAAGCTTTTTGTAAAAGGATCTGTCAGGTTGTCCGCCGATGCAATCCTGGTCACAATTATGTCACCCCTCTATATGATTTCTCGTATGAGATGATATTTACGCTAGATGTGCTTAGCCTTCTTATGCATCCCAGGTTCCTTTGCGTTAGGAACCGCACCGGTATTATCACAATAAAGTATTATAGGTGATTTTACCGAATGTACCACTTCTAGATCCATCAAGAAGTTTACTGCCTCCTTGGCCGCATCAGAAGCTACCACATATTCGGCCTCCATGGTAGAGTCAGCAGTATTGACTACTTGACACTCCTCCAACTTATGGCTTCACCTCCCAAGGTAATACAAATCCTGAGGTCAACTTTCTGGCATCATTATCTGACTGGAAGTCCGAGTCTGTATACCCAATTTTGTTCTATCTGACTGAAAGTCTGAGTCTGTATACCCAATTTTTCTGGCATCATGTCTGGAATGTTCTCTTAATAGAAGAAGGGATTAGTGATGAAGTCATTTTCATTCAATACCTCATCAAAAGGGTAATCTTCCTCATCAGGATCAGACCCCGTATCGCTGTCCTGGTGGTCATCACCCATGGGTGGCAACATTGTGGGGGGAACCCATTCGCCATCTAAGTCTTCCGAGTGTGAAGGTAGAGAGCGCTTGGTTGCAGTTTGAAACCTGCAACTCATCTTCTTCTTCATTGAAAATGAGAATGAAATCTTCCAGAGTAATGGGTCTTCTCATTAGCTCAGAAGATTCTGCTGGTGCCCTTTTTCTTGGTGCAGATTTAGCTTCCTCTTTTACTTCTTTTATGGGTTGTGCCTTGACCATTTGATGGGAGTCGTGAAGTGATCATTTCATCTTCTTCCTCTTTTCGGAAGTAGACCTAGACTTCATTGTCTTCCAGCCGTCATTGCTTATAAGATCAGGATGCACCCGTATCATTCCTCCAGATGCTGTGCTGACCGAGACAAGTTCATCATTATATTCGACTTTATTAATTTGTTGAAACTGCACCATTTTTGGTATGATAGGCCCAATGTTGGTAGGTTCAAATGATCAGAATGCTACCATGTTGACTGAGGCAATATCACATTGCTGATCAAGTTGTATAACTCCTTTAGCCAACATATCTCGTATTCTCTCCTTCAAAATGAAACATTCTTTCAAAGTATGAGAAATCATTTGGTGATAGGGACAATAGTTTGGATCATTCATTCTTCCTTCTTGACTGGGTCTTTTGAAATAAGGGAATTCTAACTTCCCATGCTCCATTAGAGCCTTGAAAATATCTTCAATATTTTCATCGAAGGGGTACTTGGCATTTTTCCTCCTTTCATAGTCCTCCTTCCTAGCAGCTTCATCCTTAGGATCTTGTGCCTTTCTGGGAGCTTTTGAAGTTTGGATATTAAATACTTATTATTTCCCTTCGGTGCAGAAGGTGCAGAAGTTTGAACTCTTTGGGACTTGTACTTCTGATCAAGTTCCTTACGGCAGTCTTCTGCATCGATGGCTGATTCCAGTAGTTTAGACATGGATTTAGTCTTAATACTGATTACCATTTGTTCAATCTTGGGCTTAAGATTAGCCTCGCATATATCTACTGCAGACTTCTGAGAGATCGGCTCCTTGCATCTATAAGCTGGTATTCTTTACCTGTTTATGAAACCTTGAACAGGCTCATTCTCTCCTTGTTTGGATTGAGTGAGTGAGTTTAGGTTGACTGGCTGGTCTTCTTCTTGGAATGTGGTAAAAACTTTTCTTCAAGAACCGCCCATGAAGTGAGGGAATTCTCAGGTAATTGTTTGTACCAATCAAAAGTTGTTCCTCTCAGGGTGCCTATGAATGATCTGATTTTCAAGGCATCTATATCCGGCATGCCCCTAAGTTGCGACTTGAAGTGGACTATATGCTGATAGGCAGAGCTTTTGCCCATATAAGGCTAGAAGGTTGGGGGTTTATACTTAAGAAAATAGGAAACCAAATCCATTTCGGGTGGATATTTTGGCATGATCCCTTTCTTCCTGAGTCTCCCCTCATCTTTGGTCTTAGTCAGCATGTCGGTCACATCCTTGAAAGTTAATAGTTTCTCTAGGTCTGCTTGATGTCCGCTATCTAAGCGTTGACAACTTTGCTTGGATAGTCTTTGTGAGAGCTATTGCATTTGTGCCGCTATCTGATCAATTTTTGCTTTAGATGCATGCTGATCCTTCCTATTTGAAGAAGATGAGGTTGCTGGTGGATGATCGTTTGGACCAGTCACGAAGCTGAGTAGTGATTTGATTAATCCTATTATTTTGCTGTTTAACCAAATCCTGCATATTTTCAACCGGATTTTCGCCTTGAGCTTGTTCTTTAACATTTACTAGGGCACTAGTTTTTCTTGCCATGAAGACAGGATATTTGCCTGGTCCAGTGAGAGGTGAAAGTTACCTTCGAGATCTTGAGTGGGTAATGGGATATCATCTTCAATAAGCTGGAGTGCTTGGGAATCCATACCCCCTGTGTTTTTGTTGACCAGAGGTGTTTCATCATCCGTGACTGGAGTTTCATGACCCTCGGAGGTATAATCTGATTCTTCACATTCGATAGGGTTTGAACTACGAGTAGATATTCTAGCAGAATGTCTACCACATCGAGTCCCAGTCATGCAGACCACAGCAATATCAGGGTTGCCTTCCTTCATTATCTATTACAGAGTAATTCTTCTTTGGCCGCAACTTTTCTTTTTATCGTTCCTCTGTACTATCATAGGGATGGAATGATTGATAATGGGGTTTGACCCTTCTCGATGATGAACCGGCAATGTGAGGATATTTACCTCATTTTTCTCCTTCTTTTTCAGAAGGTCTTTAAATTGTGAGTTCTACACCATTATTGATAAGGAAATGTTGTTGCTTCTTCTTCGAGTGCTTAGTGTAAGACCCCGACTCGAGTGACCACGATTATCACTAATTAAGTCGTGTGTTAGTTCTAAGTGAGATTAATGAATTTTGGTTGAGTTGGGAATAGAATAGCTTTTTCTATAGCTTTAGGGAGTTTTGAGTGCCTTCTTGATTTAGTGGGACCCTTTGGGGGTTTTTATAGTGATTTTGTGTGTGCATGGGGGATTATCCGTGTGAGAACCCGACCCCTAATTTCTTGGTTTAGTGTGGTTTTAATCGTGATTTAGTTTTCTCAGTGGTTTTAGTGGTTGTTTGTTTAACTTTCTTAGTTTAACTACCCTTTTCTTTGGTTTTGAAAAGTTTTGAGAACCTTCTTAATTTGTGGGATCCTTTGGGGGGTTCTTATTATGATTTTGTGTGAGCTTGGGATTTATTTTGATTTCCTAAAAATTGTTAATCCCTACGACTTTCATGTTGGACCCGTCCTTGTTTGAAACTCCTAAACCCACTTTTCTCAATTTGAGGGCAAAATAGTCTTTTCACCCAAAATCTGGACACGATTTTCAATGTCACCAAAACCAGTAAAATATATACTTTTTGGAAACTAGAAATTTCGTTGATCAACTTTGTCTTCTTCGTCGAATCCATTTGAGGTCCCGAAAAGCATGTTTTTAGCCCGACTAGTGCTTTAAGTTGTGGGACCCACTTCACCTTTGTTATAAAAGGAACCCATCTCTTCTCTTCTCTTCTTCCTTGCCCTAATCACTATTCCAAGAGGAGAATTCCAGCAGCCATGGTGCCATCCATTCTTTTCTTGCTTTCTCCATCTCATAGCACCACTAATCCAGTGCTAAGCCTAGATTGAACCCTACCATCTTCATCCTCATCTCAAGAGCTATCCATTGACACCATTTTTGAAGAAAACCGCTCATTCCAAGATTTCCCTTGTGTTCTCCTTGCTTATTTGAAGGTCTTCCATGTAAGTGATTCTTCCCATCTCCTAGATTTGTGTTCTTCTTATCTTAGAGGAGTTCCATTCCGATTATTGAAAGCTTTCGTTTTGTTTTGAATTGGTTTTTGATTTTTGGAGTTGTAGTTGGGGTTTTTGTGTAGATTTGTGATTTTGGCTTGGAGAGGTGATTAGTGGTTGATTTGCATTAGGTTGGACCCCAGGCAAGTGGATGATTTGATATTTACATGTTTTATGAGAAATGCGGTTTTTTTATTTCATACATGATGTCTCACATTATCACTAATCATGTTTTCTTTATGATTCACATTGATTTGGAAATGCATAATGTTAGTCCATTCCTTTCTTATTCATATTGAAAATGTCATAGCTCATTTGATTGAAATTTTAATTTATGTTGGAATGGATTTCTTTTGGTTGAATGTGAATGGAATGGAAGGATTTCTTGGAGTTTTGAATGATTTTCAAGAAGAACATGATTGGTTTTGTCATTCCATTAAGGTTTTGCTTACTTGCTTTTAATGTGAAATAAATGTCCTTGAAAGAAGTTGGTTAACTCTTTTATTGTCATGGAAAGGTGATTTGTATCTCCCTATTTTTACTTCTTGTTTTGCTTCTAATGGATCCTTGTGAATGCGGTCTTTTCCCTTCCTCTTGGTGAATGAATGTGGGAAAGAATGGAGATGAATGGATGGATTCTTGGTGGATGTTGTGAGGAATTTTGATAGGGATTGAAAGAGGTTTTGGATTCCCAAATGTGATAGAAGAAATGGAGCTCAAAGGAGTAGTAAGAAGTGGAAAGGAGGAGGAGCAGAGCTGTCCCGGAACCAGTCTCTGGACAGTTCGCTCGAGCGAAGTGTCCAGAAAGGGTTTCGAACCATTCCAGTGGACAGTTCGCTCGAGCGAACCTTACATCGCTCGAGCGAACCCTCCCAGAGCTCATTCCAGAGAATGGTTAGCTCGAGCGCACGGATTGTTCGCTCGAGCCAACCTGAACTGGGCAGGTCCGCTCGAGTGACCCCTGGTCCGCTCGACCGAACCCTCCCAGAAGGCCGTTCTAGAGAGCACTTCACTCGAGCGAACTCCTTGTCCGCTCGAGCGATGTGCATTGTTTGTCTGGGGCTGTTTTGGAAACAAAAGTGAAATGTTCTAGGTATTGAGAGAGGTTTGTTAGCACCCCTATGGTGATGAGAAGACTTATAACCATTATTTGGAATCCATTTGAGGAAGAAACCACCTCATAAAGAATTTATTGAAGTTTTGGGAAATTCTCAAAGTGTATAATGAACCCGGCATGTCTTCCAAATTCAAAGAGTACCAAGTTTTAATCTTATAGACATATGAGATCCCTATTCACCTTGAATTAGTTTTAAACCCCGATCCTGTCCCGATATTTCGAAGGCTTGTTTCACCTTTTTATTCCCGAAATTATGAGTTATGAATTATCAATTCCGAATGCCTTGAAAGTGTACTTGTACTGTTTTACTAGCCTTAATAGACATGCTTGATATGATACGACGGTCATGCCTTTGAGCACCCCTGTCTCGCCCAGTTATATTCTCGCCCTTGATTTGTTTTACACGTGACTTGATTTATGTGATTTAACCTATGGGTATCCCGTCCCGTTATATTCGTACTTGTTGATTTCTTGTATATGACCCATGAACTAAAACCTTGAGGCAATATGGGGCCAGAGCTTTGTAGTGCGAGCCCATGAGCCAAAAAGAGAACATACGTACATGTATTTGTTTTGTTTACTTACATATAACCTATGAGTCGGCACCACTAAGCTTGGATGACCTTATCGGTCTGATCTACAGACTTGGAGATCCATTTCTTGTCCCCCAAGCTGCAGCTTGGATCCCGCTACCCGGTTAATTAACCGTGGTCTTGTCCCGATACCGCAGATTGCTATTGTGGTTCCCGATGCCCGGCTCTTTACCGTGGTCATGTCCCGTATATAGTATATGTATATGTAAATCTCGTTGTTCCTCCTCACTTCGGTGACTGAGGTCAACGCCTTGATATGCTTGCTCTATCACTTCGGTGATTGAGGATTTAGCTTTGTGTGGTTGCCATCTTGATAGTTCCTGATCCTTGATACCCGTACTGCTTTATATTGATCATGTCTTTTCTTAATAAATGTGCACTATTTATACATGCTTTAGATGAGTACCCGATTTGTAAAATGTTTACATTTATACATGCTTCAAGGGAATACATGTTTTGCCAAATATTCGTGTTTCATACCCGTCTCATATGAATACAGGATTTTGGCAGATATTCATGATTTCCGATACATTTTTATTATGTACAATTTTGATCAGACAGCATGAATTATTATATGTTTTATCGTTCAGTATATTGTTTATATCTTTTCACCCACCTGCCAGACCGTCGTGTCTGACCCACTACTTTGGTACTCAGGTTCAGACTTCTGCACCCGAGATGAATGCGCGTGTTGGCTGTGGAGCCATGAGCTTACAGGTTGTTTATCGGCTATGTCATGTAGACACTGAGCTTGACATCGGTATTACGTCACATATGGGGTAGTGTTCATTAGCTCGTTTTCTTGTATGGCTTCTATTAGCCTTTTTCTTGGGATTGTACTTAATACACATTGTTAATTGTAACTTGAACAAATATGGGAATGTAATACCCTGTTATTGTCAGCTCTGTACTTTTATTGATCATTGATAAGATGACTATATGCTTGGGTTGAGTGCGGTGCGGAATCCAATGGCCACGGACTCCGAGTCGCAACACCACGAAAGCTTCCGCTAAATATTCAAAGTGTGTTGGAATTTGTAATCCTCACACGCGCGGATCTTGAGAGAAACATAATTATTGCTTAACTCCCAATTCACGGACCCTGGGTTTGGGGTCGTGACAGACTGGTATCAGAGTGGGCAAGTTTCTAGGAAATAAAACACTCTAGGAACCTTAAGACGTGTGGTGAGGAAACCATTAGATTTGTCGTCTTGTTTTGGCTAGATGCCATTCTGTTTTGGTTCGGATTTGTTTTCTTTCTAGTGGGGGAGACCCTTCTTGTCTCTTCCCTTTTGTGCTTGCTAAGGAATTTGGGGGACCAAATTCTTTTCTAGTGGGGGAGGATTTAATGTCTCCGCACCCACATTCAGTGCCTTTTTCTTGTTTTTGCACCAGAGAGTTAGAGTTTTGTGGTTTTAGCATGTGGATCTCGGAGGACTCTGGCAGAATTCCCAGCCTTTCGATGTCACAGATGGAGCTAGCGAAGGAGTTTGTGAGCAGTTGTTAGTCAGCAAGGAATGTGAACAGCATATTGAGACCCAATTTCAGTTGAACGGGTACCGTCAGATGGTGCGTCAGGCAAGTGTGGATTTTGGATAAATCTGGAATATTTTCCTAAACCAAAAGACTACAGAAACTAGACAAATGGTGGATTTCAGGAAGTTTGAGGTGATTTTCAGTTGATAGAGATTCAAGTGGATACCAAAAGCAAGAAATTTCTCGAATTTGATGAACGCTTGGTGGAGAAGTGCTAGAAGATTTTTAATAATTCCAGAATGATGGTGAAGTTGACTCAGCAGGACGCATTAGTGTGTGGTTAAATGATAGGAAGAAGACTTTCAGTTGTGGTGTAGAGAGCTGTGTACAGAATGGATTGTTACCTGGTTTTATGATAGAGGAGATCTTGCAAACTTTACGGACATTTGGAATATCAGTTTGGGCAGAGTACAGATACAACAGAGTTCTTTAGATCTGTGTGACTAAATTACTCTGCAATTTTGTGAGGAGGAGTAGATCTGTGTGGTTGAACCTCTGTAACAAAAATGAGATAGAATCAGAACTTGTGTAGTTTGATTCCTATTAGTGGAACCGAGGGTCTGTGTGACCCTTGAGAGTGGATGTAGGTCTATGAGACCGAACCACTATAAATCTGTTGTGTCTATCTCTTTACTGCATCACATTTTCCGCTTTAGTTATACTCTTGTTATGTTTGTCTTGTTCTTTGTTCTGTTTAGATTAAAAACAAGTTTAGAAAATTAAAATTGGCAATTGTATACCATTAGTCCTATTCACCCCGCTCTAGGACTTAGTCATTGGCCCTAGCCTGCACTTTCATTTAGTTCACATCATACAAGTATTTGTACACGTCCTGATTTCTATTATTTGACCTATGATTCGGCCCCACTAAGCTTGGACAACTTTGTCAGTCTGATCCACCGACTTGGAGGTCCCCCTCCCGCCTCGCCAGTTGCAGCTTGGATCCCATCCCATCCCGATACTCGGCTCGCTACCGTGGTCCCGTCCCGTATAATTATATGTATGTATATATATATTTCGTTGAATCTCATCAACTCGTGTGTTAAAGATCAACGCCTTGATGTGCTCCATCACTTCGGTGATAGAGGATTTAGGTTTGTGTGGTTACCATCTTCACAGTTCCCTGTTCTTTGGTACCTTTAAATGCTTTTATATTGCACATGTGTTTTCTAACAAGTGAAATACTTCTTTTATGAAAAACATTGTTTAAACATGTTTTAATGTTTTCCAAGGTAAATTCAATCTTTATTATATTGTTATATCTTTTCACCCGCCTGCCAGACCGTCGTGTCTGACCCATTCTTTGGTACTCAGGTCTAGATGTTGGTTATCCCGAGACAGAGCTTGAGGAGGCTGCTGGAGAGCCGCAACGAGTAGCAGAGTGGCATGCTGACAATGTCGTCTAGCCAGTCGGTCATGCCTTAAGACACGGAACATTTTGGGGATTGTGACTAACATATTCTTTTGGGAGTTATTTTGGTTGTACTGGCCTTTATTGGCCTTTATTTTTGGAGAGTGATAATTAACTGATCCTTTTTATAACATTTAACAATTGCTTTTGGGAAAATGCTATAATGATCATTGCTCACTCTGACATTAAGTTGTTCATACGCGCTCTCATTCCTGTTATTTTGGAATGATTTATGAATTTGAATTGCTACACGCTTCCGCACCTTGAATGAAAAATGCTAAGTATGTGTGATATCCTCCCCGCGGACACCTGTGGGAAACCACATACACGGGTGGTATCACATTCTTCATTGATCCGTGTATGTATTCGCCAAATGAATCTATACACCATGGCATTGGCACTATCATCAATCGTCATCCAAACACGTCTCGATCCCGGATTAGGTCGGTGACCCGGTCCGGGGTCGCAACACTTAGTATGCACCTTTGGAGGGCAAAGTGTAGGCCCTACTATGATTGAGGCGAGATGTCATCTTCCGTACCTCCTCAATCCCCTCTTTCTGAGTAAGAGGATAGAAAGTATTCTCTTCAAGTGATGCCAAGGATGGATCCTAGCAACCTATCTTCTTAAATTTTCGTGGTCTAGGAGGCCATGTTGTGAAGCTTAGGATTATCTCTCTTTGTTGCAGTTTCTTCTTCCTAAATACTTGGCACAAGCCTTTACCTTTGTAGGTTTTGGTTTTGCCATTTGCTGGGGGTTTCTCCGTGTCTTGCACTTTCCTTGCCCCTTTTGTTTCTTTATTGATGCGAAGGCGGGCTGGAATAGCCTTTTCCGAATTCTGATGTCCTTTGAGATGAACACCAAAAGGATTCTGGGCATATTTGGACACACATGGCTTGCATGGCAGGGCTTTCTTAGAGAGCTTTGCTAATATAGGAGAAACTCTGACCGTAGGAGTAGCCAGAGTCATTCGTTGGAAGACAGAAACTCGAACTGGGAGCTCATTTTCAGCATGGGCTCTTTTTTAGCCCTGGAAGTCTTACTTTCTTGGATAGAAACATTATACAAGTGTTCCTTGGTCTCATCGAAAGTAATGATAAGAGAATTCATGATTGATCTGCAACATAAGCAAAAAGACCATTAATGAATGAATGACAAGAGAGCGTATTTACTTGCTCAACCCCATATCAATCTATTTCATCTTCTACTTCTATGTTTTTATGTACGTGCTATTGATAAATGGGTAGCATTTCAATACAATATACATAGCCCTAAAAAAGGGTGATAAAATGATATGTGATCCAATTTAATTCATGGTGATGAATCTGGCTTTTGACCCACATACACCAATGACCTGATTAATTAGGATCTCATCAAGTTTCGTAGGCCATAAGCAGGGCAGTAAATGCTCGCTACCAACCAAAGGAAACTGACTTCATAGATTGCATAACATGTACTTAAATAGAGTCAACTTCACAAAGAAGAGTCTTATTGGCCATATTATTTGTGACATATCTAATTCATGTCACCATTTTTTAATTCTCCATCTAGTACTGTTTTAAGAGAGTCTTGGGATCTGTACAATGAGCATGCAATCAACATAAAGGTTTAGAACTCTATGATAGAAAATCCAAGAAAAGAAAAATGCAAAGAGAAAAGTCCAGCGACCACTTTTTCTGTGGAATGGCCGATGAAGGTTGCTGGTGTTGGCTGATGGAGGTTACTGGCATTGGCCACTGAATGTCAAGCACTCCAAGCTGACCGCACTGGCTTTGCACCTCATGGCCGTATATCATTTGATGTCTTAAGTGTACAATTCACCGGCTGCGAGACTTAGTCAATTGTTGTGGCCTTTTTGGAATGTAATAACTTTACAGACATTGGCCGGTCATAATGAGTTGTTCATTATAACAGCCGCTAGACGTGTAGCAGGGCGTGGATGGACGGTTGACTCCATAGTTCATGGTCGTCATGTCTTGTCTGCATTGGCCGCCAGACAAATGCGCGCAGTGGAGAAAGAATGACTAGCCGACACCAATTTCTATGGTCATAATGTTCTTTTTGCATTGACCGCTGGGCACTATGCATCTTCTCCATCTCGTCTCTGTCAGCTTTTCCTTTGATCTGTTCTTTTCTCTCTCTCTCTCTTTAGAACAACAGCAACTAGGGAACTCTTTGTTTATTTTATCTCTTTTTCCTTTTTATTTAGAACAGTAACAACTGAGGGACCCTCTTCAAGCTCTTCTCGACTATCTTAATCAACGAATCATTACTGATAGTGTTCTTTCCCCACAGATGTTGCCAATCTTTTGTTTCCCCCAAAAAGGAGTTCGAAAAAGGAGAATAGAGAAACGAAGGCTCTAGTGTTGATACTTCTTTTATTCAATCCTTTGAACATTATAGAAAGATGTGAGGATGACTCTTGCAAATGTTTGCTCGCGTAAGGGGAGTCGTCCCCACTTTTATTTACATGGGTTCTTCGTTGCTTTACCTTCTGAGTGCAGGTTGTTTACAAATTTTTATACAACCCCCTCATTAGGCTTTGGAGATCAAAACAAAGGAGATATACATTGAGAGAGAGAGAGAGAGAGAGAGAGAGAGAGAGAGAGAGAGAGAGAGTCTCCCTTGTTTCCAAGAGTTCCCTGAAGATGAAATTGGAGAAGTCTGCCATTTGACTTCTTTGGGAAGTCTTTGTGGTTCATCACCATTATTTGGGAAGAACGATTAATCAAAGAAGTCTGCTTCAAAATAGCATAGACAATCCATGTCCTTCCTCCATGGTGAGAAGATCAAAGGCTGCCTTTTGGAAGGCGATGCCTGGGTCCAAAGAGAAGCCTACACTACTACCAGATTCTCACCTTTTTTATGAAGGAGAGAGTCTTGAAAATAGCAGAGTGTCTGGGCTTTCTTGGGCATGAATCCAGGGTTTTTTGGCTGGGGTCTTCATGCTCTACCAAGTCTTCCTTTTATATCTTTTGGATAAGCAATAACTGCTATAGATTATGGAGGTGGTTTCAAAACTGTCTTCAATGGGAGATATTGTTGGTTTAGTGGCCATGAGAAGAAGGAACTAGCCAGTTCATGGGAGATCATGGATGTCCAGTAGCCGGAAGGAAAGAAGCACAACGGTTAGTGCACATGACGTCCAGCGGTCACTTTATGAATAGTGACCAGCAACTGTTTCACAGCTTTGAGTGGCCAATGTGTATGATGCCCAGCGGTCACTTCATTGTTTTGAGACCAGCGGCCAATGTATATGAATGGAGATTAGCGGGTGCTTCATTGGTTTGAGCGGCCAACGTGTTCAAGGGTTGCAATGGCCAATGGGCCTTGTAGTCATTAGCTACTGAGGAAATCTATCTCTTGTTTTGGCCGGCCAGACTTTAATGTCATCATTTCTTTATGGGGAAATGAGTAATTTTCCTTAGGGAGGGTTACGTACGGCAGATGCATCTTTTTTTTTTTTTTTTTTTGTCAACACCTACATGGCTCAACTAAAAGGGTTTGAGGTAAAAGGAAAAGAACAAATGGTTTGCAGTTTATAGAAGAGTCTATATACAGTGGTATAAGATGTTTGGTTCATTTATATATAGTGAGCTAAGGGGACCACAGGATAGTTGTAGACCACATCGTTTTTCTTATAAGTTTGATATCCTGATAGTTTGATAAGATGGTAAGATGATTGTAAGTGCGGCATGGGGCCTTCCGTACATAAGACATGACATGGGGCATTTTTTTGCCCTGAGTGGTTTCGAACCCAAGACGTGTTGTTGACACCGAAAATTTCACTTTCTTTTTTCATACACTTTCAACATCAAAGAAGTTACATGAAGCTACATCCGACCACAGTGGGCAATGCTCCTTCAAGCATCAGATCTTATCACAACCACCGAGAAACTTCAAGAGCCTTCTAAACAGTTATAAAAAGAGTACACATGAAGTTTTGGGCCATTTCGACATCATGATCGACACTTATATGTGCAACGCTTAACCGCAAGACTACGGTGTCGTCAAGTAGTAAAGGACTAAAGAGTTTGGATTATCGATCCCACGGAGAGAGGATGGAACAAGCAATGAATCCAATTAAATGAGAGTTGAACTAAGATATAGCTAATATAAATAATTGAAGTGAATAATTAAAACTAATAAACTATACAATGTAAACAACTGATTAACAATCTAAAATATGAAATTAATAAGATCTATGCTAATCTAACAAGCTACTCTAAACTAGTGGATGAATAGTGGTGGAAATGAAAGTTTTAAGGTGAAGATGTGGTGTGAAATGTGTAGAATTTTAAAACAAGTGATGTGAAATGTAAATCTAACAATTTAGAAACAAAAATATAAATCAAATAAATATTTAAATTAACAACAATAAAAATAAGAGATTAGGCAATCTAAAATCCACTAAGTATGTAATTAATCTAATCAATTCATGTTCTAATTCAACTCCCAAATCTACAATCCAATTAGCAAACTCTTGCCTAATTAGATTGGATGATATGAGAATGAAGATCAAAGTAAAGAAAATCAAAAGCCAAGATCGTAGATCATAACCAAATTACCCTAACAATTAATCATCAAAATCAAGCTACAAAAGATCAAGGATAAGGGCTCCAGAGCATGCTATGTGAGAGAACTTAAACAAACTACAAAGCATCAATTGAGATTATCCAAGCATCAAGTGTAGAGATAGAGCATGAAAAATGAGAGAGATTAGCACACTTAGATCTAAATCTACTAATCAATCAAGTCAAAAGTATGGAATTTAAATTAAAACATGCATGTAATTGAACTAATCACATTACTTCGCTTCAAAAGGAGAGCCTAATCCAAGAGCTTTAGCCACTAAACATCAAGAAAGAGCTCTAAATCTTCATTAATGATCTTCAATCACACACTCTCTCTAGATTAGTTACAAAGAAGCTCTTAATTACAATCTAAAATTAAAAATAAAACTGCAAAAAGACTAACTTGCCAAAAGATTTTTTTTCTTTACAAAACATTCCAATTTATAGAAACATTGAAGACATTTGATTGGGAAAACATTGAAGACATTTGATTGGCTCATTTCCTTTTGCAATGATTGCTTCTATTTGATTGGTTGCAACTTGAAGGCTTTTGATTGGTTCATTTGCTTTCACATGAATTGCTTTAATTTGATTTAGAGGCTTTTCATTGGATCTTTTTCTTCCAAAAGCTAAAAGCATATGTGCCTTTTGTGGTCTTTCAATTTGGAGGCTTTTGATCGGCTCATTTGTGTTGATTGGTGGAGAGGTAAGTTTGATAGAATATTTTATATGTAAAAAAAATAATATGCAATTGTTAGGATTTGAAACCATAATCTATTTCATACCAAACCAAGCTCTAACCAATACACCAACCAATCATTTGTATTAGAAAATGTCTTCTTTTATCCTTAAAGTGGTCCCTCTTATTTGGGAATTCTTCAACTCTTCCTAAGATTTCTTCATGTAACTTTTCTATTAATATCTCTTCTTGATACCTTAGGACACTAGTCGGAAAGTTGGGATAGTCATGGGGTCCACCGACACAAGAGAAATAAAATAAAAATGCACTATTAATAATCGGATTTATGAATGATGATCCGTTAATGTGATAGAATGATAAAGTCTCTGTATAAAGCAAATGATGTGCATATGAGACGCTAATAAAACACGGACTAATGAAGGGTAAAATATGCAATATTTAACACTCATCACATCATTTGGCCTAACTTGACTATTCCAGCAGCTAAATAGGTGCTCCCGGCAGCAATGAAGTTGAAAACCTTGTTTAATAGAAAAAAAGTACACAGTTGGCCTCAAAATGCCACAAAAAGGCTCTACATCAAATTCTAGGGCATTCCGACACCATTTGGCCCAAAATGGAAAGAGCCACATTCTCCATGTAGCTGAGTCGGCCTTTCCGGCGATAAAAACATTGGAGACATCAAATCCTCAATCAAATCTTATGAATGGTTTTAAAATACTTCCAAGAGGCTCTAGGTCAAACTAGTAACGTTTGACCCAACATCAACCCTCAAATAGCAAAACCAAGCCTCTTAGTGACGGAAACCACCGAGGCCACCACTCATCAAACAAAGCACATGAATGCTATCAAAATACTTCCAAGGGGCTACATGTCAAGTTTCGGGTCTTTCCGAAATCATTTGACAAGACTTTGACCCCCAGAAAGTTAAATCAGGTCTCCTGGCAACGGAGTCTCTTAGGACCATGATTTTCAAATCAGAGCTAATGAGTCATCTTAAAATAATTCCAAGAGGCTCCTTGTCAAGTTTCAGGTTAATTGGACATCATTTGACAGTACATCAAAGCGTAGCGTCTTCATCCTGATAAAATCAAGTGTGCTAGCGACCGGACCCCACACGGCTTCAAAACTCAAACAAAATCCTTTGGTCAGTCTTATTTATTGGCCATGAAGCTTCAATCCAAATTTTAGGTCATTCTGACATCGTTTGATCCATTTTTGGCTTCTAACAGCAAATTGGCACCCTTTACAACCAAGTCTTCTACTTTTCCAAAAATCAGAAACTTTGCTCTCCATTTTGCACGACTTCTCGTCAAGTTTTCTGTAGGGAAATCATGTCCAAAATTGTACAAAAATACCAAGAAAAATATGCCAAAGAAAAATTAGAAAAACGGAACAAGGTCGAAAATGCGACCAAAAAGGCAGAAATGCCCCATGGTCGTTGCGCCCTGGAAATCTGGGTCGCTGAATTTTCTCTAAAAACCCTTTTTGGGTCCCTTTCGGCATTTCAGGCTATTTGGCCCATGAGATTTTCCAAAAATCTGATTTTTGAAGCATGAAATTCGTCCATCTTGGACAACATCACGGATTCACCATTGAAATCATGGGTTCCTCATTGGACACTCCGAAATCACCAACCGGCAACCAAGAAAGCTCACTTTCTACCCGACCAACCAAGAAATCGATAGAACAAATGGTACTGAATCACTAGTAGCAATCAATGTTTGAAATTGGATGATAATCCGACAACAATCAGCATGAAAAAAACCACCGGCAATCAAGGCTCCTACGTCGTGGGTAGAATTCCAAAAGACGCTGTGTGGCCCGCGGCCCTTCAAGTACTTTGGAGGGCATTTAACGCAGTTATTGGCCCATTTTTATGACAAGTTAATGTGGTTGATTATCCATTACTATGGATGGCCTAATCAGAATCCAAGGAATGGGGGTTATAAGCCAACACAATTATGGCATTAAACCATTAACTCCTACCATCATGGGGTTTAAATGCCAATAAAGGCCCATTATTCTCCAACGGCCAATCAAAATCCAAGAAAAAGGAGTTAAAAAATACAAATTTAAAGACATGTAACTCCTCCCTTCATGGAGCATTAATGCAGTTAAAGCCCATAAACTCCTCCCTCCCCCGGCCACCAAAAGCCTATAAAAGGAGGCCATTTCCACCATTCCAAGGCATGATGTGCAAATCCTAACCCCCCAGCCACCAAAAGCCTATAAAAGGAGGCCATTTCCACCATTCATGGCATGATGTGCAAATCCTAAAAAAACTCTTTATTGTTGCTATGACTCTCCAACGACGATCTCTCCACTGTTGAAAAAGCTTTGCAGCGACCACGACTACAAGTTGCCTGGAGACCCTTGGAGGGCCACCCCCCAAGGCCCTCTCCTTTTGTCTCCATGGCTTAGAGGCTGATTTTCAGCCCATCCACTTAAATTTTTATTGAATATAAGATCTCCTCTTGATCCCTGTTCTCTAAAAAATTGAGGTTTAAGCCAAGCCAAGAGAATCAAAAGCATCCTCTATTATCATCCAAAGGATGACGGCAAAGCCTAAACATGACTTGCGACTGTCAATCTGAACAAGTCCCTGCAATCCCATGTGAAGTCAGATTTCCTTGTCCCTTTTTTCATTGTATTTGTATTTTTAAAAGAGCAAAAAAAAAAAAAAAGCCTTGTCTTTTCTTTTCATGAAAATTGTAAATCTCCTTTCACTGAAAACGCAAAATCCCCTCATGAAAAAAACACCGCCTTTCACGGCAAACAAATGAAATTCGCTTTTCAAAGGCATTCAAATCTAAATTATGTCTCTTTTATTAACACATGTACAATGAAAGCTAGAAAGAAGTTAATTTTCTTTTTTAATTGAAAAGGTGGATCTACGGACCACCGCTTGGTATTTCCAAGTAGAGTAGAAAACTTGGCATACCCGTAAATAAACAAAATCGATGTTGTTCGGCTGTCTCGGGTGACGAAAGGCTTGGACCCCACAGATTCTTACATCTACTGACCCTGGTAGTCCCGCGAACAATAGCGAGCCATCACGTGCTGGCTCTGATACCATCTCAAGTAGCTAGCCAGTAACCCTAAAATCAATTGGTGATAGGAAATCACACAAACAACTACTTAACATATAAGTCGTGACATGACTGCCAAGAAGCTGCAGTTGTCAAAGGAGAAATATGTTGAATGAGTGCTACAAAAGTTAAACATGAAAAATGTTGAGCCAGTTAGAATGCCTCTAGAAATCACTTCAGGCTTAGTAAGAAATTGTGCTCTACTACATATGAAGAAAAGGAACGGATGAATCTGTTCCATACTCCTTGGTAGTGGGGAGTCTTAGGTATGCTATGGTGTCTATAAAGTCCCGACCTTGATTGCGTAGTTATACTAATTAATTACCATAATTATCTAATTAAGTGGGTTTAGTTCTTGAGCAAGGATGTTTTAGTATTAGGAAGGTGTACACAAAGTTTCATGCGAATCAGAGCACGTTTGAATATAGTATGGGGTAGTTTTCAATTTTGGAAAATTTTGTGCGGTTATTTTTAAAAAAATCCATTTTCAACAATTTTGAGTCCGTTGGAAAGACCTTGTCATTTTCTACACTTCTCATTCTTGACTCATCGTGATCCGACGCTTCGAAGCTCATCAAATTTCATCGTTTATCCTAGCCATGACTTAAGGGCTCATTTGTAATTTCAAAAAACATCTTAACAAAACCACCATTGATTCCATCTCCTGCAATCTCAACTCCTTCCTCCATATCTCTCTTGCATACATCAGGTGGAGACTCCAATTCACCCTTGTAAAGGCAATCTAGCACCAGGGTCTTCTTCCTACTGTCTTCTTCTCCAAGTGGCTTCAAATTGGTGATTCATCTTCTTATGATTCTTCTCCAAGAGGTTTGTTATGTTTAGTTTATGTGGGTTGCCACATTACTAACTAGAGTGTGTAGCTAGGGATTCTTCTTCATATGATTCATGTGGTTGATACCTATTCTGTTAGATTGTATGGACTCAATCCATCAGATGATATGATAAATTGATTAATTTCTTTATTTATGAATAAAATCATGCTTTACTTTCATGAGATGAATGTTATTTTATTACTTAATGTATATGACCGATACACTTGACATAATGGTTCATGAGTTGAATCGGGTCCCATTAGTATATTAGATGTGATATATGTGTATGGATGAGATTCACACACGGGAGATATATGTCACAAATCTTATACTTAAATATCTTTACAACCAGTGATGAGACTGGGCATCTCATTTGATGAGGTTACAGTACTTTGATCACCATGAGATAGTGTGATTTATCTTGATCATCAGAATGAAAGATTTTGGATCATGGTGCTGGTACATTTGATGTATTGAAGGATCATGAGAAGCACTTTATGGAATTTTGTCTCGATTATAAGGTCTGCTCTCATAATTCTCTAGCAATAGACTTTCAATCCTAAGACATTAATGAACCCAAGTTTCTATCTATTCATTTGCTTTAAGTCACCAATGAGTGAGGCCAACTGTAGGTCAACACCTCAGTGTCTTGGGTATGTGGTAGTAGGACTGTGGGAACATTGAATGATTAAGATGGAATCTATCTCTATTATCCCCCTGTGCTAATTAATGGATTTGTCATTAGTAAGTGTGCACCCATCTTGATTAAGAGTTAATTGGATGGTACTAATGATCACTGTGATTAATTGGGGCTCAAGGACAATAAGATGTGGAACTAAGATTAGAAGAGACAGATTTATTCCAATTGATCCATGGATATTGATAAAGGGGCCTACTTGTGGTAATCGGGAAGTTTAGGGTCTTCTATGTAATTTATTCCTAAGACTGAAATGCAATTGCATTTATATAGTGGTGTTATTTGCAATTAACTATGGGCCCGGGTTGCACATGAGATGTGGGGTCGCGGTGTCCCAGTTGGAGCCAGCTTTCTAGGGAATCCCTAGTGGTCCCCACGCTAGCCCAAGTTATTAGAAAGCTACTAATTATAGTAGAACTCTAAAAGGAAATAGAAAGTTACTATTTCTATTTGAAGTAAGACTTCTAATAGTGGTAATAGTAAGTTACTAATTATAATGGAAGTGAGACTTCTATTTTAATTAGAAAGAAGAGAGTTACCAATTGTTAGAGAAGTTAGACTTCTATTTCAATTAGATAACAAAGGAGAGGAACTTTCTTTTAGCAATAAATAGAGGAGATAAGAGTGCTTGGACGTCCATTGGAGATCCTCACCTAGGGATTCACGCCCATGCCCTTTTATGCAAGAGTTGCACATGCTTCGTCTCCTCTCTTCCCTCTTCTAGTTCTCTTCTAGTTTTCTTAAGAGTTTTCTCTTAGAGATTCCACCAATCTTCTTGAAAAAAGAGATCTGATTTGGGTCATAGCGTGGAAGGCTAAGAGGTGTTGGGGATTCTGATTTAATCTTGTAGAAGAGTTCTACATTAAAGAAAGTCATCAACTTCTCCATTAGAGCACAACTGAGCTCCAAAGGTATAATCTACTTCGTTGCATGTTGTAGATTTTTACGGATGCTTGTTGGTTGCTTGTTTCTATCTTTTAGATAGAGTTATTACTGTACATGATCATGAGATTGAGGGTTATGCATCCTGGATATGGTTTATGGCCTTATGGGTACTTGATCCCTGAGTCAAGTGGGTCAAAAGTTTTGAAAATCTATCCACGAGGCCTACCTACTTCCAACATATTCATGCTTTTATGCCTAGTGTTCCATGTATTGTTTTTCCTATGATATGTTACTGTCCTTATTCTACTTGATGCATAGTATACTGTTACTTACATTTATTTACTTACCAGATTTTTGTAATCTGACGATGCAACATTTGATGCTTAGGCACCGATGCCCCACTTGATCTAGAGAGTGAGACGGTCGTGGAGGTTCCGTCGGATGGCGGACATTATAATTGGAGCGCATATGACGTAGTTTGAGGACGTCATGTTGGGTGCTGAAGAGGCATTTATCACCCATGGGCTTATTTCATTTTGATAATGTGGATGTGTATTTTGGGACATGTATCTACCATTGACCTTAAACTTAACTTTAAACTATTTTGTAACCATAGTTGGACATGATGCAACTCTATTACTTGCTTCCACTATGTTATTATAGGTTGTGTCTATTTTACATCTGCGTAGATTATATGAGTAGATGTTTCTGAGATTTGATTATGATGACTAATCATCATTCCTAAACACACCGCAGACTTCAATCCACCCGGAATTGGAGCCACAAATGTAATTGGAGAAAAAAAAATTTATTTGACCTCGATTCTCACGCTCTAGGGATCAGGTTAGGTTAGGATCGGACCGAATCTCAAGGGCGCAACACTAGTGGATTTTGGTTTATGTTTAAAATATTTAATAATGGACAAGCCTTTTACGCTTCTGCAATACTTTATTTTCAATGGACTTGTTTATGCTCTCATGGCACGACATCTTATTGCCTTACATGGATGCTCTATATTGCTTAATACCATTGATTATTATTGGTTTCGCTGAAAAGTATTGTAAATGTGATGGAGTTTTTATGCATCATCACACGTGATATCCTGTGAGAGTACACACTGTTGTAGGGCTAAAGTGCCACCCTCGTGAACCCCACACCATTAACACTTGAAATTCGGAGAGCTTCTTAGAGGTCCAGTTTGGAGGTGTGATAGAACCCTTGATATGTATCGATTCCATGGCTTTGCACCGATGCAAATGGACTCGACCATTGACCAAATGATTTTTATATGAAAATATTGAATTTGTGAGCCATGGATCAAGGGGTTAGGATGATTTGATGGGTCTAAAAGTTTATAGAGAGGTAAGGCCCATGAAAACCTTTCAATCCACCAGTGGGCCTCACAACGAGGTGTTGTATGAGGGCCCCATACCATCATGGTGCGCAGGTGGGCCTATCAAAGGGCCAGGCCAGGCCTATGGCTATCATTACCCTACCCTCAATATACACATGGCTTGTCCTTGTTGACACCAAAAAAGTCACTATGTCTCCTCCACATCAAGAAGCCTCGTGAAGCCGCATCCTGCTATGAAATAGGCAAGGCTACTTCAAGCATCAGATTTTGTCAGAATCAGACAGAAACTGAGAGATCCTTCAAAACAGCTAAAAACGGGGTACACCTGAGGTTTCGGGCCATTCCGACAGCGTTTGGCCCAACTTCACTGCTCCGACAGCTAAACAAGCGCTCCCGGCGGCGACATCATCAAAGACACCAAAACTTTGATCAGAGCCTACGGATGACTCCAGATCGTCTCCAAAGGGTTCCATGCCAAATTTCAATTCAAACCGAATACGTTTGACCCTCCATCAATGCTCGAACAGCAAAATCAGGCCTCCCGGCGGCGGGAACCACCGAAGCCATCACTCATCAAATAAAATACATGAGTGGCTTCAACATGCTTCCAAAAGGCTGCACGTCGAATTTCAGGTCATTCCAACAACGTTTGACCAGGTTTCGATGCTCCGAGAGAAAATAAAGCCTACCGGCGGCGGAGCAACCCGGGACCATGACATCCAAAACGGAGCCCATGGAACGTCTCAAAATGACTCCAATAGGCTCCCCGTCAAATTTCAGGTTAATCGGACATCGTTTGACCACATATCAAAGCTCGGCATTTTCCCCGCAGCAAAATCAAGTGAAGCATCGATGGGACCCCAAACGGCTTCAAAACTCAAATAAAAGCCCATGGTTGGTCCTATCCACTGCTCAAGAAGCTTCACCTCAATTTTCAGGTCATTCCGACATCGTTTGACCTAGTTTCGACGCTTGACGGAAAATCGGCTACAAAGTCTTCGGCTTTCCCGAAAAATGGGAAACTTTGTGCTCCGATTTCGCGCGGGTTCTCGTCAAGTTTTCTCCAAGAAAGTGAAGTCAATGATTGAGGAAAAATGTCAAGAAAAATACAGAAGAAAAAAGGAACGAAAAAGACGGAAAATCGGCCGAAAACGACGCTCGGCGACCAAACGGGCCAAAGCCCTATGGTCGCCGGCAACCCTGGGTGCATGGTCGCCCGGCGACCCTGCAAATCCGGGTCGCCGGATTTTGCACCAAAGTGTCCGTTTTTCGATGGTTTTCGCGTTTCGAGTGTTCCGGCCTCTGTGATTTTCGGAAAATGCAATGTTTGATGCTCGAAAACCACTGATCTTCGTCGACATCTCGGATCCGCCGTCAAAAGCATGAAATCATCGCCGATCGCCTCAAAATCGCCAACCGGCTGACCAAGAAAGTGCACTTTCTGTCCGACCGATTGTGAAACCGACAAGACAGATGTCACCGGCCCGCCAACATCAATCAATGTCTGAAATTGCATCGCAATCTAACATCAAATAATGCGTGGATCCACCCGTGATGATCG
Organism: Umbellularia californica; assembly: GCA_028538565.1. Taxonomy (NCBI): domain Eukaryota; kingdom Viridiplantae; phylum Streptophyta; class Magnoliopsida; order Laurales; family Lauraceae; genus Umbellularia; species Umbellularia californica. The sequence continues at coordinate 69,088,191 of JAPQWN010000002.1, read as the reverse complement.
CAAGAAGAATCTCAAAAGGCCCAGCGCGGCCCACGACTCTTCACATACCTTGGCAACCACTTAATGACATTAATTGACCCGTTTATGACAACTTAATGCGGTCATTAACTCATTATTTTGGACGGCCCAATCAGATTCAAGCATCTGGGAGTTACAAATCCAAGTAATCATGGCATTAAACCCATGAAACTCCCATCATCATGAAGCATAAAGGTGATTAAATGCCCACTACCTTCATCGGCCAATCACAAGCCTTGAAAAAGGAGTTACAAAATCAACTTGTAACTCCTCATCAATTCTTTCATCATGGCCATCAATGCCAATAAACACCTCATGGCTACCAAAAAGCCTATAAAAGGAGGTCCATTCCAAGAAGAAAGCATGATGAAAATAGATCCCAAGTGCAAGCTCTGAAAATCCAGAAAATCCAAGAGAGAAACGAAGTCCTGCTACTTTGCTCCCGGAAGCACCACAAGGTGATCAACGTCCCCTGGGGGGCCACCCCCCCAAGGTCACCTCCTTCTCCAACATGGCCTAAACGCGGCTTTTCAGCCCGTTTACTCGGTTTTTCATTGGATATAGGACCTTCTCTTGGTCCTTGTCCTTTAAAAAACTAAGGTTAGGAGCCAAGCCAAAGAATCAAAGCATCACATGTTCTCATTTGAAGGACGATGGCGAAGCCCATACATGACTTGCGACCGTCGATCTCAACGTGTCCCCACAATCTCCTGAGAAGTTAGATCCCTTTTCTCACTTTTCTATTGTAGTTTGTATTTCTTAAAGAGACAAAATGAAATCACAATTCTTGTCTTTCATATTTGATGAGTTTTGTAAAATCGTCTTTCACGGTAAAACCGCCTTTTACGGCAAACAAACAAAAACGCCTCTTACGGCATTCTAAAAAAACAAACTTGTCTCTTTTCTTAATATTAATGCAATTTGAAAAGTTAGAAAAAAGGATTGATTTCCTTTCCACTTGTGAAGGTGAATATCCGGATTATCACCATTCCAAATTCCAAGTAGAAAGTAAATCTGGCATACCCGTACAAAGAATGTTGATGCTCGAGATCTTCCCTCCTCCGCCGAGACCCAGGTCAGCCCTCGGGGTGCGGAGGGAGAGGACGGAAGATTCCCCCTTTTTTCGGGTCCATCAAGCTAGCACACCCGGTGGGACACGTTGACTTGAGAACGTGATGCTTTGATCACTTGGCTCCTTTGTAGTTGGTGGCCTATGTTGCATTTTGCATCTAAAAAGCATGAGATGGGATTTCAATTGTTCTTTCTCACTTCAAAAAAAAAAAACAAATCTGATCTCTTTTTCTTAAAAACTAAACTTTGAGAAATTTTGATCCTTCCCCCTTCGAACTTGATAGCTCACAGAAATGTTCGCAGCTATCGTTCATATCGGGGATTGGGCCATCTTTTCTCTTTGATGAGTCCAACTAGGATTTCAAAAAAAAAAAAACACCTTCATTTCAAACTCTTTCAAAAAAAATGATCTCTCTTCTCAAGATTCAACTTTGAGAAATTTTGATCCTCTCCTCTTTGAACTTGATAGCTCACAGAAATGTTCGCAGCTATCCTTCATATCGGGGATTGGGCCATCTTTTCTCTTTGATGAGTCCAATTGGGATTTCAAAAAAAAATTATAATTTCAAAAGAAAATTAGTTTTCTCTCTTTTGCATTCAAATTTGAGAAACCTTGGTTCCTTCCCTTTCGGATTTAGCGCTCGCAGAAATGTTGAGCCTTTGTTCGTATCGGAACAACATTTGCTTTCTTTGATGAGTTCATTAAAAAACCTTTCAAAAAAAAATATTTCAAAAAAAAAAAAAACACTAAGGGTCCACCAGTTGCGTTCTTTGACCAAAGTGGATTTAAAGCCTTGTCCAGAGTGTGGAGACAGGTAGACTGTTCGAGGCAAGGGTCCTCCAAACGGGTTCATTAAGTAATCCTACCCTTACCTGGGGGCTGATCTATCTGCTAAGGTTTCATAAGATCGAATTGGAAATCTATGTGCACCTTTCAAAAAAAAAATCCTCTAAAAAAAATCTAAAAAAAAAAAACTTCTGTCACTTTGAATTCAGAGTTTAGAAATCTTGGTTCTTTCCCTTTCGGATTTAGCGCTCGCAGAAATGTTGAGCCTTTGTTCGAAATGGAACACCATTTGCTCTCTTCGATGAATTCAATCTTGACCTTTCAAAAAAAAAAACTTCCGTCAGTTTTGAGTTCAGAGTTGAGAAATTTTGGTTCCCTCCCTTTCGGATTTAGCGCTCGCAGAAATGTTGAGCCTTTGTTCGAAATGGAACACCATTTGCTCTCTTTGATGAATTCAATCTTGACCTATCAAAAAAAAAACTTCCGTCATTACTGGATTCACATCCGAGAAATTCTGGTTCCTTCCCTTCTGAATTTAGCGCTCGCAGAAATGTTGAGCCTTTGTTCGAATTGGAACACCATTTGCTCTCTCCTTTATGAATCCAAATTTGACCTTTCAAAAAAATCCCATCTCGTGTCCTTTCCAAGGATGCGATTTGCAACATTTGTGCCTAGCGGTGCTAGTACGCCCTTTCGGGTCTACTGTATTCGCGACCGACACATTTGTATCTCCAACCTTATATCATTTTACCTCGAGTGAGCCTTGCTTCTCGGTAATTTGAATTAAGGTCTACAATTGCTTCTAGCAGTCACTGGAACGCTCACTCTAAGCCTACCATACTTGCACTTTAGAACAATTGTATCCTCTATGGCTTTTTTGCCTTCTTCATCATCCTTGGGTTGGGCCATGTCCCCTCAAGTGATTTGAAAAAACAAAACCATAGTTGTTCTCCATTTACGATCACCATATTCTTGTGATTACGAATGGATTTGGTCTTGTTTCAGAAGTTTTCCAAAACTAACAATGGCAGCTTCATTAACCATCACTTTCGATGAGAACAAGTACCAGCTTATGCTTCAAGACAAGCAAAACAAGCATAAGCGCCCTGCCAGTTGCCGAAGCGTCATCTCCCTCGACAACTCTCCAAACACCGGGTCAACTTCAACTCCCCGGACCATCGTCTTCGGATCGCTGGGACCATTCCCACTTCCTGCAAAAGACACTGTACCTGCCAAGAAGCAGAAAACCGCCCCGTAACGTGTCACTAAAATGGCACCAAGTGCGAACACCAAGAAGCCTGAAGCCAGTGGCTTTCCCACGAAGCCTCAACCCATAAGAAACCAGGTTTACACCAAAACTTGGTCTCCGAGATCTTCACCAAAGCAACGGAGGTCCCAAACATCTGCAAAGCCAGCATACCTGGCCCCTCTCAAGGAGAATCAGTTCTACCCTCTCTCTTACATGAAAGAGGAGAAACCTACCCTCCTCCCAAAAAACAAACAAAATCATCATGAGCCGGCTTGCTCCTACAAGCCCAAAATTAAATCCTGCATCGTTAGGCCTACGAAAAAACATGCTGAAGCCTGCACTCCCGTAAGTCGACCCTTCATCTCAACAGGGGCCGAGCTCGCAAAATTCAAGTCTTCATTACGACAGGCAAAGGACCGCATCCAGATTCTGTCCTTGCCAAGCTTCAAAGAAGACAAACTCGGCTGCTGCGCACGAGGGACTACATCCTTCATCGCCAGAGCCCAGCCAGAGCTGACTGAAGCTCAAATTGCTCGTCGTATGCGTCACCGCACTGCATATCGACAAAAGAGACTCGAGAAACAAAAAACCCAGCGTTCTACTCTCCACGTCTCAAACAAATGGGTCGAAAAAGAAAGACCCGACCAAATCGTTGCTGTTCATATGGTTGGTAAAACCAGAAAACGCCAGAAGTCAGCAACCAAAATCAGTGTTAGACGTCCAGTGACTCACAGCGTCTCTCGGACAAGAACACATCTGAAAGAGTCTTCCACTCCTCCAAGCCAAGAACACCGGAGTAACAACTTCTCAGATTCTTCATCCAGAAGAATGAGCCCCAGCTCAGTCACCAGGACGATTTCTTCGTTCGAATCCCGAGGGATGAACGTCTTGGCTACAAGTTCTGAGCAGCCTCCACCGCATGATGACGTAACCGCACGCATCCAGCAGTTGGAGCAAGGACAACAGAGAATTGAGGCTTTGATGGAAAACCTCATTCTCACTCTACAGCGTCCACCACCTAACAATGAAACCCCTCCAAATCATGAAGATGATGAGGGCAATGCATAAAACAATGAGTCTCGCGCCCTTACCAAAAAGGACGTGGACGATATCCTCGCAAAAGCAAAAGAAGAGGATACATTGAAGGAACATGGGATCAAGCCACCCTACCCTTTATGGATGGACTCGGTTCCGTTCCCTGCAAAATTCAAGCAACCTACTCTCCAGACATATACTGGGAAAGGTTCAGCCAGACAGCATGTCATCCATTTCAAGATCCTGACGGGAGCTATCGCGGATCAAGATGCCCTCAAGATTCGCCTCTTTGCAAGTACCCTAAAAGGTACAGCCTTTGTTTGGTACTCCACTCTGCCGGAGAACTCCATTCAGAACTGGGCTATGCTGGAGACACGCTTCCTAACCCACTTCTAAGGTGAGGATCATCCTGTTACTATGGCTCAACTCTGCAGCCTAAAACAGGGAGAGAATGAGTCAACATACGACTTCATTCACAAATGGAAGGCAATGGCGTACAAATGCTCAAACGTGTTGCCACAAGCGTCGCTAGTCGACATCTGCCGTAACAATATGAGAGCAAAAATCTGCTCCATGATCATCGGCAACAAATCAAAGAACCTGGGGGAACTCCTCGAAGCTTCCATGGAAGCTGAAATGGTGATCAAAGACCTCAACAGTCAGAAATCATCAAAGAAAGAGCTGACTGCTGTTACAACCTCAAAACCAAAGAAAAAGGAGGTTCTCAATGTGCAGACTAAGTCAGCTCCTCAGCAGCCAAAGAAACCTGAAAAAAAAACTACAGGTAAAAGGCCTGAACTCTCTGATGCCTTCAAAGAACGTGTAGAAAAGAAATATCCGTTCGATGAAGATGTTGAAGAAATCTTTGAGGCTCTCCTGGCAAATGGCAAACTCATTTTGCCAGAGCCCAAAAGACCGGGAGATGTTGGCAAAACCAATGATCCCCGATACTGTCCATACCATCAGATGATCTCACATCCTCTTAATCAATGCTTTGTTGTGAGAGAGAAGATCAATGAGATGTGGAAAAACTGAGTCATAACCTTTGATAAAAACTATGGCCCCGCCTCTGTCAACATGGTGTCATGTCGGCAAACTCCAAAATCACCAAAGAAGAAGAGCACTACTTCATTCAAGGTGATGAAAATGGCTCAAGCGTCCCAAGAATTGGTTCCCTATCCAACACCAGATGGACAACCTATATGGGTGCATCCCGATCTCCTAGATGATGAAAACTGGGAGATCGTCAAAACAAAGCCGACCGCTCAGCAGCGAAGGCAAGCCAAGAGACAGCTCTGCAAGCTCAAACAGCAGCAAAAGTCTCAACCAAAATAAGAAGTCCTTGAAAAAGCAGAAACTTCTTCCACTGCTTCACTCGGGACGACGGAAGAATCTCTTCCCAAAACTTCAAAGGTGGTAAGAAAATTCACTCTTGATGATTTCATGCCACCTCTATACAAAAATGAAAATGTGCAGGGGGCATCATACTCTTGCAACTCGGTAGTTGGATTCTCCATGAATGGATACGAGTCCAGTGACACTGCCAGTGACATCGATGAGTGGGAAGAATCCCTTGAAACAAGAGAATACCTCTCCGACGAGGAATGGATTCCCGAGTCTCATCATATGCCAGTAATCTGGTATAACCCATTACAGCCACAAGGATCTTGGTCTGATGATGAAGAAGACCAGGGCCCTGTTCAAGAAAATGCTGTCGATCCAGCACCAGCAAATGCTTCAGTGGAACCCAACATGGGCGAACCACAAGGAGCAGATGACGAAGAAGATTTGGCTCCCACGCCTGATTTTGAAGAATATGCAAGAATCTTGCAACATCTTGCCATAGAGCAGGAGCAGGATCGCATCAACCTTCGTCATGATCCAGAACTGGAAGTCCCTGAAAATCAACAGGAACTTTCTCCCTCAACTCCTGAAAATGGAGAAAACAGTTGGATTGATGACCCTCTCACATCTGAGGATGAGTCTGATTCCCAACAGTCTACACTGGGGGCATCTCTTGTCAGGATAACCTACAATGCCATAGCTCAGGACGACAGTGCCTCTGAAGCTTCCGAAGACACGTACTCCCCAACCGGTAGCGTATCATCCGGAGTTACATCCTCCCAGGTGACTTCCACTGAGATAATATCCTCTCAGCCCTCGTCTCCTGAAGCTGTGACATCAGAGCTCAAGCCTCTCCCGATTGATCATCTTGAAGAAACTTCTGCCAATGATATCTTCTTCAATGAAAAGTTAGTCAATTGGTCCCAGATACCCGATCTCACGGGCGATGTCTGGGCTAATAAAGAAAAGTTGCCAGCTGCTGTTCAGGACTTGTTCCCGGAAATTGCTCCGTGCAACACAATTACTGAAGACACCAATGCTCTTACAGAGACGTTTTCAGCAAAGGATCAACCCCTTGATCCTGAGAACGATCTTCCAAAAGAAGACCCTTCTCTAGAGGCTCTTGAAGTTGGTAGAGGTACCCGTTCTGGCCGGGATTACCATAAAAATTACAATCAACCCTCTTCTTCTTATGTAAATCCTTCGGGAAAGCAAGTTGTAAGCGCCCCAAGTGGCAATAATAATGAAAATGCAGGTCCGAAGGAGGCTTTCAAGTATGACTTGATTGAGTACTTCAAACACATACCTGCACGTCTGCACATCCTTGACTTATTACGAATGTCTCCACAAACTCGTGATAGTCTCATTTCAGAATTACAAAGGCTGAATGCGGATGTCGACAAACACGCCCCACAAGTCCTACAAATTGAAATGGACTATAGGGTCAAAAAATCAAATACTCCCTCAAAGGGAGAAAAGAAGAAAACTGAGGGATCAGGCAATGAATGCCTCTCGGTACAAATAGCAGCAAGTGCAACAATTGCCTTCGACAAGGATGACCTCCTCCTAGGCGAAACAAAGCACAACCGTCCCTTGTACTTTACGGGGTACGTCAAAGAAATGCCGGTACACAGAGTTCAGATCGATCCAGGTTCTGCACTCAACCTCATTTCTACTTCGGCACTCGAAGAGCTGGGCATTCCACCCAGCAAGCTGAGTCACACGTCCGTATCCATCTTCGGATATGATGGGAGCGCTCAAAGGCCTATCGGCAAAATCAAGTTCAAATTGCAAATCGGTGATCTTATTTCTGAAGTCACTGTGTATGCAATAAGGACCCCTTCATGATACAATATACTCCTTGGACGCCCCTGGATACATGAGAATGGTGTCGTCCCTTCAACTCTACATCAGTGCATCAAGTTCGTTGGCGACGATGGCCTGATACATCGAGTATTTGCAGACAAAAAGCCCTTCAAAGGCAGAGATGTCCATTTTGCAGATGCTCAAATGTATAAAGATGGAAAAGAAGAACAGGAGGAACAAACAATTCACTTTGCCGACAGTCTCCAGAAAGATAAAGGCAAGGTTCCTCAGCAGTCACCGGAGGAAAACAAACCCTCCACCAAACTCGAAGTAAGCGCCAAACTCCCTTCGTCGTCTCCTTCAATCTTCAAAGCCTTTGGTAATCACTACCAAAGCAAAGAAGACAAAACAAAAGGCTAGGGGCAAGTTCACTGTCTCCTTTGTGTCTATTATGCATGACATAGACTCAGAGTCAAAGCTAGAAGATGACACAGCATCGAGCCAAGCTGATACTCAGCGAGATCAGCCCGCTCTCACTCCATTAGAGACACCTGCAGACATAGAAGACCCTATGTCTGCTTCCTTTGTTATTCCGGCAACTTCGCCAGAAGAAAAAGTGATTTACTTCCACAGATCAAGAGCATCTCCACTGAACTCTCTGCTTGAACCTTTCCAAAATGAAGGTATGCCTCAGCTATCCCTGAATAGTCCAATGGCACAAGCTATCATGAAGAAAATGGGCTACGACGCTCAAAATCCGACTGGTTTGGGAGGTGACCGTGGTATTCTTACACCATTGGAACCCACCCTGACCAAAAGTCAACCAGAAGATTGGAAAATCCACCTTCAAAAAGGCAAGTCTTCATATGGGTTGGGGTATGATCCTACCGCTCCTATGAGACAGTTGACACCATGGCTACAAAGTCGCTTTACCGACCAAGCCTCAACATCTCATGAAGACATCGATATCCCTGGATATCTCTTTAAGGAGTTACTCGTCAAAAATCCAGAAAGCTCCTCCAATTGGTATAATTTCTCTGATAATAAAGAGGAATTGCCCGATGATAGAGATGAGCGGTTCTCTATCCCAGAAGAATCATCGTCTCCAAAAGAAGTACCCTACTTCAACCCAATTCCAGCAAGTGATTGGGACAATCTCATTGCGAGCCTTGAGAAGGATACTGATCAAGAAGATTCATGGACAGAAACAGAGCCTCAATCTGAAAATGCCTCTGGCACTCCAGAAGGTCCTGTTGAGTTGGAAGCCTCTGAAAACATTGTGGAGGAACCACCTTCAAACCTTCCGACAGAAGACCCTATTCAAAAGATAGACTTGGGAACACCTGATAACCCACGTCCTGTATTCATAAGCAAGAATATAAAGGATGATGAGTTACCCAAGTATATCTCTTCTCTTCGTGAGTTTGTTGATTGCTTTGTATGGTTTTATGCCGAAATGCCTGGCTTGGATCCCAAAGTAGCAGTCCACAAGCTCAACTTGCAAAAAGAAACCAAGCCTATCAAACAAGGCCAAAGAAGATTCCGTCCCGACGTGATGGACAAAATTGAACAAGAAGTTCAGAAACTCAAAAACGTTGGCTTCATTCGCGAGGAACAGCATCCTGAATGGTTGGCCAACATCGTCCCCGTGACAAAGAAAAATGGGCAGATAAGGGTCTGTATCGACTACAGAGACCTGAATAGTGCATATCCTAAAGATGAATTCCCGCTCGCCATACCAGAGGTGATGATTGATAACACCTATGGGTTCGAGCGAATGACATTCATGGATGGATTCTCTGGCTATAATCAGATAACGATGCATCCTGAAGATGAAAGGCATACATCATTTCGGACACCATTTAGCGTGTATTGCTACACTGTCATGCCATTCGGTCTGAAAAATGCAGGTGCAACATATCAGAGGGCTATGATGAAGATATTCCAAGATATGCAGCACAAGACGGTCGAATGCTATGTTGACGACCTTGCCATCAAAAGCAGAAGAAAAGAAGACCATCTCGATGATCTTCGAGAAGTCTTCCTCCGACTTCGCAAACACAAATTGCGGATGAATCCACTAAAGTTCTTCTTCGGTGTCTCATCGGGTAAGTTTCTCGGATTCTTAGTACGGAAAGCTGGAATAGAACTTGACCCCACCAAAGTCAAGGCTATCCTGGAAATGCCATCTCCAAGAACCCTAAGAGAATTAAAAGGGCTTCAAGGAAGGCTGGCCTACATTCGACGGTCCATCTCCAATCTATCAGGGAAATGCCGTCCATTTTCTCGCTTAATGAAGAAAGGCGTGGACTTTGTCTGGGATGCTGAATGTGAAAATGCATTTCAAGACATCAAAGCATACCTCACCAAACCTCCAGTGCTGGCTGCCCCCACAATTGGAAAACCATTTATCTTGTACACAAGAGCTCTCGACCACTTTTTGGGTGCTCTACTCGCACAAGAAAACGACGATGGAAAAGAAGCTACTCTATATTACCTTAGCCGCATGATGGTAGGTGCAGAGCATCGCTACTCTCCAGTCGAAAAAGAATGCCTTGCAGTAATGTTCGCTGTACAAAAGTTGCGTCACTATCTACTGTCGAACACAGTCTACCTGATTTCGAGGATCAACCACCTAAAGGTCCTTGTCACAAAAGCAGGTTCTCTCAATGCCCGACTGGCAAAATGGTCCATCCTTTTATCACAGTTTGATATTCGGTATGTGCCACAAAAAGCAATCAAAGGCCAAGCTCTAGCAGACTTCCTCGCAGAGCATCCATTGCCTAAAGATTCTCCACTCAGGGATGATCTCCCAGACGAATTTGTCTACAATGTGGAAACTTCCTTGTCAAACGCTTCCTGGGACATGTACTTTGACGGTGCAACCAGGACAAATGAAAAGGGAAAGCAAATATCGGGAATTGGCATCCTCTTTGTCAGTCCCGACAAATACATGATTCCACACGCCTTCTCGCTACTGGAACCATGTTCAAACAATGCAGCTGAGTACCAAGCCCTGATTGTAGGATTGGAACTCGCCCTCGAATCCGGCATCACCATGTTGGAAGCTTTTAGAGACTGTCAACTGGTCGTCAACCAGATGAATCAGAAATATGAAGTCAGGAAGCCTGATTTGCTACCTTACTACAATAAGGCGCAGTCACTTCGATAAAAAATTCAACATCTGTCATATCACCCACATCCTCAGAGGTAAAAACATCCATGCAGATGCCCTAGCTGGACTCGCCATATCCATGGCAATCCAAGAAGGGGAAAATATGCAAGTCACAGTGTGTCAAAAAAGGATTCTCCCTCCTCTCAACACACACCAAGCAGTTGCTGAATGCCACCAAGTGGTTGGAAGTCGGATGTCCATCCTCAAACCTCCGATTAGCGACTGGAGAGATCCGTTCATTGATTACATCATGTTCGGAATCCTACCTGAAGATCCAAAAGAGCGGGTAAGCATCCAAAGACGAGCCCCAAACTTTCATTTGGATATACCTTCAAAAGCACTTTACAGAAAATCCTTCAACGGAGTACTCCTACGCTGCTTATCACAACAAGAGGCTGAGGAAACTCTCAAAGAAATTCATGCTGGTCTTTGTGGAGCCCATCAGGCTGGCCCTAAGCTCTACAACCAGATAAAAGGCTAGGTTACTATTGGCCTACCATGGTAGCTGATGCAATGCAATTTGCCAAGCGCTGTCAAAAATGCCAGATTCACGGAAATTATGTCCACATGACTCCCGAATGGCTACATCCAACAGCAATCTCATGGCCTTTCGAAGCCTGGGGTATGGACATCGTGGGTCCTATTTCTCCCCCATCAAGCAAAGGTCATCGCTTCATCTTCGCCGCTACGGATTATTTCTCCAAGTGGTCAGAAGCATTTGCGCTCAGCGAAATGAAGACCTCATCAGTCCTTCAGTTCTTGCGCACCAACATTATTTGTCGCTTCGGCATACCTAAAAGATTCGTCCATGATAACGGACCACAATTCCGGGATCACAAATTCTACAAGTTCTGCGACAAGTACAAAATCCAAAGTTGTCCTTCGACTCCATATAATCCAGCAGCGAATGGACTAGCAGAAGCCTTCAACAAGACACTCTGCAAAATTCTCAAGAAAATGGTCTCCAGTCACAAAAGAGACTGGGGCGACAAACTACCAGAAGCCTTATGGGCCTATCGAACCACCGTTCGAGGACCAACCCATAGCACACCATTCTCTTTGGTCTATGGATGCGAAGCTGTTGTCCCTTTGGAAGTACAAATTCCTTCCTTAAGGGTATCTTTGCAAAATGACATGACGCAAGAAAGCAGTGTCAAATTGAGACTCCAAGAGCTGGATAATCTCGATGAAAGACGACTCGAAGCTCTATAAAGCATTGAGTTGTACCAAGCATGCACAGCAGGATCTTTCGACAAAAAGGTCAGGCAATGCGCCTACAAAAAGGGTGACTTGGTCCTTGCAGTAAAAAGACCCATGTCTTTGCCCACAAATCCAAAGGCAAATTTGAACCAAAATGGGAGGGACCCTTCGTCATCGACAAAGTCTTCTCCAACGGTGCATACGCTCTTCTAAACATGGAAGGAGACAGATGTATGCTACCCATCAACGGCAAGTTCTTGAAGCGGTACTACCCTTGAAGACTTCCTCAAACGGGTCAGAGCAATATCTACACGGCTAAAGCTTATTTCCAAGGTACTTGCTCGTCAAACCCACCCCTTTTGAAATTTTCATCTTTATGTTGAAGTTTCCAAAAAAAAAAACTTTCAAAACAATGCTTACTTTCATCATTTCATTGTTCAAAAAAAAAATCAAAATCCAAAATCCAAGTTTAGGAGCCTCTTCCCAGACTTGACCAAAATTTTCGATCTTTGAACCAAAAATTCATAGTTTGAAACAAAAACCAGGACTCAGGAATTTTCACCCTAGTCTACCTTGACTTTTACAACCAAAATGGTTTTAAGCCAAAATTTATGACCCTCGTGTCTCTAAACAAAAAATGGTTTTTTAGAAACCGCGGGGAAGCGACATTCAGTCGATACTCGCAAAACCCAAAAACCGGAAGGATGCGAACCCCATTCGATACTTCCAAAATCCAAAAAATCACAAGGAAGCGAACCCCATTCGATACTTGCAAATTTCAAAAATCGTGGAGAAGCAACATACCAGTTGATATCCACAACCCAAATTTCAAAAATCATGAAGACGCAACATACCAGTTGCTATCCACAACCCAAATTTCAAATGGTTCGAGAAAACCTCAAATTTCAAAATCGCGGAGAAACGACATCAAGTCAGTACCCGCAAAACCAAAAGTTTTGGGAAAAGCAGGGAAGCGACGCTTAGTCGATATTTGCATCCCAATTCGCGAGGAAGCGACATTCCATCGATACTCGCAAAACCTAGCCCGCGAGGAAGTGACATTCCATCAATACTCGCAAAACCGAATGAGCAAGGAAGCGACATTCCATCGATACTTACAAGACCATTCAGCGGGGAGACGACATTTAGTCGATACCTACATTTTGAAAACCAAAATTCGGCTATAAATGCCAAAACAAACAAAAAAATCCGGCTATAAATGCCAAAATTCGGCTATAAATGCCAAAACAAAAAAAAAATTCGGCTATAAACGCCAAAATCGGCTTTCACGCCAGTAAAACAAAACTTGGTTTTCAAAAAATCCGGCTATAAACGCCAAAATCCGGCTATAAATGCCAAAACAAAAAAAAAATTCGGCTATAAACGCCGAAATCAGCTTTCATGCCAACAAAACAAAATTCGGCTCCTATGCCATTCCAAAAAAATCGGCTTTCACTCCATCCAAAAAACTTTGGCTTTCAGGCCACAAACAAAAACCTTGGCTCTCATGCCACAAACAAAAATTTTGGCTCTTATGCCACAAACAAAATTTGGCTCCCATGCCACAAAATGAAATTCGGCTTCTATACCATTCCAAAAATTCGGCTTTCACGCCATCCAAAAATTTTGGCTCCCATGCCGCAAAACAAATTTGGCTCTTACGCCACAAAATTAGGCTTTCATGCCATCCAAAATTTCGGTTTTCAAACCATAAAAAAAAATCAGGCTTTTTGCCACAAAATTGGCTTTCATGCCCAAAACAACTCTTTGACAAAAGATTTTCACAAAATGACAACCTTTTGATCAAATTCTTAAACAAACATTCCCATCAACTTTTGCTCAAAATTGTTTCCATCAAAAAAATGATTTAAGTGAAAGTAATGGGATACAAAATATAGTACCAAGACTGTTTATACATGGAGGTACCAAAAAAAGAAGAAGAAGGAAAAAGAGTCTGTTACAACTCAGGAGCTCAATCCAACATGGTCTTCAACCAAAGGTTCAACTCCTCAAGCAGACCCATGGCCTTAACTTCCAAAGTTTTTAGGCCACCTTCTTCAAAATGTCCCCATAAAACGCAGCCGAATGCCGTGACCCATCTGCAGCACGAGGAAGCTCTTCCCAGAGGACCTGCCACTGGTCATGCTCCTGAGTCTTCCTTCGGACATTACCTTCAGCTTCCTCAACCTGGCGAATGAGAGTCCCCTCCTTGTCACGAGCCTCCACAATGGCGGTCCATTTGGCAGCAGCCTCTTCCTCTAAAAGCTCAAGACCCTGCCTAGCCTCGACGACCTCCTTATCAAGGCGGTCCAAGTCTTGCTTTAGCCCCATGATGGATAACTCGGTAACGTTCTTCTCCCGAACGATCTGCCTCCGAGTCTTCGTGACCTCAGTCAGCTCAGCTTTGACTTTGTTGGAAGGTTTTATGAACATCTCATCAAAGAAGTCACCATCTTGGAAACTCTTGGTCTCAGTCCATTTGTTCCCCAAGGTGATGATCTCCTCAACAAAATCCTTGGCGCTCGCGATGTCCAGACCGACTTCTTTGCTATCAGTGAGGATGTCCTGCACATGCTTGATCATGCCAAAACCAGCTTCCAAATGACCTGAAGAAAGAGTCTTAACCCATGAGCTCAAGACAGTCTTCAACACCTTCCTTGCATACTGAAGGTGCGGTGCAGATGAGGATTCGCCATGCTCTGGTGCCCGACTGCCCACGTCATGCTCCATTGGAAGAGTAACCAATAAACTCTTTCCAATGGAAGAAGCTGACTCATTGAAAGTGGAAGAAGCCCCTACTTCTGCATCAGCCGCAGGTATCCCCTGTTCTGGCTTTGAGGAAGACGGAGGAATCTCTCCTGCTGCTTCACAATCTGTCAAGGAAGAAGACAAAAAGGTATGAATATAATCTTGTCAAAAAAAATCTATATCAAGATTATTATTGCAAATATACCTGCTTCGACGACCGGCGGAGTACTCTCTGCCTCTTTGAGCTCATCCGAAGCATCATCAAAAGTTGCGTCCATGGATGGCTCGAAATCGTCGGAATCCTCTGGCAAGTCAGCTACATGTTAGCAAATGACAGCAAAAGAAAAAAAAAAAGAGCAAAAGCCAAAGTAAATCATACCAGGTGAAGGTTCTGGAACCACTCCAGAGTCCCTGGGTTCTTCCTCAGATGCCACGACTGGATCCGTCATTGCCTCATCGGCCGGAACCTCAGGCATCACCAGGTCATCGTCCTCTACTAAAAAAAAAAGAAGAGGTAGCGGATCAAAACTAAATCTTTCACAAGAAAAAAAAAGAAGAAAGAAGAAACAAAGGAAGGAAAGAGGATCATACCAGCTGTCTCCTCTTCTCTGCTTCTCTTCTCCGGAGGCTCGTTAGCATCCTCAGACACCTCCTCAGCAATGGTGAGAGGAACTTCAAGATCATAAGGACTATCATGCCGTCTCATGTTACGGCGTTGTCCTCTCCTCCTCTTGCCTCAGCGGGTCAATCTGCTCGATGATCCCGCCCCACTATCAACATCAGGCCTCTCACAAGAGTCCTCACTGGATGGTCTACTTTTCTCAGTAGACTCCATGGAAGCCTTCGTATGCTCTGCCTGTATCATAGCATCGATCTCGGCCTCCTCCTCCTCCAGCTGTCTCAAGACCTCACCAGGAATTCCTTGTGCGGCTCCTGATCTGATGATGTCCTGCCCATTGAGAAAGCCTATCTTGTGCTTTTCTCCAGAAAGGAAGGCCAAAACTTCCTCCCGACGGACACCATCCGATTTGCCAAGACCCTTCCCAGGAGATTGCTTAATATCGAGCTCTTTCTTGGAAAGCCCCCGGTGCACTGAGAAGCTCTCCACGAACCACTTCGTGAAACCAGCAGACTGGAAGGTGGGCAGCTCAGGATAGGAAATCATGGCGGTAGTGTCCTCGGTGCTATAAAATGCCCATGCATTTCTCCCATCCTGCAGACCTCCAAAACGCTTCACCATACTCGAAGGCGCTCCAACAACGCCTTGAGAGAAGCCAAGCTGCAATGCAAAACGCGAAGGGACATACGGTTGGATGTCGACGAAAAGATGTCTGCGGTATACCATCGTACCAACCTGTATGTTGAAGAGCCACCTCTTCTCCGCGTCCGTCAAAGCATAGTGTCTTCCCGACCCTGCCCTGGTCGAATCACGGGAGACACCAAAGTCAAAAGCCTTCTTCCGCAAGCCCGGAGAAAGCTTCACTGAAGACTGCCCAATCTCGACGTCCCTAAATCGTCGGATCCTTAAACGGGCAGATAAAAGTGATTCGTGAATGGCTGTCCCTCTAGCCAAACGAATCATGAAGGGATCTTCGTCCTGTGCAACTCCGAAACAATGGAAGCTAGGACAGTGGTATACATACCACGAATAGAAGATGTGGGCAGAAAACACCCTGTTCATGGGAAGCCCAAGCCGAACCAGGAAAGCAGCAGCCTGCAGTTCGGTACACAAATAGGAGTAAAGAGCAGGTACCAAAGCCAGCCGTTCTCCAAACGCCATCTGACAAGCCGGAAAAATATAGTGCGGCCTGATGTGCATTCCATCTCCTCCAGCAAAAACAGCCTCACCCAGCCAATAAGTGAGGTAAACAGCGAGATCTCTCCACAACACAATGTCAGGACAAATGGCATCCGTGCTTGTGAAGAACTTCTTCAAATCTTCTCGCATAGCAGCGATCTTCTTGAAACTTGATGTTTTAGCCCTAGCATCCTGGGCCATGCCATCAGAAGAATCCTCGCTGTCAAAAAAGTTGGAGCTGCAACTTCTCCAACTGCTGCATCTAACTTTCGAGCCCTCCTTCTCCTTAAAAAAATCATAGAAGGCGACAAGCTGAAAGTACACAAGCCTAAACTCCTCAGATTGCTCCTCAAGGACGCTGTCAATAGGCATAAAGTCCTCATAGAGTTTGCCGAGGATAGGCAATCCGGTGATGGCGCTCAGCTCCTTCAAAGAAAAACCAATCTCACCATTCGTCACAATGAAGGTGTTGGTTTGTGGAAGGAATGACTCCAGCATGGCCATGAAAGCCTCATCGGAGAAAACGACGGTTTGCCGAAAAGCGCGAACCGCATCAAAAGTCTCGGCCTCCCGAAGAACGGCCTCACCGATCCTCAGGGTGTGATCAGTCCATGACTCCCAGCTCGAGTCAGCACTGAAACGGCCACGAAGTCGAAAAGGCTTCACCCAATTGCTGCCATCACCCCGAAAAACGCCAAGGCCCACCGGTCTCAAATCGATCGATGGATGATCAAAACCTTTGTAGCCACTGGCTGGCATCAACACGTCCATACGGACAGGTGGCTTCTCTGCAAAACCGGAAGGTCCACCAACAAAAATCCCGGTCTTGATCACACTGGTCCTCTTCACCCAGCTCGAAGGATCTTCCCTCTTAGGGCACGTGGGAGAAAGGCTCAGGATCGAGATGGTCAGATCAAAAGACGACCGGGTAGAAATAGTTCTCTCCTCACCATCTGCTGTGTAAGAGAACTGAAAACACTCCTTTGGTATGTCAAGTCGTCGGGGACTGCATCACCGAAGAAGAAGGTAGGCTTGAGCACAACGCTCTGATCGTCCGTAACCCAGGGACGGCTGCTTACCATGATCTTATAGAACTCCTCATCCTTGAGAGCGATCAATTGCTGTCTAATCTCATCACGATTGAGGGAATCGCATTCTTCCAAGTTTTTCTCCACAAACTGGACCTTCTCCCAAGCCTGCTGAACGGCAGTATTGGAAGATCTAGTAGACCGACGAGGTGCGTCAGTAACAGGACCTTTACCCTTGTTCGTTCTAGAAGAACTACCTGCAAAAGATGGAAGAGAAAAGATCAATCAACATCGAAATGACAGAATTTTGCTACAAAAATTCTAGCAAAATTTTGACATGGTTCCGGGGCAATTCCAAAGAAAAGGAAAATACTCCGAAAAAGACAGGAAGCCTGAAGATGAGCTCAACATCGCTGCAAGCTCATAGTCAGTGGAGAATTCTCAAAGAATGCTTGAACTCAACATCGCTGCGAGAACGAGCCAATCTCATCAAACTTCCGCAAAATCTGGAAAAGAGCTCAACATTGTTGTTGGCACTAAAAATGTCACTTTGCCTCTTCAAGCCACATGAAGCCGCAGCCTACCAAAATAGGCAATGCTGCTTCCAAAAAACCAAATCTTGTCAGAATCAAACAAAAACTGCAAGATCCTTCAAGATAGCCAAGAGAAGAGTACACATGAAGTTTCGAGCCATTTCGACAACATTTGGCCTAACTTCACTTCTCTGACAGCTAAACAGGAGCTCTCGGCGGCGACAGCATCGGAGACATCAAATTCCCGATCAGAGCCTGTGGATGATCTCAAAATGCATCCAAAAGGCTCCACGTCAAGTTCCAAGTCAAACCGACAACGTTTGACCCTACATCAACCCTCAAGCAGCTAGATCAAGCCTCTCGGCGGCGAAAATCACCGAAACCATTACTCATCAAACAGAGCACATGGGCAGCTTCAAAATGCTTACAAAGGGCTACACGTCAAGTTTCAGGTCATTTCGACAACATTTGACCAGACTTTGACTCTCGGAAGCCAAATCAGGCCTCTCGGCGGCGGAGCTCCCCGGGATCATCTCAAAATGACTCCAATAGGTTCCCTGTCAAATTTCAAGTCAATCGGACATCGGTTGACCGCACATCAAAGCGCGACATCTACCTCGCGGCAGAATCAAGCCTACTGGCGACGGGACCCCATACGGCTTCAAAACTCAAACAAAAGCCTATGGTTGGTCTTATTTATTGCTCAGGAGGCTCCACCTTAAATTTCAGGTCATTCGGACATCGTTTGACCCAGTTTCAGCTTCTGACGGAAAATCGGCAACCTTGCGCGACAAAGTCTTCGGCTTTCCTGGAAAATTGGAAACTTTACAACCCAAATTGCAAGGATTCTCATCAATTTTTCTACAAGGGAATAAGGCCAACAAATGAGCAAAAATGTCAAAGAAAAATACAGAAGAAAAAACGAAGGAAAAAGACCTCATAACGACCGCAAAACGGGCTCCGAAGGGGAAAATTCCCCCAGGGTCGCAGACCCCCGCGACCCTGGCCCAGGGTCGCAGGCCCCTGCGACCCTGGGCCAAGGTCGCAGGCCCCTTCGACCCTGGCCCAGGGTCACCCGCCCCTGCGACCCTGGAAGCCCGGAATCTCCGGTTTCGCCCTGAGAGCTCCGTTTTCCGTCGTTTTTCGCGATTCGAAGCTTCCAACCCCTGGGACTTTCCAAAATTCATACTTTTGAGGCGCCAAATCCTCCGACATCCGTCAAAATCACGGGTCCACCTCTAAAAGTATCAAAATCAACATTGATCGCCAACCGGTCGACCAAAAAAGTGTGCTTTCCGCCCGATCGATCGAAAAATCGACAGGATAGATGTCACCGGCCCGCTCTTAGCTATCAATGTCTGAAGTTACATGTTCATCCGATGTCGATCAGCATGAAGATCCATCGATGATCATCGCCAGAAGAATTCCCGAAGACACGGCACGGCCCGCGACTCTTCGACTGCTCGGCGACCAATTAATGTGGTTAATTGGCTAGCTTTATGGCAGTCATTAACTCATTCTATTGGACGGCCCAATCAGAAGCAAGCATTTGGGAGTTACAAGTCAATTGATTCATGGCATTTAACCCATGAAACTCCTCCCATTATGGTAATTAAGGTGATTAAAAGCCCTTAATCTCCATCGGCCAATCAGATTCAAGGAAAAAGGAGTTACAAAATCAAGAAATAAATCTTGTAACTCCTCCCATTAAAGCCATTAAAGCCCATAAAAGCTCTCCTAAATGGCTACCAAAAGCCTATAAATAGGAGAGCATTCCATTGAAATCCATATTGGAAAGAATCCAGAGCTCGTATCCAGAAGAGAATCGAATCCAGACGGATCAAACACAGAAAATCCAGAGAAAGAAAAAGAGAGAAAAACTCTGCTGAAGTTCTGCACCGGCCACCACTACAAGGTGACAAAAGTCCCTTGGGGGGTACCTCCCCCCCAAGGTCCTTCGCCTTCTCCTCCTGCTTCCAAATGGCTTAGACGTGGCTTTTCAGCCCGTCTACTTAGCTTTTTATTGGACATTAGGACCTCCTCTTGGTCTTTGTCCTCTAAAAATCTGAGGTTATAGCCAAGCCAAGCGAATCAAGGTCATCCACTGTTCTCATCTGCATGGATGATGGCGAAGCCCATACATGGCTTGCGACCGTCAATCTGAACGAGTCCCCCACAATTTCCTGAGAAGTTAGATCCTCCTTTTCTTGCTTTTCATTGTAGTTTGTATTTTTCTAAAGAGACAAAAAAAATCACAACTCTTGTCTTTCATTATTGATAAGAATTGTAAATCGGCTATAAACGCCAAAATCGGCTATAAATGCCAAAATCGGCTATAAACGCCACAAAATCGGCTATAAATGCCAAAAAAAACCGCCTTTCACGACAAATCAAGAAAATGTCTCTTTTCTTAAATATATGTGCAATGGAAAACTTGAAAGAAGTTGATTTCCTTTTTACTTGCGAAGGTCGATCTCCGGATCACCACTTGCAATTCCAAGTAAAATAGAAAATCTGGCACACCCACCCAAAAAAAATGTTGATGCACGCTTCAGCCCCCCGGGCGCGAAAGGGCAGGACCCGACGGACTCCCACGTCCGCCGACCCCGGTAGCACCCTCGGCAGGAGCGCGTTCCATCAAGCTAGCACACCCGGTGGGACTCGTTCATTTGAGAACACGATGCTTTGGAAATGAAATATTTGCATACCATATTTTTGCTCTTTGCTTATACTTCTTCTCCAGATTCCTTCTACTTTCTAGTTGGTGGCCTATGTTGGATTTCGCATCTAAAAAAAACGAGATGGGATTTTTTGGAAATTTCTAATTCTTCGAATTTATTTCCACTCTTTCTCTTTTCAAAAAAAAATAAAAACAAAAAAAAAATCAAATTTCTCGTTTTGGATTCAAAATTGAGAAACTTTGATCCTCTCCTATGGTTCGTGTGCTCGCGGAAATCGCTGTGCCTGTTCGAAATGGGATTTGGGCCATCGTTTCTCTTCGATGAATCTGTCAGGGATAAATAAAAAATAAAAAAAATCAAATTTCTCGTTTTGGATTCAAAATTGAGAAACTTTGATCCTTTCTCTTCTGGGCATGTGTGCTCGCGGAAATCGTTGAGCCCGTGTTCGGATCGGGGATTGGGCCATCGTTTCTCTTCGATGAGTCTGTCAGGGATCTAAAAAAAAAATTAAATAAATAAATAAAAAGACATAGACCACTAAGGTTAAACCAATTGCGTTCTTTGATCACGATTGATTCAAGAAAAGCCTTGTCCAGAGTGTGGAGACAGCTTGACTGTTCTAGGCAAGGGTCCTCCAAACGGGTTCATTAAGTAATCCTACCCTTACCTGGGGGCAATTCTATCAATTGAGGTTTCATAAGACCGGGTTAGGAGGCCTATGTGTACTCTCTCGTCTTTAAATCTTAAAAAATTAAAAAAAATCAAAATAAAAAAAATAAAAAAAAGATTTTCAAAAAAAAATCTTAAACAAAAAAAAATCAAAATTAAAAATAAAAAAAATAAAAATAAAAAAAAAAGATTTTCAAAAAAAAATCTTAAACAAAAAAAATCAAAATAAAAATAAAAAAATAATAAAAAATAAAAAAAAAAGATTTTCAAAAAAATCTTAAAGAAAAAAAAAATAAAATAAAAATAAAAAAATAAAAAAAAAGATTTAAAAAATAAAAAAATCTTAAAATAAAAAATCTTCAAAAAAAAAACTCTCGTCATTTTAGATTCAGATCCGAGAAATTGTGGTTCCTTCCCATCTGGGTACTGGTGCTCGCGGAAATCGTTGAGCCCGTATTCGGATCGGAATACCATCTGCTCTCTTTGATGAATCCAATCTTGACATTTCAAAAAAAAAAAACAGAGAATCCCATCTCATGGATGCGATTTCCAACATTTGTGCCTAACAATACTGGTACGCCCTTTCAGGGTCTACTGTATTTGCGACCGGCACATTTGTAACTCCAACCTTATATTTGTCTTACCTCGAGCAAGCCCTGCTTCTCGATAAGTCGGATTTAGGTTTACAATTGCTTCTAGCAGTCACTGGAACGCTCATTCTGGGCTCACCATACTTGCTGTCAGAACAATTGTACCATCTATGGCTTTTTGCCTTCTTCATGTCGCTTGGGTCATATGCCTTGAGCGATTTGAAAAGAAAACCATAGAAATTCCCATTTATGATCATTATATTCTTGTGATTACTACTGGATGTGGTCTTGTTTCAGAACTTTTTCGAAACTAACAATGGCAGCCTTAACCATTATCTTCGATGAGAACAAGCACCAACTCATGCTTCAACAGAAGCAAAGCGCGCGCACTCATAAGCGCCTTGTCAGCTGCCGAAGCGTCAACTCCCTCGGCAACTCTCCGAACTCCGAGTCGACCTCGACTCCCCGGACTATCTTCTTTGGGACGCTAGGACCATTCCCACTTCCCGAAGAACAAGCTGCGCCTGCTAAAAAGCAGAAGATCGCCTCTCAACGTGTCACTCCCGTGACACCAAAGGCGAGCGCCCAAAAGCCCGAAGCCCGCGGCACCCCCGCGAAGCCTCGACCCACAAACAACTAGACCTATCCCAAGACTTGGTCTCCAAGACCTTCACCAAAACAAAGAAGGTCTCAAACATCCACCAAGCCAGCATACCTGGCCCCACTCAAGGAGAACCAGTTCTACCCTCTTGCCTACATGAAAGAGGAGAGACCTATCTCCAACCTGACTCCCAAGTCAACCCAGCATTAGCCGGCTTGTTCCTACAGGCCCAAAATCAGAACATGCATTACCAGGCCTCTACAAGCACCTGCTAAGGCCTACACTCCTTCGGTTCGACCCTTTATCTCTACAGGGGCCGAACTTGAAAAATTCAAAGCTTCGCTGCAACAGGCAAAGGATCGGGTCCGGATCCTGTCCTTGCCTGGCTACAAGAAGACAGGCTCGGCTACTGCGCCCGAGGGAGCACATCCTTCATCGTCAGAGCCCAGCCAGAGCTGACCGAAGCTCAAGCTGCTCGTCGTGTACGCCGCCGTGCGTCGTACCAACAAAAGAGACTAGAGAAGTGTTGACACCAAAAATGTCACTTTGCCTCTTCAAATCAAGAAAGCTGCATGAAGTCGCAACCTGCCATAAATAGGCAATGCAATTTCTCCAAAAAATCAAATCTTGTCAGAATCAAACAAAAACTGCAAGATCCTTCAAGATAGCCAAGAGAAGAGTACACATGAAGTTTCGGGCCATTTCAGAATCATTTGGCCTAACTTCGCTTCTCCGACAGCTAAAATGGTGCTCCCGGCGGCGACATCATCGGAGACGTCAAAACTTCGATCAGAGCCTACAGATGACTCCAGCATGTCTCAAAAGGGCTCCATGCCAAATTTCAAGTCAAACCGACAACGTTTGACCCTCCATCAATGCTCGAGCAGCAAAATCAAGCCTCCCGGCGGCGGGAACCACCGAAGCCTTCGCTCATCAAACCAAGTGCATGAGTGGCTTCAACATGCTTCCAAAAGGCTGCACGTCGAATTTCAGGTCATTCCGACAACGTTTGACCAGGTTTCGATGCTCCGAGAGAAAATCAAGCCTACCGGCGGCGGAGCAACCCGGGACCATGACATCCAAAACGGAGCCCATGGAACGTCTCAAAATGACTCCAATAGGCTCCCCGTCAAATTTCAGGTCAATCGGACATCGTTTGGCCACATATCAAAGCTCGGCATTTTCCCCGCAGCAAAATCAAGTGAAGCATCGACGGGACCCCAAACGGCTTCAAAACTCAAACAAAAGCCTATGGTTGGTCTTATTTATTGCTCAGGAGGCTTCACCTCAAATTTCAGGTCATTCCGACATCGTTTGACCAAGTTTCAGCTTCTGGCGGAAAATCAGCAGCTTTACGCGACAAAGTCTTCGGCTTTCCCGGAAAATTGGAAACTTTGCACTCTAAAAATGCAAGGATTCTCATCAGGTTTCCTACAGGGAAATCAAGCCAATAAATGAGAAGAAATGTCAGGAAAAATACAGAAGAAAACGGCGACGAAAAAGACCTCAAAACGACCACAAAACGGGCTCCGAAGGGGAAAATTCCCCCAGGGTCGCAGGCCCCTGCGACCATGGCCCATGGTCGCCGGCGACCATGGAAGTCCGGGTCACCGGATTTTCCGCCGGTGACCCGTTTTTCCATCTTTTTTCGCGTTTCGCGCACTTTGGCCCCTGTGGTTTCCTGAAAATGTGATTTTTAATGCTTGAAATTGACTCATATCCGACGACATCTCGGATCCGCCGTCAAAAGCATAAAATCATCATTGATCGCTCCAAGATCGCCAACCGGCTGACCAAGAAAGTACACTTTCTGTCCGACCGATCGTGAAATCGACAAGACAGATGTCACCGGCCCGCTCTTAGCTATCAATGTCTGAAGTTACATGTTCATCCGATGTCGATCAGCATGAAGATCCATCGATGATCATCGCCAGAAGAATTCCAGAAGACACGGCACGGCCCGCGACTCTTCGACTGCTCGGCGACCAATTAATGTGGTTAATTGACTAGCTTTATTGCAGTCATTAATTCATTTCTTTGGACGGCCCAATCAGAAGCAAGCATTTGGGAGTTACAAGTCAATTGATTCATGGCATTTAAACCATGAAACTCCTCCCATTATGGTAATTAAGGTGATTAAAAGCCCTTAATCTCCATCGGCCAATCAGATTCAAGGAAAAAGGAGTTACAAAATCAAGAAATAAATCTTGTAACTCCTCCCATTAAAGCCATTAAGGCTCATAAACCCTCCTAAATGGCTACCAAAAGCCTATAAATAGGAGAGCATTCCATTGAAATGAAGAGGAGAAAAATCAGAAAATCAAAGAAAATCGAGATCAGAAAAAAAGATCAGAAAGAGATCTGAGAGAAAGAAAAAGAGAGAAAAACTCTGCTGAAGTTCTGCACCGGCCACCACTACAAGGTGACAAAAGTCCCTTGGGGGGTACCCCCCCCCAAGGTCCTTGCCTTCTCTCGCTGCCTCCAATGGCTTAGACGTGGCTTTTCAGCCCGTCTACTTAGCTTTTTTATTGGACATAGGACCTTCTCTTGGTCTTTGTCCTCTAAAAACCTGAGGTTATAGCCAAGCCAAGCGAATCAAGAGCATCTTCTGTTCTCATCTGCATGGATGATGGCGAAGCCCATACATGGCTTGCGACCGTCAATCTGAACGAGTCCCCCACAATATCCTGAAAAGTTAGATCCTCCTTTTCTTGCTTTTCATTGTAGTTTGTATTTTTCTAAAAGAGACAAAAATCACAACTCTTGTCTTTCATTATTGATGAGAATTGTAAATCGGCTATAAACGCCAAAATCGGCTATAAATGCCAAACAAAATCGCCTTTCACGGCAAATCAAGAAAATGTCTCTTTTCTTAAATATTTGTGCAATGGAAAACTTGAAAGAAGTTGATTTCCTTTTTACTTGCGAAGGTTGATCTCCGGATTACCACTTGCAATTCCAAGTAAAATAGAAAATCTGGCACACCCACATAAAAGAAATGTTGATGCACGCTTCAGGCCCGCCAGGGCGCGAAAGGGCCGGACCCGACGGACTCCCACGTTCCGCCGACCCCGGTAGCCGCCCCACGGCGCCTCGGAGCGCGTTCCATCAAGCTGGCACACCCGGTGGGACTCGTTCATTTGAGAACACGGTGCTTGGAAATGAAATATTTGCATATCATACTTTTTGCTCTATGCTTATACTTCTTTTCCGGATTCCTTGGCTACTTTCTAGCTGGTAGCCTATGTTGGATTTTGCATCCTAAAAAAAAATGAGATGGGATTTTTTGGAAATTTCTATTTCTTTGAGTTTGTTTCCATTCTTTCTCTTTTCAAAAAAAAAAAATCAGTTTTCTTAGTTTGAATTCAAAATTGAGAAACTTTGATCCTATCCTATCGTTCTTTGGTGCTTGCAGAAATGTTGAGCCCGTTCGACTAAGGTTTTGGACCATCGTTTCTCTTCGATGAGTTCATTAGAGATTTCAAAAAAAAAATCAGTTTTCTTAGTTTGGATTCAAAATTGAGAAACTTTGATCCTATCCTATCGTTCTTTGGTGCTTGCAGAAATGTTGAGCCCGTTCGACTAAGGTTTTGGACCATCGTTTCTCTTCGATGAGTTCATTAGAGATTTCAAAAAAAATATATATAAAAAAAAAATCAAAAAAAAATCAGTTTTCTTAGTTTGGATTCAAAATTGAGAAACTTTGATCCTATCCTATCGTTCTTTGGTGCTTGCAGAAATGTTGAGCCCGTTCGACTAAGGTTTTGGGCCATCGTTTCTCTTCGATGAGTCTATATGGGATTTGAATAAAAGGACATAGACCACTAAGGTTAAACCAATTGCGTTCTTTGATCACGATTGATTCAAGAAAAGCCTTGTCCAGAGTGTGGAGACAGCTTGACTGTTCTAGGCAAGGGTCCTCCAAACGGGTTCATTAAGTAATCCTACCCTTACCTGGGGGCAATTCTATCAATTGAGGTTTCATAAGACCGGGTTAGGAGGCCTATGTGTACTCTCTCGTCTTTAAATCTTAAAAAAAAATTAAAATCAAAATAAAAAAAAATATTTTCAAAAAAAAATCTTAAAAACAAAAAAAAAAAAAACAAAAATTTTCAAAAAAAAATAAAATAAAAAAAAATAAATAAAAAAATATTTTTAAAAAAAATGAAAAAAAAATAAAAAAAAATCATTTCAAAAAAAAAAATCTCCAAAAACTCGTCACTTTTGATTTCAGATCTGAGAAATTTTGGTTTCTTCTTTTCTGAGCACTGGCGCTCGCGGAAATCGTCGAGACCGTGTTCAGATCAGAATACCATTTGCTCTCCTTGATGGAACGAATCTTGACATTTCAAAAAAAAAAACTCGTCACTTTTGGATTCAGATTCGAGAAATTGTGGTCTCTTCCCTTCTGAGTACTGGCGCTCGCGGAAATCGTTGAGCCCGTATTTGAATCGGAATGCCACCTGCTCTCTTTGACGAATCCATTTCTGACATTTCAAAACAAAGAATCCCATCTCATGGATGCGATCTCCAACATTTGTGCCTAGCAATACTGGTACGCCATTTCAGGGTCTACTGTATCTGTGACCGGCACATTTGTAACTCCTACCTTATATTCTTCTTATCTCGAGCAAGCCCTGCTTCTCGATAAGTCGAATTTAGGTTTACAATTGCTTCTAGCAGTCACTGGAACGCTCATTCTGGGCTCACCATACTTGCTGTCAGAACAATTGTACCATCTATGGGTTTTTGCCTTCTTCATGTCGCTTGGGTCATATCCCTTAAGCGATTTGAAAAGACAACCATAGGAATTCCCATTTATGATCATTATATTCTTGTGATTACTAATGGATGTGGTCTTGTTTCAGAACTTTTTCGAAACTAACAATGGCAGCCTTAACCATTATCTTCGATGAGAACAAGCACCAACTCATGCTTCAACAGAAGCAAACCGAGCGCACTTACAAGCGCCCTGCCAGCTGCCGAAGCGTCAACTCCCTCGGCAACTCTCTGAACTCCGGGTCGACCTCGACTCCCCGGACCATCGTCTTCGGGACACTGGGACCATTCCCACTTCTCGAAGAACAAGCTGCGCCTGCCAAAAAGCAGAAGATCGCCTCTCAACGTGTCACTCCCGTGACACCAAAGGCGAGCGCCCAAAAGCCAGAAGCCCGCGGCACCCCCGCGAAGCCTCGACCAACAACCAACCAGGTCTATCCCAAGACTTGGTCTCCAAGACCTTCCCCAAAACAAAGAAGGTCTCAAACCTCCACCAAGCCAGCATACCTGGCCCCACTCAAGGAGAACCAGTTCTACCCTCTTGCCTACATGAAAGAGGAGAGACCCATCTCCAACCTGACTCCCAAGTCAACCCAGCATGAACCGGCTTGCTCCCACAAGCCCAGAATCAGATCACGCATCACCAGGCCTCTACAAGCACCTGCTAAGGCCTACACTCCTTCGGTTCGACCCTTTATCTCTACAGGGGCCGAACTTGAAAAATTCAAAGCTTCGCTGCAACAGGCAAAGGACCGGGTCCGGATCCTGTCCTTGCCTAGCCACAAAGAAGACAGGCTCGGCTGCTGCGCCCGAGGGAGCACATCCTTCATCGTCAGAGCCCAGCCAGAGCTGACCAAAGCTCAAATCGCTCGTCGAGCACGCCGCCGTGCGTCATATCGACAAAAGAGACTAGAGAAGAAAAGGACCCAGCCTCCTACACTTCAAGTCTCCCGCAAATGGGTCGAAAAAGAAAGACCCGACCAAGTTGCTGCCGTCCATATGGTTGGAAAAACCAGAAGACGCCAAAGGTCAGCATAAAAAATCCATGTCCGACGTCCGGTGACCCGTAGCGTCACCAGGACACAAAGACATCCCGAAGAATCTCCTGCCCCTTCCAGCCAAGGACGGGAGAGTAATCCTTCATCAAGCTCTTCATCAAAAAGAATGAGCCCCAGTTCGGTCACCAGGACGATTTCTTCGTTCGAATCCCGAGGGATGAACGTCTTGGCTACAAGTTCTGAGCCGCCACCTCAGAATCCACCTCGAGATGATGCGCTCACACGCATCCAGCAGTTGGAACAAGGCCAGCAGAGGATTGAAACTCTGATGGAAAACCTTCTCCTTGTCGTCCAAAATCAGGTGAACAATGAGCCTCCTCCGAATCATAGCAATAACGAGGGAAATGGAGAAGAAAATGAGTCACGCACCCTTACCAAAAAGGACGTAGACAGTATCCTCGCCAAAGCTAAAGAAGAGGATATACTCAAAGAGCATGGGATCAAGCCACCATATCCTTTATGGATGGACTCAGTCCCATTCCCAACAAAATTCAAACATCCTACTCTCCAAACATATACGGGGAAAGGATCGGACAGACAGCACGTCATCCACTTCAAGATCTTGACGGGAGCTATCGCGGATCAAGATGCACTCAAGATTCGCCTCTTTGCAAGTACCCTAAAAGGTACGGCCTTCGATTGGTACTCCACTCTGCCGGAGAACTCCATTCAGAACTGGGCTATGCTGGAGACACGCTTCCTGACCCACTTCCAAGGTGAGGATCATCCTGTTACTATGGCTCAACTCTGCGCCTAAAACAGGGAGAGAATGAGTCAACTTACGACTTCATTCACAAGTGGAAAGCAATGGCGTACAAATGTTCAGATGTACTGCCACAAGCGTCGCTAGTCGACATCTGCCGAAACAACATGAGAGCTAAAATCCGCTCCATGATCATCGGCAATAAATCAAAGAACTGGGGGGAACTCCTCGAAGCTTCCATGGAAGCTGAAATGGTGATCAAAGACCTCAACAGTCAGAAGTCATCAAGAAAAGAGCCAACTGCCATTGCAACCTCTAAACCAAAGAAGAAAGAGGTCCTTAATGTGCAAACCAAGCCAGCTCCTCAGCAACCAAAGAAAGCTGAAAATAGAGCTGCAGGTAAGAGACCTGAACTCTCTGATGCCTTCAAAGAGCGAGTAGAAAAGAAATACCCGTTCGATGAAGATGTTGACGAAATCTTCGAGGCTCTCGTGGCAAACGGCAAGCTCACCTTGCCTGAACCCAAAAGACCGGGCGATGTTGGCAAAACCAACGATCCTCGGTACTGTCCATACCACCAGATGGTCTCGCATCCTCTCAATCAATGCTTTGTTGTGAGAGAGAAGATAAACGAGATGTGGAAAAACGGAGTCATCACCTTTGACAAAAATTATGGCCCCGCCTCCGTCAACATGGTGTCACGTGGACAAACACCAAAATCACCGAAGAAGAAGATCACTACTTCCTTCAAGGTGATAAAAAGAATTCAAACGTCCGAAGTGTTGGTTCCTTACCCGACACCAGATGGACAACCTATATGGGTACATCCCGATCTCCTGGAAGATGAAAACTGGGAGATCGTCAAAACAAAGCCAACAGCTCAACATCGAAGGCAGGCTAGGAAACATCTCCTTAGGCTCAAACAGCAAGAGAAGACCCAGCCAAAACAAGAAGTCCATGAAAAGGCAGAGGCCTCCTCTACCATTTCACTCGGGGCAACAGAAACGTTCCTTCCAGAGACTTCAAAGGCGGTAAGAAACTTCACTCTCAGTGATTTCATGCCACCTCGATTCAGAGAAGAAGCCATGTAGGGGGCATCATACTCTTGCAACTCGGTAGTTGGATTCTCCATTGATGGATACGAGTCCAGCGACACCGACGATGGATTCGAGCCCAACTACACCAATGAGTGGGAGGAATCTCTTGAAACAGGAGAATATCTCTCCGATGAAGAATGGGTTCCTGAAACTCACCTTATGCCAGTAATCTGGTATAACCCCTTGCAACCACAAGGATCCTCCCTCCTCTTAACACACACCAAGCAGTTGCTGAATGCCACCGAGTGGTTGGAAGTCGGATCTCTATCTTTCAAACTTCAATCGGCGACTGGAGGGATCCGTTCATTGATTACACTATGTTCGGAATCCTACCTGAAGATCCAAAAGAACGGGTAAGCATCCAAAGGCGAGCCCCAAACTTTCATTTGGATATTCCTTCAAAAATCCTCTACAGGAAATCCTTCAACGGAGTACTTCTACGCTGCTTGTCACAACAAGAGGCCGAAGAAACACTCAAAGAAGTTCATGCTGGTCTTTGTGGAGCCCATCAGGCAGGTCCTAAGCTCTATGATCAGATAAAAAGGTTAGGTTACTATTGGCCTACCATGGTAGCTGATGCAATGCAATTTGCTAAGTGCTGCCAGCTATGCCAAGTTCACGGAGATTACATTCACATGCCTCCTGAATGGCTGCATCCTACAGCAATCTCGTGGCCTTTTGAAGCATGGGGCATGGACATCATAGGTCCTATCTCTCCCCCTTCAAGCAAAGGTCATCGCTTCATCTTCGCCGCTACGGATTATTTCTCCAAGTGGTCAGAAGCATTTGCGTTCAACGAAATGAAGACCTCATTAGTTCTTCAGTTCCTGCGCACCAACATCATTTGTCGTTTCGGCATATCCAAAAGATTCGTCCATGATAACGGACCGCAATTCCGGGATCATCGATTCTACAAGTTCTGCGACAAATACAAAATCCAAAGCTGTCCTTCGACTCCATACAATCCGGCAGCGAACGGATTAGCAGAAGCCTTCAACAAGACACTCTGCAAAATCCTCAAGAAAATGGTCTCTAGTCACAAAAGAGACTGGAGCGATAAACTGTCTGAAGCTTTGTGGGCCTATCGAACCACCGTTCGAGGACCAACCCATAGCACACCATTCTCCCTGGTCTATGGATGCGAAGCTGTCGTGCCATTAGAAGTACAAATTCCTTCTCTGAGGGTATCTCTACAAAATGACATGACTCAAGAAAGCAATGTCAAATTGCGACTCCATGAGCTGGACAATCTCGACGAGAGACGGCTCGAAGCTGGACAAAGCATTGAACTTTACCAAGCACGCATGGCAGGATCTTTTGACAAAAGGGTCCGGCAACGCGCCTACAAAAAGGGTGACTTGGTTCTTGCGGTAAAAAGACCAATGGTCTTCGCACACAAATCCAAAGGCAAATTTGAACCAAAATGGGAGGGACCCTACGTCATCGACAAGGTCTTCTCCAACGGCGCATATGCCCTCCTAAACATGGAAGGCGACAGATGTATGCTGCCTATCAACGGCAAGTTCTTGAAGCGGTACTACCCTTGAAGACTTACCCAACTGGGTAAGAGCAATGCCTGTATGGCCAAAACCTGTTCTCAGGTACTCGCTCGTCAAACCCACTCTCTTTAGAATTTTCATATCAAATGTCAAAATTTCTAGAGATTCAAAAACAATGCTTACTTTTATCGTTTCATTGTTCAAAAACAAAAAAATCCAAGTTTAGGAGCCTCTCCCTGACTTGACCAAAACTTTCGATCCTTGAACCAAAATTCATGGTTTGAAACAAAAATCCGGATTCAGGGATTTCCACCCTAGTCCACCATACCTTTTACCGCCAAATGGTTCTAGGTCAAAATTTACGACCCTCGTGTCTTTAAACAAAAAAAATTGGTTTTTCAAAAATCGTGGGGAAACGACACCAAAGTCAGTACCCGCAAAACAAAAATTTTGAAAAAAAGCAAGGATGCGACATTCCATCGATACTTGCACCCAAAATCGCAGGGAAGCGACATTTTGTCGATACTTGCAAAATCCAAAAACCGTGGAGAAGCAACAAACCAGTTGATATCCACAACCCAAATTTCAAAAATCTTGGAGATGCAACATACCAGTTGCTATCCACAACCTAAATTTTAAATGGTTCGAGAAAACCTCAAATTTCAAAAATCGCGGAGAAACGACATCAAGTCAGTACCCGCAAAACCAAAAGTTTTGGGAAAAGCAGGGAAGCGACGCTTAGTCGATATTTGCACCCCAATTCGCGAGGAAGCGACATTCCATCGATACTTGCAAAACCTAACCCGCGAGGAAGTGACATTCCATCAATACTCGCAAAACCGAATGAGCAAGGAAGCGACATTCCATCGATACTTGCAAGACCATTCAGCGGGGAGGCGACATTTAGTCGATACCTGCATTTTGAAAACCAAAACTCGGCTATAAATGCCAAAATCTGGCTATAAATGCCAAAACAAAATTTCCGGCTATAAACGCCAAAATCGGCTTTCATGCCAATAAAACAAAACTTGGTTTTCAAAAAAAATCGGCTATAAATGCCACACAAAAAAAAACCTGACTCTTATGTCAAACCGGCTATAAATGCCACAAACCGGCTATCAATGCCACAAAAAATTGGCTTTCACGCCGACAAACCAAAACTTGGCTTTCAAAAAAACCTGGCTATCAATGCCACCAAACCGGCTATAAATGCCACCAATTGGCTATCAATTCCACCAAACTGGCTGTAAATGCCACAAAAATCCGGCTTTCATGCCAAATTCGTTTCCCCTACCAAAACAACCATTTGACAAAAGATTTTCACAAAATGACAAAGCTTTTGATCAAATCCCATTTAGCAATTACTTTCATCACAAAAAGATTTGAGTGAGCGTAGGGAAAACAAAAAAAAAAGAAAAAAAAGAGTACCAAAAAAATACATGTGGTACCAAAAAAAAAGAAGAATGGTTTCTGCTATAAAAAAATCAGGAGCTCAGCCAAAAATGGTCTCCAGCCAAAGCTTCAGCTCCTCAAGCAAACTTTTGGCCTCAGCCGTCAGAGTTTCCAAGGCACGCTTCTTCAGGAACTTGCCATGAGATGCTGGCGAATGTCGTAACCCTTCTTTTACACCGGGAAGCTCTTCCCCAGCAGTTTGCCATCGTTCGTTTTCTAGAGTCCTCCTCTCGAGAACTTGACCGGCATCTGCAACCCTGCGGATCAGAGTACTCTCCCTGTCACGAGCCTCTGTTATAGCAGCCCACTTCGCATCGACTTGTGCCTTCAAATGCTCAAGACGTTTCCTGGCCTCCTCAACTTCCCTATCAAGGACGTTAAGGTCATGCCTTAATCCGATGATGGCTAGCTCTTCCTTGTTCTTCTCCCGAACTAGCTGCTTCTTGCTTTGTGTAGCCTCATTCAGGTCAGACTTAGCCTTATCAGCAGGGTCCAAGAACATCTCCTGGAAGAATTGGTCGTCAGGGAAACCCATGGTCTCAAACCACTTGTCACCCAGTGCAATGATCCTATCAACGATCGCCCTGGCACCTGTGACATCCAGACCAACCTCTTCGGTGTCGGTCAGAATCTCCTGTACATGTGGGATCATGCCAAATCCTGCCTCCAAGTGTCCAGAAAGGAGAGTCTTGACCCAAGAACTCAAAACCCGAGCCAGCACCTTCTTCGCAAATTGAAGAGACGAACTGGATGAAGATTCACCCTTCTCCGCTGATCGGCTGCTCATGTCATGTCCCATTGGAAGAGTAACAAAAGAACTCTTTTCACTTGGAGCCACTGGAGAGGGAATCTCAACACGAGGCATCTCCTCAATCATGTCAGAACTGGTCTCTACCTCCGGATCGACCTCTGGCATCCCTTGCTCTGGTTCTGAAGAAAGCGATGGACTCTCTTCTGTCACTTCAAAACCTGCAAATGAAACACAAAAAGGTATGAATATGATCCTGTTCAAAAAAAATCATCAGGGTCATCACTACAAAGTACCTTCTTCGACGACTGGCGGAACACTCTCTTCCTCCATGAACTCATCAGAAGCATCATCGACATTTGCGTCCATTGATGGTTCAAAGTCATCGGAATCCTGTGGCAAGTCAGCTGACAAGAAAAAAATGTTAGCAAATCAAGTCGCAGGCAAAAAAAAAAACAGAGAAAGCGAAAGAAGTTATACCAATTGGAGATTCCGGAGTCATTCCAGAGTCCCTCGGTTCTTCTTCAGATGCCATAACCGGCTCCATCACCGCCTCATCGGTTGGAACCTCAGGCATCGGCAAGTCTTCATCCCCTGCTAAAAGAAAAGCAGCAGCAGGGTGAGAAAACAAATCAGAACATGGAAAGCCCCATGAAATAAGTAGAAAAGGAAAAGGAGGAATCATACCTTCACCGATGGTCTCTTCTTCCCGAATCCTCTTCTCCGGAGGTTCGTCAGCTTCCCCTGGCACCTCCTCATTGATGGTGAGAGGGACTTCCACATTAGGAGAGTCTTCGTCCCGCCCCGTGTGACGCTGACTCCTCCTCCTCTTCTTACCTCTACGAGTTCGCTTCCTAGAAGAACCCGCCCCACTATCAGAGTCAGGTTTCTCACTTGGCTCCTCACTGGATGGTCTGCTCTCGCCAGTAGACTCCGCGGAAGCTCGCCTTTGTGCCGC
The DNA here is from genome assembly GCA_028538565.1 of Umbellularia californica. Lineage (NCBI taxonomy): Eukaryota > Viridiplantae > Streptophyta > Magnoliopsida > Laurales > Lauraceae > Umbellularia > Umbellularia californica. The sequence continues at coordinate 69,053,564 of JAPQWN010000002.1, read as the reverse complement.
TTGCATCCAAGCGTCGAGCTCAGCTTCCTCCTGTTCTAGCTGCTCCAAAGCCTCATCAGGTACTTCCCGAACAGCTTCAGAACCAATGACGCCCTGGTCACCGAGAAAGCCTATCTTATGCTTCTCTCCAGAAAGGAAGGCCCAAACTTCCTCTCGCCGGACGCCATCCGACTTTCCAGTACCTTTCCCCGAAGACAGCTTTACATGAAGCTCCTTCTTGGAAAGCCCCCGATATGCCAAAAAGCTCTCCGCGAACCACTTCGTGAAGCCGGCAGTTCGGAAAGTCGACAGCTCAGGATAAGAAATCATGGCAGTAGTGTCCTCAGCACTATAAAAAGCCCATGCATTTCTGCCATCTTGCAAACCTCCAAAACGCTTCACCATACTCGAAGGCGCTCCAACAACGCCTTGAGAGAAGCCCAATTGAAGCGCAAAGAGAGAAGGTACATACGGCTGGATGTCGACGAAAAGATGTCTGCGGTACACCATAGTGCCGACCCGTATGCTGAAAAGCCACTCCTTCTCTGCATTGGTCAAAGGGTAATGCCTTCCCGACCCTGCTCTGGTAGAGTCTCGGGAGGCACCAAAATCAAAAGCCTTCTTCCGCAACTCCGGAGAAAGCTTAACTGAAGACTGCCCCATCTCGACGTCCCTGAACCGTCGGATCCTCATGCGGGCAAACAAAAGTGATTCAGATACGGCTTTTCCCTTAGCCAATCGAATCATCAGAGGATCATCATCCTGTGCAGAACCCAGCTGGTGGAAGCCAGGACAGTGGTATACAAACCACGAATAAAAAATATGGGCTGAAAATACCCTATTCATAGGGAGCCCAAGCCGAACCAAGAAAGCAGCAGCCTGCAGTTCGGTACACAAGTAGGAGTAAAGAGCAGGTACCAAAGCAAGCCGCTCTCCAAACGCCATCTGACAAGCCGGAAAAATACAATGCGGCCTGATGTGCGTCCCATCTCCACCAGCAAAAATAGCCTCACCTAGCCAAAAAGTGAGGTAAAAAGCAAGATCTCTCCGCAATGCAATGTCAGAACAAATGGCATCTGTGCTCGCGAAGAAACCCTTCAACTCTTCCTGCATGACCGAAGTCTTCTTCCTGTCTTCCCGGGTCATGCTATCAGAAGACTCTTTGCTGTCAAAGAAGTTGAAGAATGAAGAGCCACAACTCTTCCAACTGCTGGATCTTACTTTCGAGCCCTCCTTCAAAAAATCATAGAAGGCGACGAGCTGAAAGTATAGGAGCCTGAACTCCTCTGACTGCTCCTCAAGGACGCTGTCAATCGGCATGAACTCCTCGTAGAGTTTGCCAAGGATGGGCAATCCAGTAATAGCACTTTACTCCTTCAGAGAAAAACCAATCTCACCGTTCGTGACAACGAAGGTATTGGTCTGAGGGAGGAAAGACTCCAACATAGCCATGAAGGCATCATTGGAAAAAGTCACGGTCTCCCTAAAAGCGCGGACCGCGTCAAAAATGCCGGCTTCCTTCAAAACGGCGCCCCCAATCAGCAAGGTGTGGTCAGTCCATGACTTCCAATCGGAGTCAGCATTAAAGCGACCACGAAGTCGAAAAGGCTTCACCCAATTGCTGCCGTCACCGCTGAAAACGCCAAGGCCCACCGGTCTCAAATCGACCGACGGATAATCAGAGCCCTGGTAGCCGCTGGCTGGCATCAACATGTCCATACGGACAGGTGGCTTCTCCGCATATCCGGAGGGTCCACCAACAAAAACCCCGGTCTTGATCACACTGGTCCTCTTCACCCAGCTCGGAGGATCTTCCCTCTTAGGGCACGTGGGAGAAAGGCTCAGGATCGAGATGGTCCGATCAAAAGACGACCGGGTAGAAATAGTTCTCTCCTCACCATTTGCTGTGTAAGAGAACTGAAAACATCTCCTTTGGTATGTCAAGTCGTCAGGGACTGCATCTCCAAAGAAGAAGGTAGGCTTGGGTAAAACCCTCAGATCGTCCATAACCCAAGGACGGTTGCTTACCATGATCTTATAGAATTCCTCATTCTTGAGAGCGATCAATCGCTGTCTCATCTCATCGCGATTGAGGGAATCGCACTCTTCCAAGTTCTTCTCAACAAACTGGACCTTCTCCCAGGCCTGCTGAACGGCCACATTGGAAGATCTAGCAGATCGACGAGGTACGCTTGTAGCAGGCTCTTTACCCTTGTTCGCTCTGGAGGAACCACCTGCAAAGGTTGGAAAAGAAAAAGATCGTCATCAAAATGACAGGATTTCGCTAAAAAAAAAGGGGGTCACTTTGTCCCACCAAAAATCTGGCGAAATTTTGGCATGACTCCGGGGCAATTCCAAAGAAAAAGGAAATACCCCGACGGAAATAGAAAGTTTAAAGATGGGCTCAACATTGCTGCGGGCTCCGAAACTCCAAACTTTCGAAACCTCAAAATCTCCGCAAAATCAAGAAGGGCTCAACATCGCTGCGAGCTCCAAATTCCCAAATTTGCAAAGATTTTCAGGTATGCTATCATGCTCAAACTACAAAAAGTACATGCATGAACATCTAGATTTGCATAAAAACGCATTATCATGATGAGCAAAAAAAAAAAAAAAAAGAAACTTTCTCAAAAAAAAGAGGGAGAAAGAAAAGAAAAAAAAAAGAAACTTTCTCAAAAAAAAAAAGAGGAAAAAAAAAAAAATCAGGCCACGTGGCCGTACGGACCAGATCCGTACGGATCTGTCCGTACGGCCCAAAAAAAAAAAAAAAAAAAAAAAAGAAGAAAAAGAAAACGTGTGAAAAAAAAAACAAAAGAAGAAATCACGTGGAAAAGAAAAAAAAAGAGAAGAAGAATAGAAAAAAAAAAAAAAGAGAGAAACTTTTTTTACCATCCTATTCTCTACATAAAGTTTTCTTGAAAGAAAAAGAGAGAAAACTTACTTGAAGCCATTGATGGAGAAGAAGAAGGAAAAAGCTTGAAGATCCTTGAAGAAGAAAAACTCTTGGTCTTGGAGCTCTCTTGAGATTGTTGCAAAAGAAAGCAATAAGGGCAAGAGATCCTACCTTCCTTTACTTTTATAGGAGAGAGCAAATCAAAGAAGGAAACAAAGAAGAAAGGTAAGTGTTACTAATTAGTAACCTTACCAAAAGAGAAGGAATTAGAAAGATTCTTTCCCAAAAAGAAAGATGTCTTTGAGAGATTTCCTCCCAAAATCAATCAAATGAGAGATTCTCTCCAACAAAATAGGATATTGAAGATTCTTTCCCAAAAAGAAAGATACCTTGAGATATTCTCTCCCAAATTAAGGGAATATGAGAGATTCTCTCCCATAAAGATATTTTTAGATATTCTCTATCCAAATGAGATATCTTTAGATATTCTTTACAAAAATGACCCCACATGAGATCTAAGCCATCCTAAAAAGCTTAAGGTCCCATGGGTTAGCCCATATGAGCCAGGTTTGACCACCTAGGCACTAAAAAAAAAAAAAAAAAAAAAAAAAAATTTTGGGCTTTTAGTCAGGAAAAAAATCCCTCTTACCAAGAGCATACAATAATGGTTCCATGCCTCTTTTGAGTTGATTGAACCATACAAAAAATTCCAAGCCCCATGAGCTTCCAAAGAATCAAACCATCCAGCCTCATATACCAAATTGAGCCAAAATCTTGAAATTGACATTCCACAAAAATCCAAACCACTCCAATGGACCCACACAGTGTTAAGGATTTTGTATCTTGCAATTTGATGGATGCATTATTCATTTTATTCATCATTTGAATTCTCTCACATGCATTGTTTTAGAAAAACTTGAAATCTTGATTTATACATGCATTGTTTTAAATCTTGTACACCTTATGATTTATGCATGTTTTTGTTTTAAACATTGGATGCATTTTTTAGTTTTAAAAGGATTTTATAAATCAAGCTAGCCATTTGTTTTAACTTTCAAATCTATTTAGGCTTTTTATGATTCATGATTTTAAAAGCTCTTAGATTGGTTTAAATCATGTTTCCATGCTTGGTTTGATGGCCCAAAAATCCCCTCTTGAAAATACTTTGAAATATGCAAAAATTGGGATTTTTGTCTTAGGCTGTCGGTCAACCGACAAGCTAGGTGTCGGCTAACCGACAGGTGAGCCGAGGTCAACCGATGGATCTGTCGGTCCGAATTCCAGAGAGCTAAAATTTCAGAACATCTCTGTCGGTCATCGCGTCGGTTCATGTCGGTCAACCGACAGTTTATAAAAATCCAGACCGAGAGCTTGTCGGTTCAAAATCCAGAGAGCATCATTTTATTCATCTTTGTGCTGTCGGTTAGGGTGTCGGTCAAGCCTCGGTTAACCGAACATGTCGGCTAACCGAAACATGCTTTATGGTCAGCAAATTTTTGAAAAATATGACCGTTGGCTTGTGACCGTTGGGGTGTCGGTTAACCGACCCCTGGATGTCGGTTGACCGACAGGTAGCCGTTGAGCAACTTTTTCTATAAAAAGAAGCTCATTCCTTAGCCCCAAGAGATGATCTTTGGAGCCCTTCTTGAGGTATTTTAAGGGAAAAGAAAGGGGATCAAGCTAAGGAAGGCTAAGGGTCATTAAGGAAAGCTAAAGCTTGGATTAATGAAGTTAAACCACCAAGTAAGCTTTGCCTTTTTATAATCATTGTTTTATGCTTTGTTTAATCTTTGGTAAATGATTATAGCATATAAACTATGATGTGTTGAATCCTCTACTCCTTTAATCTTTGATTTAAGTCATTGGATTCTTCACCTTGATTTCTAAACAAGTTTGTTTTAATACTTTGTAAAACATGTTTTGTCAAAACCTTTGATTTGTTTTATAAACATGTTTCATTAACTTGTTTGAATCATCCATGTTGTTTTCACAATCCTAAACCTTTGTTGCACTAGTTTTTGAAAACAACACTTAGCATGCTCACTTGTCTAAACCCTAATTACTTACAAGTGACTTGCTTTAAACTTCAATCAAATCTTTGTATGCATTAAACCCTTGAATGCTTCTTAGCATACATTGATTGATCTTAAACTTTTAATATTGATTGAAGTTTCCACACACACACATCATGAGCATTCATCTTTGCATTTTACAGTGTGTTGTGTGAGTTGATTTACACTTTCTTATCCGCCTAATTTAGAGGCAATTATATTGAGCTTAAATTGTATCTCTTAGAGTGTTTTGTGAAGACACCTTCTTGAGAGAAAATCTTTTATTGTAAAGGTTATTGCTTAGCCTAAGAAAAGCATTGTGTGAAGGTTATTGCTTAGCCTAGAAAAGCATCTTGTATAGGTTGTTGCTTAGCCTATAAAAGCACATTGTAAGGTTATTGCTTAGCCTAGAAAAGCATAGTGTTTAAGGTTATTGCTTATCCTTGGAAAGCATATTGTAGTGGTTATTGCTTAGCCATTTGAAAAGCATAAATAGTGGAAATCCGGTGGGGTGTGAGATCACAAGCCGGTAGTGGATGTAGGCATTGAGGCCGAACCACTATAAATGATTGTGTTATGGTGAATGCTTTTGTGGTGATTGTTATTGTTTAGCTTCCGCATTTTATTTGTTAATCATCACAAGTGACTAATTGTTTTAAAGAAGTTTAAAATTGGCATAATTGGTCATTAAGTTGTAGCTCACCCTATTCACCCCCCCTCTAGGGTTCGGATCCTGAACTTTCATTTGGTATCAGAGCCTCGTGCTCTAATATTAGGATCAAGTGTTTGGAACTCTTGATTAGGTGTAAAAGCCTAGAGTTAGAACCCTAATTGTGTTCTCTTTGAAAATCATTAGAATGGATTCCACTATATTAGACTTTGTAGATTCTTGTGTAGATTCTTCTAGACCATTCCTTCTTCCAACATTTGGAGATTCAAACCATGAATTTAATGAATCTAAATTTGAATCAAATGAAGAAGAAAATGATGAAAATCAAGATGACATTCAACAAGCCTATAATGATTTATGTACATTTTCCCTAGAGCTTGTTAAGAAGAATAAAAGATTAGAAGAAAAATCTAAAAGTCTAAACAAAGAATTAGTTTCTTCAAAAATTGAACTTAGAGAGAAAGAAGAATTAATAAATTGTGTAAACTCTAAGTTTATGATCTCTTTGCATAATTTATCTAATGTTCAAGATGAATTAAATGAAATTAAGATAAGTTATGATAATCTTAATAAGGAAAATTCTAAACTAAGAGATCAATTACAAAGGCAAGATAAAGATATTAACAATCTTGAATCTAAGTTAACTATCACTAAGGAAAATTTATCTAATAAGATAAAAACTCAAGAACTTGGATCCAATGTTATTAATGAACTTAAATTTGAATTAAAACTTGCCCATGAAGAACTAAACAACTTTAAGGGAATTGAAAATGAACAAACAAAAGTTAAAAATGAAAATTCAACCCTTAAAGAACAAGTCACTCAACTTGAAAGGTACAAACAAAAGTATGAGTGCAAATTTACCCATGGTGAAGAGAAATTTGAAAAGTTATTTAAATTGGGTAAATCTCAAAGAAATAGGACGGGTCTTGGATTTGATAGGAATATTTCTCATGACCCCATAGTCACCAACACATTTGTGAAAGGTGAGTCCTCATTCTCTAGCACTCATTCCTCCTTGCCCATGACTAAATGTAATTATTGTGGCATTGAAGGACACTTTAGGTTTGAGTGCAAATTAAGAAGAAGACATGTGTCTAAAACCATCTATGAACCAAAGAAAGTAAAATCAAACTCTATGATGGATAAGACACTAAAAATCAAGGAAGACTCCAAGAAGATTAAACAAGTTAAACCCATTAAAAAGGAGTCTCCTAAGATAGATTCTAAAAAGCTTAAACAAGTTAAAACTAATATAAAAGAATCTATCAAGAAAAAGCTTCTCAACCTACCTCCCCTAACCCAACAAATGAAAGAACTTTTGAAGAAAGTTGCAAAGTTAAATCTAAAATTCAAAAGTCAAATAAAGGGAGAAAATAAGAAGAAAAGAAAAGAGAATAAATCCCCTACTAAGAAAAGTCACCAACCTCAAAAGACTAATCACCAATCAAAGCTAAAATTAGTCAAATCTCATTATCATGGTGATAAGTCTAAATTGAAAATTTATCAAGTCAAATCTCCTAAAGTTGGTGAGACTTTTAAGATAGACCTCAAAGATCAACCCTCTCAAGACCTTAGGTGGATTCCTAAAGATAGATACTTAGACAAACCTTAAGGCCTTGGATCTCATTGACCAACCGAACCTTTTTAGTTAAATCATATTGTTGGTCATGACACATTTGCATTTTATACTTTCTTAGTTACATTTGTTAAAATGCAATGTTTATTTGTAATCAATTGATTTTGTCATCATGTACCTTTCTAGTTAAATATCATGGTTTTCAAAATCATTTGATTATAATTTCATCATTATAGATTTGCTTTTTGCTCTCATTTAGTTATATCTTTTGCAATGCATTTCTATATATGATCAATTGATTATGATTTCAAAAGCTTTTATAGCTAGATTTTTTATAATCGATTGATATTTTCAAATTCATTTGTTTGATTGTCTTAGTTAAATTATTTTGAAAAACAAATGATTTAGATTTTCCATGGATTCTTTCTTATGGAAAGTTATTGTTTTGAAAAATCAACTTGTATGTGTTTCAAATAAGTTATATCTTTTACAATGCAAGTTGAAAAATAATTTAAGCCTCATTACTACATTCTTGATGAAAAATGAGGATTGAAGATTGATTTTCATTCTATGCTTACTAAGTTAGTATTTTGATATGAAAATTCAATTCCTTGATTTACTTGAGTTTCAATTGGTTAGATCTTTATAGTTATATTCTTCAAAATTGAATGTGTTTTTGATAAATGCAGTTTTCCAATTGATATCAAGTTTGAAAAGTTTTTAAGTCAATTTGTATGAGTTTTTGTAGTTATCCTTAATTACAAATTGAAATTTGATATTAATTCACTTCATAGTTTTCTTAATCACTTGATCGTGATTTTATGTTTCATTGTTGGATTTTGATTGTTGAAGTGAATTAAAGTCCTTTGGAAAATGTTCTAAGCTTTGTTAGTTATATTTTTAGTTGCATTTTCCTTTGAGTTTATTTCCTTGTGTTTATGATTGTATCTTTTAGAAGGAAATAGTTGTTATATGCTATTTGCATCATTGCTCATTTGGTTTCATTCTTTTTATGCAAATGTCATATAGTTCTATGTATGCTTGTGCTCTTTAGTTACATTAATAGATATCATACTAGAACTTTCAAATCCATCCTCTATGCTTTCTAGTAATTTTTTTTTAAATGGATGGTTATGATGTTGATTCATGTGTATTTTCCTTGTGATGTCATTCTTATACATGTTTCAACTTCATAGTAGTGTTTAATCATATGAACCTCTTTGAAATCCATTCCTTGTATTTCATAGTTATATCTTTTGTTTGATGGATTTCTTAGTTGTTGAATTCATATGATTTGACACATTTGTAAATTGCATCCTCTACCAAGTTATATATATTTCTAAATGCAATTTCTCATGTTCATCAATATGCTCATTAGTTATATTATTCTAAGTGATGAATATCATTTTATGATGCTTGTTGGAATTTTGTGTTTGTCACATGCTTGCTCTTAATCATGTTTCATATTCAATTGGTAATCAATTGGTATCATTTTCAATTAGTATCAATATCCAATTGGTATCATATCTTGAGTTTGTGATAGACCTTGTGTACATTGGATTGAACTTAATAGTAATATTTTTTTAATTCCATGTCACATTCCATTAGCATCATAATGTTCATGTTTGCCTCCTCTCTTGCACTTATAGGTAAATCACATGACCACCATGTTTATGTTTTCATAATTTTGGTTGGTTAATTGTGAGGTTGGCTTCATGATTGAACTTCATTTCATTCATCTTGTGCATATCAGTTATATTTAATGAATGTATGAAATGATTTCATAACCTTCATAGCATATGATTTTCATAATTATATTGATTAATGCTATGTTTAGTATTCCCCATAACATCATAGATAACTCTAATTTGGATGAACCCTAATAGGTATATTCCTTAACTCCATTTTAGAGTGATTGAGTTAATACTCTTATCTTTGAATTTTAATTGGTATAATTGCTTTATATATATTTCAATTGGTATCCATGATAGATTATCCTTTTGACCTTGCTCTTTAATTATCCTATAGCTTTTCCGTCAATTGGTATTTTTATAATGGTAATTTGATCATATTGAGCTTTATTTCTTTTTTGTATCTAATCCTTCTCTTGAAGTTAACCCTCAATTGGTTAAACCATCTTCTTCTTGAACCAAATTGTTAAATCTTTGTCAAAGTTTGACAAAAGGAGATAATGGATTGAGGGGGAGTAAATCTTCATAGGAAGTATTAGTTATGATCAAATTCACTCTTATATTGGATCTATACCCTTAGACAACACCCATACATGAAAACCTGTTATGTATTTCATTTTCGAATTCTTTTGTTAACAGGTGCTACTAAAAGGTATTTTCCTTATTTCATGTGTGTAGGTACCTTTGCAATTTAATGTCAAAGGGGGAGAATATTCTAGATGTCAAAGAGGGAGAATATAGCTAAGGGAAGAGATGTGCAATTCAATGTCAAAGGGGGAGAGACATTGTATTATCCTCCAAAGAGGGAGTGAATGCATATCTTGCCAAAACCCAAGAGTGCATGGTCAAAGGGGGAGAGATGAAAGAAGTAGAAGATGCTTGGCCAAAGAAAGGAAGATGAAGAGAAAGCTTGAGGATGATCAAGCTCCAAGCATCAAGGAGAATGAAGGAAAAGACCAAGGACCCAAGCCAAGTGAAGAAGCATCCAAGAAGATTTCAAGCCTTGTCCAGCCAAGGAGAAGCTGAAGACTTTATGTGAAGATTCAGTATTGAGTAAGAGAAGGTTTGCCATCAAATTGCAAAGGGGGAGATTGTTAAGGATTTTGTATCTTGCAATTTGATGGATGCATTATTCATTTTATTCATCATTTGAATTCTCTCACATGCATTGTTTTAGAAAAACTTGAAATCTTGATTTATACATGCATTGTTTTAAATCTTGTACACCTTATGATTTATGCATGTTTTTGTTTTAAACATTGGATGCATTTTTTAGTTTTAAAAGGATTTTATAAATCAAGCTAGCCATTTGTTTTAACTTTCAAATCTATTTAGGCTTTTTATGATTCATGATTTTAAAAGCTCTTAGATTGGTTTAAATCATGTTTCCATGCTTGGTTTGATGGCCCAAAAATCCCCTCTTGAAAATACTTTGAAATATGCAAAAATTGGGATTTTTGTCTTAGGCTGTCGGTCAACCGACAAGCTAGGTGTCGGCTAACCGACAGGTGAGCCGAGGTCAACCGATGGATCTGTCGGTCCGAATTCCAGAGAGCTAAAATTTCAGAACATCTCTGTCGGTCATCGCGTCGGTTCATGTCGGTCAACCGACAGTTTATAAAAATCCAGACCGAGAGCTTGTCGGTTCAAAATCCAGAGAGCATCATTTTATTCATCTTTGTGCTGTCGGTTAGGGTGTCGGTCAAGCCTCGGTTAACCGAACATGTCGGCTAACCGAAACATGCTTTATGGTCAGCAAATTTTTGAAAAATATGACCGTTGGCTTGTGACCGTTGGGGTGTCGGTTAACCGACCCCTGGATGTCGGTTGACCGACAGGTAGCCGTTGAGCAACTTTTTCTATAAAAAGAAGCTCATTCCTTAGCCCCAAGAGATGATCTTTGGAGCCCTTCTTGAGGTATTTTAAGGGAAAAGAAAGGGGATCAAGCTAAGGAAGGCTAAGGGTCATTAAGGAAAGCTAAAGCTTGGATTAATGAAGTTAAACCACCAAGTAAGCTTTGCCTTTTTATAATCATTGTTTTATGCTTTGTTTAATCTTTGGTAAATGATTATAGCATATAAACTATGATGTGTTGAATCCTCTACTCCTTTAATCTTTGATTTAAGTCATTGGATTCTTCACCTTGATTTCTAAACAAGTTTGTTTTAATACTTTGTAAAACATGTTTTGTCAAAACCTTTGATTTGTTTTATAAACATGTTTCATTAACTTGTTTGAATCATCCATGTTGTTTTCACAATCCTAAACCTTTGTTGCACTAGTTTTTGAAAACAACACTTAGCATGCTCACTTGTCTAAACCCTAATTACTTACAAGTGACTTGCTTTAAACTTCAATCAAATCTTTGTATGCATTAAACCCTTGAATGCTTCTTAGCATACATTGATTGATCTTAAACTTTTAATATTGATTGAAGTTTCCACACACACACATCATGAGCATTCATCTTTGCATTTTACAGTGTGTTGTGTGAGTTGATTTACACTTTCTTATCCGCCTAATTTAGAGGCAATTATATTGAGCTTAAATTGTATCTCTTAGAGTGTTTTGTGAAGACACCTTCTTGAGAGAAAATCTTTTATTGTAAAGGTTATTGCTTAGCCTAAGAAAAGCATTGTGTGAAGGTTATTGCTTAGCCTAGAAAAGCATCTTGTATAGGTTGTTGCTTAGCCTATAAAAGCACATTGTAAGGTTATTGCTTAGCCTAGAAAAGCATAGTGTTTAAGGTTATTGCTTATCCTTGGAAAGCATATTGTAGTGGTTATTGCTTAGCCATTTGAAAAGCATAAATAGTGGAAATCCGGTGGGGTGTGAGATCACAAGCCGGTAGTGGATGTAGGCATTGAGGCCGAACCACTATAAATGATTGTGTTATGGTGAATGCTTTTGTGGTGATTGTTATTGTTTAGCTTCCGCATTTTATTTGTTAATCATCACAAGTGACTAATTGTTTTAAAGAAGTTTAAAATTGGCATAATTGGTCATTAAGTTGTAGCTCACCCTATTCACCCCCCCTCTAGGGTTCGGATCCTGAACTTTCACACAGTCCCAAAGAGTGACCAAAAACCAAATCCTGGTCCCCTAACTTGCCACATACAGCTTGTTAGGTCACAAGACCAAAACCAAAAACCAAATCATGATCCCCCAACTTGCCACATACAGCTTGTTGGGTCACAAGATCAAAAACAGAAACCCAAATCCACATCCCTGATGTCATCTTCAAAACTTTACCTCGAGATGGTGTGTGATTCCTTTCACTACCATAAAATTCCCCTGGAAGCTCAAAGGCTACTCTACCAAAGGAAGGATTGCTCAAAGACTCTTGGTCAAGACACAAGCTCTCCTTCAAAAATCTCTTCGAGGCACATCGACTACAAAAGTCAAGCAACTCGTCGCTGTACCTCGAGGGGGCATTTGTTGACACCAAAAATGTCACTTTGCCTCTTCAAATCAAGAAAGCTGCATGAAGTCGCAACCTGCCATAAATAGGCAATGCAATTTCTCCAAAAAATCAAATCTTGTCAGAATCAAACAAAAACTGCAAGATCCTTCAAGATAGCCAAGAGAAGAGTACACATGAAGTTTCGGACCATTTCAGAATCATTTGGCCTAACTTCGCTTCTCCGACAGCTAAAATGGTGCTCCCGGCGGCGACATCATCGGAGACGTCAAAACTTCGATCAGAGCCTACAGATGACTCCAGCATGTCTCAAAAGGGCTCCATGCCAAATTTCAAGTCAAACCGACAACGTTGACCCTCCATCAATGCTCGAGCAGCAAAATCAAGCCTCCCGGCGGCGGGAACCACCGAAGCCTTCGCTCATCAAACCAAGTGCATGAGTGGCTTCAACATGCTTCCAAAAGGCTGCACGTCGAATTTCAGGTCATTCCGACAACGTTTGACCAGGTTTCGATGCTCCGAGAGAAAATCAAGCCTACCGGCGGCGGAGCAACCCGGGACCATGACATCCAAAACGGAGCCCATGGAATGTCTCAAAATGACTCCAATAGGCTCCCCGTCAAATTTCAGGTCAATCGGACATCGTTTGGCCACATATCAAAGCTCGGCATTTTCCCCGTAGCAAAATCAAGTGAAGCATCGACGGGACCCCAAACGGCTTCAAAACTCAAACAAAAGCCTATGGTTGGTCTTATTTATTGCTCAGGAGGCTTCACCTCAAATTTCAGGTCATTCCGACATCGTTTGACCAAGTTTCAGCTTCTGGCGGAAAATCAGCAGCTTTACGCGACAAAGTCTTCGGCTTTCCCGGAAAATTGGAAACTTTGCACTCTAAAAATGCAAGGATTCTCATCAGGTTTCCTACAGGGAAATCAAGCCAATAAATGAGAAGAAATGTCAGGAAAAATACAGAAGAAAACGGCGACGAAAAAGACCTCAAAACGACCACAAAACGGGCTCCGAAGGGGAAAATTCCCCCAGGGTCGCAGGCCCCTGCGACCATGGCCCATGGTCGCCGGCCCATGGTCGCCGGCGACCATGGAAGTCCGGGTCACCGGATTTTCCGCCGGTGACCCGTTTTTCCGTCTTTTTTCGCGTTTCGCGCACTTTGGCCCCTGTGGTTTCCTGAAAATGTGATTTTTAATGCTTGAAATTGACTCATATCCGACGACATCTCGGATCCGCCGTCAAAAGCATAAAATCATCATTGATCGCTCCAAGATCGCCAACCGGCTGACCAAGAAAGTACACTTTCTGTCCGACCGATCGTGAAATCGACAAGACAGATGTCACCGGCCCGCTCTTAGCTATCAATGTCTGAAGTTACATGTTCATCCGATGTCGATCAGCATGAAGATCCATCGATGATCATCGCCAGAAGAATTCCAGAAGACACGGCACGGCCCGCGACTCTTCGACTGCTCGGCGACCAATTAATGTGGTTAATTGACTAGCTTTATTGCAGTAATTAATTCATTTCTTTGGACGGCCCAATCAGAAGCAAGCATTTGGGAGCTACAAGTCAATTGATTCATGGCATTTAAACCATGAAACTCCTCCCATTATGGTAATTAAGGTGATTAAAAGCCCTTAATCTCCATCGGCCAATCAGATTCAAGTAAAAAGGAGTTACAAAATCAAGAAATAAATCTTGTAACTCCTCCCATTAAAGCCATTAAGGCTCATAAACCCTCCTAAATGGCTACCAAAAGCCTATAAATAGGAGAGCATTCCATTGAAATGAAGAGGAGAAAAATCAGAAAATCAAAGAAAATCGAGATCAGAAAGAGATCTGAGAGAAAGAAAAAGAGAGAAAAACTCTGCTGAAGTTCTGCACCGGCCACCACTACAAGCTGACAAAAGTCCCTTGGGGGGTACCCCCCCCCCAAGGTCCTTGCCTTCTCCCGCTGCCTCCAATGGCTTAGACGTGGCTTTTCAGCCCGTCTACTTAGCTTTTTTATTGGACATAGGACCTTCTCTTGGTCTTTGTCCTCTAAAAACCTGAGGTTATAGCCAAGCCAAGCGAATCAAGAGCATCTTCTGTTCTCATCTGCATGGATGATGGCGAAGCCCATACATGGCTTGCGACCGTCAATCTGAACGAGTCCCCCACAATATCCTGAAAAGTTAGATCCTCCTTTTCTTGCTTTTCATTGTAGTTTGTATTTTTCTAAAAGAGACAAAAATCACAACTCTTGTCTTTCATTATTGATGAGAATTGTAAATCGGCTATAAACGCCAAAATCGGCTATAAATGCCAAACAAAATCACCTTTCACGGCAAATCAAGAAAATGTCTCTTTTCTTAAATATTTGTGCAATGGAAAACTTGAAAGAAGTTGATTTCCTTTTTACTTGCGAAGGTTGATCTCCGGATTACCACTTGCAATTCCAAGTAAAATAGAAAATCTGGCACACCCACATAAAAGAAATGTTGATGCACGCTTCAGGCCCGCCAGGGCGCGAAAGGGCCGGACCCGACGGACTCCCACGTTCCGCCGACCCCGGTAGCCGCCCCACGGCGCCTCGGAGCGCGTTCCATCAAGAAGCAAAGGACTCAGCCTCCTACACTTCAAGTCTCTCAAAAATGGGTCGAAAAAGAAAGACCCGACCAAGTTGCTGCTGTCCATATGGTTGGAAAAACCAGAAGACGCCAAAAGTCAGCATCCAGAATCCATGTCCGACGTCCGGTGACTCGTAGCGTCTCCAGGACATGAAGACATCACGAAGAATCCCCTGCTCCTTCAAGCCAAGGACGGCAGAGCGATCCTTCCTCAAGCTCTTCATCAAAAAGAATGAGCCCCAGCTCAGTCACCAGGACAGCTTCTTCGTTTGAATCACGAGGGATGAACGTCCTGGCCACAAATTCTGAGCCACCACCTCGCAATCCACCTCAAGATGATGCGATCAGACGCATCCAGTAGTTGGAACGAGGCCAGCAGAGGATTGAAACTCTGATGGAAATCTTCTCCTCGCCTTTCAAAATCAGGCGAACAATAAACTTCCTCTGAATCCTCAAGATGAGGAGGTAAATGGAGAAGAAAATGAGTCACGCGCCCTTACCAAAAAGGACGTAGACAGTATCCTCGCCAAAGCAAAAGAAGAGGATATACTCAAGGAGCATGGGATCAAGCCACCATATCCTTTATGGATGGACTCGGTCCCGTTCCCCACAAAATTCAAACGTCCTACTCTCCAAACATATACGGGGAAAGGATCAGCCAGACAGCACGTCATCCACTTCAAGATTTTGACGGGAGCTATCGCGGATCAAGATGCACTCAAGATTCGCCTCTTTGTAAGTACCCTAAAAGGTACAGCCTTCGATTGGTACTCCACTCTTCCGGAGGACTCCATCCAAAATTGGGCCATGCTAGAGACACGCTTCCTGACTCACTTCAAAGGTGAGGATCATCCCGCTATTATGGCTCAACTCTGCAGCCTAAAACAGGGAGAGAATGAGTCAACATACGACTTCATTCACAAATGGAAGGCAATGGCGAACAAATGCTCAGATGTGCTGCCACAAGCGTCGCTGGTCGACATCTGCCGTAACAATATGAGAGCAAAAATCCGCTCCATGATCATCGGCAACAAATCAAAAAACCTAGGAGAACTCCTGGAAGCTTCTATGGAAGCTGAAACGGTGATTAAAGACCTCAACAGTCAGAAGTCATCAAGAAAAGAGCCAACCGCCATTGTAACCTCTAAACTAGAGAAAAAAGAGGTCCTCAATGTGCAAACAAAGTCAGCTCCTCAGCAACCAAAGGAAGCTGAAAACAGAGCTGCAGGTTAGAGAACTGAACTCTCTGATGCCTTCAAAGAGCGAGTAGAAAAGAAATACCCGTTCGATGAAGATGTTGACGAAATCTTCGGGGCTCTCGTGGCAAACGGCAAGTTCACCTTGCCTGAACCCAAAAGACCGGGCGATGTTGGCAAAACCAATGATCCTCGGTACTGTCCATACCACCAGATGGTCTCGCATCCTCTCAATCAATGCTTTGTTGTGAGAGAGAAGATAAACGAGATGTGGAAAAATGGAGTCATCACCTTTGACAAAAACTATGGGTCTGCCTCCGTCAACATGGTGTCACGTGGACAAACACCAAAATCACCAGAAGAGAAGATCACTACTTCCTTCAAGGTGATAAAAAGAATTCAAACGTCCGAAGTGTTGGTTCCTTACCCGACACCAGACGGACAACCCATATGGGTACATCCCGATCTCCTGGAAGATGAAAACTGGGAGATCGTAAAAACAAAGCCGACAGCTCAACAGCGAAGGCAGGCTAGGAAACATCTCCTCAGGCTCAAACGGCAAGAGAAGACCCAGCCAAAACAAGAAGTCAATGAAAAGGCAGAGGCCTCCTCTACCACTTCACTCGGGGCAACAGAAACGACCCTTCCAGAAACTTCAAAGGCGGTAAGAAACTTCATTCTCAGTGATTTCATGCCACCTCGATTCAAAAAAGAAGCTATGCAGGGGGCATCATACTCTTTCAACTCGGTAGTTGGATTCTCCATTGATGGATACGAGTCCAGCGACACCGATGATGGATTCGAGCCCAACTACACCGGCGAGTGGGAGGAATCTCTTGAAACAGGAGAGTATCTCTCCGACGAAGAATGGGTTCCTGAAACTCACCTTATGCCAGTAATCTGGTATAACCCCTTACAGCCACAAGGATCTTGGTCTGATGATGAGGAAGACCAAGAGGCTGTACAAGAAAATGTTGTTGATCCAGCACCCGTCGTTGCTCCAGTGGAAATCAACCATGTTGAGCCATAAAGAGCAGACGAAGAAGAAGATTTGGCTCCCATGCCTAATCTTGAAGAATATGCGAGGATCTTGCAGCATCTCGCTCTAGAACAAGAGCAAGACCGCGTCAACGAGATTCCTCACAATCCAAAGCCGGAAGTCCCTGAAGCCCACCAGGTACCTCCTCCCTCAACTCCTGAAAATGGAGAAAATTGCTGGGTAGACGATCCTCTTACATCTGAGGATGAGTCTGACTCCGAGCAGACAACGTCTCCTTTAAGAGCTGCCTGTAATGTGATAATTCAGGATTATAGCTCTTCTAATGCATCATCTGATGAGATCACTTACACACCGGCGACACCTAGCACCATATCTTCTGGGGCTACCTCGTCTCGCGTGACTTTCACAGAGATGACACCCTCTCATGCTTCGTCCCCTGAGACTGTGACTTCAAAACTCATGCTCTTCCCGACTCATCATCATGAAGAAAACCCAACTTGGGATGATGGATGGGTCAACGAAGAAGAAAAGTTGCTGGATGCTGTTCAGGACTTGCTCCCGGAAAATGCTCCATGCAACACAATCACTGAGGATGGCAATTCTGCTGCAGACGCATCCTCAGTAAATGAGAAACGACGGCCTCTTGATCATGAGGACAATCTTCCAAGCGAAGACCCTTCTCAAGAAGCTCTCGAAGTTGGTAGAGGCACCCGCTCGGGCCGGGACTACCACAAAAATTACAACCAATCTTCCTTTACTTATGTAAATCCTTCGGGAAAAGATGTTGTAAGCGCCCCCAGTGGCAACAATGATGAACATGCAGGCCCTAAGGAGGCTTTCAAGTATGATTTGATCGAGCACTTCAAACACATACCTGCACGACTGCACATCCTGGATTTATTACGAATGTCTCCACGCACTCGTGATAATCTCATCTCAGAATTACAAAAACTGAATGAGGATGTCGACAAACATGCCCAGCAAGTCCTCCAAATTGAAATGGACTACCGGGTCAAAAACTCTGAAACTTCCTCAAAAGGAGAAAAGAAAACTGAGGGATCATGCATTGAATGCCTCTCCGTGCAAAAAGCAGCCAGTGCAACCATCGCCTTCGCAAAGGACGACCTCCTACTTGGCGAAGCAAGGCACAACCGACCCCTGTACTTCACAGGGTACATCAAGGAAATGCCTATACACAGAGTTCAGGTCGACCCAGGTTCTGCACTCAACCTCATCTCCAATTCGGCTCTCGAAGAGTTGGGCATCCCACCCAGCAAGCTAAGCCACACATCTGTATCTATCTTTGGATACGATGGGAGTACTCAAAGGCCTATCAGCAAAATCAGGTTCAAATTGCAGATCGGTGATCTTATCTCTGAAGTCACTGTGTATGCAATAAAAATCCCTTCATGCTACAACATCCTTCTTGGACGCCCCTGGATACACGAGAATGGTGTTGTCCCTTCAACTCTACATCAATGCATCAAGTTCGTCGGCGATGACGGCATGGTACATCGAGTGTTTGCGGACAGAAGACCCTTCAAAGGTAAAGAAGTCCACTTCGCAGACTCCCAAATGTATGAAGGCGAAAAAGAAGAAAAAGAGGAAATAGCACCCTTTGCTGAAAATCTCCAGAAAGATAAAGGCAAGGCTCCTCAAAAATCACCGGAAGAAAACAAACACTCCGGTAAATCCGAAGAGAGCAGTCAACCTCCCTTCGTCATCTCCCTCAAATCTTCAAAACCTTTGGTCATCACAACCAGAGTGAAGAAGGCAAAGCAAAAGCTTGGGGGCAAATTTGTTGTCTCTTTCGTGTCTATCAAGCAAGACACGGATTCGGACTCAGAGCCAGAAGACGACACCTCGTCAAGCCAAGCTGACACTCAACAAGTTCAGCCTGCTCTCACTCCGATGACGACACTTGCTGACGTAGAAGATCCTACGTATGCTTCCTTTGTTGTTCCGGCAACATCACCAAAGAAAAGGCCGATCTTCTTCCATAGATCGGACGCTTCTTCATCAAACTCCATGCTGGAACCTTTCCAAAATGAAGGTATGCCTCAGCTATCTCTATATAGTCCTGTGGCACAAGCAATTATGAAGAAAATGGGCTATGACGCTCAAAACCCAGTCGGTTTGGGAGAAAGACGCGGTATTCTCACGCCATTGGGGCCCGCCTTGACCAAAAGCCAGCTGGAAGATTGGAGACTCTACGGTCATGTAGAAAAGTCTTCATTTGGGTTAGGGTATGATCCCGACACTCCTCTGAGACAATTGACACAAAAGCTTAAAAGTCGTTTTACCGACCAAGCCTCAACATCTCAAGTCCATGAAGACATCGATCTCCCTGGATATCTCTTTAAAGAGTTACCTGACAAAGATCCAGGAAGCTCATCCAATTGGTACGATTTCTCTGATGATAAAGAGGAATCGTCCGATAATACAGACTTGTGCTATTCTGACCCAGAAGAGCCCTCGTCTCCAAAAGAAGTACCTTACTTCGACCCAGTTTCAACAGGCGATTGGGACCATCTCATAGCAAACCTTGAGAGATCACCAATCAAGAAGACCCGTGGAAAGGAACAAACCCTCGGTCTACAAATGCCCTTGGAATCCCAGAAGGTTTTGTTGAGCTAGAAGCCTCCGAAAATATTGTGGAGGAACCACCTTCGAACCTTCTCATAGAAGATCCTGTTGAAAAGATAGACTTGGGAACACCAGATAACCCACGTCCTGTATTCATAAGCAAGAATATAAAGGATGATGAGTTACCCGAGTATATCGCTTTTCTTCGTGAGTTCGTTGATTGCTTTGCATGGTCCTATGCTGAAATGCCTGGTTTAGACCCCAAAGTAGCAGTCTAAAAACTCAATCTTCAAGAAGAAATCAAGCCTGTCAAACAAGGCCAAAGAAGATTCCGTCCAGATGTGATGGATAAAATTGAACAAGAAGTTCAAAAGCTCAAAAGCGTCGGCTTCATCCGTTAGGAACAACATCCAGAATGGTTGGCCAACATTGTCCCCGTGACAAAGAAAACTGGGCAGATCAGGGTCTGTATTGACTATAGAGACCTGAATGGCGCTTGCCCTAAAGATGAATTCCCGCTCCCCATACCGGAGGTGATGATTGATAATACCTGCGGATTCGAGCGAATGACATTCATGGATGGCTTCTCTGGTTACAATCAGATAAAGATGCATCCCGAGGATGAAAAACACACATCATTTCGGACTCCATTTGGCGTATATTGCTATACTGTTATGCCATTTGGTCTGAAAAATGCTGGTGCCACATATCAGAGGGCTATGATGAAAATATTCCAAGATATGCAACACAAGACGGTCGAATGTTACGTTGATGACCTCGCCGTCAAAAGCAAAAGAAAAGAATACCATCTCAAAGATCTTCGAGAAGTCTTCCTCCGACTTCGCAAACATAAACTGCGGATGAATCCTCTGAAATGCTTCTTCGGCGACTCGTCAGGTAAGTTCCTTGGATTCCTAGTTCGGAAAGCCGGAATAGAACTTGACCCCATCAAAGTCAAGGCTATTCTAGAAATGCCCCCTCCAAGAACCTTAAGGGAACTAAAAGGGCTTCAAGGGAGATTGGCCTACATCAGACGGTTCATCTCCAATCTTTCGGGGAAGTGTCGTCCATTCTCTCGATTGATGAAAAAGGGTGTAAACTTTGTCTGGGATGCTGACTGTGAAACCGCATTTCAAGATATCAAGTCATACCTAACCAAACCTCTAGTGTTAGCTGCTCCTACCACTGGGAAACCATTCATCTTGTACACAAGAGCCCTTGATCACTCTCTGGGTGCTCTGCTTGCACAAGAAAATGATGAAAGAAAAGAAGTTGCTCTATACTACCTCAGCCGCATGCTAGTAGGTGTAGAGCATCGTTACTCTCCAGTCGAAAAGGAATGCCTTGCAGTGATGTTCGCCGTACAAAAGCTACGTCACTATCTGCTTTCCAACACAGTCTACCTGGTCTCGAGGATCAACCTCTTGAAGGTCCTTGTCACAAAGGCAGGTTCTCTCAATGCCCGACTGGCAAAATGGTCCATCCTCTTGTCACAATTTGATATTAGGTATGTACCACAAAAAGCAATCAAAGGCCAAGCTCTAGCAAACTTTCTCGCAGAGCATCCATTGCCTAAAGATTCTCCACTCAGAGATGACCTCCCAGACGAACCTGTCTACAACGTGGAGACTTCCTCACCAAATGCCTCCTGGGACATGTACTTTGACGGTGCAACCAGGACAAATGAAAAAAGAAAGCTGATCTCGGGAGTTGGCATCCCCTTTGTTAGCCCCGACAAATACATGATTCCACACGCTTTCTCGCTACTGGAACCATGCACAAACAATGCAGCTGAATACCAAGCTCTGATCCTAGGATTGGAACTCGCCATCGAATCCGGTATCACTATGCTGGAAGTCTTTAGAGACTCTCAACTGATCGTCAACCAGATGAATCAGATATATGAAGTCAGGAAGCCCGATCTGCTGCCTTATTACAACAAGGCACAATCGCTTCTGCAAAAGTTTGACATCTGTCACATCACCCACATTCGTAAAGGTGAAAACATCCATGCAGATGCCCTGGCCGGACTTGCCGCATCAATGGCGATCCAGGAAGGGGAAAACATGCAAATCACAGTGTGCGAGAGAAGGATCCTCCCTCCTCTTAACACACACCAAGCAGTTGCTGAATGCCACCGAGTGGTTGGAAGTCGGATCTCTATCCTTCAACCTTCAATCGGCGACTGGAGGGATCCGTTCATTGATTACACTATGTTCGGAATCCTACCTGAAAATCCAAAAGAACGGGTAAGCATCCAAAGGCGAGCCCCAAACTTTCATTTGGATATTCCTTCAAAAATCCTCTACAGGAAATCCTTCAACGGAGTACTTCTACGCTGCTTGTCACAACAAGAGGCCGCAAAAACACTTAAAGAAGTTCATGCTGGTCTTTGTGGAGCCCATCATGCAGGTCCTAAGCTCTATGATCAAATAAAAAGGTTAGGTTACTATTGGCCTACCATGGTAGCTGATGCAATGCAATTTGCCAAACGCTGCCAGCTATGCCAAGTTCACGGAGATTACATTCACATGCCTCCGGAATGGCTACACCCTACAGCAATCTCGTGGCCTTTTGAAGCCTGGGGTATGGACATCATAGGTCCTATTTCTCCCCCTTCAAGCAAAGGTCATCGCTTCATCTTCGCCGCAACGGATTATTTTTCCAAGTGGTCAGAAGCATTTGCGTTCAACGAAATGAAGACCTCATCAGTCCTTCAATTCCTACGCACCAACATCATTTGTTGTTTCGGCATACCTAAAAGATTCGTCCATGATAATGGACCACAATTCCGGGATCATTGATTCTACAGGTTCTGCGACAAATACAAAATTCAAAGCTGTCCCTCGACTCCATACAATCCGGCAGCAAACGGATTAGCAGAAGCCTTCAACAAGACACTCTGCAAAATCCTCAAGAAAATGGTCTCTAGTCACAAAAGAGACTGGAGCGACAAGATGTCTGAAACCTTGTGGGCCTATCGAACCACCGTTCGAGGACCAAACCCTAGAGGTACAAATTCCTTCTCTGAGGGTATCTCTACAAAATGACATGACTCAAGAAAGCAATGTCAAATTGCGACTCCATGAGCTGGACAATCTCGACGAGAGACGGCTCGAAGCTCGACAAAGCATTGAACTTTACCAAGCACGCATGGCAGGATCTTTTGACAAAAAGGTCAGGCAACGCGCCTACAAAAAGGGTGACTTGGTTCTTGCGATAAAAAGACCAATGGTCTTCGCTCACAAGTCCAAAGGCAAGTTTGAGCCAAAATGGGAGGGACCCTACGTCATCGACAAGGTCTTCTCCAACGGCGCATATGCCCTCCTAAACATGGAAGGCGACAGGTGTATGCTGCCCATCAATGGCAAGTTCTTAAAGCGGTACTACCCTTGAAGACTTACCCAACTGGGTAAGAGCAATGCCTGCACGGCAAAAGCCTATTTTCAGGTACTTGCTCATCAAACCCACTCCTTTAGAATTTTCATATCAAAATGTCGAAATTTCTAAAGAAACTCAAAAAACAATGCTTACTTTCATCGTTTCATTGTTCAAAAAATAAAATCCAAGTTTAGGAGCCCCTCCCTGACTTGACCAAAATTTTCGATCCTTGAACCCAAAATTCATGGTTTGAAATGAAAATCCGAATTCAGGGATTTCCACCCTAGTCCACCCTGCCTTTTATCGCCAAATGGTTTTAGGTCAAAATTTACGACCCTCGTGTCTTTAAACAAAAAAAATAGTTTTTCAAAAAAAACCACGGGGAAGCGACGCTTAGTCGATACTCGCACCCATCGGAAGAATACGAACCATGTTCAACACTTCCAAACTCGCAGGGAAGCGACATTTCGTCGATACTTGCAAACCCAAACAAAAAAAACTGTGGAGACGCAACATATCAGTTGATATCCACAACCCAAATTTCAAAAAAGGTTCGAAAAAACCTAAAAATCGTGGAGATGCAATGTTTTGATATCCACAACCCAAAGGTTCGAGAAAACCGCAAATTTCAAAAATCGTGGGGAAACGACATCAAAGTGGGTACCCGCAAAACAAAATTTTTTGAAAAAAGCAAGGATGCGACATTCCATCGATACTTACACCCAAAATCGCAGGGAAGCGACATTTCATCGATACTTGTAAAATCCAAAAACCGTGGAGACACAACATATCAGTTGATATCCACAACCCAAATTTCAAAACAAGGTTCGAAAAAAACCTAAAACCGTGGAGACTCAACATATCAGTTGATATCCACAACCCAAAGGTTCGAGAAAACCGCAAATTTCAAAAATCAAGGGGAAAACGACATCAAGTCAGTACCCGCAAAACAAAATTTTTGAAAACCAAGGATGCGACATTTCATCGATACTTGCACCCAAATCCGCGAGGAGGCGAAATTCCATCGATACTCGCAACCGAATGAGCAAGGATGCGACATTCCATCGATACTTGCAAGACCATTCAGCAGGGAGGCGACTCTTAGTCGATACTTGCATTTTTGAAAACCAAAAACCTGGCTCTTTTGCCCAAACCGGTTATCAATGCCACCAAATCGGCTATAAATGCCACAAAAAAAAAATACCTGACTCTCATGTCAAAACCGGCTAAAAATGCCACAAACCGGCTATCAATGCCACAAAAAATTGGCTTTCACGCCGACAAACCAAAACTTGGCTTTCAAAAAACCCGGCTATCAATGCCACCAAACCGGCTATAAATGCCACAAATTGGCTATCAATGCCACCAAACTGGCTGTAAATGCCACAAAAATCTGGCTTTCATGCCAAATTCGTTTCCCCTACCAAAACAATCATTTGACAAAAGATTTTCACAAAATGACAAAGCTTTTGATCAAATCCCATTTAGCAATTACTTTCATCACAAAAAGATTTAAGTGAGCGTAGGGAAAACAAAAAAAAAGTAACTTTTGTAGAATGAGTACTTGCAAAGAGTACCAAAAATACATGTGGTACAAAAAAAAAGTGTTCACAAGCACTGAAAAAAAAAGTTCCAAAAAAAAATATATATATACATGTGGTACCAAAAGAAAGAAGAGTAGTTTCTGCTACAAAAAAAAAATCAGGAGCTCAGCCGAAAATGGTCTCCAGCCAAAGCTTCAGCTCCTCAAGCAAACTTTTGGCCTCAGCCGTCAGAGTTTCCAAGGCACGCTTCTTCAGGAACTTGCCATGAGATGCTGGCGAATGCCGTAACCCTTCTTTTACACCGGGAAGCTTTTCCCCAGCAGTTTGCCATTGTTCGTTTTCTAGAGTCCTCCTCTAGAGAACTTGACCGGCATCTGTAACCCTGCGAATCAGAGCACTCTCTCTGTCACGAGCCTCTGTTATAGCAGCCCACTTGGCAGCAACTTGCGCCTTCAAATGCTCAAGACATTTCCTGGCCTCCTCAACTTCACTATCAAGGACGTTAAGTTCATGCCTCAATCTGATGATGGCTAGCTCTTCCAAGTTCTTCTCCCGAACTAGCTGCTTCTTGCTTTGTGTAGCCTCATTCAGGTCAGACTTAGCCTTATCAGCAGGGTCCAAGAACATCTCCTTGAAGAATTGGTCGTCAGGGAAATCCATGGTCTCAAACCACTTGTCACCCAGTGCAATGATCCTATCAACGATCGCCCTGGCACCTGTGACATCCAGACCAACCTCTTCGGTATCAGTGAGAATCTCCTGTACATGTGGGATCATGCCAAATCCGGCATCCAGGTGTCTAGAAAAGAGAGTCTCGATCCAAGAACTCAAAACCCGAGCCAGCACCTTCTTCGCAAATTGAAGAGACGAACTGGATGAAGATTCACCCTTCTCCGTTGATCGGCTGCTCATGTCATGTCCCATTGGAAGAGTAACAAAAGAACTCTTTCCACTTGGAGCCACTGGAGAAGGAATCTCAGCACGAGGTATCTCCTCTATCGCGTCAGAACTGGTTGTAGGAGTCTCTACCTCAGGATCGACCTCTGGCATCCCTTGCTCTGGTTCTGAAGAAAGCGATTGACTCTCTTCTGTCACTTCAAAACCTGCAAATGAAACACAAAAAGGTATGAATATGATCCTGTTAAAAAAAAATCATCAGGGTCATCACTACAAAGTACCTTCTTTGACGACTGGCGGAACACTCTCTTCCTCCATGAACTCATCGGAAGCATCATCAACATTTGCGTCCATTGATGGTTCAAAGTCATCGGAATCCTGTGGCAAGTCAGCTGACAAGAAAAATGTTAGCAAATCAAGTCGCAGGCAAACAAAAAAAAGAGAAAGCGAAAGAAGTTATACCAATTGGAGATTCTGGAATCATTCCAGAGTCCCTCGGTTCTTCTTCAAATGCCATAACCGGCTCCATCACCGCCTCATCGGTCGGAACCTCAGGCATTGCCAAGTCTTCATCCTCTACTAAAAAAAAAGCAGCAGCAGGGTGAGAAAACAAATCAGAACATGGAAAGCCCCATGAAAGAAGCAGAAAAAGAAAAAGGAAGAATCATACCTTCACCGATGGTCTCTTCTTCCCGAATCCTCTTCTCCGGAGGTTCGTCAGCTTCCCCTGGCACCTCCTCATTGACAGTGAGAGGGACTTCCACATCAGGAGAGTCTTCGTCCCGCCCCGTGTGATGCTGACTCCTCTTCCCCTTACTTCTGTGGGCTCGCTTCCTAGAAGATCCTGCCCCACTGTCAGAGTCAGGTCTCCCACTTGACTCCTCACTGGATGGTCTGCTCTTGCCAGTAGACTCCACGGAAGCTCGCCTCTGTGCCGCTTGCATCCAAGCGTCGAGCTCAGCTTCCTCCTGTTCTAGCTGCTCCAAAGCCTCATCAAGTACTTCCCGAACAGCTTCAGAACCAATGACGCCCTGGTCACCGAGAAAGCCTATCTTGTGCTTCTCTCCAGAAAGGAAGGCCCAAACTTCCTCTGGTCGGACGCCATCCGACTTTCCAGTACCTTTCCCCGAAGACAGCTTTACATCAAGCTCCTTCTTGGAAAGCCCCCGATATGCCAAAAAGCTCTCCGCGAACCACTTCGTGAAGCCGGCAGTTCGGAAAGTCAACATCTCAGGATAAGAAATCGTGGCAGTAGTGTCTTCAGCACTATAAAAAGCCCATGCATTTCTGCCATCCTGCAAACCTCCAAAATGCTTCACCATACTCGAAGGCGCTCCAACAACGCCTTGAGAGAAGCCCAACTGAAGTACAAAGCGAGAAGGTACATACGGCTGGATGTCGACGAAAAGATGTCTCCGGTACACCATCGTGCCGACTCGTATGCTGAAAAGCCACTCCTTCTCTGCATTGGTCAAAGAGTAATGCCTTCCCGACCCTGCTCTGGTAGAGTCTCGGGAGGCACCAAAATCAAAAGCCTTCTTCCGTAACTCCGGAGAAAGCTTAACTGAAGACTGCCCCATCTCGACGTCCCTGAACCGTCGGATCCTCATGCGGGCAAACAAAAGTGATTCGGATATGGCTTTTCCCTTAGCCAATCGAATCATCAGAGGATCATCATCCTGTGCAGCACCCAGCTGGTGGAAGCCAGGACAGTGGTATACAAACCACGAATAAAAGATATGGGCTGAAAATACCCTATTCATAGGGAGCCCAAGCCGAACCAAAAAAGCAGCAGCCTGCAGTTCGGTACACAAGTAGGAGTAAAGAGCAGGCACCAAAGCAAGCTGCTCTCCAAACGCCATCTGACAAGCCGGAAAAATACAATGCGGCCTGATGTGTGTTCCATCTCCTCCAGCAAAAATAGCCTCACCTAGCCAAAAAGTGAGGTAAACAACAAGATCTCTCTGCAGTGCAATGTCAGAACAAATGGCATCTGTGCTCGTGAAGAAACCCTTCAACTCTTCCTGCATGGCCGAAGTCTTCTTCCTGGGTCATGCTATCAGAAGGTTCTCCACCGTCAAAGAAGTTAGGAAACGAAGAGCCACAACTCTTCCAACTGCTGGACCTGACTTTCGAGCCCTCCTTCTCCTTCAAAAGGTCATAGAAGGCGACGAGCTGAAAATACAGAAGCCTGAACTCCTCTGACTGCTCCTCAAGGACGCTGTCAATAGGCATGAACTCCTCATAGAGTTTGCCAAGGATGGACAATCCAGTAATGGCGCTCAGCTCCTTCAGAGAAAAACCAATCTCACCGTTCGTGACAACGAAGGTATTGGTCTGAGGGAGGAAAGACTCCAACATAGCCATGAAGGCATCATCGGAAAAAGTCACGGTCTCCCTAAAAGCGCGGACTGCATCAAATATCCCGGCTTCCTTCAAAATGGTGCCACCAATTAGCAGGACGCGATCAGTCCACGACTTCCAATCGGAGTCAACACTGAAACGGCCACGAAGTCGAAAAGGCTTCACCCAATTGCTGCCGTCACCGCTAAAAACGCCAAGGCCCACCGGTCCCAAATCGACCGACGGATAATCAGAGCCCTAATAGCCGCTGGCTGGCATCAACATGTCCATTTAGGCAGGCGACTTCGCCGCATATCCGGAGGGACCGCCAACAAAAACCCCGGTCTTGATCACGTTGGTCCTTTTCACCCAGCTTGGAGGATCTTCCCTCTTAGAGCACGTGGGAGAAAGGCTCATGATCGAGATAGTACGATCAAACGTTGACCGGGTAACCACAGTTCTCTTCTCACCATCAGCTGTGTAAGAAAACTGAAAACACCTCCTCTGGTATGTCACGTCGTCAGGGACTGCATCTCCAAAGAAGAAGGTAGGCTTGGGCAAAACCCTCAAATCGTCCATAACCCAAGGACGGTTGCTTACCATGATCTTATAATATTCCTCACTCTTGAGAGCGATCAGTTGTTGCCTCATCTCATCTCTATTGAGAGAGTCGCACTCTTCCAAGTTTCTCTCAACATACTGGACCTTCTCCCAGGCCTGCTGAACGGCCACATTAGAAGATCTGGCGGATCGACGAGGTACGCTTGTAGCAGGCTCTTTACCCTTGTTCGTTCTGGAGGAACCACCTGCAAAGGTTGGAAAAGAAAAAAAAGATCATCATCAAAATGACAGGATTTCGCTAAAAGAAAATCTGGCGAAATTTTGGCATGGTTCCGGGGCAATTCGGAAGAAAAGGGAAATACCCCGAAAGAAATAGAAAGTTTGAAGATGGGCTCAACATCGCTGCGAGCTCCGAATCTTCAAACTTTCGAAACCTCAATATCTCCGCAAAATCAAGAAGGGCTCAACATCGCTGCGAGCTCCAAATTCCTAAATTTGCAAAGATTTTTAGGTATGCTATCATGCTCTCAAATTCAATCTACAAAAAGTACATGCATGAACATCTAGATTTGCATAAAAATGCATTATCATGATGAGCAAAAAAAAAAAAAGAAACTTTCTCAAAAAAACAAAGGGGAGAAAGAAAACAGCAAAAAAAAAAAGAACAAAAAAAAGAGGAGAGGGGCTGGCCCATCAGGCCGTGGCCCACAAGCCACGTGGCCGTACGACCCACAAAAAAAAAAAAAAAAAAAAAAAAAAAAAAAAAAAAAAAAAAAAGAGAAAGTGCAAAAAAAAAAAAAAAGAAAAGGAAGCACGAAAAAAAAAAGAAAAGAAAAAAACGTGTAAAAAAAAAAAGAGAAAAGAGAAACACGTGAAAAAAAAAACAAAGAAAGAAAAGAAAAGACCTTCTTTTTTTTACCATCCTACTTTCTAGAAAGGAGTTTTCTTGAAAAAGAAACTTACTTGAAGCCATTGATGGAGAAGAAGAAGAAGAAAAGCTTGAAGATCTTTGAAGAAGAAGAACTCTTGGTCTTGAAGCACTCTTGAGATTGTTACAAAAAGAAAGCAATAAGAGCAAGAGATCCTACCTTCCTTTGCTTTTATAGAAGAGAGCAAATCAAAGAAGGAAACAAGGAGAAAAGAAAGAGGTAAGTGTTACTAATTAGTAACCTTACCAAAAGAAAAGAATTAGAAAGGTTCTTTCCTAAAAGAAAGATGCCTTGAGATATTCTCTCCAAAAAAGAAAGCAATTAGAGAGATTTTCTCCCAAAAAGGAGGGGATTTGAGATATTCTCTCCCAAAGAGATATTCCTTGAGATATTCTCTCCCAAAATAAAGGGAAGATGAGAGATTCTCTTCAATTAAAGATATTCTTAGATATTCTTTATCCAAAAGAGATATTTTTAGATATTCTTTACAAAAATGACACCATATGAGATCTAAGCCATTTCAAAAGCTTAAGGTCCCATGGGTTCGCCCATATGAGCCAGGTTTGGCCACCTAGGCACCAAAAAAAAAAAAAAGAAGAAGAAGAATTGCGAGCCCCATGAGCTTCCAAAAATCAAACCATCCAGCCTCATATACCAAATTGAGCAAAAATCTTGAAATTGACATTTCACCAAAAATCAAATCCTGGTCCCCTAACCTGCCACATACAGCTTGTTAGGTCACAAGACCAAAACCAAAAAACCAAATCATGATCCCCCAACTTGCCACATACAGCTTGTTGGGTCACAAGGTCAAAACCAAAACCCGACCCCCTAACCTGCCACATACAGCTTGTTAGGTCACAAGGTCAAAAACAAAAACCCAAATCCACATCCCTGATGTCATCTTCAAAACTTTGCCTCGAGATGGTGTGTGATTCCTTTCACTGCCATAAAATTCCCCCGGAAGCTCAAAAGGCCACTCTACAAAAAAAAAAAAAAAAAAAAAATGCTCAAAGACTCTTGGTCAAGACAGAGACTCTCCTTCAAGATTCTCTTCGAGGCACATCGACTACAAGGGTTAAGCAACTCGTCGTTGTACCTCGAGGGGGCATTTGTTGGCACTAAAAATGTCACTTTGCCTCTTCAAGCCACATGAAGCCGCAGCCTACCAAAATAGGCAATGCTGCTTCCAAAAAACCAAATCTTGTCAGAATCAAACAAAAACTGCAAGATCCTTCAAGATAGCCAGGAGAAGAGTACACATGAAGTTTCGGGCCATTTCAACAACATTTGGCCTAACTTCACTTCTCCGACAGCTAAACAGGAGCTCTCGGCGGCGACAGCATCGGAGACATCAAATTCCCGATCAGAGCCTGTGGATGATCTCAAAATACATCCAAAAGGCTCCACGTGAAGTTCCAAGTTAAACCGACAACGTTTGACCCTACATCAACCCTTAAGCAGCTAGATCAAGCCTCTCGGCGGCGAAAACCACCAAAACCATTACTCATCAAACAGAGCACATGGCCAGCTTCAAAATGCTTACAAAGGACTACACGTCAAGTTTCAGGTCATTTCGACAACATTTGACCAGACTTTGACTCTCGGAAGCCAAATCAAGCCTCTCGGCGGCGGAGCTCCCCGGGACCATGGTTTCCAAGACAGAGCCTGTGGATCATCTCAAAATGACTCCAATAGGTTCCCTGTCAAATTTCAAGTCAATCGGACATCGGTTGACCGCACATCAAAGCGCGACATCTACCTCGCGGCAGAATCAAGCCTACTGGCGACGGGACCCCATACGGCTTCAAAACTCAAACCAAAGCCTATGGTTGGTCTTATTTATTGCTCAGGAGGCTCCACCTCAAATTTCAAGTCATTCGGACATCGTTTGACCCAGTTTCAGCTTCTGACGGAAAATCGGCAACCCTGCGCGACAAAGTCTTCGGCTTTCCTGGAAAATTGGAAACTTTGCAACCCAAATTGCAAGGATTCTCATCAATTTTTCTACAAGGGAATAAGGCCAACAAATGAGCAAAAATGTCAAAGAAAAATACAGAAGAAAAAACGAAGGAAAAAGACCTCAAAACGACCGCAAAACGGGCTCCGAAGGGGAAAATTCCCCCAGGGTCGCAGACCCCCGCGACCCTGGCCCAGGGTCGCAGGCCCCTGCGACCCTGGAAGCCCGGAATCTCCGGTTTCGCCCCGGGAGCTCCGTTTTCCGTCGTATTTCGCGATTCGAAGCTTCCAACCCCTGGGACTTTCCAAAATTCATACTTTTGAGGCGCCAAATCCTCCGACATCCGTCAAAATCACAGGTCAACCTCCAAAAGTATCAAAATCAACATTGATCGCCAACCGGTCGACCAAAAAAGTGTGCTTTCCGCCCGATCGATCGAAAAATCGACAGGACAGATGTCACCGGCCCGCTCTTAGCTATCAATGTCTGAAGTTACATGTTCATCCGATGTCGATCAGCATGAAGATCCATCGATGATCATCGTCAGAAGAATTCCAGAAGACACGGCACGGCCCGCGACTCTTCGACTGCTCGGCGACCAATTAATGTGGTTAATTGGCTAGCTTTATGGCAGTCATTAACTCATTCTATTGGACGGCCCAATCAGAAGCAAGCATTTGGGAGTTACAAGTTAATTGATTCATGGCATTTAACCCATGAAACTCCTCCCATTATGGTAATTAAGGTGATTAAAAGCCCTTAATCTCCATCGGCCAATCAGATTCAAGGAAAAAGGAGTTACAAAATCAAGAAATAAATCTTGTAACTCCTCCCATTAAAGCCATTAAAGCCCATAAAAGCTCTCCTAAATGGCTACCAAAAGCCTATAAATAGGAGAGCATTCCATTGAAATCCATATCGGAAAGAATCCAGAGCTCGTATCCAGAAGAGAATCGAATCCAGACGGATCAAACACAGAAAATCCAGAGAAAGAAAAAGAGAGAAAAACTCTGCTGAAGTTCTGCACCGGCCACCACTACAAGGTGACAAAAGTCCCTTGGGGGGTACCTCCCCCCCAAGGTCCTTCGCCTTCTCCTCCTGCTTCCAAATGGCTTAGACGTGGCTTTTCAGCCCGTCTACTTAGCTTTTTATTGGACATAGGACCTCCTCTTGGTCTTTGTCCTCTAAAAATCTGAGGTTATAGCCAAGCCAAGCGAATCAAGAGCATCCACTGTTCTCATCTGCATGGATGATGGCGAAG
Organism: Umbellularia californica; assembly: GCA_028538565.1. Classification (NCBI taxonomy): domain Eukaryota; kingdom Viridiplantae; phylum Streptophyta; class Magnoliopsida; order Laurales; family Lauraceae; genus Umbellularia; species Umbellularia californica. The sequence continues at coordinate 69,021,000 of JAPQWN010000002.1, read as the reverse complement.
TCCATACATGGCTTGCGACCGTCAATCTGAACGAGTCCCCCACAATCTCCTGAGAAGTTAGATCCTCCTTTTCTTGCTTTTCATTGTAGTTTGTATTTTTCTAAAGAGACAAAAAGAATCACAACTCTTGTCTTTCATTATTGATAAGAATTGTAAATCGGCTATAAACGCCAAAATCGGCTATAAATGCCAAAATCGGCTATAAACGCCACAAAATCGACTATAAATACCAAAAAAAAAAAACCGCCTTTCACGGCAAATCAAGAAAATGTCTCTTTTCTTAAATATATGTGCAATGGAAAACTTGAAAGAAGTTGATTTCCTTTTTACTTGCGAAGGTCGATCTCCGGATCACCACTTGCAATTCCAAGTAAAATAGAAAATCTGGCACACCCACCCAAAAAAAATGTTGATGCACGCTTCAGCCCCCCAGGCGCGAAAGGGCCGGACCCGATGGACTCCCACGTCCGCCGACCCCGGTAGCACCCTCGGCAGGAGCGCGTTCCATCAATTGCTGCGAGCTTCAGAATCCAAAAATTGCAAACTTCCTCAAAATCCAGCAAGACCGAGAAAGAGCTCAACATCGCTGCAAGCTCAAAATCCCGATACTTGCAAAAGATTTTCAGGTATGCATCATCATACTTCCAAATCCATTTACAAAAATCATGCATCAAATATCATCATGCATTAGATGCTAGGAAAACCTTGACCAAAGTTTGACCAATTCCAACCCAATTTGGTCAAAACCAATCAAACTTTGTCCAAGTCAAAAATCATGTTGGCTTGACCTAGAGACTCTAGCCTTCTATCTTGATGCATCAAACAAAGAAAAAAAATGCATACATATTGAAATTGCATGGCCTCATTATCATAGTGAGCAAACAAGGAAAAAGAAAATGAAAGAGAGAGTAAAAAAATCTCAGCAAAAAAAAAAAAAATTTGGCCCACAGGCCGTGGCCCACTGCCACGTGGCAGTACGTCAGGTCCGTACGGACCTGTCCGTACAGCCAGCAGAGAAAAAAAAAACAGCAAACAAAAAAAAAAGAGAGAGAAAAGAAGAGAAAAACGCTGAAAAAAAAAAGGAAAAAAAAGAAGAAATCAGCGTGAAAAAAATAAAAACAGAAAAAAAAAAAGAGAAGCACAAAAAAAAAGGGGAAAACGTGCATGAAAAAAAGAGGAGGAAAGAAAAGAAGAAAAAGAGAAAAGAAAAGAAGAGAAAGAAAAGAAAAGAAAACGAAGAAGAGAAGAAAAGAAAAAAATGAAGAAGCTACTTCTACAATGGAGATTCTTGAGGAGGAAGAAAACTTACTTGAAGCCATTGATGGAGAAGAAGAAGAAAAGCTTGGAGATCCTTGAAAAAGAGAAAGCACTTCTTATCTTGGAGAGCACTCTTGAAGATTTCTTGCAAAAAGAAAGCAATGGAGCAAAAGCATCAACCCTCTTGCTTTTATAGAGGAGAGCAAGCCAAAAGAGGAAACAAGGAGAAAAGAAAGGAGGTAAGTGCTAAAATTTAGCTACTTTCCCAAAAAGAAAGATATTTTGAGAGAATCTTTCCACAAAAAGAAAACTTGAGAAATTCTCTCCAAGTAAAGATATTTTTAGATATTCTCTACACAAAAGAGATATTTTTAGATATTCTTTACAAATATGACACCATATGAGATCTAGGCCATCTCCAAAGCCTAAGGTCCCATGGGTTAGCCTATATGAGCCAGGTTTGACCACCTGGGCATTAAAAGTGGCTTTTAGTCAAAATATTCTTCTTACCAAGAGCAAAAAAAAAAAGAAAAGAGCAAAAAAAGAGTCCCATGCCTCTTTTGAGTTGATGGGACCATTCAAAAAAAAAAAAAAGAAAAGAAAGTCTCATGAGTTTCCAAAAACCAAACCATCCAACCTCATGAACCAAATTGAGCCAAAATCTTGAAATTGACATTTTACAAAACCAAATTCCGGTCCCCTAGCTTTCCACATACAGCTTGTTAGGTCACAAGACCAAAACCAAAATCAAAATCTAAAACCAACAAACCAAATCTGACCCCCCAACCTGCCACATACAGCTTGTTGGGTCACAAGGTCAAAATCAAAATCAAACCTCGACCCCCTAACCTGCCACATACAGCTTGTTAGGTCACAAGGTCAAAAACCAAAATCCAAAACCCAAAATCCAAACACCCCATGTCATTTTCAAAACTTTGCCTTGAGATGGTACGTGATCCCTCTCACTACTATAAAATTCCCCCGGAAACTCAGAAGGCTATTCAAAAAAAAAAAAAAAAAAAAAGTGCTCAAGACTCTTGGTCAAGTTGGAATCTCTCTTCAAAGCTCTTCGAGGCACATCGACTCCAAAAGCTACTCGTTGCTGTACCTCGAGGGGGCATCTGTTGACACCAAAAAAGTCACTATGTCTCCTCCACATCAAGAAGCCTCGTGAAGCCGCATCCTCCTATAAAACAGGCAAGGCTACTTCAAGCATCAGATTTTGTCAGAATCAGACAGAAACTGAGAGATCCTTCAAAACAGCTAAAAGAGGGGTACACCTGAGGTTTCGGGCCATTCCGACAGCGTTTGGCCTAACTTCACTGCTCCGACAGCTAAACAAGCGCTCCCGGCGGTGACATCATCAAAGACACCAAAACTTTGATCAGAGCCTACGGATGACTCCAGAACGTCTCCAAAGGGCTCAATGCCAAATTTCAAGTCAAACCGAATACGTTTGACCCTCCATCAATGCTCGAACAACAAAATCAAGCCTCCCGGCGGAGGGAACCACCGAAGCCATCACTCATCAAATAAAATACATGAGTGGCTTCAACATGCTTCCAAAAGGCTGCACGTCGAATTTCAGGTCATTCCGACAACGTTTGACCAGGTTTCGATGCTCCGAGAGAAAATCAAGCCTACCGGCGGCGGAGCAACCCGGGACCATGACATCCAAAACGGAGCCCATGGAACATCTCAAAATGACTCCAATAGGCTCCCCGTCAAATTTCAGGTCAATCGGACATCGTTTGACCACATATCAAAGCTCGGCATTTTCCCCGCAGCAAAATCAAGTGAAGCATCGATGGGACCCCAAACGGCTTCAAAACTCAAATAAAAGCCCATGGTTGGTCCTATCCACTGCTCAAGAAGCTTCACCTCAATTTTCAGGTCATTCCGACATCGTTTGACCTAGTTTCGACGCTTGACGGAAAATCGGCTACAAAGTCTTCGGCTTTCCCGAAAAATGGGAAACTTTGTGCTCCGATTTCGCGCGGGTTCTCGTCAAGTTTTCTCCAACAAAGTGAAGTCAATGATTGAGAAAAAATGTCAAGAAAAATACAGAAGAAAAAAGGAACGAAAAAGACGGAAAATCGGCCGAAAACGACGCTCGGCGACCAAACGGGCCAAAGCCCTAGGTCGCCGGCGACCCTGGGTGCATGGTCGCCCGGCGACCCTGCAAATCCGGGTCGCCGGATTTTGCACCAAAGTGTCCGTTTTTTTATGGTTTTCGCGTTTCGGGTGTTCCGGCCTCTGTGATTTTCGGAAAATGCAATGTTTGATGCTCGAAAACCACTGATCTTCGTCGACATCTCGGATCCGCCGTCAAAAGCATGAAATCATCGCCGATCGCCTCAAAATCGCCAACCGGCTGACCAAGAAAGTGCACTTTCTGTCCGACCGATCGTAAAACCGACAAGACAGATGTCACCAGCCCGCCAACATCAATCAATGTCTGAAATTGCATCGCAATCTAACATCAAATAATGCGTGGATCCACCCGTGATGATCGCAAGAAGAATCTCAAAAGGCGCAGCGCGGCCCGTGACTCTTCACATACCTTGGCGACCACTTAATGACGTTAATTGACCCGTTTATGACAACTTAATGCGGTCATTAACTCATTATTTTGGACGGCCCAATCAGATTCAAGCATCTGGGAGTTACAAATCCAAGTAATCATGGCATTAAACCCATGAAACTCCCATCATCATGAAGCATAAAGGTGATTAAATGCCCACTACCTTCATCGGCCAATCACAAGCCTTGAACAAGGAGTTACAAAATCAACTTTTAACTCCTCATCAATTCTTTTATCATGGCCATCAATGCCAATAAACACCTCATGGCTACCAAAAAGCCTATAAAAGGAGGTCCATTCCAAGAAGAAAGCATGATGAAAATAGATCCCAAGTGCAAGCTTTGAAAATCCAGAAAATCCAAAAGAGAAACGAAGTCCTACTACTTTGCTCCCGGAAGCACCACAAGGTGATCAACGTCCCTTGGGGGGCCACCCCCCCAAGGTCACCACCTTCTCCAACATGGCTTAAACGAGGCTTTTTAGCCCGTTTACTCGGTTTTTCATTGGATATAGGACCTTCTCTTGGTCCTTGTCCTTTAAAAAACTGAGGTTAGGAGCCAAGCCAAAGAATCAAAGCATCACATGTTCTCATTTGAAGGACGATGGTGAAGCCCATACATGACTTGCGATCGTCGATCTCAACGTGTCCCCAATCTCCTGAGAAGTTAGATCCCTTTTCTCACTTTTCTATTGCAGTTTGTATTTCTTAAAGAGACAAAATGAAATCACAATTCTTATCTTTCATATTTGATGAGTTTTGTAAAATCGCCTTTCACGGCAAAACCGCCTTTTACGGCAAACAAACAAAAACGCCTCTTACGGCATTCTAAAAAAAAACAAACTTGTCTCTTTTCTTAATATTAATGCAATTTGAAAAGTTAGAAAAAATGATTGATTTCCTTTCCACTTGTGAAGGTGAATCTCCGGATTATCACCATTCCAAATTCCAAGTAGAAAGTAAATCTTGCATACCCATACAAAAAATGTTGATGCCCGAGATCTTCCCTCCTCCGCCGAGACCCAGGTCAGCCCCTGGGGTGCGGAGGGAGAGGACGGAAGATTCCCCCTTTTTTCAGGTCCATCAGTCCTGAAGGCCTACTCTATTTAGGACCTTACCCCAGTCCTCAAGGCCAGGGCTGTGCCAAGGTCCTTGGCCAAGGCTTAAAAATAAGAAAACCAAATTGTTTTCTTTATGAGGGATGCTACTTGTCCCAGATGAAATCCCGGGACAAGTCCCGATTTCCACATGGGAGGGGCAAAAAGGTCATTTGCTGGTGCCCCTCCCATGTGGAATCGGGACTTGTCCCGGGATTTCATCCGGGACAAGTAGACATTTTCTTTCTTCGTTGCCATAGAGCATCAGGGTCAACCGAACATTAACTGTCCTTTATTCAAGCTTGCGACCGACAATGCTTGCAACAAGAAACATGTTAGAGGTATTATTTTTTATTTTAATTCAATTGGCCAATGGCAGACTTGAAAATATTTATCATATAAAAACAATATAAATATGGTGCATCTGGCGCATAATAATATCTTCAATAGTTAATAATAAATATATCTAATAGATCATATGCTGCATCACTATCATTGTGCTTCTCAACACACAACTGCACACAAACTTGAGGAAGTGTTGGTTGTCCTAGTAAATCTGCAAGATGCTTAGAACTCTAATTGCAACAGCTAAAATATAGGAGCAAAAATCTTGTAGATTACAATGGGGTTTATTACTTACTCTAATCAAAAGGGTATTGAATATTGAAAGACTTTAGGAAAAAATTACCCCAATTTTTTAATTTTTGGTTTGCAGGAGCTTATTTCTTTGTTTTTCTCCAATAAATTAAAGTCTTGCTTGGTATATTCCTGTTAGTTTGCACAATGCATGGGCCTTTTGGAATAGACCCATTTATTTGTATATCATATTGACATATCTTCCCTATATATATATATATATATATATATAAAGAAAAATAGATGGGCGGGCCTGGTATTGTCCAAGCCCAGGTCTCAAAGTTAGTAGGCCTATGAGATTTTGTCTAAGCTCGGCCCTAGGGCTCTTTAAGAAAATAAAAACCCTCAGTTTAAGGGCTTTATGAGGGATGGGTTGGGCGAGGCCTTGTTTTCATAGGGTTGGATTGGTAGGCCTTGCACAAGGGATCAACCCTCTACTATTCTAATGCTGGATAGTCACTTTCCTTCTCCCCTTAATTCATCTTTAGTCAAAGAGATCATTTGATGGCCATTTATGAATCTTTGTTTTACTTTCTTCAATTTTATCTTCGTTCTGGAATATATTTCTTAAAACTTGTAGGAATTTGATTCCATGTCAAAAAGTCAGCCCCAAATTTCCTAATGTATTTGGTATGATTTATTGTTGGAGGATTTTCTTGTGTGGTTTTAAGTACTAGCTACTTGAGTTCTTTTACATATCCAATTAAGATTTAGGGCCCCTTTGGCTGGAAGAAATGAATGGTGAATGATATTCCGTGGAGACATGGATTGGCTACTGACTTTTCTAAGGTTTGATTTATTAGGACCATGATGGAATGAAATTTTACTTTTGTTTCTTTAAGGTTAACATTTTTTATTGGAGTACATTTTTCAAAATTTTAAGGAAATTCACTCCATGCAAACAAATGGACCCTTTGGGCCAAATTCGAGAGGATAAAGATATTAATCCATTGATAAATTGAATCATAAACGCAATTTGTGCACATCATTTCATATTGCAACCCATCAAAAATCGAATTTGACCTAAAAATTTGTGCACCACTATGTCATAGTCTACAGAACAGTGATTGCCCATTTGCCCTGGCTGAGGTTTCATATGCCCCATTTTTTATTAGAATTTCAACAAGAATTTGGTGTATTGGGAAATTCATGATATGATGTGATGGTTTGTCTCCTAGTTTTTTCACAAGAGTTTCAAAATTCCAATCACCTCTAAAAGGTCTCAAATGCCCTTTGGAGTTTCAGAAATTACAGGAATTCTAGCCCCTTTGTTTCTGGGTGAAATCTCTAGATGCTCAACTAGCACAGAGGATTCAAGAATTCGACTACCATGTCCGAGAATTCAGAAATTCTTGATACAAGAATTTGAGTTCCAGTAAAGAAAACACTAGCTCATTGTACTCTGATTCCTGATCCACCAATCTGACCGGAATGTGATGTTTTCAACCCCACTAAGCAACTTGCCTTTGGTCTAATACTTCTCATTGCTTTGAAATTTAATCCATAGGCTCAGCTTTTTGATTGGACAGTTGGGTCAGAATTGGTTCAACTGTTGTGCTCATGACGCAATAGAAATGAAAAAAAAAAAGAAAAATATGAGAATACCTTCCCCTGGGTCAATGTAACAACAACCTACACAGGATCCCCCATCCATATTGGCCACATGTAAAGTCAGGATTGAGTAAATCTGACTTCATCACCAGTTTAGTCATCCATCCCAATCAGAGTAGTTACGAAAGTGAAAGCTCCCCTTCCATTGCCAAGATGCAACTGCCAATAGCCTGGCCCGTCTGGTAATGTGGGCTGATAGGAAGACCCAAATGAGCCCATTTGCAAGATCTGAAAATACCTTTGTGCTAAAGACGTTTAGCCAGACTAAGCAACTATTTGACTATTGGATCAGGAAGTTTGACGCAGTTTCAGTCCATGAACCTCAAAATGCAGCCGGATCCAGCCCCATGTGAGCTAGTCTTGATCTGGGCTAGCCCATGAGCACCTCAACTGTAACGGTGGGCCTCAAGAACTATACATCTATCAACTATCAACAGGCTTATAAATCTATCAACTATCTACAGGCTCACTTTTGCGGCCTATTATGAATTGGCATTTTGTGGATTACACTCCGATAATAGTAATTGAACCTCATGGGCGTGCGGTCAAGTAGACCACACGTTCCATATTTTAATATTCCTATGTATTCCATTTGTATGTATTCTAATGCAAATAATTAAAAAGGCACTAAGGATCCCTCTTCATCTTTTCTTGTAGAAATCTCTGAACTCAACTGCTTTCAGGAATGGCAACAGCTTGGAAACCCCAGCCCACCCCCAAGGTAAGGTGTTAATAAATTTTCATTTTAAAAAGATACTAAATTATTTATTTTCTCTTCTGTATAGGAAACATGGACCCATGACTCCTTCACTCATGACTTATTTATTGTCAGAGGCTTTTGGAAGAATGGATGAAGTGATTACAAGGATGGGAGGTTCTAAATGCCACCCCCCCCGCCCCCCCCCCCCCCCCCCCCCCCCCCCGTTGCTCTTTGCACACCCTCTTTCTCTCTATACCCACCACTAAATTTAAAGATTACAAAATTTACTATCTACATTCCCCACTATAATATATAAACTACCGTAACCTCAACTCACTCTTTTCTCTCTACACCCACTTCCTCCCAGTTATTGTCTTCCCCGTCACTCTCTTCGCACGCACAGTATGCTCTCCCTCCTCTCTCCCTCTCCATCACTCTCTCATGTTTTGTTGTAGTTTTTTAGAATTTTCTTTGGTTAAAAAAGTCCTCCTATGGTTGTTGGGTTGGCCTCAAAATGGGTTGAAGGGGTTAGAGAGAGGCCTTCTCTCTCCCTCTCATGTTAACACCAAAATGTCACTTTAGGTCTCATATACTTTCAACAGTAAGAAGCTACATGAAGCCGCATCCTACCGCAGGCGGGAAATGTTATTTCAAGCATCAAATCTTTTCAGAATCAAACAAAAACTGCAAAATCCTTCAAAACAGACAAAAGAAGAGTACACATGAAGTTTCGGCAACATTATTCGGCCTAACTTCACTCTTCCAGCTGCTGAACTGGAGCTCCCAGCAGCGGTGAAGTTGGAAACCCTGATTTACAAAATAGAGCACATAATTGGCCTCAAAATGCCACTAGAAGACTTTACCTCAAATTCCAGGCCATTTCGACACCGTTTGGCCCAAAAAAGAAACAATCGCAACAAAGTCACCTCTCTCGGCGGCAATAGCGTCAAAGACATCAAGTCTTTTATCAGAGCCTATAGATGGTCTCAACATACTTCCAAAAGGCTCTATGTCAAGTTTCAGGTCGAACCAACAACGTTTGACCCTACATCAACCCTCAAGCAGCAAAATCAAGCCTCTCGGCAGTGAGAACCACCGAGGCCATCACTCATCAAACAGAGCACATGGGTGATTTCAAAATACTTCTAAAGGGCTACATGTCAAGTTTCAGATAATTTCGACAACATTTGACCAGACTTTGACTCCCGAAAGCTAAAACAGGTCTACTGGCCGCGGAGCCCCTCAGGACCATGATTTCTAAATCGGAGCTAATGGATCATCTTAAAATGACTCCAATAGGCTTCTTGTCAAATTTTAAGTCAAACGAACATTGGTTGACCGTACATCAAAGCGCAACATCTTCCTCGCGACAAAATCGAGTCTATTGACGACAGAACCCCACACGGCTTTAAAACTCAAACAAAAGCTTATGGTTGGTCTTATTTATTACTCAAGAGGCTTTACCTCAATTTTAGATTATTCCGACATCGTTTGACCTACTTTCGGCTTCTGGTGGTAAATCGGCAACTCTATGTGACATAGTCTTTGGCTTTCTCGGAAAATCGAAAACTTTGCGCTCTAATGTACAAAGCTTCTCATCAAGTTTTCTGCAGGGAAATTAGGCCAAAACATGTATAAAAATATCAGGAAAAATACCGAAGAAGAAAGAATCAGAAAAAACAAAAAAAGGCCGAAAATCGGCGACCAAAGGAAAAAAAGTCCACATGGTTGCCAAAAACCCATTTTTGGGTCCCTTTTCGCTTTCTAAGACGTTTGGCTTCTGTGATTTTCTAAAAATCTGATTTTCGGGGCACGGAATCCGTTGATCTTAGTCAACATCACGGATCCACCGTCGAAATCATCGGTTCGTCATCGAACGCTCCCAAATCGCCAATCGGCCGACCAAGAAAGCATACTTTCTACCCAGCCGATCAAGAAATCGACAAGACAGATGGTACCGGCCCACTGGTAGCAATTAATGTTTAAAAATACATGATCATCCGACCAGCAATCGGCATGAAAATCCATCAGCAATCAAAACTTCTTACATTGCGGGTAGAATTCCAAAAGACATGACGCAGCCCGCGACCTTTGAAATGCTCTAGCGACCACTTAATGCAGTTAACAACCCGTTTTATGACAAATTAATGTGATTATTTACTCATTATTTTGGACAGCTCAATCAGAAGCCAAGGAATAGGAGTTACAAATCAAATGCAATCATGGCATTAAACCTTATAACTCCTCCCATCATGGAGCTTAAAGGCAATTAAAAGTCCATTATTCTCCAACAACCAAGAAAAATGAGTTATAAAAATACAATTTAAAAACTTGTAACTCCTCCCATCATGGAGCATTAATGCAATTAATGCATTTAAAGCTCATAAACTCTCCTCATTGCCACCAAAAGCCTATAGAAGGAGGCCATTTTCACCATTTCAAGGATCGAAAAAATCCATACACTGAGACCGGAAAATCCAAACACAAACACCATGCAAATCCTAGAAAAGAACTTTGCAACGTTGCTATGATACTCCAACAACAACCTCTCCTCTGTTGAAGAAGTCCTGCACCAACCACCATTACAAGGTGACTAAAGTCCCTTTGGGGGCCACCCCCCAAGGCCTTCTTCTTCTGTCTACATGGCTTAGACATGGCTTTTCAGCCCGTCTATTTAGCTCTTTATTGGATATAGGACCTCTTCTTGGTCTTATCCTAAAAAGAACTGAGGTTTAAGCCGAGCCAAGCGAATCAAAAGCATCATCTATTCTCATCTAAAGGATGATAGCGAAGTCCACACACGACTTGCGACCGTCAATCTGAACGAGTCCCCACAATCTGCTGAGAAGTTAGATCCCATTTTCTTGCTTTTCATTGTATTTTGTATTGTTTAAAAAGACATAAAAATCACAACTCTTGTCTTTCCTTTTTTTATAAAAATTGTAAATCGCCTTTCACAGCAAAACATCGCCTTTCTCAGCAAAACAAATGAAAATCACCTTTAACAGCATTCAAACAAACCATGTCTCTTTTCTTAAATATATGTGCAATGAAAACTAGAAAAAAAGTTGATTTCCTTCTCTACTTGTGAAGGTGGATCTACGGACCACCGCTTGTTAATTCCACGTAGAGTAGAAAATCTGAAATACCTGTACACAAAAAGTTGATGTTCGCTTTGTCTCCAGTCATGAAAGAGTTGGATCCCGTGGACTCTCAAATCCACTGTATAACGGCCCAACTTCGAATACCGAGATAACCGTCAAGGTACCCGTAGTTGGAGTGCTACTTCCCAAAAAATCCGAGACCTTCCAAAATCGTAGGTCTACGGTGAAGTCCAATTTAAAACTTTTTTGAACAATATAAAATCAGTGGTTGAATTACGGAAGTGTATAAAATATAACGGAAGCATATAAAATATAGCGGAAGCAAATGTAACAACAGTGGAAGCAAAAGGTATCATATAAAATGAATCAAGTGTAGCAGGGCTGAAGTCCAGGCTAAAAACTCAAATATGTTTAACAAAAGTATATACATAACAGGCTACTTCCCTACTTGATGGAACGTGCTCCTGCCGAGGGTGCTACCGGGGTCGGCGGACGTGGGAGTCCGTCGAGTCCGGCCCTTTCGCGCCCGGGGGGCTGAAGCATGCATCAACATTTCTTTGTGTGGGTGTGCCAGATTTTCTATTTTACTTGGAATTGCAAGTGGTAATCCGGAGATCAACCTTCGCAAGTAAAAAGGAAATCAACTTCTTTCAAGTTTTCCATTGCACAAATATTTAAGAAAAGAGACATTTTCTTGGTTTGCCGTGAAAGGCGATTTTGTTTGGCATTTATAGCCGATTTTGGCGTTTATAGCCGATTTACAATTCTCATCAATAATGAAAGACAAGAGTTGTGATTTTTGTCTCTTTTAGAAAAATACAAACTACAATGAAAAGCAAGAAAAGGAGGATCTAACTTTTCAGGAGATTGTGGGGGACTCGTTCAGATTGACGGTCGCAAGCCATGTATGGGCTTCGCCATCATCCATGCAGATGAGAACAAAGGATGCTCTTGATTCGCTTGGCTTGGCTATAACCTCAGGTTTTTAGAGGACAAAAACCAAGAGAAGGTCCTATGTCCAATAAAAAGCTAAGTAGATGGGCTGAAAAGCCACGTCTAAGCCATTGGAGGCAGCGGGAGAAGGCAAGGACCTTGGGGGGGAGTACCCCCTAAGGGACTTTTTGTCACCTTGTAGTGGTGCTTGATGTAGAATTTCTGCAGAATTTTCTCTCTTTCTCTAGACTCTGTCTGTCTGGAATTCGGGATTCTCTGCACCTTTTGATTTTCGATCTTCGGTTTTCCGTTCGTCCTTTTCCGATCCCTTTCTTCTTGGAAAGCTCTCCTATTTATAGGCACTTGGTAGCCATTAGGAGAGTTTATGGGCTTTAATGGCTTTAATGGGAGGAGTTACAAGATTTATTTCTTGATTTTGTAACTCCTTTTTCCTTGAATCTAATTGGCCGATGGAGATTAAGGGCTTTTAATCACCTTAATTACCATAATGGGAGGAGTTTCATGGCTTGAATGCCATGACTTAATTGATTTGTAACTCCTGGATGCTTGCTTCTGATTGGGCCATCCAAAGAAATGAATTAATGACTGCAATAAAGCTAGTCAATTAACTGCATTAAATGGTCACCGAGCAGTTGAAGAGTCGCGGGCCGCGCCGCGTCTTTTGGGATTCTTTTGGAGATGATCACCGATGGATCTACTACATGCTGATCGACATCGGATGACCGTGTAATTTCAGACATTGATAGCTAGCAGCGGGCCGGTGACATCTGTCTTGTCGATTTCTCGATCGGTCGGACAGAAAGAGCACTTTTTAGGTCAACCGGTCGGCGATCTTGGAGCGATCAATGATGATTTTATGCTTTTGACGGCGGATCTGAGATGTCGTCGGATATGAGTCAATTTCAAGCACTAAAAATCACATTTTCAGGAAACCACAGGGGCCAAAGTGCCCGAAATGCGAAAAGGGACGGAAAAACGGGTCACCGGCGAAAAATCCGGTGACCCGGGCTTCCATGGTCGCCTGCGACCCTGGGGGTTTTTCTCCCCTTTTTGGTCCGTTTTGCGGTCTTTTTCGTCGCTGTTTTCTTCTGTATTTTTCCTGACATTTCTTCTCATTTATTGGCTTGATTTCCCTGTAGAAAACCTGATGAGAATCCTTGCATTTTTAGAGTGCAAAGTTTCCAATTTTCCGGGAAAGCCGAAGACTTTGTCGCGTAGAGCTGCTGATTTTCCGCCAGAAGCTGAAACTTGGTCAAACGATGTCGGAATGACCTGAAATTTGAGGTGAAGCCTCCTGAGCAATAAATAAGACCAACCATAGGCTTTTGTTTGAGTTTTGAAGCCGTTTGGGGTCCCGTCGCCAGTAGACTTGATTTTGCCGCGTGGGAGATGCCGCGCGTTGATGTGCGGTCAAACGATGTCCGATTGACCTGAAATTTGACAGGGAACCTATTGGAGTCATTTTGAGATGATCCACAGGCTCTGTCTTGGAAACCATGGTCCCGGGGAGCTCCGCCGCCGGTAGGCTTGATTTTCTTTCGGAGCGTCGAAACCTGGTCAAACGTTGTCGGAATGACCTGAAATTCGACGTGCAGCCTTTTGGAAGCATGTTGAAGCCACTCATGCACTTGGTTTGATGAGCGAAGGCTTCGGTGGTTCCCGCCGCCGGGAGGCTTGATTTTGCTGCTCGAGCATTGATGGAGGGTCAAACGTTGTCGGTTTGACTTGAAATTTGGCATGGAGCCCTTTTGAGACATGCTGGAGTCATCCGTAGGCTCTGATCGAAGTTTTGACATCTTCGATGATGTCGCCCCCGAGAGTGCCAATTTAGCTGTCGGAGAAGCGAAGTTAGGCCAAATGATTCTGAAATGGCCCGAAACTCCTTGTGTACTCCTCCCTTGGCTGTCTTGAAGGATCTTGCAGTTTTTGTTTGATTCTGATAAGATTTGATTTTTTGGAGAAGTTGCATTGCCTATTTATGGCAGGTTGCGACTTCATGCAGCTTTCTTGATGTTGAAGAGGCAAAGTGACATTTTTGGTGTCGACAAATGCCCCCTCGAGGTACAGCGACGAGTTGCTTGACTTTTGTAGTCGATGTGCCTCGAAGAGATTTTTGAAGGAGAGCTTGTGTCTTGACCAAGAGTCTTTGAGCAATCTTTCCTTTGGTAGAGTAGCCTTTGAGCTTCCAGGGGAATTTTATGGTAATGAAAGGAATCAAGTACCATCTCGAGGCAAAGTTTTGAAGATGACATCAGGGATGTGGATTTGGGTTTCTGTTTTTGATCTTGTGACATAACCAGCTATATATGGCAGGTTAGGGGATCGGTTTGGTTTTGATCTTGTAGACCTAACAGGCTGTATGTGGCAAGTTAGGGGATCAGGATTTGGTTTTTGGCTTTGGTTTTGTGACCTAACAAGCTGTATGTGGCAAGTTAGGGGACCAGGATTTGGTTTTTGGTCACTCTTTGGGACTGTGTGGGTCCATTGGAGTGGTTTGGATTTTTGTGGAATGTCAATTTCAAGATTTTGGCTCAATTTGGTATATGAGGCTGGATGGTTTGGTTTTTGGAAACTCATGGGACTTTCTTTTTTTTTTTTTGAATGGTCCCATCAACTCAAAAGAGGCATGGAACTTTTTTTGCTCTTTTCTTTTTTTTTTTTGCTCTTGGTAAGAGGAATATTTTGACTAAAAGCCAATTTTAGTGCCTAGGTGGTCAAACCTGGCTCATATGGGCTAACCCATGGGACCTTAAGCTTTGGAGTTGGCCTAGATCTCATATGGTGTCATATTTGTAAAGAATATCTAAAAATATCTCTTTTGTGTAGAGAATATCTAAAAATATCTTTACTTGGAGAGAATTTCTCAAGTTTTCTTTTTTGTGGAAAGATTCTCTCAAAATATCTTTCTCTTTGGGAAAGTAGCTAAATTTTAGCACTTACCTCCTTTCTTTTCTCCTTGTTTCCTCTTTTGGCTTGCTCTCTTCTATAAAAGCAAGAGGGTTGATGCTTTTGCTCCATTGTTTTCTTTTTGCAAGAAATCTTCAAGAGTGCTCCCCAAGGCAAGAAGTGCTTTCTCTTCTTCAAGGATCTCCAAGCTTTTCTTCTTCTTCTCCATCAATGGCTTCAAGTAAGTTTTCTTCCTCAAGAATCTCCATTGTAGAAGTAGCTTCTTCATTTTTTTCCTTCTTTTCTTTTTCTTTTCTTCTTTCTTCTTCTCTTTTTTTTTTTCTTTTCTTTTCTTTTCATGCACGTTTTTCTTTTTTTTCGTGCTTCTCTCTGTTTTTTTTTCTTTCTTTCTTCTTTTTTGTTCTTTCTTTTTTTTTTTTTTTTCAAGGTTTTCTGTCTTTTTTTTTTTTCGTGAACTCTTTTTTTTTTTTCCACGCTGATTCCCTTTTTTTTTTTCAGCGTGTTTCTCTTTTTTTTTTTTTTTTTTTTTGCTGTTTCTGTTTTTTTTTTCTTCTGGCTGTACGGACCTGACCGTACTGCCACGTGGCAGTGGGCCATGGCCTGTGGAGCCAATTTTTTTTTTTTTTTTTTTTTTTTTTTGCTGAGATTTTTTTTCTATCTTTTTCTTTTTCCTTGTTTGCTCACTATGATAATGAGGCTATGCAATTTCAATATGTATGCATTTTTTTGTTTGATGCATCAAGATAGAAGGCTAGAGTCTCTAGGTCAAGCCAACATGATTTTTGACTTGGACAAAGTTTGATTGGTTTTGACCAAATTGGGTTGGAATTGGTCAAACTTTGGTCAAGGTTTTCCTAGCATTTAATGCATGATGATATATTTTTTATGCATGAGTTTTGGTAAATAGACTTGGAAGTATGATGATGCATACCTGAAAATCTTTTCCAAGTGTTGGGATTTTGAGCTCGCAGCGATGTTGAGCTCTTTCTCGGTCTTGCTGGATTTTGAGGAAGTTTTGCAATTTTTGGATTCTGAAGCTCGCAGCAATGTTGAGCTCTTTTCCAGATTTTGCGGAAGTTTGATGAGATTGGCTCGTTCTCGCAGCGATGTTGAGTTCGAGCCTTCTTTGAGAATTCTCCACTGACTATGAGCTCGCAGCGATGTTGAGCTCATCTTCAGACTTCCTGTCTTTTTTCGGAGTATTTTCCTTTTCGTTGGAATTGCCCCGGAATCATGTCAAAATTTTGCTAGAATTTTTGTAGCAGAATTCTGTCATGTTGGTTGATCTTTTCTCTTCCATCTTTTGTAGGTAGTTCTTCTAGAACGAACAAAGGTAAAGGTCCTGTTACTGATGTAAGGTCTGTGACCTTACTGGGTCAATTGGGCCCAATAACCGGCCCGTTGACCCATTTATTTGAAATTATTATTATTATTTTGGTTAGATATTTAGGTGGGTTTAGATGGTGAGCGAGTTTCTTTTAGCGTTAGAATAGTGTCTGCGGAGTTTCGTTGGATTCTGAGTTCGTTTGCCCCTAGTAGGGAGGTAGTTTGCAATTTTAGGGAAAATTGAGTGTTTTTCCGAAAAATTCCTATTGCCGTGATTTTGGGTGCGTTGGAAAGGTCTTATCGCGCTGATCATTTTTGTCTTCTGGCTCGTTGCGATTCGACGACCAGAAACCCTTCTAATAATTCATTCTTTCACCGGACCCACTTAAAGGGTAAACTTGTCTTTTCCTCCTCCATTTCTTCTTAATCAAGAGATAAGCCCTAATCTCTTTTCATTCTCTGCAACGAACGGTTTCTCTGCCGCAACCATCTTCTTCTTCCTCATTTTTCTAAGGCTCCGGAACTCTTCCCCAGAAAGGCCATCTCGAAGATCCGAACCGCTCATCCTCTTCCTCGCGATCTCCCCTTTCCATTGACATCAGTTGGTAAGATTTCCCTCACTCTCATCTTTTCAATCCATTCTCTTTGGTTTAGATTTAGGCTTGATCCCAATCTTTTCCTTTCTTTTCTTTTCCTTTGCGTGTTAGGTTGCGTTTGGTCGGGTTAGATTTGTGGGTTTTGTGATAGAGAGCTTCTCTTCGAATACCCCGATTCCAATCTTCTTCTTGGTTGAGGCAAGTAGATCTGCACTTTATAATTAAGCATATGTGTATATTTTCCATTGATTGGATGTGTTTTCTTGTTAGATTCCCTAATTCCAAGCCTGTTCTTGTTATTAATTGGGATTAATATGCTAGAATTGGTTTTTGGGTGAAAAGGAGATAAATAAAATATATATATCAAAAAAAAAAAAAGAGAATAGCAGAGTGTTGAACGTTCAGAACGTTCATGTTCTGAACGTTCAACGTAATTGACGTCTTGCGCAGGCCATTATAGTAAAATAAAATAAAAAATAAAAATGAAAGAAAAAAAAATGCTCATTGTTCACGTCCAGAACGTTCAGAACGTTCTGCACATTGAGACGTTCTGAACGGGTCCGGCGCGGGTACTGTAGCGAATATAATAATATAAAAAATATATATATAATATTTATATACATATAAAAAGGTCAAATTTCTTTGGGCCATATCTTTTAATCTGTCCGTTGGAATTCTACATATAATATACCGTTTGAAAGCTCTCGAGATGTAGAATCCAATGGTTCTAGTTTCATCACGATCGGAGGTCAGAAAGTGATGTAAATATTTAGATTACTATTTCAGCTCTTGTTTTAGTGTAAATGAGATTAAAAACTTAGGTTTGGGCCTTAGATACTGGAAACCATGAACCTAATCTCTCACGTGACCATTAATGGGGTATTAAAATCGTAGCACGTGGCTTGGTGTGCTTCGATGGGTTGTCTAGGTATTCGTGTATTGTGTATGGTTTAACCGAATGCGTATGGAGTTGAATCAATCAATGTTTAACATGATTGTACACCCAGAAATTCTATATAAACATTGTTGATTCGAATTCCCCACGCACTCCGTTAAAACATATGTGGTACATGGATGACAACACTTGCCTAGGATTGGATTGTAATCTCTTCTTGACTTGTTAACTGTATCCGTTGATTATCGTTCTTTGTACACTCTCTTGGCATAAAACACCTAATTAATTATGAAACATAAACTCTTGTAGAATTAGAACAAGGACCCGACTTAGAGTGTACCTTAGGAACTGTTTATCATGTATTGATAAACATGTCTGGCTAGCATGTAAGGGATTATCGTGTGGTTGATTTGTTTTGTATTGTTTTGAATGAAATAATCCCTAAAAACATGTTTTGTTTGTTGAGCTAGCCAGACTTGCTTGTCTTGTTTTCCCCGCGTGTCAACACCACTTTATTATTATTTGCATATCATAGCCAGCTGCAGTTTTGGGTTTTATTGATGGGCCGGTTACTCGGACATCGGGGTGGGCAGTCGGCTTTGGACGGCGTCCATGGCGTTGAATAGTTGGGAGCGGGCTTGGACCGTGCTACTATTCCCAGGATCGGGAGCTTGGATCCCCCTGGAGCCGGACTTTGGTATCAGTAGTCCGGATAGGATTGTTACTGGTACCCCGTGAGGTGGCTTGGACATCCACGGAGTCTCCCTCTTGTGCATTGCATTACATTGATAGTGGTGATTGTTAGTATTGTTAGGATTCCTGATATTGATTCTGATGGTTATTTACTCATGCTTTATGCCTAGTTTTGTTCCTTGTATTCACTTGATTATGTTCTGTCATTACTCTTTCACTTGATGCATGTTATGTTTTAATTATATCTTGCTTATCTATTGCTCAACATGTCGTTGACTCTGTTCCTTGGTGTACAGACTCCTCAGGTGAGTACTACTACGAGGAGCAGGCCGGTGAGGAGATCCCAGAGGATCTCCAACCAGCAGAGGAGGCACGAGAGTGGAGTGCCGATGACGTAGAGTAACGTCATCACTATCAGGCACATGAGAGACTCACAGGGGCACTTCATTAGATTTTATTAACTCATTATTATTATCGTTGGAACTTTCTTTCATTGACTTCGTTGATTTAATAATCTTAGTTTTGGGATGTTCGTTGTAATTAATTTAACTTTTGTATAGGTTTAATTATTCTTCTTGCAACTTTAAATTTAATTGAGATTTATTATCCATTGTTGATATCAATGTATGAATTCCGCTATTTGTTTATGATTTGAGGTTCAAATACATTATCCTCACAGCGGACTTACGATCCTTGGGCCTAAAGGACAAAATTTTTAAATTAGTCCTAAATTTCACTCCTCGGATCCGGTTATTTCTCTAATCGGGTTCGAGGGACGTGACAACTGACGCACCTCGTCGGTCTGCTAGATCTTCCAATGCTGCAGTTCAGCAGGCTTGGGAGAAGGTCCAGTTTGTGGAGAAAAACTTGGAAGAATGCGATTCCCTCAATCGTGATGAGATGAGACAACGATTAATCGCTCTCAAGGATGAGGAGTTCTATAAGATCATGGTAAGCAGCCGTCCCTGGGTTACGGACGATCAGAGCGTTGTGCTCAAGCCTACCTTCTTCTTCGGTGATGCAGTCCCCGACGACTTGACATACCAAAGGAGATGTTTTCAATTCTCTTACACAGCAGATGGTGAGGAGAGAACTATTTCTACCCGGTCGTCTTTTGATCGGACCATCTCGATCCTGAGCCTTTCTCCCACGTGCCCTAAGAGGGAACATCCTCCGAGTTGGGTGAAGAGGACCAGTGTGATCAAGACCGGGGTTTTTGTTGGTGGACCTTCCGGTTTTACAGAGAAGCCACCTGTCCGTATGGACGTGTTGATGCCAGCTAGTGGCTACCAAGGTTCTGATCATCCATCGATCGATTTGAGACCGGTGGGCCTTAGCGTTTTTCGGGGTGACGACAGCAATTGGGTGAAGCATTTTCGACTTCGTGGCCGTTTCAGTGCTGACTCGAGCTGGGAGTCATGGACTGATCACACCTTGAGGATTGGTGAGGCCGTTCTTCGAGAGGCCGAGATTTTTGATGCGGTTCGCGCTTTTCGGTAAACCGTCGTTTTCTCCGATGAGGCTTTCATGGCCATGCTGGAGTTATTCCTTCCACAAACCAACACCTTCATTGTGACGAATGGTGAGATTAGTTTTCTTTGAAGGAGCTGAGCACCATCACCGGGTTGCCTATCCTCGGCAAACTCTATGAGGAGTTTATGCCTATTGACAGCATCCTTGAGGAGCAGTCTGAGGAGTTTAGGCTTGTGTACTTTCAGCTCGTCGCCTTCTATGATTTTTTGAAGGAGAAGGAGGGCTCGAAAGTTAGATGCAGCAGTTGGAGGAGTTGCGGCTGTAACTTTTTTGACAGCGGGGATTCTTCTGATGGCATGGCCCAGGATGTTAGGGCTAAAGCATCAAGTTTGAAGAAGATCGTTGCTATGTGAGAAGATTTGAAGAAGTTCTTCGCAAGCACAGATGCCATTTGTCCTGACATTGTGTTGCGGAGAGATCTCGCTGTTTACCTCACTTACTGGCTGGGTGAGGTTGTTTTTTTGCTGGAGGAGATGGAACGCACATCAGGCCGCACTGTATTTTTCCGGCTTGTCAGATGGCGTTTGGAGAGCGGCTAGCTTTGGTACCTACTCTTTACTCCTATTTATTTACCGAACTGCAGGCTGCTGCTTTCCTGGTTCGGCTTGGGCTTCCCATGAACAGGGTATTTTCTGCCCACATCTTCTATTCGTGGTATGTATACCACTGTCCGAGCTTCCATCATTTGGGAGTTGCACAGGACGAAGATCCCTTTATGATTCGTTTGGCTAGAGGGACAGCCGTTCACGAATCACTTTTATCTGCCCGTTTAAGGATCCGACGATTTAGGGACGTCGAGATTGGGCAGTCTTCAGTGAAGCTTTCTCCGGGCTTGCGTAAGAAGGCTTTTGCCTTTGGTGTCTCCCGTGATTCGACCAGGGCAGGATCGGGAAGACACTATGCTTTGACAGACGCGGAGAAGAGGTGGCTCTTCAACATACTGGTTGGTACGATGGTGTACCGCAGACATCTTTTCGTCGACGTCCAACCGTATGTCCCTTCGCGTTTTGCATTGCAGCTTGGCTTCTCTCAAGGCGTTGTTGGAGCGCCTTCGAGCATGGTGAAGCGTTTTGGAGGTTTACAAGATGGGAGAAATGCATGGGCTTTTTATAGCGCCGAGGATACTACCGCCATGATTTCTTATCCTGAGCTGCCCAGCTTCCGGACTGCTGGCTTCACGAAGTGGTTCGTGGAGAGCTTTTCAGTGTACCGGGGGCTTTCCAAGAAAGAGCTCGATATTAAGCAATCTCCTGAGAAGAGTCTTGGTAAATCGGATGGTGTCCGTCGGGAGGAAGTTTTGGCCTTCCTTTCTGGAGAGAAGCATAAGATAGGCTTTCTCAACGGGCAGGACATCATCAGATCAGGAGCTGCACAGGGGATTCCTGGTGAGGTCCTGAGACAGCTGGAGGAGGAGGAGGCCGAGATCGATGCTATGATACAGGCAGAGCATACGAAGGCTTCCATGGAGTCTACTGAGAAAAGTAGACCATCCAGTGAGGACTCTTGTGAGAGGCCTGATGTTGATAGTGGGGCAGGATCGTCGAGCAGATTAACCCGCCGAGGCAAGAGGAGGAGAGGACAACGCCGTAACATGAGGCGGCACGATAGTCCTTCTGATCTCGAAGTTCCTCTCACCATTGCTGAGGAGGTGTCTGAGGATGCTGACGAGCCTCTGGAGAAGAGAAGCAGAAAAAAGGAGATAGCTGGTATGATCCCCTTTCTTTCCTTTCGTTTCTTCCTTCCTTTTTTTTTTTTTCAGCAGAGGATGATGACCTGGTGATGCCTGAGGTTCCTGCCGATGAGGCGATAACGGATCCAGTCGTGGCATCTGAGGAAGAGCCCAGGGACTCTGGAGTGGTTCCAGAACCTTCACTTGGTATGATTTGCTTTGGCTTTTGCTTTTTTTTTTTTCTTCTTTTGCTGTCATTTGCTAACATGTAGCTGACATGCCAGAGGATTCCGACGATTTCGAGCCATCCATGGACGCAACTTTTGACGATGTTTCGGATGAGCTCAAAGAGGTAGAGAGTACTCCGCCGGTCGTCGAAGTAGGTATACTTGCAATAATAATCTTGATATATTTTTGACAAGATTATATTCATACCTTTCTTTCTTTCTTTGACAGATTGTGAAGCGGCAGGAGAGATTCCTCCGTCTTCCTCAGAGCCAGAACAGGGGATACCTGCTGCTGATCCAGAAGTAGGGGCTTCTCCTTCTTTCAATGAGTCAGCTTCTTCCGTTGGAAAGAGTTTATTGATTACTCTTCCAATGGAGCATGACGTGGGCAGTTGGGCACCAGAACATGGCGAATCCTCATCTGCACCGCACCTTCAGTATGCTAGGAAGGTGTTGAAGACTGTCTTGAGCTCATGGGTTGAGACTCTTTCTTCAGGTCATTTGGAAGCTGGTTTTGGCATGATCAAGCATGTGCAAGACATCCTCGCTGATAGCAAAGAAGTCGGTCTGGACGTCGCAAGTGCCGAGGATTTTGTTGAGGAGATCATCACCTTGGGGAACAAATGGACTGAGACCTAGAGTTTCCCAGATGGTGACTTCTTTGATGAGATGTTCTTAAAACCTTCCAGCAAAGTCAAAGCTGAGCTGACTGAGGTCACGAAGACTCGGAGGCAGATCGTTCGGGAGAAGAACGTTACCGAGTTATCCATCATGGGGCTGAAGCAAGACTTGGACCGCCTTGATAAGGAGGTCGTTGAGGCTAGGCAACGTCTTGATCTTTTAGAGGAAGAGGCTGTTGCCAAATGGGCCGCCATTGTGGAGGCTCATGACAAGGAGGGGACTCTCATTCGCCAGGTTGAGGAAGCTGAAGGTAATGTCCGGAGGAAGACTCAGGAGCATGACCAGTGGCAGGTCCTTTGGGAAGAACTTCCTCGTGCTGCAGATGGGTCACGGCATTCAGCCGCGTTTTATGGGGACATTTTGAAGGAGCGTGGCCTAAAAACTTTGGAAGTTAAGGCCAAGGGTTTGCTTGAGGAGTTGAACCTTTGGTTGAAGACCATGTAGGATTGAGCTCCTGAGTTGTAACAAACTCTTTTTCCTTTTTCTTTTTTTTTGGTACCTCCATGTATAAACAATTTTGGTACTATATTTTGTATCCCCTTCCTTTCACTTAAATCATTTTTGACGAAAACAATTTTGAGCAAAAGTTTGATGGGAATGTTTGCTTAAGGATTTGATCAAAAGGTTTTCATTTTGTGAAAATCTTTTGTCAAAGGGTTATTTTGGGCATGAAAGCCAATTTTGTGGCGAAAAGCCTGATTTTTTGATGGTTTGAAAACCGAAATTTTGGATGGCATGAAAGCCTAATTTTGTGGCGTAAGAGCCAAAATTTGTTTTGCGGCGTGGGAGCCAAAATTTTTGGATGACGTGAAAGCCGAATTTTAGAATGGCATAGAAGCCGAATTTTGTTTTGTTTGTCTTGGCGTTTATAGCCGAATTTTGGCATTTATAGCCAGATTTTGGCGTTTATAGCCGATTTTTTTTTGTTTTGGCATTTATAGCCGAATTTTGAGATGGCATGAGAGCCAAAAATTTTGTTTGTGGCATGAGAGCCGATTTTGAGATGGCATGAAAGCCGATTTTGGCATTTATAGCCGAGTTTTGGCGTTTATAGCCAGATTTTGGCATTTATAGCCGAGTTTTTTGAAAACCAAGTTTTGTTTTGTTGGCATGAAAGCCGATTTTGTAGTTTATAGCCGAAAATTTTTGTTTTGGCATTTATAGCCGGATTTTGGCTTTTATAGCCAGATTTTGGCGTTTTATAGCCGAGTTTTGGTTTTCAAAATGCATGTATCGACTAAATGTCGCCTCCCCGCTGAATGGTCTTGCAAGTATCGATGGAATGTCGCTTCCTTGCTCATTCGGTTTTGCGAGTATTGATGGAATGTCACTTCCTCGCGGGTTAGGTTTTGCGCGTATCGATGGAATGTCGCTTCCTCGTGGATTGGGGTGCAAATATCGACTAAGCGTCGCTTCCCTGCGTTTCCCAAAACTTTTGGTTTTGCGGGTACTGACTTGATGTCGTTTCTCCGCGATTTTTGAGGTTTTTTCGAACCATTTGAAATTTGGGTTGTGGATAGCAACTGGCATGTTGCATCTCCACGATTTTTGAAGTTTGGGTTGTGGATATCAACTGGTCTGTTGCTTCTCCACGATTTTTGAAATTTGCAAGTATCGAATGGGGTTCGCTTCCTTGCGATTTTTGGGTTTTGGAAGTATCGAATGGGGTTCGCATCCTTCCGGTTTTTTGGGTTTTGCGAGTATCGACTGAATGTCGCTTCCCCGCGGTTTCTAAAAACAAAAATTTTTTGTTTAAAGACACGGAGGTCATAAATTTCGACTTAAAACCATTTTGGTTGTAAAAGCCGAGGCGGTTTAGGGTGAAAATTCCTAAGTCCCGATTTTTGTTTCAAACCATGAATTTTGGGTTCAAGGATCGAAAATTTTGGTCAAGTCTGGGAAGAGGCTCCTAAACTTGGGTTTTTGGATTTTGATTTTTTTTTCTTTTTGAACAATGAAACGATGAAAGTAAGCATTGTTTTGAGAGATTGTTTTTTTTTTTTTTTTTTTTTTGGAAATTTCAACATAAAGATGAAAATTTCAAAAGAGGTGGGTTTGATGAGCAAGTACCTTGGAAATAGGCTTTAGCCGTGTAGATATTGCTCTGACCCGTTTGAGAAAGTCTTCAAGGGTAGTACCGCTTCAAGAACTTGTCGTTGATGGGTAGCATACATCTGTCTCCTTCCATGTTTAGAAGAGCGTATGCACCGTTGGAGAAGACTTTGTCGATGACGAAGGGTCCCTCCCATTTTGGTTCGAATTTGCCTTTGGATTTGTGGGCAAAGACTATGGGTCTTTTTACTGCAAGAACCAAGTCACCCTTTTTGTAGGCGCGTTGCCTGACCTTTTTGTCGAAAGATCCTGCCATGCATGCTTGGTACAACTCAATGCTTTGTAGAGCTTCGAGTCGTCTTTCATCGAGATTATCCAGCTCTTGGAGTCTCAGTTTGACATTGCTTTCTTGCGTCATGTCATTTTGCAAAGATACCTTTAAGGAAGGAATTTGTACTTCCAAAGGGACAACAGCTTCGCATCCATAGACCAAAGAGAATGGTGTGCTATGGGTTGGTCCTCGAACGGTGGTTCGATAGGCCCACAAAGCTTCTAGTAGTTTGTCGCCCCAGTCTCTTTCGTGACTAGAGACCATTTTCTTGAGAATTTTGCAGAGTGTCTTGTTGAAGGCTTCTGCTAGTCCGTTCGCTGCTGGATTATATGGAGTCGAAGGACGACTTTGGATTTTGTACTTGTCGCAGAACCTATAGAATCTGTGATCCCGGAATTGTGGTCCGTTATCATGGACGAATCTTTTAGGTATGCCGAAGCAATAAATAATGTTGGTGCGCAAGAACTGAAGGACTGATGAAGTCTTCATTTCGCTGAGCGCAAATGCTTCCGACCACTTGGAGAAATAATCCGTAGCGGCGAAGATGAAGCGATGACCTTTGCTTGATGGGGGAGAAATAGGACCTATGATGTCCATACCCCAGGCTTCGAAAGGCCATGAGATTGCTGTTGGATGTAGCCATTCTGGAGGCATGTGGACATAATCTCCGTGAATCTGGCATTTTTTGCAGCGCTTGGCAAATTGTATTGCATCAGTTACCATGGTAGGCCAATAGTAACCTAGCCTTTTTATCTGGTTGTAGAGCTTAGGGCCAGCCTGATGGGCTCCACAAAGACCAGCATGTACTTCTTTAAGAGTTTCCTCAGCCTCTTGTTGTGATAAGTAGCGTAGGAGTACTCCGTTGAAAGATTTTCTGTAAAGTGCTTTTGAAGGTATATCCAAATGAAAGTTTGGGGCTCGTCTTTGGATGCTTACCCGCTCTTTTGGATCTTCAGATAGTATTCCGAACATGATATAATCAATGAACGGATCTCTCCAGTCGCCAATCGGAGGTTTGAGGATGGACATCCGACTTCCAACCACTTGGTGGCATTCAGCAACTGCTTGGTGTGTATTGAGAGGAGGGAAAATCCTTCTTTGACACACTGTGACTTGCATGTTTTCCCCTTCTTGGATTGCCATGGATGCGGCAAGTCCAGCCAGGGCATCTGCACGGATGTTTTCACCTCTGAGGATATGGGTGATATGACAGATATTGAATTTTTGTCGAAGCGACTGCGTCTTATTGTAGTAAGGTAGCAAATCAGGCTTCCTGACTTCATATTTCCGATTCATCTGGTTGACGACCAGTTGAGAGTCTCCAAAAGCTTCCAACATGGTCATGCCGGATTCGAGGGCGAGTTCCAATCCAACAATCAGGGCTTGGTACTCGGCTGCATTGTTTGAACATGGTTCCAGTAGCGAGAAGGTGTGTGGAATCATGTATTTGTCGGGGCTGACGAAGAGGATGCCGATTCCCGATATTTGCTTTCCTTTTTCATTTGTCCTGGTTGCACCGTCAAAGTACATGTCCCAGGAAGCATTTGACAAGGAAGTTTCCACATTGTAGACAAATTCGTCTGGGAGATCATCCTTGAGTGGAGAATCTTTAGGCAATGGATGCTCTGCGAGGAAGTCTGCTAGAGCTTGGCCTTTGATTGCTTTTGTGGTACATACCTAATATCAAATTGTGATAGAAGAATGGACCATTTTGCCAGTCGGGCATTGAGAGAACCTGCTTTTGTGACAAGAACCTTTAGGAGGTTAATCCTTTGCTGAGGACGTCTCTGTAACAGCATTGGCGTCTTCAGTGATTGTGTTGCACGGAGCAATTTCCGGGAACAAGTCCTGAACAGCAGCCGGCAACTTTTCTTTATTAGCCCAGACATTGCCCGTGAGATCGGGTATCTGGGACCAATTGACTGAGTTTTCATTGAAGAAGATTTCATTGGCAGAAGTTTCTTCAAGATGATCAATCGGGAGTGGCTTGAGTTCCGATGTCACAGTTTCAGGAGACGAAGGTTGAGAGGATGTTATCTCAGTGGAAGTCACCTGAGAGGATGTAGCTCCGGAAGATACGCTACCGGTTGGGGAGTACGTGTCTTCGGAAGCTTCAGAGGCACTGTCATCCTGAGCTATTGCATTGCAGGTTATCCTGACAGGAGATACCCCCAGTGTAGACTGTTGGGAATCAGACTCATCCTCAGATGTGAGAGGATCATCGATCCAACTGTTTTCTCCATTTTCAGGAGTTGAGGGAGGGAGTTCCCGTTGATTTTCAGGGACTTCCGGATCTGGATCATGACGAAGATTGATGCGATCCTGCTCCTGCTCTATGGCAAGATGTTGCAAGATTCTTGCATATTCTTCAAGATCAGTCATGGGAGCCAAATTTTCTTCGTAATTTGCTCCTTGTGGTTCACCCATGTTGGGTTCCACTAAAGCATTTACTGATGCTGGATCCACAGCGTTTTCTTGAACAGGGTCCTGGTCTTCTTCATCATCAGACCAAGATCCTTGTGGCTGTAATGGGTTATACCAGATTACTGGCATAATATGAGACTCGGGAATCCATTCCTCGTCGGAGAGGTATTCTCCTGTTTCAAGGGATTCTTCCCACTCATCGATATCACTGGCAGTGTCACTGGACTCGTATCCATTCATGGAGAATCCAACTACCGAGTTGCAAGAGTATGATGCCCCCTGCACATTTTCAATTTTGTATAGAGGTGGCATGAAATCATCAAGAGTGAATTTTCTTACCGCCTTGGAGGTTTTGGGAAGAGATTCTTCCGTCGTCCTTAGTGAAGCAGTGGAAGAGGTTTCTGCTTTTTCAAGGACTTCTTGTTTTGGTTGAGACTTTTGCTGCTGTTTGAGCTTGCGGAGCTGTCTCTTGGCTTGCCTTCGCTGCTGAGCGGTCGGCTTTGTTTTGACGATCTCCCAATTTTCATCATCTAGGAGATCGGGATGCACCCATATAGGTTGTCCATCTGGTGTTGGATAGGGAACCAATTCTTGGGACGCTTGAGCCATTTTTATCACCTTGAATGAAGTAGTGATCTTCTCCTTCGGTGACTTTGAAGTTTGCCGACATGACACCATGTTGACAGAGGCGGGGCCATAGTTTTTATCAAAGGTTATGACTCCGTTTTTCCACATCTCATTGATCTTCTCTCTCACAACGAAACATTGATTGAGAGGATGTGAGATCATCTGATGGTATGGACAGTATCGGGGATCATTGGTTTTGCAAACATCTCCCGGTCTTTTGGGCTCTGGCAAAATGAGTTTGTCATTTGCTAGGAGAGCCTCAAAGATTTCTTTAACGTCTTCATCGAACGGATATTTCTTTTCTACGCGTTCTTTAAAGGCATCAGAGAGTTCAGGCCTTTTACCTGCAGTTTTGTTTTCAGGTTTCTTTGGCTGCTGAGGAGCTGACTTAGTCTGCACATTGAGAACCTCCTTTTTCTTTGGTTTTGAGGTTGTAACAGCAGTCGGCTCTTTCTTTGATGATTTCTGACTGTTGAGGTCTTTGATCACCATTTCAGCTTCCATGGAAGCTTCGAGGAGTTCCCCCAGGTTTTTTGATTTGTTGCCGATGATCATGGAGCGGATTTTTGCTCTCATATTATTACGGTAGATGTCGACCAGCGATGCTTGTGGCAGCACATCTGAGCATTTGTACGCCATTGCCTTCCATTTGTGAATGAAGTCGTATGTTGACTCATTCTCTCCCTGTTTTAGGCTGCAGAGTTGAGCCATAGTAACAGGATGATCCTCACCTTGGAAGTGGGTCAGGAAGCGTGTCTCGAGCATAGCCCAGTTCTGAATGGAGTTCTCTGGCAGAGTGGAGTACCAATCAAAGGCTGTACCTTTTAGGGTACTTGTGAAGAGGCGAATCTTGAGGGCATCTTGATCCGCAATAGCTCCCGTCTGGATCTTGAAATGGATGACATGCTGTCTGGCTGAACCTTTCCCAGTATATGTCTGGAGAGTAGGATGTTTGAATTTTGTTGGGAATGGGACTGAGTCCATCCATAAGGGATATGGTGGCTTGATCCCATGCTCTTTGAGTATATCCTCTTCTTTAGCTTTGGCGAGGATACTGTCTACGTCCTTTTTGGTAAGGGCGCGTGACTCATTTTCTTCACAATTTTCCTCGTTATTGCGATGATTCGAGGAGGCTCATTGTTCACCTGATTTTGGACAACAAGGAGAAACTTTTCCATCAGAGTTTCAATCCTCTGCTGGCCTTGTTCCAACTGCTGGATGCGTGTGAGCGCATCATCTTGAGGTGGATTCTGAGGTGGTGGCTCAGAATTTGTAACCAGGACGTTCATTCCTCGGGATTCAAACGAAGAAACCGTCCTGGTGACTGAGCTGGGGCTCATTCTTTTTGATGAAGAGCTTGATGAAGGATTACTCTCCCGTCCTTGGCTTGAAGGGGCAGGAGATTCTTCGGGATGTCTTCGTGTCCTGGTGACGCTACGGGTCACCGGACGTCGGACATGGATTTTTTATGCTGACTTTTGGCGTCTTCTGGTTTTTCCAACCATATGGACGGCAGCAACTTGGTCGGGTCTTTCTTTTTCGACCCATTTGTGGGAGACTTGAAGTGTAGGAGGCTGGGTCCGTTGCTTCTCTAGTCTCTTTACGGCGGTGTGCTCGACGAGCGATTTGAGCTTCAGTCAGCTCTGGCTGGGCTTTAACAATGAAGGATGTACTCCCTCGGGCGCAGCAGCCGAGCTTGTCTTCTTTGTAATTGGGCAAGGACAGGATGCGGACCCGGTCCTTTGCCTGTTGCAGTGAAGCTTTGAACCTTTCGAGTTCGGCCCCTGTAGAGATGAAGGGTCGAACTGAAGGAGTGTAGGCCTTGGCAGGTGCTTGTAGAGGCCTAGTGATGCATGATCTGATTTTGGGCTTGTGGGAGCAAGCCGGTTCATGCTGGGTTGACTTGGGAGTCAAGTTGGAGATGGGTCTCTCCTCTTTCATGTAGGCAAGAGGGTAGAATTGGTTCTCTTTGAGTGGGGCCAGGTATGCTGGCTTGGTGGAGGTTTGAGACCTTCTTTGTTTTGGGGAAGGTCTTGGAGACCAAGTCTTAGGGTAGACCGGGTTGGTTGTTGGTTGAGGTTTCGCGAGGATGCCGCGAGTTTTAGTATTCTTGGGGTTCGCCCTTGGTGTCACAGAAGTGACACGTTGAGGGGCGATCTTCTGCTTCTCGGCAGTTGCCTTTGGTGTCACAGTAGTGACACGTTGCGAGGCGACCTTCTGCCTTTTGGCAGGAGCAGTTTCTTCTTCGGGAAGTGGGAATGGTCCCAGTGTCCCGAAGACGATGGTCCGGGGAGTCGAGGTCGACCCGGAGTTCAGAGAGTTGCTGAGGGAGTTGGTGCTTCGGCAGCTAGCAGGGCGCTTGTAAGTGCGCTCGGTTTGCTTCTGTTGAAGCATGAGCTGGTGCTTGTTTTCATCGAAGGTGATGATCAGTGAAGCTGCCATTGTTAGTTTCAAAATTTCTTAAACAAGACCACATCCATTAGTAATCACAAGAATATGATAATCATAAATGGGGAATTCTATGATTTTGTCTTTTCAAATCGCTCAAGGGACATGACCCAAGCAATATGAAGAAGGCAAAAAGTCATAGAGGGTACAATTGTTCTGGTTGCAAGCATGGTAGGCTTGAAATGAGCGTTCCAATGACTGCTAGAAGCAATTGTATACCTAAATTCGACTTATCGAGAAGCGGAGCTTGCTCGAGATAAGAAGAATATAAGGTAGGAGTTACAAATGTGCCGGTCACAGATACAGTAGACCCTGAAAGGGCGTACTAGTACCGCTATGCACAAATGTTGGAGATCGCATCCATGAGATGGGATTCTCTGTTTTGAAAGGTCAGAAATGGATTCGTCAAAGAGAGCAGGTGGCATTCCGATTCAAATACGGGCTCAACAATTTCCGCGAGTACCAGTACTCAGAAGGAAAGAGACCACAATTTCTCGAATCTGAATCCAAAAGTGACGAGTTTTTTTTTTTTTTGAAATGTCAAGATTGGTTCCATCAAGGAGAGCAAATGGTATTCCAATCTGAACACGGTCTCGGCGATTTCCGCGAGTGCCAGTGCTCAGAAAAGAAGAAACCAAAATTTCTCAGATCTGAAATCAAAAGTGACGAGTTTTTGAAGATTTATTATTTTTTTGAAATGATTTTTTTTTATTTTATTATTTATATTTTTTTATTTTTTTTAAAATAATTTTTTTAAGATTATTTATTTTTATTTTTTTGAAGATTTTTTTTTATTTTTATATATATTTTTTTGAAGATTTTTAAAGACGAGAGAGTACCCATAGGCCTCCTAACCCGGTCTTATGAAACCTCAATTGATAGAATTGCCCCCAGATAAGGGTAGGATTACTTAATGAACCCGTTTGGAGGACCCTTGCCTAGAACAGTCAAGCTGTCTCCACACTCTGGACAAGGCTTTTCTTGAGTCAATCATGATCAAAGAACGCAATTGGTTTAACCTTAATGGTCTATGTCTTTTTTTCCAAATCCCAAATAGACTCATCGAAGAGAAACGATGGCCCAAAAGAACTTTGCAACGTTGCTATGATACTCCAACAACAACCTCTCCTCTGTTGAAGAAGTCCTGCACCAACCACCATTACAAGGTGACTAAAGTCCCTTTGGGGGCCACCCCCCAAGGCCTTTTTCTTCTGTCTCCATGGCTTAGACATGGCTTTTCAGCCCGTCTATTTAGCTCTTTATTGGATATAGGACCTCTTCTTGGTCTTTATCCTAAAAAGAACTGAGGTTTAAGCCGAGCCAAGCGAATCAAAAGCATCATCTGTTCTCATCTAAAGGATGATAGCGAAGTCCACACACGACTTGCGACCGTCAATCTGAACGAGTCCCCACAATCTGCTGAGAAGTTAGATCCCATTTTCTTGCTTTTCAATGTATTTTGTATTGTTTAAAAAGACATAAAAATCACAACTCTTGTCTTTCCTTTTTTATAAAAATTGTAAATCGCCTTTCACAGCAAAAACATCGCCTTTCTCAGCAAAACAAATGAAAATCACCTTTAACAGCATTCAAAACAAACCATGTCTCTTTTCTTAAATATATGTGCAATGAAAACTAGAAAAAAAGTTGATTTCCTTCTCTACTTGTGAAGGTGGATCTACGGACCACCGCTTGTTAATTCCACGTAGAGTAAAAAATCTGACATACCTGTACACAAAAAGTTGATGTTCGCTTTGTCTCCAGTCATGAAAGAGTTGGATCCCATGGACTCTCAAATCCGCTGTATAACGCCCCAACTTCGAATACCGAGATAACCGTCAAGGTACCCGTAGTTGGAGTGCTACTTCCCAGAAAATCCGAGACCTTCCAAAATCGTAGGTCTACGGTGAAGTCCAATTTAAAACTTTTTTGAACAATATAAAATCAGTGGTTGAATTACGGAAGTGTATAAAATATAGCGGAAGCATATAAAATATAGCGGAAGCAAATGTAACAACAGTGGAAGCAAAAGGTATCATATAAAATGAATCAAGTGTAGTAGGGCTGAAGTCCAGGCTAAAAACTCAAATATGTTTAACAAAAGTTTATACATAACAGACTACTTCCCTACTTGATGGAACGCGCTCCTGCCGAGGGTGCTACCGGGGTTGGCGGACGTGGGAGTCCGTCGAGTCCGGCCCTTTCGCGCCCGGGGGGCTGAAGCGTGCATTAACATTTCTTTGTGTGGGTGTGCCAGATTTTCTATTTTACTTGGAATTGCAAGTGGTAATCCGGAGATCAACCTTCGCAAGTAAAAAGGAAATCAACTTCTTTCAAGTTTTCCATTGAACAAATATTTAAGAAAAGAGACATTTTCTTGGTTTGCCGTGAAAGACGATTTTGTTTGGCATTTATAGCCGATTTTGGCGTTTATAGCCGATTTACAATTCTCATCAACAATGAAAGACAAGAGTTGTGATTTTTGTCTCTTTTAGAAAAATACAAACTACAATGAAAAGCAAGAAAAGGAGGATCTAACTTTTCAGGAGATTGTGGGGGACTCGTTCAGATTGACGGTCCAAGCCATGTATGGGCTTCGCCATCATCCATGCAGATGAGAACAGAGGATGCTCTTGATTCGCTTGGCTTGGCTATAACCTCAGGTTTTTAGAGGACAAAGACCAAGAGAATGTCCTATGTCCAATAAAAAGCTAAGTAGACGGGCTGAAAAGCCACGTCTAAGCCATTGGAGGCAGCGGGAGAAGGCAAGGACCTTGGGGGGGAGTACCCCCCAAGGGACTTTTTGTCACCTTGTAGTGGTACTTGATGTAGAATTTCTGCAGAATTTTCTCTCTTTCTCTAGACTCTGTCTGTCTGGAATTCGGGATTCTCTGCACCTTTTGATTTTCGATCTTCGGTTTTCCGTTCGTCCTGTTCCAATCCCTTTCTTCTTGGAAAGCTCTCCTATTTATAGGCTCTTGGTAGCCATTAGGAGAGTTTATGGGCTTTAATGGCTTTAATGGGAGGAGTTACAAGATTTATTTCTTGATTTTGTAACTCCTTTTTCCTTGAATCTGATTGGCCGATGGAGATTAAGGGCTTTTAATCACCTTAATTACCATAATGGGAGGAGTTTCATGGCTTGAATGCCATGACTTAATTGATTTGTAACTCTTGGATGCTTGCTTCTGATTGGGCCGTCCAAAGAAATGAATTAATGACTGCAATAAAGCTAGTCAATTAACTGCATTAAATGGTCGCCGAGCAGTTGAAGAGTCGCGGGCCGCGCCGGGTCTTTTGGGATTCTTTTGGAGATGATCACCGATGGATCTACATGCTGATCGACATCGGATGACCGTGTAATTTCAGACATTGATAGCTAGCAGCGGGCCGGTGACATCTGTCTGGTCGATTTCTCGATCGGTCGGACAGAAAGAGCACTTTTTAGGTCAACCGGTTGGCGATCTTGGAGCGATCAATGATGATTTTATGCTTTTGACGGCGGATCTGAGATGTCGTTGGATATGAGTCAATTTCAAGCACTAAAAATCACATTTTCAGGAAACCACAGGGGCCAAAGTGCGCGAAACGCGAAAAGGGACGGAAAAACGGGTCACCGGCGAAAAATCCGGTGACCCGGACTTCCATGGTCGCCGGCGACCCTGGGGGTTTTTCTCCCCTTTTTGGTCCGTTTTGCGGTCTTTTTCGTCGCCGTTTTCTTCTGTATTTTTCCTGACATTTCTTCTCATTTATTGGCTTGATTTCCCTGTAGAAAACCTGATGAGAATCCTTGCATTTTTAGAGTGCAAAGTTTCCAATTTTCCGGGAAAGCCGAAGACTTTGTCGCGTAGAGCTGCTGATTTTCCGCTAGAAGCTGAAACTTGGTCAAACGATGTCGGAATGACCTGAAATTTGAGGTGAAGCCTCCTGAGCAATAAATAAGACCAACCATAGGCTTTTGTTTGAGTTTTGAAGCCGTTTGGGGTCCCGTCGCCAGTAGACTTGATTTTGCCGCGAGGGAGATGCCGCGCGTTGATGTGCGGTCAAACGATGTCCGATTGACCTGAAATTTGACAGGGAACCTATTGAAGTCATTTTGAGATGATCCACAGGCTCTGTCTTGGAAACCATGGTCCCGGAGAGCTCCGCCGCCGGTAGGCTTGATTTTCTTTCGGAGCGTCGAAACCTGGTCAAACGTTGTCGGAATGACCTGAAATTCGACGTGCATCCTTTTGGAAGCATGTTGAAGCCACTCATGCACTTGGTTTGATGAGCGAAGGCTTCGGTGGTTCCCGCCGCCGGGAGGCTTGATTTTGCTGCTCGAGCATTGATGGAGGGTCAAACGTTGTCGGTTTGACTTGAAATTTGGCATGGAGCCCTTTTGAGACATGCTGGAGTCATCCGTAGGCTCTGATTGAAGTTTTGTCGTCTTCGATGATGTCGCCCCCGGGAGTGCCAATTTAGCTGTCGGAGAAGCGAAGTTAGGCCAAATGATTCTGAAATGACCCGAAACTCCTTGTGTACTCCTCCCTTGGCTGTCTTGAAGGATCTTGCAGTTTTTGTTTGATTCTGACAAGATTTGATTTTTTGGAGAAGTTGCATTGCCTATTTATGGCAGGTTGCGACTTCATGCAGCTTTCTTGATGTTGAAGAGGCAAAGTGACATTTTTGGTGTCAACACTACTCACAATACAAATCACTCAAAACCCAAAGAAAAGTTACTCTCACACTGCCAGTGTAGGCACTCCATCATCCAGCTGGACCTCTTGGTCAGCTGGTCCCCAACCGTAGTCATCGACTACAGGCGATTCGTCGAACGTGTTGTCTTCATAATCGGAGTCAATACCTAAGCACCAAGAATGGGTCAGAACCAAAGATCTGGCAAGGCACAATATATAAGTAACATAGGACATATGCATCAAAAGAGTAAAGACGATCGTATAATCAATGAGATTAACAATAATACAAAACCTAGTCAATTAAGCAAGATGAGTAGTTAGAATCAAGATAAATAAGGCATCCAGTCTAACAGACATCAAAGTGGCACATTCACACAAGCTGGATATCGAGGGATATTATGCTGCGCCCTTCCCATACTGAACATAGTCGCTATAGGAAAAGTAACAGTGCTGGGGAATGACGAGCCCCACAAATAACACTCATCCATCTCAACACTCAGCACTCATCCCTCAACACTCAGAAGACTGGACCCGGTATCACACCATCCGTCTAAACATAGCTCATCATGATAGCTCACTCAACACTCATAATAGCTCTAATGATCAGTCTAAAGGCTAAACTTAAAATAACTGAGTGAATGTTAATGCTGACTCAAAGAAACAATACAGGTCTATGTCTGTCTATGCTTGCCTTGCGTGAGCAAAGTCCTAGCAAGTCCCTAAGAGGTCCAAGTACCAGTTCAATCTATGGATCACAGTCCAAGTCCAAGTCCAACATTGGATCCATACCAAGGCCTACCAAAACCATGGCCTTAGTCTAAAACAGTCCAAGTGAGATAACAATTTCATTTCCAATAATAGTCAGTCCATCTCATCCACAACGAGTCACAAGTCCATCACAACCAACCTCTTCATCCTAGGTTATCACACCTCCCATCATAGACCATATGAGGGCCCACCTAGACATAGACACGGTCATTAATTGCCCGATCACATCACTGGGTCACCTCTAAGTAATCCTAGGTTCAGGTCATCCAATTTTCATTTAATTAATAGTTATAAACAATAATAAAGATAAACGAGTGACAGTGATGCATTAAGTGAAATAAACCTCTCCAAGGTGAGAGAATCAACGGGGAATATCGAAAGTCCATTCTAAGAATGGTCCACTTTCAGGTCTAAGTCCATATCAGTTAATTTCACCTCTAAATGAAGTCTTAGATGCTAATGGATATTGTGCTTGGTGCTTTAAAAGTTATGGGAATCTTTGACGACGATTAATGATCGAATCATCATCAAATCCACACCCTAGACCCAACTTGGTAGTCCCTATGAGTCAAGGTTGAGCCTCACCATTGACTCATGGTTGGCACATCAATAGAAGTCTATTTGGATGATCAATGGGCCCCAGAATAGATTACAATCTCAGATAATGAAAATTGAAAAATCACTAAACACAATGTATCCGGTCGACCGAGCACAGGGTCCGGTCGACCGAGTACACTAAGAAGTCAGGATGTTGACTCCCAAGTTGACAACTAGTGCAGTGTGCCCGGTTAACCTCCTGGCTTGGTCGGTCAATCGCGCACATTAGAAATAGTAAACAATCACCTGGCAGGTATGGCCTGATCATAGAACTCCTTTGTGTGTCCGGTCAACCTCCTAGCCTGGGCGGTCGACCGCACACACTGAAATCCTGAAGTACATGGATGTCCTAGCTCTCAGTCTTTTCCTTGAAAATCTTTTGTGCCCAGTCGACCGAGGACAAGGTCTAGTCGACCGCACACATTGGGTTTCTAGGTTTGAGGGAAAATACCAACTCCCAGTTAATCCCTGCATTTACTTGTGTATCCAATCGACTGAGAACAGGGTCCAGTCAACAGGGTGCACTAGACTGAGAGTCCTTAGAAAATTAACTGAGACTTGGTTTTTCTAAAATTTCAGTGTCGCCGCAGTTCGGTCGATCGGGTACACATGCATGCACAAAATTCAATTTTTTTAAATTTCCTCCTTCAATCCAATTTCCATCCAAATCTCATCCAATCTCGTCCATTCATCATGGAAACATCATCAAACATAAAAAACAGTTCAATATACATCCAACCATCTACACTTGGGCCATTGATCTTCCAAATGAGATCAACTCATCCATCAATGGCCAAAAACCATAAAAACAGGCTCAAATGATAGATCTAAGCATACAAACATCAATTGAATTGAAATTCCAAAATCAAAAGAAGGAAAACATGCATTCAATGCTAAATAGGCATATTGTACTTGCCTTTAATTCAATTGCAAAGGAGATTGATAAAAATAGAGAAATCCAAGCTTCTAAGGGTCTTCCAATCACTCAAATCCGATCCCACAACCAGATCTAAGTAGATTTACAGATCCTAATACCAAAGCCACAAGAGAATTGCTATAAGGAAGGAAATGTAGAGAGAGAAAGAGACATTTCTAGGGAAACTGAGCTAGAGAGATTGAGCTAGAGAGAGAAAATTACCTTTCCTTGTAGAGAGAGAAGAGATCAATAAGATAGAAAGATCCTTAAGAGAGGTTGTAGTTGAAACTTGTAGATAATCACCTTCTTCTTGTTAGAGTTCTAGATCTAGGGTTTTTAGAAAGGGAAAGAGAGAGGGAAATGAGAGAATTGGAGGGAAAATGAGAGAGAAAAGAAAAGAGAGGGAAATGAGAGTGAGGGGAGTAGCCTACGTTTGAGATGGGAGCATGGATTAAAAAATCGGCCGATACCGATTCATATCGGCCGATATGAATCGGTATCGCCCGGTACCGAGACGATATCTCGATGGGATATCGGAATCGGTAAAATATCGCCAAAATATTATAATTTCTCGGCCGATATTCACTTCATCTCGGCATAACCGATATTTCGTCTAATATTTTCAAAATATCGGCCGAGATGTGATAAAAAGGGTAAAAACCCTAATTTTTGCAACCTTTCCCCATCTTCATCTTTTTCTCATCTCTTCTCCTCTCCTTACTACCCATAGCAGCAACCCTACTTCTCCTTGCATATTTTCAAATCCTACATCTATTTTTTGATGAAAATATTATCTAAGGTAAGAGAGAATCAACCTAAAGCATTTTATTATTTTTAAATTTTTTTTTTAGATGAAGTATAGAAATCATTGGGTTTGTCATTTGTGTTTTGTGTTCTTCATTTAGAAGTTAGATCTACTCATACACATGATTTTGAATTTTTTTTCCAAATTTTTTTATCTATTTTACTATCATGTTTCTGATTTTAATGAGTCATCTGCAGGGTCTTGAATTTCACAACTTATTTGATGCTTGAGTTAGTATAAAATGATGATTGATATGTTATCTTTATTTTCTTATATTTTACACTGATAAATTGATCATGAGCATCAATAATTTTTGCATTATATGAAATACTAAAGAAGACAGCGAACTGCGATACAGACAGGACTCATAACTTAAGGTGACCGAGATTTTGATTTATTGTTGTTACTAATGGAAAAAAAATATATTTTTTTCAGCATTTTCTAATATTTTGGATTTTTGGATATTTTTGCGAATTTTTTTGGATTAAAAAAAATTCACACCGCGACGACCGCGACGGACCGATATCCGCAACTGATACCGATATCATATCGGTTTTTCGGCACGGCCGATACCGCGACCGAGACTGAGATTTTAAACCATGGATGGGAGGGTTTTGTTATATAACTTATGTTGAGTGGCTAATGATCAAAGGGCTCTTAGTTTAGTAGGAAATCAGGATAAGTAGATGGGCTTTAAAGTCATTTTTAGGATATTTGAAAGATTCTCATATGGAAATCCCTCCTATTAATCTTAATTACTAGTTAGGGCCTATAACTAACTAACTAACTCTAACAATTACAATAGAAACCCTATAGAACCTATAAAATACACAAAACGACTAATTCATAGAAATTAGACTAAGACATAGGAAAATACCTATCCACCCTTACTAATCCCTCAAAATAGTATAATTAGATAACATATAATATAATTATAATATTCAAATTCAAATGAGGGTCCACAAGGAGTGGGGCCTCACACTGACCCCGACAGTGCCCGCGAGTGAAAAAGCAAGCCCATCTTCTCCTTTGACTTTTTTTTCTTTTTTTTATTTTTTCTTGTGTTTGTTCGGCTCTGGAAAGCCAAACAGACATATGTTTGTTAAGTCCTAAGTGCCCGAACAACTTAAATTTGTTCGGCAACTCGGGGCGGAATAGATCACGACACAACTGCTTCAAAGTGATAAAAAAAAAAAAAAAAAACCTTTCCTAAACACATCTTCTCGTTGCTAAAATGATCACGAGCAACAATTTGCTTGTCCATTGCTCAAGAATGATAAATAAGAGTATGAGAGATGAATGAGATGAAAAGTGAGAGATGAGTAAAAGTGAGAAATGGGTGAGAAGAAGAGTGATGGAAGAATACTGAGAGTATAAGTGAGATAAAGAGTGAGTGGGATTGTATCAGAGGAATAGGTAGAATGGTTTTTAAGAATTGGAGGGAGAGTGAGAGTTTGAGGGCCGGTGGCTGTAGAAAGAAATTGGGGAGAGTTGAGAGTTTGTTAATTATCCCTTTAGGTAATTTACCACAGGGGTATATTGGTAATAAACTAAAACTTAAAATGATGGGTGTGCAAAGAGAAACAGCGGGTGCATTTAGAAGCTTCCTACAATTAGGACAGTGGGGGTGAGGCGGCCAAATCTCGAACTAGTCCGCAACCCAACTTCACTATAGATAGAAGCATTAAGTGGTCACCTAAAAATTAAGTGGCTCATTAGCCCTAAACATGAGTCCAGATCCCCTTTGTGGTCTCCTACAACCCTGCAAGTAGGGTGTGTGGAACTCCACCTTCTAATTTTATTTTAATAAGAGTCGATCCCATTATATGATCAAGCACTTGATTGATAACATAAATATGAATGCATAAGATTGTGCTAATAACATTACCAATCATGCAATCAATCTTGCAATGGGACTTGCCCCTATGTATCGAAATAAAATATGAGGATATATGATTAGAGGGTATGACATTCAATTTGAGCAATCATGTTTATCAATATATGGGCCCCAAGGTGGAGTTCCACGCCCCCCATTCGCAAAAAGAGTGTGGGAAACCACTTAAATTTGGACTCAATAAACAAACCATCGCATGATCAAACGTGCTCAAATTACATGGACGCCAATATCATAAACATTTTAGCAAATCTCACTCCGAAGATAGACTTACACCCAACAGATTGATCATAGGAAATATGATTTTGTTCACACAAGATCAATCCAATTGTATATACTTCAAATGAAGTGGAATTAGGCCAACATCTTTTTTTTTTGGTAAAAAGGCTAACATCTTATTGTGCTACATTTGTGGTGTTTTAACCAGACTATAGTGGTCCCCACAAAGCATAGCGCCCTCAAATTAATGGTAAAAACATCCAAACATAACACCATACTCACACATACGAAAAGGTATAGCAACAGAAGCCTCATCACCAAGAAACAAAAAGGAAAAACCAAGTACTCCACCAAAACCAAACA
This sequence comes from Umbellularia californica, assembly GCA_028538565.1. Lineage (NCBI taxonomy): Eukaryota > Viridiplantae > Streptophyta > Magnoliopsida > Laurales > Lauraceae > Umbellularia > Umbellularia californica. The sequence goes on along the minus strand of JAPQWN010000002.1, from coordinate 68,980,409 downwards.
ATCAAAAAGAAAAGAAAGATAATAATAAAATAAAGTTAAAAAAATCATACCCAACAACTCGTTTCACCATCTCTCTTCCTTGGTCTCCACTCCATTTCCAACCCTTTCGAAAGCCCCACCTCACCCCTCTCTCTCTCTCTCTCTCTCTCTCTCTCAAATAACCCATGCTATCTAGACCACAACCTGAAACTCCAAGTCACTCTCCCTCAACAATATGAAACATAAAACATCTTCTTCTTCTTCTTTCTACAAGAGAAAATGCTTCAGATGGCTTCTCTGGTTTTCTCTCTCACTCTACTTCTTCACCTCCTACTACCCCACTTCCAAAACAACCACCAACAACAACCTCCTCTCTCCATCCAAAACCAAACCCTCCTCTTCTTCGAGAGCTCTAATCGAAACACCCCACAACAAAACACCCTCAAAAAACCCACAAATCCTATCCACCCAACCACTTGTGTCCACTAAAATGAAGCTCTATGTCTACGATCTTCCATCGAAATACAACAGAGACTGGCTCTCCAACGAGCGGTGCAACACCCACCTCTTTGCGGCGGAGGTGGCCATCCACGAGGCGCTGTCGGGCAGCGGGTTTCGGACCCTGGATCCGTGGGAGGCGGATTTCTTCTTCGTGCCCGTTTATGTTTCATGCAACTTCAGCACTGTTAATGGGTTTCCCGCCATTGGCCACGCGCGGCCGCTGATGGCGTCTGCAGTGCAGCGTATCGCTTCCGATATGCCGTTTTGGAATCGGAGTGGCGGGTCGGATCACGTGTTCGTCGCGACACACGATTTCGGAGCTTGTTTCCACACCATGGTTAGTGATTTCGTAACGTAACGTTCGGAGACTTCAATGAGGGCTATATACTTTAAGTACGTAAAGGTAGCGGTTCTAACCTATTAAGTTTTAGTTTGGGACGGAACGGCTGCCGGTGGGATCCAGAAACTGAGTATCGGGTGCTGTGTAACTGTTTCGGACCATTTTAAATATAAGTAGAGACGAAACAACCCAAGCTATTGGATTAGTCCCTTTAATTAGTCCAATTTTAGGACCCATTTGTTTGGACGTTATTATGAGGAGAATTCATGTGTTGGGAATTTCGGATAAGAGCATCATTGTTGTCCCGGCATTTGAAATTCCTTTGTTATATTCCAAAAGATCGTCACTTTTTGCCCATAAATTTTTTAATTTTCAAAGTAATACTAGTTGAGCACTGGAAAACCAAGTGCTGAAGAGCATTTGGAGAATTCATTAAATCACTTTGATTCAGAGAAATTCTTAAAATTCAAGCATACAATATAGGCCTCTTTATTTTTCGTTGACAAGTAGAGGAGAATTCATGGTCCCAAATATATGCAATCTTTTGAAAATATCATAATAATATAGTGACGAATACCTAAAGTGGTATTTTTTTAAATAATATCAATGCGCATAGTGATAATATATATATTTTCAAAATATAGCTCGAAATTAAAAAAATCAGAGTCCTTGATGAAGTAAATAAATACATAAATCAAGAGTTTTAATAATGCAAATGGAGTGATGCTTAGAGATAATCCTACCTCATAATACCCTTCCGTACGTCTCAAGAGCTGTGGTTTGGCGTAGGCAAGGTAAGGTGCTATTTTAAAAGGTAAACGCTCTTTTTTTCCTCTTCTAAAGTTTTTTATTACATTGCTGTTGAAAGCTCCATTCTTAATTGGTTTCAAAGGTGTTCTAGTAAGCAAAAATTTTAAAAACACATATAACGTGATCCATTGCCGTGCAGTATTAGAGAAAATGTCCCATCACACGGGGCCACTTGTATTCTTTACAGCCAAGTAAGGTAATAAATATATAAAAAGTTGTTGTGAAAAAGATGTTGTTGTTATCAGTATTTGATGAAATAGTCCTAACCATTCATTGAAGGGTAAAAGTTTATTAATAACCTTCATAAATATTAATTTTTCTAATTAAGCCTGATAGTGATAATGATCCATGTGTCAAACCAAATTGTAATTAACACGCCTAAGATAGGTACAAATAAAGAGATTGACTTGTTCATAGATGCATTCCCTTTTCGAAGGAGGGTTGCCTTACCGAGTTGGTTGGGTGCCCCGCTTCTAATCGTCTAACTACTCAAAGTTTCATATTTATTTTCGACTTCAGCTTCATTCTCCATGGCTTGGGTTTCTCTTTACTTAGGAGCAAGCTTCTTTTTATGTGGGTGAGGACTCTTATGTGTCCCAACCCCACTATGGGTAAAAAAAGGCATTATTATGGACCCTCATGCTCCATGTTACAAATTTCAGAATTCAGCGCGCTAATTTTTACAGTATTTGTAACGGACACCACTGACTGTTAGAATTTACAATGTAGGTCCCACAATTCATCAATATCCTGCACTGAAATGAGTAATCTGTGATACCCAGCCCAGAATCAAATTATGCCTACTTGCTTATTTCATCTGCATCACATGCAACCCCACCACTGATTGCACATATATGTATCTGCTCCAATTCCTTAGATTAAATTGGCTGATTGCATCTTTGTTCTGGTGTGGCCCACGGGACAGGAACACGTGGCAATCGCAGACGGCGTCCCGGAGTTCCTAAAGAAATCGATCATCCTGCAGACATTCGGCGTGAGATCCCAACATCCATGTCAGGACGTCGAGAACGTGGTGATACCGCCATACGTGTCGCCCGAGAGCGTTCAGTCAACGCTCGAGCACGCGCCCGAGGACGGAAGAAGAGACATCTGGGTTTTTTTCAGGGGCAAAATGGAAGTTCATCCCAAAAACGTCAGCGGACGCTTCTACAGCAAGTAGGGTGGTGGGTTTTGATATTTTGATGTTTCGGCCGAAACTGTTATGTGACGAATGTTACTTTCGGTTTCGGAAGTGACCGTTGCGTAACGGTTACGGAAAGCTCTGCCAAAGTAGCGACCTTTTATTGGTGCACATATTTGTTATATACTAGCCGTAAAGGAGGAGCAAGTATAAAATTCTCACTCCCATTGCACGTAACGTAAAGCGCACACACTTTGTGGCTTCAATAAAGTGGGACCCTGATTAATGGTATGTAATCTATGTCCATGATTATGGGTTGGGATGATTTCTGACGTGATTAGGGTCAGTGGGAAGCCCATACTTGCTATTTGACTCACCTATTGACTCCTGTGCCCTCAATGGCCGGACTTGGGCGAGACCTTCAAGCATTGAAGAGCCCAAAGTCTGGGTCAAATCGACCATGGATCAAGGTAGGAAGACTTAGTGAGTTGACTATTGTTTTGGCTGAGTTATCTCATTTTGTTGAAGGATTGACCTCTTTTGGATAAGTTGCATCTATTTTGAACCATTTAATCGATTATATTTATTTTAACAATTGATGCTTGTTTTTAGGTAATTAACCTTTTAAGATTTGCAATTAGCAATTTTAAAATAATGATTCAAATGTAATATGAGACTTATATTTGAACTTTTATATTCCAGGTTTATACTTGAAACTATTATTGCTAAAATATTATTATTCTTGGTTTTGTCAGCCAAGTGAGGACAGAGATCTGGAACAGATTCAATCTACACCGCAAATTCTACCTAAAGCGGAAGAGGTTCGCTGGTTACCAATCAGAGATCGCACGGTCAGTATTCTGCCTCTGCCCTCTAGGGTGGGCCCCATGGAGCCCCAGGCTGGTGGAGTCGGTGGCCCTGGGCTGCGTCCCCGTCATCATCGCCGACGGCATCCGCCTCCCCTTCCCTTCCTCCGTCCCCTGGCCGGAAATCTCCCTCACCGTCGCCGAGAACGACGTCGGAAAACTCGACAGGATCCTCGAACACGTGGCAGCCACCAACCTCTCTATCATCCAACGCAACCTGTGGGACCCAGCCAATGGACGCTCCCTTCTCTTCAACCGTCAGATCCAAGTGGGCGACGCCACGTGGCAGGTGCTCGATGCATTGTCTGGGAAGCTACATCGGTCGTTCAGACGATCCGGAGAAGACCACGTCCAACAGGGTGCTGACACGTGGCTGTAGATGATTTGATGATGGTGATGGTTTCGTTTCGTCACGCACGAAATCGAAAATGTTTTGAGTGAGTCTCACATGGGATGCCACGTATGCTTTTTGCTGATGAGGATATTAGCTGCATATGATGTCGTTTGGGAACCGCAAGGAAACAACATTCTATTGTATTATAATTGCAACTAAGAAGTGTGTTATGTATAGTTTACCAGCACAAGAAGAGTATTATATAATGACCAACTTCCTTGTCACGCCAGCCTTACCAAATGTTTTATTTATTTATTTATTTTAATTATTCCATCAGCTGGAGTGGCAAAATCTGATTCGACCTGCTGTTTCAACTTGTACCCAACTAATATTTGCCATGCATAATATGACTAGCATAGCTCGACCTACATTCAATATGGGCCATTTATGGGTCAAAAAAATCTTACCTACAGATGAGACTTTATTTTCTAAAATAAAATAGACATAGTTATGGTTGACTGACATTAGAAATGATGACTTTCTTGAAATAAGATTTACAACGTCGATAATTTACATGTAATGATAATTTCCTTGAAATAGAATTTTCATTTTTAAAGATAGTTTCCAACTTGAAATAAACATTACTAATTACAACTCTTATATTTTTTGGTTCATTTTAATATTTACAAGTTGTAACTTATAAGTATCAATGCATGGTATTTTGATAAAATTTATAAATTACAATTAACATCTATGATATTTGTGTGGAGTGTTTTACCGAAACCGAGGTTACTCCTGACTTCGGTAACAGTACCAGTCAGGAAATGCCTCAACTTCATCTATCCAGCACGGCGGTGTGCCGACTGGCACCGAGAAGGAATTGGTCTCGGTAGGAGTACCAACCACCTCCCTCCAGACTCGGCCTCGTGCGTCTCGACACCCGTGTCCGACCTCAGGCCCGACCGACCTCAGTGCCTTCTCCAGTTCGGTCTCTTGGCCGAGGTGAATACTGAGTGTCTAATCTCCATTATGAGATGGGACAGCCACATTGCAGAGAGCCCTGACAGGTAGGGTGGCCGCCGGCCATCGATAAGAGCTCTTTCCTATCAGCGAATCGCATCCACATTTATGTGATTGATTGGGGAAAGATCCGATGGGACAGAATCCTCACCTACCCCCACTCAGGGTCCTAGGTATGGGCTGATGGGACAAGTATCCTTACCTACCTCCACTATGGAACCTTTCACTCTCTTCTATATATACCTGCATGGTAAACCCATCACAAGTACGCAAGATATAACTTACATATTATCCTGCCTGAACCTTCTTCCTCACTTCACCCTAGTTTAGTGATTGCACTAACTCAGGCGTCGGAGTGCCTTTGGCTGGTAGCAGCCCGGGGCCCTGACCTTTGTTTACCTTTCAGGTTCAGGATATCCATTGACACTCTCAGACTAGATAACAGCATCATTAAAAGCTTCATCATCGTCTAAACCAAGTCCATAATATTCAGGCACTTACAATTGGCGCCGTCCGTGGGAAACCATCTGAAAAAAGCTACATTTTCACCTTGAAAAGCCATGCCTCCAAAGACTAGGAAGGGAAAGGGCGTTGGGCCACCCAAGTCCATACCGCCAAAATCATTCCTGCCCATTATGCCGACTCCACTAGTGACGAACCAGGCGGAAGCAGCTAGGCAGACATCGTCGGTCCCTCGACAAAGGATGGTCAGCGGAGAACCCGGCATGAGAAGCATGGGATCGCCTGTCACCCAGCCGCATTCCTCGTCGAGAGGTACAACAACATCTCGTCACGACCCCGTTCTGGAACGAGTTCGGCCGAATACCTCCCAGGCGGAACGTCCTCGTCAGGACGTCATCTTACTGGAGCAGCCCCGCAGGGATGTTCCTCCTCAGGAACGTTCCCGACAAGCCAAGACCCCAGCGCTGTCCAGATCATGCCAACCTCGTCACCAGGACCACGTGGAGGAGGACCACGTGCACCTTGACGACGAGGACGACGACGACATGGTCCTAGAGGAGGACGACGAGGCACACGTCGAAGCGATCAGGGTTCAAAACCTCATCATTGAAGAACAGAAGGCCCAGATCCTCCAGCTCCAGCGGCAGCTCAAAAGGAAAGAGAAGGCCCTGGCCGAGACTTCGCTCGTGCCTCCTGCACAGCAGCGAGCCCGAAAGGTTCCTAAAGCTCGTCCGGACTTGGGGCAGGTCCTGAACAATAAGAGGCGTGACCGAGCCCGTGACGAAGGCTCGAGCAATACCCACGCCAGCGCTGACCATCAGCAGCAGCGCCAGCTGCCGAGGAGACAAGAAGCCGACCCCGATATGACGGATTGGATCAATCAGCAAATCAAGCAGGCTATGCAGCAGAATATGGAGTTTGCTGGCCTCATCCGAGGTCGGCTAGCTACCAAAGACAGTGACAATCATGGCACGTCTCCTTTCTCACGGGAGATCAGGGATCACGTCCCCCCCGATAAGTTCAGCGTTCCGAGGTTCAATCTTTATGACGGGACCTCGGACCTGGAAGCGCATCTCTGGCACTTCACCTAAAGAATGACGGTGTGGGGCGGCGATGGCAACCTGGACTGCAAGGTCTTCTACTCTAGTCTAGGTGACCTCCCACTTCGATGGTTCTGCGCGCTCTCCGAGGGATCGATTTCGAGCTGGCAGCAGCTCCGAAACTCATTCGTCGAGAAGTTTCAAGCGCACCGGGTCATCCCGAAGACGGACTCCGACCTGAAGGCCATCAGAATGAGGCCAGCCGAAAATATCACCCGGATCGCCAAGAGGTTCTGGACCATTTACAGCCAAATTGAGGACGCAAATGACGAAGTAGCCATCAAGTCCTTCCAATAAGCTCTATTGCCAGGCAACGAGCTTCGAAGGGACCTGGTGTTGTTCCCCGTGGCTCGGTGAAAGCACTGATGGCCCGGGTGAATCAGTTCGTCGAGCAAGAAGAAGACGAGGCCCAAGCTCGGGAGAGCCATAACATCTGGCAGGAGGACCGACCCTCTAAGAAGGAAAAGAAGCTAGCTAAAAGGGAGGCGGACCGAAGCAGAGAACCATCTGGCTCGGCACCACGCTTTGCTCCCACCTCGAGAGGCAGCGCGAAGTCGAAGTCAAGCGGTGCCTCTTACAAGGCCGTCAATACCATTTTCAATGAGCTTATTTACAAGCTCCTCAGCAAGATCCAGTCGCAACCCTTCTTCAAATGGCCCCAACCTATGAAAGGCGATGCTTCCTCCCGAGATTAGGGCAAGTTCTGTGGCTACCATAAACAGAACGGGCACAGAACCGAGGACCGCCACGCCTTCAAGGCACACCTTGAAAGGCTCATGAAGGACGGGCATCTGAAGGACCTCGTCAAGGAGGAGGGCGGAGTAAACCGCGCTCAACAACGCCACCCGATGATTGGGACAGCGATGAGCCGGAAGGGACCATCAACGTCATTCACCTAGCTCCTGCTCCTAAGGGAAGCGGCCAGGCTCGTACTGAGGCCAGGAGGGTGTAGCACGGCAAACAAGTGATGATAGCTGAGCTCTGTCCCTCAGCAAAAAAGGCAAGGAAAAAGAGACCAAAGATTTGGTTCTCTGACGAAGACTTGGACGGGGTCCAGCTACCCCACAACGATCTCCTACTCTTGACTCTGAGGTTGGGGAACTTTAGTGACAAAAGGATCCTCGTGGACCCTGGGAGCTCCTCGGAAATCCTCTATTACGACTGTTTCAAGAAACTGGGTCTGAAAGAGGAAGACCTACAGGAAGCCTGCACCCTGCTGGTGGGTTTCAGCTCCAAGTCTGTATACCCCAAAGGAAAGATCTCCCTTAAAGTCGGAGTAGGAGGAGCCTCTATGACAGCAGACTTCCTGGTGGTGGATGCACCATCCCCATACAATGCCATCATGGGAAGGACCTGGCTGAATAACATGGAAGCGGTCCCCTCCACCCCTCACTAGAGGCTCAAGTTCCCTTTACAGAATGGAGACGGTAGCTTCAAGGTGGTCATAGTCCGTGGCGACCAGCAGATGGCCAAAGAATGCCTCATGGCCGTGGTCCCCGACGAAGCAGAACCGCAGCGAGTCCATATGGCCGAGCTCGAAGCTATCGGCCGAGCCCCCGAGCAGAAGAGTGTAGAGGACCTCACCGAAGTCAGGATCGACCCCAACAATCAAGAGAGGTACTTTCTGCTCGGAAGTCAGGTTACGGGAGCTGAAAGGTCCGAGCTGTTCGACTTCCTATTACAGAACAGAGAAGTCCCCCTACGAGATGCCCGTCATCAACCCTGAAGTCATGAGCCACAAGCTGAATGTGGATCCCGGACACAAGCCCATGATCCAAAAGACTTGCAGAACTGGGATCTAACAAGCAGAGGCTGTAACCGAAGAGGTAAAAAAAATTGTTGGAGACTGAAGCTATCAGGGAGGTCCACTACCCTGTGTGGCTGGCCAATACAGTAGTGGTCAAGAAGAAAAATGAGAGCTGGAGGGTCTGCGTGGATTTCACCGACCTCAACAAAGCCTGTCCTAAAGACAACTTCCTATTTCCAAAAATCGACCAATTGATTGACGCCACTACCGGGCACGACAGGATGAGTTTCCTCGATCCTTACCGAGGTTACCATCAGATTCCGATGCTTGGGCCTGATGAAGAAAAGACTGCGTTCATAACACCTAGAGGCATCTACTGTTATAAAGTGATGCCCTTTGGGTTAAAAAACGCCGGTGCTACTTACCAGAGGCTGGTAACAAAAATGTTCCAGGCCCAGCTCAGTAAGACGGTCGAAGTGTACATCGACGATATGGTTGTCAAGTCTAAAAGGTCGCAGGACCACTTATCTGATCTAAATCAAACCTTCGCCATCCTCAAAGAATTCAAGCTCAAACTGAATGCATCCAAATGTACGTTTGGTGTCGGCTCCGACAAGTTCCTAGGCAGCCTGGTCACAAGACGAGGGATAGAGGCAGATCTCGGCGATTCAGGCCATCCAAAGTCCGACCACGGCAAAACAAGTTCAGATGCTAATGGGGATGGCAGCAGCACTGAATCGTTTCATTAACAAAGCTTCAGACAAATGCCGCCCCTTCTTCTAGCTCTTGAAAAAGAGCTCGAGGTTCCAATGGACTCCAGAGTGCGACAGCGCCCTCCAGGAGCTCAAATGATACCTCTCTTCACCTTCCCTGTTGTCCACCCCGATGCAGGGCGAGGTCTTATACTTGTACTTGACCGTCTCGGATCGCGCAGTGAGCTCGGTGCTAATCAGAGAAGAAGACAGGCAGCAAAGGCCTATCTATTACGTGAGCAAGATCCTGCTGGATGCCGAGACGAGATACCTACCATTGGAGAAGCTCGTACTTGCGCTTATCAGTGCCTCTCGCAAGCTCTCGCACTACTTCCAGATGTACTCTATAGTGGTTGTTACTGAACATCCACTCAAGTCTCTGTTCCGAAAAACAGACTTCTCTGGAAGAGTGTCCAAATGGGCGGTCGAGCTGGGACAATATGATATCCAATATCAACCCAGAACGGCAATCAAAGCCCAGGTGCTAGTAGACTTCATTGTGGAGTTCACCTCTCCTAGTTCGGCACCGAGCCAACTCGATATCGAACTGGGGGGCAAGGAGGGTGGGGCAAACACCGAGACTGAGACAGAACAGGAGCGGTCCTGGAAACAATTCCTCGACTCATCTTGGAAGGTCTTCGTCGATGGATCCTCGACCTTAAAGAGCACTGGCGCAGGCATAGTTCTTTAATCTCCGAAGGGCCTTGTCATTGAGTAAGCCCTGACTCTTGACTTCAAAGCATCAAACAATGAAGCTGAGTACGAAGCGCTAATCGCAGGGCTGGGCAGCGCAAAAATTCTAAGGGCACGGCAACTGGTGGTCTTCAGTGATTCGCAGCTGGTGACGAGCCAACTAAATGGAGATTACCAGGCCCGTGACGATAGGATGGCAGCCTACCTAGCCCACGCCAAGCAACTCCTCTCTTAGTTCCAAAAAGCTAAAGTCAGGCAGATCGGCAAAGTCTCTAATTCCCACGCCGATGCCCTTGCCAACTTGGCTTCTGCCGTCGAAGCCGGAAGAAAAAAGACTGTCGAAGTGGAAGCACTAGACAGACCTAGCATAGAGCTCCATCCACCTCGGCAGATCCTGTGTGCCGACCTCGGTCCGAGCTGGATGGACGAATTCATTTCCTACCTCAAGGACGACCAGCTCCCCGAGGACAAAAATTAGGCCCACAAAATCAGGCTGAAAGCAGCTCGGTTTTGGCTCTCTCCAGATGGTAAGCTCTATAAAAAGTCATACAACGGCCCCTACCTCCAGTGCGTTCACCCGAGTAAAGTAGAAGACTTCCTTTATGAAATCCATGAAGGGATCTGCGGCAGTCACATTGGAGGTCGGTCACTGGCCTATCGAGCAATCAGCCAAAGATACTGGTGGCCGTACATACAAAAAGCCGCCCAGGCCTATTCCAGAAAATGTGAGAAGTGCTAGAAGTTCTCTCACTCTCTCCATCAACCAGCAAACAACCTAAGTCCTCTTTCCAGTCCATGGCCTTTCGCCCAATGGGGACTGGACCTGGTGGGACCTCTCCACCGAGCTCCAGGGAATAAGAGGTGGCTAATAGTAGCCACTAATTATTTCACCAAGTGGATAGAAGGTGAAGCGTTGTCCTCCATCACCAAGAAAGATACTAAAAACTTCATGTGGAGAAACATCGTTACAAGATTCGGAGTGCCTCGAGCCTTGATCTCGGACAACGAGACTCAGTTCGACTCCAACTTCTTCAAGAACTTCTATTAAGAGCTCGGCATCAGAAACCACTATTCCACTCCAGCATACCCCCAGAGCAATGGTCAGGTCGAAATCTCTAACAGGGTGGTGCTCGACGGACTCAAGAAGAGACTGGGCCGAGCCAAAGGAAGATGCGTAAAGGAACTTCCGAGTGTCCTCTAGGCGTACAGAACTACCCCAAGGCGCTCGACTTCAGCTACGCCTTTCTCCCTGGCCTATGGGATGGAAGCTGTGATTCCGCTTGAAGTCGGCCTCCCAACCCTCAGGTCGGAACTGTTTGATCAAGGCCAGAATGATGTAAACCTCGCCAAAGAGCTCGACCTGGCTGAGGAACGAAGCGATGCAGCATCCATCCGCCTCGCTTCCTACCAGCAGCAACTGGCCAGAGGGTACAATCAGAAGGTCAAAGAAAGGAAGTTCTCACCTGGAGAACTGGTCTTAAAGAAGACACTCCCAGCAGACAAAAACCCCACCAAAGGAAAACTTGCACCGAACCGGCATGGGCCATTCAAAATGACTTCGGCAGCCGGGCAGTCTGCATACAAACTTGAGGACATGGAAGGTAGAGAGCTACCACGTCCATGGAATGCCACGTACCTCAAGAAATACTACTTTTAAATGTATTCAGATTTTGGAAGCCAATAAAATTGATTCTTTTTAAAAAGATGTTTTTTACTTTCAAATCTGGCCAAGTTATGGAACTCGGCACATGCACACAGCTCGGTTATGAACCAGCTTGCATACGGCGCGGTCACAAGACTAGCCACCTCCAGCTCAGTTACGGAACCAGCTTTCTCTGCTCGGTCACAGGACTAGTCACTTTCAGCTCGGTTACCAAGACAGCTACTTCGGTTCGGTCATAAGACCAGCCACAAGTTCTGGTTTCAGGACCAAATTTCGCTACGATTATGGAACCTAGCCCACTAGCTATGGTCATGGGACCTGGCACATTTCATTCTGCCGAGACTAGTGCTTTGTTATGGTTATAGAACTTAACTAAAACACTCATCTTTGGTTATGAACCTAGCATATTATTAAGTTCGGCTATAAAGCCGAGCTCAACTACTTGTCTTATTTCCTGTTATTTATTCTTGATTACAAAGCCAAACACAAAAGAACGGGAGGAAAGAAAGCATTCAACACAATGCACGAGTTGGGAATAAAAGACGATTTCATTCATTGAAAAATGATTACATACGAAAAGTCTTTACTTTCAAAAAGAAAAAAGATACAAATGGTGTTCCTCCCCAGGTGCAGAAATAAAAAAGAAAATTACATCAACAAATCAAATTTTTCCTCAATCAGCAGCCTCTTCAGCATCTCCCTCAGCAGCATTGGCATCTCCAGCAGGGGCCTCCGGAGGTTGGTTCGGCGCGGGCTGTGGAGGAGGGAACTGGGGGATCTCTGCATAAGCAGGGTGGTCCTCAGGGACCCCTGCCGCTCTCAATGCGTTCATCCTCCCCAGTCTCCAAGCCTTTTGGCTGACCTCACGAACTTGGGCAACGTACAGCTCCGAGGCTGCCTCCACCCCTTCGTCATAGGACCGGTTAGCTTCAGCTCGAAGCTCGGCCTCCACCTCCTCCCGCCTCTTTTCGAGCTCGGCCATCTTCTTGATCTGATCTTCCACTTCAGCTCTGGCCTTTCCAATCTCGTACCTGAGGCCCGCAACGACCACCTCCTGCTCGGCCGCCTTCCTCTTGGCTTCGCCGAGCTCCACCTTGAGGTCCGCTTTTTTCTTCTCCACCCTCTCAGCCCGGGCAGCTCTCTGATGGGTCTTCTCCGCCAGCACCAGGCTCCTTTGCAGGATCTGCAAGGGCATGTGTTAGAACAAATCACAGAGGTCAAAAAGTTAAAAGAAACAAGCTGGGAAGAAGACTTACCCTGAGGGCATCGCCCATCTGAGCCACCGACAGCTCCACGTCACTCAACTCCTAGTACTCCGCCATGTTTTTTGGCAGAGCACAGGCGTCCCCAAGGGCACTGATGACCAAGGTGCCATCGCCCACTCCGCAATCCACCGACAATGGCTGGCCATCCTCTAGCAGGAAGCTAGGCCTCCAGGGGGCTGGGCCGAGGGGCGGCGGGAGCAGAGAGGTCGGGTCGGGTTCGCCCGCAGCCGGATCTACGATCCTTGGCCTCTTCCCCGCCCGAATCTCATCTCGGTTGGACGCGGTCGAGCGCTCCTCGGTCGCCGAGGAAGCGGGCTGAGTAGGGGCGGAGGTCCCGGCAGCAGCTGCATTCACCGGACTGAGTGGGATGGCGGCTCCTGAGGCTGGGGTAGGGGAGCCCCCGAAGACGACGGCGTCGAGGTTTCGGAGGTTCGAACGGCGTCGTCCCATTGTCTCCTCGTCTGAGCTAGACGACTGGAGGTTAATCGCGTCCTCAGGCCTGGCCACCTCGGAACAGCCCTCGGAGTCGGCTTCGTCTACGGAGTCGGCCTCCGTGTTGGTCTCTCGGACCTCTTCGTTGCCAACCTGGGAGGGCCCAGCCTCGGTTTGCGCTTGAGAAGGCACCGCTCCTGGTGCCCCTTGCTGCTCAGCCTCGGCCACAGTCAGCACCGTCTCTCCCCTTAGATTCTCGTGTCGCCTCCTGACGAAGGAGCAGTACATGGGTTCGTATCCGAGAAAAGACCAGGCTGCCCACCCCTGGTGGCCTCTATAGTTGTGGATCCTTTTTAGCCAGCTGACGTTCCGCCGCCAACCGGTGCTCTTCACCTGCTGTTTCCTCTCCTTGTGGCCTGCACACCAAGCAGTGAATGTCAGTTCAGCAGAACATGAAAATACACTTAAAAGAGATTGAGAGAAGATATTTACTCGGCGGCTCTCCGAGACGGCGAGGAGCGCGGTCCGCCCTGGACTCGGCAGGGACGAATTCCTAGTTGCCCGAGACATAAAGGCGGTCGTCCCCAACATACTTACTGGAGTCTTCGAGGTCATTGATTAGGGGAATCTCCTTCGACCGCGCCCGAAGATAGTACTCGTCGTCCTTGGGAGACTTACAGAGATCGTATACGTCTTCGATGTCTTCGACGCCGAGGTCAGTTCCCAAGATTCTGTTTAGCTCGGCTATGCCCATAATGACTTTGAAACCGTTGGGCATGAGCTGACAGGGGGTGAGGTTCCACTTCCTGAGGCAAGCCCTCAGGAGTCGGTGGACCGGAAACCTCACCCCACCCTCTATGATGGACACCAACGGGAATGGCATCCACCCATCAACAAAAATTCGAGGTCGGACTGCGTCTTCAGGGCCGTCCGCCCTAATGCTGACTTCCTCCGATATCTGGTATTTATTCCTAAGTTCTACTAAGGCTAATTCGGTGTCTACCCAATATCTGTAAACCCCCATATTCCCCAGCTTGGATGGAAAAACAGACGACGAAGACGGGAAAGAAGAACAGAAGAGATACACTCCAAGGAGAAACCCCAGAAAAGAAAAAATGATAGATAAAGAAAAGAAAGAAACTCACTGGGAAGCAAGGCTTGGACAGACGGAGGGATGAACAGAGATTTGGATCTCAGAACAGATGAGACTTCTTAGGCGACGAGATTGCTCAGGCGAAGACACAGGCGCAGAGAAACAGTTTCCAGCAGAAGTAAAAATAGTTCCCCTTCGAGGACAAGGCCTTTTATACAGGACGGAGATCTCTTCGTATCCCGAAAGATGCGCGTGCGACGCCGCCTCGGGCACGCCACTCGTCTCCTCGATATGACATAACAGCCAGTAGGGGTGCGACACGTGGCAGCAGTACACCGCCTTCATAATGATTTGAACAGGCTATTAAACTGCCTCCAGACGGCTGCACGCCATCAATACGCCTCGGAAAGCAAAACGACACCCTACGCTTTCTTAAAGGGCTACGGGTTCGGTTTCGGAAAACTCCCATTCTACTTAGCTCCCGACCCCAAAAGGTTACGAAACCCTAGAGGTCAGGAGCTGGGGGGGGCAATTGTGTGGAGTGTTTTACCGAAACCGAGGTTACTTCTAACTTCGGTAACAGTACTAGTCAGGAAATGCCTCGACTTCATCTATCCAGCACGGCAGTGTGCCGACTGGCACCGAGAAGGAATTGGTCTCGGTAGGAGTACCAACCACCTCCCTCCAGACTCGGCCTCGTGCGTCTTGACACCCGTGTCCGACCTTAGGCCCGACCGACCTCAGTGCCTTCTCCAGTTCACTCTCTTGGCCGAGGTGAACACTGAGCGTCTAATCCCCATTATGAGATGGGACAACCACATTGTAAAGAGCCCTGACAGGTAGGGTGGCCGCCGGCCATCGATAAGAGCTCTTTCCTATCAGCTAATCACATCCACATTTATGTGAGGGATTGGGGAAAGATCCGATGGAACAGAACCCTCACCTACCCCAACTCAGGGTCCTAGGTATGGGCTGATGGGACAAGTATCCTCACCTACCTCCGCTATGGAACCTTCCACTCTCTTTTATTTATACCTGCATGGTAAGCCCATCACAGGTACGCAAGATATAACTTACATATTATCCTGCCTGAACCTTCTTCCTCACTTCACCCTAGTTCAGTGATTGCACTAACTCAGGCGTCGGAGTGCCTTTGGCTGGTAGTAGCCCGGGGCCTTGACCTTTGTTTACCTTTCAGGTTCAGGATATCCATTGCCACTCCCAGACTAGATAAGCAGCATCATTAAAAGCTTCATCATC
The DNA here is from genome assembly GCA_028538565.1 of Umbellularia californica. Lineage (NCBI taxonomy): Eukaryota > Viridiplantae > Streptophyta > Magnoliopsida > Laurales > Lauraceae > Umbellularia > Umbellularia californica. The sequence goes on along the minus strand of JAPQWN010000002.1, from coordinate 68,964,951 downwards.
GTCTAAACCAAGTCCATAATATTCAGGCACTTACAATATTTTTTAAAGGTTTGATTTTTGAACACTATAATATTTCTAATGTTGTAGTATTGTCATCTAATTCTTCTTTTACCATGGGGTTCTGCAACATCTTCTTTATCAAAAACTAGTCTCGCTGGCACATCATGTTTCTATCATTTCTTCCAATAACATCATCCTCCATTTGGTCTAATCACCACTGTCCTCTAGGTTTGTCTCTCTCTTCACCTCACTGCCCCTGTCTCTCTTATTTCTCACTTTTACTTTGTGATTACCCATAGACCACAGCCCCACACCCCTTTGAGAATAGGCGTTGTCCCCATACGTACCCCTCATTCAGCCACACCATTAACAAATAGGGGTTGGGATTGAAGATGAAATGAGAACAGTTATTAAGAGTAAAACCAAGCATGACTTGACCGGCATACATTCTGCCTACATGCCTCTCTTCTCGCGGCATGTTTATAGTTTACAATGTCAAAGTCGCTACATGATGAATGCAGATCAGATTGGGCTTCTCTGTGGTTGATATATCTTTAAATTGAAAATATGGAAAAAAAAAGCTAAAAAGCATAGAATTTAAACCTATGAAATTAAAGAGATTGCCACTGCCTACAACCACTTATACCAAGATAATTCAAACAGTATCTGATCGGTTATGAAAAATCATTGAGGAAAATCCATTTATGAAAAATCAATATGGGACCTATTTGATGTTAATGGTCATATTAATAAAGCTAATTATAGTAATCACTAGGGGGCACTAAACGATAAGACTCATTCAATGTTGACAAACTAATAATTACAATCACACCATCCAATATTTATAAAGATTATGGGACCCACCTAGTGTTGGTAATCACAGTGGAAGTCACCTAATGCAATATTTGTAGGACCCACCTAATATTAATAATCAACAAGGAAACTACGTAATTGTGACAAGGCTATTGTCACGCCCCCGAACCCGGACCCTGCAACGGCCTGACCTCGGAGAGCGCGAATGTGATTAGGAATACAATTATTTTATCCCAGGATCCACGTGTATGAGGATGACAAATTCCAACATGCTCTGAATATTTTGCAAAAGCTTTCATCGCGTTGTAACCTAGAGTCCGTGGCCATCGGATTCCGTGTCGCACTCAACCGCTAACATATAGCTATCATATCAAGAACCATATCAGACTAGAATAAACCATTATAACCAAGTACAGAGCTGACAATAACAGGATATTACATTTCCATATCTGTTCAAGTTACAAATTATCAATGTGCATTAATTAAAATCCCAAGAGAAAGGCTAATAAAAGCCATACAAATAATAAGCTAAACAAAGACTACCCCACACGTGATGTAGCTCCAATGTCGAGCTCAATGTCTACATGACATTGTCGACAAAACAACCTGCAAACTCATGGCTCCACAACCAACGAATGCAATCAGCTCGGGGCGAAGAAGTCCGGATCTGAGTACCAAAATAGTGGGTCAGACACGATGGTTTGGTAGGTAGGTGAAAAGATAATAAATGTACTGAAGAATAAAACATGTGATAAATCATGTTATTTGACAAAAGCTGCATGTAATTAAAATGTGTGGAGAATCATGGATATCTAACAAATCATGTATTCATGTAAAACGGGTGTAAAACATGGATATTTGACAAAACATGTATTCATTTAAAGCATGTGTAAAACATGGAGATCTGACAAAACAAGTGTTCATTTCAAACATCTGTAAAACATGGATATTTGACAAATCCGGTATTCATTTAAAGCATGCGTAAAACATGGAGATCTGACAAAACAAGTGTTGACACCAAAAATGTCACTTTGCATCTTCAACATCAAGAAAGCTGCATGAAGTCGCAACCTGCCATAAATAGGCAATGTAATTTCTCCAAAAATTCAAATCTTATCAGAATCAAACAAAAACTGCAAGATCCTTCAAGATAGCCAAGAGAAGAGTACACATGAAGTTTCGGGCCATTTCAGAATCATTTGGCCAAACTTCACTTCTCCGACAGCTAAACAGGAGCTCTCGGCGGCGACATCATCGGAGATGTCAAAACTTCGATCAGAGCCTACAGATGACTCCAGCATGTCTCAAAAGGGCTCCATGCCAAATTTCAAATCAAACCGACAACGTTTGACCCTCCATCAATGCTCGAGCAGCAAAATCAAGCCTCCCGGCGGCGGGAACCACCGAAGCCTTCGCTCATCAAACCAAGTGCATGAGTGGCTTCAACATGCTTCCAAAAGGCTGCACGTCAAATTTCAGGTCATTCTGACAACGTTTGACCAGGTTTCGATGCTCCGAGAGAAAATCAAGCCTACCGGCGGCGGAGCAACCCGGGACCATGACATCCAAAACGGAGCCCATGGAACGTCTCAAAATGACTCCAATAGGCTCCCCGTCAAATTTCAGGTCAATCGGACATCGTTTGGCCACATATCAAAGCTCGGCATTTTCCCCGCAGCAAAATCAAGTGAAGCATTGACGGGACCCCAAACGGCTTCAAAACTCAAACAAAAGCCTATGGTTGGTCTTATTTATTGCTCAGGAGGCTTCACCTCAAATTTCAGGTCATTCCGACATCGTTTGACCAAGTTTCAACTTCTGGCGGAAAATCAGCAGCTCTACGCGACAAAGTCTTCGGCTTTCCCGGAAAATTAGAAACTTTGCACTCTAAAAATGCAAGGATTCTCATCAAGTTTTCTACAGGGAAATCAAGCCAATAAATGAGAAGAAATGTCAGGAAAAATACAGAAGAAAACGGCGACGAAAAAGACCTCAAAACGACCGCAAAACGGGCTCCGAAGGGGAAAATTCCCCCCTGCGACCCTGGGCCAAGGTCGCAGGCCCCTGCGACCATGGCCCATGGTCGCCGGCGACCATGGAAGTCCGGGTCACCGGATTTTTCGCCGGTGACCCGTTTTTCCGTCATTTTTCGCGTTTCGCGCACTTTGGCCCCTGTGGTTTCCTGAAAATGTGATTTTTAGTGCTTGAAATTGACTCATGTCCGCCGACATCCGTCAAAATCACGGGTCAACCTCCAAAAGTATCAAAATCAACATTGATCGCCAACCGGTCGACCAAAAAAGTGTACTTTCCGCCCGATCGATCGAAAAATCGACAGGACAGATGTCACCGGCCCGCTCTTAGCTATCACTGTCTGAAGTTACATGTTCATCCGATGTCGATCAGCATGAAGATCCATCGATGATCATCGCCAAAAGAATTCCAGAAGACACGGCACGGCCCGCGACTCTTCGACTTCTCGGCGACCAATTAATGTGGTTAATTGACTAGCTTTATTGCAGTCATTAATTCATTCCTTTGGACGGCCCAATCAAAAGCAAGCATTTGGGAGTTACAAGTCAATTGATTCATGGCATTTAACCCATGAAACTCCTCCCATTATGGTAATTAAGGTGATTAAAAGCCCTTAATCTCCATCGGCCAATCAGATTCAAAGAAAAAGGAGTTACAAAATCAAGAAATAAATCTTGTAACTCCTCCCATTAAAGCAATTAAAGCTCATAAACTCTCCTAAATGGCTACCAAAAGCCTATAAATAGGAGAGCATTCCATTGAGAAAGGGATCAGAGAAAAAAAGATCAGAAAGAGATCAGAAAAAAAGAGATCGGATCAGAGAAAAAAAGATCAGAAAGAGATCAGAAAAAAAGAGATCGGATCGGAAGAGAGCGGAAAGAATCCAGAGAAAGAAAAAGAGAGAAAAACTCTGCTGAAGTTCTGCACCGGCCACCACTACAAGGTGACAAAAGTCCCTTGGGGGGCACCCCCCCCCCCCCCCCCCCCAAGGTCCTTGCCTTCTCCCGCTGCCTCCAATGGCTTAGACGTGTCTTTTCAGCCCGTCTACTTAGCTTTTTATTGGACATAGGACCTTCTCTTGGTCTTTGTCCTCTAAAAACCTGAGGTTATAGCCAAGCCAAGCGAATCAAGAGCATTCTCTGTTCTCATCTGCATGGATGATGGCGAAGCCCATACATGACTTGCGACCGTCAATCTGAACGAGTCCCCCACAATCTCCTGAGAAGTTAGATCCTCCTTTTCTTGCTTTTCATTGTAGTTTGTATTTTTCTAAAAGGGACAAAAATCACAACTCTTGTCTTTCATTATTGATGAGAATTGTAAATCGGCTATAAACGCCAAAATCGGCTATAAATGCCAAACAAAATCGCCTTTCACGGCAAACCAAGAAAATGTCTCTTTTCTTAAATATTTGTGCAATCGAAAACTTGAAAGAAGTTGATTTCCTTTTTACTTGCGAAGGTTGATCTCCGGATTACCACTTGCAATTCCAAGTAAAATAGAAAATCTGGCACACCCACACAAAGAAATGTTGATGCACGCTTCAGGCCCGCCAGAGCGCGAAAGGGCCAGACCCGACGGACTCCCACGTTCCGCCGACCCCGGTAGCCGCCCCACGGCGCCTCGGAGCGCGTTCCATCAAGCTGGCACACCCGGTGGGACCCGTTCATTTGAGAACACGGTGCTCGGAAATGAAATATTTGCATATCATACTTTTTGCTCTATGCTTATACTTCTTTTCCGGATTCCTTGGCTACTTTCTAGCTGGTAGCCTATGTTGGATTTCGCATCCTAAAAAAAAATGAGATGGGATTTTTTTGGAAATTTCTATTTCTTTGAGTTTGTTTCCATTCTTTCTCTTTTCAAAAAAAAAAAATCAGTTTTCTTGGTTTGAATTCAAAATTGAGAAACTTTGATCCTATCCTATCGTTCTTTGGTGCTTGCAGAAATGTTGAGCCCGTTCGACTAGGGTTTTGGACCATCGTTTCTCTTCGATGAGTTCATTAGAGATTTCAAAAAATAAATAAATAAATAAAAAATCAGCTTTCTTAGTTTGAATTCAAAATTGAGAAACTTTGATCCTATCCTATCGTTCTTTGGTGCTTGCAGAAATGTTGAGCCCGTTCGACTAAGGTTTTGGACCATCGTTTCTCTTCGATGAGTTCATTAGAGATTTAAAAAAAAAAATAAATAAATAAAAAATCAGCTTTCTTAGTTTGGATTCAAAATTGAGAAACTTTGATCCTATCCTATCGTTCTTTGGTGCTTGCAGAAATGTTGAGCCCGTTCGACTAAGGTTTTGGGCCATCGTTTCTCTTCGATGAGTCTATTTGGGATTTTTATAAAAAAGGACATAGACCACTAAGGTTAAACCAATTGCGTTCTTTGATCACGATTGATTCAAGAAAAGCCTTGTCCAGAGTGTGGAGACAGCTTGACTGTTCTAGGCAAGGGTCCTCCAAACGGGTTCATTAAGTAATCCTACCCTTACCTGGGGGCAATTCTATCAATTGAGGTTTCATAAGACCGGGTTAGGAGGCCTATGTGTACTCTCTCGTCTTTAAATCTTAAAAAATAAAAATAAAAAAAAATAAAAAAAAGATTTTCAAAAAAAAAAATCTTAAAAAAAACAAAAATTTTCAAAAAAAAATAAAAATAAAAAAAAATAAAAAAAAATATATTAAAAAAAAAATAAAAAAAATAAAAATAATAAAATAAAAAAAAATCATTTCAAAAAAAAAAACAATCTCCAAAAACTCGTCACTTTTGATTTCAGATCTGAGAAATTTTGGTTTCTTCTTTTCTGAGCACTGGCTCTCGCGGAAATCGCCGAGACCGTGTTCAGATCAGAATACCATTTGCTCTCCTTGATGGAACCAATCTTGACATTTCAAAAAAAAAAAAAACTCGTCACTTTTGGATTTAGATTCGAGAAATTGTGGTCTCTTCCCTTCTGAGTACTGGCGCTCGCGGAAATCGTTGAGCCCGTATTTGAATCGGAATGCCACCTGCTCTCTTTGACGAATCCATTTCTGACCTTTCAAAACAAAGAATCCCATCTCATGGATGCGATCTCCAACATTTGTGCATAGCAGTACTGGTACGCCCTTTCAGGGTCTACTGTATCTGTGACCGGCACATTTGTAACTCCTACCTTATATTCTTCTTATCTCGAGCAAGCCCTGCTTCTCGATAAGTCGAATTTAGGTTTACAATTGCTTCTAGCAGTCACTGGAACGCTCATTCTGGGCTCACCATACTTGCTGTTAGAACAATTGTACCATCTATGGCTTTTTACCTTCTTCATGTCGCTTGGGTCATATCCCTTGAGCGATTTGAAAAGACAACCATAGAAATTCCCATTTATGATCATTATATTCTTGTGATTACTAATGGATGTAGTCTTGTTTCAGAAAACTTTTTTCGAAATTAACAATGGCAGCCTTAACCATTATCTTCGATGAGAACAAGCACCAACTCATGCTTCAACAGAAGCAAACCGAGCGCACTTACAAGCGCCCTGCCAGCTGCCGAAGCGTCAACTCCCTCGGCAACTCTCTGAACTCCGGGTCGACCTCGACTCCCCGGACCATCGTCTTCGGGACACTGGGACCATTCCCACTTCCCGAAGAACAAGCTGCGCCTGCTAAAAAGCAGAAGATCGCCTCTCAACGTGTCACTCCCGTGACACCAAAGGCGAGCGCCCAAAAGCCCGAAGCCCGCGGCACCCCCGCGAAGCCTCGACCAACAACCAACCAGGTCTACCCTAAGACTTGGTCTCCAAGACCTTCCCCAAAACAAAGAAGGTCTCAAACTTCCACCAAGCCAGCATACCTGGCCCCACTCAAAGAGAACCAGTTCTACCCTCTTGCCTACATGAAAGATGAGAGACCCATCTCCAACCTGACTCCCAATTCAACCCAGCATGAGCTGGCTTGTTCCTACAGGCCCAAAATTAGATCATGCATCACCAGGCCTCTACAAGCACCTGCCAAGGCCTACACTCCTTCAGTTCGACCCTTCATCTCTATAGGGGCCGAACTCGAAAAGTTCAAAGCTTCGCTGCAACAGGCAAAGGACCGGGTCCGGATCCTGTCCTTGCCTAGCTACAAAGAAGACAGGCTCGGCTGCTGCGCCCGAGGGAGCACATCCTTCATCGTCAGAGCCCAGCCAGAGCTGACTGAAGCTCAAATCGCTCGTCGAGCACGCCGCCGTGCGTCATATCGACAAAAGAGACTAGAGAAGCAACGGATCCAGCCTCCTACACTTCAAGTCTCCCACAAATGGGTCGAAAAAGAAAGACCCGACCAAGTTGCTGCCGTCCATATGGTTGGAAAAACCAGAAGACGCCAAAGGTCAGCATCAAAAATCCATGTCCGACGTCCGGTGACCCGTAGCGTCACCAGGACACAAAGACATCCCGAAGAATCTCCTGCCCCTTCAAGCCAAGGACGGGAGAGTAATCCTTCATCAAGCTCTTCATCAAAAAGAATGAGCCTCAGCTCAGTCACCAGGACGGTTTCTTCGTTCGAATCCCGAGGGATGAACGTCTTGGCTACAAGTTCTGAGCCACCACCTCAGAATCCACCTCAAGATGATGCGCTCACACGCATCCAGCAGTTGGAACAAGGCCAGCAGAGGATTGAAACTCTGATGGAAAACCTTCTCCTTGTTGTCCAAAATCAGGTGAACAATGAGCCTCCTCCGAATCATAGCAATAACGAGGGAAATGGAGAAGAAAATGAGTCACGCGCCCTTACCAAAAAGGACGTAGACAGTATCCTCGCCAAAGCAAAAGAAGAGGATATACTCAAGGAGCATGGGATCAAGCCACCATATCCTTTATGGATGGACTCGGTCCCGTTCCCCACAAAATTCAAACATCCTACTCTCCAAACATATACGGGGAAAGGATCAGCCAGACAGCACGTCATCCACTTCAAGATTTTGACGGGAGCTATCGCGGATCAAGATGCACTCAAGATCCGCCTCTTTGCAAGTACCCTAAAAGGTACGGCCTTCGATTGGTACTCCACTCTTCCGGAGGACTCCATCCAAAACTGGGCCATGCTAGAGACATGCTTCCTGACCCACTACCAAGGTGAGGATCATCCTGTTACTATGGCTCAGCTCTGCAGCTTAAAACAGGGAGAGAATGAGTCGACTTATGACTTCATTCACAAGTGGAAAGCAATGGCGTACAAATGCTCGGATGTATTGCCACAAGCGTCGCTAGTCGACATCTGCCGAAACAACATGAGAGCCAGAATACGCTCCATGATCATCGGCAACAAATCAAAAAACTTGGGAGAACTCCTGGAAGCTTCTATGGAAGCTGAAACGGTGATTAAAGACCTCAACAGTCAGAAGTCATCAAGAAAAGAGCTAACCGCCATTGCAACCTCTAAACCAAAGAAGAAAGAGGTCCTTAATGTGCAAACCAAGTCAGCTCCTCAGCAACCAAAGAAAGCTGAAAATAGAGCTGCAGGTAAGAGACCTGAACTCTCTGATGCCTTCAAAGAGCGAGTAGAAAAGAAATATCCGTTCGATGAAGACGTTGAAGAAATCTTTGAGGCTCTCTTAGCAAATGGCAAACTCATTTTGCCAGAGCCCAAAAGACCTGGAGACGTTGGCAAAACCAATGATCCTCGGTACTGTCCATACCACCAGATGGTCTCGCATCCTCTCAATCAATGCTTTGTTGTGAGTGAGAAGATAAACGAGATGTGGAAAAACGGAGTCATCACCTTTGACAAAAACTATGGGACTGCCTCCGTCAACATGGTGTCATGTGGACAAACACCAAAATCACCGAAGAAGAAGATCACTACTTCCTTCAAGGTGATAAAAAGAATTCAAACGTCCGAAGTGTTGGTTCGTTGCCCGACACCAGACGGACAACCCATATGGGTACATCCCGATCTCTTGGAAGATGAAAACTGGGAGATCGTAAAAACAAAGCCGACAGCTCAACAGCGAAGGAAGGCTAGGAAACATCTCCTCAGGCTCAAACGGCAAGAGAAGACCCAGCCAAAACAAGAAGTCCATGAAAAGGCAGAGGCCTCCTCTACCACTTCACAACAAAAACGTCCCTTCCAGAGACTTCAAAGGCGGTAAGAAACTTCACTCTCAGTGATTTCATGCCACCTCAATTCAAAAAAGAAGCCATGCAGGGGGCATTATACTCTTGCAACTCGGTAGTTGGATTCTCCATTGATGGATACGAGTCCAGCGACACCGACGATGGATTCGAGCCCAACTACACCGGCGAGTGGGAGGAATCTCTTGAAACAGGAGAGTATCTCTCCGACGAAGAATGGGTTCCTGAAACTCACCTTATGCCAGTAATCTGGTATAACCCCTTGCAACCACAAGGATCCTGGTCTGATGATGAAGAAGACCAAGAGGCTACACAAGAAGATGCTGTTAACCCAGCACCTGTCATTGCTCCAATGGAAATCAACTATGTTGAGCCACACGGAGAAGACGAAGAAGAGGATCTGGCTCCCATGCCTGATCTTGAAGAATATGCAAGGATCTTGCAGCGTCTCGCTCTAGAACAAGAGCAAGATCGTGTTAACGAGCCTCCTCGCAACCCAGAGCCTGAAGTCCCTGAAGATAATCAGGTACATCCACCCTTAACTCCTGAAAATGGAGAACATTGCTAGATTGACGATCCTCTTACATCCGAGGATGAGTCTGACTCCGAGCAGGCAACATCTCCTATCAGAGCTTCCTGTAATGTAATATATCAGGACTATAGCTCTTCTGAAGCGTCGTCTGATGAGATTACCTATACTCCGACAACGCCTAGCAATGTATTCTCTGGAGCTATCTCGTCTCACGTGACTTTCACAGAGATGACACCCTCTCAGGTTTCTTCTCCTGAGACTGTGACTTCAGGATACACATTCTTCTTGACTGATCATCATGAAGAAAACCCAGATAATGATGCTTGGGATGATGAAATAGTCAACACAGAAGAAAAGCTGCTGGATGCTGTTCAGGACTCGCTCCTGGAAAATGCTCCATGCAACACAATCACTGAGGATGGCAATTCTGCTGCAGACGCATCCTCAGTAAATGAGAAACGACAGCCTCTTGATCCTGAAGACAATCTTCCAAGTGAAGACCCTTCTCAAGAAGCTCTCGAAGTTGGTAGAGGCACCCGCTCTGGCCGGGACTACCACAAGAATTACAACCAATCTTCCTTTACTTATGTAAATCCTTTGGGAAAAGATGTTGTAAGCGCCCCCAGTGGCAAAAACAATGAACATGCAGGCCCCAAGGAGGCTTTCAAGTATGACTTGGTTGAGCACTTCAAACACATACCTGCACGTCTTCACATCCTAGACTTATTGCGAATGTCTCCACGCACTCGTGATAATCTCATCTCAGAATTACAAAAACTGAATGAGGATGTCGATAAACATGCCCCACAAGTCCTCCAAATTGAAATGGACTACCGGGTCAAAAACTCAGAAACCTCCTTAAAAGGAGAAAAAGAGAAAAGCGAGGGATCATGCATCCAATGCCTCTCGGTTCAAAAGGCAGCCAGTGCAACCATCGCCTTCACTAAGGAAGACCTCCTACTTGGCGAAGCAAGGCACAACCGACCCCTGTACTTCACAGGGTACATCAAGGAAATGCCTATACACAGAGTTCAGGTCGACCCAGGTTCTGCACTCAACCTCATCTCCACTTCGGCTCTCGAAGAGTTGGGCATCCCACCCAGCAAGCTAAGCCACACATCTGTATCTATCTTTGGATACGATGGGAGCGCTCAAAGGCCTATCGGCAAAATCAGGTTCAAATTGCAAATCGGTGATCTTATCTCTGAGGTCACTATGTATGCAATAAAAACCCCCTCATGCTACAACATCCTTCTCGGACGTCCTTGGATACACGAGAACGGTGTTGTCCCTTCAACTCTACATCAATGCATCAAGTTCGTCGGCGACGACGGCATGGTACATCGTGTCTTTGCGGACAGAAAACCCTTCAAAGGTAAAGAAGTCCACTTCGCAGACTCCCAGATGTATGAAGGAGAAAAAGAAGAAGAGGAAATAGCACCCCCTGCTGAAAATCTCCAGAAAGATAAAGGCAAGGCTCCTCAAAAATCACCGGAAGAAAACAAACCCTCCGGCAAATTAGAAGAGAGTAGTCAATCTCCCTTCCTCATCTCCCTCAAATCTTCAAAACCTTTGGTCATCACAACCAGAGTGAAGAAGGCAAAGCAAAAGCCTGGGGGCAAATTTGTTGTTTCTCTCGTGTCTATCATGCAAGACACAGACTCGGACTCAGAGCCAGAAGACGATGCATCGTCAAGCCAAGCTGACGCTCAGCATGTTCAGCCTGCTCTCACTCCGACGGAGACACCTGCTGATGTAGAAGATCCTACGTCTGCTACCTTTGTTGTTCCGACAACATCACCAAAGCAAAAGCCGATCTTCTTCCATAGATCGGATGCTTCTTCATCAAATTCCTTGCTTGAACCCTTCCAAAATGAAGGTATGCCTCAACTATCTCTATATAGTCCTGTGGCACAAGCTATCATGAAGAAAATGGGCTTTGACGCTCAGAACCCAGTCGGTTTGGGAGAAGGCCGCGGTATTCTCACGCCATTGGGGCCCGCCTTGACCAAAAGCCAGCTGGAAGATTGGAGACTCTACGGTCATGTAGAAAAGTCTTCATATGGGTTAGGGTATGATCCCGACACTCCTCTGAGACAGTTGACACAAAAGCTTAAAAGTCGTTTTACCGACCAAGCCTCAACATCTCAAGTCCATGAAAACATCGATCTCCCTGGATATCTCTTTAAAGAGTTACCTGACAAAGATCCAGGAAGCTCATCCAATTTGTACGATTTCTCTGATGATAAAGAGGAATCGTCCGATAATACAGACTTGTGCTATTTTGACCCAGAAGAACCCTCGTCTCCAAAAGAAATACCAGACTCAACAAGCGATTGGGACTATCTCATAGCAAGCCTTGAGGAGATCACCAATCAAGAAAATCCATGGAAAGGAACAGAGCCTTGGTCTGGTAATGCAGTTGAAACTCCAGAAGGTTTCGTTGAGTTGGAAGCCTCCGAAAATATTGTGGAGGAACCACCTTCGAACCTTCCGACAGAAGATCCTGTTCAAAAGATAAACTTGGGAACACCTGATAACCCACGTCCTGTATTCATAAGCAAGAATATAAAGGATGATGAGTTACCCGAGTATATCGCTTTTCTTCGTGAGTTCGTTGATTGCTTTGCATGGTCCTATGCTGAAATGCCTGGTTTAGACCCCAAAGTAGCAGTCCACAAACTCAATCTTCAAGAAGACATCAAGCCTGTCAAACAAGGCCAAAGAAGATTCCGTCCAGATGTGATGGATAAAATTGAACAAGAAGTTCAAAAACTCAAAAGCGTTGGCTTCATCCGTGAGGAACAACATCCAGAGTGGTTGGCCAATATTGTCCCCGTGACAAAGAAAACTGGGCAGATCAGAGTCTGTATTGACTATAGAGACCTGAATGGTGCTTGCCCTAAAGATGAATTCCCGCTCCCCATACCGGAGGTGATGATTGACAATACCTGCGGATTCGAGCGAATGACATTCATGGATGGCTTCTCTGGTTACAATCAGATAAAGATGCATCCCGAGGATGAAAAACACACTTCATTTCGGACTCCATTTGGCGTGTATTGCTACACTGTCATGCCATTTGGTCTGAAAAATACTGGTGCCACATATCAGAGGGCTATGATGAAAATATTCCAAGATATGCAGCACAAGACGGTCGAATGTTACGTTGATGACCTCGCCGTCAAAAGCAGAAGAAAAGAAGACCATCTCAAAGATCTTCGGGAAGTCTTCCTCCGACTCCACAAACACAAACTGCGGATGAATCCTTTAAAATGCTTCTTCGGCGTCTCGTCGGGTAAGTTTCTCGGATTCCTTGTTCGGAAAGCTGGAATAGAACTTGACCCCATAAAAGTCAAGGCTATTCTAGAAATGCCCTCTCCAAGAACCTTGAGAGAACTAAAAGGGCTCCAAGGGAGATTGGCCTACATCAGACGGTTCATCTCCAATCTTTTGGGGAAATGCCATCCATTCTCTCGATTGATGAAAAAGGGTGTAGACTTTGTCTGGGATGCCGACTGTGAAGCCGCATTTCAAGATATCAAGTCATACCTGACCAAACCTCCAGTGTTAGCTGCCCCTGCCACTGGAAAACCATTCATCTTGTACACAAGAGCCCTTGATCACTCTCTGGGTGCTCTGCTTGCACAAGAAAATGATGAAAGAAAAGAAGCTGCTCTATACTACCTCAGCCGCATGCTAGTAAGTGCAGAGCATCGTTACTCTCCAGTCGAAAAAGAATGCCTTGCAGTGATGTTCGCCGTACAAAAGCTACGTCACTACTTGCTTTCCAACACAGTCTACCTGGTCTCGAGGATCAACCTCTTGAAGGTCCTTGTCACGAAGGCCGGTTCTCTCAATGCCCGACTGGGAAAATGGTCCATCCTCTTGTCACAATTTGATATTAGGTATGTACCACAAAAAGCAATCAAAGGCCAAGCTCTAGCAGACTTTCTCACAGAGCATCCATTGCCTAAAGATTCTCCACTCAGAGATGATCTCCCAGACGAACCTGTCTACAACGTGGAGACTTTCTCACCAAATGCCTCCTGGGACATGTACTTTGACGGTGCAACCAGGACAAATGAAAACAGAAAGCTGATCTCGGGAGTTGGCATCTTCTTTGTTAGCCCCGACAAATACATGATTCCACACGCTTTCTCGCTACTGGAACCATGCACAAACAATGCAGCTGAATACCAAGCTCTGATCCTAGGATTGGAACTCGCCATTGAATCCGGTATCACCATGCTGGAAGTCTTTGGAGACTCTCAACTGATCGTCAACCAGATGAATCAGAAATCTGAAGTCAGGAAGCCCGATCTGCTGCCTTATTACAACAAGGCACAATCGCTTCTGCAAAAGTTTGACATCTGCAACATCACCCACATTCGTAGAGCTGAAAACATCCGTGCAGATGCCCTGGCCGGACTTGCCGCATCAATGGCGATCCAGGAAGGGGAAAACATGCAAATTACAGTGTGCGAGAGAAGGATCCTCCCTCCTCTTAACACACGCCAAGCAGTTGCTGAATGCCACCGAGTGGTTGGAAGTCGGATCTCTATTCTTCAACCTTCAATCGGCGACTGGAGGGATCCGTTCATTGATTACACTATGTTCGGAATCCTACCTGAAGATCCAAAAGAACGGGTAAGCATCCAAAGGCGAGCCCCAAACTTTCATTTGGATATCTCTTCAAAGATCCTTTACAGGAAATCCTTCAATGGAGTACTCCTACGCTGCTTGTCACAACAAGAAGCTGAAGAAACACTCAAAGAAGTTCACGCTGGTCTTTGTGGAGCTCATCAGGCTGGTCCCAAGCTCTACGACCAAATCAAAAGGTTGGGTTACTACTGGCCTACCATGGTAGCTGATGCAGTGCAATTTGCCAAATGCTGCCAGCTATGCCAAGTTCACGGAGATTGCATTCACATGCCTCCGGAATGGCTGCACCCTACAGCAATCTCGTGGCCTTTTGAAGCATGGGGCATGGACATCATAGGTCCTATCTCTCCCCCTTCAAGCAAAGGTCATCGCTTCATCTTCGCCGCTACGGATTATTTCTCCAAGTGGTCAGAAGCATTTGCGTTCAACGAAATGAAGACCTCATCAGTTCTTCAATTCCTACGCACCAACATCATTTGTCGTTTCGGCATACCCAAAAGATTCGTCCATGATAACGGACCACAATTCCAGGATCATCGATTCTACAGGTTCTGCGACAAATACAAAATCCAAAGCTGTCCTTCGACTCCATACAATCCGGCAGCAAACGGATTAGCAGAAGCCTTCAACAAGACACTCTGCAAAATTCTCAAGAAAATGGTCTCTAGTCACAAAAGAGACTGGAGCGACAAATTGTCTGAATCTTTGTGGGCGTATCGAACCACCGTTCGAGGACCAACCCATAGCACACCATTCTCCTTGGTCTATGGATGCGAAGCTGTCGTGCCCCTAGAGGTACAAATTCCTTCTCTGAGGGTATCTCTACAAAATGACATGACTCAAGAAAGCAATGTCAAATTGCGACTCCATGAGCTGGACAATCTCGACGAGAAACGGCTCGAAGCTCGACAAAGCATTGAACTTTACCAAGCACGCATGGCAGGATCTTTTGACAAAAAGGTCAGGCAACGCGCCTACAAAAAGGATGACTTGGTTCTTGCGGTAAAAAGACCAATGGTCTTCGCACACAAATCTAAAGGCAAATTTGAACCAAAATGGGAGGGACCCTACGTCATCGACAAGGTCTTCTCCAACGGCGCATATGCCCTCCTAAACATGGAAGGCGACAGATGTATGCTGCCTATCAACGGCAAGTTCTTGAAGCGGTACTACCCTTGAAGACTTACCCAACTGGGTAAGAGCAATGCCTGTATGGCCAAAACTTGTTCTCAGGTACTCGCTCATCAAACCCACTCTCTTTAGAATTTTCATATCAAATGTCAAAATTTCTAGAGATTCAAAAACAATGCTTACTTTCATCGTTTCATTGTTCAAAAACAAAAAAAATCCAAGTTTAGGAGCCTCTCCCTGACTTGACCAAAACTTTCGATCCTTGAACCAAAATTCATGGTTTGAAACAAAAATCCGGATTCAGGGATTTCCACCCTAGTCCACCTTACCTTTTACCGCCAAATGGTTCTAGGTCAAAATTTACGACCCTCGTGTCTTTAAACAAAAAAAAAAGGTTTTTCAAAAATCGTGGGGAAACGACATCAAAGTCAGTACCCGCAAAACAAAAATTTTGAAAAAAAGCAAGGATGCGACATTCCATCGATACTTGCACCCAAAATCGCAGGGAAGCGACTTTTCGTCGATACTTGCAAAATCCAAAAACCGTGGAGAAGCAACAAACCAGTTGATATCCACAACCCAATTTCAAAAATCGTGGAGATGTAACATACCAGTTGCTATCCACAACCAAAATTACAAATGGTTCGAGAAAACCTCAAATTTCAAAAATCGCGGAGAAACGACATCAAGTCAGTACCCGCAAAACCAAAAGTTTTGGGAAAAGCAGGGAAGCGACGCTTAGTCGATATTTGCACCCCAATTCGCGAGGAAGCGACATTCCATCGATACTTGCAAAACCTAACCCGCGAGGAAGTGACATTCCATCAATACTCGCAAAACCGAATGAGCAAGGAAGCGACATTCCATCGATACTTGCAAGACCATTCAGCGGGGAGGCGACATTTAGTCGATACCTGCATTTTGAAAACCAAAATCTGGCTATAAAGGCCAAAATCCGGCTATAAATGCCAAAACAAAAATTTCCGGCTATAAACGCCAAAATCGGCTTTCATGCCAATAAAACAAAACTTGGTTTTCAAAAAACTCGGCTACAAATGCCACACAAAAAAAAAACCTGACTCTCATGTCAAAACCGGCTATAAATGCCACAAATTGGCTATCAATGCCACCAAGCCGGCTATAAATGCCACCAATTGGCTATCAATGCCACCAAACTGGCTGTAAATGCCACAAAAATCCGGCTTTCATGCCAAATTCGTTTCCCCTACCAAAACAACCATTTGACAAAAGATTTTCACAAAATGACAAAGCTTTTGATCAAATCCCATTTAGCAATTGCTTTCATCACAAAAAGATTTGAGTGAGCGTAGGGAAAACAAAACAAAAAAAAAAGAAAAGTACCAAAAAAAATACATGTGGTACCAAAAAAGAAGAGAAAGTGTTCATAAGCACTACACAAAAAAAAAAGAGTACCAAAAATATACATGTGGTACCAAAAAAAAAGAAGAATAGTTTCTGCTACAAAAAATCAGGAGCTTAGCCAAAAATGGTCTCCAGCCAAAGCTTCAGCTCCTCAAGCAAACTTTTGGCATCAGCCGTCAGAGTTTCCAAGGCACGCTTCTTCAGGAACTTGCCATGAGATGCTGGCGAATGCCGTAACCCTTCTTTTACACCGGGAAGCTTTTCCCCAGCAGTTTGCCATTGCTCGTTCTCTAGAGTCCTCCTCTCAAGAACTTGACCGGCATCTGCAACCCTGCGAATCAGAGTACTCTCCCTGTCACGAGCCTCTGTTATAACAGTCCACTTAGCATCAACTTGTGCCTTCAAATGCTCGAGATGCTTCCTGGCCATTTCGACCTCTCCATCAAGGATGTCAAGGTCGCGCTTTAATCCAAGGATGACTAGCTCTTCCTTATTCTTCTCTCGGACTACCTGCTTCCTGCTTTGTGTAACCTCATTCAGGTCAGACTTAGCCTTATCAGCAGGGTCCAAGAACATCTCCTTGAAGAATTGGTCGTCAGGGAAATCCATGGTCTCAAACCACTTGTCACCCAGTGCAATGATCCTATCAACGATCGCCCTGGCACCTGTGACATCCAGACCAACCTCTTCGGTGTCGGTCAGAATCTCCTGTACATGTGGGATCATGCCAAATCCTGCCTCCAAGTGTCCAAAAAGGAGAGTCTTGACCCAAGAACTCAAAACCCGAGCCAGCACCTTCTTCGCAAATTGAAGAGACAAACTGGATGAAGATTCACCCTTCTCCGCTGATCGGCTGCTCATGTCATGTCCCATTGGAAGAGTAACAAAGGAACTCTTTCCATTTGGAGCCACTGGAGAAGGAATCTCAGCACGAGGTATCTTCTCTATCGCGTTAGAACTGGTTGTAGGAGTCTCTACCTCCGGATCGACCTCTGGCATCCCTTGCTCTGGTTCTGAAGGAAGCGATGGACTCTCTTCTGTCACTTCAAAACCTGCAAATGAAAACACAAAAAGGTATGAATATGATCCTGTTAAAAAAAAATCATCAGGGTCATCACTACAAAGTACCTTCTTCGACGACTGGCGGAACACTCTCTTCCTTCACGAACTCATCGGAAGCATCATCAACATTTGCTTCCATTGATGGTTCAAAGTCATCGAAATCCTGTGGCAAGTCAGCTGACAAGAGAAATGTTAGCAAATCAAGTCGCAGGCCAAAAAAAAAAAAAAAAAGAGAAAGCGAAAGAAGTTATACCAATTGGAGATTCTGGAATCATTCCAGAGTCCCTCGGCTCTTCTTCAGATGCCATAACCGGCTCCATCACCGCCTCATCGGTCGGAACCTCAGGCATCGCCAAGTCTTTATCCTCTGCTAAAAAAAAAAAAGCAGCAGCAGGGTGAGAAAACAAATCAGAACATGGAAAGCCCCATGAAAGAAGTAGAAAAAGAAAAAGGAAGAATCATACCTTCATCAATGGTCTCTTCTCCACGGCTCCTCTTCTCTGGAGGCTCGTCGACAGCCTCTGGCACTTCCTCGTTGATGGTAAGAGGGATTTCCATGTCAGGAGAGTCCTCATGTGGCCCCTCACTACGATGATGACTCCTCCTCTTCTTACCTCTACGGGTTCGCTTCCTAGAAGAACCCGCCCCACTATCAGAGTCAGGTTTCTCACTTGACTCCTCACTGGATGGTCTGCTCTCGCCAGTAGACTCCGCGGAAGCTCGCCTCTGTGCCGCTTGCATCCAAGCGTCGAGCTCAGCTTCCTCCTATTCTAGCTGCTCTAAAGCCTCATCAGGTACTTCCCGAACAGCTTCAGAACCAATGACGCCCTGGTCACCGAGAAAGCCTATCTTGTGCTTCTCTCCAGAAAGGAAGGCCCAAACTTCCTCTCGCCGGACGCCATCCGACTTTCCAGTACCTTTCCCCGAAGACAGCTTTATGTCAAGCTCCTTCTTGGAAAGCCCCCGATATGCCAAAAAGCTCTCCGCGAACCACTTCGTGAAGCCGGCAGTTCGGAAAGTCGACAGCTCAGGATAAGAAATCGTGGCAGTAGTGTCTTCAGCACTATAAAAAGCCCATGCATTTCTGCCATCCTGCAAACCCCCAAAACGCTTCACCATACTCGAAGGCGCTCCAACAACGCCTTGAGAGAAGCCCAACTGAAGCGCAAAGTGAGAAGGTACATACGGCTAGATGTCGACGAAAAGATGTCTGCGGTACACCATCGTGCCGACTCGTATGCTGAAAAGCCACTCCTTCTCTGCATTGGTCAAAGGGTAATGCCTTCCCGACCCTGCTCTGGTAGAGTCTCGGGAGGCACCAAAATCAAAAGCCTTCTTCCGCAACTCCGGAGAAAGCTTCACTGAAGACTGCCCCATCTCGACGTCCCTGAACCGTCGGATCCTCATGCGGGCAAACAAAAGTGATTCAGATACGGCTTTTCCCTTAGCCAATCGAATCATCAGAGGATCATCATCCTGTGCAGCACCCAGCTGGTGGAAGCCAGGACAGTGGTATACAAACCACGAATAAAAGATATGGGCTGAAAATACCCTATTCATAGGGAGCCCTAGCTGAACCAAGAAAGCAGCAGCCTGCAGTTCGGTACACAAGTAGGAGTAAAGAGCAGGTACCAAAGCCAGCCGCTCTCCAAACGCCATCTGACAAGCCGGAAAAATACAATGCGGCCTGATGTGCGTCCCATCTCCACCAGCAAACACAGCCTCACCTAGCCAATAAGTGAGGTAAACAGCAAGATCTCTCCGCAGTGCAATGTCAGAACAAATGACATCTGTGCTCGCGAAGAAACCCTTCAACTCTTCCTGCATGGCCGAAGTCTTCTTCCTGTCTTCCCGGGTCACGCTATCAGAAGACTCTTTGCTGTCAAAGAAGTTGAAGAATAAAGAGCCATAACTCTTCCAACTGCTGGATCTCACTTTCGAGCCCTCCTTAAAAAAATCATAGAAGGCGACGAGCTGAAAGTATAGGAGCCTGAACTCCTCTGACTGCTCCTCAAGGACGCTGTCAATCGGCATGAACTCCTCATAGAGTTTGCCAAGGATGGGCAATCCAGTAATAGTACTCAACTCCTTCAAAGAAAAACCAATCTCACCGTTCGTGACAACGAAGGTATTGGTCTGAGGGAGGAAAGACTCCAACATAGCCATGAAGGCATCATCGGAAAAAGTCACGGTCTCCCTAAAAGCGCGGACCGCGTCAAAAATCCCGGTTTCCTTCAAAACGGCGCCCCCAATCAGCAAGGTGTGGTCAGTCCATGACTTCCAATCGGAGTCAGCATTGAAACGGCCACGAAGTCGAAAAGGCTTCACCCAAGTACTGCCGTCACCGCTGAAAACGCCAAGGCCCACCGGTCTTAAATCGACCGACGGATAATCAGAGCCCTGGTAGCCGCTGGCTGGCATCAACACGTCCATACGGACAAGTGGCTTCTCTGCAAAACCGGAAGGTCCACCAACAAAAACCCCGGTCTTGATCACACTGGTCCTCTTCACCCAGCTCGGAGGATCTTCCCTCTTAGGGCACGTGGGAGAAAGGCTCAGGATCGAGATGGTCCGATCAAAAGACGACCGGGTAGAAATAGTTCTCTCCTCACCATCTGCTGTGTAAGAGAACTAAAAACATCTCCTTTGGTATGTCAAGTCGTCAGGGACTGCATCTCCAAAGAAGAAGGTAGGCTTGGGCAAAACCCTCAGATCGTCCATAACCCAAGGACGGCTGCTTACCATGATCTTATAGAACTCCTCATCCTTGAGAGCGATCAATGCTGTCTCATCTCATCGCGATTGAGGGAATCGCACTCTTCCAAGTTCTTCTCAACAAACTGGACCTTCTCCCAGGCCTGCTGAACGGCCACATTAGAAGATCTGGCGGATCGACGAGGTACGCTTGTAGCAGGCTCTTTACCCTTGTTCGTTCTGGAGGAACCACCTACAAAGGTTGAAAAAAAAAAAAAAAAAAAGATCATCATCAAAATGACAGAATTTCGCTAAAAGCAAATCTGGCGAAATTTTGGCATGGTTCCGGGGCAATTCCGAAGAAAAGGGAAATACCCCGAAAGAAACAGAAAGTTTTGAAGATGGGCTCAACATCGCTGCGAGCTCCGAAACTACAAACTTTCGAAACCTCAAAATCTCCGCAAAATCAAGAAGGGCTCAACATCGCTGCGAGCTCCAAATTCCCAAATTTGCAAAGATTTTCAGGTATGCTATCATGCTCAATCTACAAAAAGTACATGCATGAACATCTAGATTTGCATAAAAAACGCATTATCATGATGAGCAAAAAAAAAAAAAAGAAACTTTCTCAAAAAAAAAAGGGGAGAAAGAAAAGAACAAAAAAGAGAAAGAAACTTTCTAGAAAAAAAAAGAGAAGAAAGAAAACAGCAAAAAAAAAAAAAAAAAGAAAAAAAAAATCAGGGGCTGGCCCATCAGGCCGTGGCCCACAGGCCACGTGGCCGTACGGACCAGATCCGTACGGATCTGTCCGTACGGCCCACAAAAAAAAAAAAGAAAGTGCAAAAAAAAAAAAAGAGAAAAGGAAGCACGAAAAAAAAAGAAAAAAAAAACGTGTAAAAAAAAAAAGGGAGAAAAGAGAAACACGTGAAAAAAAAAAAAACAAAGAAAAGAAAAAAAGAGAGATAGACCTTCTTTTTTTTACCATCCTATTCTCTAGAAAGGAGTTTTCTTGAAAAAGAAACTTACTTGAAGCCATTGATGGAGAAGAAGAAGGAAAAAGCTTGAAGATCCCTGAAGAAGAAGAACTCTTGGTCTTGGAGCTCTCTTGAGATTGTTGCAAAAGAAAGCAATAAGGGCAAGAGATCTAGCCTCCTCCTTGCTTTTATAGAAGAGAGCAAATCAAAGAAGGAAACAAAAAAAGAAAGGTAAGTGCTACTAATTAGTAACCTTACCAAAACAGAAGGAATTAGAAAGATTCTTTCCCAAAAAGAAAGATGTCTTTGAGAGATTTTCTCCCAAAATCAATCAATGAGAGATTCTCTCCAACAAAATAGGAGATTGGAGATTCTTTCCCAAAAAAAAAAAGATACCTTGAGATATTCTCTCCCAAATTAAGGGAAGATGAGAGATTCTCTCCCATAAAGATATTTTTAGATATTCTCTATCCAAATGAGATATCTTTAGATATTCTTTACAAAAATGGCCCCACATGAGATCTAAGCCATCCTAAAAAGCTTAAGGTCCCATGGGCTAGCCCATATGAGCCAGGTTTGACCACCTAGGCACTTAAAAAAAAAAAAGGGCTTTTAGTCAGAAAAAAATCCCTCTTACCAAGAGCATACAAAAATGGTTTCATGCCTCTTTTGAGTTGATTGAACCATACAAAAAAAAATTCCAAGCCCCATGAGCTTCCAAAAATCAAACCATCCAGCCTCATATACCAAATTGAGCCAAAATCTTGAAATTGACATTCCGCAAAAATCCAAACCACTCCAATGGACCCACACAGTCCCAAAGAGTGACCAAAAACCAAATCCTGGTCCCCTAACTTGCCACATACAGCTTGTTAGGTCACAAGACCAAAACCAAAAACCAAATCATGATCCCCCAACTTGCCACATACAGCTTGTTGGGTCACAAGGTCAAAACCAAAACCCGACCCCCTAACCTGCCACATACAGCTTGTTAGGTCACAAGGTCAAAAAACAAAAGCCCAAATCCACATCCCTGATGTCATCTTCAAAACTTTGCCTCGAGATGGTACTGGATTCCTTTCATTACCATAAAATTCCCCTGGAAGCTCAAAGGCTACTCTACCAAAGGAAAGATTGCTCAAAGACTCTTGGTCAAGACACAAGCTCTCCTTCAAAAATCTCTTCGAGGCACATCGACTACAAAAGTCAAAGCAACTCGTCGCTGTACCTCGAGGGGGCATTTGTTGACACCAAAAATGTCACTTTGCCTCTTCAACATCAAGAAAGCTGCATGAAGTCGCAACCTGCCATAAATAGGCAATGCAATTTCTCCAAAAATTCAAATCTTGTCAGAATCAAACAAAAACTGCAAGATCCTTCAAGATAGCCAAGAGAAGAGTACACATGAAGTTTCGGGCTATTTCAGAATCATTTGGCCTAACTTCACTTCTCCGACAGCTAAACAGGAGCTCTCGGCGGCGACATCATCAGAGACGTCAAAACTTCGATCAGAGCCTACAGATGACTCCAGCATGTCTCAAAAGGGCTCCATGCCAAATTTCAAGTCAAACCGACAACGTTTGACCCTCCATCAACGCTCGAGCAGCAAAATCAAGCCTCCCGGCGGCGGGAACCACCGAAGCCTTCGCTCATCAAACCAAGTGCATGAGTGGCTTCAACATGCTTCCAAAAGGCTGCACGTCAAATTTCAGGTCATTCTGACAACGTTTGACCAGGTTTCGATGCTCCGAGAGAAAATCAAGCCTACCGGCGGCGGAGCAACCCAGGACCATGACATCCAAAACGGAGCCCATGGAACGTCTCAAAATGACTCCAATAGGCTCCCCGTCAAATTTCAGGTCAATCGGACATCGTTTGGCCACATATCAAAGCTCGGCATTTTCCCCATAGCAAAATCAAGTGAAGCATCGACGGGACCCCAAACGGCTTCAAAACTCAAACAAAAGCCTATGGTTGGTCTTATTTATTGCTCAGGAGGCTTCACCTCAAATTTCAGGTCATTCCGACATCGTTTGACCAAGTTTCAGCTTCTGGCGGAAAATCAGCAGCTCTACGCGACAAAGTCTTCGGCTTTCCCGGAAAATTAGAAACTTTGTACTCTAAAAATGCAAGGATTCTCATCAAGTTTTCTACAGGGAAATCAAGCCAATAAATGAGAAGAAATGTCAGGAAAAATACAGAAGAAAACGGCGACGAAAAAGACCTCAAAACGACCGCAAAACGGGCTCCGAAGGGGAAAATTCCCCCAGGGTCGCAGGCCCCTGCGACCATGGCCCATGGTCGCCGGCGACCATGGAAGTCCGGGTCACCGGATTTTTCGCCGGTGACCCGTTTTTCCGTCCTTTTTCGCGTTTCGCGCACTTTGGCCCCTGTGGTTTCCTGAAAATGTGATTTTTAGTGCTTGAAATTGACTCATGTCCGCCGACATCCGTCAAAATCACGGGTCAACCTCCAAAAGTATCAAAATCAACATTGATCACCAACCGGTCGACCAAAAAAGTGTACTTTCCGCCCGATCGATCAAAAAATCGACAGGACAGATGTCACCGGCCCGCTCTTAGCTATCACTGTCTGAAGTTACATGTTCATCCGATGTCGATCAGCATGAAGATCCATCGATGATCATCGCCAGAAGAATTCCAGAAGACACGGCACGGCCCGCGACTCTTCGACTGCTCGGCGACCAATTAATGTGGTTAATTGACTAGCTTTATTGCAGTCATTAATTCATTCCTTTGGACGGCCCAATCAGAAGCAAGCATTTGGGAGTTACAAGTCAATTGATTCATGGCATTTAACCCATGAAACTCCTCCCATTATGGTAATTAAGGTGATTAAAAGCCCTTAATCTCCATCGGCCAATCAGATTCAAGGAAAAAGGAGTTACAAAATCAAGAAATAAATCTTGTAACTCCTCCCATTAAAGCAATTAAAGCTCATAAACTCTCCTAAATGGCTACCAAAAGCCTATAAATAGGAGAGCATTCCATTGAGAAAGGGATCAGAGAAAAAAAGATCAGAAAGAGATCAGAAAAAAAGAGATCGGATCAGAGAAAAAAAGATCAGAAAGAGATCAGAAAAAAAGAGATCGGATCGGAAGAGAGCGGAAAGAATCCAGAGAAAGAAAAAGAGAGAAAAACTCTGCTGAAGTTCTGCACCGGCCACCACTACAAGGTGACAAAAGTCCCTTGGGGGGCACCCCCCCCCCCCCCCCCCAAGGTCCTTGCCTTCTCCCGCTGCCTCCAATGGCTTAGACGTGGCTTTTCAGCCCGTCTACTTAGCTTTTTATTGGACATAGGACCTTCTCTTGGTCTTTGTCCTCTAAAAACCTGAGGTTATAGCCAAGCCAAGCGAATCAAGAGCATCCTCTGTTCTCATCTGCATGGATGATGGCGAAGCCCATACATGACTTGCGACCGTCAATCTGAACGAGTCCCCAACAATCTCCTGAGAAGTTAGATCCTCCTTTTCTTGCTTTTCATTGTAGTTTGTATTTTTCTAAAAGAGACAAAAATCACAACTCTTGTCTTTCATTATTGATGAGAATTGTAAATCGGCTATAAACGCCAAAATCGGCTATAAATGCCAAACAAAATCGCCTTTCACGACAAACCAAGAAAATGTCTCTTTTCTTAAATATTTGTGCAATGGAAAACTTGAAAGAAGTTGATTTCCTTTTTACTTGCGAAGGTTGATCTCCGGATTACCACTTGCAATTCCAAGTAAAATAGAAAATCTGGCACACCCACACAAAGAAATGTTGATGCACGCTTCAGGCCCGCCAGGGTGCGAAAGGGCCGGACCCGACGGACTCCCACGTTCCGCCGACCCCGGTAGCAGCCCCACGGCGCCTCGGAGCGCGTTCCATCAACAAGTGTTCATTTAAAACATATGTAAAACATGGATATTTGACAAATCAGGTATTCCTCACATTGCAAACCCAATCCATATGCTGACCCTGAAAATCACCCTTCTTTAGGGGAGCCACAATTGTGAGGACAGATGGCGACCACATGAAGCTAAATCCTCCATCACTAATGTGATGAGAGCATATTCGAGGCCTTGGTCTTAGACATACGAAAAGACGAGAGCCAACGAAATATATAAATACATATAGCTATACGGAACCACGGCCGCAGACCGGGTATCGGGATGGGACATGATCCAGAGTGCTGTTGGCTGGAGCGAGAGGGGGACCTCCAAGTCGATGGATCTAGCCGACAAGGTTGTCCAAGCTTAGTGGTGCCGACACATAGGTCACATGAAAGAAATCGGGATATATATGGTGTCCAAGAAGGCTGGACGGGGTGCCTATAGGCACAAATATCGCATTAGTATTTGGTCATACATAAACCGGGCTGGCAAAATACTTAAAATGCATAATTCAGTTTTTTGAAGCGGGGCTAGTCACGTCTTATGAAATTTGAAGAGTACATATAAAAATCCAGGCAAAATGAGACATGAATGAATTTCCATGAATTTCTGGACCAAGCATTGAGGGTTCAAGATTTAAATCAATGTTAATAAGGGTCCCGTATGTCGGTTTTGTTATTGGCTTGGTACTCCATAAGATTGGAGACATTCTGAGCTCCCTATACACATTGGCAAGTAAAACACCCCCAATGAATCTTCGTGATGAGTTTTTTTTTTTTTTTTTCAACCGGGCTCCATACATCACCTACTAAGTCCCACCATTGCGTTAGGAATCAAAACAGTCCATCTCCCCATCAAACACCCCTTCCTCTGGCCTCAGACCAGACCTAGGCCCAATAGGTGGGGTATGCTCGAGTGGACATAGGTGTGCTCGAGCGCATCTGCACTCTAGACATGGGCGCGGTAAGCAGAATGCCTGCTCACTCAAGCGAGCCATGGTCCGCTCGAGCGGGCTGCCATTCTGCTGCTTCATTGATGCTTTCTTCTTCCCTTTATTTCTCATTTAAATCCCACCTTTGCTACATAAATAGGCCTCCTTGCCTCCCCAAATACCACAACCCATTCTCTTCCATCAAACACTCCACAAGATACAACAAATACATCCCATTCCAAACTCATTCATCACAAGAAAAACCCATCATTCATGGACTCCAAATGCAAACATAAAGCATGGTTTACAAAATAACAATGCTCACATTTCCAATAATTTAAACAAGAGAGAAAGACTCATCAAAGTGTACATTTTTGAAATCAATAAAGAAAACCATAGGGAGAAGCATAAATAGAAGCAAGTATTAAATCACTATAAGCAAGTAATGAAATCCATATTTTCTCATAAAACATGTTTGTATTCAAAACTATCTATTCATCCACTTGCCTTGGGTTCCAAAATAGCAAAACAGGCTCTTAATCTCACTCCCAAGCCACCAATCTCCACGCTACACAAAAACCCCCAAAAATATAACCCATAAGAACCCTAAATAGCCAATACAAGGAACAAAGAGAGTGCTTCCAATAATGGAGATGGGGACTCTTTAGGGCTAGGAGAATACAAATCTAAAAGATGGGAAAGCATGCTTACATGAAAGTTCTTCAAATGGCAAGAGCTTGCTCAAAGAAGACCCTAATGTGGCTGGATTTCTCTACAAATGGTATCAATGGAGAGCTTTCAAGATGAGGAAGAAGATGATGGAGTCCATTCCTCCATTTGGCAAGAGTTTGAGATGGATTAAAGAGGAAGGAGCAAGAAGAAAAGAAGAAGACCCTAGAGTGGTTGTTGTAGCCCCTCCACAATGTTTATGAGCAAGAGGAAGGCGAAAAGTGAAGGTGGGTTCTCTTTATATATAGAGAATGAAGGTGGGTCCCATGACTGACAATGTTTGTAGGGCTAAAAACATAGGTTTCCAGGCCTTGAATGAGTTCGGCGAAGAAGAGAAAGTTGTCATAAAATCTAGCTTCCGAAAAGTATATATTTCAAGGGTTTTGGATACATCGAAATTTGTGTTCAGATTTTGTGTAAAAAGACTGATTTGGCCCCCAAGGCTGGAAAAACTGATTTTCGGAGCTTCGAATGGGTACAGAGTGAGCACGAAAGTTGTAGGGAATGACGAGATTAATCAAACAAAGCCGAAAGGTGAATTTTTAGGAATTACAAAGAATCTCCTCATGCTGACCACGCAAAACAAATGGGACCTTACGGTCACTAACTAGGTTTGCTGGCTCTCAAAACTCCCCAAAACAAATGAAAAGGCATTTTAACTCACAAACTCAACTAAACAACTGCTAATAACGCTTAGAGAACTAATCCACAACTACAACAACACTAATCCCGAAAATTAGGGGTCGGGGTTTCACATCCTCCCACCCTTAGAACATTTGGTCCTCCAAATGAACTAAATAAACCCAAAAACAAGTGGGGATGTCAATCCCACACTTCGAACACAAAACCTCAAACGGATATTCCAAATTGGTCCTCTTGGAAGCGCTTGAACTGGCTGGGTCATCCTCGCTATTCAGTCAACTATCAACAGTCGTCTAACATTCTTCCACTAGCTCAAATCTATTACTGCACTGCCAATCTGACTGCTCAAGAAATTTGCCAACTCTGACTCCTTCTAAGTTCCATCAAGTCTCTTGCTTCCAGTCACCTTGATAAAGAAAATTCTTGAAACAACTCTGTTGACTTCATCACAACTGTCGAAGCCAGGGTCTCATATCAAATGCACAATCTTGAAGGGGAACTCTTGCTAGCTCTAACTCTTTCTGCTTGTTGCTCTTAATCCACTACACAACAGTCGGTCTCTGACACTAACATGCCTGTCCCTCCACCATTCTTCAACATTTGAAGCTTTGCACTCACTTTTGTAATTGTTCTACCAAGTCTGTTTTCCCCAACAAAACCCATAACAACTGACTTCTTACTCCATATACTTGTACATTGTAATTCGATGCTCCTTATGTCGATAAACTTCGCAAAATCTTCATTGTCGAGCAATCATGTAGAGATCCTTCCTGCAGTCAACTCCTTCATCAGCAACTAAAATCTGACTTCTAGTGCTTCTAGCCACACAAACGATGCATCTTGCTGGGGCTACTACACCACATGGCTGCACTTGTTGAAAATTCCTAAATAATTCTCTGACAAAACTCATCAAATTGTAGAAGTCTCTAACCCAAGACATCTCTTTGGAGCTTTACCAACTAAAAAATTGTCTCTAAACATTGATAATCTACACTGCTCCTGTACAATTACGCTATCTCCAGTCAAACATGGCGGTGAGATGAGTCTGTGGTTGAGGTCTTTGATTTTTACTCGGCAACTTGTTCCTTTGACACAATCAACGTTCAAAGAATCCTTCCTTCAAACCTCTGACACCTTTCAGATGTTCTTGCATAAGCTTGAGTCTGCTACTTATCTTGTCCATTAATGTTGGTCCAAGAAAATGAAGGTTCTGACTCATTACGATGTACTATAACTCTATCTTTGCCGTAAAACACTACACATAATGTGATTCACTACTTGCATGAAAGCTATCATCATGGACGGACTCAAATAGAAGCGTTCTATATCCCTGCTAGTCTTGGTATCCCAACGCATGCTCTTACGAATTCTTTGAGCTCTAGTCTTGTCCTTTTGTCTGCCCTTGGCTTCGGAGAGTAGGTGACACTGAGTACTACCAGATGTCTCTGACTTCGGGCAAATCTCTGTAAGTTTCCCAGCTCTGGATTGACTTGTAGGATGTACCTCTGTCAAAATTACTCTTCCGATCTTATACCATTTCTGTCCAATTGACCTTGATCCTCTGCACAACGACCGGTTCCTGACCATACATGTTTGTCTACTACACATCACACCTTAAACGGTTACAACTCAGCATTCCAAATCTCTGAACTGTTCCAATCAAATCTTATTTGTTCAGTTTTCTGCCTTTATCTCAGGTTCATCATCCTTAAGTCATGTATATGTGCCATTCTTCTCTGAATCTTTCAACTGGCCTTGTCCATAGGTTATGTGTCACATCTTGGTCCCGAATCACCCTGGCCTAGGATAATCCCCGAAGTAAGACACACCTACTCCCGTGATGCTGTACCTGTCTCGAGCCAAGTGCAACACACGAAGGAGAGAAAAAAAACTTTTCCATGCGTGAGTTAAACTCACTAGAACATATCAATAACAATTAATCTTAGCAGAAGCTGTAATTCATTCATGCGAGGGTATCAATTCCCATTCAGTCCAATTAACATTTCAAGTTTAATATAAAAGAATTACACAAGTACATACATTGCTTTACTAAAGAGGGTGTATAAAAGAACCCTATACAAACACTACCAAAAGTATAAGCAAAAGAATAACTACATATCTAAGTGTGGCCCACACAAAAAGGGGCTAGCCACACACTAAGGAAGCTCTCAAAATATCATCATGCACTCCGAGGAAGAAAACTAAGTGACCCCAGGCTCTGGCCACTCTTCTAATCCTGAAGGTACCTCTTAGGTAACCTTCTCTCCCTCCTTGGCCTTTTCAAGGCCGGAAGCTACACCTGAGAATGCGACACCAAGGGTAGTATCATCAATACGACAATCTAGCAAGTATAAGCAATAATAAGGAAATACATAATGTGTCAAATTGAATTAAAAGACAATTAAGTTTACAGATGTCAATGCTAAGTATTAACTAGGCAAATTGTGGGTAAATCGAATAATTAATGCTGGTGAATAAAATATAATGAAAACATACTATTTGGCTACTGCTTTGAGCTCATCCTCTCAAAAGAGGGAGAATCTAGTTGGGATGTTACCAGCGGCCCGGCCAAAGGCTAACTGGCTACCTGGGTCTGGAGTTCCGGTGTTCCAGATCACTTACTGCAGTAGTCTCGAATAACTAAACCAAGTTCAACCCCGTCGGGTATCACAGGGTGGAAGCTAAGTAGTGCCAACTTGATCGAATCAAATAATAATTGAATAAAAATCGGATTTGAGTAAGTTTGTATTTCACTTGTTCATAATCAAATCGAATAATAAATCTCATATCATGAATACTTACTCAATCCACATTCTCAATAAATGCTAAAACGGGGATACGATACCCAATTTACGAATGGAATGTAAATAAACAGACCCCAACGAATACTAATAATGCAGCCAACCTACTGATTAAGATTTGATATAGATAATGGAATTGTACTTAAATATGAAATGCAGTAATTAAGGGAATCAAGATATTTAACGAACCAATGCTAGACTATTATTTTTAGTCTTTCACCGTCCAACACAGGGTAGGTTGGGAAGGTCAACGTATTACTACCTTGTTAGGTGTCACTAATTATGAGAAGTACGTTGAATTTCCAAACAAACCCCCATGGTGTAGTGTTAGACTAATAAATACCCATTGGACCAATTAATGAAGTTAATGGTTCCGTTCTAAGGGCATAAGGGTCTTAAGGTCCCTGACTTCCTATGGATACAAAGGTATGCACCATAATTACCTAATGGAGGTGATCAGGGTGGGTCATGATAGATTAAGGGCGATGAATCACCCAAAAATCGGGTCATAAATGACCTACATTTCAGCTTCAAGTTTTCTCGAACGGACCCAGCCAGAAGGTTACTCGCTTGAGCGAGCCTTATCGCTCGTTCAAGCGGTGGATACAGGAGGGAGATCGCTCGAGCGGACCCATCCAGAGAGGTGGACGTCCGAGCGATCTTTTTATTCACTTGACCCATTGCTTCAGAAGGAGGTTTGCTTGAGCGAATGCTCTAGTTTGCTTGAGTGAACGCTCCAGAATTCTTGAGTTCAGGATTCTCATTCATTTCTTCATCCAATAATTACTAACTTCCTTCCACTTCACACTTGCACAAATGGAGCCTTCTTGTTCCCATTTTCATGTCATGAAATACTTCCGTCCATTTCATAATTCAAAATCATATAAATAATCTAACCCATTCATGTAATGAGAATTAGAATCATTGAGAAAGAGTTTCTTTGGAATCAATGGAAAATAAATCATCATATAAGTCCTAATTAAAGCTTATACATGCCTTATAAAAGAGCTTTCCACTCCTCGCTATACACTTGGCTCAAAGGAACTCCAAAACCCCCAAATCACCAAACCCTAATCACAACATTAAGTATGCATGCATGACTACCCTAGAGTCCTTTGACTCCTTACAACTCAAAATCATACATTCAAGAGGATTTAGGCTCTAACCTTGACAAGAAATCCAAATGTGAGAAGTGTGGGAGGCATGGTGGAGATGATTTCCTAATAACAAAGGAGAGAGGAGGATGAAGAGAATGAAGTTGAGTCCACTCCTAGCTCCCCAAGGTCCAAGTCCTCCTAACTTGTTGTGATTGAAGAAGAGAAGAGGAGAAGAGAAGTGGAGAAGAAAGGGAATAGAGAAAAAGAGAATGAAAGGGAAATGAAAGGAAGGGATAGTTGTATATAAAGGAATAAGGATGTGTTATTTGCAAGAAAGTCCACCAACATAGCATATTATCGTTTTAAGTCAAATGATGGCCCACTCACTAAATGATTAGTCAAATGAAGTAGAGTCAAATACGAAAATCGACGTGCTCGTCGAGATACACGCGATGACGCCAAAATGACATGCAAATTATGCAAAAATGCGAAAATCAATAATTACAAAAATGCCCTTGAATCTACTCAATTGAGTCAAATCAGTTCCAACTCATCTATCCAAGGCTCAAGACTGAACTAACTCAGTCTATAGGGGTCAATCAACCCTAATTATCATACTTCGTAAATAAACTCAATTAATTTAGCTAAAACGTATTTAATTAGCGCTAATCAGGGTTAAATTGGGCCGGGGCGTAACATTATGATTCTCTAGTTCGCATCTGCACAATGTTCAAATTCCTATTATTTTAACCAAGCCCCGATGCATCCCGCTGAGTCGACTTCACCATCATTTTAGAATCATTGAAAATCCTCTAACACTCCGCCGACAAAATTTCATCAAATTCGAGAAATTTATGGGTTTCGGCATCCACCTGAAGTTCTATCAACTGAAAATCACTTCAAAGTTCCTGAAATCCGCCATTTGTCAGTTTCTGGAGTCTTTCGACTTAGGAAAATATGCCAAGTTTATCCAAAAACCCACACTTACTTGCCTAACGCACAATCTAACCGTACACGATCAACTGTAATTCGGTCTCGATATGCTGTTCACATTTCTTGTTGACTAACAATTGATCACATATTCCGTCACTAGCTCCATCTATGACATCAAAAAGCTGAAAATTCTACCAAAGTCCTTCGAGATCTACATGCTAAGTCTACAAAACTATGGCTCTCTGGTACGAAAACAAATAAAATGGTACTAAATTTGGGTATGGAGACATTAATTCCTCCCTCACTAGAACAGAATTTGGTCCCCCAAATTCCCTAACAACAATGACTAGAAGACGAGACAAAGATAGTCTCCACTAGAAGAAAAAAAACCCAAACTCATAGAAACAATGACTAGCCAAAAGAAAACCAATACTATCTAACAGTCCTCACCAAACATCTTAAGGTTCCTAAAGTGTTTTATTTCCGAGAAACATGCCCGCTCTAATACCAGTATGTTACGCCCCCGAACCCGGACCTTGCAGTGGCACAACCTCAGGAAGCGCGAATGGGATTAGGAATACAATATATTTCTCCCAAGATCCGCTTGTGTGAGGATGACAAATTCTAACACGCTCTGAATATTTTGTGGAAGCTTTCATGGCGTTGCGACTTGGAGTTCGTAGCCATTGAATTCCGTGTCGCACTCAACTGCTAGCATATAACTATCATATCAAGAACCATATCAAATTGGAATAAACCATCACAACCAAGTACAGAGCTGACAGTAACAGGATATTACATTTCCATATATGTTCAAGTTACAAATTATCAATGTGCATTAATTAAAATCCTAAGAGAAAGGCCAATAAAAGCCATACAAATAACAAGCTAAACAAACACTACCCCACACATGACGTAGCTTTGATGTCGAGCTTAATGTCTACATGACACTGCCGAAAAAACAACCTGTGAACTCATGGCTCCACGGCCAACGAATGCACTCAGCTTGGGGCGAAGAAGTCTGGATCTGAGTACCAAACTAGTGGGTCAGACACGATGGTCTGGCAGGTGGGTGAAAAGATAATAAATGTACTGAAGAATAAAATATGTGATAAATCATGTTATTTGATCAAAAGTTGCATATAATTAAAACGTGTGGAGAATCATGGATATCTGACAAATCATGTATTCATGTAAAACGGGTGTAAAACATGGATATTTGACAAAACATGTATTCATTTAAAGCATGTGTAAAACATGGAGATCTGACAAAACAAGTGTTATTTAAAACGTATGTAAAACATGGATATTTGACAAATCCGGTATTCATTTAAAGCATGCGTAAAACATCGAGATCTGACAAAACAAGTGTTTATTTAAAGCATCTGTAAAACATGGATATTTGACAAATCAAGTATTCCTCACATTAAAAACCCAGTTCATATGCTGACCCTGCAAATCACCCTTCTTCAAGCGAGCCACAATCGTGAGGATAGATGGCGACCACATGAAGCTAAATCCTCTATCACTAATGTGATGAGAGCACATTCGAGGCGTTGGTTTTAGACACACGAAGCGACGAGATCCAACAAAATATATAAATGCATATATAGCTATGCGGGACCACGGCCGCGGACCAGGTATCGGGATAGGACAAGATTCAGACTGCAGCTGGCGGGAGCAGGAGGGGGACCTCCAAGTCGGTGGATCATGCCGACAAGGTTGCACATCATACACATCGTATACATCATAGTACATACATCAAAATGGAAGATGGGCCTCAAAAGAACATCCCTCCATCATATATACAACACCAATGATCAACAACTAATAATCAACATCAATAGATAACAAACACCAACAAAACTACTGCAACAACAACAACGTTGGGCCTCGATTGTCTCTGCACAATTTCCAATAGAATAGGAGGCCTCGTAAGAGTATAACTATGAGAGTATGTACCGGTATGGAAAATCCCTCCAACATCTCACGTAAATCCCCAATGCTCCGAATTCACGCTTAAATCTTGAAGGGATCTATCCCATATACAATCGACTCATGTAGCCTCATCAACCGAAATGACCTTATAATGCCCTAGCTGTCGTGTGACCCGATTAACAACATACTAAGAACATTTTACGGTGTACGGATCCCTATATCCTATCAAATAAATCTTTCCCCTGTCAGCTTATCAGCTGGGCCGCCCTGATGAGGACACCAAATGACTTGCCAAATTAAATTCCATAATAGAAATCAACTCACTAAATGAAGAACTAAAACCAAACTCAAAATTAAAATTAAAACCAAACTTGAACTTAAAACTAAAATACTTAAAATTAAAATTAAACTTAAACTTAAGCGTAAATTAAAAACTTAACCCAACAAAATAGAGAAAAAGGGTGCGTACCTTATCGTTCCTCAGCTCATTCAAGATGAAATGGTAGCTTCGTTGCACTCCTCCTTGCCTCTCCATGCCGAAATCAATTAAGGCTATCGTAGAACACCCTCCACTCTCTTTTTGGTTTTCTCTGCAAAAACAACAGATTAACCATCAATAAAATCCACTAACCAACCAATAACAACGAACTTAATTTAAAAACAAATAGACCCAACAAAAGAAAATATAATAAAAAACAACTTATCAATGTTAAAAAAAACCAACTAATAAAAAACAATGAATAAACAAACGAACCAACCAACCAACTAAGGCGACATAAAAAAATTAATTCACAACCAACCCAAAATAAAACAAAACAAACCAACCAACACAAGCAAAATTAAAACTAAACAAAACCAATTTTAAAATTCAATTAATCCACAACTAAGCTAAAAGACAAAAATAAAATTGTTGACAACCAAAAAAGTTACCTTGCCTCCTCAACATCAAGAAGCTACATAAAGCCGTATCCTACCACAAACAGGCAATGCAACTTCAAGCGACAAATCCTGTCAGAATCAAACAAAAACTACAAGATTCTTCAAAACAACCAAAAGAAGAGTACACATGAAGTTTTGGGCAATTCCAACATCATTTGGCCTAACTTCACTCCTCCGGCAGCTGAATAGACGCCCCTGGTGGCGACAGTGTCGAATACATTAAAACTTCGATCAGAGTCTACGGATAGTCCTAAAATACCTCCAAAAGGCTTCGTGTCAAATTTCAAGCCAAACCGACAACGTTTGACCCTCCATCAACCCTCAAACAGTAAAATCAAGCCTCTCGGCGGCGAAAACTACTGAGGCCATCACTCATCAAACAGAGCACATTGGTGGCTTCTACTTGCTTCGAAAGGGCTACACGTCAAATTTCAGGTCATTCCGACGACGTTTGACCCAACTTTGACGATCGGAAAGAAAATCAAGCCTCCTTGCAGCGGAACTTCCCAGGACTATTACATCCAAATCGAAGCTAATGGATCGTCTCAAAATGACTCCAATAGGCTCCCTGTCAAATTTCATGTCAATCGGACATCGGTTGACCACATATCAAAGCGCGGCATCTCTTTCGCAACAAAATCAAGTTTACTGGCAACAGGACCCCATACGGCTTCAAAATTCAAACAAAAGCCTATGGTTGGTCCTATCTACTGTTCAAAAGGCTTCACTTTAAATTTCAGGTCATTCCGACATCGTTTGACCTAGTTTTGACTACTAACGAAAAATCGGTGACAAAAGTCTTCGGCCTTTCCAGAAAATAAGAAACTTCGTGTTCCGATTTGCACGGCTTCTCATCAGGTTTTATTCAGGAGAATTAAGTCAATAAATAAGAAAAATTTCAAGAAAATGCAGGAAAAAAAGGATCGAAAAGATCGAGAAACGGCTGAAAAGCAGCGACAAAAAAAAAAGGAAAAACCTATGGTCGCTGGCGACAACCCTAGAAATCCGGTTTGCCGGATTTCCGCCGAAAGGGCTATTTTCCGACCCTTTTTCATGTTTTGGGAATTCCGGCCCTTATGGTTTTCCGAAAATCTGATTTTTGGTACTCGAAATAAGCTGATCTTCAC
Source organism: Umbellularia californica (assembly GCA_028538565.1). Taxonomy (NCBI): domain Eukaryota; kingdom Viridiplantae; phylum Streptophyta; class Magnoliopsida; order Laurales; family Lauraceae; genus Umbellularia; species Umbellularia californica. Next base: position 68,928,532 of record JAPQWN010000002.1, on the reverse strand, counting down.
CAACATCTTGGATCTGCCATCAAAAGCATGTGATCATCATCACATGCTTCAAAATCGTTAACTGGCCAACCAAGAAATTACACTTTCCGTCCGACTGATCGAGAAATCGACAGGACAGATGGTACTGGACCATTGGTAGCAATCAATGTTTAAAGTTCCATGGTCATCCGACATCGATCAGCATGAAGATTCATCGGCGATAAGAGGCGGTACAACCCGCGACTCTTCAAGCGCCCTGGCGACCACTTAATGCAGTTAATTGACCCATTTTATGACTACTTAATGCGGTCATTAACCCATTATTTTGAATAGCCCAATCAAAGTCAAGGAAAGAGGAGTTACAAATCAAATCAATCATTGCATTAAAACCATGAAACTCCTCTCATCATGGAGATTAAAGGCGATTAAATGCCTATCATTCCCCATCGGCTAATCAGAAGCCAAGAAAAAGGAGTTACAAAATCATGAAAAAAAAACTTGTAACTCCCCCCCATCATGGAGCATCAATGCCATCAATGTCATTAATGCTCATAAACCCACCCCATGGCTACCAAAGGCCTATAAAAAGGGGGGCATTCCAAGAAATCAAGGATTCAAAAATCCAAGAGCCATACACAAACAGAGGGCTACACAGACACAGAGAGAGCTAGAAAATCTTGAAAAATCCTTGCTACTTAGAAGAAACTTTGCAGCAACAAACACCACAAGGTGATTGAAGTCCCTTGGGGAGCCACCCCCCCAAGGTCCCTCTCTTTCTATCCAACATGGCCTAGACGCGGCTTTTCAGCCCGTTTATTTGGTTTTTAATTGAATATAGGACATCCCTTTGGTCTTTATCCTCTAAAAATCTGAAGTCCAAGCCAAGCCAAGAAAATCAAAGCATTATACATTCTCATCTGAAGGACGATGGCAAAGTCCATACATGACTTGCGACCGTCGATCAAAACGAGTCCCCGCAATCTCCTGAGAAGTTAAAATTCATTTCTTACTTTTCTATTGTATTTTGTATTTTTCTAAAGAGACAAAAAAATTCACAATTCTCGTCTTTCATTATTGATGAGATTTGTACATCGCCTTTCACGGCAAAACGCCTTTTACGGCGACCAAAGAAAAAAATCGCCTCATATGGCATTCAAAATCTTGTCTCTTTTCTTAAATATATGTGCAATGGAAAGTTAGAAAAAAGATTGATTTCCTTTCTACTTGTGAAGGTGGATCTCCGAATCACCATTTCTAAATTCTAAGTAGAATAGAAAATTTGGCATACCCGTACAAAAATATTGATGCCCGCTTCTTTCCACTCCGTCGGCCTCTCGGTAGCCCTAGGACGGATGGAAGTGAGAGTGGAAACCAAAAGCCGGGTCCATCAAGTTGGCATACCCTATGGGACTCATTCATTTGAGAACGTGATGCTTAGATTCTTTGGCTCCTTTCTAGTTGATGGCCTATGTTGCATCTTGCATCTAAAAAAAAAAAAACATGAGATGATATTTTTTGGAAATTTCTATCTTTGAGTTTATTTCCACTCTTTCTTATTTCAAAAAAAAAAAAATCTGATTTCTCTTTCTTGGATTCACCTTTGAGAAACTTTGATCATTTCCCCTCCGAACTTGATAGCTCACATAAATGTTTGTAGCTATTGTTCGCATCGGGGAATGGGTCATTTTTTATCTTTAATGAGTCCGTTAGGGATTTAAAAAAAAATAAGAGTCTAATTTCAAACTCTTACAAAAAAAATCAGTTTTCTCTTTTCTGGATTCAAATTAGAGAAACTTTGGTTTCTTCCTTTTCGGACAATGGCTCGCGGAAATAGTTTGTAGCCAATGTTTGGATTTGGAGAGACCATTCACTTTCTTTGATGGGTCCATTAGAGATCTTTCAAAAAAAAAAAAAAAGAAATTTGTCAAATTTTCTCTCTTTTGGATTCAAATTTGAGAAACCTTAGTTTCTTCCTTTTCGGACAATGGCTCACGGAAATCGTTTGTAGCCAATGTTTGGACTAGGAAGGGCTATTCGTTCTCTTTGATGGGTCCATTAGAGATCTTCCAAGAAAACTTTTCAAAAAAAAAAAAAAAAAGAAAAAAGAAAAAAAACCACTAGGATTACACCAATTGCGTTATTTGACCAAAGTGGATCTAAGAAAAGTCTTATCCAGAGTGCGGAGGCAGCTAGACTGCTCGAGGCAAGGGTCCTCCAAACGGGTTTAATCCTACCCTTACCTGGGGGCTGATATATCTACTGAGGTTTCATAAGACCGAATTGAAAACCTATGTACACCCTTCAAAAAAAAAATTTCAAAAAAAATCTCTTTGAACAAAAAAAACCTTAAAAAAAACATTTTCGAAAAAAAAAAACTTATATCATTTTTGAATTCAGATTTGAGAAATCTTGGTTCATTCCCTTTCGGATAAAAGCTTGCGGAAATCGCATGTAGCTTGCGTTCGAACTAGAACACCACTTGCTCTCTTTGATGAATTCGATTTTGACCTTTCAAAAAAAAAAAAACTTCCGTCATTTTTGGGTTCAAATTTGAGAAATCTTGGTTCTTTCCCTTTCGAACAATGGCTAGCGGAAATCACTTGTAACTTGTGTTCGGACTGGAACACCATTTGCTCTCTTTTGGGAATCCAATTTTGACCTTTCAAAAAATCCCATCTCGTGTCCATTCCAAGGATGCGATTTGCAACATTTGTGCCTAGTGGTGCTAATACGCCCTTTCGGGTCTACTGTATTCGCGACCGACACATTTGTATCTCCAACCTTATATCATATTACCTCGAGTGAGCCTCACTTCTCGGTAATTTGAATTAAGGTTTACAATTGCGTCTACTAGTCACTGGAATGCTCACTATGAGCCTCCTATACTTGCGTTTAGAACAATTGTACCCTCTATGACTTTTTGCCTTTTTCACCTCGCTTGGGCTGGGCCGTGTTCCCTCAAGCGATTCGAAGAGACAAAACCATAGTTCTTTTCCATTTATGATCACCATATTCTTGTGATTACTAATGGATGTGGTCTGATTTCAGAAGTTTTCCAAACAAACAATGGCAGCTTCATTGACCATCACCTTTGATGAGAACAAGTACCAGTTCATACTTCAAGAGAAGCAGAACAAGCGCACTCATAAGTGCCCTGCTAACTACCGAAGCGTAATCTTCCTCGGCAACTCTCAGAACATCGGGTCGACCTCTACTCCCGGACCATCGTCTTCGGGTCACTGGGACTATTCCCACTTCCTGTAGAGGAAATTGCACCCGCCAAGAAGCAAAAGATCGCTTCGCAACGTGTCACTGCCATGACGCCAAGGGCGAACACAAAGAAGCCTGAAGCCCATGGCAACCCCATGAAGCCTCATCCTGCAAAGAACCAGGTCTACCCTAAGACTTGGTCCCTAAGACTTTCACCAAAACGAAGGAGGTCCCGAACATCTACAAAGCCAGTATACCTGGCCCCTCTCAAAGATAATTGGTTCTACCCTCTCTCTTACATGAAAGAGGAGAAGCCCACCCTCCAACAAATAAACAAATCAACCCACCACAAGCCTACTTGCTCTTACAAGCCAAAAATCAAATCATACATTACAAGGCCTCTGCAAGAACCTTCCAAGGCCTGTACTCCTGTAGTTCGACCCTTCATCTCAACAAGGGCCGAGCTAACAAAATTCAAAGCTTCTCTACAACAGTTAAAGGACCGGGACCGGATCCTATCCTTGCCTAGCTTCAAATAAGACAACCTCGGTAGCTGTGCACGAGGGACTATGTCCTTCATTGCTAGAGCTCAGCCAGAGTTCAACGAAGCTCAGATTGCTCGTCACATACGTTGCCACGTGGCATATTGACAAAAGAAATTAGAGAAGAGAAGAACTCAGCATTCTACCCTTCAAGTCTCTAAGAAAGATCCGACCAAGTTACTACTGTCCATATGGTTGGCAAAACCAGAAGACGCCAGAATTAAACAACCAAACTTTATGTCCGACAACCGGTGACCCACAGCGTCTCCCAGACATGATGACATTTGGAAGAATCTTCAGCTCCTTCAGGCCAAGGACAACGGTAATCCTTCTTCAAGCTCTTCAAGAATGAGCCCCAGCTCAGTCACCAGGACGATTTCATCGTTCGAATCTCGAGGGATGAACGTCCTAGGTATTAATTTTGAGCCACCTCACAATCCACCTCTTGATGAAACGATCACATGCATCCAATATTGGAGCAAGGTCAGCAGAGGATTGAGACTCTGATGGAGAATCTTCTTCTCGCTTTTGAGCGTCAAGAAAATAATCAACCTCCTATGAATCATCAAGATGACAACGGGGAATACAATGAGTCACGTGCCATTACCAAAAAGGACATGGATGATATCCTCGCCAAAGAAAAAGAAGATGATACATTAAAGGAGCATGGGATCAAGCCACCTTATCCCCTATGGATGGACTCGGTTCCATTCCCCGCAAAATTCAAACAGCCCACTCTCCAAACATATACAGGGAAAGGTTCAGCCAGACAGCACGTCATTCATTTCAAGATCCTAACAGGAGCTATTGCGGATCAAGATGCCCTCATGATCCGTCTTTTTTCAACTACCCTAAAAGGTACGGCCTTTGATTGGTACTCCACTCTGCCGGAGAATTCCATTCAAAACTGGAATATGCTGGAGACACACTTCCTGACCTATGGCACAGCTCTGCTACCTAAAATAGGGAAAGAATGAGTCAACATACAACTTCATTCACAAGTGGAAGGCGATGGCATACTAGTGCTTAGATGTACTACCAAAAGTGTCACTAGTCGACATCTGCCGTAACAATATGAGAGCAAAGATCTGCTCCATGATCATCGGCAATAAATGAAAGAACCTGGGAAACTCCTAGAAGCATCTATGGAAGCTGAAACGGTGATCAAAGACCTCAACAATCAGAAGAAAGAGCCGATTACCATTACGACCTCAAAATCGAAGAAAAAGGAGGTTCTTAATGTGCAAACCAAGTTAGCTCCTCAACAGCCAAAGAAAGCTGAAAATAAAGCTGCAAGTAAGAAACCTGAACTCTCTGAGGCATTCAAAGAACAAGTAGAGAAAAAAATACCCATTCGATGAAGATATTGAAGAAATCTTTGGGGCACGTTTAGTAAATGGCAAACTCACCCTGCCGGAACCCAAAAGACCGGGAGATGTTGGCAAAACCAACAATCCTTGGTATTGTCCATACCGCCAAATGGTCTCACATCCTCTTAATCAATGCTTCATTGTGGGAGAGAAGATCAACGAGATGACCTTTGACAAAAACTATGGGTCTGCCTCCGTCAACATGGTGTCATGTGGACAAACTTCAAAGTCACCAAAAGAGAAGATCACTATTTCCTTCAAGGTGATAGAAACGACTAAAGCGTCCCAAGAGTTAGTTTCTTATCCAACACCAGATGGATAGCCTATACGGGTGCATCCTGATCTCCTAGAAGATGAAAACTGGGAGGTTGTCAAAACAAAGCCGACTACTCAATAGAGAAGGCAAGCTAAGAGAAATCTCCGCAAGCTCAAACAGCAGGAGAAAGCTCAACCAAAACAAGAAGTCCATGAAGAGGCAGAGACTTCCTCTATTGCTTCACTGGGGGCAACAGAAGAGTCCATTCCCAAGACTTCAAGGGCGGCAAGAAAATTCACCTTTGGTGATTTCAAGCCAGCATAGCTAAGAAATGAAGCTACGCAGGGGGCATCATACACTTGCAACTCGGTAATTGGATTCTCCATGAATGGATACGAGTCCAGTGACACTGCCAGTGACACCGACGAGTGGGAGGAATCCCTTGAAACAGGAGAATACCTCTCCGATGAAGAATGGATTCCTGAATCTCACCTTATGTCAGTAATTTGGTATAATCCCTTACAGCCACAAGGATCTTGGTCTGATGATGAAGAAGACCAAGAGGCTGTTCAAGAAAATGTTGTCGATCCAACACCTGCCAATGCTCCAGTAGAACCCAACATTAATGAATTACATGGAGCAGACAACGAAGAAGATTTGGCTCCCATGCTTGATCCTGAAGAATATGTGGGGATCCTGCAGCGTCTTACCATAGAGCAAGAGTAGGAGCATATCAATCACCTTTGTCACAATCAAAACCTAGCGCCGAAAGTCCTTGAAGATTTACAAGTACCTCCTCTAGTAATCCTAGAAAATGAAAAAAGTTGCTGGATCGATGATCCTCTTACATCCGAGGATGAGTCCGATTTCCAACAGTTTATTCTAGGGGCATCTCCAATTGGGGCAACTTGCAATGCGATAGCTCAGGATGATAGTGCCTCTGGAGCTTCATCTGTCGAAGACACATACTCTCAGACTACATCTGGTAGTATATCCTCCGAAGTTACATCTTCTCAGGTGACTTCCACTAAGATATAACCTTCTCAGCCTTCGTTCCCTGAAACCGTGACATCAAAACTCGCACCCCTTCTGACCGATCATCCCGAGGAAACTCCAACCGATGAAGTCCTCTTCCATGAAAACCCGGTCAACTAGTCCCAGATACCCGACCTCATAGGTGATGTCTGGACCGATAAATTACTCAACAAGGAAGAAAAGTTGCTGGGTGCTGCTCAAGACTTGTCCTGGAAAATGCACCGTGCAACGCAATCACTAAGGACGGCAATGCTGCTACAAAAATGTCTTTAGTAAATGAGAAAGATCAACCCCTTGATTCCGAGGGCTATCTTCCAAATGAAGAACCTTCTCTAGAAGCTCTTGAAGTTGGTAGAGGTACCCGCTCTGGCCAGGATTACCATAAAAATTACGACCAACCTTCTTCTTCTTATGTAAATCCTTCGGGAAAGCGAGTTGTAAATGCCCCAAGTGGCAATAATAATGAAAATACAGCCCCCAAGGAGGCTTTCAAGTACGCCTTGATTGAGCACTTCAAACACATACCTGCACGACTGCACATCCTTGACTTATTACGAATGTCTCCACACACTCATGATAATCTCATTTCAGAACTATAAAGACTGAATGCGGATGTCGACAAACATGCCCCACAAGTTCTACAAATTGAAATGGACTATAGGATCAAAAAACCAAATACTTTCTCAAAGGGAGAAAAGAAGAAAACTGAGGGATCAAACATTGAATGCCTCTCGGTTCAAAAGGCGGTAAGTGTAACCATCGCCTTTGATAAGGATGACCTCCTGATAAGCAAGACAAAGCACAACCGACCCTTATACTTCACAGGGTACGTCAAAGGGATGCCAATACACAGAGTCTAGATCGACCCAGGTTCTGCACTCAACCTCATCTCTATTTCAGCACTCGAAGAGATAGGCATTCCACCTAACAAGCTTAGTCACACATCTGTATCCATCTTTGGATATGATGGGAGCACTCAAAGGCCTATTGGAAAAATCAGGTTCAAGTTACAAATCGGTGATCTTATCTCTGAAGTCACTGTGTATGCAATAAGAACCCCTTCATGATACAACATCCTTCTTATACACCCTTGGATACACGAGAATGGTGTTATCCTTCAACTTCACATCAATGCATCAGGTTCGTTGGCAACGATGGCTTGATACATTTAGTGTTTGTAGACAAAAAGCCCTTCAAAGGCAAAGACGTTCATTTTGCAGATGCTCGGATGTACAAGGAAGAAAAAGAAGAAAAGGAGGAAGAAACAACAACCTTTGCCAAAAATCTCTAGAAAGAGAAGGGCAATGCTCCTCATCAATCATCGGAAGAAAACAAACCTTCTGACAAATACGAAGAGAGCAGTCCATCTCCTTTTGTTGTCTCCCTCAAATCTTCCAAGTCTTTGGTAATCACAACCAAAGGAAAGAAGACAAAACAAAAGACTGGGAGCAAGTTTGTTGTCTCCTTTGTGTCTATTATGCAAGACACAGATTCGGATTCAGAGCCAGAAGACGATACACCATCAAGTCAAGCTGATACTCATCAATTTCAGCCTACTCTTACTGCATTGGAGACACTTGCCAACGTAAAAAATCCTGCGTCTGCTTTCTTCATCTTTCCGGCGACTACGACAGAAGAAAAACCAATCTTCTTCCACAAATCAGAAACATCTTCATTAAATTCTTTGCTTAAACATTTAAAAAACAAAGGTATGCCTCAACTATCCCCGTATAGTCCAATGGTACAAGCTATCATGAAGAAAATGGCCTATGATGCTCAGAATCCAATCGGTTTGGGAGGAGGCTGTGGTATTCTCACGCCATTAGAACCCACCCTGACCAAAAGTCAACTGGAGGATTGCAAACTCCACAGTCATATAGACAAGTATTCCTACGGGTTGGGGCATGATCCAAACACTCCCATGAGACAATTGACATAAAGGGTGCAAAGTTGTTTTTCCAACCAGGCCTCAACATCTCATGTTTATGAAGACATTGATCTCCCTGGATATCCTTTTGAAGAGTCACCCATCAAGAATCTAGGAAGCTCATCCAATTGGTATGATTTCTCTAATGATAAAGAGAAATTGTCTGACGACAAAGAAACATGGATTTCTGATCCCGAAGAACCATTGTCTCTAAAAGAAGTGCCCTATTTCGACCCAATTTCAACAGATGATTGGGACTATCTCATAACAAGTCTTGAGAAGAGTACTGATCAAGAAGACCCATGGACAAAAGCAGAGCCTTGGTCTCTAAATACCTTTGGAACTCCAGAAGGCCGTGTTGAGTTGGAAGCCTCCGAAAATATTATGGAAGAACCACCTTCAAACATTCTAACAAAAGATCCTGTTCAAAAGATAGATTTGGGGACACCTGATAACCCATGTCCTGTATTCATCAGTAAGAATATAAAGGATGATGAGTTACCCAAGTATATCTCTTTTCTTCGTGAGTTCGTTGATTGTTTTGCATGGTGTTATGTTGAAATGCCTGGCTTAGACCCCAAAATAGCAGTCCACAAACTTAATTTGCAAATAGATGTCAAGCCTGTCAAACAAGGCCAAAGAAGGTTCCATCCTAATGTGATGGACAAAATTGAACAAAAAGTTCAGAAACTCAAAAGCGTTGGCTTCATTCGCAAGGAACATCATCCTGAATGGTTAGCTAACATCGTCCCCGTGACAAAGAAAAATGGGCAGATCAGGGTCTGTATTGACTATAGAGACCTAAATAATGCGTGCCCTAAAGGCGAATTCCTGCTCCCCGTACCAGAGGTGATGATTGACAACACCTGTGGGTTTGAGCGAATGGCATTCATGGATGGCTATCCTGGCTACAATCACATAAAGATGCATCTTGACGGTGAAAATCATACATCATTTCGGACCCCGTTTGGCGTGTATTGCTACACTGTTATGCCATTTGGTCTAAAAAATGCTGGTGCAACATATCAGAGGGCTATGATGAATATATTCCAAGATATGCAGCACAAGACAGTCGAATGATACGTTGATGACCTCGCCGTCAAAAGCCGAAGAAAAGAAGACCATCTCAAAGATCTTCGAGAAGTCTTCCTCCGACTTCGCAAACACAAACTGCGGATGAATCCACTAAAATGCCTCTTCAGTGTCTAATCGGGTAAGTTTCTTGGATACCTGTGGGTTCGGAAAGTCGGAATAGAACTTGACCCCACCAAAGTCAAGGCTATTCTAGAAATGCCATCTCTAAGGACCCTAAGAGAACTAAAAGGGCTTCAAAAAAGATTGGCATACATCCGACGGTTCATCTCCAATCTGTCAGGGAAGTGTCGTCCATTATCTCTCTTAATGAAGAAAGGTGTGGATTTTGTGTGGGATGCTGAATGTGAAGCTGCATTTCAAGACATCAAAACATATCTGACCAAACCTCCAGTGTTGGCTGTCCCCACAATTGGAAAACCATTCATCTTGTACACAAAAGCTCTCGGTTATTCTTTAGGCGCTCTACTCGCACAAGAAAACGACGAAGGAAATGAAGCTGCTCTATATTACCTCAGCCTCATGTTAGTAAGTGCAGAGCATCGCTACTCTCTAGTCGAAAAAGAATGCCTTGCAATGATGTTCGCCATACAAAAACTACGTCACTACTTGCTGTCCAACACAATCTACCTGATTTCAAGGATCAATCTCTTAAAGGTCCTTGTCACAAAAGCAGGTTCTCTCAATGCTTGACTGGCAAAATGGTCCATCCTTCTATCACAATTTGATATTAGGTATATACCACAAAAAGCAATCAAAGGTCAAGCTCTAATAGATTTTCTCGCAGAGCACCCATTGCTTAAAGATTCTCCACTCAGGAATGATATCCCAGACGAACCTATCTACACTGTGGAGATTTCCTCATCAAATACTTCTTGGGATATGTACTTCGACGGCGCAACCAGGACGAATGTAAAAGGAAAACAGATATCAGGAATTGGCATTCTCTTTGTCAATCTTGAAAAATATATGATTCTACATGCTTTCTTGCTACTGGAACCATGTTCAAACAATGCGGTTGAATACTAATCCCTGATTACAGGATTGGAACTTGCCATCGAATCCAGCACCACTATGCTGGAAGCTTTTGGGGACTCTCAACTGATCGTCAACCAAATGAATCAGAAAATTTCCCCATTTTTGACAAGTAATTTTCCCCATTTTTGATCTGTTTTGTATGTGTTCACCCGTTTTGTGCATTCATAATTTATAATGAACACCACTGAGCTTGGACTGCCCTTTTAATCCGATCCACTGTCTTGGGGTCCTTAAACACTTGGACTTTCTGCAGATTCGTCATATATAATATATATATATATATATATACATCCTGTCCTGTCCGGTAACGCGGCCGGTACCCGCCTACCTTTATGGTATGGGATCCTGTTTTGTTCTGTTCTGTTCTGTTCTGCTTTCTCTTTTCATTTTATATGATAGAGAAAGGATGGTCTTAATGTAGGATAATCTATTCATGCTAATTTTGGTTACTTGAAATGCATCTTAGTCCGGTGTTTGTTTTAAATTCAGTAAATGGTTTTAGTAATGTTTCTTTTACCTTTTATTTGCTTCAAGCACTTCTCTAAATTGTTTTCTTGCGAAACCGTTGTGTTTGACTCTTGTATTTTGGTGCTCAGGTGCAGACGCCTTCGCCCTTGATGAGGAGTGTCAAGAGGAGGCTGTTGAGCCACCCCCAGCTCGTGAGCGCCAACCCGACGATGTCATCTAGATGTCTAGCAGATCCTTGAGATGCACATTATTTTGAGAAGGGATTTGCATTTTGATTCTTTTGGGAATGTACTAGTCTTTGTTGACCTCTTACTGCGTTGTACCTAATAATATACTTTTGTTAACTTTAAACTTGAATGTTATAGGGAATTGTCCTGTTTATATTTCCCTCTTTGAATTACATGTCTTGGTTATTTTAATTATGTAATTGTGGTTTCTATATCACATGTTTTGCCGTGACATGATTTGTTACATGCTTCAGCAATCATTGTACGTGTGAGTTTGTCCCGTGTCTTTGGGATCCTCACCGCGGGAACCTGTGGGAAAATTATTGTCTATGGATGCGCCGCGGGCCCGAGCTCCTGATCCGGGGTCACGATAAACATGATGAGACCGGCCGAAAGGAGAACTCTATTTATTACCTGAGCAAATCTCTATTACCCTACGAAAGGAAATACTCCCCAATGGAAAGAACTTGCTTGTCGTAGTTTGGGCGGCTCAGAAATTGTGACACTACTTTCTGGCCCATCAGATCAAACTCCTAGCAAGGATGGATCCCTTGAAGTATATTTTCGAGAAACCCGTCACTTTGGGAAGAGTCGTGCGATGGCAAATGCTCTTGGTTGAATTCGACATAACCTATGTTACACAGAAGTTCATAAAAGGACAGGCGATTGCTGACCATCTAGCACACCTCCCTTTGCCTCTGTACGACCCAATCAGAATCGATTTCCCCGACGAAAGCATTTTGTTTACAGACGTTGAAGAGGTTAAGGATGATGATTCATGGACCATGTACTTTGACGGAGCTTTGAACCAAAATGGAAAAGGAGTCGGGGTAGTGCTATTATACCCGAAAAGAGTTGTCATACCAAAGGCCTACAAGATCGGGTTTCCAGCGACCAACAACATGATGGAATACGAAGCTTTAATAGCAGGACAGAGAGAGGCCCAGGCCCTAGGTGTCGTGAAACTGAGAGTCATCAGTGATTCCAAAGTTATTATTTCCCAAATAGCCGGAAAATGGAAGGTCAGTGCCCCCAAGCTTGCACATTACCATGCAAAAGCAAGAGAACTAATGTCTTGTTTCAAGAAGGTTGCCTTTCTCTACATCCCTTGAGCCTTGAACCGATTGGCTGATTCGTTAGCAATCTTAGCTTTGATCATAGAGATGCCTGACAACAAAGATTCTGAAGATTTCCTGATTAGAAGGCTAGCTTCACCGTCCGTCAAACTAATAGATCTAACTAAAGGGAACCCTGCTGAAATTCTGCCAAAAGTTCCAAAGGAAAAGAGTAAGAAAGCCAAGGCCAAAGAGTCCGATCAGGAGGAGAATACCAAGCCTGAAAAAGGAGTCCTAGCTCGCATACAACATGACGATGACCTGGCAGACGAGCACCCATAGTACTACGATATATGGAATTACTTACGCGATGGCTACATCCCTAAATATGCCACCCAGTCGGATAAAATAGCATCGAAAGAAATGGTCCAAAGGTATGCTATAGTCGAGGGGCTATTATACCGTAGATCATTCAGTGGAGCTCTCCTACGTGTGTGACCACGAAGAAGGGCAAGAGATAATTGAAGAAGCGCATTTAGGAGAGTACGGAGGATACGTCGATGGCCAGATGTTAGCTAAGAAGATCATCCGTTTAGGTTATTATTGGCCGTCCCTAGAGTCGGATTCAGTCCATTATGTTAGAAGATGCAAAGAGTGTCAGCTGCATGCCGACCTAATTCATGCCCCCACATCATCCCTTGACCCTACCATAGCCCCATGGCCTTTCTCGACCTGGGCTTTTGATATAATAAGACCCCTGGCCCCTACTCTAGAAAACACACAAAATAAGGCGTTCATATTGACAGCCACAGAATATTACACTAAATGGGCAGAAGCGGAGGCATATGTTAATATTAAGGCTACCTCCATAGTTAAATTCATTAAAAATAATATAATAGCCAAGTTTGGTATCCCTAAGGTATCCATAACAGACAACTGTCCCCAGTTTATATCCCAACAAATGAACGAGTTGTGCACAAAATATGACATAGAACTGTATCATTCAACCCCATATTATCCTCAAGCAAATGGTCAAGCCGAAGCAACCAACAAGACTTTATTAAAGATCATCAAGAGGACCGTGCAAACCGCCAAAGGTAGTGATTGGCCAGACCATTTGGTCAAAAAGTTGGGGGCGTATCGAACTTCCATAAGAACTCCTACAAGAGAAACCCCATACTCTTTGACTAATGGAATGGAAGCAGTCCTTCCCCTCGAAGTCCTTCACCCGTCACTACGCATCCAGCTAGATGAAGATATGACAAAAGACCAGAGGAGAGAAGCATTGCTACTTTAGCTAGACCTACTCGACGAGAAAAGAATGAAGGCAGCAAAGCATGCATAAAGTATACTGGAAGCGAATGGCCAAAGCCTACGACAAACATGTCAAAGAACAAAAATTCAAAGTTGGTGATTTCGTGTTGAAACGCATTACTCCATCCCAGCTTCCGCATCCCATAGGTAAGTTACAACCCAATTGGGAATGCCCTTATGTAATTAAAGAAGTATATTCTGGTAATGCATATAGACTAGTAAATGCAGAAGGAAAAGAGCTCCCTGATCCATGGAATGCTATGTACCTGAAAAGGTACACAGTATGACCCTCCCCTGCCTCTTACGGAATATGACCCTCCTTGCTCCTTAGTGTAGTTGTAGAAATCTTGTAGGAGGACCGAAGAGATGCACTCTTATCAAACTTGGAACTCGAACACACACTAGCACCTAAAATATACACAAAATGGCAAGTCTACCCCACACAAATTCCGCACGGTTAAAGTCACCCAATGTGAAGGTTTGTAGGTGGGATCGCTCATGTCATAAAAGCTTCTTGATTGTTCAAAAAAAAAGTACAAAAAAAGAAATGTCTAGTTAGAAGTCTTGAAAGGAATAAAAGTTTTGTGACAAGGTTGGGTTCGTAGCCTTTTTAGCCCAAGCTAGTTTGCTCGTAGGGGTATTTACATATCTAGTGCCCTAAAGCCACCTGGTTTGGGAGTCATTGACCAAATGCTCATTACATGGGTTAATTAGAAAGCTTAAGGAACCTAGGCATTGCACAGTCACATGTCCAAAAAAAAAAAAAAAAAAGAGATCGCTGGAATGACATGGGTACTCATCAGGCGAATTAAGCAAAAAGTGGCAGAAAATAACAACACTAAGGTAGTAAGGTGACTCACCACCCCACACACAAACATTACTCACAAATGAGCTTGTTGACACCAAAAAAAGTCAATATGTCTCCTCAACATCGAGAAGCCTCCTGAAGCTGTATCCTGCTAAAAATAGGTAAGGCTACTTCAAGCATTTGATTTTGTCAGAATCAGACAGAAACTAAGAGGTCCTTCAAGACAGCGAAAAAAGGGGTACACCTGAGGTTTCGGGTCATTCCGACACCGTTTGGCCTAACTTCACTGCTCCGATAGCTAAACAAGCGCTCCCGGCGGCAACATCATCAAAGACACCAAAACTTTGATCAAAGCCTACAGATGACTGCAGAATGTCTCCAAAGGGCTCCATGCCAAATTTCAAGTCAAACCGACAACATTTGACCCTCCATCAATGCTCGAGCAGCAAAATCAAGCCTCCTGGCGGCGGCAACCACCGAAGCCATCACTCATCAAACAAAATACATGAGTGGCTTCAACATGCTTCCAAAAGGCTGCACGTCAAATTTCAGGTCATTCCGACAACGTTTGACCAGGTTTCGATGCTCCGAGAGAAAATCAAGCCTACCGGCGGCGGAGCAACCCGGGACCATGACATCCAAAACAGAGCCCATGGAATGTCTCAAAATGACTCCAATAGGCTCCCCGTCAAATTTCAGGTCAATCGGACATCGTTTGACCACATATCAAAGCTCGGTATTTTCCCCGCAGCAAAATCAAGTGAAGCATCGATGGGACCCCAAACGGCTTCAAAACTCAAATAAAAGCCCATGGTTGGTCCTATCCACTGCTCAAGAAGCTTCACCTCAATTTTCAGGTCATTCCGACATCGTTTGACCTAGTTTCGACGCTTGACGGAAAATCGGCTACAAAGTCTTCGGCTTTCCCGAAAAATAGGAAACTTTGTGCTCCGATTTCGCGAGGGTTCTCGTCAAGATTTCTCCAAGAAAGTCAAGTCAATAATTGAGGAAAAATGTCAAGAAAAATACAGAAGAAAAAAGGAACGAAAAAGACGAAAAAACGGCCGAACACGACGCTCGGCGACCAAACGGGCCGAAGCCCTATGGTCGCCGGCAACCTTGGCCCAAGGTCGCCGGCGACCCTGGAAATCCGGGTTGCCGGATTTTGCGCCAAATCGTCCGTTTTCCGATTCTTTTCGCGTTTTGGGTGTTCTGGCCTCTGTGATTTTCTGAAAATCCAATGTTTGGTGCTTCAGAACCACTGATCTTCGTCGACATCTCGGATCCGCTGTCAAAAGCATGAAATCATCACCGATCGCCTCAAGATCGCCAACCGGCTGACCAAGAAAGTGCACTTTCTGTCCGACCGATCGTGAAATCGACAAGACAGATGTCACTAGCCCACCAACGTCAATCAATGTCTGAAATTGCATCGCAATCCGACATCAAATAATGCGTGGATCCACCCGTGATGATCGCAAGAAGAATCTCAAAAGGCGCAGCACGGCCCGCGACTCTTCACATGCCTTGGCAACCACTTAATGTCGTTAATTGACCCATTAAAGCAGTCATTAACTCATTATTTTGGACGGCCCAATCAGAACCAAGCATTTGGGAGTTACAAATCCAAGCAATCATGGCATTAAACCCATGAAACTTCCATCATCATGAAGCATAAAGGTGATTAAATGCCCACTACCTTCATCGGCCAATCACAAGCCTTGAAAAAGGAGTTACAAAATCAACTTGTAACTCCTCATCAATTCTTTCATCATGGCCATCAATGCCAATAAACACCTCATGGCTACCAAAAGCCTATAAAAGGAGGTCCATTCCAAGAAGAAAGCATGATGAAAAGAGATCCCAAGTACAAGCTCTGAAAAATCAGAAAATCCAAGAGAGAGATGAAGTCCTGCTACTTTGCTTCCGGAAGCACCACAAGGTGATCAACATCCCTTGGGGGGCCACCCCCCCAAGGTCACCTCCTTCTCCAACATGGCCTAAACGCGGCTTTTCATCCCGTTTACTTGGTTTTTCATTGGATATAGGACCTTCTTTTGGTCCTTGTCCTTTAAAAAACTGAGGTTAGGAGCCAAGCCAAAGAATCAAAGCATCACATGTTCTCATTTGAAGGACGATGGCGAAGCCCATACATGACTTGCGACCGTCGATCTCAACGTGTCCCCACAATCTCCTGAGAAGTTAGATCCCTTTTTCTTACTTTTCTATTGTAGTTTGTATTTCTTAAAGAGACAAAAGAAATCACAATTCTTGTCTTTCACATTTGATGAGTTTTACAAAAACGCCTTTCATGGCAAAATCACCTTTCACGGCAAACAAACAAAAACGCCTCTTACGGCATTCTAAAAACTTGTCTCTTTTCTTAATATTTATGCAATTTGAAAAGTTAGAAAAAAGGATTGATTTCCTTTCCACTTGTAAAGGTGAATCTCCGGATTATCACTATTCCAAATTCCAAGTAGAAAGTAAATCTGGCATACCCGTACAAAAATGTTGATGCCCGAGATCTTCCCTCCTCCGCCGAGACCCAGGTCAGCCCCCGGGGTGCGGAGGGAGAGGACGGAATATTCCCCCCTTTTTTTCGGGTCCATCAAGTTGGCATACCCGATGGGACCCGTTGACTTGAGAACGTGATGCTTTGATTCCTTAGCTCCTTTCTAGTTGGTGGCCTATGTTGCATTTTGCATCTAAAACATGAGATGGGATTTCAATTGTTCTTTCTCACTTTGATCCTTCCTTCTTTGAACTTGATAGCTCACAGAAATGTTCGCAGCTATCGTTCATATCAGGGATTGGGCCATCTTTTCTCTTTGATGAGTTCAATTGGGATTTCAAAAAAAAAAAAACTTCATTTCAAATTTTTTTAAAAAAAATGATCTCTCTTTCTCAAGATTCAACTTTGAGAAATTTTGATCCTCTCCTCTTTGAACTTGATAGCTCACAGAAATGTTCGTAGTTATCGTTCATATCGGGGATTGGGCCATCTTTTCTCTTTGATGAGTTCAACTGGGATTTCAAAAAAAAAATTATAATTTCAAAAAAAAATTTAGTTTTCTCTCTTTTGCATTCAAAGTTGAGAAACCTTGGTTCCTTCCTTTTCGGATTTAGCGCTCGCAGAAATGTTGAGCCTTTGTTCGGATTGGAACACCATTCGCTCTCTTTGATGAGTTTATACAAAACCCTTTAAAAAAAAGATTTCAAAAAAAAAAACACTAAGGTTCCACCAATTGCGTTCTTTGACCAAAGTGGATGTAAGAAAAGCCTTGTCCAGAGTGTGGAGACAGCTAGACTGTTTGAGGCAAGGGTCCTCCAAACGGGTTCATTAAGCAATCCTACCCTTACCTAGGGGCTGATCTATCTACTAAGGTTTCATAAGATCGAATTGGAAATCTATGTGCACCTTCCAAAAAAAATTCTCTAAAAAAAAAATCTTTTTTTAAAAAAAAAGAAAGAAAAAAAAAACTTCCGTCACTTTTGAGTTCAGAGTTGAGAAATCTTGGTTCCCTCCCTTTTGGGTTTAGCGCTCGCAGAAATGTTGAGCCTTTGTTCGAAACGGGACACCATTTGCTCTCTTTGATGAATTCAATCTTGACCTTTCAAAAAAACTTCCGTCACTTTTGAGTTCAGAGTTGAGAAATCTTGGTTCCCTCCCTTTCGGGTTTAGCGCTCGCAGAAATGTTGAGCCTTTGTTCGAAATGGAACACCATTTGCTCTCTTTGATGAATTCAATCTTGACATTTCAAAAAAAACTTCCGTCATTATTGGATTCACATCCGAGAAATTCTGATTCCTTCCCTTCTGAATTTAGCGCTCGCAGAAATGTTGAGCCTTTGTTCGGATTGGAACACCATTTGCTCTCCTTTGTGAACCCAATTTTGACCTTTCAAAAAAAAATCCCATCTCGTGTCCTTCCCAAGGATGCGATTTGCAACATTTGTGCCTAGCGGTGCTAGTTCGCCCTTTCGGGTCTACTGTATTCGCGACCGACACATTTGTATCTCCAGCCTTATATCATTTTACCTCGAGTGAGCCTTGCTTCTTGGTAATTTGAATTAAGGTCTACAATTGCTTCTAGCAGTCACTGGAATGCTCACTCTGAGCCTACCATACTTGCATTTTAGAACAATTATATCCTCTATGGCTTTTTGCCTTCTTCATCGTCCTTGGGTTGGGCCATGTCCCCTCAAGTGATTTGAAAAGACAAAACCATAGTTGTTCTCCATTTACGATCACCATATTCTTGTGATTACTAATGGATTTGGTCTTGTTTCAGAAGTTTTCCAAAACTAACAATGGCAGCTTCATTGACCATCACTTTCGATGAGAACAAGTACCAGCTTATGCTGCAAGACAAACAAAACAAGCATAAGAGCCCTGCCAGTTGCCGAAGCGTCATCTCCCTCGACAACTCTCCAAACACCGGGTCAACTTCAACTTCCCGAACCATCGTCTTCGGATCACTGGGACCATTCCCACTTCCAGCAGAAGACACTGTACCTGCCAAGAAGTAGAAAACCGCCCCGCAACGTGTCACTAAAATGGCACCAAGGGTGAACACCAAGAAGCCTGAAGCCCGTGGCGTTCCCACGAAGTCTCAACCCACAAGAAACCAGGTTTACACCAAAACCTGGTCCCCGAGACCTTCGCCAAAGCAACGGAGGTCCCAAACATCTGTAAAGCCAGCATACCTGTTCCCTCTCAAGGAGAATCGGTTCTACCCTCTCTCTTACATGAAAGAGGAGAAACCTACCCTCCACCCAAAAAATAAACAAAATCATCATGAGCCGGCTTGCTCCTACAAGCCCAAAATCAAATCCTACATCGTTAGTCCTATGCAAAAACATGCTGAAGCCTGCACTCCCGCGAGTCGACCCTTCATCTCAACAGGGGCCGAGCTCGCAAAATTCAAGTCTTCATTGCGACAGACAAAGGACAGCGTCCAGATTCTGTCCTTGCCAAGCTTCAAAGAAGACAAACTCGGCTGCTGCGCACAAGGGACTACATCCTTCATCGCCAGAGCCCAGCCAGAGCTGACTGAAGCTCAAATTGCTCGTCGTATGCGTCGCCGCACTGCATATCGACAAAAGAGACTCGAGAAACAAAGAACCCAGCGTTCTACTCTCCACGTCTCAAACAAATGGGTCGAAAAAGAAAGACCCGACCAATTCGTTGCTGTTCATATGGTTGGCAAAACCAGAAAACTCCAGAAGTCAGCAACCAAAATCAGTGTTAGACGTCCAGTGACTCGTAGCGTCTCTCGGACACGAACACATCTGGAGGAATCTTCCACTCCTCCGAGCCAAGGACATCGGAGTAACCACTCCTCAGATTCTTCATCCAGAAGAATGAGCCCCAGCTCAGTCACCAGGACGATTTCTTCGTTCGAATCTCGAGGGATGAATGTCTTAGCTACAAGTTCTGAGCAGCCTCCACCGCATGATGACGTAACTGCACGCATCCAGCAGTTGGAGCAAGGACAACAGAGAATTGAGACTCTGATGGAAAATTTGATTCTCACTCTACAGCGTCCAACACCTAACAATGAAACCCCTCCGAATCAATAAGATGACGAGGGCAATGCAGAAAACAATGAGTCTCGCGTCCTTACCAGAAAGGACGTGGACGATATCCTTGCAAAAGCAAAAGAAGAGGATACATTGAAGGAACATGGGATCAAGCCACCCTACCCTCTATGGATGGACTCGGTTCCGTTCCCTGCAAAATTCAAACAACCTACTCTCCAGACATATACTGGGAAAGGTTCAGCCAGACAGCATGTCATCCACTTCAAGATCCTGACAGGAGCTATTGCGGATCAAGATGCCCTCAAAATTCGCCTCTTCGCAAGTACCCTAAAAGGTACAGCCTTTGATTGGTACTCCACTCTGCCGGAGAACTCCATCCAGAACTGGGCTATGCTAAAGACACGCTTCCTGACCCACTTCCAAGGTGAGGATCATCCTATTACTATGGCTCAACTCTGCAACCTAAAACAGGGAGAGAATGAGTCAACATACGACTTCATTCACAAATGGAAGCAATGGCGTACAAATGCTCAGATGTACTGCCACAAGCGTCGCTGATCGACATCTGCCGTAACAATATGAGAGCAAAATCCGCTCCATGATTATCGGCAATAAATCAAAGAACTTGGGGGAACTCCTCGAAGCCTCCATGGAAGCTGAAATGGTGATCAAAGACCTCAACAGTCAGAAATCATCAAAGAAAGAGCTGCCTGCTGTTACAACCTCAAAACCAAAGAAAAAGGAGGTTCTCAATGTGCAGACTAAGTCAGCTCCTCAGCAGCCAAAGAAACCTGAAAAGAAAACTGCAGGTAAAAGACCTGAACTCTTTGATGCCTTCAAAGAACGTGTAGAAAAGAAATATCCGTTCGACGAAGATGTTAAAGAAATCTTTGAGGCTCTCCTAGCAAATGGCAAACTCATTTTGCCAGAGCCTAAAAGACCGGGAGATGTTGGCAAAACCAATGATCCCCGATACTGTCCATACCATCAGATGATCTCACATCCTCTCAATCAATGCTTCGTTGTGAGAGAGAAGATCAATGAGATGTGGAGAAACGGAGTCATAACCTTTGATAAAAACTATGGCCCCGCCTCTGTCAACATGGTGTCATGTAGGCAAGTTTCAAAATCACCGAAGAAGAAGACCATTACTTCATTCAAGGTGATTAAAATGACTCAAGTATCCCAAGAATTGATTCCCTATCCAACACCAAATGGACAACCTATATGGGTGCATCCCGATCTCCTAGATGATGAAAATTGGGAGATCGTCAAAATAAAGCCGACCGCTCAGCAGCGAAGGCAAGCCAAGAGATAGCTCCGCAAGCTCAAACAGCAGCAGAAGTCTCAACCAAAACAAGAAGTCCTTGAAAGAGCAAAAACTTCTTCCACTGCTTCACTAGGGACGACGAAAGAATCTCTTCCCAAAACCTCCAAGGCGGTAAGAAAAATCACTCTTGATGATTTCATGCCACCTCTATACAAAAATCTAAATGTGCAGGGGGCATCATACTCTTGCAACTCGGTAGTTGGATTCTCCATGAATGGATACGAGTCCAGAGATACTGCCAGTGATATAGATGAGTGGGAAGAATCCTTTGAAACAGGAGAATACCTCTCCGACGAGGAATGGATTCCCGAGTCTCATCTTATGCCAGTAATCTGGTATAACCCATTACAGCCACAAGGATCTTGGTCTGATGATGAAGAAGACCAGGACCCTGTTCAAGAAAATGTTGTCAATCCAGCACCAGCAAATGCTTCAGTGGAACCCAACATGGGCGAACCAAAAGGAGCAAATGATGAAGAAGATTTGGCTCCCATGCCTGATCTTGAAGAATATGCAAGAATCTTGCAACATCTTGCCATAGAGCAGGAGCAGGATCGCATCAATCTTTATCATGACCTAGAACCGGAAGTCCCTGAAAATCAGCGGGAACTTTCTCCCTTAACTCCTGAAAATGGAGAAAACAGTTGGATCGATGATCCTCTCACATCCGAGGATGAGTCTGATTCCCAACAGTCTACACTGGGGGCATCTCCTGTCAGGATAACCTGCAATGCAATAGCTCAGGACGACAGTGCCTCTGAAGCTTCCGAAGACACGTAGTCCCCAACCGGTAGCGTATCTTCTGGAGCTACATCCTCTCAGGTTACTTCCACTGAGATAACATCCTCTCAACCTTTGTCTCCTGAAGCTGTGACATCGGAACTCAAGCCACTCCCGATTGATCATCTTGAAGAAACTTCTGCCAATGAAATCTTCTTCAATGAAAACTCAGTCAATTGGTCCTAGATACCCTATCACACGGGCGATGTCTGGGCTAATAAAGAAAAGTTGCCAGCTGCTGTTCAGGACTTGTTCCCGGAAATTGCTCCATGTAACACAATCATTGAAGACGCCAATGCTGTTACAGAAACGTCCTTAGCAAAGGATCAACCCCTTGATCCTGAGAACGATCTTCCAAAAGAAGACCCTTCTCTAGAGGCTCTTGAAGTTGGTAGAGGTACCCGTTCTGGCCGGGATTACCACAAAAATTACAACCAACCCTCTTCTTCTTATGTAAATCCTTCGGGAAAGCAAGTTGTAAACGCCCCAAGTGGCAATAATAATGAAAATGCAGTCCCGAAGGAGGCTTTCAAGTACGACTTGATTGAGCACTTCAAACACATACCTGCACATCTGTACATCCTTGACTTATTACGAATGTCTCCACAAACTCGTGATAGTCTCATTTCAGAATTACAAAGGCTGAATGCGGATATCGACAAACATGCCCCACAAGTCCTACAAATTGAAATGGACTATAGGGTCAAAAAATCAAATACTCCCTCAAAGGGAGAAAAGAATAAAACTGAGGGATCAAGCAATGAATGCCTCTCGGTACAAAAAGCAGCAAGTGCAACAATTGCCTTCGACAAGGATGACCTCCTCCTAGGCGAAACAAAGCACAACCGTCCCTTGTACTTTACGGGGTACGTCAAAGAAATGCCAGTATACAGAGTTCAGATCGATCCAGGTTCTGCACTCAACCTCATCTCTACTTCGGCACTCGAAGAGCTGGGCATCCCACCTAGCAAACTGAGTCACACGTCCGTATCCATCTTCAGATATGACGGCAGCGCTCAAAGGCCTATCGGCAAAATCAGGTTCAAACTGCAAATCGGTGATCTTATTTCTGAAGTCACTGTGTATGCAATAAGGACCCCTTCATGCTACAATATACTCCTTGGACGCCCCTGGATACATGAGAATGGTGTCGTCCCTTCAACTCTACATCAGTGCATCAAGTTCATTGGCGACGATGGCCTGATACATCGAGTATTTGCAGACAAAAAGCCCTTCAAAGGCAGAGATGTCCATTTTGCAGATGCTCAAATGTATAAAGATGGAAAAGAAAAACAGGAGGAAAAAACAATTCGCTTTACCGACAATCTCCAGAAAGATAAAGGCAAGGCTCCTCAGCAATCATCTGAGGAAAACAAACCCTCCACCAAACTCAAAGTAAGCGGCCAAGCTCCCTTCGTCGTCTCCTTCAAGTCTCCAAAGCCTTTGGTAATCATTACCAAAGCAAAGAAGACAAAACAAAAGACTGGGGGCAAGTTCACTATCTCCTTTGTATCTATTATGCATGACACGGACTCAGAGTCAGATCCAGAAGATGACACAGCATCGAGCCAAGCTGATACTCAGTGAGATCAGCCCGCTCGCACTCCATTGGAGACACTTGCAGACATAGAAGACCCTACGTTTGCTTCCTTTGTTATTCCGGCAACTTCGCCAGAAGAAAAAGTGATTTACTTCCACAGATCAGGAGCATCTCCACTGAACTCTTTGCTTGAACCTTTCCAAAACGAAGGTATGCCTCAGCTATCCCTGTATAGTCCAATGACACAAGCTATCATGAAGAAAATAGGCTACGACGCTCAAAATCCAACTGGCTTGGGAGGTGGCCGTGGTATTCTTACACCATTGGAACCCACCCTGACCAAAAGTCAACCAGAAGATTGGAAAATCCACCTTAAAAAAGGCAAGTCTTCATATGGGTTGGGGTATGATCCTACCGCTCCTATGAGACAGTTGACACCATGGCTGCAAAGTCGCTTTACCGACCAAGCCTCAACATCTCATGAAGACATCGATATCCCTGGATATCTCTTTGAGGAGTTACTCGTCAAAAATCCTGAAAGCTCCTCCAATTGGTATAATTTCTCTGATAATAAAGAGGAATTGCCCGATGACACAAACGAGCGGTTCTCTATCCTAGAAGAATCATTGTCTCCAAAAGAAGTACCTTACTTCAACCCAATTCCAGCAAATGATTGGGACCATCTCATTGCAAGCCTTGAGAAGGATACTGATCAAGAAGATTCATGGACGGAAACAGAGCCTCAGTCTGAAAATTTCTCTGGCACTCAAGAAGGTCTTGTTGAGTTGGAAGCCTCTGAAAATACTGTGGAGGAATCACCTTCAAACCTTCCGACAAAAGACCCTGTTCAAAAGATAGACTTGGGAACACCTGATAACCCACGTCCTGTATTCATAAACAAGAATATAAAGGATGATAAGTTACCCGAGTATATCTCTTTTCTTCGTGAGTTCGTTGATTGCTTTGCATGGTCTTATGCCGAAATGCCTGGCTTGGATCCCAAAGTAGCAGTCCACAAGCTCAACTTGCAAAAAGAAATCAAGCCTATCAAACAAGGCCAAAGAAGATTCCGTCCCGACGTGATGGACAAAATCGACCAAGAAGTTCAGAAACTCAAAAACGTTGGCTTCATCCGCGAGGAACAGCATCCTGAATGGTTGGCCAACATCGTCCCCGTGACAAAGAAAAATGGGCACATAAGAGTCTGTATCGACTATAGAGACCTGAATAGTGCATGTCCTAAAGATGAATTCCCGCTCCCCATACCAGAGGTGATGATTGACAACACCTATGGGTTCGAGCGAATGACGTTCATGGATGGATTCTCTGGCTACAACCAGATAAAGATGCATCCTGAAGATGAAAGGCATACATCATTTCGGACACCATTCGGCGTGTATTGCTACACTGTTATGCCGTTTGGCCTGACAAATGCAGGTGCGACATATCAGAGGGCTATGATGAAAATATTCCAAGATATGCAGCACAAGACGGTCGAATGCTATGTTGACGACCTCGCCATAAAAAGCAGAAGAAAAGAAGACCATCTCAATGATCTTCGAGAAGTCTTCCTCCGACTTCGCAAACACAAATTGAGGATGAATCCACTAAAGTGCTTCTTCGGTGTCTCATCGGGTAAGTTTCTCGGATTCATAGTACGGAAAGATGGAATAGAACTTGACCCCACCAAAGTCAAGGCTATCCTGGAAATGCCATCTCCCAGAACCCTAAGAGAATTAAAAGGGCTTCAAGGAAGGTTGGCCTACATACGACGGTTCATCTCCAATCTATCAGGGAAATGCCGTCCATTCTCTCGCCTGATGAAGAAAGGCGTGGACTTTGTCTGGGATGCTGAATGTGAAAGTGCATTTCAAGACATCAAAGTATACCTCATCAAACCACCAGTGCCGGTTGCCCCCACAACTGGAAAACCATTTATCTTGTACACAAGAGCTCTCGACCACTCTTTGGGTGCTCTGCTAGCACAAGAAAACGACGACGAAAAAGAAGCCGCTCTATATTACCTTAGCCGCATGATGGTAGGTGTAGAGCATCGCTACTCCCCAGTCGAAAAAGAATGCCTTGCAGTAATGTTCGCTGTACAAAAGCTGCGTCACTATCTGCTGTCGAACACAGTCTACCTGATTTCAAGGATTAACCTCCTAAAGGTCCTTGTCACAAAAGCAGGTTCTCTCAATGCCCAACTGGCAAAATAGTCCATTCTTTTATCACAATTTGATATTAGGTATGTACCACAAAAAGCAATCAAAGGCCAAGCTCTAGCAGACTTCCTCGCAGAGCATCCATTGCCTAAAGATTCTCCACTCAGGGATGATCTCCCAGACGAATTTGTCTACAATGTAGAAACTTCCTTATCAAATGCTTCCTGGGAAATGTACTTTGATGGTGCAACCAGGACAAATGAAAAAGGAAAGCAAATATCTGGAATTGGCATCCTCTTTGTCGGTCCTGACAAATACATGATTCCACACGCCTTCTCGCTACTGGAACCATGTTCAAACAATGCAGCTGAGTACCAAGCCCTGATTGTAGGATTGGAACTCGCCCTCGAATCTGGCATCACCACGCTGGAAGCGTTTGGGGATTCTCAACTGGTCGTCAACCAGATGAATCGGAAATATGAAGTCAGGAAGCCTGATTTGCTACCTTACTACAATAAGGCGCAGTCGCTTCAACAAAAATTCAACATCTGCCATATCACCCACATCCTCAGAGGTGAAAACATCCGTGCAGATGCCCTGGCTGGACTTGCCGCATCCATGGCAATCCAAGAAGGGAAAAACATGCAAGTCACAGTGTGTCAAAGAAGGATTCTCCCTCCTCTCAACACACACCAAGCAGTTGTTGAATGCCACCAAGTGGTTGGAAGTCGGATGTCCATCCTCAAACCTCCGATTGGCGACTGGAGAGATCCGTTCATTGATTACATCATGTTCGGAATCCTACCTGAAGATCCAAAAGAACGGGTAAGCATCCAAAGACGAGCCCAAAACTTTCATTTGGATATACCTTCAAAAGCACTTTACAGAAAATCCTTCAACAGAGTACTCCCACGCTGCTTATCACAACAAGAGGCCGAGGAAACTCTCAAAGAAGTACATGCTGGTCTTTGTGGAGCCCATCAGGCTGGCCCTAAGCTCTACAATCAGATAAAAAGGCTAGGTTACTATTGGCCTACTATGGTAGCTGATGCAATGCAATTTGCCAAGCGCTGCCAAAAATGCCAGATTCACGGAGATTATGTCCACATGCCTCCAGAATGGCTACATCCAACAGCAATCTCATGGCCTTTCGAAGCCTGGGGAATGGACATCATAGGTCCTATTTCTCCCCCATCAAGCAAAGGTCATCGCTTCATCTTCGCCGCTACGGATTATTTCTCCAAGTGGTCAGAAGCATTTGCGCTCAGCGAAATGAAGACTTCATCAGTCCTTCAGTTCTTGCGCACCAACATTATTTGTCGCTTCGGAATACCTAAAAGATTCGTCCATGATAACGGACCACAATTCCGGGATCACAGATTCTATAGGTTCTGCGACAAGTACAAAATCCAAAGTTGTCCTTCGACTCCATATAATCCAGCAGCGAATGGACTAGCAGAAGCCTTCAACAAGACGCTCTGCAAAATTCTCAAGAAAATGGTCTCTAGTCACAAAAGAGACTGGGGCGACAAACTACTAGAAGCTTTGTGGGCCTATCGAACCACCGTTCGAGGACCAACCCATAGCACACCATTCTCTTTGGTCTATGGATGCGAAGCTGTTGTCCCTTTGGAAGTACAAATTCCTTCCTTAAGGGTATCTTTGCAAAATGACATGATGCAAGAAAGCAATGTCAAAATGAGACTCCAAGAGCTGGATAATCTCGATGAAAGACGACTCGAAGCTCTACAAAGCATTGAGTTGTACCAAGCACACATGGCAGGATCTTTCGACAAAAAGGTCAGGCAACACGCCTACAAAAAGGGTGACTTGGTTCTTGCAGTAAAAAGACCCATAGGCAAATTCGAACCAAAATGGGAGGGACCCTTCGTCATCGACAAAGTCTTCTCCAACGATGCATACGCTCTTCTAAACATGGAAGGAGACAGATGTATGCTACCCATCAACGGCAAGTTCTTGAAGCGGTACTACCCTTGAAGACTTCCTCAAACGGGTCAGAGCAATATCTACATGGCTAAAGCGTATTTCCAAGGTACTTGCTCATCAAACCCACCCCTTTTGAAATTTTCATCTTTATGTTGAAGTTTCCAAAAAAAAAAACTATCTCTCAAAACAATGCTTACTTTCATCGTTTCATTGTTCAAAAGAAAAATCAAATCCAAAAATCCAAGTTTAGGAGCCTCTTCCCAGTCTTGACCAAAATTTCGATCCTTGAACCCAAAATTCATGGTTTGAAACAAAAATCGAGACTTAGGAATTTTCACCCTAGACCGCCTCGGCTTTTACAACCAAAATGGTTTTAAGTCAAAACTTATGACCTTCGTGTCTTTAAACAAAAATTTTGGTCTTTAAAAACCGGAAGGATGCGAACCCCATTCGATACTTCCAAAACCCAAAAATCGGAAGGATGCGAACCCCATTCGATACTTCCAAAAACCCAAAATCGCAAGGAAGCGAACCCCATTCGATACTTGCAAATTTCAAAAATCGTGGAGAAGCAACAAACCAGTTGATATCCACAACCCAAATTTCAAAAAATCGTGGAGAAGCAACAAACCAGTTGATATCCACAACCGAAATTTCAAAAATCGTGGAGATGCAACATACCAGTTGCTATCCACAACCCAAATTTCAAATGGTTCGAGAAAACCTCAAATTTCAAAAATCGCGGAGAAACGACATCAAGTCAGTACCCGCAAAACCAAAAGTTTTGGGAAAAGCAGGGAAGCGGCGCTTAGTTGATATTTGCACCCCAATTCGCGAGGAAGCGACATTCCATCGATACTTGCAAAACCTAACCCGCGAGGAAGTGACATTCCATCAATACTCGCAAAACAGAATGAGCAAGGAAGCGACATTCCATCGATACTTGCAAGACCATTCAGCGGGGAGGCGACATTTAGTCGATACCTGCATTTTGAAAACCAAAACTCGGCTATAAACGCCAAAATCCGGCTATAAATGCCAAAATTCGGCTATAAATGCCAAAAACAAAATTTTTTTTCGGCTATAAACGCCTAAAATCGTCTTTCATGCCAATAAAACAAAACTTGGTTTTCAAAAATCTGGCTATAAACGCCAAAACTCGGCTATAAACGCCAAATCCGGCTATAAACGCCAAAATCCGACTATAAATGCCAAAATTCGGCTATAAATGCCAAAAACAAAATTTTTCGGCTATAAACGCCAAAATCGGCTTTCAAGCCATCTCAAAATCGGCTCTCATGCCACAAACAAAAATTTTTGGCTCTCATGCCATCTCAAAATTCGGCTATAAACGCCAAAATTCGGCTATAAATGCCAAAACAAAACAAAAAAAAAATCGGCTATAAACACCAAAATCTGGCTATAAATGCCAAAATTCGGCTATAAATGCCAAGACAAACAAAACAAAATTCGGCTTCTATGCCATTCTAAAATTCGGCTTTCACGCCATCCAAAAATTCTGGCTCCCATGCTGCAAAACAAATTTTGGCTCTTACGCCACAAAATTAGGCTTTATCGCCATCCAAATTTTGGTTTTTAAACCATCAAAAACAAGGCTTTCCGTCACAAAATTGGCTTTCATGCCCAAAACAACCCTTTGACAAAAGATTTTCACAAAATGACAACCTTTTGATCAAATTCAAAACAAACATTCCCATCAACTTTTACTCAAAATTGTTTTCATCAAAAATGATTTAAGTGAAAGGAAAGGGATGCAAAATATAGTACCGAAACTGTTTATACATGGAGGTACCAAAAAAAGAAAAAGGAAAAAGAGTTTGTTACAACTCAGGAGCTCAATCCTACATGGTCTTCAACCAAAGGTTCAACTCCTCAAGCGGACCCTTGGCCTTAACTTCCAAAGTTTTTAGGCCATGCTCCTTCAAAATGTCCCCATAAAACGCGGCCGAATGCCGTGACCCATCTGCAGCACGAGAAAGTTCTTCCCAGAGGACCTGCCACTGCTCATGCTCCTGAGTCTTCCTCCGGACATTACCTTCAGCTTCCTCAACCTGGCGAATGAGAGTCCCCTCCTTGTCACAAGCCTCCACAATGGCGGTCCATTTGGCAGCAGCCTCTTCCTCTAAAAGATCAAGACGTTGCCTAGCCTCAACGACCTCCTTATCAAGGCGGTCCAAGTCTTGCTTCAGCCCCATGATGGATAACTCGGTAACGTTCTTCTCCCGAACGATCTGCCTCCGAGTCTTCGTGACCTCCGTCAGCTCAGCTTTGACTTTGCTGGAAGGTTTTAAGAACATCTCATCAAAGAAGTCACCATCTGGGAAACTCTTGGTCTCAGTCCATTTGTTCCCCAAGGTGATGATCTCCTCAACAAAATCCTTGGCACTTGCAATGTCCAGACCGACTTCTTTGCTATCAGCGAGGATGTCCTGCACATGCTTGATCATGCCAAAACCAGCTTCCAAATGACCTGAAGAAAGAGTCTCAACCCATGAGCTCAAGACAGTCTTCGACACCTTCCTTGCATACTGAAGGTGCGGTGCAGATGAGGATTCGCCATGCTCTGGTGCCCGACTGCCCACGTCATGCTCCATTGGAAGAGTAATCAATAAACTCTTTCCAACGAAACAAGCTGACTCATTGAAAGTGGAAGAAGCCCCTACTTCTGCATCAGCCGCAGGTATCCCCTGTTCTGGCTCTGAGGAAGACAAAGGAATATCTCTTGCTGCTTTACAATCTATCAAAGAAAAAAAGAAAAAGACAAAAAGGTATCAATATAATCTTGTCAAAAATATATCAAGATTATTATTGCAAGTATACCTGCTTCGACGACTGGCGTAGTACTCTCTGCCTCTTTGAGCTCATCCGAAGCATCGTCAAAAGTTGCGTCCATGGATGGCTGGAAATCGTCGGAATCCTTTGGCAAGTCAGGTACATGTTAGCAAATGACAGCAAAAGAAGACAAAAAAAAGCAAAAGCCAAAGCAAATCATACCAGAT
Source organism: Umbellularia californica (assembly GCA_028538565.1). Lineage (NCBI taxonomy): Eukaryota > Viridiplantae > Streptophyta > Magnoliopsida > Laurales > Lauraceae > Umbellularia > Umbellularia californica. The sequence continues at coordinate 68,897,886 of JAPQWN010000002.1, read as the reverse complement.
GAAGGTTCTGGAACCACTCCAGAGTCCCTGGGCTCTTCCTCAGATGCCACTACTGGATCCGTCATCGCCTCATCGGCAAGAACCTCAGGCATCACCAGGTCATCATCCTCTGCTAAAAAAAAAAAAAAGGAAGCAGCGGATCAAAACAAAATCTTTCACAAAAAAAAAGGGGAAGGAAGAAACAAAAGGAAAGAAAGGGGATCATACCAGTTATCTCCTCTTCTCTGCTTCTCTTCTCTGGAGGCTCGTCAGCATCCTCAGACACCTCCTCAGCAATGGTGAGAGGAACTTCAAGATCAGAAGGACTATCATGCCGTCTCATGTTACGGCGTTGTCCTCTCCTCCTCTTGCCTCGGCGGGTCAATTTGCTGGACGATCCTGCCCCACCATCAACATCAGACCTCTCACAAGAGTCCTCACTGGATGGTCTACTCTTCTCAGTAGACTCCATGGAAGCCTTCGTATGCTCTGCCTGTATCATAGCATCGATCTCGGCCTCCTCCTCCTCCAGCTGTCTCAGGACCTCACCAGGAATCCCCTGTGCAGCTCCTGATCTGATGATGTCCTGCCCGTTGAGAAAGCCTATCTTGTGCTTCTCTCCAGAAAGGAAGGCCAAAACTTCCTCCCGACGGACACCATCCGATTTGCTAAGACTCTTCCCAGGAGATTGCTTAATATCGAGCTCTTTCTTGGAAAGCCCCCGGTGCACTGAAAGGCTCTCCACGAACCACTTTGTGAAGCCAGCAGTCCGGAAGGTGGGCAGCTCAAGATAGGAAATCATGGCGGTAGTGTCTTCGGCGCTATAAAAAGCCCATGCATTTCTCCCATCCTGCAGACCTCCAAAACGCTTCACCATGCTCGAAGGCGCTCCAACAACGCCTTGAGAAAAGCCAAGCTGCAACGCAAAACGCGAAGGGACATACGGTTGGATGTCGACGAAAAGATGTCTGCGGTACACCATCGTACCAACCCGTATGTTGAAGAGCCACCTCTTCTCCGCGTCTGTCAAAGCATAGTGTCTTCCCGACCCTGCCTTGGTCGAATCACGGGAGACACCAAAGTCAAAAGCCTTCTTCCGCAAGCCCGGAGAAAGCTTCACTGAAGACTGCACAATCTCGACGTCCCTAAATCGTCGGATCCTTAAACGGGCAGATAAAAGTGATTCGTGAACGGCTGTCCCTCTAGCCAAACGAATCATAAAGGGATCTTCGTCCTGTGCAACTCCCAAACGATGGAAGCTAGGACAGTGGTATACATACCACGAATAGAAGATGTGGGCAGAAAATACCCTGTTCATGGGAGCCCAAGCCGAACTAGGAAAGCAGCAGCCTGCAGTTCGGTACACAAATAGGAGTAAAGAGCAGGTACCAAAGCCAGCCGATCTCCAAACGCCGTCTGACAAGCCGGAAAAATACAGTGCGGCCTGATGTGCGTTCCACCTCCTCCAGCAAAAACAGCCTCACCCAGCCAGTAAGTGAGGTAAACAGCGAGATCTCTCCGCAACGCAATGTCAGGACAAATGGCATCCGTGCTTGCAAAGAACTTCTTTAAATCTTCTCGCATAGCAGCGATCTTCTTCAAACTTGATGCTTTAGCCCTAACATCCTGGGCCATGCCATCAGAAGAATCCCCGCTATCAAAAAAGTTGGAGCTGCAACTCCTCCAACTGCTGTATCTAACTTTCGAGCCCTCCTTCTCCTTCAAAAAATCATAGAAGGCAACGAGCTGAAAGTACACAAGCCTAAACTCCTCAGACTGCTCCTCAAGGACGCTGTCAATAGGCATAAACTCCTCATAGAGTTTGCCGAAGATAGGCAATCTGGTGATGGCGCTCAGCTCCTTCAAAGAAAAACCAATCTCACCATTCGTCACAATGAAGGAGTTGGTTTGTGGAAGGAATGACTCCAGCATGGCCATGAAAGCCTCATCGGAGAAAACGACGGTTTGCCGAAAAGCGCGAACAGCGTCAAAAATCTCGGCCTCCCGAAGAACGGCCTCACCAATCCTCAAGGTGTGATCAGTCCATGACTCCCATCTCGAGTCAGCACTGAAACAGCCACGAAGTCGAAAAGGCTTCACCCAATTGCTGCCGTCACCCCGAAAAAGGCCAAGGCCCACCGGTCTCAAATTGATCGATGGATGATCAGAACCTTGGTAGCCACCGGCTGGCATCAACATGTACATACGGACAGGTGGCTTCTCTGTAAAATCAGAAGGTCCACCAACAAAAACCCCGGTCTCGATCACACTGGTCCTCTTCACCCAGCTCGGAGGATCTTCCCTCTTAGGGCACGTGGGAGAAAGGCTCAGGATCGAGATGGTCCGATCAAAAGACGACAGGGTAGAAATAGTTCTCTCCTCACCATCTGCCGTGTAAGAGAACTGAAAACATCTCCTTTGGTATGTCAAGTCGTCAGGGACTGCATCACCGAAGAAGAAGGTAGGCTTGAGCACAACGCTCTGATCATCCGTAACCCAGGGACGGCTGCTTACCATGATCTTATAGAACTCCTCATCCTTGAGAGCGATCAATCGCTGTCTCATCTCATCACGATTGAGGGAATCGCATTCTTCCAAGTTTTTCTCCACAAATTGGACCTTCTCCCAAGCCTGCTGAACGGCAGCATTGGAAGATCTAGCAGACCGACGAGGCGCGTCAGTGACAAGACCTTTACCCTTGTTTGTTCTAGAATAACTGCCTGCAAAAGATGGAAGAGAAAAGATCAATCAACATCAAAATGACAGAATTCTGCTACAAAAAATTCTAGCAAAATTTTGACATGGTTCCGGGGCAATTCCAACAGAAAGGAAAATACTCCGAAAAAGACAGGAAGCCTGAAGATGAGCTCAACATCGCTGCGAGCTCATAGTCAGTGGAGAATTCTCAAAGAAGGCTTGAACTCAACATCGCTGCGAGAACAAGCCAATCTCATCAAACTTCCGCAAAATCTGGAAAAGAGCTCAACATTGCTGCGAGCTTCAGAATTCAAAAATTGCAAAACTTCCTCAAAATCCAACAAGACCGAGAAATAGCTCAACATCGCTGCGAGCTCAAAATCCCAACACTTGCAAAAGATTTTCAGATATGCATCATCATACTTCCAAATCTATTTACCAAAACTCAAGCATCAAAAATATATCATCATACATTAGATGCTAGGAAAACCTTGACCAAAGTTTGACCAATTCCAACCCAATTTGGTCAAAACCAATCAAACTTTGTCCAAGTCAAAAATCATGTTGGATTGACCTAGAGACTCTAGCCTTCTATTTTGATGCATCAAACAAAAAAATGCATACATATTGAAATTGCATAGCCTCATTATCATAGTGAGCAAACAAGGAAAAAGAAAAAGAAAGAGAGAGAAAAAAAATCTCTGCAAAAAAAAAAAAAAAAAAAAATTGGCCCACAGGCCGTGGCCCACTGCCACGTGGCAGTACGGTCAGGTCCGTACGGACCTGTCCGTACAGCCAGAAAAAAAACAACATCAAAAAAAAAAAGAAAGAAAAGAAGAGAAAAACGCTGAAAAAAAAAATACAGAATCAGCGTGAAAAAAAAAACAGAAAGAAAGAAAAAAGAGTTCATGAAAAAAAGAAGAGAAAACCGTGAAAAGAAAAAAAAAACAGAGAAAAAAAGAAAGAAAGAAAAAAGAGAAGCACGAAAAGAAAAAAAACAAAAAAAGAAAAACGTGCATGAAAAGAAAAGCAAAGAAAAAAAAAGAGAAGAAGAAAGAAAAGAAAAGAAAAAGAAGAAAAAAAATGATGAAGAAACTACTTCTACAATGGAGATTCTTGACGAGGAAGAAAACTTACTTGAAGCCATTGATGGAGAAGAAGAAGAAAAGCTTGGAGATCCTTGAAGAAGAGAAAGCACTTCTTGCCTTGGGGAGCACTCTTGAAGATTTCTTGCAAAAAGAAAGTAATGGAGCAAAAGCACCAACCCTCTTTGCTTTTATAGAAGAGAGCAAGCCAAAAGAGGAAACAAAGAGAAAAAAAGGAGGTAAGTGCTAAAATTTAGCTACTTTCCCAAAGAGAAAGATATTTTGAGAGAATCTTTCCACAAAAAGAAAACTTGAGAAATTCTCTCCAAGTAAAGATATTTTTAGATATTCTCTACACAAAAGAGATATTTTTGGATATTCTTTACAAATATGACACTATATGAGATCTAGGCCATCTCCAAAGCTTAAGGTCCCATGGGTTAGCCCATATGAGCCAGGTTTGACCACCTAGGCACTAAAAGTGGCTTTTAGTCAAAATATTCCTCTTACCAAGAGCAAAAAAAAAAAAAAAAAAGAAAAGAGCAAAAAAAAAAAAGTCCCATGCCTCTTTTGAGTTGATGAGGCCATTCAAAAAAAAGAAAAGAAAAGAAAGTCCCATGAGTTTCCAAAAACCAAACCATCCAACCTCATGAACCAAATTGAGCCAAAATCTTGAAATTGACATTTCACAAAACCAAATTCCGGTCCCCTAGCTCGCCACATACAGCTTGTTAGGTCACTAGATCAAAACCAAAATCAAAATCCAAAACCAACAAACCAAATCTGACCCCCCAACCTGCCACATACAGCTTGTTGGGTCACAAGGTCAAAATCAAAATCAAACCCCGACCCCCTAACCTGCCACATACAGCTTGTTAGGTCACAGGGTCAAAAACCAAAATCCAAAACCCAAAATCAAAATACCCCATGTCATTTTCAAAACTTTGCCTTGAGATGGTACGTGATCCCTCTCACTACCATAAAATTCCCCCGGAAACTCAGAAGGCTATTAAAAAAAAAATTGCTCAAGACTCTTGGTCAAGTTGGAATCTTTCCTCCAAGTTTCTCTTCGAGGCACATCGACTCCAAAAAGCTACTCGTCGATGTACCTCGAGGGGGCATTTGTTGACACCAAAAAAAGTCAATATGTCTCCTCAACATCGAGAAGCCTCCTGAAGCTGCATCCTGCTAAAAGTAGGCAAGGCTACTTCAAGCATCAGATTTTGTCAGAATCAGACAGAAACTGAGAGGTCCTTCAAGACAGCTAAAAGAGGGGTACACCTGAGGTTTCGGGCCATTCCGACACCGTTTGGCCTAACTTCACTGCTCCAACAACTAAACAAGCGCTCCTGGCGGCAACATCATCAAAGACACCAAAACTTTGATCAAAGCCTACGGATGACTCCAGAATGTCTCCAAAGGGCTCCATGCCAAATTTCAAGTCAAACCGACAACGTTTAACCCTCCATCAATGCTCGAGCAGCAAAATCAAGCCTCCCGACGGCGGCAACCACCGAATCCATCACTCATCAAACAAAATACATGAGTGGCTTCAACATGCTTCCAAAAGGCTGCACGTCAAATTTCAGGTCATTCCGACAACGTTTGACCAGGTTTCGATGCTCCGAGAGAAAATCAAGCCTACCGGCGGCGGAGCAACCCGGGACCATGACATCCAAAACAGAGCCCATGGAACGTCTCAAAATGACTCCAATAGGCTCCCCATCAAATTTCAGGTCAATCGGACATCGTTTGACCACATATCAAAGCTCGGCATTTTCCCCGCAGCAAAATCAAGTGAAGCATCGATGGGACCCCAAACGGCTTCAAAACTCAAATAAAAGCCCATGGTTGGTCCTATCCACTGCTCAAGAAGCTTCACCTCAATTTTCAGGTCATTCCGACATCGTTTGACCTAGTTTCGACGCTTGACGGAAAATCGGCTACAAAATCTTCGGCTTTCCCGAAAAATAGGAAACTTTGTGCTCCGATTTCGCGAGGGTTCTCGTCAAAATTTCTCCAAGAAAGTCAAGTCAATAATTGAGGAAAAATGTCAAGAAAAATACAGAAGAAAAAAGGAACGAAAAAGACGAAAAAACGGCCGAACACGACGCTCAGCGACCAAACGGGCCGAAGCCCTATGGTCGCCGGCGACCCTGGGTGCATGGTCGCCGGATTTTGCGCCAAATCGTCCGTTTTCCGATTCTTTTCGCGTTTCGGGTGTTCTGGCCTCTGTGATTTTCTGAAAATCCAATGTTTGGTGCTTCAAAACCACTGATCTTCGTCGACATCTCGGATCCGCCATCAAAAGCATGAAATCATCACCGATCGCCTCAAGATTGCCAACCGGCTGACCAAGAAAGTGCATTTTCTGTCCGACCGATCGTGAAATCGACAAGACAGATGTCACCGGCCCACCAACGTCAATCAATGTTTGAAATTGCATTGCAATCCGACATCAAATAATGCGTGGATCTACCCATGATGATCGCAAGAAGAATCTCAAAAGGCGCAGCACGGCCCGCGACTCTTCACATGCCTTGGCAACCACTTAATGTCGTTAATTGACCCATTAAAGCAGTCATTAACTCATTATTTTGGACGGCCCAATCAGAACCAAGCATTTGGGAGTTACAAATCCAAGCAATCATGGCATTAAACCCATGAAACTCCCATCATCATGAAGCATAAAGGTGATTAAATGCCCACTACCTTCATCGGCCAATCACAAGCCTTGAAAAAGGAGTTACAAAATCAACTTGTAACTCCTCATCAATTCTTTCATCATGGCCATCAATACCAATAAACACCTCATGGCTACCAAAAGCCTATAAAAGGAGGTCCATTCCAAGAAGAAAGCATGATGAAAAGAGATCCCAAGTACAAGCTCTGAAAAATCAGAAAATCCAAGAGAGAGACGAAGTCCTGCTACTTTGCTCCCGGAAGCACCACAAGGTGATCAACGTCCCTTGGGGGGCCACCCCCCCAAGGTCACCTCCTTCTCCAACATGGCCTAAACGCGGCTTTTCAGCCCGTTTACTTGGTTTTTCATTGGATATAGGACCTTCTCTTGGTCCTTGTCCTTTAAAAAACTGAGGTTAGGAGCCAAGCCAAAGAATCAAAGCATCACATGTTCTCATTTGAAGGACGATGGCGAAGCCCATACATGACTTGCGACCGTCGATCTCAACGTGTCCCCACAATCTCCTGAGAAGTTAGATCATTTTTCTTACTTTTCTATTGTAGTTTGTATTTCTTAAAGAAACAATAGAAATCACAATTCTTGTCTTTCACATTTGATGAGTTTTGTAAAACCGCCTTTCACGGCAAAATCGTCTTTCACGGCAAACAAACAAAAACGCCTCTTATGGCATTCTAAAAACTTGTCTCTTTTCTTAATATTTATGCAATTTGAAAAGTTAGAAAAAAGGATTGATTTCCTTTCCACTTGTGAAGGTGAATCTTCGGATTATCACTATTCCAAATTCCAAGTAGAAAGTAAATCTGACATACCCGTACAAAAATGTTGATGCCCGAGATCTTCCCTTCTCCGCCGAGACCCAGGTCAGCCCCCGGGGTGCGGAGGGAGAGGACGGAAGATTCCCCTTTTTTTTTCGGGTCCATCAGAGCTCCGAATGTGGTGAGGTGCTTTTCAAAGTTCAACCGAAAAGACTAAGCAGCTACAACATGATACCTGTGAGGGCTCGACTTCCAAAGGTTAGCTAGGGAAGACCATGTTGCCACCAAGGTGACAATCATGGATCAAAAAGCTAATCTTCTTTCACACCCTCACCCGTAGTCAGAATAAACACTAGTCTTATGCTAGGGCATTTTTTTTTTTATATACACGCATGAATATATGTTTATTTCACACGGCTTCCCAATTTGGATCCTCATCGCATACACAATTGCCACGAGCACTCACTAACCCACACATGCCCACCTCATGCACTCTTTTACTACTAATGACTTTTGGTCGAATGCAGAAAAATATATCCCCTAAGGTATGAATTCAGTCTTGTTATCCGCGAAGCTTAAGTGACAAAACAACCCCCCTAACATTTTTACCGAGAAAGGAAAACGCCACCTTAGCCAAGCTATGCAAGGGGCCTAAAAATATTAAACTAACAAGTTTGTTTTGAGACCTTGCAAAGAACCCAAACCCGATCACACCCAAAATATCCCATGTTGTACAATAAAAAAAAAAAAAAACAGTTATCTTGAACCTCTGCCTTTATACTTATAGCTAACAATGTGAATGCCTTAAAACATAGAACTGCTTTGGCCACGAGCATCACACACCCAGGCACTCCCCATTGTTTGAGAATGCTAAATCTATATTATGTCTCCAACTCAAAATTGACTGAGATTGTATTCATTTGGTCTATTATGTAGATTTCATTTTGGCTATCCCTGATTACTAATGATCCTTCCTACGAGATCCATGCTCAGAGCACGAATTTCAAGAAATTTTAGAAAAATTTCGCCGACACTTCCCCTTGTTTTTTGGACCCTGAAAAATCTCCGGATAAAAAAACCTACTACCTGTTAAGAAAAACACTTCATATATTCCGTGACACCCCACAAAAGCTCCTCATCAATCAAACACATTCCCATAACATCCTAAGGCATCAAATGCACCATTTGCAATTACATATACATGATACACACGTGAACATCATACATCTCAAATCGGACAAATGCGAGCTCACCCATGAGCCAAAGACGACGTGAAATGATATAAATACATGATCAACACTTATAGGTACAACATGGAGCAAGGATGCACAAGAGACAGATCATGGGGAAATCAATCGAAAAGTAACAGCTCTATGGAGCCGCTTCCTCATGACGAGCTGATGAGGCAAACAAAGACGAACCAGGAGCACGCCGAGAAGGAGCACGAGTCGAATCCAAAAGCACATAACCACAGATCATGGAGAAATCAATCGAAGAGTAACAACTCTATGGAGCCGCTTCCTCATGACGAGCTGATGAGGCAAACAAAGACGAACCAGGAGCACGCCAAGAAGGAGCACGAGTCGAATCCGAAAGCACATAACCTCTTTCATCCACCCTCCGGTGATGCCGCTCAAGACGCCTCCGCAAATCAGCGACCACCTCGTCATGACTTAGCTGCATGCGATCTATGCGTTGGGCGTACTCATGAATCCGAGCCTTCTCCTCACCAAAGCTAAGGAGTGGGGGAACAGAAGCAACAATGGCACCGCCCTGCGAGACAACATACAAAGAAACATTACGTCCAGTAAACCTGAAATAGGAAAAATGAAATCTGAAATGATAAAGGATGCTCACCTGCGCAGAGGCCTCAAAGCTCCTGAGTTTGGCCTGTAATTCCTCGATCTGCATGCAACATGATTACAAAGCACATCAACGTTAGAGAAATCAAAATCGAATCATCGCATGAGTAGAGCTCGTACCTGCGCTGCTGAAGTGTCTCTTTCCGCGAACGCTCTATCGCTCTCGCTGCAAGCCTCTGCCTGCATATCACAAAGACAAATGATTAGGGATCAGTCATTATACGTCTTAAACACAAGTACAACAAACTGAGACCCAAACCTCGCTAGCCTGCAGTCGATCTACCTCAGCTTGCAGATCACTCCAGTCTGATCCTTTTAGCCTCAGATGCTGCCAAGCCCCTATCCATCTGCACAACAATCAGATGCCACAAAAATCAACTCAAAATGAACAACCAAGTTAGTGACCTTGTACCTCATAGGTGTCCGCTAGCGCATTAATGACAGCATCACGTAGCTTTAGCTCCTCCTACAAGACTTCATCAGATAAGGTAAAAGGAATTGTTGGGTCCAAAAAGCTACTTCTACAATGAATAGGGAATCACGATTTCCATACCTCTTTAGCTGTCAACGATGCCTGTAGCCTCACTGACATGGCTTCTTGGAATTAAAAAAATTATAATAATAATAATATGATGCGGTAAGTGAATGCCTTAATGCACGACATCAAAAGACGAGACTCCCCAATCCTTATGCTACAACTTAAACATATATTACTTTTTCTCTCACAAGCTCTGTCAATCGAAACACCTCACGAAGGGCTTACTCAACATCAGACACTGCTCGCATAGAGGTCCCCTGCCATGAGGCACAACAGGTACAATTATAATAGAATGATGAGACAATATGGTTAATAAACCTGGTGAAATTTACCTCGCCTGAATCATCTCCTAACGGACGTGTCCCTTGACATTCCATCTCAACAAGCGAGGCCGTCTGAAACAGGAAAACAACATATTAGATCAAATCGAAAATAAGGGACAATACCTAGACAAGATTAATTGGTTACCCGAAGTGACAGCAACGTCTCTATTGCCTCAGCACAATTTCGAATAGAATAGGAAGACCCGCCAGAATACGACTCAGGGAGTATGTACCGGTGCGTGATATCCTTCCGGCACCGTTCATAATCACCCGATGCTTCTTCATCCGCACTGAAAGTAGGTGCTTGTCCCTCTCTATCCCAATCATCGATTTCAGGCTAGTGCGGGTGGAAATGACCAAATATTGTCTCTGCACATCCCCTCTAGGAATTACTCATGACAACCTCAGAGGGTAGGACAACCTAATGTCTTCCAAGTTGGAGGGCAAACCCGACTCACAATAAGCCTAACAACGATCTAAGGAGCGTGTAACCATATGTCTCTCGCAAATAGACGTGCCTCCTCTCGCACTGCTACCAGATCATCATCAGGGCCACCCTGATAAGGACACCAAGTAATCTAGAAAAAAGAGATCATAATCTCGAAGAACATCAACAATCAACAACCTAAAGTGAGATGGTAACCAATTTTGAGAGCAAACTAATGACTCAACAAAACAAAGAATGACTCACCTCTTGGTCAATCAATTCGTTCAGAATGAACCGACAGCCTTGCTCATTGGGTCTCATTCTCAAATCTTTGCTTCTTTTTGCTAATTCCGCAGGTCGGATGTCGACAAAACCCCGCACAGTAGCAATCGGATACCACTGCGTAGCCCGAGGAGCAAGATTCAACCGCGCGGGCAAGCGCTCGGGGCGACACTGCGAGATATGCTCCCACATCCACACCTGTTTAAATAGTCACGTCATTAGTCAGGGAGAACATTTAAGGTGGAAAATCAACAGATGCAAAAAGCCAATTTACCTGTAGTATTGGGACGAAACCGCGGAGGCTCCTATGGGCCTTCTGCACACGGCACCTGTCATCCAAACTATGGATAAGGAAGGCAAGGGTTGCTACACCCCAAGCATAGTCTCCTAACCTGCTCAAATCATCAACAAATCTAAGCAAGGTACCAGACACCCTATTGCTGCCCGTGGCATTCGTGAATAAACACTTTCCAAAGAAATAAAGGAAGAATGCCTGGAGACTCTCATCCTCCCCCGGCCTGGCCGATATCAACAGAGGACGTCTCAACGCGACATCAGATCGGGTCTCCTTCTTCCCTACCGAAGTAGCAAAAGAACCCACGGTCAATAGAATTCATCCACTCATGGAAAGAAATGCTAAAGTCTTAGCCTAATACTCACTCGCCACGTGAAAGGTCTCACAGGTATCCCGACCCTCTTCCGACGATAGTATCCATCGACGAAAACTTCTCTCCACTCATACCTTGAAACCAAAAGAGAAAGAACGTGAGAAACAAGGATGGAGAAAGTACAAAGTGCTTGACATTGATTAAAGATAGCTAGACCGAATATTTACCCCTGGAAGGCCCAGCATTGTTCCCCTCGTTGCCTTCGTTTGCATCTTAATCACATCCCCAATCAATAGAGACAACTTGGTGAGGCTTCACCCCCTCATCCTCACCATCTCCATCATCAATCAAGTCATCGCTACTATTAGACGCAAGTGACTCATCTAGGGGCATCACATACTCCTCATCATCAGAGTCGCTCGCCCCTTTGTCACCCTCGTTGCCAAGGCCGCAGGTAGCCGCACCTTCACCATCATATATCCCAGCGTCCGGACGAACAGTATCCGCCTCATCTGTCCTCGCATGCTCGCTCCGGTCAATGCCATCTGCGCCTCATGACCGGCCAAAAACTCCGCTTAATCGCAAGACCACCCTGGAATGCATAAGAGGCGATAGTGAGTAAAAGAACAAATGAATTGAAGTTACAAGAGCAAAGGTAAAATACTCACTGTCTGAGATCCTTGCCCTCGCCAGACCATAGGCTTCCCAAAGTCACTCAATGTCAATTTGACTGGAGCCAAGATAGGGCCGCGCACCAAAGAAACGTTGAAGCAAGGGCCGAACGAGCTCAAGATTAGCATTTGCCGTGTTAGTCGAGACCGGCAAACCGCTGACCTTCAACCCCCAACATCTCATGATATCTTCCAAGGTAACGGTCATCTCGCCAGTCGGGAAATGGAAAGAATGAGTCTCATTCCTCCATCTCTCGGAGAGTGCACTAATAAGGGAACGGTTAGGTCGAAAGGCGACAATCGGCATGAAATCTCCAAAACCCATGGCCCAGAGACGATCCTTCATATTGTCCGGCAGCTCCGTCCACCACTCTTTCACCTTTAGCCATCCTACCTGCATCCAAGCAAGAGGCACAAGCTGAAATTTAGAAAAGCATCATAATTGTTAGCCCAACAGTTGAAGATAAATAATGACAAGAGACAATATAAGAAAGAATGCTACTACCTTGCCCGCCTTTATCTCGTCAGCGAGATGGGGATCCTCCTTGATTCGCAACTTCTTGCGCCTTTTTCCAGGCCGGGCCGCAGTCTGACCCATCTCTGGCTCCTCTGCAAGCCCAACTCCAGGAACCTCCCTGAGTCTGCCTAAGGGTACATCCCCTGGATCTCCCGATGAACCCTCTACTAACTCAACTGCTGTTGGGGCCCTCTTGCAAGCAAGCCCTGTCTTGACCATCCTGGACATTTGAAAAAAAAAGAAAGCACGTATGGGAAATAGCAATTAAGCGACACACAAGCAACAAGGTAAAATTTGAAAATGTCACATTGAAGACTGTGCAAAACAACCAAGCTAAACCCAAGAGGAACATTAAAGTGGAAAACATTGACCAAACCAATCCTAAAGTAAATCAATCAAAGAACAAAGGTAAAACCAATAACCAGGACTAAAAAAAAGAGGGGTGGGGGGGATAAGAATGAGTGAAGCAAACCCCCATTCAGACTAAAACCAACCCCGTGGCTCTTGTTCCATCACGTCACAACCAACACATTGTAGTCATCGCGATCGCACCCCCTCTTTTACCAAATTCACTCCTTCACACCCCCAGGACGCCCCCAAGGTATCCAAGAGGCACCCCAAAATCAATGGCCCAATCATAGATCAAACAATTCCCCCATGCCAACCTGAACAAAAAAAAAAAAAAAAAAGAAAAAAAAAAAAAAAGAAAAAAAAAAAGGGTGGGTCATGGCCATTCCCACCATTTCATTGATCCCAATCAGTCACAGTGGCTACCCACTTTCTGCCTGAACCAACGTAGTCATGAAGCTCCCACTGTGTAATCTTTCAGACTTAAATCAGGGGACTGAGATTGCAAACATCACAGATGGGACAATGCAACCCCTTCTTCCCCTCATCAAAATCCACCGTTTTCATGGGCTGCCCATGGCCAAAACCGAGCCCAAAACCCCCATCCTGCAGTCAGGAAAAAAAAAAAGCAGGGAATAGAAATAGGGAGGAAATAGAAACACATACCTGACCCTCTCTCCCCTCCCTCTCTTCCTCAGCCCACTCGGTCTCCACCTGCAGACAACAGCAGCAGGGTTAAAAAAAAATGAAAAATAGAGAGAGAAGAAGAGGGGAAGAAGAGGAAGACAGCCAAGAAGGGACGAGACCCACGCACCTGGGCCACCCAAGGGCGAGCTCCTTTCTCTCCTCCCGAACCCCTCTTCCTTCTAACCTCTGCTGCTCCCCTCCTTCACTCGTCCCTCAACTGCAATAACAGCACTAAGCACTTAAAAGAAAAAAAAATGAAATGAAAAGAAAGGGGAAGAGAGAATAGAAGAAGGAAAAGGAACAGATCTACATACCTGAACTCCCTCTCCACCTCCCTTCACTCTCCTTGCTGCATCCACGATTCCCACCTAAAACTATGGCAAAAAGAGAGAGAGAGAGAGAGAGAGAGAAAGCAGAATCGAGATCCACCTACCTGAGCGCCAGCAGATCCACGCGCTGCTGCTTCTTTCCTCTATTTTATCGCCTCGGCTGTGCTCTGTTCACTCTCCCCTGCCTCACCAGAAACAACAAGAACAGAAGAAAATAAAAGAGAGGGAGGGAAATAAAGTATAAAAAAGGAAAGACGGGAAAGACCCCAGCACTTGTAACTGAGCGCCCAAGGCAGAGCACTGAATGGCCCATCACGTGGAGGGGGCCCTCATTGAGAGGGACCCTCCTGAAACACGGCTTTGTGTCTCTCACCCTCAAAAAAAAAAAAAAAAAAAAAAAAAAAAAAAAAAAAAAAAAAAAGGTGGAGAGATGGCGTTTAAAAAAAAAAAAAAAAGAGGGAGGAAGAAGAAGAATTAATTAAGAAGCATAAACATCCCCCCAACATCATGATCTCCACTCTAATCAAACATCCATAATGAATAGCTAACCACCATCCATCCATCATTCATCCATGAATTCTCATAACTCATCATCAATAACATCATGATAATAAGACATCACCACCATCATTAAACACTAAACATCACCACATGATAATAAAAAAATAAAATAAAAATAATAATAATTTATCTAAAAGAAGAGAAGGGAAGTATAAAATCTAAATAAACTTTTATTAAATGTTCATGAGATTTACTAAACAATAAGTATAATGATAAACTAAATTGACCAGGTATTGAGTAAAAAAAATGATGAGAGAGGCAATGACTTTTGCCCCCGAACCCTAAATGAGGCCTATGACAACTCTGGTCGGTCCTAATGACCCAACCTCTCAATTAAAACCTAGCCTAAGAAAGGGACTTCTAATGAGTCATCTAGAGGGGGTGAACCATCCCATTAAAGATTGGGAAATGAGCCAACCATGCTTCCATTCTTGCGACATAGGTCTCAAGCTGCCCCTGTGCTTCCTCAAAATTCTTTAAAGGATTCCAAAGGGCCTCGTAAATCTCCCGGATCCACCCGAAGTCATCAAGGTGAGCGTGTACACTGGATGGATGAGCGCCGAGAGAGTGGTGTTTTGCATCTTGAAATATTTTCTGTAGCACCTTGGAATAGACGATTCAGCTTCATGTTAGCAGGACATGGTCATGAGCTCCAACTGGTCCATTCGCCTATGCAATGCAATAAATCATCGATAAGAACCCTTTCATTAGTAGTCTTCATGGCCTCCCAAACTTCAAGCATTGCCCGAAGATCCATCATACTCCACAGGAGAGACTGGAGTACGTAATTGACAAAAGCTTTATCTTCCAAAAGTCCATTGTAGTCACGTAATCTGTTGAGAACGGTTCTCCCCACGATGCATAAATCTCCGTATAGCCCGCAAATCTTCTAATACTTCATGACCAACAAATCGTACGTCTGGCACTTGACCTCCACAAGACGTTGATCCATCATCTCCTCAAATTGGAATACACAATCGTAGGTAGCAGGCATGGATGACTCATGCTCAAAGTAAAACCCTTCTCGCTCTTTAGGATCATAATAGCCTATCCTTTCGGCCCCAGGAGACCAATATTCATCCCCTAGTAGGTAAAGCTTGCAAGCACTAGGGCCCACACCACCATCGATAGTGAACGAAAAGACTAGGAAACCGGCCATTGAGTGAATTCGAACCTGTAAAACAAATACACCCAGCCTTAGAGACTTTTTGCGTGAATAATAATCTAAAAGATGAATTCAAAAAAAAAAAAAAATTTAGAAGAACACTTGTGGCACGCCCAAATCTATTCTAGGGATTTCATCTCGAGTGGGTCCGGTTCAGCCTGAAACTATTCACCTCAGCCCCTGAAATCCATGAGGCAAGTCCCCTAGAGGCACTGTCAGGTCACTTTAAGGTCTTTAGGAAACCAAAAACATGGTCCCTTTGCCTAAACAAGTTTAAATTAAACACTTATACAATGCAATATCTCAACAACAAACAAGCGACATTAAAAGTTTCAAAAGAGAAATCTATGAAATATGAGAAATAGCATAACAACAAATCAAAGACCTAGTGATGTCCAGATTAAATAACGAAATTCCGATCCTAGAACTACAATCCAAGTTCGGACTAAATTAAAAAAAAATCATCACCATTCAAGAGTGTGTAAAACAAAGAACTACCAACCTAAAAACAAGCGGAAAACATCATAAAATTTTCGGTAGTTCATGAAGCATGATATAAACATAAAGGAGCACTATAACATCAACAGACGAAACGAACATCTTCACTTTGAAAAGAGAAAGAGAAAAAGAATGAAGAAGATGATCCAATCCAAGAGAAAGACAAAAGCATAGCTCAACTAGACTCAAAACCAAATCTAAGATTTAAGCACATCAAAAAAAAAAAAAAAAAAAAGGGGAACATCCCATCATGCCTAAAAGAGGAGCAAAACAACTAGAAAAGCATATTCCGTACCCTAAGACCAAGAGGGAGAAAAGAGTGCTTGCTTGGAGACAAGAGAGAGACCAAAGACCCTGGAACCACAAATGTTGAGTTGTGGTTCGGATTGGAACACCATTTTCTCTCTTTGATGAATTCAATCTTGACCTTTCAAAAAAAAAAAAACTTTCGTCACGTTTGGGCTTACATTCGAGAACTTCTGGTTCCTTCCCTTCAGATTTAGCGCTTGCAGAAATGTTTGAGCCCTTGTTCAGATTGGAATACCATTTGCTCTCCTTTATGAATCCGAATTTGACATTTCAAAAAAAATCCCATCTCGTGTCCTTTCCAAGGATGCGATTTGCAACATTTGTGCCTAGCGGTGCTAGTACGCCCTTTCGGGTCTACTGTATTCGCAATCGACACATTTGTATCTCCAACTTTATATCATTTTACCTCGAGTGAGCCTTGCTTCTCGGTAATTTGAATTAAGGTCTACAATTGCTTCTAGCAGTCACTGGTACGCTCACCCTGAGCCTACCACACTTGTATTTTAGAACAATTGTATCCTCTTAGCTTTTTGCCTTCTTCATCTTGCTTGGGCCGGGCTATGTCCCCTTGAGCGATTTGAAAAGACAAAAGCATAGTTGTTCTCCATTTATGATCACCATATTCTTGTGATTACTAATGGATGTGGTCTTATTTCAGAAGTTTTCCAAAACTAACAATGGCAGCTTCATTGACCATCACTTTCGATGAGAACAAGTACCGGCTTATGCTTCAAGACAAGCAAAACAAGCGCACTCATAAGTGCCCTCCCAGTTGCCGAAGCGTCATCTCCCTCGACAACTCTCAAAACACTGGGTCAACCTTAACTCCCCGGACCATCGTCTTCGGGTCGCTGGTATCATTCCCACTCCCAGCTGAAGAAACTGTACCTGCCAAGAAGTAGAAGATTGCCCCGCAACGTGTCACTAACATGGCACTAAGGGCGAAGACAAAGAAGCCTGAAGCCCGTGGCGCTCCCACGAAGCCTCAACCTACAAGAAACTAGGTTTGCCCCAAAACCTGGTCCCCGAGATCTTCACCGAAACAACGAAGGTCCCGAACATCTACAAAACCAGTATACCTGGCCCCTCTCAAGGAGAACCAGTTTTACCCTCTCTCTTACATGAAAGAGGAGAAACCGACCCTCCGCCCAAAGAACAAACAAAATCAGCATGAGCCGGCTTGCTCGTACAAGCCCAAAAATCAAATCCTACATTGTTAGGCCTCCGCAAAAACCCGCTGAAGCCTGCACTCCTGCGATTCGACCCTTCATCTCAACAGGGGCCAAACTCGAAAAATTCAAAACCTCATTGCGACAGGCTAAGGACCGTGTCCGGATCCTGTCCATGCCTAGCTTCAAAGAAGACAAGCTCGGCTGTTGCGCATGGGGGACTACATCCTTCATTGCCAGAGCCCAGCCAGAGCTGACTGAAGCTCAAATTCCTCGTCGTATGCGTCGCCGCGCGGCATTTCGACAAAAGAGACTTGAGAAGCAAAGAACCCAGCATTCTACTCTCCATGTCTCTAACAAATGGGTTAAAAAAGAAAGACCCGACCAAGTTGTTGCTGTTCATATGGTTGGCAAAACCAGAAAACGCTAGAAGTCAGCAACCAAAATTCATATTAGACGTCCGGTGACTCGCAGCGTCTCCTGGACACGAACACATCTAAAAGAATCCTCCACTCCTTCAAGCCAAGGACACCGGAGTAATCACTCCTCGGACTCTTCATCTAGAAGAATGAGCCCTAACTCAGTCACCAGGACGATTTCTTCGTTCGAATCCCGAGGGATGAACATCCTGGCTACAAGTTCTGAGCAGCCTCCACCACATAATCCACAGGATGACGTAATCGCACGCATCCAGCAGTTGGAGCAAGGACAATAGAGAATTAAGGTTCTGATGGAAAACCTCCTTCTCACTTTACAGCGTTCACCTAACAATGAAACCCCTCCAAATCATCAAGATGACGAGGGCAATGCAGAAAACAATGAGTCCCGCGCCCTTACCAAAAAGGACATTGACGATATCCTCGCAAAAGCAAAAGAAGATGATACATTGAAGGAACATGGGATCAAGCCACCCTATCCTCTATGGATGGACTCGGTTCCGTTCCTTGCAAATTCAAACAACCTACTCTCCAAACATAAACGGGGAAAGGTTCAGCCAGATAGCATGTTATCCACTTCAAGATCCTGACAGGAGCTATTGTGGATCAAGACGCCCTCAAGATTCGCCTATTTGCAAGTACCTTAAAAGGTACAGCCTTTAATTGGTACTCTACTCTGCCGGAGAACTCCATCCAAAACTGGGCTATGCTGGAGACACGCTTCCTGACTCACTTCCAAGGTGAGGATCATCCTGTTACTATGGCTCAGTTCTGCAGCTTAAAACAAGGAGATAATAATTCAGCATACGACTTCATTCACAAGTAGAAGGCAATGGCGTACAAATGATCAGATGTACTGCCACAAGCATCGCTAGTCGACATCTGCCATAACAACATGAGAGCAAGAATCCGCTCCATGATCATCGGCAACAAATCAAAGAACCTGGGAGAACTCCTTGAAGCTTCAATGGAAGCTGAAATGGTGATCAAAGACCTCAACAGTCAGAAATCATCAAAGAAAGAGCCGACTGCCGTTACAACCTCAAAACCAAAGAAAAAGGAGGTTCTCAATGTGCAGACCAAGTCAGCTTCTCAGCAACCAAAGAAAGATGAAAACAAAGCTACGGGTAAAAGACCTGAACTCTCTGATGCCTTCAAAGAACGTGTAGATAAGAAATATCCATTCGATGAAGTTGTTGAAGAAATCTTTGAGGCTCTCCTAGCAAATGGCAAACTCAGTTTGCCCGAGCCCAAAAGATCGGGAGATGTTGGCAAAACCAACGATCCCCGGTATTGTCCGTATCACCAGATGATCTCGCATCCTCTAAATCAATGCTTCGTTGTGAGAGAGAAGATCAACGAGATGTGGAAAAACGGAGTCATTACCTTCGACAAAAACTACGGCTTCGCCTCCGTCAACATGGTGTCATGTGGGCAAACTTCAAAGTCACCAAAGGAGAAAATCACTACTTCATTCAAGGTGATAAAAATGGCACAAAAGTCCCGAGAGTTGGTTCCCTATCCAACACCAGATGGACAGCCCATATGGGTGCATCCCGATCTCCTAGAAGATGAAAATTGGGAGATCGTCAAAACAAAGCCTACCGCTAAGCAGCGAAGGCAAGCCAAAAGACGACTCTGCAAGCTCAAATAGCAACAAAAGTCTCAACCAAAACGAAAAGTCCCTGAAAAGGCAGAAACCTCTTCCACTGCTTCACTAGGGGCGACGGAAGAATTCCTTCCCAAAACTTCAAAGGCGGTAAGAAAATTCACCCTTGATGATTTCATGCCACCTCAATACAAAAATGAAACTGCGCAGGGGGCATCATACTCCTGCAACTCTGTAGTTGGATTCTCCATGGATGAATACGAGTCCAGTGATACTGCCAGTGATATCGATGAGTAGGAAGAATCCCTTGAAATAGGAGAATACCTCTCCGATGAGGAATTGTCGCGACCCCGGACCAAGATTCGGGCCCGCGACGCAGTGATTTACACTAACAGAACATACTGCCTGTCTTGCCACAGGTTTCCGCGTGAGGATCCCAAGACACGGGTCGAGCTCACACGAATAGGTATGCTGAGCGTGTAGCAAAACGAATCATACAGATTTAACACAATAAGATGTAACATAAATAAGGCATCAAGGCATGGTATCGAAGAGGAGTGTCAACAATGCAATCCTATCTTGATATAAAGTTTCATAGTTAGACAAAAGTATATTAATTCAAAATACATATCCATGAGAGGCCAACAAAGGCCAATACAACAAAATAAGATCCCAACAGGTATCCCACAACTAGGTGAACGAGAAATCAAGATCCCGCCCGGCGTCTAGATGACGTCGTCGGGCTGCCACTCATGTACTGGGGGTGGCTCAATAGCCTCCTCCGGGCACTCCTCGTCAAACACGATACTTCCTGCACCTGGACATCAAAATAAAATGCATCAAACACGACAGTTTGGTAAATAAACAATTTAGGCATGAATATGAAAAATGGTGCTAAAACAGTTCAAGATTAAAAGTACACATTTCAAGTTTACGAAACTAGCATGAATACTTATAATATCATGAAAAGATAAATCCACATTGAGCTCATCCTTTCTCTATCATGTAAAATGACAAGAGCAAGCACGCACGAAACACGACACGCAAGACATGATCCCACGCTACACAAGGTAAACGGGGAGGCCGGCCGCGGAACCGGAAAGACAGCATGATGTGTAATATAATACACGACTAGTCTGCAGACAGTCCACATGTTTAAGGACCCCCAGGTAGTGGAACAAGCTAAAAGGGCAGTCCAAGCTCAGTGGTATTCACTTATATCATGAATGCACAAAACATGGCGATACACGTTCGAGAACACGACAAAACAAGAAGGAAATCATTTATCAAACATGACATGACATGTATAAATGCTTGTATAAATGCTTAATGAACTTAAGAAATGATTCCCTTTTTTATTCTTAAAACACGATTCTTGAAACACGTCTTAAATACGAGTTCATACTTGAAAATCAAACGAGAACACGATGATGCATGAAGCATCAAAACAAGAGTTCAAACATAAATCTATCAAGCATAGGCTAAGACTAATCTTTGACCCTTGTGAAGTTGAAACCTAAATGTCAGAATTTACACAGTTTGATGTCCCCAAAGGTAAGGTACATTTTGGAATTTCAATTTACACAACGTCAATTAAAAGTCTAAAGCATAGTCTAGTTTTCAATTTCCAAGAAATTCAGAGAAGGATTGAAAATCCAAAACTGGGTCAGGTTCGCTCGAGCGGTCATACCTTCGCTCGAGCGGACCCAGACAGAGGTTTGTTTGCTCGAGCGAATCTAAGGGTTCGCTCAAGCGGATAGGTTTCTGTCCGAAACCCTTCAAACAGAGGCATGTTCGCTCGAGCGGACCCAATGGTCGCTCGAGCGAACAGGCTTGTGCCTGAGCGCGACTGGGTGCAGAAACTGCACTTCTCTCATTCATTTTCTTGCATTTTTCTTCCTTTTTCACTTCCACACTTAAACCACCTGCACTCCCTAAGCCTACATGCTTTCCAAGGGATGATTTCCACACAAATATCCACTCACATTTCAATCAAGACTTTAAAATCACTAAACCATTCACATTCAGATCATGTATTTAATAACTTGTAAAGCATTCAATTGAAATACATGCTTCCATTCAAAACAAAACTTCTAGATTAGATTGAGTGATTAGTAGCCATGCTTGTAAAGATTAAACAAACTAAAAGAGATTAGTAACATGAAGGAAATGATAAGCTTGATAATAAAACAATATTTTTCAAGGTAAAATACCCAAAACTTATAATGCACTATGAAAAACTAAAATGTTTACTTGCCTTAGTCCAATGTCAAGAAAAACTCCACAAAATCCAACAAGAAGGGGAGATCCACGAAATCTATACAAAACCCCCAAAATAGAGCACACAAAAATCACCATTTTGGTCATTACAAACCCCCATTTCGAAAATGGGTTTGAAAATATGGAAAGCAAGCTTTAAATGAACTAAAAGAACATCAAATGAAAAGAGGAGCAAGAGCCATAACCTTTAGCTAGTCAAACAAGAAGAAGAGAGCTAGAAGATGATAAATAGTGTCGAGGATTTGGCTCAAAAACGTGTCCAGCTGTAGCTTGAGAAGAGAGGAAGAGATTGATAGTCTTGGATCTGGGATTGGAGCTCTCTTGCTTGATGATCCAAGGAGAAAAAAGATCAAGAGAAGGCCTTCTTCTCTTCTTCACTCTAGGTCAAAACAATTGCAGGGATTTGGAAATGGGAAATGAAGAAGAAAGAGAGCTTATATAGTGTCTGGAAGTGGGTCCGAAAGCAGTTGAACTTGAAACAATTAAAACATGGTCTTGTGGACTCCGGATGAAGTCGACGAAGAAGAACAAAACAATCGTCGGAAAATCTAGTTTCGGAAAAGTATAATTTTGACATGGTTTCACGACTTCAAAAATTGTGCCCAGATTTAGCATGAAAAGACAGATTTACCATCTTGGGCCAAAACTTGGGTTTCTGGGCCTCAAATACATGCAGGCTAAAAATGAAAGTTGTCACAAATAATAAAACCATTCAAGAGAATTAAAAACCACGATCAAACAAAAGATCTAGAAGAGGAAAACCCACTCTTACACGTGTACTCAGGGCGTCCCTGAGCGTGTCTGACTCATACTAAACGTCCTCAAAATTCCCAAAGCTATAATCCAGACTAAGTCTAATCACATTCTAACCCAGCTAGTACTAAGACTCACTTAAGACGAAACACTCACTTAATTAGTACTAATCGAGTTGGTCTGGGTCGGGGTCTAACAGGAATGGATTCCCGAGTGTCATCTTATGCCAGTAATCTGGTATAACCCATTACAGCCGCAAGGATCCTGGTCCGATGATGAAGAAGACCAAGAGGTTGAGAATGCTGTTGACCTGGCACCAGCAGCTGCTTTAGTGGAACCCAATAATGGTGAACCACAAGGAGCAGATGACGAAGAAGATTTGACTCCTATGCCTAATCTTGAAGAATATGCAAGAATCTTGCAACATCTTGCCATAGAGCAGGAGCAGGATCGCATCAATGATCTTCATCTTGATCCAGAGCCAGAAGTCCCTGAAAATCAACCGGAAGTTCCTCCTTCAACTCCTAAAAATGGAGAAAACAGCTGGATCGATGATCCTCTTACATTCGAGGATGAGTCCGATTCCTAACAGTCTACACTGGGGGCATCTCCTGTCAGGATAACCTGCAATGCGATAGCTCAGGACGATATTGCCTCTGAAGCTTCCAAAGACACGTACTCCCCAACCGGTAGTGTACCTTCCTGGGCTACATCCTCTTAGGTGACTTCCACTGAGATAACATCTTCTCAGCCTTCGTCTCCTGAAGCTATGACGTCTGAGTTCAAGCCTCTCCCGATTGATCATCTTGAAGAAACTCCTGCCAATGAAGTCTTCTTCAATGAAAACCCAGTCGATTGGTCCCAGATACCTGATCTCATAGACGATGTCTGGACTGATAAAGAAAAGTTATTGGATGTTGTTCAGGACTTGTTCCCAGAAAATGCTCTGTGCAACATAATCACCGAGGATGGCAATGCAGCTACAGAGACATCTTCAGCAAATGACAAGGATCAACCCCTTGATCCCGAGAGTGATCTTCCAAAAGAAAACCCTTCTCTAGAAACTCTTGAAGTTGGTAGAGGTACCCGTTCTGGCCGGGATTACCACAAAAATTACAACCAACCTTCTTTTCTTTATGGAAAGCAAGTTGTAAACACCCCAAGTGGCAATAATAATGAAAATGCAGGCCCGAAGAAGGCTTTCAAGTACGACTTGATTGAACACTTCAAACACATACTTGCACGTCTGCACATCCTTGACTTATTATGAATGTCTCCACAAACTCACCCTTTGACAAAAGATTTTTACAAAATGTCAACCTTTTGATCAAATTCTCAAACAAACATTCCTATCAGCTTTTGCTTAAATTTGTTTTCATAAAAAATGATTTAAGTGAAAAGAAGGGGATACGAAAAAATATAGTACCAAAAATGTTTATACATGGAGGTACCAAAAAAAGAAAGAAAAGAAAAGGAGTTTGTTACAACTCAGGAGCTCAATCCAACATGGTTTTCAACCAAAAATTCAACTCCTCAAGCAGACCCTTAGCCTTAGCTTCCAAAGTTTTCAGGCCACGCTTCTTCAAAATGTTCCCATAAAATGAGGCCGAACGCCGTGACCCATCTGCAGCACGAGGAAGTTTTTTTCAGAGGACCTGCCACTGCTCATATTCCTGAGTCTTCCTCCGGAAGTTACTTTCAGCCTCCTTAACTTGGCGAATGAGAGTCCCCTCCTTGTCACGAGCCTCCACAATGGCGGTCCATTTGGCAGCAGCTTCTTCCTCCAAAAGCTCAAGACACTGCTTAGCCTCGACAACCTCCTTATTAAGGCGGTCTAGGTCTTGCTTTAGCCCCGTGATGGCCAACTCGGTAACGTTCCTCTCCCGAACAAATTGCTTCCGAGTCCGAGTAGCACATCCTTGACTTATTACGAATATCTCCACAAACTCGTGATAGTCTCATTTCAGAATTACAAAGGTTGAATGTGGATGTCGACAAAAATGCCCCACAAGTCCTATAAATTGAAATGGACTATAGGGTCAAACAATCAAGTACTTCCTCAAAGGGAGAAAAGAAGAAAACTGAGGGATCAAGCAATGAATGCCTCTCGGTTCAAAAAAGCAGCAAGTGCAACAATCGCCTTCGACAAGGATGACCTCCTGCTAGGTGAGACAAAGCACAACTGACCCTTGTACTTCACGGGGTACGTCAAAGAAATGCCAGTACACAGAGTCCAGATCGATCCAGGTTCTGCACTCAACCTCATCTCTACTTCAGCACTCGAAGAGCTGGGCATCCCACCTAGTAAGCTGAGTCACACGTCAATATCCATCTTTGGATATGATGGCAGCGCTCAAAGGCCTATCGGCAAAATCAGGTTCAAATTGCAAATCGGTGACCTTATTTCTGAAGTCACTGTGTATGCAATAAGGACCCCTTCATGCTACAATATCCTCCTTGGATGCCCCTGGATACATGAGAATGGTGTCGTCTTTCAACTCTACGTCAGTGCATCAAGTTCGTTGGCAACGATGGCTTGATACATCGAGTGTTTGCAGACAAAAAGCCTTTCAAAGGTAAGGACGTCCATTTTGCAGATACTCAAATGTATAAAGAGGGAAAATAAGAAAAGGAGGAAGAAACAATTCACTTTGCCGACAATCTCGAGAAAGATAAAGGCAAGGCTCCTTAGCAATCATCGGAAGTAAACAAACCTTCCACCAAACTCGAAGTATGCAGTCAAGCTCCCTTCGTGATCTCTTTCGAGACATTAAAACCTTTGGTAATCACCACCAAAGCAAAGAAGACAAAACAAAAGGCTGGGGGCAAGTTCACCATCTTCTTTGTGTCTATTATGCATGACACAGACTCAGAATCAGAGCCAGAAGACGACACAACGTCTAGCCAAGCTGATACTCAGCAAGTTCAACTGTTGACGTAGAAGATCCTACGTTTGCTTCTTTCGTTGTTCCGGCAACTTCGCCAGAAGAAAAAATAATCTTCTTCCACAGATCGGGAGTCTCTTCATCAAACGAATTGCTTCCGAGTCTGAGTGATCTCAGTCAGCTCAGCTTTGACTTTATTGGAAGGCTTCATAAACATCTCATCAAAGAAGTCACCATCTGGGAAATCCTTGGTCTCAGTCCACTTGTTCCCTAAATCAATGACTTCATCAACAAAACCCTTGGTGCTTGCAATGTCCAGACCAACTTCTTCGCTATCAGCAAGAATGTCTTGTACATGCTTGATCATGCCAAAGCCAGCTTCCAAGTGACCCTAAGAGAGAGTCTCGACCCATGAGCTCAAAAGACTCTTCAACACCTTCTTTGCATATTGAAGGTGCGGCCCAGACTAGGATTCACCATGCTCCGGCACCCGACTGCCCATCTCATGCCCCATTGGAAGAGTAATCAATAAACTCTTTCCAATCGAAGAAGCTGACTCGTTGAAAGTAGAAGAAGCCCCTACTCCTGGATCGGCTGCAGGTATCCCCTGTTTTGGCTCTAAGGAAGTCGGAGGAACTTCTCCTATTGCTTCACAATCTGTCAATAAAAAGACAAAAAGGTATGAATATGATCTTGTCAAAAAAATATATCAAGATTATTATTATAAAATACCTTCTTCGACGACCGGTGGAGTACTTTCTGCCTCTCTGAGCTCATCCGAAGCATCGTCAAATGCTGCATCCATGGATGGTTCGAAATCTTCAGAATCCTCTAGCAAGTCAGCTAACAAGAAAACAAAAGCTACATGTTGGCAAATGACAGCACAAACCAAAAGAAGAAAAAAAAGAAGCCAAATCAATCATACCAGATGAAGGTTCTGGAACCACTCCAGAGTCCCTGTGTTCTTCTTCAGATGCCATGACTGGATCCGTCATCGCCTCATTGGCCGGAACCTCGAGCATCACCAAGTCATCGTCCTCTGCCAAAAGAAAGCAGCGGATCAAAACAAAAATCTCTTATAAGAGAAAAGAAGTGACAAAAGAAAGAAGGAGAATCATACCAACTGTCTCCTCTTCTCTACTCCTTTTCTCCGGAGGCTCGTCAGCATCTCCAGACACCTCCTTAACAATGGTGAGAGGAATTTCTAGATCAGAAGGACTTTCATGCCGTCTCATATTACGGCACTGTCCTCTCTTCCTCTTGCTTCTGCGGGCCAGCCTGCTCGAAGATCCTGCCCCACTATCAACATCAGGCCTCTCACTAGAGTCCTCATTGGATGGCCTACTTTTCTCAGTAGACTCCATGGAAGCCTTCGTGCGCTCTACTTGCATCCAAGCATTGATCTCGGCCTCCTCCTCTTCTAGTAGTCTCAAGACCTCACCAGGAATCCCTTGTGTAGCTCCTGATCTGATGATATCCTGCTCGTTGAAAAAGCCTATCTTATGCTTCTCTCCAGAAAGGAAAGCCAAAACTTTCTTTTGACGGACACCGTCTGATCTGCCAAGACCCTTCCCAGGAGATTGCTTGACATCAAGCTCCTTTTTGGAAAGCCCCCGGTACACTGAGAAACTCTCCATGAACCACTTCGTGAAGCCAGAAGTCCGGAAAGTGGGCAACTCAGGATAGGAAATCATGGCGGTCGTGTCCTCAGCGCTATAAAAAGCCCATGCATTCCTCCCATCCTACAGACCTCCAAAACGCTTCACCATGCTCGAAGGCGCTCTAACAACGCCTTGAGAGAAGCCAAGCTGCAATGCAAAACTCGAAGGTACGTACGGCTGGATATCGACGAAAAGATGTCTACGGTACACCATCGTGCCAACCCGTATGTTGAAAAGCTATCTCTTCTCCGCGTTTGTCAAAGCATAGTGTCTTCCTAACCTGGTCGAATCACAGGAGACACCAAAGTCAAAAGCCTTCTTCTGCAAACATGTAGAAAGCTTCACTGAAGACTGCCCAATCTCGACGTCCCTGAACCGTCGAATCCTCAAACGGGCAGACAAAAGAGATTCGGAAACGGCTGTCTTTCAAGCCAAACGAATCATAAAAAGATCTTTGTCCTGTGCAACTCCCAACCGATGGGAGCTAGGACAGTGGTATACATACCACGAATAGAAGATGTGGGTTGAAAATACCCTGTTCATAGGGAGCCCAAGCCGAACCAGGAAAGCATTAGCCTGCAATTTGGTACATAAGTAGGAGTAAATATCAGGTACCAAAGCCAGCCGCTCTCCAAATGCCATCTGACAAGCCGGAAAAATATAGTGCGGCCTGATGTACGTTCGATCTCCTCCAGCAAAAACAACCTCACCCGGCCAATAAGTGAGGTAAACAACGAAATTTCTCCGCAATGTAATGTCAGGACAAATGGCGTCTCCGCAATGTAATCTTCTCGCATGGCGGAAATCTTCTTCAGACTTGAGGCTTTAGCCCTAGCATCCTGGGCCATGCCATCAGAAGACTCGCCGTCGTAAAAAAAGTTGGAGCTGTAACTCCTCCAACTATTGCACCTGACTTTCGAGCCCTCCTTCTCCTTCAAAAAATCATAGAAGGCGACGGGCTGAAAGTATAAAAGCCTGAACTTCTCAGATTGCTCCTCAAGGACGCTGTCGATAGGCATAAACTCCTCATAGAGTTTGCCGAGGATAGGCAACCCGGTGATGGTGCTCAATTCATTCAAAGAAAAACCAATCTCACCATTCGTCATAATGAAGGTGTTGGTTTGTGGAAGGATTGACTCCAGCATGGCCATGAAAGCCTCATCGGAGAAAACAACTGTTTGCCGAAAAGCGCGAACCGCATCAAAAATCTCGGCCTCTCACAGAATGGTCTCGCCAACCTTCAGGGTGTGATCAATCCATGATTCCCAGCTTGAGTCAGCACTGAAACGGCCATGAAGTCGAAAAGGCTTCACCCAATTGCTGCCGTCACCCCGAAAAATTCCAAGGCCTACTGGTCTCAAATCGACCGACGGATGATCAGAACCTTGGTAGCCACTGGCTGGCATCAACATATCCATATGGACAGGCAACCTCTCTGCAAAACCGGAAGGGCTGCCAACAAAAACCCCGGTCTTGATCACACCGGTCCTCTTCACCCAGCTCGGAGGATCTTCCCTCTTAGGGCACGTGGGAGAAAGGCTCATGATCGAGATGGTCTGATCGAAGGTCGACCGGGTAGAAATAGTTCTCTCCTCACCATCTGCTGTGTAAGAGAACCGAAAACATCTCCTTTGGTATGTCAAGTCGTCGGGGACTGCATCACCGAAGAAGAAGGTAGGCTTGGGCACAATGCTTTGATCGTCCGTAACCCCAGGACGGCTGCTTACCACGATCTTGTAGAATTCCTCATCTTTGAGAGCGATCAATCGCTGTCTCATCTCATCACGATTGAGGGAATCGCACTCTTCCAAGTTCTTCTAAAAAAACTGGACCTTCTCCCAGGCCTGCTAAACGGCCGCATAAGAAGATCAGGCAGACCGACGAGGTGCGTCAATAACAGGACCCTTACCCTTGTTCGTTTTAGAAGAACTACCTGCAAAGAAAGGAAAAACAAAGATCAATCATCATCAAAATGACAGAATTTTGCTAAAAAAATTCTAGCGAAATTTTGACATAGTTCCGGGGCAATTCCGAAGAAAAGGGAAATACCCTGAAAAAGACAGGAAGCCTGAAGATGAGCTCAACATCGCTGCGAGCTCATAGTCAGTGGAAAATTCTTAAAGAAGGTTTGAACTCAACATTGCTACGAGATTAAGCCAGTCTTATGAAATTTCTGCAAAATCTGGAAAAGAGCTCAACATTGCTGCGATCTCCAAAATCCAAAACTTGCAAAGTTCCTTAAAATTCAGCAAGACTAAGAAAGAGCTCAACATCGCTGCGAGCTCCAAATCCCAATACTTGCAAAAGATTTTCAGGTATGCATCATCATGTTTCCAAGTCCATTTACCAAAAATCATGCATCAAAGAACATCATCATGCTAGGAAAACCTTGACCAAAGTTTGACCAATTCCAACCCAACTTGGTCAAAACCAATCAAACTTTGTCCAAGTAAAAAATTATGTTGACTTGACCTAGAGACTCTAGCCTTCTATCTTGATACATCAAAAAAAAAAAAAATGCATGAACATTTTGAAATTGCACAAACCTCATTATCATGGTGAAAAAAAAAGAGAAATAAAATAGAAAAGAGAGAAAATCTCTTAAAAAAAAAAAAAAAGAGGCTGGCCAACAAGGCCATGGCCCCATGGCCACGTAGCCGTACAGCCAGATCCGTACGACCCAAAAAAGGAAAAAAAACTATGAGAGAGAAAAAAAAAGGAGAAACACGGTGAAAAAAAAGAGAAAAAAAACCCATGAGCCAAAAAAAAACCAGAAAAAAAGAAAAAAAGATAGAGAGAGAGAAGCACGAAAAAAAAAAAAAAACGTGCACAAAAAAAAAAACCAAAAAAAAAGAAAAAAAAAGAAGAAAAGAAGCTACTTCTACAATGGAGTTTCTTGTGGAGTAAGAAAACTTTCTTGAAGCCATTGATGGAGAAGAAGAAGAAAAAGCTTGGAGATCCTTGAAGAAGAAAAGGAATTCTTGATCTTGGAGCACTCTTGAAGATTCTTGTAAAAAGGAAGCAATGGAGCCAAAGATCCAACCCCTCTTGCTTTTATAGAAGAGAGCAAATCAAAAGAGGAAACAAGGAGAAAAGAAAGGAGGTAAGTGCTAAAATTTAGCTACTTTCCCAAAAGAAAGATACTTTGAGAAAATCTCTCCCAAAGACAAGGAAACTTGAGAAATTCTCTCCAAATAAAAATATTTTTAGATATTCTCTACACAAAAGAGATATTTTTAGACATTCTCTACAAAAATGACACCATATGAGATCTAGGCCATCTCCAAAGCCTAAGGTCCCATGGGTTAGTCCATATGAGCCAGGTTTGACCACCTAGGCACTAAAAGTGGCTTTTAGTCAAAACATCCCTCTTACCAAGAGCATACAAAAAAAAATAAAAAAAGTCCCATGCCGCTTTTGAGTTGATTGGACCATTCAAAAAAAAAAAAAAAAACAGAGAAAGAGAAGAAAGCCTCATGAGTTTCCAAAAACCAAACCATCCAACCTCATGAACCAAATTACGCCAAAGTCTTGAAATTGACATTCCATAAAAAACCAAACCTTGGTCCCCTAGCTCGCCACATACAGCTTGTTAGGTCACAAGACCAAAATCAAAATCCAAACCAAACCAAAACCAAAATAAAAACCAAATCTGATCCCCCGACTTGCCACATACAGCTTGTTGGGTCACAAGGTTGAAATCAAAAACCAAACCCCGACCCCCTAACCTGCCACATACAGCTTGCTAGGTTACAAGGTCAAAACCAAAATCCCAAAACCCAAAAATCCAAATCCCCCATGTCATTTTCAAAACTTTGCCTTGAGATGGTATGTGATCCCTCTCACTACCATAAAATTCCCCCAGAAACTCAATGGGAGTTCTAAAAAAAAAAAAAAAAGCTCAAGACTCTTGGTCAAGTCAGAAGCTCTCCTTCAAGTTTCTCTTCGAGGCACGTCGACTTCGAAAAGCTACTCGTCGCTGTACCGAGAGAGAGCATTTGTTGATACAAAAAAAGTTACTATGTCTCCTCAGCATCAAGAAGCCACATGAAGCTGAATCCTGTTACAAATAGGCAAGGCTACTTCAAGCATCAGATCTTGTCGGAATCAAACAAAAATTGCAAGATCCTTCAAGACAGCCAAAAGAGGGTTACACTTGAAGTTTCGGGCCATTCCGACATCGTTTGGCCTAACTTCACTTCTCCGACAGCTAAACATGCGCTCCTGGCAGCGACAGCATTGAAGACACCAAAACTTCGATCAGAGCTTATGGATGACTCTAAAATACCTCCAAAAGGCTCCTCGTCAAATTTCAAGTCAAACCAACAACGTTTGACCCTCCATCAACGTTCGAGCAGCAAAATCAAGCCTTTCAGAGGCGTGAACCACCGAGGCCATCACTCATCAAACAAAGCATATGAGTGACTTCAACATGTTTCCAAAAGGTTACACGTCGAATTTCAGGTCATTCCGACAACGTTTGACCAGACTTCGACACTCCGAAAGAAAATCAAGCCTACTGGCGTCGGAGCACCCCGGGACTATGACATCTAAATTGGAGCTAATGGATCATCTCTATATGACTCCAATAGGCTCCCTGTCAAATTTCAGGACAATCAGACAACAGTTGACCGCATATCAAAGCTCGACATCTTCCCCACAGCAAAATCAAGTAAAGCATCGACGGGACCCCAAATGGCTTCAAAACTTAGATAAAAGCCCATGGTTGGTCCTATCCACTGCTCAAGAAGATTCACCTCAATTTTCAGGTCATTCCGACATCGTTTGACCTAGTTTCAACTCTTGACGGAAAATCCGCTACAAAGTCTTCGGCTTTCCCGAAAAATGGGAAACTTTGTGCTCCAGTTTTGCGCGGGTTCTTGTCAAGTTTTCTCCAAGAAAATCAAGTTAATAATTGAGGAAAAATGTCAAGAAAAATACAGAAGGAAAAAGCATCGTAAAAGAAGAAAAAACGACCGAAAAAACTACTCGGCGACTAAAGGGGTCAAAGCCCCATGGTAGCCGGCGACCATGGCCCACGGTCACTGATGACCTTGGCCCAAGGTCGCTGGCGACCCTGGGTGCATGGTCGCCGGCAACCCTGGAAATCCGGGTCGCCGGATTTTGGCCGGATGGCCCGATTTTCGATCATTTTCGCGTTTCGGGAGTTTCTGCCTCTATGATTTTCTGAAATCCAATTTTTTATGCTTGAAAATGATTGATCTTCGCTGACATCTTGGATCCGCCGTCAAGAGCATGAAATCATCATTGATCGCTCTAAGATCGCCAACCGGATGACCAAGAAAGTACACTTTCTGTCCGACCGATCAAGAAATCTACAAGACAGATGTCACCGGCCCACCAACATCAATCAATGTCTGAAATTGCATTGCAATCCGACATCAAACAATGTGTGGATCCACCTGCGATAGGCCACGGGATCCCAAAGGATGCAGCGAGGCCCGCGACTCTTCACATGCCCCGGTGACCACTTAATGTTGTTAATTGGCCCGTTTATGACTACTTAACGTGGTCATTAACTCATTATTTTGGATGGCCCAATCAGAAGCAAGCATATGGAACTTACAAGTCCAAGCAATCATGGCATTAAAACCATGAAACTCCCCTCATCATGGAGATTAAAGGCGATTAAATGCCCATCATTCTCCATCAGCCAATCACAAGCCATGAAAAAGGAGTTACAAAATCAAAGAATAAAAACTTGTAACTCCTGATCAATTCTCTCATCATGGCCATCAATGCCCATAAACCACCTCATGACTACCAAGAGCCTATAAAAGGAGGTCCATTCCAAGAAGAATGTATGTGATCCCAATCCCCGAAAATCCAAAAAATTCAAGAGAGAGACGAAGTCCTGCTGCTCTGCTGCAAGAAACACCACAAGGTGATCAAAGTCCCTTGGGGGGCCACCCCCCAAGGTCCCCTTCTGCTATCCAACATGGCCTAAACGCGGCTTTTCAGCCCGTTTACTTGTTTTTTTTATTGGATTATCCTCTAAAAAACTGAGATTGGAGCCAAGCCGAAGAATCGAAGCATCAAGAGTTCTCATTTGAAGGACGATGGCGAAGTCCATACATGACTTGCGACCGACGATCTGAACGTATCCCCGCAATCTCCTGAGAAGTTAGATCCGTTTTCTTTCTTTTCTATTGTATTTTGTATTTTTTAAAGAGACAAACAAAAATCACAATTCTTGTCTTTCATATTTGATGGGATTTGTAAATTGCCTTTCACGGCAAAATTGCCTTTCACGGTAAACAAAAAAAAAAAAGAAAAACGCCTCTTACGGCATTCAAAACAAACTTGCCTCTTTTCTTAAATATTTATGCAATTTGAAAAGTTAGAAAGAAGGATCAATTTCCTTTCTACTTGTGAAGGTGAATCTCCGGATCATCACCATTCCAAATTCCAAGTAGAATAGTAAATCTGGCATACCCGTACAAAAATGTTGATACCTGCATTTTTCCTCCTCTGCCGAGACCCAGGCAGCCCTCGGGGCGGAAGGAGAGGACGGAAAACGAGGGTCCATCAACGTTCCTTTAGTGCTCAATCCGGTCTGTAGCTAGCAGCTAACACTACCATTCGGTGAACATCCAATCGTGATAGTGAGTTTAGCCCCATTCCGGATAGCGGGCATCAATACGCCGGATTTCCCCTATATAAATAAGACTATGGGTCTTAGAAGAGTCATTTCAAGTAGCTGTGTCTGGAGCCAGCCCCTAATACAAGCAAGGAAGCGAGGCAGCTAGGTTGGTAGCTAGCATCCAAGGTCTCTCTTCGTTGGCTCACAACAAGAGCTACAGGTGTAAATACTAAAGTAATAGGGAACAAAGATGCAGCACTCCTTTGTCGCTTTACGACTCACTTCGCTTGCTAGCACAAAGAGAGATACACTTCCTTGCAATCTTAGCAGCAATCCAAGGAGAGCAAACCAGTTACGGAATGATCCTTTTATGAACTCCCTTTTGCTGATGCTCTTAAACCTGGGATTCAAAAGCAGAGTTGAGAGCAGATATAGGATCAGATAGATGTCTTTCCGGATGTAGTTTCTCTTTTGATAGCTATCCGTAGTTTGTTCCTATAGCAAAGCTAATGAGCCTAGGAAGTATAGAATGAATCTTTCTCCTGCTTGTAGTATGTAGCTTTACTTCTTTAACTAACTGGTAGTTGAGTAAGGCCAGTGAAAGCCATCTGCTATGGGAATAAAAACCTGTAATAAATTTACATGAGAAGCTCTCTTCCTTCTTTATTCGATTGATTGAGAGCTAGAAGTTAGCGGACTCTCTTCTTTTGTATTATTCTCAGTTCTAGTTGCATCATCCTTCCTATCGTCTTCTTTTTAACATGAACCTTCACCCAAGATGTAAACCGAGTTCTTGCTTTTGGATTCAATCCTTGGTAAAGTGTTTGATATCGTGGAGAGGTACGCCTCTAAAAGAAAAAATATAGGCTCGAGAATAGGCTTGATGAACAAACAGCCGATACGGAATCTGAGCCTTCAAGCCAAGCCCTTGAACTTCATTCCCAGGCCATTCAATTCAACAAATCTAGCACGAAAAGTCAATCCGATTTCGGTCAGATGCAGGCTTCAGGAGCTTCCTCTTAGTTAGGTGCCTGGCCGAAGGTTGAAAGAATGATTCGGGGTCAGAGGAAGGGGGAAGCGTTCAACCTTTCTCCTTTATCTATGATTGGGAATTCCTCTAGTGAGTAGAAGTCCCTGGAAAGGTAGATGGGATAAAGGTCTCACTTTGCCAAACCAAAGATTGGGGATTACCCTTTCATCGATTGGGATCAAACAAAAGTTGAATCATTCCGAAAGACCGGGATTTTCGCTTAAAGCCGATTTCCCCTGAGAAAGCTAGATGAATCAAGGTTCGAGGACTGACCGGGCGATGAAGTCACCCCAGCCTTGTTGGTTTAAGGAGATTGGAGGAATTACTAATTTATGCCAGGTCGCAGGAAGAACCAACTGGGCCCTCGATCCAGAACAACTAGGAGGCGAGCGGCCCCTTTCTCTCAAAGTGTTTTGGCACATAATCGTCAGCTACTATAGATTTCAAGGGTTTCCCTATGGATTGACTCAGAAAAGAAGAAAGAGGCGCAAACCAGGCTATGAACAGAGAAAAGTGACTAAATGAGTTCAATAAAAGAGCGAAAGGGACATGTATAATCTAAGGTAGAAGACGATAAGAGAAGACGATTTATCGTCTTGTAGTTCTTCCTTGAAGGTGGACTTCCCATTCCAGCTATCCTCCATAACTACAGACTTAGAGCACCGCATCGAAATTAGACCCCCCGTAGTTCCTTGAGCATCCACACTAATCAAACCACACCGATTCACTTTCCACACCTCCCTTATTGTAGCACCGTCCACCGAAGAAAGCTTTGATTCTTGAATAAGAACAATATCGGCCTTTAGTTTACTCAACGCCCCTTTAACCCTCACTTTTTTTCTTAATTGGGTTCCCCAACCCTCTCACGTTCCACGACATGATCTTCATGACAAACCAACAGTACCCTCTTTCCCGTACCTTCTTAACTCACCAGCCCCATCCGCACCGAACCCCATTTTTAGGTTCGCTCCTTTGTCATAATTCACCGGGTTGATGAATTCTTGTTTACCTTTAGCCTTCTTCTTAGTACTTTCCTTGCAACCAAGCGTCGAACCCTGTTCCTTCTTCTCCAAATGCCACAGCAAACAACGAACCTCATCCTTAATATCGTTGAAAGAAAGACCAATTCACCTTCCCTACTTTCATGATTCTATCTTCAACCCTTCTCTTACCCTCAATTTCCTTCAACCTAACCCCAACCTCTTCAAAATCTCAACCCTGAGCATCTTGTATAACCGCTTTAGACTGCTCCAACTGATCACTCGCAGGACCGACGGGAGAAGAAACTACATGCTGGGATGCAGTATGCACCTTAGAGAGCTCAACACTACAAATAGAAATTATCCATAGGATAGGGCAACCAATGGAACCTTTACCAGCTGCCGAAAATATGCGCACATCAAACCCAATCGACACCTACCGTCAAAGCCCCTTCACTCTATAAGAAAATGAATGGGTTGTATGAGGACTGATCTGTCCCGTCTACCCTGGCTGGCATCCGATTCTGCCTGACTTTTGGTAGATATTATGAACAAATAGAATGACGTTTGGGCTTGATCTCTCTCAAGAAAGAGTACGTCGGCAGCCCAGGGCAGCCTGGTCCAGTCATCTTTTGGTTCTGTTTTAGAGGGTTTCTTGAATCCCTTCTCTTCATCGTTGTTTGTAACATGGTAGCTGTAGGTTCCCCTACGACTGGATTGAATCCTTTGCGGTCTACTCTCACCATGGAATGAAAGAGAGTGATATATAGCAAGCCGCCCAATCATTACGGTCTTGACAAAGGAAGGAGCTTTACTTTACAACTAGAAGAGGGGCGTAGAGGTGAAAGGCAGGCCGGCCAGTCACCTGCGAATCGACGGCAGAAGACGTGGTCTTAAGCCGGTAATTGAACACTTGAAGCATCTATTTAGGTGCCGCTTGGAAATAAAACCAGAGGAGTATAACAAACGGGGAAGCTTCCCCCAAAAAAAAGAGAGACTTGTCGGAAACCAAAAACTTTGTTGGTTGTTGACCAACAAATAAATGGGAGTGTTGCGCGTACATTATTCTCTTACGATATTTCTACTCTGCTTGAAAAGGCTTGAAAAGAAGCCTCAAGCCGATCTCTTCATCATGTTCGACAATTTCTAAAGAAGAACTTAGAGTGATTGACCTCACGACACACATGCTATATGTTCATGCCAAAAAAGGCGAGATTTTCGATTCTTAATTAAAGGAGCGAAGCGCTTAGTGGTTGAAGTAGAGGAGAGCTAGAATGAGTCAATTTTCCTAGGGAAAGTACACAAGCAGGAAGGAAGAATCTAAAAGGCACTTTATCCCCCATTTTGGAATGAGCTTTCAGGCCTACAAAAAGAGTGCCTACCCAGAGAGTGGAAATGCTCCCGCGAAGCCGGTCAGGCCTTATCTAGCTTAAAAGGCATACTGTCCCTACGAAAGCATCCATTTCATGAGTTGAACTGGCTCTGCTCCTTGCTGGAGGAAAACTGAATGATATTATGTATGTTATTCAAAGCCTTTTAGAAGTCTGAGCTTTCCTTTCAATTCATGTAGTGAGGTCCTCTTCTTGCTTTTGTGCCCTAGCATTCTACTGGATAGCTCCTACCCTTCCTTTATCCTCCTTGCGCTATGAATTGGCTTTCTTGTTGTTAATGGGTAGACAAACTTATGACCCAGACGTGGGTGGGCTTTTTTCTAAGGAAAAGACCTTAATCTACTTTCTCGGGTATCTAGCTTACGGAAGACAAGGTCTTGACGTTCTATAGATGAACTAGCATAATAGACATGCTGGAATTTAGAAAGGCAAGACAACTCTGAATCACTCGTTAAATACAAAGACAAAGCAACTTTCGCCCTATCCTGACGGGAAGGGAACTTATGAAGAAGACCGACCTGTGCTCTTCCTGTAATCTGACCTTACTATAGCTTTCTTAAAGCTTTTGGCTTATTGATCTCCAACTGTATTTGTATTTGTATCTGGTAATCTCTTTCTAGTGGATCAAGATATTTGAGGCTAATCCACTCTTCCTTGAAACTTGAAATTGCCCTTTATTTAAACTTTTTTAACTTATAAATGAGTTGCTTCTCGACTCGACTGACTCACACTCCTTTCCTATCTTTTTAAGAGCTGCCATGGGCATTTTTCTTTCCTTGGATGCTATAAGAATGGGCTAGCTCTTGCCTCATGAAAAAGGATGAAAATTGACAAATCCATTAAGAGTATCATTTGTCACTTCTCTTGATTTCCCACCCACCTACCTATCATCTATCAGTCTCCTGAAGCTCCCCCGCTTGGTAGCTAATCCCGCTCGTTGGTATCTGGGAGTCTAGAACTTAGTTTATCTTATACTCTCTATACTTCGCATTTACTTGAGCCTTTCTACTTATAGACCTGGACTGCTATTTGTTTCATACCTGAAATAAAAGGCAAGCAAGTCAAGGATTCCTCGAGCTGCTATCTCGATACCGATCCTTGAAACCCTGAATGAAGGGCACTGCTTAGGTAAGGGTAAGAAAGAAGCGCTGATCCACTTATACTCACTAGGGGTTACTCTCTCACACGCATCCTAGCTTATCTCACTTCTTCCTTGAAGGTCCCACGGACTGTTCGAATCCTTTGCCTGTCCTTGATTATCTTCCTATCACCTACGCCTCCTCCCAGGAAGTCACTATTCTTTCCTTTCTCCTAGCTCCTAAAGCTTTTGCATTTTTCAAAGACCTTCACTTGATCTTCATTCTACTATAAGAACTCAAACCTGAGTCCATTACTATCCTAGTCGAGTTCGCTTATTCATTTTTTAAGAACTCACACTTCGTACCTGAACATGAATAGGCATCACTCTTTTTCCCGATGTAAGCCCAGGCTTTCTATCATCCAGTTGTGGCCTTTTCCCCTCTTAATTCTCAGGAGAGTGCTATAGCTTGTTTGCTAAATTCCTTCCCGATACCCCTTCATCACGTCTTGGGCAACCAAAACCCTAGCCTTCGAAAAAACAGTATCTCACTTCCCCGGACGAATTTATTTAATATCTTTTCAGGTTCAGTGAGGACAGTCCTCCTAGCAGCAGTTCCTTTTCATATCCCGCTTTGAAGCAACTACACTCGCTCGTTAGCCTGTCTGGCTCTCGACCTGGTTCAGTCTCTAAAAAAATCTGGCAGCTGGGACTATTGCATTCGCAATACTTGGTTCTGCTACTTTCCGATGTTGCTTACTACCAAACCGATAGCTAACCTTGCTTTTCTACCTTATCAGTAACAGCTATATTCAAAGACTTTACCTGAAAAGGAGACCTAGAACTACTAGGATTCCTCGCTTCCAGCTTTCTAAAAGCTATTTTAGTTAGCCTAAAGTTGTATTTTTTAAAAAACCTTGGCAGGATCATAGCTATCCTCCCACCTATCTTCTTGACTCCTTCTCATAAGAGCGGGCAGAGTCTAAAAGAGTGCTTCTAAGCTTCGGAGATTCTTCCGGGAAGCTAGGTCAAGGCTATCTGGCAGAAAAGGATTCTAATGGCACAAAGTCGTTATTCTCCCGTTTCCCCGATCTCCGTTGGCTGCTCGCAGGAATTTTTGAGCTTGATCCTTTCTCTTTCTCGATAGTCCCCTGGAAATAGAAATGAGCTAAAGCTCCCAGTCGTTTCTAAGGAATTTCTACCTTTTGGATCGAACTAGGAATCATACATTCACTGAATGACTTGACAACCAGGTATTTCACTTACCTGCACATAAGCTTCCTATATTCTCTAGAACAACCCATCTCGTTTCATAGCGCCTGCTTCTCGAAAAGATAGACTTCCTATCAAATCTTTCACAGTCCCCAGAGAGATCCATCCGATGGTCTTTCACTCTCTCGCTTCGTCTTCCCAACTATATATCCTTTACATGTAGGTAAGATAAGATCGAATGCT
Source organism: Umbellularia californica (assembly GCA_028538565.1). Classification (NCBI taxonomy): domain Eukaryota; kingdom Viridiplantae; phylum Streptophyta; class Magnoliopsida; order Laurales; family Lauraceae; genus Umbellularia; species Umbellularia californica. The sequence goes on along the minus strand of JAPQWN010000002.1, from coordinate 68,858,209 downwards.
TATTCTAGCTTCTCATCTAGCTTCTCTCCCACTACTCAACCCTATTTCTTATTATTTAATTATTTTAGTATTTTAGATTGAACGGATAGCTTATGCTTCTAATAGACTCCTAGCTAGCTAAGATGCATCTACGAGAAGCTATTTTTTATGTAATATTACATTATATGAAAAAAAAGATCAAGTAGCGAGTAAACAAGATCGAATTTTAGCTTGTTAAAGCTATAGGAAGAAGTGGGATCTCTCTAATATAGGCAAGCTAATAAGGCCTAGCACGTTACCAATCAGGTAACAAGGTCCGTCTCTACTTTTTTCTTCAACCTGGAAGCGAGTAGAATGTTTCGATTTTCTTTTGAGACTAAACACAGGGTCTGACCTAGACTCATATAGCCCGAGTACTTAGGCATAGTACCTTAACTCTTAAGATGCATGGCGTTGGTAGAACCCTCAACACCCTACCTTCACTTCATGTCTTCTAAAAGCTGTTATGGAAAGAGATCAATCAGATGACAAGGCCTACTGTGTCTCCAAGAAGATCCAAGTTCTCACTCAACCTCAAGATTCTCAGTCTAGTCTTATACCACCTAAGCAGTTCAATGGAATGGGAATGAAAGGGGATCTTCTTCTTATGGAGATCTGGTAGTATAGTAGATGTCCTTCCATGGCTTGCATACGGAAATAAAAGATGATTAAACCCTTTTATGATTCACTCTGTTCTCTCCAATGAAAACAAGTCTGAAGGGTTTCCCCTGATTCAGAAGAAGACAATTCTGATTCAAATCGTCTTATGGATCGTCTTCTCGTCTGCTCCTTGACTACCATAAAGATAAAGCATTGGGACGGATATAGGTGTGCGACTTACGTACTATGTTGAACTTGACTCACTTTTCTCAGATTCTTCTTCGGACCCTGCTTGAACCACTAGAACAGTTCCTGCAATGGCTAAATCTTAACTCGAAGTTAACTCTGTTGAGGTTCTTTCCATCTCCATTTTCACCGATCCTTAGGTATGGTTAACTTGACTGATTAGGCTCACGGGCCTTAGCTTAGACTGGACAAGTAAACTTCCCTTAGTAAAGGACATAGGCTGTCACGCCCCCAAGACCGGGATCCGATCTCGGGGACGCGAATTTGGGGAATTTGTATTTCTCCCCAGGATCCGCGTGTGTGAGGATGACAAAATTCACAACACATCAGAATGTTTCGTGGAAGCTCTACAAGACGTTATGACCCGGAATCCGAATCCATCAGGTTCCGTGTCGTACTCAATCTGTCAGCATAAGATTGTCATAGAAATATTCAAACTCAGACTGGAACAACTCATAATATCAAAACATACAGAGCTGACAGTAACAGGCTAGTCATTACCCAAACATATTCAAGTTACAATTAACAAGTGCATTAATTACAATTCCCAAGAAAAAGGCTAACAAAAGCTGTACAAAAATAGCAAGCTAGAACAAATACTACCTAAGGGTGTAACGTAACTCCGGAGTCAAGCATGACGTCTACATGACATCGCTGACACAACAGGGCTGTACAACTTGGGGCTCAACAGCCCTCTGCACACGAACTAGCTCAAAACAAGGACCTGCTATCTAGAGCACCAAAGCAGAAGAATATCAGACACGACGGTCTGGCAGGTGATCAATATAGGCAAGACCATAAACAAAATTGGAGTTTAAAGGAAACAATAACTAAAAACAATTTATTGAACTTGAAACAGATTTACAAGGTTCAAAAGCAATTCATGAACAGGATACTTATCAAGAAATCACGAGTACATGCACGATATACGAAACAAGACATGAATACATATAATATCATGATTAGTAAATCCACAAAGAGCCCATCCTTTCTCCATCATATATGATGACAAGAGTAAGCACGCACGACAAGCACGACAAGCAAGACATGATCCCACATATACGGGGAATTTCTAGCCGCGGAACCGGAACACGAACACGCACGATGTGTAATACAATACACGACTAGTCTGCAGACAGTCCACATGTTTAAGGACCCCCAGGTAGTGGATCAAGCTAAAAGGGCAGTCCAAGCTCAGTGGTATTCACTTATATCATGAATGCATAAAACACGGCAATACTTATTCGAGAACACGACAAAACAAGAGGGAAATCATTTAACAAGCACGACACGATGAGGCTAGCAAGATAGCATAATATAAATGCTTAATAAACTTAAGAAATGATTCCCTTTTCTCATTCTTGAAACACGTCTTAAAACAAGCTTATACTTGAAATTCAAATGAAAGCACGATGATGCACGAAGCATCAAAACAAGAGTTTTGGTTCTTGAAACAATTCTTCAAATGAACTTGTACTTGTAAATCAAACGAGAACACGATGATGCATGAAGCATCAAAATAAGAGTTCAAACACGAAATCTATCAAGTTTAGGCTAAGACCAATCATTGACCCTTGTGGAATTGAAACCCAAATGTCGGAATTTAGACGAGATTTGGTGTCCCAGACGTTATAGTACATTTTGGAATTTCAAGTGTACAAAGTCAATAAAAAGGTCTAAAACCTAGTCTAGTTTTCATTCTCGCAAAAATCCTTCAAAACAGTACCTTTTGTAAATTTCGGTCAGTCCTCGGCTACCTGTCGGTCAACCGAGGTTGATGTGTCGGTTGACCGACAGCCGACCGACGGCTGGCCGACAAGTCTCAGTCCATAAATGTAGCTCTCGGGAAAAGGGACCGACAAGTCCTCGGTTGGCTGTCGGTCGACCTATCGGTCAACCGACAGCTGACCGACAGTCCTCCTGACAAAAAGTTGCTCTCTGGAATTTGAACCGACAGGTCTCGGTTGGCTGTCGGTCAACCGACACCTGACCGACAGTACACGGCCAGTGTGTTTCAGTTCAGATTTTTCACACTTCTTTCCCTTTTTCACTCCTATTTCTGAACCACCTGCACTCCCTAAGCCTACATGCTTTCCAAGGGATACATTTCACACATTTTTAAAGCATTCCATCCACAAATAAACCATTCATTTTATAAAAAGACATCAAGACATTTTCAAGTATAAAATCATAAAAACTAACAAGATCAAACATGATTCTGAGAGCTTACAAAATCATAGCTAACAAGACAAATGAAGAAGCCAAAACTCATGACTTGAAAGAGTATAACATAACTTGCATTATGAAATTAAACATAGAAAACATGTCTTAATGAAAGTATTAAAACCATAAAGCAATAAACATGAGAAATCCTATAAAGATCACTTGCCTCAATCCAATGCCAAGGAAAACTCCACAAAAACTCAACCAAAGGGAAGATCCACGAAATCTACACAAAAGCCCCAAAATAAAACACATAAAAATCACATTTTGGTCACTACAAACCCCCATTTCGAAAATGGGTTTGAAAACATGTAAAACAAGCTCTAAGTGAGCTCAAGAACATCAAATGAAAAGATGGGTCCAAGCTCTAACCTTGAGCTAGCTGAACAAGATGAAGAGAGGTTGAAGATGATGAATAGTGTCGGGGATTGGCTCCAAAAACGTGTCCAGCTGAAGCTTGAGAAGAAAGGAAGAGAATGGCGGAGTCGGATTAGAGATTTGAGCCTTCTAGCTAGATGATTCCAAGCGAAAAAAGGCCTAAGAGAAACTTTCTTCTCTTCTCCACTCTAGGTCAAGACCGTTGCAGGAAAATGGGGAAGAAAGAATGGAGGAGAGAGAATAGGAGGGTATATATAGTGTCTGGAAGGTGGGTCCCACTGCAGTAGAACTTGAAACGACTAAAACATGGTCTTGTGGACCCCGGATGAAATCGACGAAGAAGAACAAAACGATCGTCGAAAAATCTAGTTTTCAAAAAGTATATTTTCCCCAATTTCTGGAATTTTCGAAATTTATGGACAGATTTAGTGAAAATTGTCATTTTTGCCCTTTTTCTCGAAAAACGCGATTCCTGAGCCTCAAATCCAAATGGATAAAACATGAAAGCTGTTTATAACAATAAAATGAGTCAAAAGGAATAAAAATTGGAATTTTTAGAAACCAAAAATAAATTCTCACAAAAATACAATTTACAAGGGTTCGGTCAAAACAAAGTCAACGGTCTTTTAAAACTCTCCAAAGTTATGAAAAATCTATTCAAACTCAAAAACAAAGTCAAATCAACTCTAATCTTGTTTAAAAAGTTAAATCATGACCAAAACAATGCTAAACCTGAAAATTGAGGGTCGGGGTCTTACATAGGCTGACCGACCGAAACACTTTGACTGAGAGTGAAGGGGAAACCCCTAAAAGATGAAAAAAGCGAGCTGAGCTGCCCATGCTTTACCCATCTGACTCGCTCCCTACTTCTCTACTTCGCGGGACTAACCAAAGAGACGAGGAACTTGTACCGACGAACAACAATACGGTCTACAGGACTGAGACCGACAGACTGCTATCAAGCGGGAGAGGAGGTTGCTCCAGATGGGAGTTGGTCGTGTATATTGCTTTCTCGCCTAACTACAGGTAAGATTCATTACCTCTTCTATCAATATAGCTAGTAGATAGCCTATTCCTTTCCGAAACTATACGGTACGATTACGATGGTGGATAACTTATTCCGATCTACATCTCCTCGTGCTCGCCTCTGCCTTGCCTGCGAATGATGCCTTTCACCACTTCTTCCTACTCATATTCAAGATTCTTTTTTTGCTCTTACTTTATTTTGAGCCGAGACTTTCTTTGTTGAGCTCTACGCCTTTGCTTTCGCCCACGAATTGCGCCTAGAACAGGGGATAAAATAACATAATTAGATTCATTATCCCTTCGATGACTGAGCCGGGGCTTGTCCCTTTCATTTCACATGGAATTGATCGCCTATTTAAAGTAATATTCAATATTACCCTCGCTGACAACGTACCTATCTTATAAATTCCTCCTATATTTAATGGATCTTGGGTAACTTAGACTGAGATTGGAACTTGATTTGATCATTTGCTCCTCATTCTTAACGAGATGAGCTCATTCATTCCTTGCGCTTAGTTACCTTCATTCATTCCTCCACGGAGAGAGGCTCTATGAAAGAAGAGAATACAGAGCAACCTTCGCCTGAGACGGGGCTTCGTTAGAGTGGACAGAGACTGTGATCCTAGCTTTCTGACTAGGCAAGCAACTCCTAGTAAAGAGAAAGAGATAGTTATGCCATTTTGACGATATTTCATGTACGCTTTGCTTACCTTTCACTCTTGAACCCACCTTTGTCTTCCTGGAGAGGAGTTTGTTTTATAACTATATTGGGTAGCCCGCTTTTCAATTGAATCAACATCAATAGGACCGTGCCAAGCATAAGATTCTTCTTCTGCGTCTAATCCCTTTTCTAATCTTTCAGTTTTTACCCCCATAATTGATACAGGTGAGCGGCGTACCTAGCCTGTCACACTACGGACCTCTTGTTCTTGCCTGGTAAACCCCAATCTTCACGTCCTCTTCCCCTGATGTTCCCCTGATGTTCAATCCCCGTGGTGAACACAACACTAGAAGAGTCAGCAATCGGGTCTTTCATAGAAACCCCTGCCTGAATGAACACTGCTATCTCGCCTTCTTATCTTGATTAAGGTATTTTCAAAATTTCTTTCCTACTTTTGTCTATTCGCTTCTACCAGGAGGATTTCCCTGATCGGCTCTCTTGCCTGGACGGCTGATGATTCTCTCACTCGTTGAGTTCGCCATTCCGACGATAGAAAGGTGGTTTAGTCGGGTGGTCGATCAACGGCTACATCAGTTATGGGGGGAAGAGAAGCAAGTAGTTCCTCCCTAGCTGGAAGTGGTTGCGAGATAGCGATCTCAGTTGTGGTGGTTAATCTCCTGCAGTGCCGGCAAGATCATCCATTGGTTACTTCGACCCCACAAAAGGAGAAGAGCAGGCTTTAAGTTCGAGTCTTGCTCATGTCACCTCATCAGGCTTGGTAGGTTAAAAAAAGAGGTATGCTTGTCTTTACTTGATATTGATTGAATTCGTTGCCGCAAACGGATACCCTACCTTTTTAGTCAGCTGAGGAGTTGGTCGCTCATTAGCCAGATGGAGGAGTATTGCTTGAATCCACCCATGCTTCAATTGCTCTTGAGACGGTACCCGATATAAAGAAGGCACTCGGTCCCCCACCTTCAGTGGATCTCTTTCTCCTCGTGCATGCCTCTTCCGTCGATGACGTGATCTTTGAAATTCGATCGATTGGAGTCGGGTCATGATCTCATTCCTCCCCTCAATACTTAGGTTAGTTCTTTCAGCCGATGAGGAAAGCTGTTTCTCTTCTTAAGTTTCATTCCGTTCCGTCAAGGCCAGTTCTTTTGGGTGGACTACTTTCTCTGGTTAGACTACTTCCTTTGAATAAGCTACTTTCTTTGGTACTGACAATCAGGAATGCCGTTCATAGAAAACAAGTAGCTTATCTCAAGTAGTTTAGGGGAACTTGTTCTCATTCCTCTGGTTGGGTTAGCTGTTTAGACCGATAGAAGAGGAGACCAGTAAAAAGAACTAGTCTAAGGCTTGGGAACGGGTTCTGAGATTTGGTAGTTGAGACGGTCTAGGCACACGTTCCATAAGGCAATAGTTTCCGCAAGGGAATAGTCTCGGGCTTTAATAGAACAAGTAAGCTGTTCAGAAAAATTCAAATGAACTCCGCTTTTCTTTGGAAAGAAACCTTGAGTTGGCAGTAATGAGTGATCGAGTTACGTATCGACTCATAGGTTCGTACAGGCAACCTGTTCAAAAAAATCAAAGAACATGGGAAACTGACTTGGCAACAGCAGGGGAGCTGGTTTTTCGGGCAGGCATAGGCATCGATAGAATAGGTAACCCAATCCAAGAAAACAAATAACCTAGCTCAGGAAGCTTTAGCTTTGGAACAGTAGGGGAGCTTGACTACACTACACCTGACGGTGCTACACTAGATATCAGTAGAGCGCTCCTGCATGAGACGGAGCAAATGTAGGCCCAGCAAACGGGGACTGAACTCCTACACTAGCAAATGTAGTATGCTAGTAGCAAACGTAAGCCCAATAAGCTCTGGCCCAAAGGGAATTATAGGCTCTGCTTCGACAGTGGCAATAGTAGTAGTGTTCCTCCTCTCCAACTCGGGACTGAACTTCTCTTCTAGCCTTTGCAGTTGGACCAACATAGCGGAAATTTGATAAAAAAAGTGGGAGCTATTTTATCCTCCTAGGGCTGTAGCCTGATGGCTGACCAACTCATTGTTGGGTTTTGGTGATACTTCTCTCTCTTCTTCGGCAAAGAAGACTTCTTCTTCTCCATACGCCAAAGCAGTTCAGGCCAAGGCCATTTCTAGGGCCAATCTCGTGCCAGGAGTGAACTTAAGCGCGTCGAACATATCCTCCCGCGAACGCTCAATAAAGAAGCAGACCAATTAGCAAAAGAGGCCAGGCCGCCTCAGGCGGACCCCGAGAAGGTTTTGGTCGAAGCTAGAAGACTGCTGGACAAATTGAAAGACAAGATGAGAGTCATTAAGTGGGCTCTTGAGGGCGCATGTCTCATTGTGATGCCTTGCCCTGGCAAGCTCCACACCGGTTGGGCAAAACGGGTAATGCTTATTCCTCTGGTTGTCTCAATCGGCTATCATTTGTTTGAAATAGCTTTGAAATAGGCCATTTATTTTGTTTGAAATAGCTTTGAAATAGGCCATTTATTTTGTTTGTCAATTCTTTCAAGTAGCAAGGTTCTGAAAGAAATAGATTACGTATTACAATACTAAGGAGGCGGCAGTTCAAATTGTGGAAATGTTGTAGCCTTATTTATTTTATTTATTATATATATAATCTATCTTGTTATAGAGTGATTAATCGACAAAAATGACCAATTACTTTACATTCTCGATAACGTGAGTGAAAACACGCATGCAAATGTTATGTTACAATAATGCGATCAATCACAATGACTTTCGGCGCTAGTTGATTGATATAACGTCCGTCCGTGAGCATTCACCTATTTATGTAATGTAAAATGAATCACTATCCAGATTGAGATTGATACCAGCATTAGATCATAATCCATTGAAGTTGACCCATCGGCATCAGCAGAGGTGGAGGTACCAGATGCAGTAGATCTACCATCCTATGCATCAGAGGTATAGGTGGTTTCAACCGTTCCAGTTCCAAGTAGTGCATAAGCATCACCCGCATCAGTAGAGGTAGCGAAGGCATACACATAGCCTCCAGCCCAGTCGTTTATGTTGGTTCATATATAGGTCCTAACTAGAGCCTATATCAACATACCAAAGAGCACCAGTACCTTGCGTTGAAGCATCCTTTACAGTCCCAGGTTTCTACCCAGCATAAGTAGTGTTGGCCCTTATGAGTTCATATCCCTAGCTAGTTTACCCAGTAGCTTATACAGTTTCACCCTCACGTCCTAGGTAAGATCGAGACCCAGATACGGATGATCATTATGGGGGATAAAACGACCTAAAAAAAGGTCAACATTGTCGATAGCCGCCCAGTCGGACAAAGCTAGCCACCTCACCTGGTGTACCTTCTCTCTGTTAGGGATCGAGATAGCCTCGTGAGGGTGATTCTGAGTCTCATGGTTGAGATCCGTGAGCGAGACCCAAGCAGGAGAAGCAAAGGTAGAATGAATAAAGGCAGCAGCACCTATTTCTTCACTGCTATATCAAGATGATCTATAGCATCATAGATAGAGACAAAGGCATCTTTGCTTCACGTAGTTCCACTAGCTACAGAAACATATCGATACCCAGGCCAGTAGATGCATACCAATATGACTAGTTAGGGAGATCCTGCGGGAACGCGCAGCACAAACGAATGTGAGCTACTATACCGAATCCCCCGTTGGCCATCGGGGACCGGGTGGTAAGGCCATGATCTGCAGGGGAACGGATCACTCATTCTTCCATTGGGGACAGGTGCACGAACGTCAACTCCAAACGTCACACATCCGCTGCCTACCTACTACCGTTTAGGTGGCACTCGCTCGCCATTGATCTTCTATATGTATTAACAACCGGCTTGGCAATGGGAAGAGATTACGAGCTTTCACCGGGGGTCCGATGCCATTTCCCTAGCTAGCGAGGAAGGGGATTTGGTTCATGCTTCTGCCGCGTCACCCTGGGGAAGAGATAGGTGGCGTTTACCCTGGCCCGGCCAGCAGATGGGAATCGAAATGCAGGTGAGGGGGATTCGGGTACTGTAGATGCAGATGGAAGAGAGGAATTGGATGAGAGAAGAGGATAGAACGCCTAGGTTTGAATCCGGTTGTGGAATGCGACTTTGGAGATGATTGCTATGGGTTCGGAGGTTCAGTGGAGATGGAGCTAGATGTTCATTTGCTCATTTGGGGTGGGCTTAGAGACAGATAGATAAGCATTAGGTGGGCTCGTTGAAGGCTTGGATCCTCGGGCGGTTGATCCGGGTCAGAAGGTCGCGGGCTGTTGCAGGTGATGAGCTACTTGGTTCTGATGGAGGTGCATTGGAAAGAGATTGGGATCCTCACCTCACTTGCTTCCGGAGCTAGGCAAGCAAAGGAAAGGAGATCACGGTCAGCAGAGGAGTCATAATTGGTTGTTCACTCGCCTAGCTTCCAGTGGTGGTTATCGGGCCCTTCTATTGCTGGTACGGAATAATGGGACTTCCTTTCTATTGTAGCTAGGGGTGAAGGGTGAAGGCATGGTTGAGAAGACCAAGGATGAGACGAAGAGGTGGCTTACTGGTCCTACCTCCGTCCCTTTGAAGCTTCCTTTGAAGCCTTGGGAGAGGAATGAAGATTCTTGAATCCACTCGTTTGGTTGTTCATTTGCCACGCTTCCTCGAGGGATCTAGGTTCAGCTTCTGCGCCTTGCCCGGAAATGGAGACAATGATGGGGGATGAGATTGATGTTTCTCCCACTGGTGGTTGCTAGCCACTTGGATCCGAATAAAGGTCATTAGCTATGGGGCAGAGGAACTCGAAAGAGAAGATTGCATTGGTTCCGATAGAAATGGCTTATCTCGAGATTCAGAGGCGGGTTCGTACCTCCCCTCATTGGGTTTGATTTCGGGCTTTCGATAGCTAGTGGAAGTTCCGCAGAGATTGCGGGCATCAAAGAATTGGATAGGTGGAGGATGAAGGCTTCGTTCTTCCATTTGGAGAGGGAGAAAGAGAGCTTGGGATTGGAGGTTCAAAGAGATGGTTTCAGGCTGCTGACTAGCTGGGAGCAGAACGAGACGGATGTTTTCTGTTGCTGGATAACAAGCAGAAGGAGACCTAGGAGTGGAATCAACAACTATAGATGAATAGGCAGGGAGGTACCTGGAGAAAGATGGCTTAGATGCCGAAGGAGAAACAATGGGACTTGGATGTGGTCCCGATGCCGAGTCAGCATAGAAAGAAATACCTTTTGGTGTTCTTCTGGGTCATTAGCTTTTTCTCTTTCATTAGTTGATACTAGATTGAAAGCCAGGAGAAGGACTTGAAGAGCTAGCTTCCACTGATGGTTCTGCTTCACTGGCAGCTACTATTGGCTCAGTTGCTCCTGCTAGATGCCTTGGATATGGAGATGAAGAGGCATTGGAACGCTTTCTCTCTCCGGTCGGACCAGCCTGTGATATTATATACTTAATAACAAATGATGGTGATTGCCTCGAGTTAGCTGGGTCCTATCTTCTGTCTTGGGCGGGGCCTCAAAGGAGTTTGTTTGGGCGGAATATAGACCTAGAAACGGAGATGAGAGAGGAGATCCAGTTGTTCCGGTACCGGTGGTTGTGATCGCAAGTGATGCATAAATAGGGCAGCCCTCGATTGGATGTTTAGATGGGCTTAGAAGCTTACTTGCAACCATTCTTCCATTTGAGGTGAGGGATTACTAGGCACTGACTGCACTGGATGCATTAGTTGCTGCTAGAGGCTGCGAGCGAAAGAGACACTTGGAGAAGTTTCTTTTTTTTTAGTGTTTCATTCCGTTCCATCAAGGCCAGGAGAAGACAAATCAGATGGATACTCATTGGATCCAGAAGATGGAGAAATCTCTACTTCTGAGCTCCCAGGTTCCCGGCAGATGCCAAAGCATTGATAGCAGTAGTTGGGGCATTAGCTTCTCCCGGCTTGTTGCCGCCTCTCCGGGCTTCGAATGCAGTAAATTGATCCAATTTGGTTCCAGATGCTACTCATTGGTTTTCGTTATTGGTTCCCGTTCCTGTGGAGGAATGAAGTACTTGTTTAGCAGTTTTGACTCTGCTTCCCTTTGAGAAAGGAATGAAGTGGTTCTTGTTAGGATCACCATCAAGACAGATAGGAGAGGGAGGAAGCACTGCTATTGATGATGGATATTTTTTGTCAGTACTTGGTCCTGTGGAAGGGATGGGAGAGATGGCAAAGGAATTACTTAATTGGCTCACTACTCGCCTCTCATCCCATTCGCCTCTCATCCCGTTGTTTGGGCCTCCCTAGCATTAGATAGTTCCAGGCAGAAGAGGTTCATTAGCAATTTCGTATTGGTGGTGGAAACGCAGCTTCTTAGCTCCCAATTGATAGGGAACAAGGACGTCGAATGAGATTGCTTTGGATCTGGGGTCAGATCCGCCTCTGGGGACGTCATTGAGAGGTTCGGTTCTACGGGTTCTGCTTCCCCTGGGGCTCCTTGCCAGCTTAGTTCGAGTCCTTGGCAATGGGAGAAAGATAAGAAGATGGACGGGGTTCCTTCCATTTTGAGACAGAGAAAGAGAGTTCGGATACCGAGGATTCCTTTGATCCAATAGATAAGATGATGGCTCCATTTCGGAGGTTGCTGGGAATGGGTTGCCCGAGGGGTTCTTTCCTGATTTTTTGAATTTCGCTCCTTCAGGGGCCATCCTTTATTAGCCTTCGAAGCTTCCCGGTTAGCCGGTTGCAATGAGTGGTTCACCATTGGATTCCACCGGTTCGTTCCCAGGCACTGGAGTGGGAGATGGAAAGCTAGAGATTGGATCAATAGATCCTGGTTATGCAAATGGGGAATCAAAAGATACAGATGGAGAGAAGCCCTTCCCTTCACTCAATGGAAATGCAGATGGATCGGATTCCCTTCAAGGGACCGCCCAAAGCATCCATGAATTGGTTGCTGGGAGCCTTGATCCTACTGGAAAGGATGGGAGATCATTAGATGTTGGTACCGGTCAATCGGATGCTGATGAGCTTCCATTTAAGAGATCTGGAGATTGAAATGCCTTTGTAGCTTCCATCGGAAGGAGGATGAGTTTTCCCTACTGAGCTTTCCAGCAGAGGCATCAGACGCCACCCACCTCCCAAACTTGCTTCACGAGCTGGTGGTTCCATTCGCTGTTGTGGGAGTGAAAGAGATGGGTGTTCATTTGCTGGAGTTAGCTGGCAAGTAGATGCATAATGAGTAGTTGGGCCTATTGCCTCGAGTGAGGTTCCTCCTTCCGATGAGGGGGACTCAAATGATGGTTTAGGCTGCTTATTGCCGAGATATGGCACTGGGACATGGGAGAGGTTAGCCAGGAATGGGCTTACAAGGGATTGATTTGATGAATGGTATCGCCTTTAGTTTATTTCCCCCCCATTTCGTTCAAGATCAGGTTTTTCGTTCACCTTCTGGGTCTAAGGCATGAATTTGCACCATCGGTACGGGGTCAAGCAGATGCATCAGATGTTGATGGAATAGATTGCCTTTGGAGCCTTGGCGGATGAAGATAAGGTTTCAATGGCTCGTACTTGCTTTTTTAAGATTCATTCCGTTCCGTCAGGGCCTTCCAACCCCAGCCATGTAAATCTCTCCTTCGAGTGAAAGCTATACAGTCCCGGAATGAGATAATTAGTGACAGGTGGCCCGCCCTACAAGTGGTAGGAGTGAACCTAACCTGAAGGCAGTCGTGGAGTTGTATTCGAATTGGTGGTTCAGGGATTCACAGGTTCCATTGACCTGGCCGGTCTCCATATAAGTATTATCCAGCTTTCGGCCCCCTATATCGATCGAGGCCCCCTCCTATGAATGAAAGTCCAGGTGCCGAATGAATATTCATTAGTCTTATAAACTAGAGGTTTGGATCGCCCAGCTGCCCCATACTACTTCTCATGCCAGGGTGAGAGGAGAGGGCGAAGAAAGGAATTCGAATGTTTTTGTCTACCTCGGATCCGAACCCGATGATGAACCCGGATCCCTACCCCGTTGTAAGGTCCCGTCCCGAGCTAATCGAGATTAACTCTAGTTAATTGAACTTCATGCTAGTTAATCGTGTTTAACTAGTTTAATGGTAATTAATGACTAAGCTCAATGAGTTAGTCCCAAGTGAATGGAACGAACGGATAATGAAGAGATTAAATGAATTGATTATGTTTAAGGCTAATTAACTGAGGTTAATTGAGCTATTAATGGTTTATGACCAAATGATATGGAATAAGCCTTAAATGAATGACTTAGGCTCAATGGAATGGTAAGAAATGGAATTACATGGTTTAAATTGAGTTTTAGACTCAAGCATTGAAATAAAGGACTTTTATGTAAATACGAATTTTCGCGTATTTCGTCGAATACGGAAACTCTTGATACCAACGCGTGTATCTTGACGAGTACGTCAACTTCCGTAATAGACTCGAAGTCGTTTGACAAGAATCCGGTCAAATGACCCTTCATTTGACTTAAATTGTAATTTTGTGAGATTAGTGGACTTAGATGCAATTCTAGGGCTTATATAAGCTAAGGAGGACTCAAATGAGTCATTCATCTCATTTTCAAAGCTTTTCAAACCCTAGGCACCTTTCTTCTTCCTTTTTCCTTTTCTTTCCTTCCAATCTCACTCAATCAAGTAGCAAACAAGGGGTTTGTAAGTGTTTTCAAGGAGTTTTCATCCTTCACTTCATCTTCCCCAGCTTGGTTTTCAAATTGTGAAAGTGTGAAGCTTGAAATCGAGGTTTTCTTCTTGGAATCAAGCTCAAGAAAGAGGTTTTCATCCATTCAACCTTCACAAGAGGCAAGTACTTATGCATCCTTATGATTTATAGTGTTTTAGAGAGATTGGAGTTCATTTGACTCAAATCCTGAAGTTTCACTTCAGAAAATCTGAAGCTCAGAACTGAGCTTCTGGGTCAGTGTCGGTTGACCGACGGTCAACCGACGAGTGAACCGACGGCTCTGGGAGTTGTCTCGGAGAGTTTCAGCTCTCTGGAATTCTGACCGACATTGTGTCGGTCAGCCTACATGGAAGTGTCGGTCGACCGACAGGTCAACCGACGGACTAACCGACAGATCTGAAATCTGTCTCAGTGAGTTCCAGCTCTCTGGAATTCAAACCGACAATATGTCGGTTAACCGATGTGGTATCTTCGGTCAGCCGACACCTGACCGATACCTGACCGACAAATGTATCAGAGAATGGACTGGAAATCCAGCTTCTGGAACTTGAACCGACAAAGTGTCGGTTAACCGAGAGGTGAACCGACGTTGTATGGTCGGTCAGCCGACAGGCCAACCGATAGCTGAGATGAACTCAGAGAAGATTATGGGAATGAAGCCTAAGACGCACAGGCTATTCCATGTTAATATCTAAGCCTACATAGGTGTAGCGAAGGTCGTCTCAATGTACAAATCAAATACATAAAGTGATATTCATCGAAAATAACACGTACATTGGATAACTAACGCTTCACTCGTTTGTTTGGCTTAAAAGTGTGAATAGAATTGATTAGAAATGAATAGAATCCATGAAGTGACACAGAGGTGAACTTCATTAGCATAGTGCACGAACTGACATAATGCACGAAATGACAGAATGCACGAATTGAATTAATGAAATGAAATGAAATGAATAGTCACTAAAGGTGACAGTAAAGTGAATAAATGAATAATTCCTGCTGCAGTAGATGTGAGGGGCGTTCCGGAGCCTCGTGGAATGCCAGTGCTCTCTGATCAAGACACTGGAAAATTTCCACCATTATGATAAGTCATGTAATGAAAAGTGAAACAATCTTGAAGCCTCGGCCATGAATGGTTTGCCCTTCCGCCTTGTGCTTAATTAAATTGACTAAAGGAAAATTGAATAATCTTGAAGCCCAGGCCATGAAAGGTTTGCCCTTCCGCCTTGTGCTTACACTGCTTCCGTTGGAAGACACGAAATGAACGAAATGAATGAAATGAAAGGATATGACTAGATATAGATGACTTGGCATATGTAAGTATTGTAGAACTGTTTAAGTTCTTACCTTATTGAATTCTTATATAGAATTGTTAAATAACATGAAGAGTCATGAAAATGCATGTATCTTGTTGAACCTTCGTGTTCACGTGTTATTGATGATGTCACAGGCCCAGATGCCCGTGCCGGTCCTGCCGAGGCCGCACCGCCTGCGGAGGAGGCCCGTCCGTTACCTCCAGGAGGTTTAGCGGAGTGGGCGTAGTCGGAGGGCGATTGTAAATGAGTATTTTTATAATAGAGAATTTTGGATTGTAATTAAATACCAACTGCATTTTATTTTTAAGTGTGCAGTGTTGGTTTTAGTGGGCTGTAAATTTGTATAAGGGAACTTTACTTTCGTGTAAAGTTAATTGTAGTCAATGTATATATACATGTTTTCCGCACATTGTACATTGACAGGTATTATGTTTTGATATCCCTTGTGAGTCTTGTCTTAACTTCGGTTAATTCAGGATTTACGGGAGTAAGTATGGTACCGCGACTCGGGGTCCGTCCGAAGTAATCAGATCTCGGGCCCGGGTCGTGACATACTTATTGTATGGTATCAGAGACTAGTTAGAGAACTAGGTTAAGAAACTTTTAAAAGACTTAGTACAACTAAGAACGAAGTGAGGACCGTTATCATTAAGACGAATCCAATCTTGGATTGGTGATTATTGCTTTCACTATATGTGATATAAATGTCATGGAAGTGTATAGATGTCTATCTTACCTTCCATATTGTTTACAGTATGGCTTCTGGATCAGGGAGTGATAACTTCGTAGAAGTTACTGTCAATGACGGTACTACACCACCTCCCCCAGCATCGGATAATGATGCTCGGTTTACTGCTATTCTGGAACAGTTAGCCAGAACTAACGAGCAGATTGCGAAAAGTCATGAAGCTCAGTTAGGTTTGCAAACCCAAATGACTTCGATGTTGCAAGTCATGCAAGCCCCGTCTGTTCCACTACAGCCTCATGTTGAGACTCAGCTAGTATTGCAGCACAAAGAGACGGACCCTCATGCTGTTTATGAACGGTTTCGTAAAAGAGGAGCTACAGAGTTCCATGGTACTGAGAATGTCATACAAGCTGATGAGTGGCTGGAACACATTGAAGATGTGTTGGAAACGGTCGTCTGCACTCGCAGGCAGAGAGTGTTGCTCACCTCTACCATGTTTAGAGGGGGAGCGAACACGTGGTGGAAGAGTGTCAAGGACACGTTTAAAGTCATGACCGCACCGGACGTTTGGGAGACTTTCAAGAAACAATTCCAGAGAAAGTTTGTCCCCGAGCATGTGCAGCAGCAAAAGGAATCAGAATTCCTACACTTGAAGCAAGGTCAAATGACCGTAGCTGCCTATGTTCATACCTTCTTACAGTTGTCCAAGTATGCTACAGACTTGGTGGATACCGAGGAGAAGAAGGTTAAGAGATTCCTCATTGGGTTGAACCCCGATTACAAAGCGATCGTAATGGCTGGACAGAAGCCTACGACGTTTGATGATGCCGTAGACAGGGCGTACACCGCTGAGGAAATTCAAAGAGAGAGAGATAGAGATACTGTGAACACCAAGAGAAGTGGTGACTCCTGGTTTAAGAAAGGAGGGCAGTCTAAGAATAAGAAGCAGAAGCAGAAATTCATTCCTAGGAATGAGAGAAGAGAGAATCTGCCAGTCTGTGAGACTTGTGGCAAGAGTCACCGGACTGAGCTATGTTGGAGGAATACTGGAGCCTGCTTCGTCTGTGGTTCTTTGGAACACAGAATGGCACAGTGTCCAAGAGCTAGGAGAGATGATAGAGCTCCATACCAGTATCCTGCGCAGGGTCAAGCAGCACTTCCTGCTCCCCCGCAGAGATTAGCTTTACCAGCTCCTCCTCCTAGACCACAACACCAACAGCAACCACAGCCACAACGTCAGGGCCAGCAGCGTCAGTGGCAAAGGCAGCCTCCGAGACAGCAGCAGCAGCCAAACAGGCCACAGATGGCTGGAATGGCTTATGCTGTCAACAGAGAACAAGCTGATGTTGCCACGAATGTGGTTGAAGGTACAATTTTTGTAGATAATAGACCTGCAATTGCATTGTTTGATCCCGGTTCCACACACTCATTTGTAGCACCCACATTTGCTGGTAGCATGCAAGACCGGATCATGCAATTGTCTTATGATTTTACTGTGTCTACTCCTTTAGGGAGTAAAGTAGTATGTGAATTATATATTCCACAATGTACTATTAGAATTGGAGATGTATCAATGCCAGCTGATCTGGTGATACTACCCATGAATGATTTCGATGTGATCTTCGGGCATGGATTGGCTTGCGAAGTACAGGGCTTGTCTAGACTGTTTCCGCAAAGTCATTACCTGCAGGGTTAATGAAGCCAATGCCAGTGTATTGTTTGAAGGAGTGCAGAAGAAGTATATACCAGGCTCGTTTCAGCACTTAAGGCTGAACGTATGATGCGTAGTGGTTGTGAAGGCTACATCGCATTCATTTCAGAGAAGAAGCCTGTACAGGAATTGCGAAACATTCCTGTAGTCTGTGAATTTCCAGATGTGTTTCAGGATGAAGTGCCAGGTCTACCTCCAGCTAGAGAAGTGGACTTTACCATTGAACTTGTGCCCGGTACTGCACCAATATCGAAGGCACCGTATCGAATGGCACCATCAGAGTTGTATGAGTTGAAGAAACAAATACAGGATTTACTTGACAAGGGTTTTATCAGACCTAGTGTCTCACCATGGGGAGCGCCTGTGTTGTTTGTGAAGAAGAAAGATGGTACCCTGCGGATGTGTATCGATTATAGGCAGATAAATCAGATGACAATCAAGAACAAGTATCCTCTGCCTAGAATTGATGAGTTGTTTGATCAACTCGTGGGTGCATCATATTTCTCCAAGATTGATCTCCGATCTGGTTATCATCAGATTCGAGTTAAGGATCGGGATGTGCAGAAGACTGCATTTAGGACTCGTTACGGTCACTACGAGTTTTTAGTTATGCCTTTTGGTCTAACCAATGCACCTGCAGTGTTTATGGCTTTAATGAATAGGGTGTTTGCTCCCTTCCTGGACCAGTTTGTGGTAATCTTCATTGATGACATCCTGGTCTATTCAGAGTCAGAGGTTGAGCATTCACGTCATTTGAAGACAGCCTTGCAGATACTGAGAGAGAATCAGTTATATGCAAAACTCGAGAAGTGCGACTTTTGGTTGCATTCCTGGGTCATATCATTTCCGGAGATGGACTAGCGGTTGACCCAGCTAAGATTGAAGCAGTTACCAATTGGCAGAGTCCGAAGAATGTGCCAGAAGTGAGAAGTTTCTTGGGATTGGCAGGCTATTATAGGAGGTTCGTCAAGGACTTCGCAAGGATAGCATCGCCATTAACAAAACTGACTCGTAAGAGCTCTTCCTTTGAATGGAATGATGCATGTGAGTCTAGTTTTCGAACCTTGAAGCAAAAGTTGATTTCAGCCCCAATCTTGTCTTTACCCGATGGAAGAGGAGGATTTGAGATATACTCAGATGCCTCGGGTATTGGCTTGGGATGTGTATTGATGCAGAATGGTAGGGTAATTGCCTACGGTTCGCGTCAATTGAAAGAGCATGAGAAGAATTACGCCACACATGATTTAGAGCTCGCGGCGGTTGTGTTTGCATTGAAGCAATGGAGGCATTATCTCTATGGAGAAACTTTTGAAGTCCATTGCGATCACAGGAGCCTTCAGTATCTATTCACTCAGAAAGATATTAATTCGAGGCAACGTCGTTGGTTAGAGCTAATCAAGGACTACGACTTTCCATTCAAATATGTACCTGGAAAGGGTAATGTGGTGGCTGATGCTTTGAGTCGGAAATCAGCTGACTTGGCATCATTAGTTGGTGAGTGGGACATGATTGAAGAGTTCAGAGATCTGGATGTAGCGGTTGAAATGATAGACAGTAAAGTGATGCTTGCAGCAATGTCTGTCTTTGAACCAATGCTTATCACGGAGATCAAGGCTAGGCAATTTCAAGACCTTGATTTGGTAAGGATTAAAGATAACATTGCCACGAAGCCAGATTTCGTGTTAGTAGAAGGAGTTCTGTATTTTAGGGACAGATTATGTGTCCCAGCCCAAGAAGATCTTAAGCAAGCTATCATGTTTGAAGCTCATCACACCAGGTATTCTATACATCCTGGAAGTACGAAGATGTACAGAAATCTGAAAGATAGATTCTGGTGGAATAACATGAAGCGGGAGATAGCAGGTTATGTATCTTCCTGCTTAACTTGCCAGCGTGTAAAAGTTGAGCACCGGAAACCACCGGGATTGCTTCATCCACTGAAAATCCCTAAATGGAAGTGGGAGCACATTACGATGGACTTTGTATCGGGTTTACCAAGGACGAGGAAGCAGCACGATGCCGTGTGGGTGATCGTTGATCGTCTTACAAAGTCTGCACACTTCATTCCCATCAGAAAGGATATAGGATTCAGTGAGATGTCTAAACTGTTTGTCAAAGAAGTGACTCGATTGCATGGAACACCGGTCTCGATTGTCTCCGATCGGGATAGCAGGTTTGTGTCCACATTCTGGAAGTCATTTCAGAATTCATTTGGCACTAGACTTCAGTTTAGTACTGCTTACCATCCACAGACTGATGGGCAGTCAGAAAGGACTATACAGACTCTGGAAGATTTGCTCCGTGCCAGTGTGATTGATTTCGGGAGTGATTGGGATGACCATTTAGCTTTGTGCGAATTTGCGTACAACAACAGCTATCACTCCAGCATTGAGATGGCACCATTTGAGGCATTGTATGGTCGAAAGTGTAGGACCCCAGTTAGCTGGGAAGAAGTTGGAACTCGGAGTTTCCATGGTCCTACTATTATTGCAGAAACAGCAGAGAAAGTCCAGAGAATACAAGAAAGGCTAAAAGTTGCTAGATCACGGCAGAAGAGCTATGCTGACAATCGTCGGCTTGATCTAGAGTTTGCAGTTAATGATTTAGTCTTTTTGAAGACTTCTCCAATGAAAGGTACTGTTCGATTCGGACAGAAAGGGAAGCTTTCCCCGAGATTTATTGGACCTTTCAAGGTCACGAGTCGAATTGGAAATGTGGCTTATCGCCTAGACCTCCCATCAGAACTCTCCGGTATTCACAATGTATTTCATGTTTCTATGCTTCGGAAGTATGTGCATGATCCTTCACATGTCATCCATCATGAAGAGATCGAAGTGCTACCAAACACCACATATGTTGAGAAGCCAGTTCAGATCATAGATACAAAGGAGGCAGTTCTGCGTACTAGAACAATCAAGTGGGTCATGGTCCTTTGGGATCATCATGAACCTAATGAAGCCACATGGGAACTTGAGGAGCAAATGGCTCAGAAGTATCCCGAGCTATTCGTTCAGGTAATTTTGAATTGAATTGTTTATTTACCTTGTAATTACTTTACATTGATTTGAATTGCATTCGGAGGACCAAATGGTTCAAAAAGTTGTGATAGTTGTAAGGTCCCGTCCCGAGTTAATCGAGATTAACTCTAGTTAATTGAACTTCATGCTAGTTAATCGTGTTTAACTAGTTTAATGGTAATTAATGACCAAGCTCAATGAGTTAGTCCCAAGTGAATGGAAAGAACGGATAATGAAGAGATTAAATGAATTGATTATGTTTAAGGCTAATTAACTGAGGTTAATTGAGCTATTAATGGTTTATGACCAAATGATATGGAATAAGCCTTAAATGAATGACTTAGGCTTAATGGAATGGTAAGAAATGGAATTACATGGTTTAAATTGAGTTTTAGACTCAAGCATTGAAATAAAGGACTTTTATGTAAATACGAATTTTCGCGTATTTCGTCGAATACGGAAACTCTTGATACCAACGCGTGTATCTTGACGAGTACGTCAACTTCCGTAATAGACTCGAAGTCGTTTGACGAGAATCCGGTCAAATGACCCTTCATTTGACTTAAATTGTAATTTTGTGAGATTAGTGGACTTAGATGCAATTCTAGGGCTTATATAAGCTAAGGATGACTCAAATGAGTCATTCATCTCATTTTCAAAGCTTTTCAAACCCTAGGCACCTTTCTTCTTCCTTTTTCCTTTTCTTTCCTTCCAATCTCACTCAATCAAGTAGCAAACAAGGGGTTTGTAAGTGTTTTCAAGGAGTTTTCATTCTTCACTTCATCTTCCCCAGCTTGGTTTTCAAATTGTGAAAGTGTGAAGCTTGAAATCGAGGTTTTCTTCTTGGAATCAAGCTCAAGAAAGAGGTTTTCATCCATTCAACCTTCACAAGAGGCAAGTACTTATGCATCCTTATGATTTATAGTGTTTTAGAGAGATTGGAGTTCATTTGACTCAAATCCTGAAGTTTCACTTCAGAAAATCTGAAGCTCAGAACTGAGCTTCTGGGTCAGTGTCGGTTGACCGACGGTCAACCGACGAGTGAACCGACGGCTCTGGGAGTTGTCTCGGAGAGTTTCAGCTCTCTGGAATTCTGACCGACATTGTGTCGGTCAGCCTACATGGAAGTGTCGGTCGACCGACAGGTCAACCGACGGACTAACCGACAGATCTGAAATCTGTCTCAGTGAATTCCAGCTCTCTGGAATTCAAACCGACAATATGTCGGTTAACCGATGTGGTATCTTCGGTCAGCCGACACCTGACCGATACCTGACCGACAAATGTATCAGAGAATGGACTGGAAATCCAGCTTCTGGAACTTGAACCGACAAAGTGTCGGTTAACCGAGAGGTGAACCGACGTTGTATGGTCGGTCAGCCGACAGGCCAACCGATAGCTGAGATGAACTCAGAGAAGATTATGGGAATGAAGCCTAAGACGCACAGGCTATTCCATGTTAATATCTAAGCCTACATAGGTGTAGCGAAGGTCGTCTCAATGTACAAATCAAATACATAAAGTGATATTCATCGAAAATAACACGTACATTGGATAACTAACGCTTCACTCGTTTGTTTGGCTTAGAAGTGTGAATAGAATTGATTAGAAATGAATAGAATCCATGAAGTGACACAGAGGTGAACTTCATTAGCATAGTGCACGAACTGACATAATGCACGAAATGACAGAATGCACGAATTGAATTAATGAAATGAAATGAAATGAATAGTCACTAAAGGTGACAGTAAAGTGAATAAATGAATAATTCCTGCTGCAGTAGATGTGAGGGGCGTTCCGGAGCCTCGTGGAATGCCAGTGCTCTCTGATCAAGACACTGGAAAATTTCCACCATTATGATAAGTCATGTAATGAAAAGTGAAACAATCTTGAAGCCTCGGCCATGAATGGTTTGCCCTTCCGCCTTGTGCTTAATTAAATTGACTAAAGGAAAATTGAATAATCTTGAAGCCCAGGCCATGAAAGGTTTGCCCTTCCGCCTTGTGCTTACACTGCTTCCGTTGGAAGACACGAAATGAACGAAATGAATGAAATGAAAGGATATGACTAGATATAGATGACTTGGCATATGTAAGTATTGTAGAACTGTTTAAGTTCTTACCTTATTGAGTTCTTGTATAGAATTGTTAAATAACATGAAGAGTCATGAAAATGCATGTATCTTGTTGAACCTTCGTGTTCACGTGTTATTGATGATGTCACAGGCCCAGATGCCCGTGCCGGTCCTGCCGAGGCCGCGCCGCCTGCGGAGGAGGCCCGTCCGTTACCTCCAGGAGGTTTAGCGGAGTAGGCGTAGTCGGAGGGCGATTGTAAATGAGTATTTTTGTAATAGAGAATTTTGGATTGTAATTAAATACCAACTGCATTGTATTTTAAGTGTGCAGTGTTGGTTTTAGTGGGCTGTAAATTTGTATAAGGGAACTTTACTTTCGTGTAAAGTTAATTGTAGTCAATGTATATATACATGTTTTCCGCATATTGTACATTGACAGGTATTATGTTTTGATATCCCTTGTGAGTCTTGTCTTAACTTCGGTTAATTCAGGATTTACGGGAGTAAGTATGGTACCGCGACTCGGGGTCCGTCCGAAGTAATCAGATCTCGGGCCCGGGTCGTGACACCCGTCCGATGAGATCAAGTCCACCCGGCCCATCCCTTGTAGGCCCCCTAGGGACCGAAGTGCGTCGGTTGTTCTGGCCGGAGTGCACTGGAGTTTGAGGAGCTGGGACCTAATGGAATGGCATTAGCTGCCAGCTTTAGTCGGATTAGCCTTCTTACTATATGGGAACTCTTTCTGACTAAACGACAACAGTCACAGTTAAGGAAGAAAGAAGATCCTTCTTTCCTTTGGCTGTCGAATCATGGCACCTTCTTGGTCCCTTGGCTACTTAATAAGGAGAAAATAAGGAGTCAGGAGAGGGAACAAAGAAAGGCCCTATAGAAGAAAGTTGCAGAGTAGGGTTACCGACTAATCTAATAAAGCCAATAAGGAGAGGGAGTAAGCACTCGCCCTAATTAATAAGCAGAAGACTTGTCTCGGGTAAGAAAGCAAGCTAGCAAGAATAAGAGAAAGCGAATGGACGAAGAATGAAAGGAGAGGGATGAACCGGTGATAAGTCCGAGACGAAAGTCAAAATACGTTTTTGATTGGCTTCAAGATCCCCATTATTGCTAATTAATTTTAACTATGCCTTGAGCATTCAACTGTGGATGAAAGTCAAAATACGTTATATATGACAAATTGAATCGAACTCTATTGCAAGAACAACTGAAACTCTAATAGTGACTTAGCCAATCGAAAGATTGACTTCTGATTCAGACCACCAGGGCATAGTTCCCACCTTCATCTTAAATTAAGCAACCAGGGCATAGTTTCCAACCTGCCACGTGGCATCGAGGCACAGATTTGGGTTTCCAATCAAATTAGTAGGCACGTAATTTCTTCTTTTTTCTTTTTCCTCTGAATCAGAATTGATCCTAGAAAAGTGAACCTCACCTTGAGAACGAGTTTGCAATTGCATACATCCATAGGCGGCCACTGCTGCGAGCTCAAAAGCTCCCGTGAGTAATGAGTGGTGTGTCTACTTTCTTTGGAGCACAACTCTTCACATGTTGCTCTCCAAAGAGGGGCATACTGTAGACACCTCATTTGGCCCTTTACGATAGCCTTAAACACCTGTCATATATAACGGTTCCCCCATTTCACCCATAAGTGAATGGTTAATGGCATAATTCAGATAAATTAATGACGATGAAGATGCTTGTTGATAATTTTAGACTCTGTTCAACGATTCATAGAAATTCGTGAAAGAAAAGCCGAATCGCGTCAAGATCTAGAGTCCAACCCTATACTCATACAAAGAATGGACCACGACACTATTTAGACCTCTTCCGGACTACTTAGAACACACTTAGCTTGATCATAGAGAGATTACACTTAGTTTGCCTAAGTACGATATGATTAGCATGAATTAGGAGGCTAGGATCGTTGATCCAGATATACCTACCCTTCCTTGATCTCTAATCA
This sequence comes from Umbellularia californica, assembly GCA_028538565.1. Lineage (NCBI taxonomy): Eukaryota > Viridiplantae > Streptophyta > Magnoliopsida > Laurales > Lauraceae > Umbellularia > Umbellularia californica. The sequence goes on along the minus strand of JAPQWN010000002.1, from coordinate 68,833,609 downwards.
TTATGATGTATGGACCAAAAGATTCTATGTTTAGAGAGCTTTCCAACGATATATGGAACGTCCAAATCCAACAAACGGATCAAAAGATATGGCCCTCGAAAGATTGCCCAAACGGCCTCACTAAAAACACACCCGGGCGCCACTACAGGTGCGCCCATGTCTAGAAATGTACTTGGGCTCACACACGGGTGCCCCTAGGTCCCTAGTCACCTTGAGAATACACTTGGGCACAGCCACAAGTGCACCCAAGCGCAGTTTCCATTGTTTTAGTCTGAATTCAATCCGAAAACTACCTGAACCAAACCCTAGATCCACTTAACCCATAAAAAAGGACCTAGGCGCACTTGTGTGCGTGCGCCCAAGTCATAAAATCTACTTGGGCGCCACCCTATGTGCGCCCAAGTCCCCAAAACCCCTAATTTACTTTGGTTTGCATGAAGCTTCTAGAAATTCAGGCAAACATCAACCTTAAGCCCTCTTCCACGCCAAAAACCTCTATATAAGGATCTCGATCTTATACTAGTTGCAAAAAAAGGAGGCTACCGGAAAGAGAGAAAAAGAGAAAAGACGAGAAAGAGAGTAGCCACCATAGAGAGAGCCTTAGATCTAGAAGAAATGAGAAGAAGGAGTATTTTGGTTTTCAAGATCTGCCATGGAGAAAGCCTCCAAAAGCCATGGATTTGCACAAAAGCTTCGATCTAATACTTGAAAGACGCAATCCAAACCAGTATTTCTAGATCTAGTTCTTTTGATTAGTATTCAGTATCATTAGTAGTTCGAAACATGTTTAGGACCATCCATACATCGTAGATCTACATTTATTGCAGTACTTTACAGTAGATCTGATATTTAGTAATCATTCATCATTAGAAACATGCTTAGGATCATTCGTAGTTTGTAGATCTGCATCATTTTCATCATCCTGAACTTGTGAATAGAATAGATCTAGCATTCATATCATTTATTGGGAAAAATCCGAATTTGAGAAAGAAAAGTGCAACAAATTACTTGGGCACCATTGTGGGTGCGCCCAAGTCCAAGGGCAAGGTTTCAGCCCCGGTTTTAGTTTCTCTTGCACTTCGTTTCTCAGATCCGAATTCATCCTCAAACCAGTTGATATCAGGACCTCGGACTTGTGACTTTGTGTTCAAAATCATGCGAAATGCATTGAAAAAAGAAGCAAAAGAGGAAGAAAGAGCAGAAAAGCACTTGGGCGCCCCTGCAGGTGCGCCCAAGTCCATAGTTAGGGTTTCGACCCCGGTTTTCGTTTCTCTTACATTTTGCTTCTTAGATCCAAGTCCATCCTCATATAAGTTTATATCAAAGCTTTCGGATCTGTAAAGAGCATTGAAAAAATCGAAAGAGGACCAAATATATTGCTAAAAAAAGGAAGGAAGAACAGAGGTACTTGGGCGCCACTGTGGGTGTGCCCAAGTCCCTGCAAAGGGATCCGTCCCTCGAATCTTGGTCCTCGCGTCATCATTTTCAATCCGGAAGTTCTGATATTAATAATTCATAGCAGGACCTTGCAATCACGTCGGAATATCACCGGATATCAAAAATACCTCATAACTAGCAGGGAGTAACTTGGGCGCCACTGTGTGTGCACTCAAGTACTGAAAGACATTTGGGCACCCATGTAGGTTTGCCCAGGTCCCTAGCTTGGCTTCCGACCCTCATTTTCTGTGTTTCACATTGCATCTAGGTTGCTATTGAATCTCTGTGATAACTTTGACTGATTGCTGAACTTCTGGACTTCCAATTATTGAATCAGTACACTTTAGGTTAAGTAGCATTGACATTGCATAAAATACCAAAAAAAATAAAAAAAATCATAAAACATAAAAGTCAATTCTTCTCTTTCCTTACTCTTTAGTAAATTGGAGAAGAAACCAAAAAAAATTAAAAGATACCCAGAAAATCCAAAAATAGATATTAGGTAAATAATCGTAGGTTATTCTATTCGAGCCTAAGCGAATTAATCAACCCTAATAAAATACCTTAACTAAAACCCCTAATTAAAAACCTTCAAGCAATCTCTAACAAATAAGACCCTAATCAACAAGACCTTAATCAAAACCCTGATTAATAAATCTTAATCACTTAAAGCTCCAATTAAAATCTCGATTAAAAAATTTAAACAACAAACCTTTAATTCAAACCCTAATTAACAAGGTCCAATTAACAAAATCGTATTTGAACCTCAAACCTTAATCAAACTTTAGTAACCCTAATTACCAATCCCTAATTAAGTCCCTAGTCAAAACTTAATTAAAACAATAGAGAAGTCATAACTAGAGGATTAAAAACATCCCTCAACCAAGAAATGAGTTAGAATACCCGAATCCAACTTAGAAATACCTTAGAATCCGACGAACTTGAAACCACCCAGCAGATAGACACTCGGGTTACCCAGGACACCTAGGCCCCCACACAAGTGTGCCCAACTCCTTATTCCAATCCCGAGGAGCACATCGGTTGCGTTTCAACTACCGAACTCAAACCACAGCCACACTTAAGGTTTATAGACTAAAAATCAATCCGGGATACATAATTATTAATATAGATCACTTGAAACTCCAAATTCAAGTGAATGAATCCCGGAAATAACCAAAACCCGCGAACTGAACACGAGCGCCCAAGTCATCTTAGAGACTTAGGCGCCACCACAGGTACGCCCAAGTCCATTTCCAGTCCCTGGGATCAACTAATCCCTATTCATCTCCAATCTTGATCCAAATCACTACCCCATAACCATCACAGAACCAATAACAGTCCTGGAATCAAAATTTTAATAAACTTAAACCCATCCGGAATCTCGAACTGAAGTCGGATGAGCAAAGAGCATCAAATTACCACTTGGGCGCCACTGCTGGCGCGCCCAAGTGCATAGAATCACTTAGGCGTCCACACAGATGCGCCCAGGTCACCTGTCCGGACTAAGTTGTGAATTTTAGTTGCATTTCAAATTCCGGACTTAAATCATTAAAATAAAATCAAGCCAAGACCTAAAACAACATCAGAACAGAGACTTACATCAAGTAGAAACCCCACAAACTCCAAAAATCAAGCCGACTCCATAACCACTAGTCAAGCCACACAAGACCTGGTACTTGGGCGCCACTGTCTGTGCGCCCAAGTCCTCTGCCTGCCCCGTTTTGCTGATTTTGATAACTTTTCATCATTTGAAGTAAAACCTGAAACTCCAAAACCTTCAACAACTGAAACAGAACTTTAAGACACCCCTAATCCATCCCTAAATAACTCTTGACCAAACCACAACTCAGAACAAATCAAATCAACCGAATCAATTAAAACCTACTCAACAAACTGCTTAGGTGCAGGAACTATAGAACTTAGGTTGTCCACACCCTAGGATTAGATTGGATTTCCCCATTAGATAGATTAGAGCATTAGGCTTCGTCACATCACTTTCCTATTCTGTTAGGGGACCGGGAGAGCTGATGTGGGCGGTCTAGGACCATAGGTTAGGGTTAATCCGTTGATCAGTAATAAAGCATTAATCTCGTAAGTCCAAGTAAAAATCCCCTAGTTAGGTCCTTCTATCCCCAATATAAAAAAATCCATAAAAACTATAAAACCAACAAAATAAACCCAAGAAGATTTTCCTTTTTTTCTTCCTCCACCTTAGGTGTCAGGTATTTAATCGAACTTAATTATAAAAGGGAATGAAGAACTGATTTCTAAAATTGAATAAATGAGAATAACGAGATGAGATGAGTGATTTCGCACACACTTTTAAACAATCACGGCCCATCGGCCACCCTAAAACAAACACCGGCCCATCAGCCACCTCAATCAATTACGGCCCATCGGACTTTCACCTTTATCACTTGTGTATCACACACGAAAAATACGTAAATCACAAGTCGAAGTCTCATTTACATCATCATTTTGGTTTGCAAAGTCAGCTTTTAAACCCTATTTTGCCAAGGATTTGAAGCAAGTACCAGGGAACGGGGCCGATCCTCTTCTTAAATATTTTGCACCTCCCCTTTCTATTTTCGTTATTTTAATTATCATATTTTACTTAGATACACTATGATTTTGCTATGTGAGGATTAACCTTATTTGGACTTTAACTCATGACCTTGAATTGACCCTATATTAAAGAGACCCAAAGAGACCCAAATAAATGTGACAAGACAACCGTCGTGTGTTGCTGGCAACACATTAGGCGAGAGGAAGAACCCGCCCATTTATTTTCTCCCATTTTTCTTTCGCTTTCATCGAAGAATGGTGTTACGGCCGTTACCGTAGCTGACGGTCATGATCCGTTGATTTTAAGGGGAGTCGGAATCCTCATTTTCGATGTAAAATTAAAATAGTATATATAAATGAATGGAGATTTCCCAAGCCATGGGACGCGGGAGTCAAAATTCACATCCGACAAGGGTCTCACAGCTATAGGACTGTTGACACAAAAAAGTCACATTGCCTCCTCAACATCAAGAAGCTTCATAAAGCCGCATCCAACCATAAACAAGCAATGCAACTTCAAGCGTCAAATCTTGTCAGAATCAAACAAAGCTGCAAGATCTTCAAAACAACCAAAAGAAGAGTACACATGAAGTTTCGGGCCGTACCAGCATCATTTGGCCCAACTTCACTCCAACGGCAGCTGAACAGGAGCCCTTGGTCGAAGACAGTAAAACTTCGATCAGAACCTACAGATGGTCCCAAAATACCTTCAAAAGGCTCCGCGTCAAATTTCAAGTCAAGCTGACAAAGTTTGACCCTCCATCAACCCTCGAAAAGTAAAATCAAGCCTCTCGGCGGCGAGAACCATCGAGGCCATCACTCATCAAACAGAGCATATGGGTGGCTTCAACTTGCTTTCAAATGGCTACAAGTCAAATTTCAGGTCATTCCGACGACGTTTGACTTGACTTTGACGCATGAAAACAAAATCAAACATCCCGACGGCAGAGCTTCCCGGTACCATGACATTGAAATCGGAGCTAATGGATCATCTTAAAATAACTCCAATAGGCTCCCTGTCAAATTTCAGGTAAATCAGACATCGGTTGACCACACATCAAAGCCCGGCATCTCCTTTGCAACAAAATCAAGTCTACTGTTGACGGGACCCCACATGGCTTCAAAACTCAAGCAAAAGCCCATGGTTGGTCCTATCTACTGCTCAGCAGGCTTTGCCTCAAATTTCAGGTTATTCTGACATCGTTTGACCTAGTTTTGACTACTAACAGAAAATCGGCAACAAAAGTCTTCGGCCTTTCCAGAAAATAGGAAACTTTGTGCTCCGATTTGCACGACTTCTCATTAGATTTTCTTTAGGAGAATCAAGCCAATAAATGAGGAAGGATGTCAAGAAAAATCCAGGAGAAAAAAGGATCGAAAAAGTTCAAGAAACGGCCTAAAAACGGCAACCAAAAAAGGGCGAAAAACCCATGGTCGCCGCTGCCGACCCTGCCCATGGTCGCCACCACCGACCCTGCCCATGGTCGCCGGCGACCCTGGAAATCCGGGTCATCGGATTTCCCGCCGAAAGGGCCGTTTTCCGACCCTTTTTGCATTTCGAGAACTCCGGCCGCTGTGGTTTTTGAAAATCTGATTTTTGGTGCTCGAAATCAGCTAATCTTCACCAACATCTTGGATTTGCCATCAAAAGCATGTGATCATCATTGCACGCTTCAAAATCGCCAACCGGCCAGCCAAGAAAGTACACTTTTTATCCGACAGATCGAGAAATCGACAGGACAGATGGTACTGGCCCACTGGTAGCAATCAATGTCGAAAGTTACATGGTCATCCGACATCGATCAGTATGAAGATCCATCGGCGATCATCGAAAGAAGAATTTCAAATGACGCGGTATGGCCAGTGACTCTTCAAGCGCCCTGGCGACCACTTAATGCTGTTAATTGACCCGTTTTATGACAACTTAATGCGGTCATTAACCCATTATTTTAGACGGCCCAATCAGAACCAAGGAAAGAAGAGTTACAAATCAAATCAATCATGGCATTAAAACCATGAAACTCCTCTCATCATGGATATTAAAGGCGATTAAATGCCCATCATTCTCCATCGGCCAATCAAAAGCCAAGAAAAAGAGTTACAGAACAAATGAAATAAAAACTTGTAACTCCTCCCATCATGGAGCATTAATACCATCAATGCTCATAAACCCACCTAATGGCTACCAAAAGCCTATAAAAAGGGGGACATTCCAAGAAATCAAGGATTTAGAAATCCAAGAGCCATATACACACAGAGGGTTACACAAACACAGAAAGAGCCAGAAAATCTCGAAAAATCCTTGCTACTTTGAAAAAGCTCTGCTGCAACAAACACTACAAGGTGATCGAAGTTCCTTGGGGGGCCACCCCCCTAAGGTCCTTCTCCTTCTATCTAACATCGCCTAGACGCGACTTTTCAGCCCATTTATTCGGTTTTTATTAGATATTGGACCTCCCCTTGGTCTTCATCCTCTAAAAATCTAAGTCCAAGTCCAAGCCAAGAGAATCAAAGCATCATACGTTCTCATCTGACGGACGATGGTGAAGTACATACATGACTTGCGACCGTCGATCTGAAGGAGTCCCCGCAATCTCCTGAGAAGTTAGAATTCCTTTTCTTACTTTTCTATTGTATTTTGTATTTTTCTAAAGAGACAAAAAAATTCACAATTCTTGTCTTTCATTATTGGTGAGATTTGTACATCGCCTTTCACGGTAAAAATCGCCTTTCACAGTAAAAACCGACTTTCAAGGCAAACAAAGAAAAATTGCCTTTTACGGCAAAACCCCCTTTCATGGCAAACATCGCCTTTCACGGCAAAGCCGCCTTTCAAGTAACCAAATAAAAAAATCGCCTCCTACGGCATTCAAAATCTTGTCTCTTTTCTTAAATATATGTGCAATGGAAAGTTGGAAAAAATATTGATTTCCTTTCTACTTGTGAAGGTGGATCTCCGGATCACCATTTATAAATTCCAAGCAGAATAGAAAATCTAGCATACCCGTACAAAAAATGTCGATGCCTGCTTCCTTTCCACTCCTCCGGCCTCTCAGTAGCCTAGGGACAGACGGAAATGAGAGTGGAAACCAAAAGCCGGTCCATCAAGTTGGCATACCTGGTGGGACGCATTCATTTAAGAACATGATGCTTAGATTCTTTGGTTCCTTTCTAGTTGGTGGCCTATGTTGGATCTTGCATCTAAAAAAAAAATGAGATGGGGTTTTTTGGAAATTTCTATCTTTGAGTTTATTTCCACTCTTTCTCATTTCCAAAAAAAAAAAAAACAAAAACAAAAAAAATCTGATTTCTCTTTCTTGGATTCAATTTTGAGAAACTTTGATCCTTTCCTCTCTGAACTTGATAGCTCACAGAAATGTTTGTAGCTATCGTTCGTATCGGGGAATGGATCATTTTTTCTCTTTGATGAGTCCGATAGGGATTTTCAAAAACAAAAAGAAAAGAGTCTAATCTCAAACTATTTAAGAAAAAATCAGTTTTCTCTTTTTTATTCAAATTAGATAAACTTTGGTTTCTTCCTTTTCGGACAATGGCTTGCGGAAATCATTTGTAGTTAACGTTTGGATTGGGAGGGTCATCCACTTTCTTTGATGGGTCCGTTAGAGATTTTTCAAAAAAAAAAAAGAAGTTTTTCAAATTTCTTTTTTTTTTTATTCAAATTTGAGAAACTTTGGTTTCTTCCTTTTTGGACAATGGCTCGCGGAAATCGTTTGTAGCCAGCGTTTAGTTTGGGACGGACCATTCGCTCTTTTTGATGGGCCCATTAGAGATGCTTCAAAAAAAAAAAATTTCAAAAAAAAAAAAAAGCCACTAAGGTTACACCAATTGCGTTTTTTTTAATCAAGGTGGATCTAAGAAAAGCCTTGTGCAGAGTGTGGAAGCAACTAGACTGCTCGAGGCAAGGGTCTTCCAACTGAGTTCATTAAGTAATCCTACCCTTACCTGGGGGTTGATCTATCTACTGAGGTTTCATAAGACCGAATTGAAAAACTATGTGTACCCTTAAAAAAAATTCTCTTTGAACAAAAAAGAAAAAACCTTAGAAAAAACTTTTTCAAAACAAAAAAGAAAAACTTCTGTCATTTTTGAATTCAGATTTGAGAAATCTTGGTTCATTCCCTTTCGGATAAAAGCTCGCGGAAATCGTTTGTAGCTTGCGTTCGGACTGGAGCACCACTTGCTCTCTTTGATGAATTCGATTTTGACCTTTCAAAAAAAAAAAAAAAAAACTTCCGTCATTTTTGGATTCAAATCTGAGAAATCTTGGTTCTTTCCCTTAGGACAATAGCTCGCGGAAATCTCTTGTAGCTTGCGTTCGGACTAGAACACCACTTGCTCTCTTTTGTGAATCCAATTTTGACCTTTAAAAAAAATCCCATCTCGTGTCTATTCCAAGGATGCGATTTGCAACATTTGTGCCTAGCGGTGCTAGTATGCCCTTTCGGGTCTACTGTATTCGCGACCGACACATTTGTATCTCCAACTTTATATCATCTTATCTCGAGTGAGCCTCGCTTCTTGGTAATTTGAATTAAGGTTTACAATTGCTTATAGCAGTTACTGGAATGCTCACTCTGAGCCTCCTATACTTGCTTTTAGAACAATTGTACCCTCTGTGGCTTTTTGCATTCTTCACCTAGCTTGGGCCGGGCCATGTTCCCTAGAGTGATTCGATGAGACAAAACCATAGTTCTTTTCCATTTATAATCACTATATTCTTGTGATTACTAATGGATGTGGTCTTGCTTTAGAAGTTTTCCAAACTAACAATGGCAGCTTCATTGACCATCACCTTTGATGAGAACAAGTACCAGCTCATGCTTCAAGAGAAGCAGAACAAGCGCACTCATAAGCAACCTACTAACTGCCGAAGCGTCATCTCCCTCGACAATTTTAAGAACAATAGGTCGACCTCTACTGCCCGGACCATCGTCTTTGGGTCGCTGGGACCATTCCCACTTCCAGTAGAGGAAACTGCACCCGCCAAGAAGCAAAAGATCGCCCCGCAACGTGTCACTGCCATGACACCAAGGGCGAACACAAAGAAGCCTGAAGCCCGTGGCAACCCCACGAAGCCTCAACTTGCAAAGAACCAGGTCTACCTTAAGACTTGGTCCCCAAGACCTTCACCAAAACACAGAAGGTCTCGAACATCCTCAAAGCCAATATACCTGGCCCCTCTGAAGGAGAATCGATTCTACCTTCTCTCTTACATGAAAGAGGAGAGGCCAACCCACCAAGAGCCAGCTTGCTCCTACAAGCCAAAAATCAAATCATACATTACAAGGCCTATGCAAGAACCTGCTAAGGCCTGCACTCCTACGGTTCGACCCTTCATCTCAAAGGGGCCGAACTAACAAAATTCAAAGCTTCGGTACGACAGTTAAAAGATCGGGTCTGGATCCTGTCCATGCCTAGCTTCAAAGAAGACAAGCTCGGCTGCTATGCACGAAGAACTACATCCTTCATTGCTAGAGCTCAGCCAGAGCTCACCGAAGCTCAGATTGCTCATCGCATACGTCGCCGAGTGACATATCGACAAAAGAGACTAGAAAAGCAAAGAACCCAGCATTCTACACTCCAGGTCTCTAAAAGTTGGGTCGAAAAAGAAAGACCCGACTAAGTTGCTACTATCCATATGGTTGAAAAAAATAGAATACGCCAGAAATTAGCAACCAAACTTCATGTCCGACGAACGGTGACTCGTAGCATCTCCCGGACATGAAGACATCTGGAAAAATCTTCTACTCCTTCAAGCAAAGAACAACGGAGTAATCCTTCCTCAAGCTCTTCAAGAATGAGCTCCAGCTCAGTCACCAGGACGATTTCTTCGTTTGAATCCCGATGGATGAATGTCCTGGCTACAAATTCTAAGCCACCTCGCAATCCGCCTCCTGATGAAACGACTGCACGCATCCAACAATTGGAGTAAGGTCAGCAGAGGATTGAGACTCTGATGGAGAATCTTCTTCTCACTTTTCAACAATAAGAAAATAATCAACCTCCTTCGATTCATCAAGATAACAATAGGGAAGACAATGAGTCACGCACCCTTACCAAAAAGGATGTGGACGATATCCTCGCCAAAGCAAAAAAAGAGGATACATTAAAGGAGCATGGGATTAAGCCACCTTATCCCTTATGGATGGACTCGATTCCATTCCCTGCTAAATTCAAACAACCAATTCTCCAAACATATAGGGGGAAAGGTTCAGCCAGACAGCACGTCATCCACTTCAAGATCCTAACAGAAGCTATTACAGATCAAGATGCACTCAAGATTCATCTCTTTGCAAGTACCCTAAAAGGTACTGCCTTTGATTTGTACTCCACTCTGCCGGAGAATTCCATTCAAAACTGGAAATGCTGGAGACACACTTCCTGACCCAGTTCAAAGGTGAGGATCATCCTGTCACTATGGCGCAACTCTACAGCCTAAAACAGGGAGAGAATGAGTCAACTTACGACTTCATTCACAAGTGGAAGGCGATGGCATACAAGTGCTCAGATGTACTGCCACAAGCGTCGCTGGTCGACATCTGCCATAGCAACATGAGAGCAAGGATCTGCTCCATGATCATCGGCAATAAATCAAAGAACCTGGGAGAACTCCTAGAAGCATCAATGGAAGCTGAAACGGTGATCAAAGACCTCAACAGTAAAAAATTATCGAAGAAAGAGCCGACTACCATTACGACCTCAAAGCCGAAGAAAAAGGAGGTTCTTAATGTGCAAACCAAGTCAGCTCCTCAACAGCCAAAGAAAGCTGAAAATAAAGCTGCGGTAAGAAATATAAACTCTCTGAGGCCTTCAAAGAATGAGTAAAGAAAAAATACCCATTTGATGAAGATATTGAATAAATCTTTGGGGCTCTTTTAGCAAATGGCAAACTCACCTTGCCAGACCCCAAAGGACTGGGAGATGTTGGCAAAACCAACGATCCTTGGTATTGTCCATACCACCAGATGGTCTCGCATCCTCTTAATTAATGCTTCATTGTAAGAGAGAAGATCAACGAGATGTGGAAAAATGGAGTCATCACCTTTAACAAAGACTATGGGCCTGCCTCCATCAACATGGTGTCATGTGGACAAACTTCAAAGTCACCAAAGGAGAAGATCACTACTTCCTTCAAGGTGATAAAAATGAATCAAACGTCCCAAGAGTTGGTTCCTTATCCAACACCAGACGGACAACCTATATGGGTTCATCCCGATTTCCTTGACGATGAAAATTGGGAGATTGTCAAAACAAAGCCAACTGCTCAACAGTGAAGGCAAGCTAAGAGACAACTCCGCAAGCTTAGACAGCAGGAGAAAGCTCAACCAAAACAAGAAATCCATGAAGAGGCAGAGACTTCCTCTACCTTTTCACTGGGGGCAATAGAAAAGTCCGTCCCCAAAACTTCAAAGGCGGCAAGAAAATTCACCCTTGGTGATTTCATGCCACCACAGCTAAGAAATGAAGCTATGCAAGGGGCATCATATTCTTGCAAATCGGTAATTGGATTCTCCATAGATGGATACGAGTCCAGTGACACCGCCAGTGACACTGACGAGTGGGAGGAATCCCTTGAAACAATGGATTCCTGAATCTCACCTTATGCTAGTAATTTGGTATAATCCCTTACAACCACAAGGATCTTGGTCTGATGATGAAGAAGACTAAGAGGTTGTTTAAGAAAATGCTGTCAATCCTGCACCTGCCCCAGTAGACCCAACATTGATGAACTACAAGGAGCAAATGACGAAGAAGATTTGGCTCCCATGCTTGATTCTGAAGAATATGTGGGGATCTTGCAACGTCTTTCCATAGAGCAAGAGCAGGAGCATATCAATCACCTTCGTCACAGTCAAAACCCAGCGCTAGAGTCCTTGAAGATTTACAAGTACCTCCTCTGGTAATCCTGAAAAATGAAGAAAGCTGCTGGATCGATGATCCTCTTACATCCAAGGATGAGTCCAATTTCCAACAGTCTATTCTTGGGGCATCTCCAGTCGGGGCCACCTGCAGTGCGATAGCTCAGGATGATTGTGCTTCTGAAGTTTCATCTGTCAAAGACACATACTCTCAGACTACATCTAGTAGTATATCTTCTGAAGCTACATCTTCTCAAGTGACTTCCACTGAGATATCTCCTTCTCAGCCTTCGTCCCTGAAACTGTGACATTAAAACTCACACCTCTTCTGACCAATCATCCTAAAGAAACTCCAGCCGATGAAGTCCTTTTCAATGAAAACCCGGTCAACTGGTCTCAGATACCCGACCTCATAGGCGATGTTTCCACCGATAAATTACTTAATAAGGAAGAAAAGTTGTTGGGTGCTGTTTAGGACTTGTTCTCAGAAAATGCTCCGTGTAATGCAATCACTGAGGACGGTAATGCTGCTATAGAGACGTCTTCAGCAAATGACAAGGATCAACCCTCTGATTCCGAGGGTGATCTTCCAAACGAAAAATGTTCTCCAGAAGCTCTTGAAGTTAGTAAAGTTACCCGCTCTGGCCAGGAGTACCACAAAAATTACAACCAACTTTCTTCTTCTTATGTAAATTCTTCGGGAAAGCAAGTTGTAAATGCCCCAAGTGGCAACAATAATGAAAATGCAAGCCTCAATGAGGCTTTCAAGTATGACTTGATTGAGTACTTCAAACACATACCTACACGACTGCACATCCTTGACTTATTATGACTGTCTCCACACACTCGTGATAATCTCATTTCAGAAATGCAAAGACTGAATGTGGATGTCTACAAACAAGCCCCACAAGTCCTACAAATTAAAATGGACAATAGATAAAAAAATCAAATACTTCCTGAAAGGGAGAAAAGAAGAAAATTGAGGGATCAAACATTGAATGCCTCTCGATTCAGAAAGCAGCAATTGCAACCATCGCCTTCAATAAGGATGACCTCCTGCTAGGCGAGGCAAAGCATAACCGACCATTGTACTTCACAGGGTACATCAAAGAGATGCCAATACACAGAGTTCAGATTGACCCAGGTTCTGCACTCAACTTCATCTTTACTTCGGCACTCGAAGAGCTAGGCATTCCACCTAGCAAGCTAAGTCACACATCAGTATCCATCTTTGGATATGATGGGAGCGCTCAAAGGCCTATCGGCAAAATCAGGTTCAAGTTGCAAAACGGTGATCTTATCTCTGAAGTCACTGTGTATGCATAAGAACCCTTTCATGCTACAACATCCTTCTTGGATGCCCCTGGATACACGAGAATGGTGTCGTCCCTTCAACTTTACATCAATGCATCAAATTTGTTGGCAACGATGGCTCGATACATCAAGTGTTTGCAAACAAAAAGCCCTTCAAAGGCAAAGACGTTCATTTTGCAGATGCTCAGATGTACAAGGATGAAAAAGAAGAAAAGGAGGAAGAAACAACACCATTTGCCAAAAATCTCCAGAAAGAGAAAGGCAAGGCTCCTCAGCAATCATCAAAATAAAACAAACCTTCCGGAAAATCCGAAGAGAGCAGTTCATCTCCCTTCGTTGTCTCCCTCGAATCTTCCAAGTATTTGGTAATCACCACCAAAGCAAAGAAGACAAAACAAAAGACTAGGGGCAAGTTTACAGTTTCCTTTATGTCTATCATGCAAGACACATATTCGGATTCAGAGCCAGAAGACGATACACTGTCAAGCCAAGTTGACACTCAGTAAGTTCAGCCTGCTCTCACTCCATTGGAGACACCTACCGACGTTGAAGACCATGCGTCTGCTTTCTTCATCGTTCCAGCAACTACGGCAGATGAAAAGCCAATCTTCATCCACAAATCAGAAGCTTCTTCATCAAATTCTTTGCTTGAACCTTTCCGAAACAAAGGTATGCCTTAGTTATCCTTGTATAGTCCAATGGCACAAGCTATCATGATGAAAATGGGCTATGATGCTCAGAATCCAATCGATTTGGGAGGAGGCCGTGGTATTCTCATACCATTGGAACCCACCCTGACCAAAAGTCAACTGGAGGATTGGAAACTCCACCATCATATAGACAAGTCTTCATACGGGTTGGGGCATGATCCTGACACTTCCATGAGACAGTTGACACAAAGGCTGCAAAGTCGTTTTGCCGACCAGTCCTCAACATCTTGTGTTCATGAAGACATTGATCTCCCTAGATATCTCTTTGAAGAGTCACCAGTCAAGAATCCAGGAAGCTCATCCAATTGGTACGATTTCTCTGATGATAAATAGGAATTGTCCGACGACACAGAAACACAGTTTTCTGATCTAGAAGAACCATTGTCTCCAAAAGAAGTACCCTACTTCGAACCAATATCAGCAGATGATTGGGACTATCTCATAGCAAGTCTTGAGAAGAGTACTGATCAAGAAGACCCAGGGACAAAAGTAAAGCCTTGGTCTATAAATACCTTTGGAACTCCAGAAGGCCATATTGTGGAGGAACCACCTTCAAAACCTCCCAACAGAAGATCCTGTTCAAAAGATAGATTTGGGGACACCTAGTACACCATGTCATGTATTCATCAGTAAGAATATAAAGGATGACGAGTTACTCGAGTACATCTCTTTTCTTCATGAGTTCGTTGATTGTTTTGCATGGTCTTATGCTAAAATGCCTGGCTTAGACCCCAGAATAACAGTCCACAAACTCAATTTGCAAGAAGATATCACGCCTGTCAAACAAGGCCAGAGAAGATTCTTTCTTGACGTAATGGACAAAATTGAACAAGAAGTTCAGAAACTCAAAAGCGTTGGCTTCATTTGCGAAAAACAACATCCTGAATGGCTAGCCAATATCGTCCACGTGACAAAGAAAAATAGGCAGATTAGGGTCTGTATTGACTATAGAGACCTGAATAATGCATGCCCTAAAGATGAATTAACGCTCCCCATTCCAGAGGTGATGATTGACAACACCTATGGATTTGATGGAATGACATTCATGGATGGCTTCTCTGGCTACAATCAGATAAAGATGCATGCTGAAGATGAAAAGCATACATCATTTCGGACCCCGTTTGGCGTGTATTGCTACACTGTCATGCTATACTGTCATGCCATTTGGTCTAAAAAATGCTGGTGTAACATATCAGGGGCTGTGATGAAGATATTTCAAGATATGCAGCACAAGACGGTCGAGTGTTACATTGATGACCTCGCCATCAAAAGCTGAAGAAAAGAAAACCATCTCAAAGATCTTCGAGAAGTCTTCCTCCAACTTCACAAACACAAACTGCGGATGAATCCACTAAAATGCTTCTTCGATGTCTCATCGGGTAAGTTTCTAGGATTCATAGTTCGAAAAGCCGGAATAGAACTTGACCCCGCCAAAGTCAAGGCTATCTTAGAAATGCCATCTCTAAGGACCCTAAGAGAACTAAAAGGGCTTCAAGAAAGATTGGCATACATCTGACGGTTCATCTCCAATCTGTTAGGGAAGTGTCGTCCATTCTCTCGCTTGATGAAGAAAGGTATGAACTTTGTTTGGGCTGCTGGATGTGAAGCTGCATTTCAAGACATCAAAACATACCTGACCAAACCTCTAGTGTTCGCTGCTCCCACAACTTGAAAACCATTCATCTTGTACAAAAGAGCTCTCAATTATTCTTTGGGCGCTCTACTCGTACAAGAAAACGACGAAGGAAAATAAGTTGCTCTATATTACCTAAGCCGCATGTTAATAAGTACAGAGCATCGCTACTCCCTAGTCGAAAAAGAATGCTTTGCAGTGATGTTCACCGTACAAAAGCTACGTCACTATCTGCTGTCCAAAACAGTTTACCTAATTTCGAGGATCAATATTTTAAAGGTCCTTGTCACAAAAGCAGGTTCTTTCAATGCTCGACTGGCAAAATGGTCCATCCTTCTCTCGCAATTCGATGTTAGGTATGTACCACAAAAAGCAATCAAAGGTCAAGCTCTAGTAGACGTTCTCGTAGAGCACACATTGCTTAAAGATTTTTCACTCAGGGATGATCTCCCAGACAAACCTGTTTACACTGTGGAAATTTCCTCATCAAATGTTTCCTAGGAAAGGTACTTCGATGGCACAACCAGGATAAATGAAAAAGGAAAGCAAAATATCAAGAATTGACATTCCTTTTGTCAGTCCCGAAAAATACATGATTCCACACGCTTTCTCGCTATTGGAACCATGTTCAAACAATGCAGCTGAATACCAAGACCTGATTGTAGGATTGGAAGTCACCCTCGAATCCGGCATCACCGTGTTGGAAGCTTTTGGGGACTCTCAACTGATCGTCAACCAGATGAATTAGGAATTTAAAGTTAGGAGGCCCGATTTTTTATTGCCTTACTACAACAAAGTGCAATCCCTTCGACAAAAGTTTGGCATCTGTCACATCACCCACATCCTCAGAGGTGAAAAAACATCCGTGCAGATGCCTTGACTGGACTTGCAGCGTCTATGGTAATCCAAAAAAGGGAAAACATGCAAATTACAGTGTGTCAAAGAATGATTCTCCCTCCTCGTAATACACACCAAGCAGTTGCTGAATACAACCAAATGGTTGGAAGTCGGATATCCATCTTCAAACCTCTGATCGGTGACTGGAGGGATCCGTTCATTGATTACACTATGTTCGGAATCCTACCTGAAGATCCAAAAGAGAGGGTAAGCATTCAAAGACGAGGCCCAAACTTTCATTTGGATATTCCTTCAAAAACACTTTACAGAAAATCCTCCAATGAAAGTTTAATCCTTAAAGGAAGAGTCATCCTTAAAGGTATCTTTGCAAAGTGACATGACGCAAGAAAACAATGTCAAATTGAGACTCCAAGAGCTGGATAATCTCGATGAGAGATGGCTCGAAGCTCTACAAAGTATTGAGCTTTACCAAGCACGCATGGCAGGATCTTTCGACAATAAGGTCAGGCAAAGCGCCTACAAAAAGGGAGACTTGGTCCTTGCAGTAAAAAGGCCAATGGTTTTCGCCCACAAATCCAAAGGCAAGTTTGAACCAACATGGGAGGGACCCTTCGTTATCGACAAAGTCTTCTCCAACGGCGCATATGCTTTTCTAAACATGGAGGGAGACAGATGTATGTTGCCCATCAATGGCAAGTTCTTGAAGCGGTACCACCCTTGACGACTTCTTACACGGGGTCAGAGCGACGTCTACACAGCCAAAGCCTATTCATAGGCACTTGCTCGTCAAACCCACTCCTTTTGGAATTTTCATCTTTACGTTGAAAATTCAAAAAAAAAAAAATCTCAAAACAATGCTTACTTTCATAGTTTCATTCTTCAAAAAAAAAATCCAAAAATCCGAGTTTAGGAGCTTCTTCCCGAACTTGACCAACATTTCGATCATTGAACCCAAAATTCATGGTTTGAAACAAAAATCAGAACTCAGGGATTTCCACCCTAGTCTGCCCTAGCTTTTACCACAATAGATGTTTTTGAGTCAAAATTTATGACCCTCGTGTCTTTAAACAAAAAATGGTTTTTTAAAAAACCGTGGGGAAGCGACGTTCAGTCGATACTCGCAAAACCCAAAAATCGAAAGGATGCAAACCCCATTCTATACTTCCAAAACCTCAAATCGTGGAGACGCAACATTTCAGTTGATATCCACAACCAAATTTCAAAGGTTAAAAAAAAGCTTCAAATTGTGGAGATGCAACACTTTAGTTGATATCCGCAACCCAAATTTCGAAAAAATCTCAAATTTCAAAAAAATCATGGGGAAACGACTTCAAGTCAGTACCCGCAAAAAATTTTTTTTGAAAAACAAGGAAGCGATGTTTAGTCGATACTTGCACCCAATCCGCAAGGAGGCGACATTCCATCGATACTCGTAACCGAATGAGTGAGGAGACGACATTCCATCGATACTTGCAAGACCATTCAGCAAGGAGGCGACTTTTAGTCGATACTTGCATTTTTGAAAACCAAAACACCCGGCTCTCACCCCAAAACCGGCTATAAAGGCCAAAAACCCGGCTCTCACGCCAAAACCGGATATAAATGCCAAAAAAATGGCTCTCACGCCAAAACCAGCTATAAATACAAAAAAAAAACCCGGATCTCACGCCAAAATCGACTACCAATGCCAAAAAATCGGCTATCCGTGCCACAAAATTTGGCTTTCACACCAACAAAACAAAACTTAGTTTTCTAAAAAAAAAAAGGAAATAAAATTTTTGGCTTCCATGTCAAAAACAAATTTCGGCTCCCATGCCAAAAATAAATATCGGCTCCCATGCCAAAAAAAAATTTCGGCTCTCATGCTAAAAACAAATTTCGGCTTCCATGCCAAAAACAAAACTGGCTTCCATGCCACAAAATTTTGGCTTTCACGCCATAAACCCAAATTTGGCTTTTATGCCATCCCAAATTTTGGCTTTCATGCCATAAACCTAAATTTTGGCTTTTACGCCACAAAATTCGGCTTTCATGCCATCTAAAAATCCGGCTTTCATGCCATCACAAAATCCAGCTTTTATGCCATCCCAAATTTTGGCTCTCATTCCATAAACCCAAATTTTGGCTTTTACGCCATAAAATTCGGCTTTCAAGCCATAAAAAAACCAGGCTTTTGCCACAAAATCTGGCTCTCATGCCAAAATAATCCTTTAACAAAAGATTTTCACAAAATGACAACCTTTTGATCAAGTTTTTAAACAAACATTCTCATCTAACTTTTTCTTATTTTCATCAAAAAGAATTTAAGTAAAAGGTATATAGAGTACCAAAAGTGTTTCTACATGGAGGTACTAAAGAAAAGAAGAAAAGATTTTGTTACAAAAAATCAGGAGCTCAGTCTAACATGGTCTTCAACCAATGATTCAACTCCTCAAGCAGACTCTTGGCCTTAGCCTTCAAAGCTTCCAGGCCACGCTTCTTCAAAACTTTTGCATAAAATGCAGTAGAACGTCACGACCAATCTTCAGCACGAGGAAGTTTTTCCTAGAGAATTTTCCATTGCTCATATTTGTGATTCTTCGTCCGGAGCTTACTGTCAGCCTCTTCAACCTGGCAAATCAGAGTCCCCTCTCTAGCACGAGCTTCCACAATGGTTGTCCATTTGGCAGTAGCTTGTTCCTCCAATAGCTCAAGACACTGCCTGGCCTCGACGACCTCCCTATCAAGATGGTGCAGGTCTTGTGTTAGCTTGATGATAGCTAACTCGGTGACGTTCCTCTCTCGAACAAACTGCTTCCGAGTCCGCGAGATCTCATTCAGTTTAGATTTGACCTCGCCGGAAGGCTTCAAAAACATTTCATTGAAGAAGTCACCACTTGGGAAGCTCTTGGTCTCATTCCGCTTGTTACCCAAAGCAATGACTTCATCCACAAAAGCCTTTGCATTTGCAATGTTCAGATCGACCTCTTCGCTATTAGCAAGAATGTCCTACACATGCTTGATCATGCCAAAGCTAGCTTCCAAGTGGCCAGAAGAAAGAGTTCCAACCCATGAGCTCAAGACGCTCTTCAATACTTTCTTCGCATACTGAAGAGACGGCCCGGATGAAGACTCGCCCCTCTCCATTGGTCGACTGCCCGTGTCATGCCCTATTAGAGGAGTAATCATCAAATTCTTTCCAATCGAAGATACTGGCGAAGGAATCTCCTCAGAAAGTTTCACCCCTGCTGCATCCCCTACTCTGGCCCTGAGGAAGACGAAGGAACCTCTCCTATTACCTCACAATCTGCCCGTAAAACACAAAAAAGGTATGAATATGATCTTGTTGAAAAACCACTATCATCAAGGTTATTACTACAAATACCTTTTCGACGACCGGCGGAATACTTTCTGCCTCCATGAGCTCATCTGAAGCATCGCCAAAGGTCACATCTATGGATGGCTCGAAGTCATCAGAATCCTCTAGTAAGTCAGCTAGCAAGAAAACAAAAAAATATGTCAGCAAATGGCGGCAAAGAAATACAAAAAAAGTAAAAGCAAAAGAAAATCATACCAGGTGAAGGTTTTGGAACCATTACGGTGTCCCTTGGCTCTTCCTCAGATGCCACAATTGGATCTGTCATCACCTCATCGGCCGGAACCTCGGGCATTGCCAAGTCATCATCTTCTGCTAAAAGAAAGAGAGCAGTTAATCAAAACAAATTTTTTCTATGAAAGAAAAAGAAAAAGGGAAAAACATATCATCATCAGTAGTATCTTTTTCTCGACTCCTTTTTTCCAGAGGCTCATCAGCATCCTCGGACACCTCTTTAGCAATGGTGAGAGGGACTTCCACATCAGGAGAGTCTTCGTGCCATCTCCTATTACGACATTGCCCTCTCTTCCTCTTACTTCTATGGGTCGGTTTGCTTGAAGTACCCGCCCCACTGTCAAAGTAAGGACTTTCACCTAACTCCTCACAGGATGGTCTGTTTTTCCCAGTGGACTCCATCGAAGCCTTCGTTCATTCCGCTTGCATCCAAGCGTCGATCTCGGCTTCCTCCTCCTTTAGCTATTTCAAGACCTCACCAGGTATCTCTTGTACAGCTCTTGATCTGATGACGTCCTGTTCAACGAGAAAGACTATCTTATGCTTCTCTCCAGAAAGGAAATCCATGACTTCCTCTCGTCGGAAGCCATCTAATCTGCCAAGACCCTTCCCAAGACATTGCTTGACATCGAGCTCCTTCTTGGAAAGTCCCCGGTACATTGAAAAGCTCATGACGAACCATTTCGTGAAGCCAGCAGTTTGGAAAGTGGGCAACTCAGGATAGAAAATCATGGCGGTAGTGTCTTCTACACTGTAAAAGGCCCATGCATTACTCCAGTCTTGCAAACCTCCAAAACGCTTCACCATGCTCAAAGGCGCTCCAACAACACCTTGAGAGAAGCCCAGCTATAGCGCAAAATGCGAGGGGAAATACGGCTGGATGTTGATGAAAAGATGTCTACAGTACACCATCGTACCAACAAGTATGTTGAAAAGCTACCTCTTTTCTGCGTTTGTTAGAGAATAGTGTCTTTCCAACCCTGCCCTAGTGGAATCATGTGAGACACCAAAATCAAAAGCCTTCTTCCGTAAATCTGAAGAAAGCTTCACTGAAGACTACCCAATCTCGACATCCCTGAACCATCGGATTCACAAACGAGTAAACAAAAGAGATTCAGAAACGGCTGTCCCTCTAGCTAAGCGAATCATAAAAGGGTCATCATCCTGTGCAACTCCCAATCAATGGAAGCCGGGACAGTGGTACACATACCATGAATAAAAAGTATGGGCTGAAAATACCCTATTCATAGGGAGCCAAAGTCGAACCAGAAAAGCAGCAGCCTGCAGTTCGGTGCATAAATAGGAGTAAAGATCAGGCACCAAAGCCAGTCGCTCTTTGAATGCCATTTGACAAGCCGAAAAAATACAATGTGGCATGATGTGTGTACCATCCCATCCAGCAAAAACAGCCTCACCCAGCCAATAAGTGAGGTAAACAACGAGATCTCTCCGTAGTGCAATGTCAGGATAAATGACATCTGTGTTTGAGAAGAATTTCTTCAAATTTTCTCGCATGACAGAGATCTTCTTCAAACCCGGGTTTCTAGCCATAGCATCCTGGGCCATACTTTCAAAAGACTCCCCGCTATCAAAGAAATTGGGGGACAAAAACCTACAACTCTTCCAACTGCTGCACCTAACTTTCGAGCCCTCTTTTTCCTTCAAAAAATGGTAGAAGGCAACAAGTTGACAGTACAGAAGCCTAAACTCCTCAGACTGCTCCTCAAGGACGCTGTCTGTTGGAAGTAGGTGGGCCTCGTGGATAGATTTTCAAAACTTTTAAGCCACTTGACTCAGGGATCAAGTACCCATAAGGCCATAAACCATAACCATGATGCATAACCCTCAATCTCATGATCATGTACAATAATAACTTTATCTAAAAGATAGAAACAAGCAGCAACCTAGCATCCATAAAAAAAATCTACAACATGCAATGAAGTAGATTATACCTTTGGGCTCGGTTGTGCTCTAATGGAGAAGTTGCATCTTTATTTGATGATGAAACTCTTTCACTTATCAAATAAGAATCTCCAAGATCTTTTGATCTTCCACGCTATGACCCGTATTAGATTCTCTTTTCTCAAGAAGATGGGTGGGATCTCCAAGAGAAAACTCTCAAGAAAACTAGAAGAGAACTAGAACAGGGAAGAGAGGAGAATGAACATGTGCAACTCTTGTACAAAAGGGCATGGGCGTGAATCCCTAGGTGAGGATCTCCAATGGACGTCCAAGCACTCTTATCTCCTCTATTTATTGCTAAAAGCAAGTTCCTCTTCTTTGTTATCTAATTGAAATAAAAGTCTTACTTCTGTAACAATTAGTAACTCTCTTCTTTCTAATTAAAATAGAAGTCTCACTTCCATTAAATTAGTAACTTACTATTACCACTATTAGAAGTCTCACTTCTAATAGAAATAGTAACTTCCTATTTCCTTTTAGAGTTCTACTATAATTAGTATGTTTCTAATAACTTGGGCTAGCCTGGGGACCACTAGGGATTTCTTAGAAAGCTGTCTCCAACTGGAACACCGCGACTCCACATCTCATGTGCAATCCAAGCCCACAGTGAATTCCAAATAACACCACTATATAAATGCAATTGCACTCCAGTCTTAGGAATAAATTACATAGAAGACCCTAAACTTCCTTATTACCACAAGTAGGCCCCTATGTCAATATCCATGGATCAATTGGAATAAATCTGTCTCTTCCAATCTTAGTTCAACATCTTATTATCCTTGAGCCCCAATTAATCACAGTGATCATCAGTACCATCCAATTAACTCGTAATCGAGATGGGTGCACACTTACTAATGATAAATCCATTAATTGGCACAAGGGGATAAGAGAGATAGATTTCATCTTGATCATTCAATGTTCCCACGGTCCTACTACCACATACCGAAGACACCAAGGTGTTGACCTACAGTTGGCCTCACTCATTGGTGACTCAAAGCAAATGAATAGATAGAAACTTGAGTTCATCAATGTCTTAGGATTGAGAGCCTATTGCTAGGGAATTATGCAAGCAAACCTTATTATTGAGACGGAATTCCATAAGGTACTTCTTATGGTCCTTTAATACATCCAATGTACCAGCACCATGATCCAGAATCTTCCATTCTGATGATCGAGACAAATCACACTATCTCATAGTGATCAAAGTGCTGCAACCTTATCAAATGAGATGCCCAGTCTCATCACTGGTTGTGAAGCTATTTAAGTATAAGATTTGTGACATATGTCTCCTGTGTGTGGATCTCATCCATACACATATATCACATCTAATATACTAATGGGACCCGGTTCAACTCATGAAACATTATGTCAAGTGTATTGGTTATGTGCATGAAGTAATAAAATAACATTCATCTCATGAAAGTAAAGCATGATTTTATTGATAAATAAAGAAATTAATCAATTTACCATATCATTTGATGGATTGAGTCCATACAATCTAACAATCTCCCACTTGGGCTCAATGCCAGTCAGGGTTGCATCTCATGCACATCCCATCTACTTACTGCTCAAAGACTTTGATAGTCAAAGGCTTAGTAAATGGATCTCCCAGATTGTCTGCAGAGTCTATCTAGATGATAGCAGTATCACCTCTCTGTACAATCTCTCTGACCATGTGTTACTACCTCTGTACACGCTTTTGGCTCCTGGGTTCCTTGGACTTATCCACTGTCTTGCTGTTATCACAGAAAATTATGAGTGGCTGTCCTGCCAAAAGTACCACTCCAAGTTTCATAAGGAATATTTTGAGCCAATCTGCTTCTTTAGCTGGTTCTTAAGCAGTTGCAGCATAAACACATACACAGAAATTGATTTCTTGGAATCCTTATCTGACTTGAAGTCAGTATCTATGAATCCGACTGGAATCAGCTCATCACTGTTATAAATCAACATGTAATCTCTAGTCATTCTCAAGTATTTGATAATACACTTTACAGCGATCCAATGTTCAAGTCCTGGATTAGACTGATATCTGCTGACTAGGCCCACTGCGTGATAGATATCCGGTCCAGTACAAAGTATAGCTAATCATACCAGCACCTTATCTGTGTAAGCATATTGGGATAAGCCTATCATCCTATTTTTCGGTCTCAATGGAGTTTGATCCCTAGGATGTAGCTAGCTTCTCCCAAGTCCTTCATATCAAAAGTTTTGGCCAACCAAACTTTTACTGTTGACAACATTCCTATGACCTGCCCGAGGAGGAGGATATCATCGACATATAAAATCAGAAAAAACTACCATGTCACCTTCACTTTTCATGTACACACATGACTCATCCGGATTTTGGCAAAAACCAAATGACTTGATTGCCTGGTCAAAACGAATGTTCCATATTCGGGATGCCTGCTTCAGTCCATAAATAGACTTCTGTAGCTTGCAAACCTTTTGCTCTTGATTTTTAGCTACAAAACCGTCTGGCTGCACCATATAGATGTCTTCCTCAAAATGGTCGTTGAGAAATGCCGTCTTGACATCCATATGCCAAATCTCGTAGTCAAGATGAGCCGCAATGGATAATAGCATCCGGATGGACTTGAGCATGGCTACCGGTGAAAAGGCTTCCTCATAATCGATACCCTCTTTCTGAGCATATCCTTTCGCAACAAGCCTATCCTAAAAGGTCTCAACTCTTCCATCTGGTCTTCTCTT
Organism: Umbellularia californica; assembly: GCA_028538565.1. NCBI lineage: Eukaryota > Viridiplantae > Streptophyta > Magnoliopsida > Laurales > Lauraceae > Umbellularia > Umbellularia californica. Next base: position 68,808,949 of record JAPQWN010000002.1, on the reverse strand, counting down.
TCTCTTGTAGACTCACTTGCACCCAATAAGTTTAATATTGGCAGGCAAGTCCACAAGTGTTCAGACCTGATTTGAATACATAGACTCCATCTCAGCTTTCATAGCATCTAACCAACATCCCGAAACTATGTCATTGATTGCTTCATCATAGTTACAGGGATCTTGTTTCGGTTCTTCCGGGATTGCATTGTAAGACTTTCCCAAAAACCGAGAACCTGTCAGGGGTCCGACAATGCTCCCACTACGACAAGACACTGGTGTAATTACTGGGTTAGGTATGGGTGAATTTTCTTCAAGTTCGGTCATATTTGGATTTGGAATTGATCTCTCTTTGAATTTCTTCCAAGATAACATTTTCTAAAGATTTCCGGTCAATCATATAATCTTCCTCCAGAAAAACCGCATTGGTGCTGATAAGCACTTTCTACTTTCTCTGGGATTATAGAATAACCAACCTTTAGTTCTTTCGGGATATTCTATAAAAGTGTATACTTCCGACTTCGATTCCAATTTATCCGTCTTAACCTTCAGCACGAGTGCCGGACAACCCTTATGTTGTAGACTAGGCTTTCGCCCGAACCACAACTCCCGGGGAGTCTTAGCTACAGACTTAAATGGAACGAGGTTTAGTATATACTTTGCAGTTTCCAAAACATATCCCTATAGGTAACTTTGAGAAACTCAACATAGTCCTGATCGTATCTAAGAGAGTCTGGTTCCTTCTTTCTGCTACTCCATTCTATTGAGGCATACCAGGAGCAGACAACTGGGATAGAATCCCATTTTCTGATAAGTATCCAAGAAAATCAGAGGAGAGATATTCTCCTCTTCGATCTCATCGAAGAGTATGGTACTTTTACTTAAATGCTTTCCCACTTTTGCTTGAAACTCTTTGAACTTTTCAAAAGTCTCAGACTTGCAGTGCATAAGGTATATGTATTCATGTCTTGAGTCATCATCGGTGTGAAAGTGATGAAGTACTCGTATCATTCTCTCGCTCTAATATTTATGGGTCTATACATATCAGTATACACTAATTCCAATATATCTTTCGCTCTTCTGCCCTTAGATGAAAAAGGTCTTTCGGTCGTTTTACCTTCCAGACAGGACTTGCAGACAGGCATTGGTTCTACCACCAATGAAGGTAAGATACCATCTTTCACTAGCCTGTCAATCTGTTTAGGTTTATATGTTCTAACCTTAAGTGCCAAAGTTTTGTTGGATTAGATGAAGGTGACTTTCTCTTTAATGATGGTTTATAAACTGTTTCGGTATCATGTATTTCATACATTGTGAGAGTTAACAAATAAAGCCCATTGGTTACCTTGCCAGAACATATAAAAGTACTTTTCCTCTTTATGACAACTTCAGTACCAAAAGTAATAGAATAACTTTTATTCATCAAACAAGAAACTGAAATTAAATTCCGTCGTAAAGACGGTACATATAATGTGTTTGACAAAAGCAACTTATTATTTGAAAAACATAACGTAAAAACTCTCACTAATAACAGCCTCTGCCTTAGTGCTAGTTCCTAGGTTGACAATGATTTCCCCATCACTTAGCTTCCTGGTTTCCTTGAACCCCTGCAACGTATTACATATGTGATTAGTTCCCCTGGAGTCCACACACCAATATTCTGAAGTACCAGTTGCAAAACTAACTTCAGAAATAAGTGACTCAATCATACCCGAGGTCTTGTTCTTAGACATATATTCTGGACAATTCCTTTTCCAATGTCCTGTCATACCACAGTGGAAACATTTTCCATTTACTCTCGTACCCTTAGCCTTGGCCATACCACAAGTAGAACCATTCTCCACCTTAGGACCCTTAATGACTGATTTCTTCTTGCTATCTCGGTCTTTGCCTTTCGGCTTGGTCCTAGCAAATGACTTTTCTGTCATGAGGGGATTTTGCTCTTTCTTCATGATTTCCTCAGTCACTATCAGCTGGCGAGACAGCTCAGCTATGGTCATTTCCAATATATTATAATTGATCTCGAAATGATTGAAAGAATCCGATAGTGACTGAAGGATCATGTCGATCTGCGATTTTGTATCAATCTTAACACCCAGTATATCTAACTCATTCAGTACGAAACTCATTTTCAACAAATGTTTTTGTACTGGGGTTCCCTCAGCCATCTTAGTGTTCATCAGCACCTTAAAAACAGCTTGCATAGCAGGTCTCACCTTGTCCGCAAACATCTCCTTTAAGTTCGATATAATATCGTATGCTGACTTATATGATTGATGTTGGTGTTGTAAAACACTAGAAATGGATGCCTGTATAAAACATCTGGCCATCTCATTGTCTTTGGTCCACTTGGTGTAAAGGTCCTTTACATATTGTGATGCATTAGGCTCAGGCTCAGGAAGGGAGGGTATGCTAAGGACATATCTGCATCCTGAAGCTCTCAGGACAATATCCAGGGCCCTTTTCCAGTCTATAAAGTTGGATTCCATCAACTTATTCTGGTTTAGGATGGTCGCAAGTGGATTGAAAGTATTCGAATTCATGCTTGAAATACTGTAGCACATAACCATACATTCAATCAATGAATTTAAATGACATTGGGTTTAGTATTCTACCAAATTTATATGGGAATCCTCATAACCACAAAATCCAGAATACATCGGAATCCCAATCCTCCGGGGTATTCCTCCTTGAGGAGTGCGATTACCACGCAGATTGGTGCGGATCAAAGTTGGTCAAAATTGGGATTAAGACTAACTATCCATGATCCCCATCTTTCATTATTATCTAGGTATCTCATACCAAATAATGTATGACTCCCGATTAGCTTCGGTTTCTAAAATACATGAGGCAAATCCTTGGGGATACTACATCATTATTTTAGTTAAGTGTGACCCACCAACTAGCATTGCATGACAACCATTGCAGGCAGCTCCTCCTTGGGGAGTGGGCCCCCGCCCCGTCTCAACAACACTATCCATAGGAGATCCATATCTAGTAACTAGACAAATACAAGCCCTCCGTGGGGAACGGCCATTCTCAAGATGGCGCGAGGCTAATACTTTCGTTACAATGGACCTATGGTGGAAAACCATGGGGATTTCTAAATATAAATGCCTTGCTCCCACTTAATATTTTAGAATTGAGGATTTCCTTATAGGTATATGGGCCCATCAAATGTAGATATCAAATCATCACATGATATGACCAATGATTGGTTCCAAGTCAAGTTATTTTAAGGAAAGTCCAGTTTCTAAAATTAGTGTTAGCAATGGATCCATCTCATTGGCCACCAACTCTAATTAGAACTCTTTCCAAAAATTAATTTGATTTGACCAATTTTGGAATTTCTATGTTTGGATCAGATTTAGAAACTTTCTAAAACAAGCATTCATCCATAAATAGAAAGTGCTACAATAAGAAACTAGTCCTCTCCTCCACATGGCCCAGGCGGAAAAGACTTCTTGGACTTCTAGACTTTCCAAAACTTTGGGATTCCTCAAACTCTTTGGGCATCTCCAAAACACCTTTTGGTAATCTTCAAACTCTTTGATTAGGAGTCCAGCTTCACTTTCCTTCTTCGTCTCGGACATCTCCAGAATTTACAAATTTGAAAAATTACATAAATTCCTATGTTTCTATAATAAGACTTACATGGTAATCTAAACATGGAAATAAAAGGGCTACAGGGAAATTCACTATGCCTTGCCCTTTCACGGAAAACCAAGGAAACCATGATGCCCTTTACACTTAGCCTCAAATAAACCAATAACCATAAAAGAAAGTAAAAGTCACGTGGGCCATATGGAGAGGACATGATAACCTGCATGTTAGTATCTCATACAACAAAGCATCTCACAAAACCAGGTTACCAAACCATAATGGAAAAACAAGATGCCAAAGGTTGCCACTTCTATACAAGATGCCCTACTCAGAGGGGGTCCGAGGATGTCCCCCGGTGGGGGTCGAGCTGGTGATTCTGCCTAGGTTCGGCTAGCTGATCTGGTCCCTACGGCTAGTCGACCAGACCTCTATGGCTTGCCGTATTGATCTGTACGGTTAGCCGACCTGACGAACTCAGAAATTTGGGTTTTTCAGATTCGACTTCTGCCGTTCCCTAATCACTTCTAATGATCTCAGCAGGCTTCTAGTGGCTTCTTACCATTCTTCCATCATGATTAAAACCTTTTGTGACATTCCAAACATGGATCTACTACAAAAGTAAGCAAACCCAATAAACACTGATCCTTACATAGCCCTCGCTCTATCCTCTTCGCATCTCACGCAAAGATTATAACAAGATTACTGATCTAACATGATTCGAGATGAGGTAAGGCTCTGATACCAATTGTTGGAAGTAGGTGGGCCTCGTGGATAGATTTTCAAAACTTTTGACTCACTTGACTCAGGGATCAAATACCCATAAGGCCATAAACCAAATCCAGGATGCATAACCCTCAATCTCATGATCATGTATAGTAATAACTCTATCTAAAAGATAGAAACAAGTAGCCAACTAGCATCCATAAAAAAAAATCTACAACATGCAATGAAGTAGATTAAACCTTTAGAGCTCAGTTGTGCTCTAATGGAGAAGTTGCGTCTTTATTTGATGATGAAACTATTTCACTTATCAAATAGGAACCTCCAAGACCTTTTGATCTTCCACGCTATGACCCGTATCAGATTCTCTTTTCTCAAGAAGATGGGTGGGATCTCCAAGAGAAAACTCTCAAGAAAACTAGAAGAGAACTAGAAGAGGGAAGAGAGGAGAATGAACATGTGCAACTCTTGTACAAAAGGGCATGGGCGTGAATCCCTAGGTGAGGATCTCCAATGGACGTCCAAGCACTCTTATCTCCTCTATTTATTGCTAAAAGCAAGTTCCTCTTCTTTGTTATCTAATTGAAATAAAAGTCTTACTTCTGTAACAATTAGTAACTATCTTCTTTCTAATTAAAATAGAAGTCTCACTTCCATTAAATTAGTAACTTACTATTACCACTATTAGAAGTCTCACTTCTAATAGAAATAGTAACTTCCTATTTCGTTTTAGAGTTCTACTATAATTAGTATCTTTCTAATAACTTGGGCTAGCCTGGGGACCACTAGGGATTTCTTAGAAAGCTGTCTCCAACTGGAACACCGCGACTCCACATCTCATGTGCAATCCAAGCCCACAGTGAATTCCAAATAACACCACTATATAAATGCAATTGCACTCCAGTCTTAGGAATAAATTACATAGAAGACCCTAAACTTCTGTATTACCACAAGTAGGCCCCTATGTCAATATCCATGGATCAATTGGAATAAATCTGTCTCTTCCAATCTTAGTTCAACATCTTATTATCCTTGAGCCCCAATTAATCACAGTGATCATCAGTACCATCCAATTAACTCGTAATCGAGATGGGTGCACACTTACTAATGATAAATCCATTAATTGGCACAAGGGGATAATAGAGATAGATTCCATCTTGATCATTCAATGTTCCCACAGTCCTACTACCACATACACAAGACACCGAGGTGTTGACCTACAGTTGGCCTCACTCATTGGTGACTCAAAGCAAATGAATAGATAGAAACTTGAGTTCATCAATGTCTCAGGATTAAGAGGCTATTGCTAGGGAATTATGAGAGCAGACCTTATTATTAAGACGAAATTCCATAAGGTTCTTCTCATGGCCCTTCAATACATTCAATGTAACAACACTATGATCCAGAATCTTCCATTCTAATGATCGAGACAAATCACACTATCTCATAATGATCAAAGTGTTGCAACCTTATCAAATGAGATGCCCAGTCTCATCACTGATGGAACGCGCTCCTGCCGAGGGTGCTACCGGGGTCGGCGGACGTGGGAGTCCGTCGGGTCCGGCCCTTTCGCGCCCGGGGGGCTGAAGCGTGCATCAACATTTCTTTGTGTGGGTGTGCTAGATTTTCTATTTTACTTGGAATTGCAAGTGGTAATCCGGAGATCAACCTTCGCAAGTAAAAAGGAAATCAACTTCTTTCAAGTTTTCCATTGCACATATATTTAAGAAAAGAGACATTTTCTTGATTTGCCATGAAAGGCGATTTTGTTTGGCATTTATAGCCGATTTTGTGGCGTTTATAGCCGATTTTGGCATTTATAGCCGATTTTGGCGTTTATAGCCGATTTACAATTCTTATCAATAATGAAAGACAAGAGTTGTGATTTTTTTGTCTCCTTAGAAAAATACAAACTACAATGAAAAGCAAGAAAAGGAGGATCTAACTTCTCAGGAGATTGTGGGGGACTCGTTCAGATTGACGGTCACAAGCCATGTATGGGCTTCGCCATCATCCATGCAGATGAGAACAGTGGATGCTCTTGATTCGCTTGGCTTGGCTATAACATCAGATTTTTAGAGGACAAAGACCAAGAGGAGGTCCTATGTCCAATAAAAAGCTAAGTAGACGGGCTTGGAAAAGCCACGTCTAAGCCATTTGGAAGCAGCGGGAGAAGGCAAGGACCTTGGGGGGGGGGGGGGGGGGTACCCCCCAAGGGACTTTTTGTCACCTTGTAGTGGTGGCCGGTGCAGAACTTCAGCAGAGTTTTTCTCTCTTTTTCTTTCTCTGGATTCTTTTCGATCTGTCTGGATTCAATTCTCTTCTGGATACGAGCTCTGGATTCTTTCCGATCCGGATTTCAATGGAATGCTCTCCTATTTATAGGCTTTTGGTAGCCATTTAGGAGAGCTTTTATGGGCTTTAATGGCTTTAATGGGAGGAGTTACAAGATTTATTTCTTGATTTTGTAACTCCTTTTTCCTTGAATCTGATTGGCCGATGGAGATTAAGGGCTTTTAATCACCTTAATTACCATAATGGGAGGAGTTTCATGGCTTGAATGCCATGACTTAATTGATTTGTAACTCCTGGATGCTTGCTTCTAATTGGGCCGTCCAAAGAAATGAATTAATGACTGCAATAAAGCTAGTCAATTAACTACATTAAATGGTCGCCGAGCAGTTGAAGAGTCGCGGGCCGCGCCGCGTCTTTTGGGATTCTTTTGTCGATGATCATCGATGGATCTTCATGCTGATCGACAACAGATGAACATGTAACTTCAGACATTTGATAGCTAAGAGCGGGCCGGTGACATCTGTCTTGTCAATTTCTCGATCGGTCGGACAGAAAGAGCACTTTTTAGGTCAACCGGTCGGCGATCTTGGAGCGATCAATGATGATTTTATGCTTTTGACGGCGGATCTGAGATGTCGTCGGATATGAGTCAATTTCAAGCACTAAAAATCACATTTTCAGGAAACCACAGGGGCCAAAGTGAGCGAAACGCGAAAAGGGATGGAAAAACGGGTCACCGGTGAAGAATCCGGTGGCGACCATGGGCCAGGGTCGCCAGCGACCCTGGGGGTTTTTCTCCCCTTTTTGGTCCGTTTTGCGGTCTTTTTCGTCGCCATTTTCTTCTGTATTTTTCCTGACATTTCTTCTCATTTATTGGCTTGATTTCCCTGTAGAAAACCTGATGAGAATCCTTGCATTTTTAGAGTGCAAAGTTTCCAATTTTCCGGGAAAGCCGAAGACTTTGTCGCGTAGAGCTGCTGATTTTCCGCCAGAAGCTGAAACTTGGTCAAACGATGTCGGAATGACCTGAAATTTGAGGTAAAGCCTCCTGAGCAATAAATAAGACCAACCATAGGCTTTTGTTTGAGTTTTGAAGCCGTTTGGGGTCCCGTCGCCAGTAGACTTGATTTTGCCGCGAGGGAGATGCCGCGCGTTGATGTGCGGTCAAACGATGTCCGATTGACCTGAAATTTGACAAGGAACCTATTGGAGTCATTTTGAGATGATCCACAGGCTCTGTCTTGGAAACCATGGTCCCGGGGAGCTCCGCCGCCGGTAGGCTTGATTTTCTTTCGGAGCGTCGAAACCTGGTCAAACGTTGTCGGAATGACCTGAAATTCGACGTGCAGCCTTTTGGAAGCATGTTGAAGCCACTCATGCACTTGGTTTGATGAGCGAAGGCTTCGGTGGTTCCCGCCGCTGGGAGGCTTGATTTTGCTGCTCGAGCATTGATGGAGGGTCAAACGTTGTCGGTTTGACTTGGAACTTGACGTGGAGCCTTTTGGATGCATTTTGAGATCATCCACAGGCTCTGATCGGGAATTTGATGTCTCCGATGCTGTCACCGCCGAGAGCTCCTGTTTAGCTGTCGGAGAAGTGAAGTTAGGCCAAATGTTGTCGAAATGGCCCGAAACTTCATGTGTACTCTTCTCTTGGCTATCTTGAAGGATCTTGCAGTTTTTGTTTGATTCTGACAAGATTTGATTTTTTGGAAGCAGCATTGCCTATTTTGGTAGGCTGCGGCTTCATGTGGCTTGAAGAGGCAAAGTGACATTTTTAGTGCCAACAAATGCCCCCTCGAGGTACAACGGCGACTTGCTTAACCTTTGTAGTCGATGTGCCTCGAAGAGAATCTTGAAGGAGAGTCTCTGTCTTGACCAAGAGTCTTTGAGCATTTTTTTTTTTTTGTAGAGTGGCCTTTTGAGCTTCCGGGGGAATTTTATGGTAATGAAAGGAATCAAGTACCATCTCGAGGCAAAGTTTTGAAGATGACATCAGAGATGTGGATTTGGGTTTTTGTTTTTGATGTTGTGACCTAACCAGCTATATATGGCAGGTTAGGAGGTCGGGTTTTGGTTTTGACCTTGTGACCCAACAAGCTGTATGTGGCAAGTTGGGGGATCATGATTTGGTTTTTGGTTTTGGTCTTGTGACCTAACAAGCTGTATGTGGCAGGTTAGGAGACCAGGATTTGATTTTTGGTGAAATGTCAATTTCAAGATTTTTGCTCAATTTGGTATATGAGGCTGGATGGTTTGATTTTTGGAAGCTCATGGGGCTCGCAATTCTTCTTCTTTTTTTTTTTTATGCACGTTTTCCCTTTTTTTTTTCTTTTTCGTGCTTCTCTTTTTTTCTTCTTTTTTTTTCTTTCTTTCTTTTTTTCTTCTTTTTTTTTTCTTTTTCACGGTTTTCTCTCTTTCTTTTTTTTTTTGTGAACTCTTTTTTTTTTCCACGCTGATTCTTGTTTTTTTTTTTCTCTTTTTTTTTTCAGGGTTTTGGAGGTTTGCAGGATGGCAGAAATGCACGGGCTTTTTATAGTGCTGAAGACACTACTTCCATGATTTCTTATCCTGCGTTGTTGACTTTCCGGACTGCTGGCTTCACGAAATGGTTCGCGGAGAGCTTTTTGGCATATCGGGGGCTTTCCAAGAAGGAGCTTGATGTAAAGCTGTCTTCCGGAAAAGGCATTGGAAAGTCGGATGGCGTCCGGCGAGAGGAAGTTTGGGCCTTCCTTTCTGGAGAGAAGCCCAAGATTGGCTTTCTCGGTGACCAAGGCGTCATCGGTTCTGAAGCTGTTTGAGAAGTGCCTGATGAGGCGTTAGAGCAGCTAGAACAGGAGGAAGCTGAGTTTGATGCTTGGATGCAAACGGCACAGAGGCGAGCTTCCGCGGAGTCTACTGGCAGACTAGATCATCCAGTGAGGAGTCAAGTGAGAAACTTGACTCTGATAGTGGGGTGGGTTCTTCTAGGAAGCGAACCCGTAGAGGTAAGAAGAGGAGGAGTCATCATCGCAGCGAGGGGCCACATGAGGACTCTCCTGACATGGAAATCCCTCTTACCATCAACGAGGAGGTGCCAGAGGCTGTCGACGAGCCTCCAGAGAAGAGGAGCCATGGAGAAGAGACCATTGATGAAGGTATAATTCCTCTGCTTTCTCTCTTTGCTTCTTTTCATGGATTCTCCCATGTTCTGATTTGCTGTCTGCTTTCCGCTTCTGCTTTTCCTCCCCGTTTTTTTTTTTAGCAGAAGAAGAAGACTTGATGATGCCTGAGATTCCGGCTGATGAGGCAGTGACGGATCCGGTTGTGGCATCTGAAGAAGAACCGAGGGACTCTGGAGTGACTCCGGAATCTCCGACTGGTATGACTTTTTTTGCTCTTTTCTCTTTTTTCTTTTTTTTGTGCTTGTCATTTGCCAACCCGTAGCTTTTGCTTTCTTGTCAGCTGACTTGCCAGAGGATTCTGACAATTTTGAACCATCGTTGGACGCCAATGTTAGCGATGATTCCGATGAGTTCATGGAGGAAGAAAGTGTTCCGCCATTCTTCGGGGAAGGTACTTTATAATAACAATCCTGATAATGCTTTTTATTAACAGGATCATATTCATACCCTCTTGTGTTTCCTTGGCAGATTTTGAAGGGACGGAAGAGAGTCCATCGCTTCCCTCAGAATTAGAGCAAGGGATGTCAGAGGTCGACCCAGAGGTAGGGACCAGTTCTGACATGATTGAGGAGATACCTCGTGTTGAGATTCCTTCTTTGGCAGCTCTAATTGGACAGAGTTCTTTTGTTTTTCTTCCAACGGGTCATGATATGAGCAGCCGGCCAACGGAGAAAGGTGAATCTTCTTCCAATCCATCTCTTCAATTTTCAAAGAAGATGCTGGTGCGAGTTTTGAATTCTTGGATCAAGACTCTCCTTTCTGGATACTTGGAGGCAGGATTTGGCATGATCCCGGACGTGAAGGAGATTCTCACCGATATTGAAGAAGTCGGTCTAGATGTCACAGGTGCCAGGGCGATCGTTGATAGGATCATTGCACTGGGCGACAAATGGTTTGAGACCATGAACTTTCCTGATGACCGATTTTTTAAGGAGGTACTCCTGGACCCTTTTAGCAAGGCTGAATCTGACCTGAATGAGGCTACATAGAGCAGGAAGCAGGTAGTCCGAGAGAAGAATAAGGAAGAGCTAGTCATCCTTGGATTAAAGCGCGACCTTGACATCCTTGATGGAGAGGTCGAAATGGCCAGGAAGCATCTCGAGCAGTTGAAGGCACAAGTTGATGCTAAGTGGGCTGCTATAGCAGAGGCTCGTGACAGGGAGAGTGCTCTGATCCGCCGGGTTACAGATGCCGATCAAGTTCTTCAGGGGAAGACTAAAGAAGTTAAAGGATGGCAGACTGTTTGGAATAATCTTCCCGGTGTAAAAGAAGGATTGAACCTTACTCCAGTGTCTCATGGCAAGTTTCTGAAGAAACGCGCCTTGGAAACTCTGACAGCCGAGTCTAAGAGTTTGCTCGAGGAGCTAAGACTTTGGCTGGAGGCCTTTTTTGGCTGAGCTCCTGATTTTAGTATCAGAAACTATCATCTCTCTCTCTTATCTCCCTTTTTTTTTTGGTACCACATGTATTTTTTTGGAACTTCTTTTTTTTTTGTAGTGCTTATGAACACTTTCCCTTTTTTTTTTTGGTACCACATGTATTTTTTTTGGTACTTTTTGTTTTTTTTTTTTTTGTTTTCCCTACGCTCACTCAAATCTTTTTGTGATGAAAGCAATTGCTAAATGGGATGTTTGTTTGAAAATTTGATCAAAAGGTTGTCTTTTTGTGAAAATCTTTTGTCAAATAATTGTTTTGGCATGGGAGCCTGATTTTGGTTGTGGCGTGAAAGCCGATTTTGAGATGGCATGGAAGCCGAAATTTTATGGCGTAAAAGCCAAAATTTGGGTTGGCATGGAAGCCGAAATTTTATGGCGTAAAAGCCAAAATTTGGGTTGGCATGGAAGCCGGTGTTTGTTTTGTGGCATCTTTAGCCGGTTTGGGTGGCATTGATAGCCAATTTTGGTGGCATTGATAGCCGATTTTTTTTTTTTTGATAGCCAAGTTTTGGTTTGTCGGCGTGAAAGCCAATTTTTTGTGGCATTGATAGCCGGTTTGTGGCATTTATAGCCGGTTTTGACATGAGAGTCAAGTTTTTTTTTGTGGCATTTATAGCCGATTTGGTGGCATTGATAGCCGGTTTTGGCAAAAGAGCCAGGTTTTTGGTTTTCAAAAATGCAAGTATCGACTAAGAGTCGCCTCCCTGCTGAATGGTCTTGCAAGTATCGATGGAATGTCGCATCCTTACTCATTCGGTTGCGAGTATCGATGGAATTTCGCCTCCTCGCGGATTTGGGTACAAGTATCGATGGAATGTCGCATCCTTGCTTTTCAAAAATTTTGTTTTGCGGGTACTGACTTGATGTCGTTTTCCCCTTGATTTTTGAAATTTGCGGTTTTCTCAAACCTTTGGGTTGTGGATATCAAAACATTGCATCTCCACGATTTTTAGGTTTTTTCGAACCTTTTTTGAAATTTGGGTTGTGGATATCAACTGATATGTTGCGTCTCCACGGTTTTTGGATTTTGCAAGTATCGACGAAATGTCGCTTCCCTGCGATTTTGGGTGCAAGTATCGATGGAATGTCGCATCCTTGCTTTTTTTTCAAAAATTTTGTTTTACGGGTACTGACTTTGATGTCGTTTCCCCACGATTTTTGAAATTTGCGGTTTTTTCGAACCTTTGGGTTGTGGATATCAACTGATATGTTGCGTCTCCATGGTTTTAGGTTTTTTCGAACCCCTTTTTTTTTTAAATTTGGGTTGTGGATATCAATTGATATGTTGCGTCTCCACAGTTTCTTTTTTTTTGTTTGGGTTTGCAAGTATCTACGAAATGTCGCTTCCCTGCGAGTTTGGAAGTGTTGAACATGGTTCGTATTCTTCCGATGGGTGCGAGTATCAACTAAGCGTCGCTTCCCCGTGGTTTTTTTTTTTAAAAAACCATTTTTTTTGTTTAAAGACACGAGGGTCGTAAATTTTGACCTAAAACCATTTGGTGGTAAAAGGTAAGGTGGACTAGGGTGGAAATCCCTGAATCCGGATTTTTGTTTCAAACCATGAATTTTGGTTCAAGGATCGAAAGTTTTGGTCAAGTCAGGGAAAGGCTCCTAAACTTGGATTTTTTTTTTTGTTTTTGAACAATGAAATGATAAAAGTAAGCATTGTTTTCGAATCTCTAGAAATTTTGACATTTGATATGAAAATTCTAAAGAGAGTGGGTTTGACGAGCGAGTACCTGAAAACAGGTTTTGGCCATACAGGCATTGCTCTTACCCAGTTGGGTAAGTCTTCAAGGGTAGCACCGCTTCAAGAACTTGCCGTTGATAGGCAGCATACATCTGTCGCCTTCCATGTTTAGGAGGGCATATGCGCCGTTGGAGAAGACCTTGTCGATGACGTAGGGTCCTTCCCATTTTGGCTCAAACTTGCCTTTGGACTTGTGAGCGAAGACCATTGGTCTTTTTACCGCAAGAACCAAGTCACCCTTTTTGTAGGCGCGTTGCCTGACCTTTTTGTCAAAAGATCCTGCCATGCGTGCTTGGTAAAGTTCAATGCTTTGTCGAGCTTCGAGCCGTCTCTCATCGAGATTGTCCAGCTCATGGAGTCGCAATTTGACATTGCTTTCTTGAGTCATGTCATTTTGTAGAGATACCCTCAGAGAAGGAATTTGTACCTCTAAGGGCACGACAGCTTCGCATCCATAGACCAAGGAGAATGGTGTGCTATGGGTTGGTCCTCGAACGGTGGTTCGATAGGCCCACAAAGCTTCAGACAGTTTGTCGCTCCAGTCTCTTTTGTGACTAGAGACTATTTTCTTGAGGATTTTCCAAAGTGTCTTGTTGAAGGCTTCTGCTAATCCGTTTGCTGCCGGATTGTATGGAGTCGAAGGGCAGCTTTGGATTTTGTATTTGTCGTAAAACCTGTAGAATCGATGATCCTAGAATTGTGGTCCGTTATCTTGGACGAATCTTTTGGGTATGCCGAAACGACAAATGATGTTGGTGCGCAGGAACTGAAGAACTGATGAGGTCTTCATTTCGTTGAACGCAAATGCTTCTGACCACTTGGAGAAATAATCCGTAGCGGCGAAGATGAAGCGATGACCTTTGCTTGAAGGGGGAGAGATAGGACCTATGATGTCCATGCCCCATGCTTCAAAAGGCCATGAGATTGCTGTAGGATGCAGCCATTCTGGAGGCATGTGAATGTAGTCTCCATGAACTTGGCATTGTTGGCAGCGCTTAGCAAATTGCATTGCGTCGGGTACCATGGTAGGCCAGTAGTAACCCAACCTTTTGATTTGGTCGTAGAGCTTGGGACCAGCCTGATGAGCCCCACAAAGACCAGCGTGAACTTCTTTGAGTGTTTCTTCAGCTTCTTGTTGTGACAAGCAGCGTAGGAGTACTCCGTTGAAGGATTTCCTGTAGAGGATTTTTGAAGGAATATCCAAATGAAAGTTTGGGGCTCGCCTTTGGATGCTTACCCGTTCTTTTGGATCTTCAGGTAGGATTCCGAACATAGTGTAATCAATGAACGGATCCCTCCAGTCGCCGATTGAAGTTTGAAGGATAGAGATCCGACTTCCAACCACTCGATGGCATTCAACAACTGCTTGGTGTGTGTTAAGAGGAGGGAGGATCCTTCTCTCGCACACTGTGATTTGCATGTTTTCCCCTTCCTGGATCGCCATTGATGCGGCAAGTCCGGCCAGGGCATCTGCACGGATGTTTTCACCTCTACGAATGTGGGTGATGTGACAGATGTCAAACTTTTGCAGAAGCGATTGTGCCTTGTTGTAGTAAGGCAGCAGATCAGGCTTCCTGACTTCATATTTCTGATTCATCTGGTTGACGATCAGTTGAGAGTCTCCAAAGACTTCCAGCATGGTGATACCGGATTCAATGGCGAGTTCCAATCCTATGATCAGAGCTTGGTATTCAGCTGCATTGTTTGTGCATGGTTCCAATAGCGAGAAAGCATGTGGAATCCTGTATCTGTTAGGGCTAACAAAGAGGATGCCAACTCCCGAGATCAGCTGTCTTTTTTCATTTGTCCTGGTTGCACCGTCAAAGTACATGTCCCAGGAGGCATTTGGCGAGAAGGTCTCCACGTTGTAGACGGGTTCGTCTGGGAGATCATCTCTGAGTGGTGAATCTTTAGGCAATGGATGCTCTGCGAGGAAATCTGCTAGAGCTTGGCCTTTGATTGCTTTTTGTGGCACATACCTAATATCAAATTGTGATAGAAGGATGGACCATTTTGCCAGTCGGGCATTGAGAGAACCTGCCTTTGTGACAAGGACCTTCAAGAGGTTGATCCTTGAGACGAGGTAGACTGTGTTGGAAAGCAAGTAGTGACGTAGCTTTTGTACGGCGAACATCACTGCAAGGCATTCTTTTTCGACTGGAGAGTAACGATGCTCTGCACCTACTAGCATGCGGCTGAGGTAATATAGAGCAGCTTCCTTTCCCTCACCATTCTCTTGTGCAAGCAGAGCGCCTACAGAATGATCAAGAGCTCTTGTGTACAAGATGAATGGTTTTCCAGTGGCAGGGGCAGCTAACACTGGAGGTTTGGTCAGGTATGACTTGATATCTTGAAATACGGCTTCACAGTCGGCATCCCAGGCAAAGTCTACACCCTTTTTCATCAATCGAGAGAATGGACGGCATTTCCCCGAAAGATTGGAGATGAACCGTCTGATGTAGGCCAATCTCCCTTGGAGCCCTTTTAATTCTCTCAAGGTTCTTGGAGAGGGCATTTCTAGAATAGCTTTGACTTTTATGGGGTCAAGTTCTATTCCAGCTTTCCGAACAAGGAATCCGAGAAACTTACCCGACGAGACGCCGAAGAAGCATTTTAAAGGATTCATCCGCAGTTTGTGTTTGCGGAGTCGGAGGAAGACTTCCCGAAGATCTTTGAGATGGTCTTCTTTTCTTCTGCTTTTGACGGCGAGGTCATCAACGTAACATTCGACCGTCTTGTGCTGCATATCTTGGAATATTTTCATCATAGCCCTCTGATATGTGGCACCAGCATTTTTTAGACCAAATGGCATGACAGTGTAGTAATACACGCCAAATGGAGTCCGAAATGAAGTGTGCTTTTCATCTTCAGGATGCATCTTTATCTGATTGTAGCCAGAGAAGCCATCCATGAATGTCATTCGCTTGAATCCACAGGTATTGTCAATCATTACCTCTGGTATGGGGAGCGGGAATTCATCTTTAGGGCAAGCGCCATTCAAGTCTCTATAGTTAATACAGACTCTGATCTGCCCATTTTTCTTTGTCACGGGGACAATGTTGGCCAACCATTCAGGATGTTGTTCCTCACGGATGAAGCCAACGCTTTTGAGTTTTTGAATTTCTTGTTCAATTTTATCCATCACATCCGGACGGAATCTTCTTTGGCCTTGCTTGACAGGCTTGATGTCTTCTTGAAGATTGAGTTTGTGGACTGCTACTTTGGGGTCTAAACCAGGCATTTCAGCGTAAGACCAAGCAAAACAATCAACGAACTCACGAAGAAAAGAGATATACTCGGGTAACTCATCATCCTTTATATTCTTGCTTATGAATACAGGACGTGGGTTATCAGGCGTTCCCAAGTTTATCTTTTGAACAGGATGTTCTGTCGGAAGGTTCGAAGGTGGTTCCTCCACAATATTTTCGAAGGCTTCCAACTCAACGAAACCTTCTGGAGTTTCAACTGCATTACCAGACCAAGGCTCTGTTCCTTTCCATGGATTTTCTTGATTGGTGATCTCCTCAAGGCTTGCTATGAGATAGTCTCAATCGCCTATTGAGTCTGGTATTTGTTTTGGAGACGAGGGTTCTTCTGAGTCAGGATGCCACCCGTCTGTGTCATCGGGCGATTCCTCTTCATCATCAGAGAAATCGTACCAATTGGAGGAGCTTCCTGGATCTTTGTCAAACGACTCTTCAAAGAGATATCCAGGGAGATCGATGTCTTTATGGACTTGAGATGTTGAGGCTTGGTCGGTAAATCGACTTTTAAGCCTTTGTGTCAACTGTCTCAGGGGGGTATCAGGATCATACCCTAACCCATGTGAAGACTTTTCTATATATCCGTAGAGTCTCCAATCTTCCAGCTGGCTTTTGGTCAAGGCGGGCCCCAATGGTGTGAGAATACTGCGGCCTTCCCCCAAACCGACTGGGTTCTGAGCGTCAAAGCCCATTTTCTTCATGATAGCTTGTGCCACAGGACTATATAGAGATAGTTGTGGCATACCTTCGTTTTGGAAAGGTTCAAGCAAGGAACTTGATGAAGAAGCATCCGATCTATGAAAGAAGATCGGTCTTTGCTTTGGTGATGTTGCCGGAACAACAAAGGTAGCAGACGTAGGATCTTCTACATCAGCAGGTGTCTCCATCGGAGTGAGAGCAGGCTGAACTTGCTGAGTGTCAGCTTGCTTGACGATGCATCGTCTTCTGGCTCTGAGTCCGAGTCTGTGTCTTGCATGATAGACACGAGAGAAACAACAAATTTGCCCCCAGACTTTTGTTTCGCCTTCTTCACTGTAGTCGTGATGACCAAAGGTTTTGAATTCTTGAGGGAGATGACGAAGGGAGTTTGACTACTCTCTTCTAATTTGCCGGAGGGTTTGTTTTCTTCCGGTGATTTTTGAGGAGCCTTGCCTTTATCTTTCTGGAGATTTTCAGCAGGGGGTGCTATTTCCTCTTCTTCTTTTTCTCCTTCATACATCTGGGAGTCTGCGAAGTGGACTTCTTTACCTTTGAAGGGTTTTCTGTCCGCAAAGACGCGATGTACCATGCCGTCGTCGCCGATGAACTTGATGCATTGATGTAGAGTTGAAGGGACAACACCGTTCTCGTGTATCCAAGGACGTCCGAGGAGGATGTTGTAGCATGAGGGGGTTTTTATTGCATACACAGTGACCTCAGAGATAAGATCACCGATTTGCAATTTGAACCTGATTTTGCCGATAGGCCTTTGAGTACTCCCATCGTATCCAAAGATAGATACGGATGTGTGGCTCAGCTTGTTGGGTGGGATGCCCAACTCTTCAAGAGCCGAAGTGGAGATAAGGTTGAGTGCAGAACCTGGGTCAATCTGAACTCTATGTATCGGCATTTCTTTGATGTACCTTGTGAAGTACAGGGGTCGGTTGTGCCTTGCTTCGCCAAGTAGGAGGTCTTCCTTAGTGAAGGCGATGGTTGCACTGGCTGCCTTTTGAACCGAGAGGCATTGGATGCATGATCCCTCGCTTTTCTCTTTTTCTCCTTTTAAGGAGGTTTCTGAGTTTTTGACCCGGTAGTCCATTTCAATTTGGAGGACTTGTGGGGCATGTTTGTCGACATCCTCATTCAGTTTTTGTAATTCTGAGATGAGATTATCACGAGTGCGTGGAGACATTCGCAATAAGTCTAGGATGTGAAGACGTGCAGGTATGTGTTTGAAGTGCTCAACCAAGTCATACTTGAAAGCCTCCTTGGGGCCTGCATGTTCATTGTTTTTGCCACTGGGGGCGCTTACAACATCTTTTCCCGAAGGATTTACATAAGTAAAGGAAGATTGGTTGTAATTCTTGTGGTAGTCCCGGCCAGAGCGAGTGCCTCTACCAACTTCGAGAGCTTCTTGAGAAGGATCTTCGTTTGGAAGATTGTCTTCAGGATCAAGAGGCTGTCGTTTTTCATCTACTGGGGATGTATCTGCAGCAGAGTTGCCATCCTCAGTGATTGTGTTGCACGGAGCATTTTCCGGGAGCAAGTCCTGAACAGCATCCAGCAGCTTTTCTTCTATGTTGACTATTTCATCATCCCAAGCATCATTATCTGGGTTTTCTTCATGATGATCAGTCGGGAAGAATGTGTATCCTGAAGTCACAGTCTCAGGAGAAGAAACCTGAGAGGGTGTCATCTCTGTGAAAGTCACGTGAGACGAGGTAGCTCCAGAGGATACATTGCTAGGCGTCGTCGGAGTATAGGTAATCTCATCAGACGACCCTTCAAAAGAGCTATAGTCCTGATATACTACATTACAGGAAGCTCTGATAGGAGATGTTGCCTGCTCGGAGTCAGACTCATCCTCAGATGTAAGAGGATCGTCTATCCAGCAATGTTCTCCATTTTCAGGAGTTAAGGGTGGATGTACCTGATTATCTTCAGGGACTTCAGGCTCTGGGTTACGAGGAGGCTCGTTAACGCGATCTTGCTCTTGTTCTAGAGCGAGACGCTGCAAGATCCTTGCATATTCTTCAAGATCAGGCATGGGAGCCAGATCCTCTTCTTCGTCTTCTCCGTGTGGCTCAACATAGTTGATTTCAACTGGAGCAATGACAGGTGCTGGGTTAACATCATCTTCTTGTGCAGCCACTTGATCTTCTTCATCATCAGACCAGGATCCTTGTGGTTGCAAAGGGTTATACCAGATTACTGGCATAAGGTGAGTTTCAGGAACCCATTCTTCATCGGAGAGATATTCTCCTGTTTCAAGAGATTCCTCCCACTCGCCGGTGTAGTTGGACTCGAATCCATCGTCGATGTCGCTGGACTCGTATCCATCAATGGAGAATCCAACTACCGAGTTGCAAGAGTATGATGCCCCCTGCATAGCTTCTTTTTTGAATCGAGGTGGCATGAAATCACTGAGAGTGAAGTTTCTTACCGCCTTTGAAGTCTCTGGAAGGGACGTTTCTGTTGCCCCGAGTGAAGTGGTAGAGGAGGCCTCTGCCTTTTCATTGACTTCTTGTTTTGGCTGGGTCTTTTCTTGCCGTTTGAGCCTGAGGAGATGTTTCCTAGCCTGCCTTCGCTGTTGAGCTGTCGGCTTTGTTTTTACGATCTCCCAATTTTCATCTTCCAGGAGATCGGGATGTACCCATATGGGTTGTCCGTCTGGTGTCGGGTAAGGAACCAACACTTCGGACGCTTGAATTTTGTTTATCACCATGAAGGAAGTAGTGATCTTCTTCTTCGGTGATTTTGGTGTTTGTCCACATGACACCATGTTGACGGAGGCAGTCCCATAGTTTTTGTCAAAGGTGATGACTCCGTTTTTCCACATCTCATTGATCTTCTCTCTCACAACAAAGCATTGATTGAGAGGATGCGAGACCATCTGGTGGTATGGACAGTATCGGGGATCATTGGTTTTGCCAACATCTCCCGGTCTTTTGGGCTCTGGCAAAATAAGTTTGCCATTTGCTAGGAGAGCCTCAAAGATTTCTTCAACATCTTCATCGAACGGATATTTCTTTTCTACACGTTCTTTGAAGGCATCAGAGAGTTCAGGCCTTTTACCTGCAGCTCTGTTTTCAGCTTTCTTTGGTTGCTGAGGAGCTGACTTGGTTTGCACATTGAGGACCTCTTTTTTCTTTGGTTTAGAGGTTACAATGGCGGTTGGCTCCTTTCTTGATGACTTCTGACTATTGAGGTCTTTAATCACCGTTTCAGCTTCCATAGAAGCTTCCAGGAGTTCTCCCAGGTTTTTTGATTTGTTGCCGATGATCATGGAGCGGATTCTAGCTCTCATGTTGTTTCGGCAGATGTCGACTAGCGACGCTTGTGGCAGTACATCTGAGCATTTGTACGCCATTGCTTTCCACTTGTGAATGAAGTCGTATGTTGACTCATTCTCCCCCTGCTTCAGGCTACAAAGCTGAGCCATAGTAGCAGGATGATCCTCACCTTTAAAGTGAGTCAGGAAGCGTGTCTCTAGCATGGCCCAATTTTGGATGGAGTCCTCCGAAAGAGTGGAGTACCAATCGAAGGCTGTACCTTTTAGGGTACTTGCAAAGAGGCGGATCTTGAGGGCATCTTGATCTGCAATAGCTCCCATCAGGATCTTGAAGTGGATGACGTGCTGTCTGGCTAATCCTTTCCCCATATATGTTTGGAGAGTAGGATGTTTGAATTTTGTTGGGAATGGGACTGAGTCCATCCATAAGGGATATGGTGGCTTGATCCCATGCTCTTTGAGTATATCCTCTTCTTTAGCTTTGGCGAGGATACTGTCTACGTCCTTTTTGGTAAGGGCGCGTGACTCATTTTCTTCACAATTTTCCTCGTTATTGCGATGATTCGGAGGAGGCTCATTGTTCACCTGATTTTGGACAACAAGGAGAAGGTTTTCCATCAGAGTTTCAATCCTCTGCTGGCCTTGTTCCAACTGCTGAATGCATGTGAGCGCATCATCTTGAGGTGGATTCTGAGGTGGTGGCTCAGAATTTGTAACCAGGACGTTCATTCCTCGGGATTCAAACGAAGAAACCGTCCTGGTGACTGAGCTGAGGCTCATTCTTTTTGATGAAGAGCTTGATGAAGGATTACTCTCCCATCCTTGGCTTGAAGAGGCAGGAGATTCTTCGGGATGTCTTCGTGTCCTGGTGACGCTACGGGTCACCGGACGTCGAACATGGATTTTTGATGCTGACTTTTGGCGTCTTCTGGTTTTTTCCACCATATGGACGGCAGCAACTTGGTCGGGTCTTTCTTTTTCGACCCATTTGTGGGAGACTTGAAGTGTAGGAGGCTGGGTCCGTTGCTTCTCTAGTCTCTTTTGTCGATATGACGCACGGCAGCGTGCTCGACGAGCGATTTGAGCTTCAGTCAGCTCTGGCTGGGCTCTGACAATGAAGGATGTACTCCCTCGGGCGCAGCAGCCGAGCTTGTCTTCTTTGTAATTGGGCAAGGACAGGATGCGGACCCGGTCCTTTGCCTGTTGCAGTGAAGCTTTGAACCTTTCGAGTTCGGCCCCTGTAGAGATGAAGGGTCGAACTGAAGGAGTGTAGGCCTTGGCAGGTGCTTGTAGAGGCCTAGTGATGCATGATCTGATTTTGGGCTTGTGGGAGCAAGCCGGCTCATGCTGGGTTGACTTGGGAGTCAGGTTGGAGATAGGTCTCTCCTCTTTCATGTAGGCAAGAGGGTAGAACTGGTTCTCCTTGAGTGGGGCCAGGTATGCTGGCTTGGTGGATGTTTGAGACCTTCTTTGTTTTGGTGAAGGTCTTGGAGACCAAGTCTTGGGATAGGTCTGGTTGTTTGTGGATCGAGGCTTCGCGGGGGTGCCGCGGGCTTCGGGCTTTTGGGCGCTCGCCTTTGGTGTCACGGGAGTGACACGTTGAGAGGCGATCTTCTGCTTTTTAGCAGGCGCAGCTTGTTCTTCGGGAAGTGGGAATGGTCCCAGCGTCCCAAAGAAGATAGTCCGAGGAGTCGAGGTCGACCCGGAGTTCGGAGAGTTGCCGAGGGAGTTGACGCTTCGGCAGCTGACAAGGCGCTTATGAGTGTGCGCGCTTTGCTTCTGTTGAAGCATGAGTTGGTGCTTGTTCTCATCGAAGGTGATGATCAGTGAAGCTGCCATTGTTAGTTTCAAAATTTCTGAAACAAGACCACATCCATTAGTAATCACAAGAATATGATGATCATAAATGGGGAATTCTATGATTTTGTCTTTTCAAATCTCTCAAGGGACATGACCCAAGCAATATGAAGAAGGCTAAAAGCCATAGAGGGTACGATTGTTCTGGTTGCAAGCATGGTAGGCTCGAAATGAGTGTTCCAATGACTGCTAGAAGCAATTGTATACCTAAATTCGACTTATCGAGAAGCGGAGCTTGCTCGAGATAAGAAGAATATAAGGTAGGAGTTACAAATGTGCCGGTCACAGATACAGTAGACCCTGAAAGGGCGTACTAGTACCGTTATGTACAAATGTTGGAGATCGCATCCATGAGATGGGATTCTCTGTTTTGAAAGGTCAGAAATGGATTCGTCAAAGAGAGCAGGTGGCATTCCGATTCAAATACGGGCTCAACGATTTCCGCGAGCGCCAGTACTCAGAAGGAAAGAGACCACAATTTCTCGAATCTGAATCCAAAAGTGACGAGCTTTTGAAGATTTTTTTTTTTGAAATTTTTTTTTATTTTATTATTTTTATTTATTTTGTTTTTTTAAAAATTTTTTTTAAGATTATTTATTTTTATTTATTTTTTTTTTGAAGATTTTTTTTTGAAATGACTTTTTTTATTTTATTATTTTAATATTTTTTTTATTTTTTTTTAAATATTTTTTTTTAAGATTATTTTTTTTATTTTTTTTAAGAGATTTTTTATATATATATATATATATATATTTTTTGAAGGTTTTTAAAGACGAGAGAGTACACATAGGCCTCCTAACCCGGTCTTATGAAATCTCAATTGATAGAATTGCCCCTAGGTAAGGGTAGGATTACTTAATGAACCCGTTTGGAGGACCCTTGCCTAAAACAGTCAAGCTGTCTCCACACTTTGGACAAGGCTTTTCTTGAATCAATCGTGATCAAAGAACGCAATTGGTTTAACCTTAGTGGTCTATGTCTTTTTTTCCAAATCCTAAATAGACTCATCGAAGAGAAACGATGGCCCAAAACCTTAGTCGAACGGGCTCAACATTTCTGCAAGCACCAAAGAACGATAGGATAGGATCAAAGTTTCTCAATTTTGAATTCAAACTAAGAAAACTGATTATTTTTTTTTTTTGTTTTTTTTTTTGAAATCTCTAATGAACTCATCGAAGAGAAACGATGGCCCAAAACCTTAGTCGAACGGGCTCAACATTTCTGCAAGCACCAAAGAACGATAGGATAGGATCAAAGTTTCTCAATTTTGAATTCAAACTAAGAAAACTGATTTTTTTATTATTATTTTTTTTCATATATATTTTTTTAAATCTCTAACGAACTCATCGAAGAGAAACGATGGCCTAAAACCTTAGTCGAACGGGCTCAACATTTCTGCAAGCACCAAAGAACGATAGGATAGGATCAAAGTTTCTCAATTTTGAATTCAAACTAAGAAAACTGATTATTTTTTTTTAGTTTTTTTTTTTGAAATCTCTAATGAACTCATCGAAGAGAAACGATGGCCCAAAACCTTAGTCGAACGGGCTCAACATTTCTGCAAGCACCAAAGAACGATAGGATAGGATCAAAGTTTCTCAATTTTGAATTCAAACTAAGAAAACTAATTTTTTATTTATTTTTTTTTTTTTGAAAAGAGAAAGAGTGGAAATAAATTCGAAGAAATAGAAATTTCCAAAAAATCCCGTCTTATTTTTTTTTAGGATGCAAAATCCAACATAGGCTACCAGCTAGAAAGTAGCCAAGGAATCCGGAAAAGAAGTATAAGCATAGAGCAAAAAGTATGATATGCAAATATTTCATTTCCGAGCACCGTGTTCTCAATTGAACGAGTCCCACCAAGTGTGCCAGCTTGAAGGAACGCGCTCCTGCCAAGGGTGCTACCGGGGTTGGCGGACGTGGGAGTCCGTCAGGTCCGGCCCTTTCGCGCCCGGGGGGCTGAAGCGTGCATCAACATTTCTTTGTGTGGGTGTGCCAGATTTTCTATTTTACTTGGAATTACAAGTGGTAATCCGGAGATCAACCTTCGCAAGTAAAAAGGAAATCAACTTCTTTCAAGTTTTCCATTGCACATATATTTAAGAAAAGAGACATTTTCTTGATTTGCCGTGAAAGGCGATTTTGTTTGGCATTTATAGCCGATTTTGTGGCGTTTATAGCCGATTTTGGCATTTATAGCCGATTTTGGCGTTTATAGCCGATTTACAATTCTTATCAATAATGAAAGACAAGAGTTGTGATTTTTTTGTCTCTTTAGAAAAATACAAACTACAATGAAAAGCAAGAAAAGGAGGATCTAACTTCTCAGGAGATTGTGGGGGACTCGTTCAGATTGACGGTCGCAAGCCATGTATGGGCTTCGCCATCATCCATGCAGATGAGAACAGTGGATGCTCTTGATTCGCTTGGCTTGGCTATAACCTCAGATTTTTAGAGGACAAAGACCAAGAGGAGGTCCTATGTCCAATAAAAAGCTAAGTAGACGGGCTTGGAAAAGCCACGTCTAAGCCATTTGGAAGCAGCGGGAGAAGGCAAGGACCTTGGGGGGGGGGAGGTACCCCCCTAGGGACTTTTTGTCACCTTTTAGTGGTGGCCGGTGCAGAACTTCAGCAGAGTTTTTCTCTCTTTTTCTTTCTCTGGATTCTTTTCGATCTGTCTGGATTCGATTCTCTTCTGGATACGAGCTCTGGATTCTTTCCGATCCGGATTTCAATGGAATGCTCTCCTATTTATAGGCTTTTGGTACCATTTAGGAGAGCTTTTATGGGCTTTAATGGCTTTAATGGGAGGAGTTATAAGATTTATTTCTTGATTTTGTAACTCCTTTTTCCTTGAATCTGATTGGCCGATGGAGATTAAGGGCTTTTAATCACCTTAATTACCATAATGGGAGGAGTTTCATGGCTTGAATGCCATGACTTAATTGATTTGTAACTCCTGGATGCTTGCTTCTGATTGGGCCGTCCAAAGAAATGAATTAATGACTGCAATAAAGCTAGTCAATTAACTACATTAAATGGTTGCCGAGCAGTTGAAGAGTCGCGGGCCGCGCCGCGTCTTTTGGGATTCTTTTGGCGATGATCATCGATGGATCTTCATGCTGATCGACAACAGATGAACATGTAACTTCAGACATTTGATAGCTAAGAGCGGGCCGGTGACATCTGTCTTGTCGATTTCTCGATCGGTCGGACAGAAAGAGCACTTTTTAGGTCAACCGGTCGGCGATCTTGGAGCGATCAATGATGATTTTATGCTTTTGACGGCGGATCTGAGATGTCGTCGGATATGAGTCAATTTCAAGCACTAAAAATCACATTTTCAGGAAACCACAAGGGCCAAAGTGCGCGAAACGCGAAAAGGGACGGAAAAACTGGTCACCGGTGAAAAATCCGGTGACCCGAACTTCCATGGTCGCCGGCGACCATGGGCCAGGGTCGCGGGCTGCGACCCTGGGGGTTTTTCTCCCCTTTTTGGTCCGTTTTGCGGTCTTTTTCGTCGCCGTTTTCTTCTGTATTTTTCCTGACATTTCTTCTCATTTATTGGCTTGATTTCCCTGTAGAAAACCTGATGAGAATCCTTGCATTTTTAGAGTGCAAAGTTTCTAATTTTCCGGGAAAGCCGAAGACTTTGTCGCGTAGAGCTACTGATTTTCCGCCAGAAGCTGAAACTTGGTCAAACGATGTCGGAATGACCTGAAATTTGAGGTGAAGCCTCCTGAGCAATAAATAAGACCAACCATAGGCTTTTCTTTGAGTTTTGAAGCCGTTTGGGGTCCCGTCGCCAGTAGACTTGATTTTGCCGCGAGGGAGATGTCGCGCGTTGATGTGCGGTCAAACGATGTTCGATTGACCTGAAATTTGACAGGGAACCTATTGGAGTCATTTTGAGATGATCCACAGGCTCTGTCTTGGAAACCATGGTCCCGGGGAGCTCCGCCGCCGGTAGGCTTGATTTTCTTTCGGAGCGTCGAAACCTGGTCAAACGTTGTCGGAATGACCTGAAATTCGACGTGCAGCCTTTTGGAAGCATGTTGAAGCCACTCATGCACTTGGTTTGATGAGCGAAGGCTTCGGTGGTTCCCGCCGCCAGGAGGCTTGATTTTGCTGCTCGAGCATTGATGGAGGGTCAAACGTTGTCGGTTTGACTTGGAACTTGACGTGGAGCCTTTTGGATGCATTTTGAGATCATCCACAGGCTCTGATCGGGAATTTGATGTCTCCGATGCTGTCGCCACCGAGAGCTCCTGTTTATCTGTCGGAGAAGTGAAGTTAGGCCAAATGTTGTCGAAATGGCCCGAAACTTCATGTGTACTCTTCTCTTGGCTATCTTGAAGGATCTTGCAGTTTTTGTTTGATTCTGACAAGATTTGGTTTTTTGGAAGCAGCATTGCCTATTTTGGTAGGCTGCGGCTTCATGTGGCTTGAAGAGGCAAAGTGACATTTTTAGTGCCAACAATCACTGGTTGTGACATATGTCTCCCGTGTGTGGATCTCATCCATACACATATATCACATCTAATATACTAACGGGACCTGGTTCAACTCATGAACCATTATGTCAAGTGTATTGGTCATGTGCATGAAGTAATAAAATAACATTAATCTCATGAAAGTAAAGCATGATTTTATTAATAAATAAAGAAATTAATCAATTTATCATATCATCCGATGAATTGAGTCAATACAATCTAACACTGTCAATAGGCATGAACTCCTCATAGAGATTGCCGAGGATAGGCACCCCGGTGATGGCACTCAATTCCTTCAAAGAAAAACCAATCTCACCATTCGTAACAATGAATGTGTTGGTTTGTGGAAGGAATGACTCGAACATGGCCATGAACACTTCATTGGAGAAAACCATGGTTTCCCGAAAAGCGCGAACTCGCGTCAAAGATCTCGGCCTCCTTTAGAATGGCCCCACCAACCAGCAGAGTGTGACTAGTCCATGATTCCCAGCTTGAGTCAGCACTGAAGCGGCCACGAAGTCTGTAAGACCCCGACCTGAGTGAACTCGATTAGTACTAATTAAGTCGTGTGCTGGTTGTAAGCGTGATTAGTGGATTTTTGTTAAGTTGGGAATAGAATAAATTTTGATATAGCTCTAGGGAATTTTGAGTGCCTTAGAAATTAATGGGACCCTTTGGGGGTTCCTTTTGTGACCTTGCATGTACTTGGGGGATTATTTGAAACCCTAATAATTTGTATTTCAATCCCGTTTTACTCATTTCTTTAATCCCTTTAACTTTCGTGTTGATCCCGTATCCGTTCGAAACCCCAAAACCCGACTTTTCCGATATTAGGGGCAAAACAGTCTTTTTACACTAAATCTGGACACATGATCAATGTCCCCGAAACCCTTGAATTATATACTTTTTAGAAACTAGATATTTTGACGATTATTTTTCCCTTTTTCGTCGATCGCGTTTGAGGTCCTGAAAGTCATGATTTCAATCCCACAAGATTGCTAGTAGTGGAGCCCACTCTCACTTGTTATATAAAGGGGACCCTCTTTCTCTTTTCCCCTTTCCAGCTCAAATCCAACCAAGCTAGGGTTTCCTTTCTCTCTTCTTCTTCTTTTTCTTCTTCTTGCTCTCCCATCTCCAAACCTCTTCCAACCTTGCATTATTTAAAGAATGGAGATCATCATCTTCTTCCTCTCCTTGAGAGCTCTCCTTGGACGCCATTAATAGTGTAAACCCAACCATTGGAGCTTCCTCAGAGCTAATCTTGTCTATTTGGGAACCTTACAAGTGAGCTTCTCTTTCAATCTCTTAAACTTGTATTCTTCTAACCTTAGAGAAGACCCATTCCCTTTATTGCAAGCCCTTTCTTTCTTGTTCATGGTTTTGACCATTTAGGTTTTGTTTTTGGGGGTTTTTGTTTGTGTTGTAGGTTTGGTCTTTAGATTGGTTTTGGGAAGTTGTTTGTGCTAGTGGAGACCAAGGCAAGTAGATGAATGGATTTAATTTGAATGATAGTTTCTTCATGGTTGATTCTTTTTATTGTTTCATCATGCTCTTACAATATTTTCATGCTTTCATCTATTTTGAAATACATGCCATGATTTCCATAATTTTTTGCAAATACATGCCTGGTGAGTTATCCTCTTTCTCCTTCTTGATAAGCTTAATGGAAATGTTAAGGGTGTTTTACTCAATGTGGCTTATGTACCTTTTAAATTATTCATATGTGTGATGGGTTTGTTTGGATGTGATGGGAAGTAGTGAATAGTGTTGTGGTGTTTGGAAGAAATTTGATGATTGTTATTAGGAGGTAAGGATGCTTTTTGTTGTAGGAAAAGCGACTTGGAGAAGGAGGAGAAGAAGGCTAGGATGGCTATTTTCGGGTAGCAAAAATGACTGCCCGCTCGAGCGGACTTCAGGCTGCTCGAGCGCATAGTCATTTTGGCTACAGCTCGGGCAGCAGAAATGATTGCCCGCTCGAGTGCATATAGGCCCGCTCGAGCGCATTATAGGTTTGCTCGAGCGCATAGTCATTTTGGTTACAGCTCGAGCAACAGAAATGACTGCCCGCTTGGGCGCATATGGGCCCCCTCGAGCGCATTATAGGTCTGCTCGAGTGCATATATGCCCGCTCGAGCGAGCATACGTTATGTCTGCCAACCCTCCTGCACAGCCCAGGTCCGCTTGAGTGCACCTTGACCCGCTCGAGCGCACCCCTCTTCGGGTCTGAGCCACTTTTGGAGCTTGGAAAAAGGTTTTAAGGAGGAAGAAGAGACAGTTTAAAACCTGGTCTTCATGATGTAACATACGAAGCCCATTTGAGAAAGAAGCCCCGTCACAAGGACTTATAATTGGTTTTTTGAAATTACTAAGGTGTATACGGAGCTCGGAATATCTCCAAAAGTCAAAGAGTACTAAGTCTATACTGAAATCGAAATACATGACCCTTATTCACCTTGAACTAATCTTGAACCACGATACTTGTCCCGAAATTTTGAAAGCTCAAATGTATTCCATTGTTCCCGAATTTTTATATGCACTCCCGAAATTCATGGTTTATGATTTTTCATTCCCGAAGACACTGAAATTACATTTGTAGCATTTTACTGACCCCAATGTGCATTACCTGATATTGAAGTGACATTGGTGCCTTCGAGCACCCCCGGCCCACCCATTTATATAATTGCATCATATGTATTTTTATACACATCCCGATTTCTGTTATGTGACCTATGAGTCAGCACCACTAAGCTAGGATGACCTTGTCGGTTTGATCCACCGACTTGGAGGTCAACCTCCCGTCCTGCCAGCTGTAGTTTAGATCCCGATATCCAGTTTATTACCGTGGTCCCATCCCAATACCCGGCTTGCTACCGTGGTTCCCGATACCCGGCTCGCTACCGTGGTCCTGTCCCATGTTATTATATGTATATGTATATTTCGTTGAATCTCCTCACCTCGCTTGACAGAGATCAACGCCCCGATATGCTCTTGTCACTTCGGTGATAGAGGACTTAGCTTTGTGTGGTTGCCATCTTGCTAGTTCCTGATTCCATGGTACACTTACATGTTTTTATATTGCATTGTGTTTTCTAATCAGTGACATGTTTCTTTTATGAAAAATGTTGTTTAAACATGTTTAATGATTTCTAAGGCAAACTCAATTGTAATTGTATGGTATATCCTTTCACCCACCTTCGAAACCGTTGTGTTTGGCCCACTCTTTGGTACTAAGGTCTAGACGCCAGTTTCCCCGAGATGGAGTTTGAGGAGGCGGCCGGAGAGTCGCAACTAGTAGGTGAATGGTGGGCTGACAACGTCGTTTAGACGTTCGATTGAGCCTTGAGATGCGATATATTTTGGGATTGTGACTAACTCATTATTTTGGGTTGTACTGGCCTTTGTTTTGGGGAATGTTAATTAATCAATCTTTTGTATAAACATTAACTTGACCTTTGGGTAAATGCCTATGGATGTTGCTCACTTTGATAAATATTATGTTTATATGGGTGTGTTATTAGTCTTGTTGATGGGAATGAATTACAGACTTGATTTGCTATACGCTTCCGCACTTAAACAAAAGCTTATATGTTGATGTGATATCCTCACCGCGGACACCTGTGGGAAATCACGTGCACGGGTAGTGTCATAATTTCTTTATTGACACGTGGACGTATTAGTCAAATAAATATATGTTCGATGACATTATGGCATCTCATAAGCCCCGATCCTGGATTAGGCCCGAGGGCCCGGTTCGGGGTCGCGACAGACCGGTATCAGAGCTAGTCGTGTTTCAGGCAATTAAAAGAAAATAGAAATCCTAAGGATGTGGCGAGGATTCGTTAGGCTCTTCGTTAGTTAGTATCGTGTGAGCTATGTGTGACCCTTTATTTGATTATTATGTGCTGACCTCTTGTTTTTGCAACATCATGCCATCTCGTAAAAGACCAGTAAACGGCAATCCCACCGCAAGCAATAGCGATCACATTGGGCCAGTTGAAGAAGATGCTGTTGATAACACCATGCAAAACCATTTTCAGCAAATGATGCAAGTCATGCTTGATCAGTAGCATCAAGCTAATGGGAATGAAGCTAGACTGCAAGAACAAATGGCTAAGAAGGATGAGGATCATGCCAGGAAGCTAGCACAGATGCAAGCACAGTTGCTAGAAGTATTACAAAAAAGGCCAGAGCCGGTTCTACCTCAACCAGCAGGCCCACTGATTGTTATAAATCAAAGGGAGCATGACCCAAATGCATTATTTGAGCGGTTTCGGAAGAGAGTTCCGAAAGAATTTGTTGGGACAGAGGATCAATTGGCTTCAGATGATTGGCTAAAACACAAGGAGAACATCTTTGAGGTCTTCCGATGCATGGGAGAAGAACAAGTGAAGCTTGCAGTGTCCTTCTTCACCGGTTTGGCAGATATTTGGTAGAAGATAGTCACAGAGGAGTACAGAACCATGGCAGATGCAATGGCTTGGACTAATTTTAAGAAGCAATTTGGGAACAAGTATGTAACCACCCATGTCAAGAGGCAAAAGGCAGTAGAGTTCCAACAGCTTGTGCAGGGGAACATGACAGTTTTAGAGTAGCTCACAAAGTTTGAAAGATTGTCAAGATATGCTCCGGAATTAGTAGAAACCGTTGAGAAGAAGATAACCAAATTTCTCAAAGGACTTAATCCCATCATTGAAAGAGATGCTATGGGTGTAGTGCCACCTGCAATCTTCAAAGAAGCTATCAAGAGAGCTTAAAAGTTTGAGAACTTGAACAACAAGATCCTCAGAGTTCAGGAAAAAGGGCACACTCATCAACAGAACTACCAACAAAGAAATTAATAGCACAAGAGACAGAGACAAGAGCAGAATGTTCATATAGTTGTATCCACTATGGGAAGAACCATGAGAGTACCCAATGTCATACCGTCATAGGAGCATGCTTCAGATGTGGCTCGATGGACCATTAGATGAGAAATTGCCCAATTCAAATAGGCAAAATTAGCAACCTCAGGGAGCACAACATCCAGCACCACCTCAAAACGTACCGGTTGTCCACAATCAGGCAAGGCCACCTCAGCAACAAGCACCACAGCAGCAGTATAGACCGCAGCAGCAGCAGGCCCGTTAACAGGGACAGAATCAGAATCAACGTCCACCGCAACACATTATAAATGTCCCACAAGGTAGGCAACAACAGGCTCCGATCAGGCCACAACAGAGAGGACAAGTTTATGCGGTCAATAGAGCTGATGCAGAAGCAGTGGGAAACGTGGTGGAAGGTACACTCCTCGTTTAAGGAATTAAAGCTAGGATCTTATTTGACCCTGGCTCTACACACTCATTTCTATCCCCTAAGTTTTCTGAGTTGATTGATGTGCATGCTAGAGAACTTGAGTACATTTTGACTGTGGCTACTCCAGTAGGTAAACAAGTTGTCTGTAAGGCATTTTACCCTAATTGCATAGTTCAGGTAGGAGAAGTTGTATTACTCGCAGATCTTATCTTATTAGAAATGCATGACTTCGATATCATCATAGGGATGGATTGGTTGGCAGGGTACCATGCCACGATGGATTGTTTCCATAAGACCTTTACCTTCAAATTAGTTGAGACACCGGCAAGAGTATTGTTTCAGGCAGAAAGGAGGAATCCTCGCACAGGGTTTGTCTCAGCGTTGAAAGCTGATAGACTTTTGAAAAGTGGATGTGAAGCCTATTTGACGTTTATCATGGAGGATAAATGGTCCCAAGGGGTGGAGGAGATCCCTATTGTTTGGGAATTCCCAGATGTTTTTCCAGAAGATATTCCGGGATTGCCACCTATTAGAGAAATGGACTTCACCATTGAGCTATTACCAGGGACCACTCCGATCTCTATGATGGACCCGGCTTTTGTCCTCTCCTTTCGCCCCGTGGCTGCCGGGGTCCGGCGGAGGAGAAAAGAGAGCAACAACATTTTTTTATGGGTATGCCAAAATTTCTATTCTACTTGGAATTTGAAGTGGTGATCAGGAGAATCACCTTCACAAGTAGATAATAAATCAACTCTTTTTTCTAACTTTCCATTGCACATATATTTTTAAGAAAGAGACACAATATTTTTTAATGTCATCAGAGGCGATTTCATTTTGTTTGTCGTAAAAGGCGATTTTTGTTTGTTTGCCGTGAAAGGCGGTTTTGCCGTAAAAGGCGGTTTTTGTGCCGTGAAAGGAAATTTACAAATCTCATCAATAATGAAAGACAAGAATTGTGATTTTTTTGTCTCTTTAAAAAAATACAAAATACAATAGAAAAGTAAGAAAGGGAATCTAACTTCTCATGAGATTGTGGGGACTCGTTCAGATCGACGGTCGCAAGTCATGTGTGGACTTCGCCATCGTCCTTCAGATGAGAACGCATGATGCTTTGATTCTTTTGGCTTGGCTCTAACCTCAGAGTTTAAGTGGACAAAGACCAAGGGGAGGTCCTATATCCAATAAAAAACCGAGTAAACGGACTGAAAAGTAGCGTTTAGGCCATGTTGGATAGAAGGAGAGGGCACCTTGGGGGGGTGGCCTCCGAAGGGACTTCGATCACCTTGTGGTGTTTCTTGCAATAGAGTTTCTTCGAAGGAGAGCTTGTTTGTGCAGAGATTTCTTCGAGAATTCTTCGGGATTTTTCTCTGGACCTTTTCTAGGATTTTTCTTCGATTTTTTCTGGACCTTTTCTGGGATTTTTCTGGACCTTTTTTGGGATTTTTCTTGGACTTTTCTGGACTTTTTCTTGGATTTTTCTGGACCCTTTCTTCTTGGAATGACCACCCCCCCCCCCCCCCCCCCCCCCCCCCCTTCTTTTATAGGCTTTTGGTCGCCATAAGGTGGGTTTATGAGCATTGATGGCATTGATGCTCCATGATGGGAGGAGTTACAAGTTTTTATTTCTTGATTTTATAACTCCTTTTTCCTTGAATATGATTGGCCAATGGAGAATGATGGGCAATTAATCACCTTTAATCTCCATGATGAGGGGAGTTTTATGATTTATTGCCATGATTACTTGGACTTGTAACTCCTTTTTCCTTGAATCTGATTGGGCCGTCCAAAATAATGAGTTAATGACCGCATTAAGTTGTCATAAAATGGATCAATTAACAGCATTAAGTGGTCGCCTGGGCATTTGAAGAGTCGCAGGCTGTACCGCGTCTTTTGGAATTCTTCTTGTGACAATCGCCATTGATCCACATGTTGTTTGATGTCAGATGGTAATGTAACTTGAGACATTGATTTGTGCCAGTGGGCCAGTGATATCTGTCTTGTCAATTTCTTGATCGGTTGAACAGAAAGTGTACTTTCTTGGATGTTGACACCAAAAATGTCACTTTGCCTCTTCAACATCAAGAAAGCTGCATGAAGTCGCAACCTGCCATAAATAGGCAATGCAACTTCTCCAAAAAATCAAATCTTGTCAGAATCAAACAAAAACTGCAAGATCCTTCAAGACAGCCAAGGGAGGAGTACACAAAGAGTTTCGGGCCATTTCAGAATCATTTGGCCCAACTTCACCGCTCCGACAGCTAAATTGGCGCTCCCGGCGGCGACATCATCGAAGACGTCAAAACTTTGATCAGAGCCTACGGATGACTCCAGCATGTCTCAAAAGGGCTCCATGCCAAATTTTAAGTCAAACCGACAACGTTTGACCCTCCATTAATGCTCGAGCAACAAAATCAAGCCTCCCGGCGGCGGGAACCACCGAAGCCTTCGCTCATCAAACCAAGTGCATGAGTGGCTTCAACATGCTTCCAAAAGGCTGCACGTCGAATTTCAGGTCATTCCGACAACGTTTGACCAGGTTTCGACGCTCCGAAAGAAAATCAAGCCTACCGGCGGCGGAGCTCCCCGGGACCATGGTTTCCAAGACAGAGCATGTGGATCATCTCAAAATGACTCCAATAGGTTCTCTGTCAAATTTCAGGTCAATCGGACATCGTTTGACCGCACTTCAACGCGCGGCATCTCCCTCGCGGTAAAATCAAGTCTACTGGCGACGGGACCCCAAACGGCTTCAAAACTCAAATAAAAGCCTATGGTTGGTCTTATTTATTACTCAGGAGGCTTCACCTCAAATTTCAGGTCATTCCGACATCGTTTGACCAAGTTTCAGCTTCTGGCGGAAAATCAGCAGCTCTACGCGACAAAGTCTTCGGCTTTCCCAGAAAATTGGAAACTTTGCACTCTAAAAATGCAAGGATTCTCATCAGGTTTTCTACAGGGAAATCAAGCCAATAAATGAAAAGAAATGTCAGGAAAAATACAGAAGAAAACGGCGACGAAAAAGACCGCAAAACGGACCAAAAAGGGGAGAAAAACCCCCAGGGTAGCAGCCCGCGACCCTGGCCCATGGTCGCTGGCGACCATGGAAGTCCGGGTCACCGGATTTTTCACCGGTGACCCGTTTTTTCCGTCCCTTTTCACGTTTCGCGCACTTTGGCCCCTGTGGTTTCCTGAAAATGTGATTTTTAGTGCTTGAAATTGACTCATATCCGACGACATCTCAAATCCGCCGTCAAAAGCATAAAATCATCATTGATCGCTCCAAGATCGCCGACCGGTTGACCTAAAAAGTGCTCTTTCTGTCCGACCGATCGAGAAATCGACAAGACAGATGTCACCGGCCCGCTCTTAGCTATCAAATGTCTGAAGTTACATGTTCATCTGTTGTCGATCAGCATAAAGAGCCATCGATGATCATCGCCAAAAGAATCCCAAAAGACGCGGCGCGGCCCGCGACTCTTCAACTGCTCGACGACCATTTAATGTAGTTAATTGACTAGCTTTATTGCAGTCATTAATTCATTTCTTTGGACGGCCCAATCAGAAGCAAGCATCCAGGAGTTACAAATCAATTAAGTCATGGCATTCAAGCCATGAAACTCCTCCCATTATGGTAATTAAGGTGATTAAAAGCCCTTAATCTCCATCGGCCAATCAGATTCAAGGAAAAAGGAGTTACAAAATCAAGAAATAAATCTTGTAACTCCTCCCATTAAAGCCATTAAAGCCCATAAAAGCTCTCCTAAATGGCTCCCAAAAGCCTATAAATAGGAGAGCATTCCATTGAAATCCGGATCGGAAAGAATCCAGAGCTCGTATCCAGAAGAGAATCGAATCCAGACAGATCGAAAAGAATCCAGAGAAAGAAAAAGAGAGAAAAACTCTACTGAAGTTCTGCACCGGCCACCACTACAAGGTGACAAAAACTCCCTTGGGGGGTACCCCCCCCCCCCAAGGTCCTTGCCTTCTCCCGCTGCTTCCAAATGGCTTAGACGTGGCTTTTCCAAGCCCGTCTACTTAGCTTTTTATTGGACATAGGACCTCCTCTTGGTCTTTGTCCTCTAAAAATCTGAGGTTATAGCCAAGCCAAGCGAATCAAGAGCATCCACTGTTCTCATCTGCATGGATGATGGCGAAGCCCATACATGGGTTGCGACCGTCAATCTGAACGAGTCCCCCACAATCTCCTGAGAAGTTAGATCCTCCTTTTCTTGCTTTTCATTGTAGTTTGTATTTTTCTAAAGAGACAAAAAAATCACAACTCTTGTCTTTCATTATTGATAAGAATTGTAAATCGGCTATAAACGCCAAAATCGGCTATAAATGCGAAAATCGGCTATAAATGCCACAAAATCGGCTATAAATGCCAAACAAAATCGCCTTTCATGACAAATCAAGAAAATGTCTCTTTTCTTAAATATATGTGCAATGGAAAACTTGAAAGAAGTTGATTTCCTTTTTACTTGCGAAGGTCGATCTCCGGATTACCACTTGCAATTCCAAGTAAAATAGAAAATCTGGCACACCCACACAAAGAAATGTTGATGCACGCTTCAGCCCCCCGGGCGCGAAAGGGCCGGACCCGACGGACTCCCACGTCCGCCGACCCCGGTAGCACCCTCGGCAGGAGCGCGTTCCATCAAGCTGGCACACCCGGTGGGACTCGTTCATTTGAGAACACGGTGCTCGGAAATGAAATATTTGCATATCATACCTTTTGCTCTATGCTTATACTTCTTTTCCGGATTCCTTGGCTACTTTCTAGCTGGTAGCCTATGTTGGATTTTGCATCCTAAAAAGAAATGAGATGGGATTTTTTGGAAATTTCTATTTCTTTGAGTTTGTTTCCACTCTTTCTCTTTGCAAAAATAAAAAAATAAAAAAAAATAATCAGTTTTCTTAGTTTGAATTCAAAATTGAGAAACTTTGATCCTATCCTATCGTTCTTTGGTGCTTGCAGAAATGTTGAGCCCGTTCGACTAAGGTTTTCGGCCATCGTTTCTCTTCGATGAGTTCATTAGAGATTTCAAAAAAAAAAAAACCAAAAAAAAAATAATCAGTTTTTTTAGTTTGAATTCAAAATTGAGAAACTTTGATCCTATCCTATCATTCTTTGGTGCTTGTAGAAATGTTGAGCCCGTTCGACTAAGGTTTTGGGCCATCATTTCTCTTCGATGATTTCGTTAGAGATTTAAAAAAATATATATGAAAAAAAATAATAATAATAAAAACAGTTTTCTTAGTTCTGATTCAAAATTGAGAAGCTTTGATCCTATCCTATCGTTCTTTGGTGCTTGCAGAAATGTTGAGCCCGTTCGACTAAGGTTTTGGGCCATCGTTTCTCTTCGATGAGTCTATTTGGGATTTGGAAAAAAAGACATAGACCACTAAGGTTAAACCAATTGCGTTCTTTGATCACGATTGATTCAAGAAAAGCCTTGTCCAGAGTGTGGAGACAGCTTGACTGTTCTAGGCAAGGGTCCTCCGAACGGGTTCATTAACTAATCCTACCGTTACCTGGGGGCAATTCTATCAATTGAGATTTCATAAGACCGGGTTAGGAGGCCTATGTGTACTCTCTCGTCTTTAAAAACCTTCAAAAAATATATATATATATATATATATATAAAAAAATCTCTTCAAAAAAAATAAAAATAAATAATCTTAAAAAAAATATTTAAAAAAAATATAAAATAAAATAAAATAAAATAAAATAAAAAAAGTCATTTCAAAAAAAAATCTTCAAAAAAAATAAATAAAAATAAATAATCTTAAAAAAAAAAAATTTTTTTTTAAAAAATAAATAAAAATAATAAAATAATAAAAAATTTTCAAAAAAAAAAATCTTCAAAAACTCGTCACTTTTGGATTCAGATTCGAGAAATTGTGGTATCTTTCCTTCTGAGTACTGGCGCTCGCGGAAATCGTTGAGCCCGTATTTGAATCGGAATGCCATCTGCTATCTTTGACGAATCCATTTCTGACCTTTCAAAACAGAGAATCCCATCTCATGGATGCGATCTCCAACATTTGTGCATAGCGGTACTAGTACGCCCTTTCAGGGTCTACTGTATCTGTGACCGGCACATTTGTAACTCCTACCTTATATTCTTCTTATCTCGAGCAAGCTCCGCTTCTCGATAAGTCGAATTTAGGTATACAATTGCTTCTAGCAGTCATTGGAATGCTCATTTCGAGCCTACCATGCTTGCAACCAGAACAATTGTACCCTCTATGGCTTTTTGCCTTCTTCATATTGCTTGGGTCATGTCCCTTGAGCGATTTGAAAAGACAAAATCATAGAATTCCCCATTTATGATCATCATATTCTTGTGATTACTAATGGATGTGGTCTTGTTTCAGAAATTTTGAAACTAACAATGGCAACTTCACTGATCATCACCTTCGATGAAAACAAGCACCAGCTCATGCTTCAACAGAAGCAAACCGAGCGCACTTACAAGCGCCCTGCTAGCTGCCGAAGCACCAACTCCCTCAGTAACTCTCTGAACTCCGGGTCGACCTCGACTCCCCGGACCATCGTCTTCGGGACATCAGGAACATTCCCACTTCCCGAAGAAGAAACTGCTCCTGTCAAAAGGCAGAAGATCGCCCCTCAACGTGTCACTTCTGTGACACCAAGGGCGAACCCCAAGAATACTAAAACCCGCGGCATCCCCGCGAAACCTCAACCAACAACCAACCAGGTCTACCCTAAGACTTGGTCTCCAAGACCTTCCCCAAAACAAAGAAGGTCTCAAACCTCCACCAAGCCAACATACCTGGCCCCACTCAAGGAGAACCAGTTCTACCCTCTTGCCTACATGAAAGAGGAGAGACCTATCTCCAACCCCACTCCCAAGTCAACCCAGCATGAGCCGGCTTGCTCCCACAAGCCCAAAATCAGATCATGCATCACTAGGCCTCTACAAGCACCTGCCAAGGCCTACACTCCTTCAGTTCGACCCTTCATCTCTACAGGGGCCGAACTCGAAAGGTTCAAAGCTTCACTGCAACAGGCAAAGGACCGGGTCCGCATCCTGTCCTTGCCCAATTACAAAGAAGACAAGCTCGGCTGCTGCGCCCGAGGGAGTACATCCTTCATTGTCAGAGCCCAGCCAGAGCTGACTGAAGCTCAAATCGCTCGTCGAGCACACTGCCGTGCGTCATATCGACAAAAGAGACTAGAGAAGCAACGGACCCAACCTCCTACACTTCAAGTCTCCCACAAATGGGTCGAAGAAGAAAGACCCGACCAAGTTGTTGCCGTCCATATGGTTGGAAAAACGAGAAGACGCCAAAAGTCAGCATAAAAAATCCATGTCCGACGTCCGGTGACCCGTAGCGTCACCAGGACACGAAGACATCCCGAAGAATCTCCTGCCCCTTCAAGCCAAGGACGGGAGAGTAATCCTTCATCAAGCTCTCCATCAAAAAGAATGAGCCCCAGCTCAGTCACCAGGACGGTTTCTTCGTTTGAATCCCGAGGAATGAATGTCTTGGTTACAAATTCTGAGCCACCACCTCAGAATCCACCTCAAGATGATGCGCTCACACGCATCCAGCAGTTGGAACAAGGCCAGCAGAGGATTGAAACTCTGATGGAAAACCTTCTCCTTGTTGTCCAAAATCAGGTGAACAATGAGCCTCCTCCGAATCATCGCAATAACGAGGAAAATTGTGAAGAAAATGAGTCACGTGCCCTTACCAAAAAGGACGTAGACAGTATCCTCGCCAAAGCTAAAGAAGAGGATATACTCAAAGAGCATGGGATCAAGCCACCATATCCCTTATGGATGGACTCAGTCCCATTCCCAACAAAATTCAAACATCCTACTCTCCAAACATATACGGGGAAAGGATCAGCCAGACAACACGTCATCCACTTCAAGATCCTGACGGGAGCTATTGCAGATCAAGATGCCCTCAAGATCCGCCTCTTTGCAAGTACCCTAAAAGGTACGGCCTTCGATTGGTACTCCACTCTTCTGGAGGACTCCATCCAAAATTGGGCCATGCTAGAGACACGCTTCCTGACTCACTTCAAAGGTGAGGATCATCCTGCTACTATGGCTCAGCTTTGTAGCCTGAAGCAGGGGGAGAATGAGTCAACATACGACTTCATTCACAAGTGGAAAGCAATGGCGTACAAATGCTCAGATGTACTGCCACAAGCGTCGCTAGTCGACATCTGCCGAAACAACATGAGAGCTAGAATCCGCTCCATGATCATCGGCAACAAATCAAAAAACTTGGGAGAACTCCTGGAAGCTTCTATGGAAGCTGAAACGGTGATTAAAGACCTCAACAGTCAGAAGTCATCAAGAAAAGACCCAACCGCCATTGTAACCTCTAAACCAAAGAAAAAAGAGGTCCTCAATGTGCAAACCAAGTCAGCTCCTCAGCAACCAAAGAAAGCTGAAAACAGAGCTGCAGGTAAAAGGCCTGAACTCTCTGATGCCTTCAAACAACGTGTAGAAAAGAAATATCCATTCGATGAAGATGTTGAAGAAATCTTTGAGGCTCTCCTACCAAATGGCAAACTTATTTTGCTAGAGCCCAAAAGACCGGGAGATGTTGGCAAAACCAATGATCCCCGATACCGTCCATACCACCAGATGGTCTCGCATCCTCTCAATCAATGCTTTGTTGTGAGAGAGAAGATCAATGAGATGTGGAAAAACGGAGTCATCACCTTTGACAAAAACTATGGGACTGCCTCCGTCAACATGGTGTCATGTGGACAAACACCAAAATCACCGAAGAAGAAGATCACTACTTCCTTCATGGTGATAAACAAAATTCAAGCGTCCGAAGTGTTGGTTCCTTACCCGACACCAGACGGACAACCCATATGGGTACATCCCGATCTCCTGGAAGATGAA
Source organism: Umbellularia californica (assembly GCA_028538565.1). Taxonomy (NCBI): domain Eukaryota; kingdom Viridiplantae; phylum Streptophyta; class Magnoliopsida; order Laurales; family Lauraceae; genus Umbellularia; species Umbellularia californica. Next base: position 68,768,205 of record JAPQWN010000002.1, on the reverse strand, counting down.
AATTGGGAGATCGTAAAAACAAAGCCGACAGCTCAACAGCGAAGGCAGGCTAGGAAACATCTCCTCAGGCTCAAACGGCAAGAAAAGACCCAGCCAAAACAAGAAGTCAATGAAAAGGCAGAGGCCTCCTCTACCACTTCACTCGGGGCAACAGAAACGTCCCTTCCAGAGACTTCAAAGGTGGTAAGAAACTTCACTCTCAGTGATTTCATGCCACCTCGATTCAAAAAAGAAGCTCTGCAGGGGGCATCATACTCTTGCAACTCGGTAGTTGGATTCTCCATTGATGGATACGAGTCCAGCGACACCGACGATGGATTCGAGTCCAACTACACCGGCGAGTGGGAGGAATCTCTTGAAACAGGAGAATATCTCTCCGATGAAGAATGGGTTCCTGAAACTCACCTTATGCCAGTAATCTGGTATAACCCTTTGCAACCACAAGGATCCTGGTCTGATGATGAAGAAGATCAAGTGGCTGCACAAGAAGATGCTGTTAACCCAGCACCTGTCATTGCTCCAATGGAAATTAACTATGTTGAGCCACACGGAGAAGACGAAGAAGAGGATCTGGCTCCCATGCCTGATCTTGAAGAATATGCAAGGATCTTGCAGTGTCTCGTTGTAGAACAAGAGCAAGATCGCGTTAACGAGCCTCCTCGCAACCCAGAGCCTGAAGTCCCTGAAGATAATCAGGTACATCCACCCTTAACTCCTGAAAATGGAGAACATTGCTGGATAAACGATCCTCTTACATCCGAGGATGAGTCTGACTCCGAGCAGGCAACATATCCTATCAGAGCTTCCTGTAATGTAGTATATCAGGACTATAGCTCTTTTGAAGGGTCGTTTGATGAGATTACCTACACTCCGACGACGCCTAGCAATGTATCCTCTGGAGCTACCTCGTCTCACGTGACTTTCACAGAGATGACACCCTCTCAGGTTTCTTCTCCTGAGACTGTGACTTCAGGATACACATTCTTCCCGACTGATCATCATGAAGAAAACCCAGATAATGATGCTTGGGATGATGAAATAGTCAACACAGAAGAAAAGCTGCTGGATGCTGTTCAGGACTTGCTCCCGGAAAATGCTCCGTGCAACACAATCACTGAGGATGGCAACTCTGCTGCAGATACATCCCCAGTAGATGAAAAACGACAGCCTCTTGATCCTGAAGACAATCTTCCAAACGAAGATCCTTCTCAAGAAGCTCTCGAAGTTGGTAGAGGCACCCGCTCTGGCCGGGACTACCACAAGAATTACAACCAATCTTCCTTTACTTATGTAAATCCTTCGGGAAAAGATGTTGTAAGCGCCCCCAGTGGCAAAAACAATGAACATGCAGGCCCCAAGGAGGCTTTCAAGTATGACTTGGTTGAGCACTTCAAACACATACCTGCACGTCTTTACATCCTAGACTTATTGCGAATGTCTCCACGCACTCGTGATAATCTCATCTCAGAATTACAAAAACTGAATGAGGATGTCGACAAACATGCCCCACAAGTCCTCCAAATTGAAATGGACTACCGGGTCAAAAACTCAGAAACCTCCTTAAAAGGAGAAAAAGAGAAAAGCGAGGGATCATGCATCCAATGCCTCTCGGTTCAAAAGGCAGCCAGTGCAACCATCGCCTTCACTAAGGAAGACCTCCTACTTGGCGAAGCAAGGCACAACCGACCCCTGTACTTCACAGGGTACATCAAAGAAATGCCGATACATAGAGTTCAGATCGACCCAGGTTCTGCACTCAACCTTATCTCCACTTCGGCTCTTGAAGAGTTGGGCATCCCACCCAACAAGCTGAGCCACACATCCGTATCTATCTTTGGATACGATGGGAGTACTCAAAGGCCTATCGGCAAAATCAGGTTCAAATTGCAAATCGGTGATCTTATCTCTGAGGTCACTGTGTATGCAATAAAAACCCCCTCATGCTACAACATCCTCCTCGGACGTCCTTGGATACACGAGAACGGTGTTGTCCCTTCAACTCTACATCAATGCATCAAGTTCGTCGGCGACGACGGCATGGTACATCGTGTCTTTGCGGACAGAAAACCCTTCAAAGGTAAAGAAGTCCACTTCGCAGACTCCCAGATGTATGAAGGAGAAAAAGAAGAAGAGGAAATAGCACCCCCTGCTGAAAATCTCCAGAAAGATAAAGGCAAGGCTCCTTAAAAATCACCAGAAGAAAACAAACCCTCCGGCAAATTAGAAGAGAGTAGTCAATCTCCCTTCGTCATCTCTCTCAAGAATTCAAAACCTTTGGTCATCACGACTAAAGTGAAGAAGGCGAAACAAAAGTCTGGGGGCAAATTTGTTGTTTCTCTCGTGTCTATCATGCAAGACACAGACTCGGACTCAGAGCCAGAAGACGATGCATCGTCAAGCCAAGCTGACACTCAGCAAGTTCAGCCTGCTCTCACTCCGATGGAGACACCTGCTGATGTAGAAGATCCTACGTCTGCTACCTTTGTTGTTCCGGCAACATCACCAAAGCAAAGACCGATCTTCTTTCATAGATCGGATGCTTCTTCATCAAGGTCCTTGCTTGAACCTTTCCAAAACGAAGGTATGCCTCAACTATCTCTATATAGTCCTGTGGCACAAGCTATCATGAAGAAAATGGGCTTTGACGCTCAGAACCCAGTCGGTTTGGGGGAAGGCCGCGGTATTCTCACGCCATTGGGGCCCGCCTTGACCAAAAGCCAGTTGGAAGATTGGAGACTCTACGGATATGTAGAAAAGTCTTCACATGGGTTAGGGTATGATCCTGATACCCCCCTGAGACAGTTGACACAAAGGCTTAAAAGTCGATTTACCGACCAAGCCTCAACATCTCAAGTCCATAAAGACATCGATCTCCCTAGATATCTCTTTGAAGAGTCGTTTGACAAAGATCCAGGAAGATCCTCCAATTGGTACGATTTCTCTGATGATGAAGAGGAATCGCCCGATGACACAGATGGGTGGCATCCTGACTCAGAAGAACCCTCGTCTCCAAAACAAATACCAGACTCAATAGGCGATTGGGACTATCTCATAGCAAGCCTTGAGGAGATCACCAATCAAGAAAATCCATGGAAAGGAACAGAGCCTTGGTCTGGTAATGCAGTTGAAACTCCAGAAGGTTTCGTTGAGTTGGAAGCCTCCGAAAATATTGTGGAGGAACCACCTTCGAACCTTCCGACAGAAGATCCTGTTCAAAAGATAAACTTGGGAACGCCTGATAACCCACGTCCTGTATTCATAAGCAAAAATATAAAGGATGATGAGTTACCCGAGTATATCTCTTTTCTTCGTGAGTTCGTTGATTGTTTTGCTTGGTCTTACGCTGAAATGCCTGGTTTAGACCCCAAAGTAGCAGTCCACAAACTCAATCTTCAAGAAGACATCAAGCCTGTCAAGCAAGGCCAAAGAAGATTCCGTCCGGATGTGATGGATAAAATTGAACAAGAAGTTCAAAAACTCAAAAGCGTTGGCTTCATCCGTGAGGAACAACATCCTGAATGGTTGGCCAACATTGTCCCCGTGACAAAGAAAAATGGACAGATCAGAGTCTGTATTGACTATAGAGACTTGAATGGCGCTTGCCCTAAAGATGAATTCCCGCTCCCCATACCAGAGGTAATGATTGACAATACCTATGGATTCAAGCGAATGACATTCATGGATGGCTTCTCTGGCTACAATCAGATAAAGATGCATCCTGAAGATGAAAAGCACACTTCATTTCGGACTCCATTTGGCGTGTATTGCTACACTGTCATGCCATTTGGTCTAAAAAATGCTGGTGCCACATTTCAGAGGGCTATGATGAAAATATTCCAAGATATGCAGCACAAGACGGTCGAATGTTACGTTGATGACCTCGCCGTCAAAAGCAGAAGAAAAGAAGACCATCTCAAAGATCTTCGGGAAGTCTTCCTCCGACTCCGCAAACACAAACTGCGGATGAATCCTCTCAAATGCTTCTTCGGCGTCTCGTCGGGTAAGTTTCTCGGATTCCTTGTTCTGAAAGCTGGAATAGAACTTGACCCCATAAAAGTCAAAGCTATTCTAGAAATGCCCTCTCCAAGAACCTTGAGAGAATTAAAAGGGCTCCAAGGGAGATTGGCCTACATCAGACGGTTCATCTCCAATCTTTCAGGGAAATGCCGTCCATTCTCTCGATTGATGAAAAAGGGTGTAGACTTTGCCTGGGATGCCGACTGTGAAGCCGCATTTCAAGATATCAAGTCATACCTGACCAAACCTCCAGTGTTAGCTGACCCTGCCACTGGAAAACCATTCATCTTGTACACAAGAGCTCTTGATCATTCTGTAGGTGCTCTGCTTGCACAAGAGAATGGTGAGGGAAAGGAAGCTGCTCTATATTACCTCAGCCGCATGCTAGTAGGTGCAGAGCATCGTTACTCTCCAGTCGAAAAAGAATGCCTTGCAGTGATGTTCGCCGTACAAAAGCTACGTCACTACTTGCTTTCCAACACAGTCTACCTCGTCTCAAGGATCAACCTCTTGAAGGTCCTTGTCACAAAGGCAGGTTCTCTCAATGCCCGACTGGCAAAATGGTCCATCCTTCTATCACAATTTGATATTAGGTATGTGCCACAAAAAGCAATCAAAGGCCAAGCCCTAGCAGATTTCCTCGCAGAGCATCCATTGCCTAAAGATTTACCACTCAGAGATGATCTCCCAGACGAACCCGTCTACAACGTGGAGACCTTCTCGCCAAATGCCTCCTGGGACATGTACTTTGACGGTGCAACCAGGACAAATGAAAAAAGACAGCTAATCTCGGAAGTTGGCATCCTCTTTGTTAGCCCTAACAGATACAGGATTCCACATGCTTTCTCGCTATTGGAACCATGCACAAACAATGCAGCTGAATACCAAGCTCTGATCATAGGATTGGAACTCGCCATTGAATCCGGTATCACCATGCTGGAAGTCTTTGGAGACTCTCAACTGATCGTCAACCAGATGAATCAGAAATATGAAGTCAGGAAGCCTGATCTGCTGCCTTACTACAACAAGGCACAATCGCTTCTGCAAAAGTTTGACATCTGTCACATCACCCACATTCGTAGAGGTGAAAACATCCGTGCAGATGCCCTGGCCGGACTTGCCGCATCAATGGCGATCCAGGAAGGGGAAAACATGCAAATCACAGTGTGCGAGAGAAGGATCCTCCCTCCTCTTAACACACACCAAGCAGTTGGTGAATGCCACCGAGTGGTTGGAAGTCGGATCTCTATCCTTCAAACTTCAATCGGCGACTGGAGGGATCCGTTCATTGATTACACTATGTTCGGAATCCTACCTGAAGATCCAAAAGAACGGGTAAGCATCCAAAGGCGAGCCCCAAACTTTCATTTGGATATTCCTTCAAAAATCCTCTACAGGAAATCCTTCAACGGAGTACTCCTACGCTGCTTGTCACAACAAGAAGCTGAAGAAACACTCAAAGAAGTTCACGCTGGTCTTTGTGGGGCTCATCAGGCTGGTCCCAAGCTCTACGACCAAATCAAAAGGTTGGGTTACTACTGGCCTACCATGGTACCCGACGCAATGCAATTTGCTAAGCGCTGCCAACAATGCTAAGTTCATGGAGACTACATTCACATGCCTCCAGAATGGCTGCATCCTACAGCAATCTCATGGCCTTTTGAAGCATGGGGCATGGACATCATAGGTCCTATCTCTCCCCCTTCAAACAAAGGTCATCGCTTCATCTTCGCCGCTACGGATTATTTCTCCAAGTGGTCGAAGCATTTGCGTTCAACGAAATGAACACCTCATCAGTTCTTCAGTTCCTGCGCACCAACATCATTTGTCGTTTCGGCATACCCAAAAGATTCGTCCATGATAACGGACCACAATTCCGGGATCATCGATTCTACAGGTTTTGCGACAAATACAAAATCCAAAGCTGTCCTTCGACTCCATACAATCCGGCAGCAAACGGATTAGCAGAAGCCTTCAACAAGACACTTTGCAAAATCCTCAAGAAAATGGTCTCTAGTCACAAAAGAGACTGGAGCGACAAACTGTCTGAAGCTTTGTGGGCCTATCGAACCACCGTTCGAGGACTAACCCATAGCACACCATTCTCCTTGGTCTATGGATGCAAAGCTGTCGTGCCCCTAGAGGTACAAATTCCTTCTCTGAGGGTATCTCTACAAAATGACATGACTCAAGAAAGCAATGTCAAATTGCGACTCCATGAGCTGGACAATCTCGACGAGAGACGGCTCAAAGCTCGACAAAGCATTGAACTTTACCAAGCACGCATGGCAGGATCTTTTGACAAAAAGGTCAGGCAACGCGCCTACAAAAAGGGTGACTTGGTTCTTGCGGTAAAAAGACCAATGGTCTTCGCTCACAAGTCCAAAGGCAAGTTTGAGCCAAAATGGGAAGGACCCTACGTCATCGACAAGGTCTTCTCCAACGGCGCATATGCCCTCCTAAACATGGAAGGCGACAGATGTATGCTGCCTATCAACGGCAAGTTCTTGAAGCGGTACTACCCTTGAAGACTTACCCAACTGGGTAAGAGCAATGCCTGTATGGCCAAAACCTGTTTTCAGGTACTCGCTCGTCAAACCCACTCTCTTTAGAATTTTCATATCAAATGTCAAATTTTCTAGAGATTCGAAAACAATGCTTACTTTTATCGTTTCATTATTCAAAAACAAAAAAAATTCAAGTTTAGGAGCCTCTCCCTGACTTGACCAAAACTTTCGATCCCTGAACCAAAATTCATGGTTTGAAACAAAAATCCGGATTCAGGGATTTCCACCCTAGTCCACCTTACCTTTTACCGCCAAATGGTTTTAGGTCAAAATTTACGACCCTCGTGTCTTTAAACAAAAAAAAAATGGTTTTTCAAAAACCATGGGGAAGCGACGCTTAGTCGATACTCGCACCCATCGGAAAAATACGAACCACGTTCAACACTTCCAAACTCGCAGGGAAGCGACATTTCGTCGATACTTGCAAACCCAAACAAAAAAAAACTGTGGAGACGCAACATATCAGTTGATATCCACAACCCAAAGGTTCGAAAAAACCGCAAATTTCAAAAATCGTGGGTAAACGACATCAAAGTCAGTACCGGCAAAACAAAATTTTTGAAAAAAAAGCAAGGATGCAACATTCCATCGATACTTGCACCCAAAATCGCAGGGAAGCGACATTTCGTCGATACTTGCAAAATCCAAAAACCGTGGAGACGCAACATATCAGTTGATACCCACAACCCAAATTTCAAAAAAGGTTCGAAAAAACCTAAAAATCGTGGAGATGCAATGTTTTGATATCCACAACCCAAAGGTTCGAGAAAACCGCAAATTTCAAAAATCAAGGGGAAAACGACATCAAGTCAGTACCTGCAAAACAAAATTTTTGAAAAGCAAGGATGCGACATTCCATCGATACTTGTATCCAAATCCGCGAGGAGGCGAAATTCCATCGATACTCGCAACCGAATGAGCAAGGATGCGACATTCCATCGATACTTGCAAGACCATTCAGCAGGGAGGCGACTCTTAGTCGATACTTGCATTTTTGAAAACCAAAAACCTGGCTCTTTTGCCAAAACCGGCTATCAATGCCACCAAATCAGCTATAAATGCCACAAAAAAAAAACCTGACTCTCATGTCAAAACCGGCTATAAATGCCACAAACCGGCTATCAATGCCACAAAAAATTGGCTTTCACGCCGACAAACCAAAACTTGGCTTTCAAAAAAAAAAATCGGCTATCAATGCCACCAAAATTGGCTATCAATGCCACCCAAACCGGCTATAGATGCCACAAAACAAACACCGGCTTCCATGCCAACCCAAATTTTGGCTTTTACGCCATAAAATTTCGGCTTCCATGCCAACCCAAATTTTGGCTTTTACGCCATAAAATTTCGGCTTCCATGCCATCTCAAAATCGGCTTTCACGCCACAACCAAAATCAGGCTCCCATGCCAAAACAATTATTTGACAAAAGATTTTCACAAAAAGACAACCTTTTGATCAAATTTTCAAACAAACATCCCATTTAGCAATTGCTTTCATCACAAAAAGATTTGAGTGAGCGTAGGGAAAACAAAAAAAAAAAAAACGAAAAGTACCAAAAAAAATACATGTGGTACCAAAAAAAAAAAGGGAAAGTGTTCATAAGCACTACAAAAAAAAAGAAGTACCCAAAAAATACATGTGGTACCAAAAAAAAAAGGGAGATAAGAGAGAGAGATGATAGTTTCTGATACTAAAATCAGGAGCTCAGCCAAAAAAGGCCTCCAACCAAAGTCTTAGCTCCTCGAGCAAACTCTTAGACTCGGCTATCAGAGTTTCCAAGGCGCGTTTCTTCAGAAACTTGCCATGAGACGCTGGAGTAAGGTTCAATCCTTCTTTTACACCGGGAAGATTATTCCAAACAGTCTGCCATCCTTTAACTTCTTTAGTCTTCCCCTTAAGAACTTGATCGGCATCTGCAACCCGGCGGATCAGAGCACTCTCCCTGTCACGAGCCTCTGCTATAGCAGCCCACTTAGCATCAACTTGTGCCTTCAACTGCTCGAGATGCTTCCTGGCCATTTCGACCTCTCCATCAAGGATGTCAAGGTCGCGCTTTAATCCAAGGATGACTAGCTCTTCCTTATTCTTCTCTCGGACTACCTGCTTCCTGCTCTGTGTAGCCTCATTCAGGTCAGATTCAGCCATGCTAAAAGGGTCCAGGAGTACCTCCTTAAAAAACCGGTCATCAGGAAAGTTCATGGTCTCAAACCATTTGTTGCCCAGTGCAATGATCCTATCAACGATCGCCCTGGCACCTGTGACATCTAGACCGACTTCTTCAATATCGGTGAGAATCTCCTTCACGTCCGGGATCATGCCAAATCCTGCCTCCAAGTATCCAGAAAGGAGAGTCTTGATCCAAGAATTCAAAACTCGCACCAGCATCTTCTTTGAAAATTGAAGAGATGGATTGGAAGAAGATTCACCTTTCTCCGTTGGCCGGCTGCTCATATCATGACCCGTTGGAAGAAAAACAAAAGAACTCTGTCCAATTGGAGCTGCCAAAGAGGGAATCTCAACACGAGGTATCTCCTCAATCATGTCAGAACTGGTCCCTACCTCTGGGTCGACCTCTGACATCCCTTGCTCTGATTCTGAGGGAAGCGATGGACTCTCTTCCGTCCCTTCAAAATCTGCCAAGGAAACACAAGAGGGTATGAATATGATCCTGTTAATAAAAAGCATTATCAGGATTGTTATTATAAAGTACCTTCCCCGAAGAATGGCGGAACACTTTCTTCCTCCATGAACTCATCGGAATCATCGCTAACATTGGCGTCCAACGATGGTTCAAAATTGTCAGAATCCTCTGGCAAGTCAGCTGACAAGAAAGCAAAAGCTACGGGTTGGCAAATGACAAGCACAAAAAAAGAAAAAAGAGAAAAGAGCAAAAAAAGTCATACCAGTCGGAGATTCCGGAGTCACTCCAGAGTCCCTCGGTTCTTCTTCAGATGCCACAACCGGATCCGTCACTGCCTCATCAGCCGGAATCTCAGGCATCATCAAGTCTTCTTCTTCTGCTAAAAAAAAAAAAAGGGGAGGAAAAGCAGAAGCGGAAAGCAGACAGCAAATCAGAACATGGGAGAATCCATGAAAAGAAGCAAAGAGAGAAAGCAGAAGAATTATACCTTCATCAATGGTCTCTTCTCCACGGCTCCTCTTCTCTGGAGGCTCGTCGACAGCCTTTGGCACCTCCTCATTGATGGTAAGAGGGATTTCCATGTCAGGAGAGTCCTCATGTGGCCCCTCGCTGCGATGATGACTCCTCCTCTTCTTACCTCTACGGGTTCGCTTCCTAGAAGAACCCACCCCACTATCAGAGTCAGGTTTCTCACTTGACTCCTCACTGGATGATCTACGTCTGCCAGTAGACTCCGCGGAAGCTCGCCTCTGTGCCGTTTGCATCCAAGCATCAAACTCAGCTTCCTCCTGTTCTAGCTACTTTAACGCCTCATCAGGCACTTCTCGAACAGCTTCAGAACCGATGATGCCTTGGTCACCGAGAAAGCCAATCTTGGGCTTCTCTCCAGAAAGGAAGGCCCAAACTTCCTCTCGCCGAACGCCATCCGACTTTCCAATGCCTTTTCCGGAAGACAGCTTTACATCAAGCTCCTTCTTGGAAAGCCCCCAATATGCCAAAAAGCTCTCCACGAACCATTTCGTGAAGCCGGCAGTCCGGAAAGTCAACAACGCAGGATAAGAAATCATGGAAGTAGTGTCTTCAGCACTGTAGAAAGCCCATGCATTTCTGCCATCCTGCAAACCGCCAAAGCGCTTTACCATGCTTGAAGGTGCTCCAACAACACCTTGTGAGAAGCCCAATTGCAGCGCAAAGCGAGAAGGTACATACGGTTGGATATCGACGAAAAGATGTCTGCGGTACACCATCGTGCCGATGCGTATGCTGAAAAGCCACTCCTTCTCTGCATTTGTCAAGGCGTAATGTCTCCCTGACCCTGCCCTGGTAGAGTCACGGGGGGCACCAAAGTCAAAAGCCTTCTTTCGCAACTCCGGAGAAAGCTTCACTGAAGACTGCCCCATCTCGACGTCCCTGAACTGTCGGATCCTCATGCGGGCAAATAAAAGAGATTCGATTACGGCTTTTCCCTTAGCCAATCGAATCATCAGAGGATCATCATCCTGTGCAGCACCAAGCCGATGGAAGCCAGGACAGTGGTATACATACCACGAATAAAAGATATGGGCTGAAAATACCCTATTCATAGGAAGCCCAAGCCGAACCAAGAAAGCAGCCGCTTGCAGTTCGGTACACAAGTAGGAGTAGAGAGCCGGTACCAAAGCAAGCCGCTCTCCAAACGCCATCTGACAAGCCGGAAAAATACAATGCGGCCTGATGTGCGTCCCATCTCCACCAACAAACACAGCCTCACCTAGCCAATAAGTGAGGTAAACTGCAATTTCTCTCCGCAGTGCAATGTCAGAACAAATTACATCTGTACCTGCGAAGAAGTCTTTCAACTCTTCTTGCATGGCGGAAGCCTTCTTCCGGTCCTCCAGGGTCATGCTGTCAGAAGACTCTTTGCTATCAAAGAAGTTGAAGAATGAAGAGCCACAACTCTTCCAACTGCTGGATCTTACCTTCGAGCCCTCCTTCTCCTTCAAAAAATCATAGAAGGCGACGAGCTGAAAGTATAGGAGCCTGAACTCCTCTGACTGCTCCTCAAGGACGCTGTCAATCGGCATGAACTCCTCGTAGAGTTTGCCAAGGATGGGCAATCCAGTAATGGCGCTCAGCTCCTTCAAGGAAAAACCAATCTCACCATTCGTTACAACGAAGGTATTGGTTTGTGGGAGAAATGATTCCAACATGGCCATGAAGGCCTCGTCGGAAAAAGCCACAGTATCTCTGAAGGCACGGACCGCGTCAAAAATCCCGGCTTCCTTCAAAACGGCGCCCCCAATCAGCAAGGTGTGGTCAGTCCATGACTTCCACTCGGAGTCAGCATTAAAACGACCACGAAGTCGAAAAGGCTTCACCCAATTACTGCCGTCACCGCTGAAAACGCCAAGGCCCACCGGTCTCAAATCGACCGACGGATAATCAGAGCCTTGGTAGCCACTAGCGGGCATCAATATGTCCATATCGGCAGGCGACCTCTCCGCATATCTGGAAGGACCGCCAACAAAAACCTCGGTCTTGATTACATTTGTCCTTTTCACCCAGCTTGGAGGATCTTCCCTCTTAGAGCACGTGGGAGCAAGGCTCATGATCGAGACAGTACGATCAAACGTCGACCGGGTAGCAACAATCTTCTCTTCACCATCAGCTGTGTAAGAGAACTGAAAACATCTCCTCTGGTATGCCACGTCGTCAGGGACTGCATCACCAAAGAAGAAGGTAGGCTTGGGCAACACCCTCTGATCGTCCATAACCCACGGCCGACTGCTTAAAATTCCTCTCCCTTGAGAGTGATCAGTCGCTGTCTCATCTCATCTCTGTTGAGAGAGTCGCACTCTTCAAGATTTCTTTCCACAAACTGGACTTTCTCCCGGGCCTGCTGAACGACCACATTGGAAGATCTAGCAAATCGACGAGGTACGCTTGTAGCTGGCTCTTTACCCTTGTTCGCTCTGGAGGAACCACCTGCAAAGGTTGGAAAAGAAAAAAGATCGTCATCAAAATGACAGGATTTCGCTAAAAAAAGGGTCACTTTGTCCCACCAAAAATCTGGTGAAATTTTGGCATGACTCCGGGGCAATTCCAAAGAAAAAGGAAATACCCCGACGGAAATAGAAAGTTTGAAGATGGGCTCAACATTGCTGCGGGCTCCGAAACTCCAAACTTTCGAAACCTCAAAATCTCCGCAAAATCAGGAAGGGCTCAACATCACTGCAAACTCCAAGTTCCCAAATTTGTAAAGATTTTCAGGTATGCTATCACATCATGCTACTCTATTCAATTTACAAAAAATGCATGCATGGGCAACAAAAAAAAAACAAAAAAAAAAGAAGAAACTTTCTCAAAAAAAAAGGGGGAGAAAGAAAAGAACAAAAAAAAAAGAAACTTTCTAAAAAAAAAGAAGAAAAAAAAAGGAAGAAGAAAGAAAACAACAAAAAAAAAAAAGAGAAGGAAAAAAAAAAAAAAAGAGAGGAGAGGGGCTGGCCCATCAGGCCGTGGCCCACAGGCCACGTGGCCGTACGGACCAGATCCATACGGATCTGTCCGTACGGCCCACAATAAAAAAAAAAAAAAAAACGTGCAAAAAGAAAAAAAAAAAGAAAAGGAAGCACGAAAAAAAAAAAACAGAAATCACGTGGAAAAAGAAAAAAAAAAGAGAAGAAGAATAGAAAGAAAAGAAAAGAAAAAAAAGAGGAGAGAGAAACTTTTTTTTATCATCCTATTCTCTACATGGAGTTTTCTTGAAAGAAAAAGAGAGAAAACTTACTTGAAGCCATTGATGAAGAAGAAGAAGGAAAAAGCTTGAAGATCCTTGAAGAAGAAGAACTCTTGGTCTTGGAGCTCTCTTGAGATTGTTGCAAAAGAAAGCAATAAGGGCAAGAGATCTAGCCTCCTCCTTGCTTTTATAGAAGAGAGCAAATCAAAGAAGGAAACAAAAAAAGAAAGGTAAGTATTACTAATTAGTAACCTTACCAAAAGAGAAGGAATTAGAAAGATTCTTTCCCAAAAAGAAAGATACCTTGAGATATTCTCTCCCAAATTAAGGGAATATGAGAGATTCTCTCCCATAAAGATATTTTTAGATATTCTCTATCCAAATGAGATATCTTTAGATATTCTTTGCAAAAATGGCCCCACATGAGATCTAAGCCATCCTAAAAAGCTTAAGGTCCCATGGGTTAGCCCATATGAGCCAAGTTTGACCACCTAGGCACTAAAAAAAAAAAAATGGGCTTTTAGTGAGGAAAAAAATCCCTCTTACCAAGAGCATACAAAAAATGGTTCCATGCCTCTTTTGAGTTGATTGAACCATACAAAAAAAATTCCAAGCCCCATGAGCTTCCAAAGAATCAAACCATCCAGCCTCATATACCAAATTGAGCCAAAATCTTGAAATTGACATTCCACAAAAATCCAAACCACTCCAATGGACCCACACAGTCCCAAAGAGTGACCAAAAACCAAATCCTGGTCCCCTAACATGCCACATACAGCTTGTTAGGTCACAAGACCAAAACCAAAAAACCAAATCATGATCCCCCAACTTGCCACATACAGCTTGTTGGGTCACAAGGTCAAAACCAAAACCCGACCCCCTAACCTGCCATATATAGCTGGTTAGGTCACAACATCAAAAACAGAAACCCAAATCCACTTCCCTGATGTCATCTTCAAAACTTTGCCTCGAGATGGTACTTGATTCCTTTCATTACCATAAAATTCCCCTGGAATCTCAAAGGCTACTCTACCAAAGGAAAGATTGCTCAAAGACTCTTGGTCAAGACACAAGCTCTCCTTAAAAAATCTCTTCGAGGCACATCGACTACAAAAGTCAAGCAACTCGTCGCTGTACCTCGAGGGGGCATTTGTTGACACCAAAAATGTCACTTTGCCTCTTCAACATCAGGAAAGCTGCATGAAATCACAACCTGCCATAAATAGGCAATGCAACTTCTCCAAAAAATCAAATCTTGTCAGAATCAAACAAAAACTGCAAGATCCTTCAAGACAGCCAAGGGAGGAGTACACAAAGAGTTTCGGGCCATTTCAGAATCATTTGGCCCAACTTCACCGCTCCGACAGCTAAATTGGCGCTCCCGGCGGCGACATCATCGAAGACGTCAAAACTTCGATCAGAGCCTACGGATGACTCCAGCATGTCTCAAAAGGGCTCCATGCCAGATTTCAAGTCAAACCGACAACGTTTGACTCTCCATCAATGCTCGAACAGCAAAATCAAGCCTCCCGGCGGAGGGAACCACCGAAGCCTTCGCTCATCAAACCAAGTGCATGAGTGGCTTCAACATGCTTCCAAAAGGCTGCACGTCGAATTTCAGGTCATTCCGACAACATTTGACCAGGTTTCGACGCTCCGAAAGAAAATCAAGCCTACCGGCGGCGGAGCTCCCCGGGACCATGGTTTCCAAGACAGAGCCTGTGGATCATCTCAAAATGACTCCAATAGGTTCCTCGTCAAATTTCAGGTCAATCGGACATCGTTTGACCGCACATCAACGCGCGGCATCTCCCTCGCGGCAAAATCAAGTCTACTGGCGACGGGACCCCAAACGGCTTCAAAACTCAAACAAAAGCCTATGGTTGGTCTTATTTATTGCTCAGGAGGGTTCACCTCAAATTTCAGGTCATTCTGACATCGTTTGACCAAGTTTCAGCTTCTGGCGGAAAATCAGCAGCTCTACGCAACAAAGTCTTCGGCTTTCCCGGAAAATTGGAAACTTTGCACTCTAAAAATGCAAGGATTCTCATCAGGTTTTCTACAGGGAAATCAAGCAAATAAATGAGAAGAAATGTCAGGAAAAATACAGAAGAAAATGGCGACGAAAAAGACCGCAAAACGGACCAAAAAGGGGAGAAAAACCCCCAGGGTCGCAGCCCGCAACCCTGAAGTCCGGGTCACCGGATTTTTCACCGGTGACCCGTTTTTCCGTCCCTTTTCGCGTTTCGCGCACTTTGGCCCCTGTGGTTTCCTGAAAATGTGATTTTTAGTGCTTGCAATTGACTCATATCCGACGACATCTCAGATCCGCCGTCAAAAGCATAAAATCATCATTGATCGCTCCAAGATCGCCGACCGGTTGACCTAAAAAGTGCTCTTTCTGTCCGACCGATCAAGAAATCGACAAGACAGATGTCACCGGCCCGCTCTTAGCTATCAAATGTCTGAAGTTACATGTTCATCTGATGTCGATCAGCATGAAGATCCATTGATGATCATCGCCAAAAGAATCCCAAAAGACGCGGCGCGGCCCGCGACTCTTCAACTGCTCGGCGACCATTTAATGTAGTTAATTGACTAGCTTTATTGCAGTCATTAATTCATTTCTTTGGACGGCCCAATCAGAAACAAGCATCCAGGAGTTACAAATCAATTAAGTCATGGCATTCAAGCCATGAAACTCCTCCCATTATGGTAATTAAGGTGATTAAAAGCCCTTAATCTCCATCGGCCAATCAGATTCAAGGAAAAAGGAGTTACAAAATCAAGAAATAAATCTTGTAACTCCTCCCATTAAAGCCATTAAAGCCCATAAAAGCTCTCCTAAATGGCTACCAAAAGCCTATAAATAGGAGAGCATTCCATTGAAATCCAGATCGGAAAGAATCCAGAGCTTGTATCCAGAAGAGAATCGAATCCAGACAGATCGAAAAGAATCCAGAGAAAGAAAAAGAGAGAAAAACTCTGCTGAAGTTCTGCACCGGCCACCACAACAAGGTGACAAAAAGTCCCTTGGGGGGTACCCCCCCCAAGGTCCTTGCCTTCTCCCGCTGCCTCCAATGACTTAGACGTGGCTTTTCAGCCCGTCTACTTAGCTTTTTATTGGACATAGGACCTTCTCTTGGTCTTTGTCCTCTAAAAATCTGAGGTTATAGCCAAGCCAAGCGAATCAAGAGCATCCACTGTTCTCATCTGCATAGATGATGGCGAAGCCCATACATGGCTTGCGACCGTCAATCTGAACGAGTCCCCCACAATCTCCTGAGAAGTTAGATCCTCCTTTTCTTGCTTTTCATTGTAGTTTGTATTTTTCTAAAGAGACAAAAAAATCACAACTCTTGTCTTTCATTATTGATAAGAATTGTAAATCGGCTATAAACGCCAAAATCGGCTATAAATGCCAAAATCGGCTATAAACGCCACAAAATCGGCTATAAATGCCAAACAAAATCGCCTTTCACGGCAAATCAAGAAAATGTCTCTTTTCTTAAATATATGTACAATGGAAAACTTGAAAGAAGTTGATTTCCTTTTTACTTGCGAAGGTCGATCTCCGGATTACCACTTGCAATTCCAAGTAAAATAGAAAATCTGGCACACCCACACAAAGAAATGTTGATGCACGCTTCAGCCCCCCAGGCGAGAAAGGGCCGGACCCGACGGACTCCCACGTCCGCCGACCCCGGTAGCACCCTCGGCAGGAGCGCGTTCCATCATTGGTCAGCCGATTGGCGATCTTGGAGCGATCAATGATGATTTCATGCTATTGACGGCGGATCCAAAATGTTGATGAAGATCAGTCGATTTTAAACATCAAGAATCAGATTTTCGGAAAACCACTGGGACTGGAATTCCCGAAACGCAAAAAGGAACGGAAAACGGGCCACCCAGCGGAAATCCAGCTACCCGGATTTCCAGGGTTGCCGACGACCATGGGGTTTTTCCCCTTTTGGTGGCCATTTTTTGGCCTTTTTTCGATTTTTTGATTCTTTCTTTTCTCCTGTATTTTTCTTAACATTTTTTCTCATTTATTGACTTGATTTTCCTGAAGAAAACCTGACGAAAAGCCGTGCAAACCGAAGCACAAAGTTTCCTATTTTTTTGGAAAAGCAGAAAACTTTGCAGTCGATTTTCCGTCAAGAGTCAAAACTAGGTCAAACGATGTCGGAATGACCCAAAATTTGAGGTGAAGCCTCTTGAGCAGTAGATGGGACCAACCATCGGCTTTTGTTTGAGTTTTGAAACCGTTTGGGGTCCCATTGTTGCTAGACTTGATTTTGCCGCGAGGAAGATGTCACGCTTTAATGTATGGTCAACTGATGTCCAATTGTCCTGAAATTTGATATGGAGCCTATTGGAGTCATTTTGAGACGATCCATTAGCTCTAATTTGGATGTCATGGTCCCAGGGTACTCCGTCGCCGGTAGGCTTAATTTTGTTTCCAAGCATCGAAGTCAGGTCAAACGTCGTCGGAATGACCTGAAATTCGACGTGTAGCCCTTTGGGAGCATGTTGAAGCCATCCATGTGTTCTGTTTGATGACTAATGGTCTCGGTGGTTCTCACTGCTGGGATGCTTGATTTTGCTGCTCGAGGGTTGATGGAGGGTCAAACGTTTTCAGTTTGACTTGAAATTTGACATGGAGCCTTTCGGGGGTATTTTGAAATCATCCGTAGACTCTGATCAGATTTTTGATGTCTTCGACACTATCACCACCGGGATCGCTTGCTCAGTTGTCGGAGGAGTGAAGTTAGGCTAAATGATGTTTGAATGGCCTGAAACTTAATGTGTACCCCTCTTTTCGCTGTTTTAAAGGATCTTGCATTTTTGTTTGATTCTGACAAGATCTGATGCTTGAAGTAGCATTGCCTGTTTGTAGTAGGATGCGGCTTCATGTGGCTTCTTGATGTTGAGGAGGCAAGGTGACTTTTTTTGTGTCAACAAATGCCCCCTCGAGGTACAGCGACGAGTAGCTTTTGGAGTCGATGTGCCTCGAAAAGAAACTGGAAGGAGAACTTCTAACTTGACCAAGAGTCTTTGCACATTTTTTTAATAGCCTTTTGAGTTTCTAAGGGGATTTTATGGTAGTGAGAGGGATCACGTACCGTCTCAAGTCAAAGTTTTGAAAATGACGTGGGGGAGTTGGATTTTTGGATTTTGGATTTTCCGTTTTGAACTTGTGAACCTAAGGGCTTTATGTGGCACATTAGGCTATCAAGAAAAGGCTTTTTTTTTATTGTTGCTGACCTTGTGACCTAACAAGTTGTATGTGGCAGGTTAGGGGATCGGCGTTTGACTTTTGATTTTGACCTTATGACCCAACAAGCTGTATGTGGCAAGTTAGGGGGTTGAAATTTGGTTTTTGGTTTTGGCCTTGTGACCTAACAAGCTGTATGTGGTAAGCCAGAGGACCAAGGTTTTTTTTTTGTTTTTTTTTTGGTTTTTTTTTTTTTTTTTTTTTTTTTTTGTGGAATGTCAGTTTCAAGATTTGGCTTAATTTGGTTCATGAGGTTGGATGGTTTGGATTTTTGGAAACTCATGAGGCCCTCTTTTTTTTTTTAAATGGTCTAATCAACTCAAAAGAGGCATGGAACCATTTTTTGTATGCTCTTGGTAAGAGGGATTTTTGGACTAAAAGCTACTTTTACTGTCGAGGTGGTCAAACCTGGCTCATATGGGCTAACCTATGGGACCTTAAGCTTTGAAGATGGTTTAGATCTCATATGGTGTCATTATGTAAAGAATATCTAAAAATATCTCCTTTGGGTAGAGAATATCTAAAAATATCCTTATTTGGAGAGAATCTTTCAAGTTTCCTTGAATTTGGGAGAGATTTTCTCAAAGTATCTTTCTTTGGGAGAGAATATTTCTCATTCCCTTTCTTTTTGGAGAGAGTTTCTCAAAGAATCTTCTCTTTAAGAGAGAAAATCTCAAATCTCCTTTTTTTTGGAGAGAATTTCTCAAAGGATCTTCTCTTTAGGAGAGAATATCTCAAATCTCCTTTTTTTTTGGGAAGGTTGCTAATTTGTAGCACTTACCTCCTTGGTTTTCTCCTCCTTTCCTCTTTTGGTTTGCTTTCTTCTATAAAAGCAAAGGAGGCTGGATCTCTTGCTCTTATTGCTTTCTTTTTTGCAAAAATCTTCAAGAGTGCTCTAGGATCAAGAACTTCTCTTCAAAGATCTTCAAGTTCCTTCTTCTCCATCCATGGCTTCAAGTAAGTTTTCTTCCTTTACAAGAAACTCCATGTAGAAGTAGATTAAGTTTCTTTCTCTTCTTTTTTTTCTTTTTCTCTTTTTTTTTCCATGTCTTTTCTTCTCTTTTTTTTTAAACGTGTCCCCCTTTTTTTTGTTCACCGTTTTCCATTTTTTCTTTCACCGTTTTCCCTTTTTTTCACCGTTTTTTTTCTCTTTGGTTGTAAGGACAGGTTCGTACAAACCTAGCTGTACTGCCACGTGGCAATGGGCCAGCCCAAAAAAAAAAATATTTTAAGAGGTTTTTCTCTTTTCTTTTTTTTTTTTTTCTCTTTTTGTTCATCATGATAATGAGGTTATGCAATTTCAAGATGTTCATGCATTTTTTTTTTTTTTTTGCAACAAGATAGAAGGCTAGAGTCTCTAGGTCAAGCCAATTTTTGACTTGGACAAAGTTTGATTGGTTTTGACCAAGTTGGGTTGGAATTGGTCAAACTTTGGTTAAGGTTTTCCTAGCATCTAATGAATGATGATTTTCTTTGATGCATAATTTTTAGTAAATTGATTTGGAAGCATGATGATGCAACCTTGAAATCTTTTGCAAGTATTGGGATTTGGAGCTCGCAGCAATGTTGAGCCCTTTCCTAGTCTTGAGAGATTTTGAGGAGCTTTGTAAGTTTTGGAGTTTGGAGCTCGCAGCAATGTTGAGCCTTTTCCAATTTTACGAAAATTTAATAAGACTGGCTTGATCTCACAGCAATGTTTGAGTTCAAACCTTCTTTGAGAATCTTCCACTGACTATGAGCTTACAGTGGTATTGAGCTCATCTTCAAGCTCCCTATCTTTTTCGGGGTGTTTCCCTTTTCTTCGGAATTGCCCCAAAACCATGCCAAAATTTCGCTAGAATTTTTTTTAGCAGAATTCTATCATTTTGGTGATGATTGATCTTTTATTTTCCATCCTTTGCAGGTAGTTCCTCTAGGACGAACAAGGGCAAAAACCCTGTTACTAATGCACCTCTCCGTTCTACCAGATCTTCTAATCTGGCCATACAGCAGGCCTGGGAGAAGGTCTAGTACGTCGAGAGGAACTTGGAAGAGTGTGATTCCCTCAACCGTGATGAGGCGAGACAGCAGTTGATTGCTTTCAAGGATGAGGAATTCTACAAGATTATGGTAAGCAGTCGTCCTTGGGTTATGGACGATCAGAGCATCATGCCCAACCCTACCTTTTTCTTTGGTGACGCAGTCCCTGACGACTTGACATACCAAAGGAGATGTTTTCAGTTCTCTTACATGACAGATGGCGAGGAGAGAACTATTTCTACTCGGTCGACCTTTGATCGCACTATCTCGATCATGAGCCTTTCTCCCGCATGCCTTAAGAGGGAAGATCCTCCGAGCTGGGTGAAGAGGACTAATGTGATCAAGATCGGGGTTTTCGTTGGCGGCTCTTCCGGTTATGCAGAGAAGTCGCCTGTCCATATGGATATGTTGATGCTGGCCAGTGGCTACTAAGGTTCAGATCATCCTTCGGTTGATTTGAGACCGGTGGGCCTTGGCATTTTCAAGGGTGCTGGCAACAATTGAGTAAAACCCTTCCAACTTCGCGGCTGTTTCAACGTGACTTAGATTGGAAATCTTGGACTAATCACATCTTGCAGATTGGAGGTGCCATTCTGAAGGAGGCCGAGATCTTAGACGTGGTCCGTGCTTTTAGGGAGACCGTGATCTTTTCCGACGAGGCCTTCATGGCCATGTTGGAGTCTTTTTTCTACAAACCAACACATTCGTTGTTACGAATGGTGAAATTGGTTTTTCTTTGACTGAGTTGAATGCCATTACTGGACTGCCTATCCTATATGAGGAGTTCATGCCTATCGACAATGTCCTCGAAGAGCAGTCTGAGGAATTCCAGCTTCTATACTTTTAGCTCATTGCCTTCTATTATTTTTTGAAGGAGAAAGAGGGCTCGAAAGTCAAGTGCAATAGTTGGAAGAGTTTTAGTTCTTCGTCTTCCAACTTCTTTGATAGAGAGATTTCCGACAGCATGACCCGGGAAGCTAGAGTTAAGAATCCGGGTTTGAAGAAGACTTCTGTCATGTGGGGAGATTTGCAGAACTTCTTCAAGAGTACAAATGCCATTTGTCTTGACATGCACTGTGGAGGGATCTCGCTGTTTACCTCACTTACTGGCTTGGTGAGGCTGTTTTTACTGGAGGAGATGGTACGCACATCAGGCCGCATTGCATTTTTCCGGCTTGTCAGATGGTATTCGGAGAGCAACTGGCTTTGGTACCTGCTCTTTACTCCTATTTATGTACTGAACTATAGGCTACTGCTTTCTTTGTTCAGCTTGGGCTCCCTATGAATTGGGTATTTTCAGCCCATATTTTCTATTCGTGGTATGTATACCACTGCCCTAGCTTCCATCAGTTAGGTGCTGAACAGGACGATGATCCATTCATGATTCGGTTGGCTAGAGGAGTAGCCGTTTCCGATCTCTTTTGTTTGCCCATTTGAGAATCCGACGGTTCAGGGACGTCGAGATTGGGCAGTCTTCAGTGAAGCTTTGTCCGGGTTTGTGGAAAAAGGCTTTTGATTTTGGTGTCTCCCATGAATCCACCAGAGGAGGGTTGGGAAGGCACTATTCTTTGACCAATGCAAAGAAGAGGTGGCTTTTTAACATATGAGTTGGTACAATGGTGTACCGTAGACATCTTTTTGTTGACATCCAACCAGTATAATGGGGACTTTCTAAGATGGAGCTTGATATAAAGCAATCTTCTGGGAAGGATCTTGCCAAATCAGATGGCATCCAACGAGAGGAAGTTCTGGCTTTCCTTTCTAGAGAGAAGCATAAGATAGGCTTTCTCAATGAGCAGGATGTCATTAGATTTGAAGCTGTGCAGGAAGTTCTTGGTGAGGTCTTGAAACACCTAGAGAAGGAGGATGCCGAGATCAGCGCTTGGATGCAAGCGGAGCGAACAAAGGCTTCCATGGAGTCTACTGGGAAAAGCAGACCATCCAATGAGGACTCTACTGAGATACCTGATTTTGATAGTGGGGTAGGTTCTTCGAGCAGATCGACCCACAGAAGTAAGAGGAAGAGAGGACAACACCGTAATATGAGACGGCACGAGAGTCCTCCTGATCTGAAAGTTCCTCTCACCATTGCTGAGGAGGTGTCTGGGGATGCTAACAAGCCTCCAGAGAAGAGGAGCCGAGAAGAGGAGATTACTAGTGATGGTATGATCCTCCTTCTTTCTTTTTCCACTTCTTTTCGTTTATGCGAGATTTTTTTTTGTTTTGATCTGCTGCTTTCTTTCTTTTAGCAGAAGATGATGATTTGGTGATGACCAAGGTTCCGGCCGATGAGGCGATGACGGACCCATTTACGACATCTGAGGAAGAGCCAAGGGACTCTTGAGTGGTTCCAAAACCTTCACCTGGTATGATTTCTTTTGCTTTTCCTCCTTTTTTGTTTGTGCTGTCATTTGCTAACATGCTGCTTTGTTTTCTTGTTAGCCGACTTGCCAAAGGATTCTGACGACTTCAAGCCATCAATGGATGCAACCTTTGACGATGCTTCAGATGAGCTCATGGAGGTAGAAAGTATTTCGCCGGTCGTCAAAGAAGGTATTTTGTAATAATAATCTCAATATTGATTTTTGACAAGATCATATTCATACCTTTTCATCTTTTATTGACAGATTATGAAGCAATAGGAGAAGTTCCTCCGTCAACCTCAGGGCCAAAATAGGAGATACTTGCAGCCGATCCAGAAGTAAGGGCTTCTTCTACTAGTTTCAACGCGGTAGGGGTGAGACCTCATGATGAGTCAACTTCTTCAATCGGAAAGAGCTTATTGATTACTCCTCCAGTGGGGCATGACATGGGTAGTCGAACGCTGGAGCATGGCGAATCCTAATCTTGGTCATCCCTTTAGTCTGCGAAGAAAGTGTTGAAAAGCATCTTGAGCTCATGGGTCGAGACTTTCTCTTCAGGTCACTTGGAAGCTGGCTTTGGAATGATCGAGCATGTGCAGGACATTCTTGCCGAGAGTGAAAAGGTTGGTCTAGATGTCACTGGAGCCAGGGCATTTGTTGATGATATCATCGCACTGGGCAACAAGTGGTCAGAGAACGAGAGCTTTCCAAATGGTGACTTTTTCAGGGAGATATTTTTTAAGCCTTCCAGCGAGGTCAAATCTGAAATGGATGAGATCTCGCGGACTCGGTAGTAGTTCGTTTGGGAGGGGAACCTCAAGGACCTCCACCGTCTTGATAGGGAGGTCCTTAAGGCAAGTCGACGCCTTAAGCTTTTGAAAGAACAAGCTGCTGCTAAGTGGACTGCCATTGTGGAAGTTTGCGCTAGAGAGGGGACTCTCATTCGCCAAGTTGAAAAGGCTCACAACAATCTCCGGAGGAAGACTCAGGAATATGAGCGATGGCAAATGCTTTGGGAAGAGTTTCCTTGTACTGAAGATGTGTTGCGGCGTTCTACTGCATTTTATGGAAAGATTTTGAAGAAGCGTGGCCTAGAAGCTTTGGAGGCTAAGGCCAAGAGTCTGCTTGACAAGTTAAATCTTTGGTTGGAGACCATGTTAGATTGAGCTCCTGAGTTGTAACAAATTCCTTTTCTTCTCTTTTTTTTGGTACCTCCATGTATAAACATTTTTGATACTATATATTTTTTGTATTCCCTCCTTTCACTTTAATTATTTTTTTATCAAAACAAATTTAAGTAAGAGTTGGATGGGAATGTTTGTTTGAGAATTTGATCAAAAGGTTTTCATTTTGTGAAAATCTTTTGTCAAAGGGTTGTTTTGGGCATAAGAGCCAGATTTTGTGGCGAAAGCCTGGTTTTTGATGGCTTGAAAGCCGAATTTTGGGATGGCATGGAAGCCGAATTTTGTGGCTTAAGAGCCAAAATTTGTTTATGGCATGGGAGCCAAAATTTGTTTGTGGCATGGAAGCCAAAGTTCTTGAGATGGCATGAAAACCGAATTTTTGGAGATGGGATGAAAGCTAAATTTTTGAGATGGCATGAAAGCCGGGTTTTAAGATGGCATAAAAGCTGGGTTTTAAGATGGCATGAAAACCGAATTTTGAATTGGCATGAGAGCCAGGTTTTGTGTCATAGGAGCTGATTTTGTTTGTGGCATGGAAGCCGAAATTTTGGGATGGCATGAAAGCCAGGTTTTGCGGCATGAAAGCCAAAATTTTATTTGTTAGCGTGAAAGCCAAACTTTTGAAAACCAAGTTTTGTTTTGTTGGTATGGAAGCCAGATTTTTTGATTTTTGGCATAAAAGTCGGGTTTTTTGGCATAAAATCCGAATTTTGAATTGGCATGAGAGCCGGGTTTTGGTTTTAAAAAATGCAAGTATCGACTCAAAGTCACCTCCCTGCTAAATGGTATTACAAGTATCGATGGATTGTCACCTCCTTGCTCATTCGGTTGCAAGTATTGATGGAATGTCACCTCCTCGTGGATTGGGGTGCAAGTATCGACCGGACGTCGCTTCCTTACTTTTTCAAAAATTTTGGTTCTGCGGGTATCGACTGAAAGTCGCTTCCCCGCGATTTTTTGAAATTTGGCTTGTGGATATCAACTGGAATATTGTGTCTCCACGATTTTTTTTTAATTTGAGGTTTTTTGAAATTTGGTTTTCGATATCAACTGGAATGTTGCGTCTCCACGATTTTTTTTTGAAATTTGGCAAGTATCGACAAGGTGTCGCTTCCTTGCGATTTTGAAATTTTGGAAGTATCGATTGGGGTTCGCATCCTTCCGATTTTTGGGTTTTGCGAGTATCAACTGAGCGTCGCTTCCCCGCGATTTTTAAAAAACCATTTTTGTTTAAAGACACGAGGGTCATAAATTTTGACTCAATACCATTTTTGGTTGTAAAAGTCGGGGTGGACTAGGGTGGAAATTCCTGAGTCCTGATTTTTGTCTCAAACCATGAATTTTGGATTCAAGGATCGAAAATTTTGGTCAAGTCCAGGAAGAGGCTCCTAAACTTGGATTTTTGGATTTGATTTTTTTTTTTTTGGAACAATGAAATGATGAAAGTAAGCATTGTTTTGAGAGTTTTTTTTTTTTAGAAATTTCAGCATAAGAATGAAAATTCCAAAATGGATGGGTTTGGTGAGCAAGTACCTAGGAATAGGCTTTGGCCATATAGACATTGCTCTGACCCGTTGGAGGAAGTTTTCAAGGGTAGTACCGCTTCAAGAACTTGCTGTTGATGGGCAGCATATATTTGTCACCTTCCATGTTTAGAAGAGCGTATGCGCCGTTGGAGAAGACTTTGTCGATGACGAAGGGTCCCTCCCATTTTGGTTCGAATTTGACTTTGAGTCTTTTTACTGCAAGGATCAAGTCATCCTTTTTGTAGGCGCGTGGCCTGACCTTCTCGTCGAAAGATCCTACCATGCGTGCTTGGTACAGCTCAATGCTTTGTAGAACTTCAAGCCGTCTCTCATTGAGATTATCCAGCTATTAGAGTCTCAATTTGACATTGCTTTCTTGCGTCATGTCATTTTACAGAGATACACATAAGGAATTTGTACTTCCAAAGGGACAATAGCTTCGCATCCATACACCAAGGAGAATGGTGTGCAATGGTTTAGTCCTCGAACAGTGGTTCAATAGGCCCACAAAGCTTCAAGTAGTTTGTCGCCCCAGTCTCTTTTGTGACTAGAGACCATTTTCTTGAGAATTTTGTTGGAAGTAGGTGGGCCTCGTGGAAAGATTTTCAAAACTTTTGACCCACTTGACTCAGGGATCAAGTACCCATAATGCTATAAACTATATTCAGAATGTAATTCCTCAATCTTATTAATCAAGTACAGCAATAAAACCTATCTAAAAGATAAAAATCAACAACACCATGCAACCAAAACAATCTACTACAAAAGAGAAGCAGATTATACCTTTGGAGCTCTGTAGTGCTCTATTGGAGAAGAAGACAATTATCTTGATCAAGAACTCTTCTTGAAGCAAATTAGGATCTCCAAGGCCTTGTTGCCTTCCACGCTATGACTCGCTATCAAATCTCTTTTCCAAAGAAGATTGGTGGAATCTCCAAGAGAAAACCCAACTAGAAACTCCAAGGAACTAGAAGAGGAAAAGAGGAGAGAGATGTGCAACAATTGCACACAAATAGGGGCCAGACGTTTTTCTCCAATTGATGGACGTCCAAGAGGGGTTAATTCCCTTTTTATAACCTTTCAAGCCTCCTCTTTTTGTAATTGAAGTAGAAGTCTCACTTCCAAAACAATTAGTAAGTATACTATTACCATTACTAGAAGTCCTACCTCAAATAGAAATAGTAACTTTCTAATTCCTTCCTTTTTGGAGTTCAAATAGGATTAGTATATTCTATTAACTTGGGCTAGCGTGGGGACCACTAGGGATTCCATAGAAAGCTGGCTCCAACTGGGACACCGCGACCCCACATCTCATGTGCAATCCGGGCCCACAGTTAATTGCAAATAACACCACTATATAAATGCAATTGCACTTTAGTCTTAGGAATAAATTACATAGAAGACTCTAAACTTCCCAATTACCACAAGTAGGCCCCTCTATCAATATCCATGGATCAATTGGAATAAAACTGTCTTTTCCAATCTTAGTTCCACATCTTATTATCCTTGAGCCCCAATTAATCACAGTAATCATCTTATTATCCTTGTTCCCTCTGCTAGTCGTCGGTAAACCCGAGATAAAATCCATCGTAAGATGTTCCCATTTCCATTGTGGAATCTCTAATGGCTGCAAAAGACCTGCTGGTTTCTGATGTTCTGGCTTAATCAACTGACAATTCATGCATCGGGACACAAATGCTGCAATTTCTCTCTTCATATTGTTCCACCAGAATCTGTTCTTCAAATTTTGGTACATCTTTGTACTCCCTGGGTGCATAGAATACTTGGTGTTATGGGCTTCAGCCATGATTTCATTTCTCAAATCATCAATGTTTGGAACACACAATCGGTCACAGAAATACAATACTCTATCCTCGATTCTGAAATCTGGGCGATCTGAAATGTGCTCCACAATTTTAGCTAAGTCTAGATCCTGTAGTTGCGTCTCCTTGATTTTTTGAATGAAAGTAGGCTCAAACACTGTCATATTTGCTAGCATAACACCCTGTCTCAACGGTTGAAACTCAACTCCCAATTCTTCGAACTGCTGAAGCGTACCCATTCCTAGCAAACTAGCCATGCTCCCTGACTTTCTGCTCAATGCGTCTATTACAACATTTACTTTTCCTGGATGGTATTTGATTGGAAAGTCGTAGTCTTTGCTATATTCCATCCATCTTCTTTGCCTCATGTTCAGTTCCTTTTGGGAGAACAAATACTGGAGACTACGATGATCCGTGTGAACTTCAAATTTTTCTCCATACAAATAGTCTCTCCACATCTTCAGTGCAAATACAACTGTTGCCAATTCCATGTCATGCGTCGCGTAATTCTTCTCGTTCTCCTTCAGTTGCCTTGAGCCATATGCTATGACTTTGCCATCTTGCATTAACACACATCCAAGTCCCACAGTCGAAGCATCCATATAAACTACAAAATTACCACTGCCTGAAGGTATGGTGAGGACTGGAGCTGTGGTTAACCTCTTTTTCAACTCTTCAAAACTTGCTTTACACTGATCGGTCCACATGAATGGCACGTTCTTCCGGGTTAGTTTGGTCAAAGGCGCTGCAATAGATGAAAATCCCTGCACAAACCTTCTGTAGTAGCCCGCTAAACCCAGAAAACTTCTGATTTCGGTTACATTCTTTGGCCTCTCCCAATTGATGATTGCTTCTATCTTTGCCGGATCAACTGCTAAACCTTCTTTGGAAATGATATGACCAAGGAAAGAAACTTGTGTCAACCAAAAGTCACATTTTTCAAGCTTTGCATACAACTGGTTTTCCCTCAATAACTGCAACGCTGTCCTCAGGTCTGCTCATGCTCTTCTCTAGACTTGGAATATACTAGTATATCATCAATGAAGACAACGGTGAACTGGTCCAAGTAGGGTGCAAAGATCTTGTTCATTAGGGCCATAAACATCGTTGGTGCGTTCGTCGGTCCAAAGGGCATTACTAAAAATTCATAGTGCCCGTATCTCGTCCGGAAGGCTGTCTTCGATACATCTGATTCTCTTACCCTCAACTGATAATATCCGGATCTCAAGTCTATCTTCAAAAAATACTCTGCTCCTTGCAACTGATCAAATAACTCGTCTATCCTTAGCAATGGATATTTATTTTTAATGGTCACTTAGTTCAATCTTTTGTAATCTATGCACATTCTCAAGCTTCCATCTTTCTTCTTGACAAATAACACCAGAGCCCCCCACGGTGATATGCTTAGTCTGATAAAACCTTTCTTCAACAACTCTTGCAACTGTAACTTCAATTCACCCAATTCTGCTGGAGCCATTCTGTACGGTGCAATGGAAATAGGAACTATTCCGGGCATAAGCTCTATGGTGAACTCTACTTCCCTGACTGGTGGCAATCCTGGAATCTCTTCCGGAAATACATCTGGAAACTCGTACACTACAAGGATTTACTCCACCCCTTGGGACTTTTGTCCTCTGTAATAAATGCTATGAATCCCTCGTACCCGTTTCTCAACAACTTAACTGCTGACAATGCCGAAATAACACTAGCCCGTGAAATCTTTTTCTCTCCCTGAAATTCCACTCCTGATGATGCTCCATCCAACTTAAAGGAAATATTTTTGTTGAAACAGTCCATACTAGCATGATGTCTAGACAACCAATCCATCCCCAAAATAACATCGAAGTCATGCATGTCTAACAAGATAAGGTCTGCTGGAAATGTGACATCACCTATCTTAACTGTGCAACTAAGGTGATATGTGCTACAAACAACTTGTTTCCCTACTGGTGTTGTGACAGTTAGAATAAAGTCTAGTTCACTAACAGGCACATCAATCAATATAGCAAACTTGGGAGATAGAAATGACTGTGTGGATGCAGGATCAAACAATACTTTAGCTTCTATTCCACAAACAAAAAGTATACCTTCAACTACGTTGCCCGCTGCATCCGCGTCCACTTGGTTCAGATGAGATGCGCGTCCTTGTTGTTGAAGCTTATTTCTGTTCTGGTTCTGTCTTCCTCGCTGTGCATTCCTGTTCTGCTGAGGTGGACGGGCATTTTGATTCTGAGGCTGTTGGCGGGGTTTGTTGTTGCTGATTCTACTGCTGTGGCTTCCTAGGTTGGTTCTGAGCCACTTGTTGATTCTGCTGAGGTGGTCTGTTGCCCTGGCTCCTATTGTTTGGGCAATCTCTCATCAAGTGATCTGTAAGGCCACACTTAAAACATCCACCTGTGACTCTGTAACATAAGTGGGAAGGGTGATTCTTGCCACAATGTTCACATGCACCTTGCCTTTGGGTGTTCTGATTCGGCCTTGACCTCTTGCCTTGGTAGGATTTTTGTCCTTGCTGTTGGTGTTTCCTCTGAGCATCCTTAATAATCTTGTTATTGATGTTCTCAAATTTATACGATCGCTTGACCGCTTCTTGAAATGTGGCTGGTAGGACAACACCTGAAGCATCTCTTTCAATAATAGGGTTAAGCCCCTCCAAGAATTTGGTAATCTTTTTCTCCTCGGTATCAACAAGCTCTGGTGCATACCGGGACAGTCTTTCGAACTTTGTAACATATTCGAGGACTGTCGTATCTCCTTGGGTGGGTAGTTGAAACTCCGCTGCCATCTGTCTCTTAATATGGGTAGGCACATATTTCTTAGTGAACTGCTATTTGAAGATAGCCCATGCAATATCATTGGTAATCTCCTGATATCCATCCTTGAGGGTTTTCCACCAAATGTTGGCCAGACCAATAAACATAGATGCCGCTAGGAGAACTTGATGTCTGCCTGTGCATTGGGAAAGATCAAAGATGTTCTTAGTTTGAGTTAGCCAGTGATCTGCTGTCAGTGGGTCCTCTTTCCCGGTAAATTCTTTCGGACCACTCTTTCGGAAGCGTTCAAACAATGCGTTTGGGTTATTGTCACAGTCATTGATCACAATTTGAGGACCCATGTGTTGTGGTTGTATCGGTTTTGGTCTTCTAGCCAACACTTCCAATAACTGTCTTTGTACTTGTGCCAATTCCTCATCTTTCTTAGCCATCTGTTCTTGCAATCTAGCTTGATTCTCATTTGCTTGCCTCTATTGTTCCATCATCATCTCATTGGATTTCTGTTGCTGTTCTATCATTTTCTGCATAAAGTCCTGAAATGAATTATTCCCAGAGGAGCCTGCATTATGAGCATTGCTGGTAGAAGGATTTGTGTTCGAATGGTCCCTGCATGGAGGCATTTCGCTGCAAAACCACTTGTTAGTACAGTAAAATATCAAGAAAATGCAGCCACAATCCCCACGCAACGCTAACTAACGAAAATTCTAATGGATCCTCTCCACGTCCCTATGTTTCTAATGTCTTTTAATTTCCCGATATATTTCTCGCTTTGATACCACCAAGTCTGTCACGCCCCCGGACCGAGGCCTCGTTAAAGCAAGTCCTTCATCCGGGAACGTGGCGGTATGGGTCTGAAAATTCCGCCCGTACGCGCTAATTATTTTTCCTATAGGATTCCGCGGTGAGGATCCTAGACGGTCCATCACAACTAGTTAATCAATTTCACAACAAATAATGATATGCGGAAGCATGTAGCAAAATAAAAATCAGACATAATATGAGATAAATACACAAGCTTAGCATCAAAAGAGAAATATATGCATAGCACAATCCCAAAGTTAGTTAAAGTTGTGAGGATCACAAAGGTATATTAAGTTATACATCCCAACAAGGCCAACAGAGGTCATAAACAAAGTTCCCAAAAGAATAGAAGTCGCTCCCCAAAAGATGTTATCGAAGCTCCAAATCCAACATAACGTCTACATGAGATCATTTGGCTGCCACTCTGGCTCCACCGGAGGTTCTACTGCCTCCTCCGTGAGCTCCGCCTCAAGGGCTGCGGGTCCGACATCTAACACCAAACAGAAAGTATCAGACACGACGGTCTGGCAGGTGAATAATACAGATGATATACAAGTTTTCTCAAATCATATTTAAAATCATAAAAGTGTATTGAAGGCAAGCTGTATGTACAAAACAATTTAATTAAACAAATGATGCATATCCAAAAGTTATAACAAAACTCTTCAAACTGATGGATAAATATTTCAAATAATGGCAACCCACATATAGCTATATTCTCCTATTACTGAAGTAACAAGAGCAAACAGACAGAAACCGTAGCCACTACTCGTGAGACCGGAACAGATGCCATGCAAAATGGTAGAAACCGTAGCCACTACTCATGGGACCGGAAAATAGAACCGTTGCCACTACTCGTGGGACCGGAGAACAAAACCGTTGCCATGGCCGGAGCAAATAGAATCCAAACTGCAGTTGGCAAATAATTTAAGATCCCAAGCCGGGTGATCAGCCCGACAAGGTGACCTAAGCTTAGTGGTACCTTTCAAAACCAATTTCTGAATTAATAAAAATCAAATCACAATAATACATTTCAAAATCGATAAGAAGAACTACTCTGAACAAATACAAACGGACAGAATCGAACGGACCAAATGAGTAGTCTTACCGATAAATTCAAAACGATATAATTAAACTGTCAAAATACATTTCCATCGATGAAAAGGACTACTCTTAACCAAATACAAACAAATAAATGCGGACAAATCGGATGAGTAGCCTTATCAACGTTTTTCAAACTCATTTCAAATCAATTATAAGAAAAGATAGAATTATTCTAACTTGGAATGGGATAATTAAGACGATTGATACTGTTTGATGGCTTACCAGGGGCGTCTCGATATATACTTAGTGTCTCCATGTCGGTTTATCAGTGAATGAGTTGGTGTCTCTGAAGGTTTCCGACATTTGAGGGCATAAAGTATATATTAAGACTAAAGGAAAATCCCCAATAATTACATTTCTAAACTTTCTCCATTGGTTTTGTTCAAACAAAGTGATTTGGGCTCAAATTCTTAATTCCTAATGATTAATAAGTCATTAGGGAGTTTTCATACTCAAACCGGGCCTTAAAAATGCAAAACAGGCCTAAAAAGTGCATTGAAAGACATATGGGCCAGAACCTAGGCCCGCTCGAGCGGGCTGTCACAGAAGCCAGGCTCGCTCGAGCGGGAAAGGCTTCTGCCTGCCCGAGCTGTGCAGCAATGTTACTGCACTTCTGCTCTCTCTCTTTTTTCCTTTTTTTTTTTTTTTCTTTTAACTCTCCTTCATCAGTTCCCCACTCTTATTCACAACAGGTTGCACTCCCATTAACTGCCATCAACTCCCTTCAATCACAATTACCCAATCAATTCCAATCACACATCAAAGAGAAAGAAAGCAAAATTTCAGATTTCAAATAGATAAACACAGAAGTTACCATTTGAGTTTCCATCTTTACCAACACAAAACTGAAATCTTAACAACAAAATGCAACTTATGATAAATCACATTAAACCATTCCCTGCACAAAATCATGTATATAACCTGAACCAAAACATTGAGAAAATAATCCTTCCAAATCTAAGAAAATGCTTCAAACAAACTTTGAGAAGAAGACCCATTTATTTGCATGCATCCCAATCTATTTTATTCACTTACCTAAGCTGAAATGGGATCTCAAGACCACACCAAAAACTCCTACACGACCAGCTATAGGCCTACAACAAAATCCATGAAGAACCCATTTCAAAAACCACAACATTTGGAAAAGCAATGGAGTTCCATAAAAGAATCCTTCATGAATGGAAAGAGGCTTCTATTGGACCAATAAAACCAAGGTTTGGGAAGGAGAAGCCATTGCTAACCTTTGAAAGCTCTAAAGAAAAAGAGGAGCTTGGAGAAGATGAAGAAACCAGCTGAAATCTCTTAGAAATGGTACCTTTGGAAAGCTTGGAAGATGGGGAAGAGATTGGTGTAATTTTTTCTTCAATTTGGGGAGTTTACTACACATGCAAGAGGAGAGAAGTGGAGATAAAAAGAGAGAAAACTCTCTCTGGTTCTCAGCTGCTACAGAGACGAGTGAAGGAGGAAGATGAAGACCCATTGACTATTTAAATGGGTAGTTGTGGGGCCCATTTGATATTAAAACTTGTAGCTTTTAAAACTCCTGTTTATGGGCCCCGAATGAAGTCGACGAAGAAAAGAAAAATGATCGTTGAAAAATCTTATTTTCAAAAAGCATACTTTCCTCATGATTTTCAAATTTCGAAATTTATGCGCAGATTTGGGGAAAAGACGAATTTTGCCCTTTTTCTCGAAAAACGTGATTTCTAGGGTTCAAATACAAACAGAATAAATACGAAAGTTGTTGGGATCAAAATAAAAAACTCAAAAATGTTGAAATCCATATTTTCAAAAATCGAATAAATCAAATAAATCAATTCCCCACAGTAACACGCGTCACACGGGCCACCCCGGGTCCGATCAAACCAGACTCATCGCGCTCAAAATTCCCAAAAGCTATTCAAAATTCTAATCTAACTAAAAATCCAAGCTAATTGTCCTCTAATCCCACTTAGAGACTAATCACAGTTAGAATAATAATAAAATATACTAAACCTGGGTCGGGGCCTGACAAAGAATGACTGCTCTCTTCGGATTTGCTGGAAGGTTTGTTTTCATCCGATGATTACTGAGGAGACTTGCTTTTATCTTTCTGGAGATTTTCGGAGGGTGCTGTTTATTCT
Source organism: Umbellularia californica (assembly GCA_028538565.1). Lineage (NCBI taxonomy): Eukaryota > Viridiplantae > Streptophyta > Magnoliopsida > Laurales > Lauraceae > Umbellularia > Umbellularia californica. Next base: position 68,734,269 of record JAPQWN010000002.1, on the reverse strand, counting down.
TCCTGTTCTTCTTTTCCATCTTTATACATTTGAGCATCTGCAAAATGGACACCCTTGCCTTTGAAGGGCATTTTGTCTGTAAACACTCGATGTATCAAGCCATCGTTGCCAACGAACTTGATGTACTGATGTAGAGTTGAAAGGACGACACCATTCTCATGTATGCAGGGGCGTCCAAGAAGGATATTGTAGCATGAAGGGGTCTTTATTGCATATACAGTGACTTCAAAAATAAGATCACCAATTTGCAACTTGAACCTGATTTTGCCGATATGCCTTTGAGCGCTCCCATCTTATCCGAAGATGGATACGGACTTGTGACTCAGCTTGCTAGGTGGGATGCCCTGCTCTTCGAGTGCCGAAGTAGAGATGAGGTTGAGTCCAAAACCCGGATTGATCTGGACTCTATGTACTGGCATCTCTTTGACGTACCCCGTGAAGTACAAGGGTCAGTTGTGTTTTGTCTCGCCTAGCAGGAGGTCAACCTTATCAAAGGCAACTATTGCACTTGCTGCTTTTTGAACCGAGAGGCATTCAACACTTGATCCCTCAGCTTTCTTCTTTTCTTCCCTCGAGGAAGCACTTGATTTTTTGGCCCTATAGTCCATTTCAATTTGTAGGACTTGTGGGGCATGTTTGTCAACATCCGTATTCAGCCTTTGTAATTCTGAAATGAGACTATCACGAGTTTGTGGAGACATTTGTAATAAGTCAAGGATGTACAGTCGTGCAAGTATGTGTTTGAAGTGTTCAATCAAGTCGTACTTGAAAGCCTCCCCCGGGCCTGCATTTTCATTATTGTTGCCACTTGGGGAGTTTACAACTTGTTTTCTCGAAGGATTTACATAAGAAGAAGAAGGTTGGTTGTAATTTCTGTGGTAATCCCGGCCAGAGCGGGTACCTCTACCAACTTCAAGAGCTTCTAGAGAAGGGTCTTCTTTTGGAAGATCACTCTCGGGATCAAAAGGTTGATCTTTGTCATTTGCTGAATACGTCTATATAGCAGCATTGTTGTCTTCAGTGATCGCATTGCACGGAGAATTTTCCGGGAACAAGTCCCGAACAGCATTCAGTAACTTCTCTTCTTTGTTGAGTAATTTATCGGTCCAGACATCGTCTATGAGATCGGGTATCTGGGACCAATCGACTGGGTTTTCATTGAAGAAGACTTCATTGGCAGGAGCTTCTCCAAGATGATTAGCCAGGGGAGCTGTGAGCTCCGATGTCATAGTTTCAGGAGACGAAGGCTGAGAAGATGATATCTCAGTGGAAGTCACCTGAGAAGATGTAGCTCCAGAAGATATACTACCAGTTGGGGAGTACGTGTCTTCGGCAGATGAAGCTTCAAAGGCACTATCATCCTAAGCTATCGCATTACAGGTCATCTCGATAGAAGATGCCCCCAGTGTAGACTGTTGGGAATTGGATTCATCATCAGATGTAAGAGGATCATCGATCCAGCAGTTTTCTCCATTTTCAGGAGTTAAAGTAGGAAGTTCCCGTTGATTTTCAGGGATTTCTAGTTCCGGATTTTGATCGTGACGAAGATTGTTGATACGATCCTGCTCGCGCTCTATGGCAAGATGTTGCAAGATTCTTGCATATTCTTCAAGATCAGGCATAAGAGCCAAATCTTCTTCGTCATCTGCTCCTTGTGGTTCATCAATATTGGGTTCCACTGGAGCATTGGCCGGTGTTGGATCAACAGCATTTTCTTGAGCGGCGTCTTGGTCTTCTTCATCATCAGACCAAGATCCTTGCGGTTGTAATGAGTATACCAAATTACTGGCATAAAATGAGACTCGGGAATCCATTCATCATCGGAGAGGTATCCACCTGTTTCAAGGGATTCTTCCCACTCATCCGTATCACTGGCAGTGTCACTGGACTCGTATCCATCCATGGAGAATCCAATTACTGAGTTGCAAGAGTATGATGCCCCCTGCGTAGTTTCATTTCTGTAATGAGGTGGCATGAAATTACCAAGGGTGAATTTTCTTACCACCTTTGAAGCTTTGGGAAGGGATTCTTCTGTTGCCCCTAGTGAAGCTGTGGAAGAGGTTTCTGCCTTTTCAGGGACTTCTTGTTTTGGTTAAGACTTCTGCTGCTGTTTGAGCTTGCGGAGTTGTCTCTTGGCTTGCCTTCACTATTTAGCGGTCGGCTTTGTTTTGACGATCTCCTAATTTTCATCTTCTAAGAGATCGGGATCCACCCATATGGGTTGTCCATCTGGTGTTGGATAGGGAACCAACTGTTGGGATGTTTGAGCCATTTTTATGACCTTGAATGAAGTAGAGATTTTCTCCTTCGGTGACTTTGAGGTTTGCCCACATGACACCATGGTAACGGAGGCAGACCCGTAATTTTTATCAAAGGTGATGACTCTGTTTTTCCACATCTCATTGATCTTCTCTCTCATAACGAAGCATTGATTGAGAGGATGCGAGACCATTTGGTGGTATGGACAATACCAAGGATCGTTGGTTTTGCCAACATCTCCCGGTCTTTTGGGCTCGGGCAAGGTGAGTTTGCCATTTGCTAAGAGAGCCTCAAAGATTTCTTCAACATCTTCATCGAACGGGTATTTCTTTTCCACACGTTCTTTGAAGGCATCAGAGAGTTCAGGTCTTTTACCTGTAGCTTTGTTTTCAGCTTTCTTTGGCTGCTGAGGAGCTGACTTGGTTTGCACATTAAGAACCTCATTTTTCTTTGGTTTTGAGGTTGTAATGGTGGTCGGCTCTTTCTTTGATGATTTCTTACTATTGAGGTCTTTGATCACCGTTTCAGCCTCCATTGATGCTTCTAGGAGTTCTCCCAGGTTCTTTGATTTGTTGCCGATGATCATGGAGTGGCTCCTTGCTCTCTCTCATGTTGTTACGACAGATGTCGACTAGTGACGCTTGTGGCAGTACATCTGAGCACTTCTACACCATTGCCTTCCACTTGTGAATGAAGTCGTATGTTGACTCATTCTCTCCCTACTTTAGGCTGCAGAGCTGTGCCATAGTAATAGGATGATCCTCACCTTTGAAATGGGTTAGGAAGTGTGTCTCCAGCATGGCCCAGTTTAGGATGGAGTCCTCTGGCAGAGTGGAGTACCAATCAAAGGCCGTACCTTTTAGGGTACTTGCAAAGAGACGGATCTTGAGGGCATCTTGATCCGCGATAGCTCCTGTCAAGATTTTGAAGTGGATGACATGCTGTCTGGCTGAACCTTTCCCCGTATATGTCTGGAGAGTAGGTTGTTTGAATTTTGCAGGGAACGGAACTGAGTCCATCCATAGAGGATATGGTGGCTTGATCCCATGTTCCTTTAGTGTATCCTCTTCTTTTGCTATGGTGAGGATATCGTCAACGTCCTTTTTTGTAAGGGCGTGTGACTCATTATTTTCTGCATTGGCCTCGTCATCTTGATGATTCGGAGGAGTTCATTGTTAGGTGGACGCTGTAAAGTGAGAAGGAGGTTTTTTATCAGAGCCTCAATTCTCTGTTGTCCTTGCTCCAACTACTAGATGCGTGCAGTTATATCATCATACGGTGGATTATGAGGTGGCTCAAAGTTTGTAACCAGGACATTCATCCCTCGGGATTCGAACGAAGAAATCGTTCTGGTGACTGAGCTGGGGCTCATTCTTTTGGTAGAAGAGCTTGAGGAAGGGTTACTCCGATGTCCCTGGCTTGAAGGAGTGGAGGATTCTTCCAAATGTCTTCGTGTCCGAGAGACGCTGCGAGTCACCGGACGTCTGACATGAATTTTGTCTGCTGACTTCTGGCGTCTTCTGGTTTTGCCAACTATATGGACAACAACAACTTGGTCGGGTCTTTCTTTTTCGACCTATTTTTTAGAGACTTGAAGGGTAGAATACTGGGTTCTTTACTTCTCTAGTCTCTTCTATAGATATGTCGCGCGGCGACGTATACGATAAGCAATTTGAGCTTCGGTGAGTTTTGGCTGGGCTCTGGCGATGAAGGATGTAGTCCCCCATGCGCAACAGCCGAGCTTATCTTCTTTGAAGCTGGGCATGGATAGGATCCGGACGCGGTCCTTTGCCTGTTGCAATGAGGCTTTGAATTTCGCGACTTCGGCCCCTGTTGAAATGAAGGGTCGACTTGCAGGAGTGCAGGCTTCAGCAGGTTTTTGCAGAGGCCTTACAATGCATGATTTGATTTTAGGCTTGTAGGAGCAAGCCAGCTCATGCTGGGTTGATTTGCTCATTTGGCGGAGGATCGGTTTCTCCTCTTTCATGTAAGAGAGAGGGTAGAACCGATTCTCCTTGAGAGGGGCCAGGTATGCTGGCTTTGTAGATGTTCGGGATCTCCTTGGTTTTGGTGAAGGTCTCGAGGACTAGGTCTTGGGGCAGACCTAGTTTCTTGTAGGTTGAGGTTTCGTAGGAGTGCCACGGGCTTCAGGCTTCTTTGCGTTCGCCCTTGGTGCCATGTTAGTGACACGTTGCGGGGCGATTTTCTGCTTCTTAGCAGGTACAATTTCTTCTGTAGGGAGCGGGAATGGTCCCAGCGACCTGAAGATGATAGTCCGGGGAGTAGAGGTCGACCCGGTGTTTTGAGAGTTGTTGAGGGAGATGACGCTTCGGCAACTGGTAGGCGCTTATGAGTGCGCTTGTTTTGTTTGTCTTGAAGCATGAGCTGGTACTTGTTCTCATCAAAAGTGATGGTCGATGAAGCTGCCATTGTTAGTTTGGAAAACTTCTAAAACAAGACCACATCTTAGTAATCACAAGAATATGGTGATCATAAATTTAGAATAACTATGATTTTGTCTTTTCAAATCGCTCAAGGGGACATGGCCCAGCCCAAGCAAGATGAAGAAGGTAAAAAGCCATAGAGGGTACAATTGTTCTAAATGCAAGTATGGTAGGCTTAGGGTGAGGATTCTGGTGACTGCTAGAAGCAATTGTAGACCTTAATTCAAATTACCGAGAAGCAAGGCCCACTCGAGGTAAAATGATATAAGGTTGGAGATATAAATGTGTCGGTCGCGAATACAGTAGACCCGAAAGGGCGTACTAGCACCGCTATGCACAAATGTTGCAATTTGCATCCTTGGAAAGGACACGAGATGGGAGTTTCCTTTTTAAAGGTCAAGATTGGATTCATAAAGGAGAGCAAATGGTATTCCAATCCGAACACAGGCTCAAACATTTCTACGAGCACTGAGTCCGAAAGAGAAGGAACCTGAATTTCTCGGATGCGAACCCAATAATGACGGAAGTTCTTTGTTTGAAAGGTCAAGATTGAATTCATCAAAGAGAGCAAATGATGTTCCAATCCGAACATAGGCTCAAACATTTCTGCAAGCGCTAAATCCGAAAGGGAAAGAACCAAGATTTCTCAATTCTGAACTCAAAAGTGACGGAAGTCTTTTTTTTTTGTTTTGAAGGTGTTTTTTTTTGAAGATTTTTTTAAAAGGTACACATAGATTTCCAATTTGGTATTATGAAACCTTAGTAGATAGATCAGCCCCCAAGTAAGGGTAGGATTACTTAATGAACCCGTTTGGAGGACCCTTGCCTCGAACAGTCTAGCTGTCTCCACACTTTGGACAAAGCTTTTCTTAGATCCACTTTGGTCAAAGAACGCAATTGGTGAAACCTTAGTGGTTTTTTTTTTAACTTTTTTTTTTTAAGATTTCTAATGAACTCATCAAAGAGAGTGAATGGTGTTCCAATCCGAACATAGGCTCAAACATTTCTGCGAGCGCTAAATCCGAAAGGGAAAAACCAAAGTTTCTCAAATTTGAATCCTAAAAAGAGAAATCAGATTTTTTTTTTAAATGATATTTTTTTTGTTGAAAATCCCTATTGGACTCATCAAAGAGAAAAGATGGACCATTCCCCGATAAGAACAATAGCTGCAAACATTTCTGTGAGCTATCAAGTTCGAAGAGGAGAGGATCAAAGTTTCTCAAAATTGAATCCAAAAAAGAGAAATCAGATTTTTTTTAAAGAGTTTGAAATGAGATATTTTTTTTTGAAAACCCCTATCGGACTCATCAAAGAGAAAAGATGGCCCGATGCCCGATACGAACAATAGCTGCAAACATTTCTGTAAGCTGTCAAATTCGATGAAGAGAGGATCAAATTTTCTCAAAATTAAATCCAAAACGAGAAATAAGATTTTCTTTTGCAATGAGAAAGAATGAATGAAATCCCATCTCATGTTTTTTTTTAAAGATGCAAGATCCAACATAGGCCACCAACTAGAAAGGAGCCAAGGGATCGAAACATCACGTTCTCAAATAAATGCGTCCCACCGGGAATGCCAACTGGATGGACCCGGCTTTCGTCCTCTCCTTCCGCCCCGGGGGCTGCTGAGGTCCGGCGGAGGAGAAAAGCGAGTATCAACATTTTTTTGTACGGGTATGCCAGATTTTCTATTCTACTTGAATTTGAAGTGGTGATGATCCAGAGATTCACCTTTACAAGTAGAAAGGAAATCAATCATTTTTTCTAACTTTTCAAATTGCATAAATATTTAAGAAAATAGACAAGATTTTTTTTAATGCCGTAGGAGGCAATCTTTTGTTTGTTTGCCGTGAAATGCGATTTGATGCCGTGAAAGGCGGTTCTGCCGTAAAAGGCGATTTTTGCCGTGAAAGGCGATTTTTATCGTAAAAGGCAATTTACAAATCTAATTAAAAATGAAAGACAAGAATTATGAATTTTTTTGTCTCTTTAAAAAATACAAAGTACAATAGAAAAGGAAGAAAAAGGATCTAACTTCTCAGGAGATTGTGGGGACTCGTTCAGATCGACGGTCGCAAGTCATGTATGGACTTTGCCATCGTCCTTCAGATGAGAATGCTTGATGCTTTGATTCTTTGGCTTGGCTTGGACCTCAGGTTTTTAGAGGACAAAGACCAAGGGGAGGTCCTATATCCAATAAACAACCAAATAAACGGGCTGAAAAGCCGCGTTTAGGCCATGTTGGATAGAAGGAGAGGAAGAGCTTTGCCTTGGGGGGATAGCCCCCCAAAGGACTTCGATCACCTTGTGATGTTTCTTGCAGCAGAGTAGCAGGACTTCTTCAGAATTTCTCTGGGATTTTCTAGACTCCAGGCTTCTTGTTGTGGATGTGTGTATGTGTGTCTTGGTGTCTAGGTGTCTCTCTTTAGAATGAACCCCCTTTTATAGGCTTTTGGTAGCCATAGGGTGATTTATGAGCATTGATGGCCATGATAAGAGGATTGATGGCATTGATGCTCCATGATGGGAGGAGTTACAAGTTTTTATTTCTTGATTTTGTAACTCCTTTTTCTTGGCTTGTGATTGGCCGATGGAGAATGATGGCCATTTAATCGCCTTTAATCTCCATAATGAGGGGAGTTTCATGGTTTTAATGCCATGATTGCTTGGACTTGTAACTCCTTTTTCCTTGAATCTGATTGGGCCATCCAAAATAATGGGTTAATGACCGCATTAAGTTGTCATAAAACGGGTCAATTAACAGCACTAAGTGGTCGCCGGGGCACTTTAAGAGTCGCGGGCCGCGCCGCGTTTTTCGAAATTCTTCTTGTGACGATCGTCAATGTATCCACATGTTATTTGATGTCGGATGGCGATGCAATTTCAAACATTGATTAATGTCAGTGGGCCAGTGACATCTGTCTTGTCGATTTCTCGATCGGTCGGGCGGAAAGTGTACTTTCTTAGTCAGCCGGTTGGCGATTTTGGAGCGATCAATGATGGTTTCATGCACTTGACGATGGATTTTTGAAAAATCACAAGGGCTGGAACTCCCGAAACGCAAAAAGGATCGAAAAACAGGCCACCCGGCGGAAAATCCGGTGACCATGGGGGTTTTGTCCCCTTTGGTAGCCGTTTTTCGGCCGTTTCTTCGTCTTTTTTGTTCCTTTTTTTCTGTATTCTTCTTGACATTTTTCCTCATTTGTTGACTTGATTTTCCTGGAGAGAACTTGACGAGAACCAGTGCAAAACCGAAGCACAAAGTTTCCCATTTTTTGGAAAAGCCGAGGACTTTGTAGCCGATTTTCCGTCAAGAGTCGAAACTAGGTCAAATGATGTCGGATTGACCCAAATTTGAGGTGAAGCCGCTTGAGCAGTGGATAGGACCAACCATGGGCTTTTATTTGGGTTTTGAAGCCGTTTGGGGTCCCGTCACTGCTAGACTTGATTTTTCCGAGAGGAAGATGTCGAGCTTTGATGTGTAGTCAACCGATGTCCGATTGACCTGAAATTTGACAGGGAGCCTATTGGAGTCATTTTGAGACGATCCATTAGCTTCAATTTGGATGTCATTGTCCCGGGGTGTTCTGTCGCCAGTAGGCTTGATTTTTTTTCGGAGCGTCGAAGTCTGGTCAAACGTTGTTGGAATGATCTGAAATTCGATGTGCAGCCCTTTGGAAGCATGTTGAAGCCACTCATGTACTTTGTTTGATGAGTGATGGCATCGGTGGTTCTCGCCGTCGAGAGGCTTGATTTTGCTGCTCAAGCGTTGATGGAGGGGCAAAAGTTGTCGATTTGACTTGAATTTTGACAAGGAGCCTTTTGGAGGTATTTTGGAACTATCCGTAGGTTCTGATTGAAGTTTTGATGTCTTCGACATTGTCGCCGCCGGGAGCGCCTTTTTAGCTGTTGGAGGAGTGAAGTTAGGCCAAATGATGTCGGAATAGCCTGAAACTTTATGTGTACCCCTCTTTTGGCTGTCTTGAAGGATCTTGCAGTTTTTGTTTGATTCTGACAAGATCTGATGCTTGAAGTAGCATTGCCTGTTTGTAGTAGGATGTAGCTTCATGTGGCTTCTTGATGTTAAGGAGGTAAAGTGACTTTTTTGGTGTCAACACATATGTTGAGAAGCCAGTTCTAATTATTGATACCAAGGAGCAAGTGCTTCGTTCCAGGACGATCAAATGGGTTAATGATGTGAATTTAAATCCAATCTTTTAATGCTGCAAGTGCACAATTATCTTTTTGAGACAATGGCAAGTACAGGTCGAATCCCACAGGGAGCACTACTAAAACATTTTTTTTATTAAAATCTGAAACTTTTTTATATTGAAAAAAAAATCAAGATTTGAATGAGAGATAAAGCTACTATGCAAGATGAATGGATAATAATAATGATAAAGGTAGATCAGAGCAGCAAAGAATCCATTAATTAATTTCAATTCTCAATCCATATACTTTAATTTAGTCTTTTGTATTGCAAATAACTCAGATAAGAAACAACTCAATGTATCTGATCCGGAAGATATTTTTCTTTTAAAATTCAACTTTTAAGAAGAAGAACCCAAGATCTCCATCACCTCATAAAAATATAAATTACTTTGAGCGTAAGTTAACAAATTAAGCATAAATTATCAAAGGCATAAAAACCTAAATATATTTTATCAAAAGAAGATTAACTGATCAAAAAGAAATTTATTAAAAATATAAAGCGGAGGTTTGCATGTGGCGCGAAGGCAGATCTATTATTCTATTAAACATGCATTATACGGACAAAAGAATTAAATTAAAGCATAGAATGAAAATAAAATTACTTAACTTCACTTTGTGCTCCGATCCAAGAAATCTACTCCTCCATTGCAAAATATATGATTTTCATTGAGAACTTCATTTTTAAAACTTCTCCTTCAAAATAAATCCTTGGACATGGCCCAAGGATACTAAAATAAAATAATGGAGAAAAGAGGTAAGGAAGAGAAGGTGTGGCTAGGAGAGAATAAATCAATAAAGAAAGATGGGTGAAGTTGTTTGGACGTGTGAGAATGTGGTCCTATGGGTCTCCATCATGTCTCCTTTTATACTTTTTGGAAACCCATTTTAGTAAAGAAGTACCACCCTTTTAGCTCTCTTTATTCCTTATTTGTAGGGATTATTTCTTCTTCTCCAAGCTAACTTTTCTTTTGGAAAGACTTTTAGCTTTGAGATGATTCTCTTTCTTAATTTAGGTGTCCTTGGTGCACACACCTTCCTTTCAAAAATATCTTATCTCCCAAGATTGCTTGTTGATGTGGATAAGAAAATCAAAAGTTGTGCACATAAGAAAGTCTATAATTATGGAACTTCCATGCATGGTGGGGACCCCTTTGGTTAGACTTCCAAAGTGCTTGGGTACTTCCTTTTTTTTTTTTTTTTTTCCTTCTCTAACTTATCTTCAAGTGGATCCCAAAAGTTTAAGATTTCCTACAAGAATAAAAAGAATAATTCAGCCATAATATGTATAAAATTCATAAGTGTCATGCATGAGACCTAATGAGATCAAGCACATGAATGCACCACTGGATAATTTTCTATGAACTAATTGATGATGCAAGAATCAAAAAGCTAATTGGTGTGACATTAAGATGATGTAAACCAATGATTTCATAAAATTCAAGAAAGATTAATGATTTTGACTAAAATTCCAACTTTAATGCTCAAATGCATGGAATTATGAAATTGAGTGCAAATTACCCTAATTAAGTCCACTAAGTAACATAAAATGATGCTACAATTTTGTGGACTTATCAGTTAAAGTCCTTTGGGCTCATCATGAACCCAATGAAGCCACATGGGAATTAGAAGAACAAATGGCTCACAAATATCCAAAGCTATTCGTTCAGGTAAGTTTTTACTTATTGTGTTTATTTTCGTTTATGTTTCATTCGGAGGACCGAATGATTCTAAAAGTTTGGGAGAATGTGACACCCCATTCCGAATTAATCAAGATTAACTCTAGTTAATAAAGATTAATGCAAATTAAGCATGATTAGTCAAGTTAAATATGATTAGTAATCAAGAGGGATTAAATTAGTCATGAGTGAATGAATTAAGTATAATGGAATGAGTTTGGAAGAGATTGGCTTAATAGAATTGGTGTCAGACCCAAATTAGTGAAATTAAGGACTTTTTCGTGAATATGGATTTATACGTATTTCGTCAAATACGGTAAAACTTAATGTCAACATGTGTATCTTGATGAGTACAATAATTTTCATAATATATACATGTTCATTTGATTTCAAATGAATCAAGTGAGTCTTGATTTGACTCAAACTTGAAATAAGCTTAAAAGTAGGGGTTAAGTTGCAAATTTCCATTTTATAAGTGTCAAATGAACCCCAAATAACATTCATAAGAATGTTCCAGCAGTAACATCTCAAAGCTTAACCTAGGTTCTTCTTCTTTCACACTTTTCTGAAGTTTTCTTCATCAAAGAGTTAGAATTAAAAGAGGGAAATTGGTTTTTCCATCTTTCTCATCACCTCCTTTCTCTTCTTTGTCAAGTATGGAGATAGAGTTTGAAGAAAATCTCATATTTTCTTTCTTCAAGATTACAAGTAAGTGAACTTTCAGATTTATAGAGTTTTGGAGTTCTAATAAAGTAATTGTGGTAGTAGTAGCTTAATAGCTTATGGAAAATTCTATTTTGGGATTGTTCTTGATGTTAAGTTATCAAAGAGGGTTTCAATTGAGGTTTTGGTCTCAAAACTCAAGATAATAAAGGGGTTGTTGTCTTTAATTTGAATTTAAGGCAACTATAAACAATTATTGTGGTTAAATGCTAGTTACTGTGATTTTCCTCTTGATTTTTGTTGTGATATATGATTTCAGCCTTATATGTGAGTGATTTGTATGTATGTGATTGATTTAGTGGAAAAGAAGATGGGTTTCATGGTATTTAGATGGGTTGGAGAAGTTGTGTATGTATGAATTGATTATTGAGAAGAGGTTTTGAATCAAATTTGACTAAAAGACAAGTATAAATAGTTACTAGTGAATATATGTTGATTGATATGGTTTTAGTTGATTTGTTATGGTCATCGGTTTAATCTATGTTGTTAGCATTGGCGTTAATTTGAATGAATGAATTGATTAGATGATGGTTTATGGATTAGAGGTGTAATTTATGTGTATATATGAAGTAATGACTGATGGGAAACAGGAGGTTCCATTTGATTGCAGGATATGAATGGTTTGAATGTAAAGAAGAAGGGAGAAAAATCAGTTTCAGAAGCTTGAAACTGAAATTCGTTTCAGGGATTTTTATGATTCAAATTGAATCAAAGGTTCTGTTTATGAGCATAAATGCCTTATAAAAATTAGTCTAATGACTAAATATAATACAATTAAGAGATAATAACCAATTACGCTTTCCATAAAGTAATATCCTTGGATTTGGATCCAAGAGAGATTTAGTGTTAACCAAAGATGAATAGTTGTAATTCGATAGTAAAATTAGCTTCTAAAGCTAGCCGATAAAACATTGATTAGTTAACCGAAACTAATAAAATTTCAGAATTAATTTCTGAGTTTTAAGGAAAAGAGCCTATTGATTATATCAAGGTTATTGTTATTGCGTATACCTCCATGGGTGTTAATTAAGGGGACTTTAATATACAAATTCACATATATTGTGATGTCTATCGAGAATAACACGTACATTAAACAACTGAAGATTACACCTAAATGGTTAATAATACTTAATTGAATTGTACATTGGAGTGTAAATTGAATTAAATCCAGGAAGGATTGTGCATTGGATTTGATCGTATCAAATTGAATCCATGAATTGTAATTGAACAGAATTAATATGTGAATTGTATTTTTTCTTTTGAGTCTGGCACTACATAGTGATTTCAATAATGCTCATTAGAGCTGTTTTTACTGCAGCAGATTATTTGAGAGTGTTCTGGAGCTCCGTGGTAATGCCAGTTGTCCCTAACCTGGACACTGATAAATCCCACAATATATAAATCCTTCTATATGGAAGATGGAAATCCTTCCTTTTTAGGAAGATGTGCTTTGATTAGAAATGGTACTGTAGTTTGCCAAATAATAAAGACTCACATTGATTTTGAATTGTATTTGTACTAGTCTAACAAGGAGTTAGACGGATTAAATGTGTAATTAGCATATTCAATAATGTAATTATTTATACATTGTTGAATTGTTAAATTCATAGTGTTATTGATAGCATTTCAGGCACAGCTGCCAATGCCGGTCCTTTTGACACCACAATGCCAGCGGAGACAACCGATCCGGTTCCTCTAGAAGGACTAGTTGAGTGGAAGTGAAGCAATATCATATGATTATGATATTGAAATGAAAATTTAAAAGAAAACTTTTGTTATGGAAATAGGTTTGGGAACGTTTCACACTTTTCATTCCTTGCATTGTATTTAAATGTGCAAGTGAATGGTTGTTCTTAGTGTAAATGAATTTTTGTTTTATACAGAAGCAATGTATATTTGTTTATGTTCCGCATAATGTGTGATTGATATCCCTTGTGAATTTTATGTGATTGAAGTTCACGGGAGTAAGTATGCGACGCAACTTAGGGTTAACTCGGATTAATCATAATCTCGGGTTCGGGTCGTGTCAAAATTTGAGTTCGAAAGTACGTTTCTTCGATCTTCTTCTATCTAGATCTGGTTCTTCTCGTATACTCGATTGTTTTCTTGAGTAGCGGAATTCTCATTTTTTTTTTCTAAGGTTTTGAATTTTGTATTTGTGATTTTGTTGAACTTTCAAATTTGGAGTTTGTTTTGAGAGACATGGTTGTTGATCTTCTGCATTTTGTATTGGATCGGATGAATTCAGTTACATTTTGAGGAGTTCTTTGTTGGGTTGAGATTTGGTGTTTTTTGGTGTTTGGATCTGGGGAGTCGGAGAAAAGGAAGAGAATTGGCGGGATTTTGGATGAGATGCTCAATTAGTACTAGACGGATTTTTTAGGATTAGATTTTGGTCCAAGTGTGTGAAAATTGTATTGGAGTATGCTTAGATATTTAATTTTTACTTCATTTCTGTTACGAAGGAAAATTTGAGAAGATTTCAGGGAATTTACCTTGAGAGATTACACGAAAAAGAAGAGAATTCAGAAAAGGAAGTTCCGTTTCCTTTTTCTTTTTTTTTTTCAGATCAGGTGGAGCTTCCACAGCCACACCCTTATGGAGCTGAAGGTCTCTCTATCTCTATCTCTATCTTTCTCTAAATGAGAAGTGATTTGGTTTTGAGGATTTTGTGGGGTTTTTGTGCTTTCAGGTATAAAAACGACACTTGATTTTCTTTCATTGTACAGCAATTCATTTTTCCAGCAACAAGATCCACAGTCTGCTCAAGGTATGCTTTATATTTTCAGATTTTTCTTTTCATGAGAAATCTAGTTTCCTTGTCTTTGTTTTTTTCTTTTCAAATGTTTAGTCTTATGGACAAGACAAACATGATTTGTGGTTTCTTCTATAAAAAAAATTTGACCATTGCGTTGGCTCCTCTCATGACCTCTTATTATGGAAAGTTCCCAACAGGGGAAATGTTCATCTCAAATTTATCATCATCATCATCAAGTCGGCCCGTCCCAACTATGTCGGGTCCACTATGTGAATTCTATTTTACTATTCAATTTATCATATTCATCTTAAATTTTTAATTAAGTAAAAAAATAGATTAATTTAGAAAGCACAACTATTTAAAGGAATAGAAATCCCCACACATCCCATAAACAGTTTGGATTGTCCGGAGTTTTGCAGGACAGAGCTGCTCTTTATAAACCTTTCAGAATTAACTATAGCAGAGTCGATGCGGCCATTAAACCCATACAATAAATAAAATCTCAAGATTTTACCATATTAGTTGTTCAATCTAAGGTCATAAAAATCGATTTTAATTATTTATCACTCATTTTAATAGTCTAAAATAGGACTTTTGTCTATGCATGCTAACTTTCAAAGCAATGTTATCTGGTAGGGTAACTGGGCTCGACAACTGCTGTAGCGTTTTAAAATGCTTCAGATTAATTCTGTTGTGGAAGGTGCAGAGTAGATGAACCCCACAAAAGCCACGTCAATCGCCTGTCTTCTTAGAGGGTAGGGAAAGAGGTCAAGCGAATAGTTGGTCAGGTTTCAGCCTCGTTTTAATGTCTCTAGTCAGGACCATTTTTGCTTTTTCATTCAAGTACATGTCAATTTGTCGGCCTGAGTTGGGCTTGCAAAAAGTGCAGTACATGCCATCCACATTACACAAATGTTCTCAAGAGGGAGGTCTTCCACTTGTCATTGTAGTAGAAGTGGGGCAACTGTGGGGAGGATTTCTTGATGGAGAAACCATAAAGTTTAGATTTCGAAGCCCATACGTTGGAGGGGACAAACCCCATTGATGCACATCTATTATAAACTTCTGATCAAGTTTTTTAAGAAACTTCTTAGGGCAGGCAAATGTCTTGTCCTTATTGATGAGGCACATGAATGATTAACAATATTTTATTGGGAAGTCCTACATCCCACATCCTCTTAATATACCTATTGAGCCTTCCACCTATCAGCATAAGCTTAAGCCCTGATTTAAAATGTGAGTAGTTTTTTGTCCTAATTTGAAATATGAGAAAAACTTGAGCCCTATTTTAAAATCGGTTCGACTATTTTGGGGATGATTGCTACTTCTGGGAGTCACTTATTTCCTGATCTCTTCCATGCATTGTATTGCTATGTCGTATGTCTTCATTGTTGTCTCCTTCAAATATCTTGATAAGATTATAAGATTATTTCTTCCACTATATGTCGAGTTTTAGAGTCAAATAACCATTTAATATGCATGTTTTTGCTACGTTAGCACTCAACCTATCTAGCATGGTCAAATGAAATGTTAGTAGTGTAGACACCTCATTTTGGCACCCCTATGGACAATTTAATACTCATATTATTGACGCCCCAATTTTGCCCCGTTTGGACAATTTTGAATAAATAAATTAAAACCTTCATTATAATGCATATTTAGGAAGGTTGCATCATTATAGGCTTTTCCTTTTATGGATATCACTTCCATGATAATCTACCTTTAATGAGCTTCTTGATGATATAAGGATTCAAAGCATCCAACGATCGGATCAGGTATGCTTTTTTTACGAATTTAATATGTGTGCACCCCAAAAATTCAGATATTTTATAGATCTTCAAATGAACCTGACCCATATATCATCGGGACCTACTCGTTGAGAGATTCCCTCTGATGCTGAGATTTTAAAAATCTGACGGTCAGATCCCAAGTTATGTCTTTTTCTTAAAAATTAATCAAGCCTGGGTCCCTTAAAAAAATCAGGTCTTTTCCTACCCTTCAAATTACTAAAACCCATAAACCAATATGATCTACTCATCGAGAAATTTCCAACAATACTCAGATCTCAAAAATCGGACGAGCGGATTGAAAACTCATGGCAGCGGGCCCCACACTCCAAAAGCGCCTGCATGAAAAATCACCTACCATTTCTAGACCTCTGATTGCCCCGAAAGTCGGTTCATTGTGACCTACTCGCTGAGAGCTTTCCGACAATGTGTACAACATCGAAATCCGACGAGTGGATCAAAGTTCACGAAGCCTGGACCCCGGCGGTGATAGCCCGATCCATTTTATCAGACTGGGCCCAAACCCATCCAATCTGAACCCAATCCAAACCCAGCCTAAACCTGACCCGCAACTCAAACTCGAGCCTAAACCGACCCAGATCTGTCCGGCCCATCACTTGCATGGGAGAGGAGAGTCCACAAGATCTGGACTCTCCCCTCTCCCTGATATCTCTGTTTCCTTCTCCATCTCTATCTCTATCTCCCTCATCTCTATCTGTACTTCTCCAAAACTCATCTCAATGGCCCATCTCTAACTCCCTCATCTCTACCATCATCATCGACGGCTGTCACTGCTGCCCCGATAAACCCCGTCTCTTCAGATCTCTCTTTCCTCCAGATCCAAAAAAACCTCCCTCGGAGATCTCTCATGACTTCTTCATCCCAGCCCAGTCACCATCACCCATGAAGAACCTCCATCTCACAGCCACCATCTCGGCCTCGTCACCTCCATCACCGCCCAGTGCAGATCCACCATCTCACCCTCCATCAATGCACGCAGACCATCTCCTTCACCCACCATCTCAGTCTCCCTCACACGTTCAGAACCCATCTCATGGCTCTCACCACCCATCGTACTCCTTCTCACCATCGACCTTTCCATCGCCCTTCATCCCCCTCGATCCATCATCCATCACACGCCAGACGCACGCCTGACGCTCACAGCAACAGTGGTGGACCCATGTATATTCACCTGGGTGCACCTGCACCCGGTAAACTTTGAAGATCTAATTAAATGGATATGGGCCATACACCCCTGCCCCAGTTAAAAATGCCTCTTGCACCCCCATTTAAGGCCCATAGTTAAAATGCACACCCACATCAAATCGAGAAATTATCAGTTCCCCCAAATCGTTCAAAAGCCCTTTGTCTCTCCAACCTTTCTCCCTCTCCACATTGCACCCAGGTCCAGGTTT
Organism: Umbellularia californica; assembly: GCA_028538565.1. Lineage (NCBI taxonomy): Eukaryota > Viridiplantae > Streptophyta > Magnoliopsida > Laurales > Lauraceae > Umbellularia > Umbellularia californica. The sequence goes on along the minus strand of JAPQWN010000002.1, from coordinate 68,716,995 downwards.
GTCCAGCACTGGCAACGATGGCGACCATCATGCAGAAAATGGAAGACATCGAAGAAGAGGTATCCTTTCCTTTCCACTTCTCCTCTTTGAAAGTAGCCGGTCTTCGATTTCTTTTGGAAGGGTATTGCAGGGGGTCTCAAATAGAGGATCTTGTTCAGGGTATTGCAGGGGGTCTTTGAAAGGGAGTCTCAAAGAAGGGTATTTGTTCAGGGTATTTGAAAGAGGGTCTCAAATACCGGCTATTTGAAAGAGGGTATTTGACAGAGGGTCTCAAATACCGGCTATTTGAAAGACAGGCCCTGAATTGGTCGGAATACATTTGATAGTTGAGACCCCCTGTCATATATCTTCACGCCGGTATTTGAGACCCTCTGTCAAATATTTCCAGTGTGAAGGTACTTGAAAAGAGGGTCTCAAATGTATTCTCCTTGAATAGGTCGGAATACAGTTGAACAGGGCCTGAACAAATGTATTCTCAGTCCTATATCAACTACATTTTCTCATCAAAAGGTATTTGAGACCCCCTTTCATTTTGTATATTCATGTGTTTTGTATATTCATTTTTCTTCCAGGTTTTCATTTGTAGAAAAGATACAGGTCGGAACATATTATCATATGCAATTTGATTGCTATATTTTTTCTAGATTGATTGGTAAGCAAATTTCTCCAGTGAGATATATTTTCTTAAGAATGACACAACAAGATGAGATATTCTTTTCTGCTTTACCAGCAGAGATCTTGCTGTCCGCTTTGTCATTATGGAGAACAATAAATTCCAAAGACTGGAAGTGTTTGCTTCTCAAATAGTTGAATTAAAGTTCACACTAGAGCAAGACTCACAACTAAAGTGGAGAAAAATAACAACAGAAATCTATAGAGGCTTCAATGAAAACTCATGAATTATCACTGATTTTGAAACCTATAGATGCAGTTATTGTAGGGAATGATTACTCAACACTCATTACTTGAATTACTATTAAGATGCATCCCACATAATTTGAATTGTGATTCCCACGCTGCCACGGACTACATGACTCCTTTCAAATCGCAATAGTAGTATAGAAGAGGTTTTGTAACTGTGAATTCTCTTGTGAAAAAACTAGATGATGGAGCAAATTCAATGTTAATATATTCAGGTTTATGGCGTTTGAACTATATCTAATAATCTAACCAATCAAATATGAAAGGAGTCCAAGTTACAAAACCTGGACACAACATAAATTTGTAGCCTTTTGTTAATATATATTTACAATCATCTAACTCCATATCTAATTTTATTGCAATAGATGCTAATAAAAAAAATGTGATTAGAAATCAAAAAACTTTTTATTTACATGGATTTATTTTTTTCGTTATACACAGGAGAGCTATCTAGCTATTGATTGGAGGTGCATCATCTAATAGTTCTACAACTTTGGTGGGTCCTCTCTTTGGTAGCGTAGTGCAGGTATTCTCCCTCCCTCTCAATCTTTTTTAATTTGTATATCATAGTCAAATTAAATAAATTGTGGATTTGATTTAGAGCTTTATGCTTTTAACTCTATACTAGCAATTTGATGTACAAATATTCATATTTCTATGATGGATGTGGTTTACATATGCGTAGTCATGATTGATTTGTGTCTTAAGTATTTTCGTATGCCCATGTGTTTGTGTCCCAACCTTGCCAACAATCAATGAAGTTAATGTTCTCGAACTAAGTTCATTTCCAATCAAGTTATGTGTTTCTACTAAGTTCTGTGTTTTTAGGGAGGCGTTGATTTTGATGAAATTTTCTTTATCTTTGAATCAGATATGGAAAGTTATTTCAAAAGAAAATCAACTCCTAGCCTACCATGTCCAAATTTAGAGAATGATAACAATAACCAAGTGTCATCAGCTTCGAAGAAAAGTCGTGTAGAAGTTAACTTGGCAGATCTTCCTGCAGATCCTGAGTTACGAAATCCAATCTTGAGTTATCATCCTATGGATCGAGACCAAATCCGAAGAGCATATCTACAAAAGGGTTCTTGTCAGCCTCGTGATCATAAATTTCCTTTTACGGAGTCTACACAAGATAAGAGGCGATTTAATCCGGCTTGGTTTAAGGATTATGGTAGCTGGTTGGAATACATCATAAAAAAAGATGCTGCATTTTGCTTATGCTGTTATCTTTTTGGAGAGCATGTACGTCATGATGCCCTTATAACTCAAGGATTCAGAAATTGGAGGAAAAAAGAAAGAATTGGAGATCATGTGGGAGGCCCGAAGAGTGCTCACAATCAATCATATGAGAAGTGCCAAAATTTATTAAATCAAAAGCAACACATTGAGACAATTATTGTCAAGCAATCGAATCAAGCTCGGATTGAGTATCGAATACACTTAAAGGCAATGCTTGATGCCATTCGCTTTCTTCTACGCCAAGGGTTGCCTTTTCGTGGTCATGATGAATCTGAGGATTCAAATAACATGGGTAACTTCCTTAAGATTTTGCAAGTAATTGGCAATAAAAATGAAGCTACTAAGAGAGTCATTTTAGAAAATGCTCCTGAAAATTTGAAACTTACCTCGCCTAAGATTCAGAAAGATATTGTAAATGCGGCTTCTATGGAGACCACTCAGGCTATCATTTCTGAACTTGGAGATGCACCATTTGCTCTTTTGGTGGATGAATCTCGTGACATCTCTATGAAAGAGCAAATGGCTGTTGTTTTACGCTATGTGGATGAGCGGGGATGTGTGATTGAGTGCTTTTTGCTAGTAGAACATGTCACAAACACTACTGCTCAATCACTTAAAGCGACAATCGATGCGATATTTTCCAAACATGAATTCAGCATAACAAGTTTGCGCGGGCAAGGTTATGATGGAGCTAGTAATATGCGGGGTCATCTTAATGGTCTTAAAACACTCATTCAAAATTAAGATCCTACTGCATTTTACGTTCATTGTTTTGCACATCAGCCTCAATTGGCACTCATTGCTGTCGCAAAAAAACACGTACCAATTGCCATGTTCTTTGAACCGGTTTGCTATACATTGAATGTTGTTGGAGGCTCTTGCAAACGCCATGACATGCTCCAAAATATATAAGCTGCTAAAGTTGTTGATGCGCTCAATACTGGTAAACTTGAAAGTGGACAAGGTTTGAATCAAAAGAGTAGTCTCAAACGGCCAGGAGATACACGATGGGGCTCGCATTATGGTACATTGATTAACTTGATCCACATGTTCTCCTCTGTGATTGATGTGCTTCAGATTATTGTAAAAGATGATACAAAAAAAAATGTGGGTAGTGCAGCTCACTCATTGCTTCAATTGGAATCTTTTGATTTTGCATTTAAAATGTATTTAATGACAAATATTTTGGGGATCACGAATGTCTTATCGAAGGCATTGCAGCAAAAAGATCAAAATATCGTTAATGCCATGGAAATGGTAAGAATATCAAAACAAAAATTGCAAATGAGGAGAGACGATGGGTGGGATTCTCTCCTCTCTGAAGTTCATTTATTTTGTGATAAATATGAAATCCCCATTCTGAATATAAATGATTTGTTTGTTGATCAAAAGCGATCACGACGCAAAGCTGAAGTGACAATCTACATTTTTACTGCGTTGAGATATTCTATACTACTATTGACATGCAACTTAAAGAGCTCAACAATTGCTTCAATGAGGTGACCACCGAGTTGCTTATTTGTGTGGCATGCTTCAATCCAAGTGATTCATTCTCTGTCTTCAACAAGGAAAAACTGATCCGCCTTTTTCAATTCTGTCCAGATGATTTTTCAGACTCAAATCGATTGATACTTGATAATGAACTGGAGATTTACATTATTGACATGCGGACCAATAGCAAGTTCTTAGAAGTGAAAGGAATTAGTGGCCTTGCTCAGAAGATGGTTGAAACAAAAAAAGACATCCTATATCCTTTGGTTTTCTTGCTTTTGAGTTTGGCGCTAACTCTACCAATTGCTACTGCTACTGTTGAGAGGGTGTTTTTTGCTATGAAAATTGTGAAGAGTCGACTATGCAATCGAATGGAAGATGAGTGGATGAATGATTGTTTACTTTTATATATCGAAAGGGACATTTTCAATAGCATTAATGATGAGACAATCACGCAACGCTTTCAAAACATGAAGAACCGTCGAGGGCAATTGTAAAAGCTTTGTTGTATAGTTGATATATTACTTTTGATGAGAAAATGTAGTTGATGCACTTTAATATATTACTTTGTTGTAACCGGGATTTATGCACATAATCACAAGGGTTTATTTTATTTTAAAATTCATGGAAAATTTATATGAGCTTCCCCTTTGGACCTATTAACTCCCATAAAAATTTCAGATTAATTGGATCCTTATAAAATTTATCAAAATCCAGATAGTGGGCCCTGGTCATAGACCAAATTCTGCAGTACAGAAAATCCAGCAGGCTAATTTGGATTTGTGTGCATAATGATGAAAGGTTATGTTAAGTCAAAATTCGTGGAAAATTTACAGGAGACTCCTCTTTGGGTGCATTAAGTCTCATAAAAATTTTAGAATAATTGGAGGTCTGTATAAATTATAAAAATTCGGAGAGTGGACCTATGTCAGGGGTTAGATTCTGCAGTGCAGAAATTCCAGCATATTTAATCTGATTTGTGTGCATTAATTCATGAGGTTCCAACAACCATAAAAATCCAATATTAAATATGGGACTTTATTATTGTATACATTGAATCCGCATAAAATTTGAAACTGATCCGAGTTACAGAAAAATTATTAAAAATTGGACAACAAGCATTCAGTAACCCATAGAATTCAAGATTATGTTACCTATTTCATATTTCAGCCATTTCTCTTTCTTTTCTTCTAAATGCATGGAATGATGGACCCTCGGAATTTTCGTCCTCTCCTTCCATACCCCGGGGGCTGACCTGGGTCTCGGCGGAGGAGGGAAAACGCGGGTAGCAACATTTTTGTACGAGTATGCCAAATTTACTTTCTACTTGGAATTTGGAATAGTAATAATCCAGAAATTCACCTTCACAAGTAGAAAGGAAATCAATCCTTTTTTCTAACTTTCCAAATTGCATAAATATTAAGAAAAGAGACAAGTTTATTTTTTTTTTAGAATGCCGTAGGAGGCGTTTTGTTTGTTTGCCGTAAAAGGCGATTTCGCCGTGAAAGGCGATTTTTGCCGTGAAAGGCGATTTTACAAAACTCATCAAATATGAAAGACAAGAATTGTGATTTCTTTTTGTCTCTTTACAAAATACAAACTACAATAGAAAAGGAAGAAAACGGATCTAACTTCTCAGGAGATTGTGGGGACACGTTGAGATCGATGGTCGCAAATGAGAACGGTTGATGCTTTGATTCTTCGGCTTGGCTCATAACCTCAGTTTTTTAAAGGACAAGGACCAAGAGGAGGTCATATATCCAATAAAAAACCAAGTAAACGGGCTAAAAAGCCACATTTAGGCCATGTTGGAGAAGGAGGAGACCTTGGGGGCGTGGCCCCCCAAGGGATGTTGATCACCTTGTACTGCTTTTGGGAGCAAAGCGGCAGGACTTCGTCTCTCTCTCTTGTATTTTCTAGATTTTCAGAGCTTGGGATTGCACTTGGGATTCCTTCTTTTCTTCTTGGAACTCACCTCCTTTTATAGGCATTTGGTAGCCATGAGGTGTTTATTGGCATTGACAGCCATGATGAGAGAATTTAAGAGGAGTTACAAGTTTTTATGTTTTGATTTTGTAACTCCTTTTCATGGCTTGTGATTGGCCGATGAAGGGTAGTGGGCATTTAATTGCCTTTAATCTTCATGATGATGGGAGTTTCATGGGTTTAATGCCATGATTGCTTAGATTTGTAACTCCTAAATGCTTGAATCTAATTGGGCCGTCCAAAATAATGAGTTAATGACCGCATTAAGTTTTCATAAACGGGTCAATTAACGACATTAAGTGGTCGCCAAGGCATGTAAAGAGTCGCGGGCCGCGCCGCGTCTTTTGAGATTCTTCTTGTGATCATCACAGGTGGATCCACACATTGTTTGATGTCGGATTGCGATGCAATTTCAAACATTGATTGATGTTGGTGGGCCGGTGACATCTTTCTTGTCGATTTCACGATCGGTCGGACAGAAAGTGTACTTTCTTAGTCAGCTGGTTGGCGATCTTGGAGCGATCGGTGATGATTTCATTCTTTTGACGCCTGATCCGAGATGTCGGTGAAGATCAGTCATTTTCAAGCATCAAACATTGAATTTTCAGAAAATCACAGAGGCAGGAATACCCGAAAAGCGAAAAGGATCGAAAAACGGGCGTTTTGGTGCAAAATCCGGCGACCCAGATTTGCAGGGTCGCTGGCGACCATGCACCCCAGGGTCCTCAGCGACCTTGGGCCAGGGTCGCCGGAGACCTTAGGGTTTTGCCATTTTCGTCGCCGAGCTTTGTTTTCAGCCGTTTTTCCGTCTTTTTTGTTCCTTCTTTCTTCTGTATTTTTCTTGACATTTTTCCTCAATTATTGACTTGATTTTCTTGGAGAAAACTTGACGAGAACCCGCGCAAAACCAGAACACAAAGTTTCTCATTTTTCGGGAAAGCCGAAGACTTTGTAGCCGATTTTCCGTCAAGAGTCGAAACTAGACGATTTCGGAATGACCTGAAAATTGAGGTGAAGCTTCTTAAGCAGTGGATAGGACCAACCACGGGCTTTTATTTGAGTTTTGAACCCATTTGGGGTCCCATCGATGCTTGACTTGATATTGCTGCGGGGAAAATGCCGAGCTTTGATATGTGGTCGAACGATGTCCGATTGACCTGAATTTTGACGGGGAGCCTATTGGAGTCATTTTGAGATGTTCCATCAGCTCCGTTTTGGATGTCATGGTCCCGGGTTACTTCGCCGCCGGTAGGCTTGATCTTCTTTCGGAGCATCGAAACCTGGTCAAACGTTGTCGGAATGACCTGAAATTCGACGTGCAGCCTTTTGGAAGCATGTTAAAGCCACTCATGTACTTTGTTTGATGAGTGATGACTTCGGTGGTTCCCGCAGCCGGGAGGCTTGATTTTGCTGCTCGAGCATTAATGGAGGGTCAAACGTTGTCGGCTTGACTTGAAATTTGGCATGGAGCCCTTTGGAGACATTCTGGAGTCATCCGTAGGCTTTGATCGAAGTTTTAGTGTCTTCGATGATGTCGCCACCGGGAGCGCTTGTTTAGCTGTCGGAGATGTGAAGTTAGGCCAAATGATGTCAGAATGGCCCGAAACCTCAGGTGTACCCCTCTTTTAGCTGTCTTGAAGGATCTTTCAGTTTCTGTCTGATTCTGACAAGATCTGATGCTTGAAGTAGCCTTGCCTATTTTAGCAGGATGTAGCTTTACGAGGCTTCTTGATGTTGAGGAGACATAGTGACTTTTTTTGGTGTCAACAAATGCCCCCTCGAGGTACAGCCACAAGTAACTTTTTGGAGTCGGTGTGCCTCGAAGAGAAACTTGGTGGAGAGATTCTGACTTGACCAAGAGTCTTGATCTTTTTTTTTTTTTTTTTTGGGAATAGCCTTCTGAGTTTCCGGGGGAATTTTATGGTAGTGAGAGGGATCACACACCACCTCAAGGCAAAGTTTTGAAAATGACATGGGGTGTTTGGATTTTGGGTTTTGGATTTTGGTTTTTGACCTTGTGACCTAACAAGCTGTATGTGGCAGGTTAGGGGGTCGGGGTTTGATTTTGATTTTGACCTTGTGACCAAACAAGCTGTATGTGGCAGGTTGGGGGGTCAGATTTGGTTTTTTGGTTTTGGTTTTGGGTTGGATTGGATTTTGGTTTTGGTCTTGTGACCTAACAAGTAATATGTGGCGAGCTAGGGGACCGGAATTTTGATTTTGTGAAATGTCAATTTCAAGATTTTGGCTTAATTTGGTTCATGAGGTTGGACGGTTTGATTTTTGGAAACTCATGAGGTTTTCTTTCTTTTTTTTTTTTTTTTTTTGAATGGTCCCATCAACTCAAAAGAGGCATGAGACTTGTTTCTTTTTTTTTTTTTTTTGCTCTTGGTAAGAGGAATATTTTGACTAAAAGCCACTTTTAGTGCCTAGGTGGTCAAACTTGGCTCATATGGGCTAACCCATGGGACCTTAGGCTTTGTTGATGGCCTAGATCTCATATGGTGTCATTTTTGTAGAGAATATCTAAAAATATCATTACTTGGAGGGAATTTCTCAAGTTTCCTCCTTTTGTGGAAAGGTTTTCTCAAAATATCTTTCTTTTAGGGAAAGTAACTATTTTTAGTACTTACCTCCTTTCTTTCTCCTTGTTTCCTCTTTTGGCTTGCTCTCTTCTATAAAAGCAAGAGGGTTGGGTTTTTTACTCTATTGCTTTCTTTGTTTGCAAGAATTCTTCAAGAGTGCTCTCCAAGATAAGAAGTGCTTTTGCTCCAAGCTTTTTTTCTTCTTCTCCATCAATGGCTTCAAGTAAGTTTTCTTCCTCCATAAGAATCTCCATTGTAGAAGTAGCTTCTTCTCTTTTTTTTTTTTTCTTCTTCTTTTTCTTTTCTCTCTTTTTTTTCTTCTTTTCTCTCTGTTTTTTTTTTTTTTTTTTTTTCGTGCTTCTTTTTTTCTTCTTTTCTCTTGTGAAAGATTTTTGTTTCGATCCGCTGCATTCTTTTTTTAGCAGAGGACGATGACCTGGTGATGCCCGAGGTTCCTGCCGATGAGGCGATGACGGATCCAGTCGTGGCATCTGAGGAAGAACCTAGGGACTCTGGAGTGGTTCCAGAACCTTCACCTGGTATGATTGCTTTGGCTTCTCTTTTTTTTCTTTTTGTTTGTGCTGTCTTTTGCTAACATGTAGCTTTTGTTTTCTTGATTTGCCAGAGGATTCTGACGATTTCGAGCCATCCATGGACGCAACCTTTGACGATGCTTCTGATGAGCTCAGAGAGGCAGAGAGTACTTCGCCGGTCGTCGAAGCAGGTATTTTTACAATAATAATCTTAATATATTTTTTGACAAGATTATATTCATACCTTTTTGTCTTTTCTTTGGCAGGTTGTTGAGCAACAAGAGAAGTCCCTCCATCTTCCTCAGGGCTAGAACAGGGGATACCTGCAACTGATCCAGGAGTGGGGGCTTCTGCTTCCTTCAATGAGTCAGCTTCTTCAATTGGAAAGAGTTTATTGATTACTCTTCCAATGGAGCATGACATAGGCAGTTGGGCACCAGAGCATGGCGTATCCTCATCTGCGCCGCACCTTCAGTATGCGAGGAAGGTGTTGAAGACTGTCTTGAGCTCATGAGTTGAGACTCTCTCTTCAGGTCATTTGGAAGCTGGCTTTAGCATGATCAAGCATGTACATGACATCCTTACTGATAGCAAAGAGGTCGGTCTGGACATTGCAAGCGCAAAAGACTTTGTTGAGGAAATCATCGCCTTGGGGAACAAATGGACTGAGACCAAGAGTTTCCCAGATGGTGACTTCTTTGATGAGATGTTTATAAAGTCATCCAGTAAGGTCAAAGCTGAGTTGACTGAGGTCACGAAGACTTGGAGGCGGGTCGTCCGGGAGAAGAACGTTACCAAGTTATCCATTATGGGGCTGAAGCACGACTTAGACCGCCTTGATAAGGAGGTTGTCGAGGCTAGGCAGCGTCTTGAGCTTTTGGAGGAAGAAGCTGTTGCCAAATAGACCGCCATTATAGAGGCTCGTGACAAGGAGGGGACTCTCATTCGCCAGGTTGAGGAAGCTGGAGGTAATGTCCGGAGGAAGACTCAGGAGCATGAGCAGTGGCAGGTCCTCTAGGAAGAACTTCCTCGTGCTGCAGATGGGTCGCGGCGTTCGGCCACATTTTATGGGAACATTCTGAAGAAGCGTGGCCTAAAAACTTTGGAAGTTAAGGCCAAGGGTCTGCTTGAAGAGTTGAACCTTTGGTTGAAGACCATGCTAGATTGAGCTCCTGAGTTGTAACAAACTCTTTTCTTCTTTCTTATTTTCTTTCTTTGGTACCTCCATGTATAAACAATTTTGGTACTACATTTTTGTATCCCCTTCTTTTCACTTAAATCATTTTTTGATAGAAACACATTTGAGTAAAAGTTGATGGGAATGTTTGTTTGAGAATTTGATCAAAAGGTTGTCATTTTGTGAAAATCTTTTGTCAAAGAGTTGTCTTGGGCATCAAAGCCAATTTTATGGCAAAAGCCTGGGTTTTGATGGTTTGAAAACTAAATTTTAGATGGCATGGAAGCCTAATTTTGTGGCGTAAGAGCCAAAATTTGTTTTGCGGCATAGGAGCCAAAAATCTTGAGATGGCATTAGAGCCAGAATTTTTGAGATGGTATGAAAGCCGAATTTTGGAATGGTATAGAAGCCGAATTTTAATTTGTGGCATGGAAGCCAAAAAAAATTTTGTGGCATGAGAGCGAAAGTTTTTTTTTTTTTTTTTGGTTTGCGGCATGAAAGCCAAAGTTCTTTTTTTTGTTTATGGCATGAGAGCCAAGGTTTTTGGATGGCGTTAGAGCCAAAATTTTTGACATGGCATAGGAGCCGAGTTTTGGATGGCATGAAAGCCGATTTTTGGAATGGCATAGGAGCCGAATTTTGGATGGCATGAAAGCCAATTTTTGGAATGGCATAGGAGCCGAATTTTAAGATGGCATGAAAGCCGATTTTTTTTTTTAATGGCATAGGGGCCTAGTTTTGTTTTGTTTGTTGTTTGTTTTGTTCTGGCATGGGAGCCAGATTTTTGAAAACCAAGTTTTTGTTTTATTGGCATAAAAGTCGATTTTGGGGTTTATAGCCGAATTTTGGCGTTTATAGCCGATTTTTGGCGTTTATAGCCGATTTTTGGCATTTATAGCTGATTTTGGCATTTATAGCCGAATTTTGGCGTTTATAGTCGATTTTTGGCATTTATAGCCGATTTTGGCATTTATAGCCGATTTTTGGCGTTTATAACCGATTTTTTGCTTTTCAAAATGCAGGTATCGACTAAATGTCGCCTCCCCGCTGAATGGTCTTGCAAGTATCGATGGAATGTCGCTTCCTTGCTTATTCGATTTGCGAGTATTGATGGAATGTCACTTCCTCGCGGTCTGGGTTTTACGAGTATCGATGGAATGTCGCTTCCTCGCGAATTGGGGTGCAAGTATCGACTAAGCGTCGCTTCCCTGCTTTTTCCAAAACTTTTAATTTTACGGGTACTGACTTGGTGTCGTTTTCCCGTGATTTTTGAAATTTGAGGCTTTGCAAGTATCGAATGGGATTCGTTTCCTTGCGATTTTTGGGTTTTGGAAGTATCGAATGGGGTTCGCATCCTTCCGATTTTTGAAAAACCATTTTTTGTTTAAAACCATTTTGGTTGTAAAAGCCGGGGCGGACTAGGGTAAAAATTCCTGAGTCCTGGTTTTTGTTTCAAACCAAGAATTTTGGGTTCAAGGATCGAAAATTTTGGTCAAGTCTGGGAAGAGGGTCCTAAACTTGGATTTTTGGATTTTAATTTTTTTTTTTCAAACAATGAAACGATGGAAGTAAGCATTGTTTTGAAAGGGTTTTTTTCTTTTTTTTTTAGAAACTTCAACATAAAGATGAAAATTTCAAAAGGGGTGGGTTTGACGAGCAAGTACCTGGAAATAGGCTTTGGCCGTGTAGATATCGCTCTGACCTGTTTGAGGAAGTCTTCAAGGGTAGTACCGCTTCAAGAACTTGCCGTTGATGGGCAGCATACATCTGTTTCCTTCCATGTTTAGAAGAGCGTATGCACTATTGGAGAAGACTTTGTCGATGACGAAGGGTCCCTCCCATTTTGGTTTAAATTTGCCTTTGGAATTGTGGGCAAAGACTATGGGTCTTTTTACTACAAAAACCAAGTCGCCCTTTTTGTAGGCGCGTTGCCTGACCTTCTTGTCGAAAGATCCTGCCATGCGTGCTTGGTACAACTCAATGCTTTGTAGAGCTTCGAGTCGTCTTTCATCGAGATTGTCTAGCTCTTGGAGTCTCAATTTGACATTGCTTTCTTGCGTCATGTCATTTTACAGAGATACCCTTAAGGAAGGAGTTTGTACTTCCAAAGGGACAACAGCTTCGCATCCATAGACAAAGGAGAATGGTGTGCTATGGGTTGGTCCTCGAACGGTGGTTCGATAGGCCCACAAAGCTTCTGGTAGTTTGTCGCCCTAGTCTCTTTTGTGATTAGAGACCATTTTCTTGAAAATTTTGCAGAGTGTCTTGTTGAAGGCTTCTGCTAGTCCGTTCACTGCTGGATTATATGGAGTCGAAAGACAACTTTGGATTTTATACTTGTCGCAGAACCTGTAGAATCTGTGATCCCGGAATTGTGGTCCGTTATCATGAACGAATCTTTTAGGTATACCGAAGCGACAAATAATGTTGGTGCGCAAGAACTGAAGGACTGATGAGGTCTTCATTTCATTGAGCGCAAATGCTTCTGACCACTTGGAGAAATAATCCGTAGCGGCGAATATAAAGCGATGACCTTTGCTTGATGGGGGAGAGATAGGACCTATGATGTCCATACCCCAGGCTTCGAAAGGCCATGAGATTGTTGTTAGATGTAGCCATTCTGGAGGCATGTGGACATAATCTCCATGAATCTGGCATTTTTGGCAGCGTTTAGCAAATCGCATTGCATCAACTATCATGGTAGGCCAATAATAACCTAGCCCTTTTATCTGGTTGTAGAGCTTAGGACCAGCCTGATGGGCTCCACAAAGACCGGAATGTACTTCTTTGAGAGTTTCTTCAGCCTCTTGTTGTGACAAGCAGCGTAGGAGTACTCCGTTGAAGGATTTGCTGTAAAGTGCTTTCGAAGGTATATCCAAATGAAAGTTCGGGGCTCGTCTTTGGATGCTTACCCGCTCTTTTGGATCTTCAGGTAAGACTCCGAACATGATGTAATCAATGAACGGATCTCTCCAGTCGTCGATCGGAGGTTTGAGGATGGACATCCGACTTCCAACCACTTGGTGGCATTCAGCAACTGCTTGGTGTGTGTTAAGAGGAGGGAGAATCCTTCTTTGACACACTGTGATTTGCATGTGTTCCCCTTCTTGGATTGCCATGGATGCGGCGAGTCCGGCCAGGGCATCTGCACGGATGTTTTCACCTCTGAGGATGTGGGTGATGTGACAGATGTTGAATTTTTGTCGAAGCTACTGCCCCTTGTTGTAGTAAGGTAGCAGATCATGCTTCCTGACTTCAAATTTTTGATTCATCTAGTTAATGATCAGTTGAGAGTCTCCAAAAGCTTCCAGCATGGTGACGCCGGATTCGAGGGCGAGTTCCAATCATACAATTAGGGCTTGGTACTCAGCTGCATTGTTTGAACATGGTTCCAGTAGTGAGAAGGCGTGTGGAATCATGTATTTGTCGGGGCTGACAAAGAGGATGCCAATTCCCAATATTTGCTTTCATTTTTCATTTGTCCTGGTTGCACTGTCAAAGTACATGTCCTAGGAAGCGTTTGATATGGAAGTTTCTACGCTGTAGACAAATTCGTTTGGGAGATCATTCCTGAGTGGAGAATCTTTAGGCAATGGGTGTTCTGCGAGAAAGTCTGCTAGAGCTTGGCCTTTGATTGCTTTTTGTGGTACATACCTAATATCAAACTGTGATAAAAGGATGGACCATTTTGCCAGTCGGGCATTGAGAGAACCTGCTTTTGTGACAAGGACCTTTAAAAGATTGATCCTCGAAATCAGGTAGACTATATTGGACAGCAGATAGTGATGCAGCTTTTGTACGACAAACATCACTGCAAGGCATTCTTTTTCAACTGGGGAGTAGCGATGCTCCGCACCTACCAACATGCGGCTAAGGTAATATAAAGCAGCTTCTTTTCCGTCGTTGTTTTCTTGTGCGAGCAGAGCACCCAAAGAGTGGTCGAGAGCTCTTGTGTACAAGATAAATGGTTTTCCAGTTGTGGGGGCAGCCAGCACTGGAGGTTTGGTGAGATATGCTTTGGATTCATCCGCAATTTATGATTGCGAAGTCGAAGGAAGAATTCTCGGAGACCGTCAAGATGATCTTCTTTTCTTCTGCTTTTGATGGCGAGGTCGTCAACATAGCATTCGACTGTCTTGTGCTGCATATCTTGGAATATTTTCATCATAGCCTTCTGATATGTTGCACCTACATTTTTCAGACCAAATGACATGACAGTGTATCAATACACGCCAAATGGAGTCCGAAATGATATATGCCTTTCGTCTTCAGGATGCATCTTTATCTGGTTGCAGCCAGAAAATCCATCCATGAATGTCATTCGCTCGAACCCATAGGTGTTGTCAATCATCACCTCTGGTATGGGGAGCGGGAATTCATCTTTAGGGCATGCATTATTCAGGTCTCTGTAGTCGATATAGACCCTTATCTACCCATTTTTTTTTGTCACGGGGACGATGTTGGCTAACCATTCAGGATGCTGTTCTTCACGGATGAAGCCAACGTTTTTGAGTTTTTAAACTTCTTGTTCAATTTTGTCCATCATGTCGGGACAAAATCTTCTTTGGCCTTGTTTGACAGGTTTGATTTCTTTTTGCAAATTGAGCTTGTGGACTGCTACTTTGGGATCTAAGCCAGGCATTTCAGCATAAGACCATGCAAAGCAATCAACGAACTCACGAAGAAAAGAGATATACTCGGGTAACTCATCATCCTTTATATTCTTGCTTATGAATACAGGACGTGGGTTATCAGGTGTTCCCAAGTCTATCTTTTGAACAGGGTCTTCTGTCGGAAGGTTTGAAGGTGGTTCCTCCACAATATTTTCGGAGGCTTCCAACTCAACAAGACCTTCTGGAGTGCCAAAGGCATTTTCAGACTGAGGCTCTGTTTCTGTCCATGAATCTTCTTGATCAGTATCCTTCTCAAGACTTGCAATGAGATGGTCCCGATCATTTGCTGGAGTTGAGTCGAAGTAAGGTACTTCTTTTGGAGACGATGGTTCTTCTGGGCCAGAGAACCGCATGTCTATGTCATCGGGAAACTCCTCTTTATCATCAGAGAAATTATACCAATTGGCAGAGCTTTCTGGATCTTTGACGAGTGATTCCTCAAAGAGATATCCAGGGATATCAATGTCTTCATGAGATGTTGAGCGTCATAGCCCATGTTCTTCATGATAGCATGTGCCATTGGACTGTACAAGGATAGCTGAGGCATACCTTCATTTTGGAAAAGTTCAAGCAGAGAGTTTAGTGGAGATGCTCCTGATCTGTGGAAGAAGATTGCTTTTTCTTCTGGCGAAGTTGCTGGAATAACAAAGCAAGCAGATGTAGGATCTTCTATGTCAGCAACTGTCTCAAATGGAGTGAGAGCAGGCTGATATTGCTGAGTATCAGCTTGGCTTGATACTGTGTCATCTTCTGACTCTGACTCCGAGTCTGTGTCATGCATAATAGACACAAAGGAGATAGTGAACTTGCCCCCAGTCTTTTGTTTTGTCTTGTTTGTTTTGGTAGTGATTACCAAAGGCTTTGGAGATTTGAAGGAGACGATGAAAGGAGCTTGACCGCTTACTTTGAGTTTGGTGGAGGGTTTGTTTACCTCCGGTGTTTGCTGAGGAGCGTTGCCTTTATCTTTCTGGAGACTGTCGGCAAAGTGAATTGTTTTTTCCTCCTGTTCTTCTTTTCCATCTTTATACATCTGAGCATTTGTAAAATGGACATCCTTGCCTTTGAAGGGCTTTTTGTCTGCAAACACTCGATGTATCAAGCCATCGTTGCCAACGAACTTGATGCACTGATGTAGAGTTGAAGGGACGACACCATTCTCATGTATCCAGGGGCGTCCAAGGAGTATATTGTAGCATGAAGGGGTCCTTATCGCATACACAGTGACTTCAGAGATAAGATACCGATTTGCAATTTGAACCTGATTTTGCCGATAGGCCTTTGAGCGCTCCCGTCATATCCGAAGATGGATACGGACGTATGACTCAGCTTGCTAGGTGGGATACCCAGCTCTTCAAGTGCCGAAGTAGAAATGAGGTTGAGTGCAGAAACTGGATTGATCTGAACTCTGTGTACTTGCATTTCTTTGACGTACCCCGTAAAGTACAAGGGTCGGTTGTGCTTTGTCTCGCCTAGCAAGAGGTCATCCTTGTCGAAGGCAATTGTTGTAATTGTTACTTTTTGTACCGAGAGGCATTCATTGCTTGATCCCTCAGTGTTCTTCTTCTCTCGATTTGAGGGAGTATTTGATTTTTTGACCTTATAGTCCATTTCAATTTGTAGGACTTGTGGGGCATGTTTGTTGACATCCGCATTCAGCCTTTGTAGTTCTGAAATGAGACTATCACGAGTTTGTAGAGACATTCGTAATAAGTCAAGGATGTGCAGACGTGCAGGTATGTGTTTGAAGTGCTTAATCAAGTCGTACTTGAAAGCCTCCTTCGGGCCTGCATTCTCATTATTATTGCCATTTGGGCGCTTACAACTTGCTTTCCCGAAGGATTTACATAAGAAGAAGAGGGTTGATTGAATTTTTGTGGTAGTCCCGGCCAGAACGGGTACCTCTATCAACTTCAAGAGCCTCTAGAGAAGGGTCTTCTTTTGGAAGATCACTCTCAGGATCAAGGGGTTAATCCTTATCATTTGCTGAAGACGTCTCTGTAATAGCATTGGCGTCTTCAGTGATTGTGTTGCACGGAGCAATTTCCGGGAACAAGTCCTGAACAGCATCCGACAACCTTTCTGTATTAGTCCAGACATCGTCTGTGAGATCGGGTATCTGGGACCAATCAACTGGGTTTTCATTGAAGAAAATTTCATTGGCAGGAGTATGATCAACCGGGAGAGGCTTGAGCTTCGATGTCACAGCTTCAGGAGACGAGGGTCAGTGGAAGTCACCTGAGAGGATGTAGCTCCAGATGATACATTACCGGTTGGGGTGTACATGTCTTCGGAAGCTTCAGAGGCACTATCGTCCTGAGCTATTGCATTACAGGTCATCCGGACAAGAGATGCCCCTAGTGCAGACTGTTGGGAATCGGACTCATCCTCGGATGTAAGAGGATCATCAATTCAACTGTTTTCTCCATTTTCAGGAGTTGGGGGAGAAAGTTCCCGTTGATTTTCAGGGACTTCTGGTTTTGGATTATGACGAAGATCATTGATGCGATCCTGCTCTTGCTCTATGGCAAGATGTTGCAAAATTCTTGCATATTCTTCAAGATCAGGCAAAGGAGCCACATCTTCTTCGTCATCTGCTCCTTGTGGTTCACCATTATTGGGTTCCACTGAAGCATTGGCTGGTGCTGGATCGACAACGTTTTCTTGAACAACGTCCTAGTCTTCTTCATCATCGGACCAGGATCCTTGTGGCTACAATGGGTTATACCAGATTACTGGCATAAAATGAGATTCGGGAATCTATTCCTCGTCGGAGAGGTATTCTCCTGTTTCAAGGGATTCTTCCCACTCATCGATATCACTGGCAGTATCACTGGACTCATATCCATCCATGGAGAATCCAACGACCGAGTTGCAGGAGTATGATGCCCCCTGCGCAGTTTCATTTTTGTATAGAGGTGGCATGAAATCATCAAGGGTGAATTTTCTTACCGCCTTTGAAGTTTTGGGAAGGGATTCTTCCGTCGCCCCTAGTGAAGCAGTGGAAGTGGTTTTTACCTTTTCAAGGACTTGTTTTGGTTGAGACTTCTGCTGCTGTTTGAGCTTGCGGAGTTGTCTCTTGGCTTACTTTCGCTGCTGAGCGGTCGGCTTTGTTTTGACGATCTCCCAATTTTCATCTTCTAGGAGATCGGGATGCACCCATATAGGTTGTCCATCTGGTGTTGGATAGGAAACTAACTCTTGGGATGCTTGAGCCATTTTAATCACCTTGAATGAAGTAGTGATCTTCTTCTTTGGTGATTTTGAAACTTGCCCACATGACACCATGTTGACAGAAGTGGAGCCGTAGTTTTTGTCGAAAGTTACGACTCCGTTTTTCCACATCTCATTGATCTTCTCTCTCACGACGAAGCATTGATTAAAAGGATGTGAGATCATCTGATGGTATGGACAGTATTAGGGATCATTGGTTTTACCAACATCTCCCGGTCTTTTGGGCTCTAGCAAAGTGAGTTTGCCATTTGTTAGGAGAGCCTCAAAGATTTCTTCAACATCTTCATCGAACGGATATTTCTTTTCTACACTTTCTTTGAAGGCATCGGAGAGTTCGGGCCTTTTACTTGCAGTTTTGTTTTCAGCTTTCTTTGGCTGCTGAGGAGCTGACTTGGTCTGCACATTGAGAACCTCCTTTTTCTTTGGTTTTGAGGTTGTAACGGCAGTCGGCTCTTTCTTTGATGATTTCTGACTGTTGAGGTCTTTAATCACCATTTCAGCTTCTATGGAAGCTTCGAGGAGGAGTTCTCTCAGGTTCTTTGATTTGTTGCCGATGATCATGGAGCGAATTTTTGCTCTCATATTGTTACGGCAGATGTCGACTAGCGACGCTTGTGGTAGTACATCTGAGCATTTGTATGCCATTGCTTTCCATTTGTGAATGAAGTCGTATGTTGACTCATTCTCTCCCTGTTTTAGGCTGCAGAGTTGAGCCATAGTAAAAGGATGGTCCTCACCTTGGAAGTGGGTCAGGAAGCGTGTCTCCAGCATAGCCCAGTTCTGGATGGAGGTTTTCGGCAGAGTGGAGTACCCATCAAGGGCTGTACCATTTAGGGTACTTGCAAAGAGGCGAATCTTGAGGGCATCTTGATCCGCGATAGCTCCCGTCAGGATCTTGAAGTGGATAACATGTTGTCTGGCTGAACCTTTCCCCATATATGTTTGGAGAGTAGGTTGTTTGAATTTTGCAGGGAACGGAACCGAGTCCATCAATAGAGGATAGGGTGGCTTGATCCCATGTTCCTACAATGTATCATCTTCTTTTGCTTTTGTGAGGATATCGTCCACGTCCTTTTTGGTAAGGGCGCGTGACTCATTATTTTCTGCATTGCCCTCGTCATCTTCATGATTCGGAGGGGTTTCATTGTTAGGTGGGGGACGCTATAGAGTTAGAATAAGGTTTTCCATCAGAGCCTCAATTCTCTGTTGTCCTTGCTCCAACTGCTGGACGGGTGTGGTGACGTCATCATGCGGTGGAGGCTGCTTAAAACTTGTAGCCAAGATGTTCATCCTTGGGATTCGAACGAAGAAATCGTCCTGGTGGCTGAGCTGGGGCCCATTCTTCTGGATGAAGAATCTAAGGAGTGATTACTCCAGTGTCCTTGGCTTGGAGGAGTGGAGGATTCTTCCGGATGTGTTCGTGTCCGAGAGACGCTGCGAGTCACTGGACGTCTAACACTGATTTTGGTTGCTGACTTCTGGCGTTTTCTGGTTTTGCCAACCATATGGACAGCAACGAATTGGTCGGGTCTTTCTTTTTCGACCCATTTATTTGAGACATGGAGAGTAGAACGTTGGGTTCTTTGTTTCTCAAGTCTCTTTTGTCGATATGCTGCTCGGCGACGCATACGACTAGCAATTTGAGCTTCAGTCAACTCTGGCTGGGCTCTGGCGATGAAGGATGTAGTCCCTCGTGCATAGCAGCCGAGTTTGTCTTCTTTGAAACTGGGCAGGGACAGAATCTAGACGCGGTCCTTTGTCTGTCGCAGTAAAGATTTGAATTTTACGAACTCAGCCCCTGTTGAGATGAAGGGTCGACTCGCGGAAGTGCAGGCTTCAGCATGTTTTTGCATAGGCCTAACGATGTAGGATTTGATTTCAGGCTTATAGGAGCAAGCCGGCTCATGATGATTTTGTTTGTTCTTTGGGCGGAGGGTAGGTTTCTCCTCTTTCATGTAAGAGAGAGGGTAGAACCGATTCTCCTTGAGAGGGGCCAGGTATGCTGGCTTTGCAGATGTTCGGGACCTCCGTTGCTTTGGTGAAGATCTCAGGGACCAGGTTTTGGGGTAAACCTGGTTTCCTATGGGTTGAGGCTTCGTGGGAGCGCCACGGGCTTCAGGCTTCTTGGTGTTCGCCCTTGGTGCCATGTTAGTGACACCTTGCGGGGCGGTTTTCTGCTTCTTGGCAGTACAGTGTCTTCTGCGGGGAGTGGGAATGGTCCTAGCGACCCGAAGACGATGGTCCGGGGAATTGAAGTTGACCCGGTGTTTGGAGAGTTGTCGAGGGAGATGACGCTTCGACAACTGACAGGGCGCTTATGCTTGTTTTGCTTGTCTTGAAGCATAAGCTGGTACTTGTTCTCATCAAAAGTGATGGTCAATGAAGCTGCCATTGTTAGTTTTGGAAAACTTCTGAAACAAGACCAAATCCATTAGTAATCACAAGAATATGGTGATCATAAATGGAAAACAACTATGGTTTTGTCTTTTCAAATCACTTGAGGGAACATGGTCCAGCCCAAGGAAGATGAAGAAGGCAAAAAGCCATAGAGGAAGGCAAAAAGCCATAGAGGATACAATTGTTCTAAAATGCAAGTATGGTAGGCTCAGGGTGAGCATTCCAGTGACTGCTAGTAGCAATTGTAGACCTTAATTCAAATTACCGAGAAGCAAGGCTCACTCGAGGTAAAATGATATAAGGTTGGAGATACAAATGTGTCAGTCGCGAATACAGTAGATCCGAAAGGGAGTACTAGCACCGCTAGGCACAAATGTTGCAAATCGCATCCTTGGAAAGGACACGAGATGAGATTTTTTTTAAAAGGTCAAATTTGGGTTCATAAAGGAGAGCAATTGGTATTCCAATCCGAACAAGGGCTCAACATTTCTGCGAGCGCTGAATCCGAAAGGAAAAGGAACCAGAATTTCTCGAATGCAAGCCCAAACGTGACGGAAGTTTTTTTTTTTTTTGAAAGGTCAAGATTGAATTCATCAAAGAGAGCAAATGGTGTTCCAATTCGAACCACAACTCAACATTTCTGCGAGCGTTAAATCCGAAAGGGAAAGAACCAAGATTTCTCGATTCTAAATTCAAAAGTGACGGAAGTTTTTTTTTTTTTTTTGAAAGGTCAAGATTGAATTCATCAAAGAGAGCAAATAGTATTCCAATCCGAACCACAACTCAACATTTCTACGAGCGTTAAATCCGAAAGGGAAAGAACCAAAATTTCTCAATTCTGAACTCAAAAGTGACGCAAGTTTTTTTTTTTTTTTTTTTTTAAAAGTTTAAGATTGAATTCATCAAAGAGAGCAAATGGTATTCCAATCCGAACCACAACTCAATATTTCTGCGAGTGTTAAATCCGAAAGGGAAAGAACCAAAATTTCTCAATTCTGAACTCAAAAGTGACGGAAGTTTTTTTTTTTAAGGTTTTAAGATTGAATTCATCAAAGAGAGCAAATGGTATTCCAATCCGAACCACAACTCAACATTTTTGCGAGCGTTAAATCCGAAAGGGAAAGAACCAAGATTTCTCAATTATGAACTCAAAAAGTGAAGAATTTTTTGTTTTGAAAGGTGCACGTAGGTTTCCAATTCGATCTTATGAAACCTTACTAGATAGATTAGCCCCCAAGTAAGGGTAGGATTACTTAATGAACCCGTTTGAAGGACCCTTGCCTCAAACAGTCGAGCTGTCTCCACACTCTGGACAAGGCTTTTCTTAAATCCACTTTAGTCAAAGAGCGCAATTGGTGCAACCTTAGTGTTTTTTTTTTTTTTTGAAAGGTTCCTAATGAACTCATCAAAGAGATCAAGTGATGTTCCAATCCGAACCACAACTCAACATTTCTGCGAGCGTTAAATCCGAAAGGGAAAGAACCAAAGTTTCTTTGAATTTGAATTCAAAAGAAAGAAGACTTTTTTTTTTTTTGAAATCTCAATTGGACTCATCAAAGAGAAAAGATGGCCCAATCCCTGATATGAACGATAGCTGCAAACATTTCAGTGAGCTATCAAGTTCGAAGAGGAGAGGATCAAAATTTCTCAAAGTTGAGTTTTTAAGAAAAAGAGATCAGATTTTTTTTCTTTTTTTTAAGTGAGAAAGAACAATTAAAATCCCATCTCATGGTTTTTTTTTTTTTTTAGACGCAAAATGCAACATAGGCCACCAACTAGAAAGGAGTCAAGGGATCAAAGCATCACGTTCTCAAGTCAACGGGTCCCACCGGGTTGCCAACTTGATGGACCCTCGGAATTTCCGTCCTCTCCTTCTGTCACGCCCCGAAAACCGGGATCCAATCTCGGGGACGTGAATTTGGGGAAATTTGTATTTCCCCTCTGTCACGACCCCGGACTGGGTTCGGGGACCAAATCTGGGATCGGGACTAATGTGGTGTGATGATGGACATGCGATCATATGTGATGACAATAATTAAAGATACGTTTATGATCAAGCGTACATGGGTTAATAAAAGAACACATATCCCCCATGCACGTGATTTCCCACAGGTGTCCGCGGTGAGGATCTTCCAACACACTTAACCATTTTGTAAAAATTGCGGAAGCGTATGGCAAATCGAGCATGTAAATCATTTCCATAATAACAAGACCGTTTGCATTAAAATAGCAAGTATCAGATTGAGCAATGTTCTAAAGCGTACCCATAATACTGTTAAAGTTAGAACATATATCAGTTAATTACAATTCCCAAAATAAGAGGCAAACAAAGGCCAATATAAACAAAACAATAACCACCAAAAATAAAGTTCTAGCATCCCCCCCCCCCCCCCCCCCCCAAAATGTCATGCAACTCTCGAGGTAACCGGATGTTTAAACAACATCATCGGCACGCCACTCTACTAGCTGCTGCGGTTCTCCGACCGCCTCCTCAGGCTCCTCCTCGGGGAAGCCAACAATGGGATCTGAGTACCAAAGCAAAGGGTCAGACACGACGGTCTGGCAGGTGGATAAAAAGGTAAACACATTTCATAAAAAAAAATTTACCTTGTAAAACATTTAAACCTGTCTAACAATACTTTCATGAGTAAATGCATCATTTAGTTAAAACATATATGCAAGGTAAAACAGGTAAAGGTAACCAATGAAATCAGGAAACGAACAAGATGGCAACCACACAAAGCTAGATCCTCTATCACCGTAGTGATAGAGCAAGCAAGTCAAGGCGTTGACCTCAGTCACCGAAGTGAGGAGGTACAACGAAAAACATATACATATATACTATATACAAGATATGACCACAGTAGCGAACCGGGCATCAGGA
Organism: Umbellularia californica; assembly: GCA_028538565.1. Taxonomy (NCBI): domain Eukaryota; kingdom Viridiplantae; phylum Streptophyta; class Magnoliopsida; order Laurales; family Lauraceae; genus Umbellularia; species Umbellularia californica. Next base: position 68,693,875 of record JAPQWN010000002.1, on the reverse strand, counting down.
ACCACAGTAGCAATTTGCAGTATCGGGACATGACAACGGTTAAATAAACTGGTATTGGGATCCAAACTGCAGTTGGCAAGATAAGAGGGGGATCACCTAGTCAGTGGATCAGACTAACAAGGTATCCAAGCTTAGTGGTGCCGACTCATAGGTCAAAACATGGAAATCAAGACATGTATAAAATAATTCAAGTACAAGACTATAATCGGGCAAGACGGGGTGCTCGAGGCACAACTATCATGTCAGGTCGGGCATGTATGTCAAGACTAGTAAAACAGTATAAGTATGCTTTCAATGTTTTCGAGAATAAAAGGTGAAATACCCTTTCGAAATGTCAAGACAGTGTCGGGGTTAAAACTAATTCGAGTGAATAGGGATCCCGTATGTCTACTTTGAATTTACTTGGTACTCTTTGAATTTGAAGACATGCCGGGTTCCTTATACACTATAGTAGCCTCAATGCTTAAATGATTCTCTGTGATGTGGTTTCTCCCTCGATTGGACCTCAAACAACCTTTCATCTCTGCGTTGACACATCCCCAGGTGAGCGGTACCCAATGCTCTCAGAAAGGTTCACAAGCAATGGTATGGAAGCTCCCTTCAATCCCCTTTTATTCGTAGAATGCAGGGAATTTCGGTTACCTAGCGGTCAGTTGGCGGTTAGCCGCTAGAGGATCCGGCGGTTAACCGCTGGATGACCGTGAGGCTGACCGCGGGGTTGCAGCTCTCTGGAATTGTGACCGCTTCAGTTCGGTTGGCTGGCGGTTAGCCGCCGATGGATATGGCGGTTAGCCGCTAGCTGACCGCGAGATTACAACTCTCTGGAATTGTGACCGCTTCAGTTCGGTTGGTTGGCAGTTAGCCGCCGATGGATATGGCGGTTAGCCGCTAGCTGACAGCGGAGCTGACCGCGAGATTACAACTCTCTGGAAAAGTGACTAGAGATTCGTCGGCTAGCTGGCGGTTAGCCGCCAGTCACCAGACGGCTAGCCGCTTGGTAACCGCTAGCTGACCGCCAGTCACGGGAATTCCTCACTGGGTTCAGATTCGGGTCTTCTCTTCCTCAAGTCAACTTCTCCCATTCTCCATTCACTTTCCTATAGTAGCATGAGCTATAAAGCTCCTCCAATTCCACCTTCAACACTTCTCCCATATCGAGCTTCTACCAAGGATCCATCCAAATAACTCCATACATTTTCCACATTGAATCACCAAGAAGAGAGAAATCACAACTACATAGATTCATTCAAGTTTTAGGTACAAGATAAAAAAAAACTATCAATCCCATTATAAGATAATAAATGGGCTCAACAACCCTTTTCAAAAGCCTTAAAGTCATATTAAATGCAAGAAAAACCAACCATTAATGAAGCAATAAATCCAACATGTTAATCATTGAAAACTAAAACATCTATTAAATCCACTTGCCTCAAGGTCTCTAACAAGAAATCCAAGCTCTTCAAGCCAAAGATCCAAGCTACAAGCAAAAACCCCCAAATACAAACCCTAAAATGGGTCAAACAAGGAATAGGAAGAAGAAACCTTCAATAATGAAGATGGAGCTTCTCTAGAGCTAGGAAAACACAATGGTACAAGATTGAGAGGGAAAACTTACTAGGAAACTCTTCAAATGAGCAAGGCTAGCTCAAAGAAGATCTTATAATGGAGGTATTCCTTCAAATGTTGTATCAATGGAGAGCTTTAGAAGAGAGGAAAAAGATGATGACTTCCATTTCTTGATTTGAGCAAGGTGGTGGTGCTTTGATGGTGTAGAAGCAAGGAGAAGAAGAAAGGAGGTGGAAACCCTAGGTTGAGTTGTGCTTGTGCTGGAAAAGAGAGAAATGAGGGAGAAGGGTTCCTTTTTATACAAGTTGGGTGTGGGCTCCACCAATGGAAATCTCTAAGGGCTGAAATCACTAATTTTGGGATCTCGAATGAAATCGACGAAGAAGTGAAAAGTGATCATCGAAATATCTAGTTTCCAAAAAGTATATGTTTCGCGGGTTTTGGGGATATCGAGTTTTGGGTACAGATTTCATGTAAAAAGACTGTTTTGCCCTCACTGTAAGAAAATCGGGTTTCGGGGTTCCGGACGGTTACGGGCTCAACATGAAAGTTGTAAGGATCGACAAAATAAGTAAAACGGGATCAAGACAAGAACTAGGGGAATGTCAAGTAACCTCCAAAAGCAAGTAAAACTATAAAAAAGGAACCCCCCCCCAAAGGGTCCCACTAAACACAAGACACTAAAAGTTCCCCAAAGCTATAAAAAAACTATACTAATCCAAGCTTATTCAAAACCACTAATCAAGCTTAGCACTAACACGCAACTTAATTAGTACTAATCGCGTCACTCGGGTCGGGGTCTTACACCCTCCCAGGAATCGCGTGTGTGAGGATGACAAAATTCACAACACATCAAAATATTTCGCGGAAGCTCTACAAGACGTTACGACCCGGAATCCGTATCCATCGGTTCCGTGTCATACTCGATCTGTCAGCACAAGATTATCATTAACATACTTAAACTCAGACTGGAACAATTCATAATATCAAAATATACAGAGCTGACAGTAACAGGCTTATCATTACCCAAACATATTCAAGTTACAAATTAACGAGTGCATTAATTACAATTCCTAAGAAACAGGCTAACAAAAGCTGTGCAAAATAGCAAGCTAGAACAAATACTACCCAATGGCGTAACGTAACTCCGGAGTCAAGCATGACGTCTACCTGACATCGCTGACACAACCCGCCTGCAAAACTCGTGGCTTAACAGCCCAATGCACACGAACTAGCTCAAAATAAGGACCTGCTATCTAGAGCACTAAAGTAGTAGAATATCAAACACGACGGTCTGGCAGGTGAACAATATAGGTAAGAGCATAAACGAAATTAAAGCTTAAAGGAAACAATAACTAAAAACACTTAATCGAACTTGAAGCAGATTTACAAGGTTTAAAACAATGCATGGACAAGATGCTTATCAAGAAATCACGAGTACATGCACGATATACGAAACAAGACATGAATACATATAATATCATGATTAGTAAATCCACAAAGAGCCCATCCTTTCTCCATCATACATGATGACAAGAGTTAGCACGCACGACAAGCACGACACGCAAGACACGATCCCACATATACGGGGAATTTCCGGCTGCGGAACCGGAACACGAACACGCACGATGTGTCATTCAAGACACAACTAGTCTGCAGACAGTCCACATGTTTAAGGACCCCCAGGTAGTGGATCAAGTTAAAAGGGCAGTCCAAGCTCAGTGGTACTCATTTATATCATGAATGCACAAAACATGGCGATACACGTTCGAGAACACGACAAAACAAGAGGGAAATCATTTAACAAGCACGACATGACGAGACTAGCAAAATAGCATAATATAAATGCTTATCAAACTTAGGAAATGATTCCCTTTTTTATTCTTGAAACACGATTCTTGCAACACGTCTTAAAACAAGCTTATACTTGAAGTCCAAACGAATGCACGATGATGCACGAAGCATCAAAACAAGAGTTTTGGTTCTTGAAACAAATCTTCAAACGAACTTGTACTTGAAAATCTAACAAGGACACGATGATGCATGAAGCATCAAAACAAGAGTTTAATCGCGAAATATATCAAGTTTAGGCTAAGACCATTCATTGACCCTTATGGAGTTGAAACCCAAATGTCGGAGTTTTAACAAGATTTGGTGCCCTCAAAGTTATAGTACATTTTGGAATTCCAAGTGTACAAGGTCAATAAAAAGGTCTAAAACCTAGTCTAGCTTTCATTCTCGCAAAAATCCTTCAAAACAGTCTTTTTCGGTAAATCTCGGTCAGTCCTCGGTTACCTGTCGGTCAACCGAGGTTGATGTGTCGGTTGACCGACAGACGACCGACGGCTGGCCGACAGGTCTCAGTCCAGAAATGTAGCTCTCGGGAAAAGGGACCGACAAGTCCTCGGTTGGCTGTCGGTCGACCTATCGGTCAACCGACAGATGACCGACAGTCCTCCTGACAAAATGTTGCTCTCTGAAATTTGAACCGACAGGTCTCGGTTGGCTGTCGGTCGACCTATCGGTCAACCGACAGCTAACCGACACCTGACCGACATGACACGGACAGTGCATTTCGAGTCAAATTTTTCACAACTTCTTTCCTTCTTCATTCACATATTCGAACCACCTGCACTCCCCAAGCCTTCATGCTTTCCAAGGGATACATTTCTCACATTTATAAAGCATTCCATCCACAAATAAACCATTCATTCTATAAAAAGACATCAAAGCATTTCCATATACAAAAATCATGAAATTTACGAGACTAAACACGATTCTAAAAGCTTGAAGAAATCATTAATAACAATACAAGTGAAGAAGCTAAAACCCATGACTTGAAAGAGCATGAACATGGCTTGCATTATGAGATTAAGCATAAAAAACATGTCTTAATAAAAACATTGAAACCATAATGAAACATGAACCAATAAACATGAGAAATCCTATAAAGATCACTTGCCTCAATCCAATGCCAAGGAAACTCCACAAAAACTCAACCAAAGGGAAGATCCACGAAATCTACACAAAAGCCCCAAAATAGAACACATAAAAATCACATTTTTGTCACTACAAACCCCCATTTCGAAAATGGATTTGAAAACATGTAAAACAAGCTCTAAGTGAGCTAAAGAACATCAAATGAAAAGATGGGTCCAAGCTCTAACCTTGAGCTAGCTGAACAAGATGAAGAGAGGTTGAAGATGATGAATAGTAAAATGGTTTGGCTCCAAAAACACTCCAAATGAAGCTTGAGAAGAGAGGAAGAGAATGGCGGAGTCGAATCGGAGATTGGAGTCCTCTAGATGGATGATCTAAGGGAAAAGACCAAGAGAAAAAGCTTTATCTCCTCTCCACTCTAGGTCAAGACCGGTGCAGGAAAAATAGGGAAGAAGAATGGAGGAGAGAGAATAAGAGGATATTTATAGTGTCTGGAAGTGGGTCCCAAATGCAGTTGAACTTGAAACGATTAGAACATGGTCTTGCGGACCCCGGATGGAATCGATGAAGAAGAACAAAACGATCGTCGAAAAATCTAGTTTTTAAAAAGTATATTTTCCCCAAGTTCCGGAATTTTCAAAATTTATGGACAGATTTAGTGAAAATTGTCATTTTTGCCCTTTTTCTCGAAAAACGCGATTTCTGATTATTAAATCAAGATGGTCAAAACATGAAAGTTGTTTGTAACAATAAAATGGGTCAAAAGGAATAAAAATTGGAATTTTTAGAAACCAAGAATAAATTCTCACAGAAATACAATTTACAAGGGTTGGGTCAAAACAAAGTCAATGGTCTTTTAAAACTCTACAAAGTTATGAAAAATCTATTCAAACTCAAAAACAAAGTCAAATCAACTCTAATCTTGTTTAAAAAGCTAAATCATGATTAAAACAATGCTAAACCTGAAAATTGAGGGTCGGGGTCTTACACCTTCCGCACCCCGGGGGCTGACCTGGGTCTCGGCGGAGGAGGGAAAACGTGGGTATCAACATTTTTGTTCGGGTATGCCAGATTTACTTTCTACTTGGAATTTGGAATGGTGATAATCCGGAGATCCACCTTCACAAGTAGAAAGGAAATCAATCCTTTTTTCTAACTTTTCAAATTGCATAAATATTAAGAAAAGAGACAACTTTTTTTTTTTTAGAATGCCGTAGGAGGCGTTTTGTTTGTTTGCCATAAAAGGCGATTTTACCATGAAAGGCGATTTTACAAAACTCATCAAATATGAAAGACAAGAATTGTGATTTCTTTTTGTCTCTTTATAAAATACAAACTACAATAGAAAAGGAAGAAAAGGGATCTAACTTCTCAAGAGATTGTGGGGACACGTTGAGATCGACGGTCGCAAGTCATGTATGGACTTCGCCATCGTCCTTCAAATGAGAACGGTTGATGCTTTGATTCTTCGGCTTGGCTCCTAACCTCAGTTTTTTAAATGACAAGGACCAAGAGGAGGTCCTATATCCAATAAAAAACCAAGTAAACGGGCTGAAAAGCCGTATTTAGGCCATGTTGGAGAAGGAGGTGACCTTGGGGGAGTGGCCCCCCAAGGGTGCTGATCACCTTGTAGTGCTTCTGGGAGCAAAGCGGCAAGACTTCGTCTCTCTCTTGTATTTTCTAGATTTTCAGAGCTTGGGATTGCACTTGGAATTCCTTCTTTTCTTCTTGGAACTCACCTCCTTTTATAGGCTTTTGGTAGCCATGAGGTGTTTATTGGCATTGATAGCCATGATGAGGGAATTGATGAGGAGTTACAAGTTTTTATGTTTTGATTTTGTAACTCCTTTTTCATGGCTTGTGATTGGCCGATGAAGGGTAGTGGGCATTTAATTGCCTTTAATCTTCATGATGATGGGAGTTTCATGGGTTTAATGCCATGATTGCTTGGACTTGTAACTCCCAAATGCTTGACTCTGATTGGGCCGTCCAAAATAATGAGTTAATGACCGCATTAAGTTGTCATAAACGGGTCAATTAACGACATTAAGTGGTCACCAAGGCATGTAAAGAGTCGCGGGCAGCGCCGCGTCTTTTGAGATTCTTCTTGTGATCATCACAGGTGGATCCACACATTGTTTGATGTCGGATTGCGATGCAATTTCAGACATTGATTGATGTTGGTGGGCCGGTGACATCTGTCTTGTCGATTTCACGATCGGTCGGACAGAAAGTGTACTTTCTTGGTCAGCCGGTTGGCGATCTTGGAGCGATCAGTGATGATTTCATACTTTTGACAGCGGATCCGAGATGTTGGTGAAGATCAGTCGTTTTAAAGCATCAAACATTGGATTTTCAGAAAATCACAGAGGCAGGAATACCCGAAACGCGAAAAGGATCGAAAAACAGGCGTTCTGGTACAAAATCCGGCGACCCAGATTTGCAGGGTTGCCGGCGACCATGCACCCAGGGTCGCCGGCGACCTTAGGGTTTTGCCCTTTTGGTCGCCGAGCTTTGTTTTCGGCCGTTTTTCCGTCTTTTTTGTTCCTTCTTTCTTCTGTATTTTTCTTGACATTTTTCCTCAATTATTGACTTGATTTTCTTGGAGAAAACTTGATGAGAACCCGCGCAAAACCGGAACACAAAGTTTCTCATTTTTCGGGAAAGCCGAGGACTTTGTAGCCGATTTTCCGTCAAGAGTCGAAACTAGGTCAAACGATGTCGGAATGACCTGAAAATTGAGGTGAAGCTTCTTGAGCAGCGGATAGGACCAACCACGCACTTTTATTTGAGTTTTGAAGCCATTTGCAGTCTCATCAATGCTTGACTTGATTTTGCTGCGGGGAAAATGTCAAGCTTTGATATGTGGTCGAACGATGTCCGATTGACCTGAATTTTGATAAGGAGCCTATTGGAGTCATTTTGAGATGTTCCATCAGCTCCGTTTTGGATGTCATTGTCCCGGGTTGCTCCACCGCCGGTAGGCTTGATTTTCTTTCGGAGCATCGAAACATGGCCAAACGTTGTCGGATTGACCTGAAATTCGACGTGCGGCCTTTTGGAAGCATGTTAAAGCCACTCATGTACTTTTTTTGATGAGTGATGACTTCGGTGGTTCCCGCCGCCGGGAGGCTTGATTTTGCTGCTCGAGCATTGATGGAGGGTCAAACGTTGTCGGTTTGACTTGAAATTTGGAATGGAGCCCTTTGGAGACATTCTGGAGTCATCTATAGGCTTTGATCGAAGTTTTAGTGTCTTCGATGATGTCGCCGCCGGGAGCACTTTTTTAGCTGTCGGAGAAGTGAAGTTAGGCCAAACGATGTCAGAATGGCCCGAAACCTTAGGTGTACCCCTCTTTTAGCTGTCTTGGAGGATCTTTCAGTTTCTATCTGATTCTGACAAGATCTGATGCTTGAAGTAGCCTTGCCTATTTTAGCAGGATGTAGCTTCACGAGGCTTCTTGATGTTGAGAAGACATAGTGACTTTTTTTTGGTGTCAACATGGAACTTAGTCTTCACACTCACCTCAAATTTCAAAGATGGACTGACCCCATAACAATGACCCAAAATAATATTGATGAGACCATCACGCGTCGCCGGCGGCGTTGTGATGAGTGGGACCCTTAATTTCCCGCATGGAGGCGATCAAACGGAGTCGTGGCCGTTTACCATGACTGGCGATCACATTTTTTTTACCATTTCAAGGATTAGTCGGGAATCCTCGGAATTGGTCGGTACGTTCACGTATCGCTTTATATAACACTGTGTTTCCACCCACATCGGGTCCGGAAATCACATCCGACAGCCTGGCGATCACAGTGGGACCGCTTGTGTCTCATCTAATTTGTTTTGGGTCATTTTCTTTGAAAGGGTCTATGCTCGTCTACCAATGCTCTCCTCAGTAACATCCATTAGTTTTTGAATTTATTTTAAAAGTTTCATATTCACTTACATCTACACTCTCAAGCATTCTTTAAACTTAGGTTTCATCAAGGATTCCCATTCTGAACTTAGAGTCAATTTAGGACCCCTGTTTGAACCTAGGAACTAGCTAGGTGTTCCCCACTAAACATAGAAGCAATTTAAGATCCCTACAGAACTAGTGCTTAGGACGTCTTTATTTTGGTTCTTTGTTTGTTTTGCTTGCACCTCCCACACACGGGGCACTTAAAATCTTTTTTTTTTTTAAATTCACTCGTGAGCCCTTGGAATCTTTGGCCACCTAGCTTATATTGAAGAAGGATTAGGCCCATACCTATTTTCTAGGTGCACATATTCTCTTTTTATTTTCCACATTTTTTTTTGTGTGCTTTCCCTTCTTTCCCCCACTTCTCTTTTGCCATGGAGGGACATTCGTCCCATTCTAGGGTTAGTTTCTGTGATCCAGGGCACACGCCACGGTCACAACAAGCTCACAAATCTCGACACGAATCATATGATGGATATCAAGGGCAATACAACCCCTTATATGATGATATGTCTAAAAATCCGAAGCAAACCCCATTTACTACAACAGAGGTCACTTTGCCATAAGGACAAGTCTTACCATTTAGAATACCTGACCCCACAGCTAAGGCTCCACAAGCTAGCTCCACCCAGAGAACTGGTCCACAAGGGACTGACTATGACTGGTCCAGGCAACAGTCGCGTTCTCCAACCCCTTCTATTAGCTCAAGAGCATCTTCTTCTGAAGAGAGTCTCCCTCTGGGTGTTAAAATTGTATCTCAACCCCGAGGGTCTCCTCGGATTGAACCACCTCAACAGGGTGTTGGTATTCGGGAATCACGTAGGTCCATGGAGTACCCTCAACACATTCATCTTCGTCCTCTAGGATCAATGAGTTAGCAGTCATTGAGATCAACAGTGACCATGCTCGTAGGATGCATCCTCAGTATGTCTCTCCTGATAGGAGGCACCGTTCTACATCCCACATCCCAGCTCCTAGTCATCACTCTAGGTCCCCATCTCTCATGAGAGAAACCTGCCATTCTCGCCATCTAGAACCTATTAAGACCAGAGTCTCTAGGTCACCCACCCCAAGGCATAGGGATTCACACTATCATCATCGACAACACGATCGAACCACTAGGCGTGACTCATTGATTGCCCATCCGCCTACACCTAGGTCAGTTGTGTTGAAATAACGGGATCGAGATATTATGATGATTACACTTGGAATCCTCGGAGAGCAGTCTATGTCCCCCCCCCCCCCCCCCCCCCCCCCCCCCCCCTCCCTCACTCAAATACAGCAGAATATCCATATTTTATTAAAACATATACGCGAACCCATCAAGATAGCCGCATTCCTAGGTCGTCTAGTAGGGTCCATCGAGAGGATCATCATGTACGGATGCCTAGGCAGATTTATCAAGACGATCGTATTCATTATGATCAACGGGTTGAGCATCGTCGAAAGAGCTATCCAAAGGAAGAATCTCGAGGATATAGAGAGTATCGAGAGGAATATGACCCGTATTACCAGTCAAGGATAGACAAGGATAATCATCCTATTCATCCTAAGCATGAGAGAATTAGGCATCGGGCTGATTACTATGAGGGTGAATCGGCTAGATTTTCTCCGCGCCGCACACACCGTGACCAAGATTATGACCCTTCACCAAGACATAGGACCCATGAGCCCATTCACCAAACCATTAGGGGTTGATCTATGCCCGAGCGAGAAGATGGGGTAAGCACACCACTCCAAGGATCAATGAACACATCTAGGATTCTAGCTCCACAACAACCTGACTTAACTTTCGCCTCTTAGATTCAGCCAATTCAGCCCCAAGCTACGCAAAATTCTCCTTACATCTTGCCTGGTCCTTTTCATGAACCCATTCATTCTCAAGCTATATCACACCCGGCTCAACCTTGTCAAATAACTCCACCTTGCCCTCCTCAAACCGATCCAAATGGGATCAAAGAATTAAAAGAGCAACTTGAAGGAATTAGGTTGGAGATAACAAAGGTAGCAAAAGGAGCCATCAAACCACGTCGGATAGGGTATAAGGATTTTTGTAGGAGCCCTGGAGATAGCTCTCCATTCCCTATTGAAGCCCCCAAGTTCACAACTTTTAAGGGAAACACAGATCCACATGCACATCTAGTTTCCTTTTGCAATAAGTGTCGAGTTATAGCAGACAATGATGCCCTCTTCATTGACTATTTCCAAGAATCTTTAGAGGGTGATGCCCTTGTTTGGTTTCATTCTGTGCCTACACATGAATTTAAAACTTTTGAGGATGTAATCCAGAAGTTCATGGACCAATACAAGCATCAGGTTAGTATTAGGCCAAGTTGGCACGACTTAGCTAACACCAAGCAAAAGCCCGATGAAGACTATGAGGAATTCGTGAACCGCTGGTGTTTGCTATATACCCGATCCAGTGCTAGGTTAACTGATGATGAAGCAATTAGAATGGTGATATCTAATTTGCGGATGCCACTTAGACCGTACATTTCACTTGGGGAAGCTCCAAAGACGTTTGAAGCACTTTATGATAGGATATCAAGGATCAAGCTTGACTATGGAGAAGGGATCCTTTTTTCACTCATGGACCCTAGGAAGCATGGGAATAGAAAAATACCCGGTCAATCAGGTACAAGAACAGGAAGTTCAAACGCAATAGGGCTAGAGTCAAATGCTAATCTAGTTTTGCCAAAATGATGCCACTCGCAATAGGAATAATAGGTCAGACCAAGCATTAGGTCAGCAAGTTAGGAATACCCCTAATCAAGATTACCGTAAAGTTCCCCATAATTATGAAAAAAATGGAAGCAATGGGAACTATAGGAACAATGATAATGGCAAGAGGCATCGAAAAGGACCCAAGCGCGACCATTACCCTCCACTTCCATAACCCATCGATGTGGTTTTTTGGAATTTGATGGAGACAAAAGAGATAACATTACCCCCAGAGAAACCACAACCATGGCCCACATATTTGGATCGGAACAAGTTCTGTGTTTATCATAGATACCCCGAACACAATCTTGACGAGTGTTTTATTCTGAGGGATCTTATAAATGAGATGAATGATGAAGGAAAAATCAATTGGGATGCAATTAAACTAGTAAAAGATCTCCGAAATAGACAACAAGGGAGGCAACAAGGCATGAAAATTTATGACGACCCATTGCCAAAACACAATGCCTCATCCTCCTCTGAGGCTGCAAAAGTCCTATTTGGAAAAAAAGATGTGGAGCTCAACAATTGGAGCGTACAATACCATCCCCTTTGCCTGATCGAACATGAGGAAGATAAAATGATCCTTGATACAGGAAAGTATGGTCAGTACCTAGACCCATGGAATGAGATTGATCAAATTCAGAATAGACCTAGGTCTTGACACATTTCAACCAGTGAGGTTAGGCAGACTGTAGTAAATCCTTTACCTCATCTAATGGAGGCACCGCTTAGGTCAGGAAGGGTTTACCCAACCAATCCTCCAATTATGCCTCGACAAGAATTGGACAATTTCCCTTTGCAGGAAGAGCAACACCCGAAATCGATTGAAGCTGGGAAGGAATATGATCTTCTTCAACACCTTTCGAAAATCCCAGCCAAGATCTCAGTTTTTGAATTAATCAATGCGTCCTCAAGACACCACAGACAATTGCTTGACGCAATCCAAAGAATGGAAGTACACGAAAATATAACTCCAGAGCAGTTGGCTCAAACCATAGCAAGTGTGGCGAGTCCAGGAAAACCACCTCCGATCACTTTCACTGAAGAAGAGATAGAAAAGGTTCCACCAGAGATGAGGACTTCACATCTGTGTTTAACAGTGGTCCTCGCAAGATACAAGGTTAACGGAGCTTTGGTAGATACTGGAGCATCTTTAAACATATGTCCAGTCCACACATTTCAATCCCTGAATTTAACCCTCAAAGATCTTATCCCAGCGCCGATGACTATTATTGGATATGATGGAAATCGAACTGTAGCAGCTGGCAAGGTCAATCTCCTCACACGTGTAGGACCGATCGCAACTCCTCAGACTTACCATGTGGTAGATATCTCTGACAATTTAAACCTAATTCTCGGGCGACGATGGCTTGATGACATGAAGGTTGTTGCTTCAACTAGACATAAATGTGTCAAATTCCCTTTTAACGATGTGATAATTAAAGTTGATGCAGATCCTCCTATGCTTGAATCAGAAATAAAGGCAATGCTCCCAACATTTAAAGCGATCTCAAGAGAAGAAAATCAGGAAAAGATTTTTGGATATTGAGTTAACCCATTGATTTCTATTTTAGATGTTAGCCCCGCAGAATGGGTAGGTCCTATAAATCCGTTGCCTAAATACTCAAGCTTGATTGATGCAACCTCTATCCTCCCAAAATAAAATGAAGATTCCCACCAGGCTCATGGGTGGACTTTGATGAGAAAGTTAGGATATGGGCCAGGAACAGGATTGGGTCGACATAGCGATGGCATGGTTAGACCATATGACCCCAAGGTTAAGGTCGTAACATAAGGGTTGTTAGGATATGAATCAGGAATGGGTAAATCTAGTGACTATGATTGGAAACTACTGGAACATTTTGTCAGACCAGCTGAACCACAAGATCGAGTTATTCAACCTGAACAAGATAACCCAGGCCCTGAAATTGATTTGGATTTTAGTCATTCTGAAGAGTCGGATTATGACAATTGTGACATAGATGAACTCTTAGAGACTCTTGGAAAATTGTTTTGTCACGATAAAAATGGAGAAGATGATGATCAGGATATAGATCAAACTTTGATGGTGACCAAGATCATAATAAAAATCCGATGATTGAGAACTCGAAGTCCGAACCTCCAGCCATAAAACCTGAGGACTATATAGGGTCTGAATACATGAGGGAAGACTTGAGTGATATGTATGTGGCAGACTGCTACATGTTTTCCCAAGAAGATAATATGCCAAGAAAAAAATGCCAATTTCACAACTTCAGGGCCCACAGAGTGAAGTTTGGACCTACTCCTACCAGGGACTCAGTGAAGTGGTCTTCCGACCAACCTCCAGCACTCCCTCTAGGGGTGCAATTAGCTCGTCAATAGGGACATCTAAATGTCCCAAACTTGTACATAGTAGTTTAGGAAAATCAGATTATAGGTTAGGAGATTGGCATAACAATTTAGGCAGTTTTCATGATAGAATAGAATCATCATCTTATCCCAAAAACCTAAAAAAATTAAATAATCCAGAAAAACCAAAAATAAGTAACTCACCATTAGGAAGTGTAAGAGCTGTGCATAACCCAGAAAGGCATGCTACAGTAGGAAGATGGAGGTTACCCCCATTTGAGTAATCTAGATTGGAGACCATTATAGGTAGCATATCTAAGCTTGGTTACGAGCATGTACCTACCTTACCTGATCCAGATTCACTGTCTCTACAAAACCCAAGGCCCGATGATGGTATGGGTGTATATGAGCTCGTAGAGGAAGAAGAAGATGAGTCCCAGGATACTCAACAATTTGATGACGTGATTAAGCGCTTTGATGAACAATCTCAAGCTGCTGCGGAAAAGATCAAGGAGGTCAACTTGGGAACCGAAGAGCACCCCAAGGTGGTGCAAATCAGTGCGACATTGGAACCATCTGAGGAACAAGAAATTTTGGGAGTTCTTAGGGAATACCATGATGTTTTCGCCTCAGATTATATTGATATGCCAGATCTAGACCCATCATTAGTAGAGCATCGCATCCCGTTGCAACCAGACGCCAAACCCATGAAACAAAAGCTTAGGCGGATGCTCCCTGACGTTGCTCTAAAAATAAAAGAGGAAGTTGATAAGCTGCAACAAGCTAAGTTTATCCGAGTTGTCCTTTTTCCTGAATGGATAGCCAACATAGTCCCGGTAGCTAAGAAGGACGGTCGTGTACGTGTCTACATTGATTTTCGAAATTTGAATAAATCTTCGCCCAAAGATGACTTCCCATTACCTCACATTGATGTGTTAATTGATAACACTGCTGGTCATGCTATGTTGTCCTTTATGGATGGATACTCAGGATATAATTAAATCAAACTTTCTCCGGAGGACCAGGAGAAAACATCATTCACTACACCACGGGGGACATATTGCTATGTTGTTATGCCCTTCGGCCTAAAAAATGCCGAAGCAACATACCAAAGGGCAATGACAGCCATTTTTCATGATATGATGCACGACTGTATGGAAGTCTACGTCGATGATATCCTGGTAAAATCTAAGACTCGCGCTGGTCACATTGAGGCCCTAAGGCGTGTTCTTCAGAGGGCAAGAGAGATTGAGCTTAGAATGAATCCAAAAAAATGCGTGTTTGGAGTGTTAGCTAAGAAACTTTTAGGATTTATGGTTAGCAATAGGGGAATCGAGGTCGACTGGTAGAGGGATAGGAATAGTACTTCAAAGTCCAGAGGGTGTCATTATTCCCAAAGCCTTTCAACTAAACTTTAATGTTACTAACAATACTGCAGAATATGAAGCTTTGGTTGCAGGCCTCAGAGAAGCACTCTTTCTCGATATCAAGAAGCTGAAGATTTTTGGGGACTCCAAGGTGGTAATTTCTCAAGTCCTGGGAGAATGGAAAGTCAATTCCCCAACATTGGCTAAGTACCACAAATTATCTACAACACTGGCAACCAGGTTTGAAAGAATATCATTTGTTTACATTCCCAGGGCCCTCAATAGGTTAGCGGATTCTCTTGCCACCCTTGCATCGATTTCCCGTATGCCCTCCAATGACACCAATGAGTCTTTTGTCATTAGAAAATTGAACTCTTCTGCAATAGACAGTTTCGACCTTGAGTTAAAATTGGTTGTTGTTCCTTATCAACCTCAGCCCTTCACCATAATGATGATCCAATGGATGACAACCCATGGTTTTATGATATTAAAAACTATTTACTTGATGGCTACATTCCAGAATATGCCTCTAAGTCAGATAGACGCGCATTAAAAGAATTGTCTCAAAGATATACAATTGTAGGAGGACAACTCTATAAACGTTCATTTCAAGGAATTCTTTTACGCTGTGTTGATACACAAGAAGCAGCTCATATCATTTATGAGGCACATTCCGAAGTATGTGGTGGTCATGTAAATGGTCAAATGCTCGCGAAAATGATTCTTAGGCAATGGTACTACTGGCCTACTTTGGAGCGCGACTCGGCTGATTACGTCAAAAAGTGCAAAGAGTGCCAACTTCACGCGAATTTGATTCATGCACCGGCATCCACTCTCCACCCCACCACAGCCCCATGGCCATTCTCTACGTGGGCTTTTGACGTAATTGGGCCTCTCACCCAAACCCTTGAAAATACTCACAATCATGCATTCATTTTGACCGCCACTGAGTATTACACAAAATGGGCCGAAGCCGAGTCGTTTGTGCATATTACGGCCAATACTGTCATCCGTTTTATCATGAAAAATATTATTGCCCGATTTGGAGTTCCTAAGGTCTTTGTCACTGACAACGGTCCACAATTCACCTCACAAAAGATGTATGATTTATGTAACAAGTTTAACATAGAGTTGCACCATTCTAGTCCATACTATCCACAGGGAAACGGCCAAGCTGAAGCCACCAACAAGACTCTCATCAAGATCATCAAGAAGACACTTGAAACTCCAAAGGGAACAGATTGGCCACACAGATTGGTTGAGGCACTTTGGGCCTACCGGACTTCCATTAGGACACCAACCGGAGAAACACCATTTTCTTTAACTTACCGGATGGAGGCTGTCCTTCCGTATGAGGTCCAGATACCCTCACTTAGGATCCAACTTGATAAGGACATGACTATGGATCAACGACGAGAAGCTCTACTCATGCAACTGGAACTGTTAGATGAGAAGAGGTTGAAAGCAGCAGAACACGCACAAGTCTACCAAAGGAGAATATCAAGAGCCTACAACAAACATTTACTTGAAAGAAAATTTAAAGTAGGTGATGTGGTCACAAAGAAAATTGTGCAATCTCAGCTCCCGCATATCAAAGGTAAGCTTCGACCAAATTGGGAAGGCCCCTATGTCATAAAGGAAGTATACCCGGGAAATGCATACAAGTTAGTCAATTCAGAAGGGGAGGAACTCCCTAATCCGTGGAATGCCATGTACTTGCGAAAGTATGTGGTATAATTTATTCGCGATCTTGATACACATGCCAACCTGTTCACTTGTCTTACAATAACAATTATTTTCTAAAGATCTATTTTAATTCAATCAATGACTTAGCACTCAAGATCCCACACACTTCCACTTCATACACAAAAATGGGAGAAATGACTGTCATACACAAAATTTAGCACGACCAAAGGTTGTCAACAAAAAAAAAAGGACCAAAAAAAGGGGAGAGAGAAAGATAACATACCCATCTGAGAATTGGTGGAGTTGCATAAAGCATGGGTTTGCTCCTCATATCTTGTGCTTCAAAGCCTGTTCTTAGATTTACCCATCATACCCATCTGGGAGTTGGCGGAGTTGCATAAAAGCATGGGTTTGCTCCCCATATTTTGTGCTTCAAAGCCTGCTCTTAGATTTGCCCATCCAAATATACCCATCTAGGAGTTTGTGAAGTTTCATAAAGCGTGGGTCTGCTCCCCATATCTTGTGCTCCAGAACCTACTCTTAGATTCGCCTGTCCAAATATATCCATCCAAGAGTTAGTGAAGTTACATAAAGCATGGAAGCCTGCCTTTAGATTTCACTATCCAAATGTACCCAGCGGGGGTTGGTGAAGTCGCATAAGGTGTGGGTTTGCTCCTTATATCTTGTGCTTCGGAGCTCGCTCCTAATTTACCAAAAAAAAAATTCCTTATTGTTTATTAAGCCTAGACTCAGATGACTACCGTAAAGTGAGCCAAGTGAAGGACAACCTAAAGTCACAACACTTAAATTCACGACAGTCAATATCATGTTGCACACAACAATACACCTTTTGCACCAGGATAATGAGTTGCAAAGTCAGAGAAAAAGATTATGCTAGTCTGAAGAGGTAATTGGAAACGTGAGACGGTTGTCATGGTGGCAATGGAATCAGAAATCAGAAATGAGGGATATCACTTTCATTGCATCCATCGGATTTAGGAGTTACTTTCTAACCAAGCTATGTTCACTCATATTTTCCGGCGTATATTTCCTTAAATAATGCTAGGGCATTTTTTTGAGAATTACGTAAGCTTTCCCAATTCATGGTCGAAGGTCTCAATGCATGCATTCTACTGACTTTGAAACACTCATTGCACACATTAATACATCATACATTCGTGCACACACACATGCACACCTCATGCATTTTCTTAGGACTAACAGTTTGTTCATTTTGCAGTTTTTCTTTCTTTCCTTTATGTTAAAAAAAAAAAAAAAAACTTTTGTTCGTGACTATGATGACCCCCCTTGACACTTTTACCGAGAAAGTGGATAATTCATCTTTGCACAATTGTGCAAGGGGACAGAAAAGATGCTACACTGATCTTACATTTCAATTTTGCAGGTCATATAGTTACGAAACCAAGATAGGATTGGCAGCCCACACTGGGGCATTTTTTTTGGGGTTTGCAAACACTCGCTTCTCCATTTTTTATAAATCTCTGCATTTTTTTTAGCATTTATACATTTAATGCATTCTGTCTTCTCTTAGGCATTGTTGACGTTTCTCATCTGAGTTTTGCAGGTACTGCGCGAAACTGAAGAGGGGATGATTCGTCCGACTAAGTTTGGAAAAGCTCAAATGAACCAGGTGAGTAGCGTCATCCTTTTAATTTTCTTAATTTTCATCACGTGTTCGAGTCGCCGTAGGCCTCCCTTAAGTGCCAACGATCGGTATGGCGATCATAATACCGCTTTATGCGAATTGTGGTGTCCGCTGACTTGGATCGTGATGCCTTAGAGGTGCTAAACTCGGGTTCAAAACTCCCCTCGGGAACGTAGATCACCTTGGAAAGTTCCCTCTATCCTCATTTCCACCTTGCATAGCCCCTTTTCAAACTTGCATTCATTTTCAGACTGCATCGAGCATTTACATCATAAATCCCACCATTCACTTAGGTTGCATTGATTTTGTCCCACTATGGTCTAAGAATCACATCATCAATTTGGATTGTGTTTGCACATCCCAGCATGGTTTCAAGTTTATATATTCAAAGTGTTTATATGAGGCAAAAGTCTTTAAAAAAAAAAAAAAACAGAAAGAACTAGAGCAATTATTTTCTTGGTGCCAACTCACGAGACATGTGGTTGTGTCTACTTTTTTTGGTGTGAAGCCCATTCTGTGCCACACTCCAGAGAAGGGCATACTGTAGACACCTCATTTTGGCACCCCTATGGACAATTTAATACTCATATTATTGACGCCCCAATTTTGCCCCGTTTGGACAATTTTGAATAAATAAATTAAAACCTTCATTATCATGCATATTTAGGAAGGTTGCATCATTATAGGCTTTTCCTTTTATGGATCTCACTTCCATGATAATCTACCTTTAATGAGCTTCTTGATGATATAAGGATTCAAAGCATCCAACGATCGGATCAGGTATGCTTTTTTTACGAATTTAATATGTGTGCACCCCGAAAATTCAGATATTTTATAGATCTTCAAATGAACCTGACCCATATATCATCGGGACCTACTCGTTGAGAGATTCCCTCTAATGCTGAGATTTTAAAAATCTGACGGTCAGATCCCAAGTTATGTCTTTTTCTTAAAAATTAATCAAGCCTGGGTCCCTTAAAAAAATCAGGTCTTTTCCTACCCTTCAAATTACTAAAACCCATAAACCAATATGATCTACTCATCGAGAAATTTCCAACAATACTCAGATCTCAAAAATCGGACAAGCGGATTGAAAAATCATGGCAGCGGGCCCCACACTCCAAAAGCGCATGCATGAAAAATCACCTACCATTTCTAGACCTCTGATTGTCCTGAAAGTCGGTTCATTGTGACCTACTCGCCGAGAGCTTTCCGACAATGTGTAGAACGTCGAAATCCGACGAGCAGATCAAAGTTCACGAAGCCTGGACCCCGGCGATGATAGCCCGATCCATTTTATCAGACTGGGCCCAAACCCATCCAATCTGAACCCAATCCAAACCCAGCCTAAACCTGACCCGTAACTCAAACTCGAGCCTAAACCGACCCAGATCTGTCCTGTCCATCACTTGAGTCAACAAGATCCGGACTCTCCCCTCTCCCTGATATCTCTATTTCCTTCTCCATCTCTATCTCTATCTCCCTCATCTCTATCTGTACTTCTCCAGAACTCATCTCAATGGCCCATCTCTAACTCCCTCATCTCTACCATCATCATCGACGGCTGTCACTACTGCCCCGATAAACCCCGTCTCTTCTCTCTATCCCACCCAGGCGCAAATCTCTCTTTCCTCCAGATCCAAAAAAACCTCCCTCGGAGATCTCTCATGACTTCTTCATCCCAGCCCAGTCACCATCACCCAGCCAGACCTTCTCCATCCATCTCTCCTCCCTCACAACATCTCTCCACGAAAAACCTCCATCTCACAGCTGTGCGTGCCTAAAATTTACGGACTTGGTTTGGATATTAATAGGGGTTAATGAGGTGCTGTTTAGCTGATCGGGAACGTCGCCGATGGCCTGAATCCTGAAAGGGAGAAGAAACAGAGGTCATGGCCCCGGGCTGCTGCCAACCAAAGGCACTCCGACGCCTGAGTTAGTGCAGTCACTGAACTAGGGTGAAGTGAGGATGAAGGCTTAAGCAAAATAACACAGTGAATGTTGTCTATTGCGTACCTGTTCATGGCTTACCATGCAAGTATATATAGGAGAGAGTGGAAGGTTCCATAGTGGAGGTAGGTGAGGCTACTAGTCCCATCAGCCCATACCTAGGACCCTTAGAGGGGGTAGGTGAGGGTACTGTCCCATCGGATCTCTCCTCAAATCCCTCACATAAATGTTGATGTGATCAGCTGATAGAAAGGAGCCCTTATCGATGGCCGGCGGCCACCCTATCTGTCAGGGCTCCCTGCGATGTGGCTATCCAATCTCATAATGGGGATTAGACGCCCGGTGTTCACCTCGGCCAAGAGACCGAACTGGAGAAGGCACCAAGGTCGGCCAGGCATGAGGTCGGGCACGGATGCCGAGACGCACGAGGCTGAGTTCGAAAGGGTGCGGTCGGTACTTTTACCAAGACCAATCCTATCTCTGTTCCAACTGGCACGCTGCCTCGCTGGACAGATGGAAGTCGAGGCCTTCCCTGATTGTTACTATTACCGAAGTCAGGAGTAACCTCGGTTTTGGTGAAAACACTCCACACAATTGCCCCCGAGCTCCTGACCTCAGGGGTGTTAAAACCCTTTGGGGTCGGGAGCTAAGTAGGATGGAAGTTTTCCGAAACCAAACCCGTAGCCTTTTAAGAAGTGTGAGGTGTCGTTTTGCTTTCCGAGGCGCATTGATGGCGCGCAGATGTCTAGAGGCGGTTTAATAGCCCGCTCATATCATTATGAAGGCGGTGTGGTGCTGCCACGTGTCACACCCCTGATGGCTGTGAAGTCATATCGAGGAGACAAGTGGCATGCCCTAGGCGGCGTCTGTACGCGCGTCTTCTGGGATACAAAGAGATTTTCGTCTCTGTATAAAAGACCTCGTCCTCGAAGGAGGACTACTTTTTGCTTCTACTGGAGACCCTCTGCGCGTGCATCTTCGCATGAGAAAACTCTGTCGCCCTGAGATCCCAGCTCTCGTCCGTCCGAGCTATTCCCCTTCCGTCCAAGCCTTGTCGTCAGGTCTGCTTTGTGAGTTTCTTTGTTCTTTATTTCTGTCACTTTTTCTTTTCCGGGGTTCCTCTTTGGGGTTCTTTCTCCGGGTTGTATCTCCTGTTCTTTTTCTTCTCCGTCGCCGTCCGTTTCTCTGTCCATGCTGGGGAAGATGGGGTTATACAGACATTGGATAGATACAGAACTTGCCCTTGCAGAACTTAGGGAAAAATACCAGATACCGGAGGACGTCTGCGGACGGCCCCGATGACGCAGTCTGACCTCAGATTTTTGTCGATGGGTGGATGCCATTCCCACTGGTGTCCATCATAGAGGGTGGGGTGAGGTTTCCGATCCACCCACTCCTGAGGGCATGCCTTAGGAAGTGGAACCTCACCCCCTGCCAGCTCATGCCCAACGGTTACAAAGTGATCATGGGTATAGCCGAGCTGAATAGGATTTTGGGGACCGACCTCAGCGTCGAAGGCATCGAGGACGTGTATGATCTCTGTAGATCTCCGAAGGACGACGCGTACTACCTTCGAGCATGGTCGAAGGAGATCCCTTTAATCAACGAGCTTGAGGACTCCAGTAAGTACGCTGGGGATGACCGTATTTATGTCACCGGAAATTGGGAGTTCGGCCCTGCCGAGTCTAGGGTGAACCGCATCCCTCGTCGTCTCGGAGAGCCACCGAGTAAACATCTTTTCTCTGTTTCTTTTCTTTTCTGATGTATATTTCTGTTCTGCTGAACTGATATACTCACTACTTGGTGTACAGGCCACAAGGAGTGAAAACAGCAGGCAAAGAGCTCTAGGTGGCGACGAAACGTCGCCTGGCTGAAGAGGATCCATAGCTACAAAGGTCATCGAGACCGAGCAGCTTCGTCTCTTCTCAGGTACGAACCCGTATACCGTTCCTTCATTAGGAGGCGGTACGAGAATCTAAGGGGAGAATGGGTGCTGACTTTGGCCGAGGCCAAAAAGCAAGGGACTCCAGTTACAGGGCTTCCTCAAGTGCCCCCCGAGACCGGACCTTCTCAAGTGCCTCCCGAGGTCAGACCTTCTCAAGCGCCTCCCGAGGTCGGGCCTTCCTCCGTCGGCGAAGTTGTTCGCAAGGGTGACCCGGAGGCCGACTCTGAAGACGAAGACAACTCCGAGGGCGACCACCAGGTGGCGACGCTAGAAGACGCGATCCACCTCCAATCCTCGAGTTCGGACGAAGAGACCGAGATGGGGCGACGCCGACCAAAACTCCAGAACCTCGACGCCGTTGTCTTCGGAGGCTCTCCTACCCCCTCTTCAGGAGCTGCCCTACCGCTCAGTCCGGTGAACGCAGCTACCGCTGGGACTTCCGTCCCCATTCAGCCTTCCTCCTCTGCAACCGAGAAGCGCTCGACCGGGTCCAACCAGGACGAGGTTCGGGCGAGGAAAAGGCCGAGGATCGCAGATCCGGTCGCGGGCGAATCCGACCCGTCTTCTCGGTGCTCGTCGTCCCTTGGCCTAGGCCCCTGGAGGCCTAGGTTCTTGCTGGAAGATGGCCAGCCGTTGTTGGTTGACAGTCGGGTGAGCGACGGCACTTCAGTCGTCAGTACCCTGGTACACGCCTGTGCTCTGCCAGAAGATATGGCGAAGTACTGGAAGTTGAGCGACGTCGACCTGTCGGTGGCTCAAATGGGTGACACCCTCAAGGTAAGTCCTCTTCTTTCTCAATTCGTGATCTTAACTTTTTGACGTTTGTGATTCTGTGACACTAATACTTGCATTCGCAGATCCTGCAAAGGAGCCTGGTGCTGGCGGAGAAGACCTATCAGAACTCTACCCGGGCTAAGAGGGTGGAGAAGAGGAAGGCGGACCTCGAGGTGGAGCTCGGCGAGGCCAAGAAGGTGGCGGCTGAGCAGGAGATTGTTGTTACGGGTCTCAGGTCCGAGCTCGGAAAGGCCAGAACAGAAGTGGAACATCAGATGAAGAAAGTGGCCGAACTCGAGAAGAGGCGGGAGGAGGTGGAGGCCGAACTCCGGGCCGAAGCTGACAAACTCCTGGCCGAAGCTGACCAGGCATACGATGAAGGGGTGGAGGCAGCCTCTGAGCTGTACGTTGCCCAGGTCCGTGAGGTCAGCCAGAAGGCCTGGAGACTGGGGTGGAAAAATACGTTAAGGGCAGCAGGTGTTCCCAAGGACCACCCTGCTTACACAGAGATCCCCCAGTTCCCTAATCCCCAACCCGCGCCAAACCAACCTTCGGAGGCCCCTGCTGGAGATGCCGAGGCTGAGGTCAATGCTGCCGAGGGAGATGCCGAGGAGGCCGCTAACTAAAAATTTGATTTGATGTAATTTTTCTTTTTATTTTTGTACTTGGGGGAAGAACACCTGTATCTTTTTGTTTTTCGAATAGAGACCATGTAATCATTTTTCAATGAATGAGATCATCCCTTATTCCAAATTCGTGCAATGTGTGAATGTGCTTATTTCTTCTTCTCATGTTTGTCTCTGTGTTTGGCTTTGTAACCAAGAGTAACAGGGAAAAAGACAAGTAGTTGAACTCGGCTCGATAGCCGATCTTAATAATATGTTAGGTTCGTAACCAGAGACGAGTGTTATAGCTAAGTTCCATAACCATAGCGGAATTCGGTTTTTGTAATCAGAACTTGTGGCTAGTCAAATGACCGGGCCGAAGTAGCTGACTTTGGTAACCGAACTGAGTGACTAGCCCTGTGACCGCGTCAAGAGAGCTAGTTCTGTAACCGAGCTGGAGATGGCTAGTCCCGTGACCGCGTCGTATGCAAGCTGGTCCTGTGACCGAGCTGTATGCGTGTGCCGAGTTCCACAACTTGGCCAGATATAAAAGTAAAAAACACTCTTTAAAAAGAATAAATTTCATTGACTTCCAAAATCCGAGTACATGTTAAAAGTAGTACTTTTTGAGGTGTGTGGCATTCCATGGACGTGGTAGCTCTCTACCCTCCATGTTCTTAAGCCTGTATACATACTGCCCAGCTGCCGAAATCACCTTGAATGGCCCATGCCAGTTCGGTGCAACCTTTCCTTCGTTGGGATTTTTATCTACTGGAAGTGTCTTTTTCAAGACCAGTTCTCCAGGCGAGAACTTTTTTTCTTTGACCTTTTGATTGTATCCTCTGGCCAGTTGCTGCTAGTAGGAAGCGAGGCGGATGGCTGCTACATCCCTTCGTTCCTCAGCCAGGTCAAGCTCTGTGGCGAGGTTTACATCGTTCCGACCTTGGTCGAACAGTTCCGACCTGAGGGTCGGCAGGCCGACCTCAAGTGGAATTACAGCTTCCATCCCGTAGGCCAGGGAGAAGGGCGTGGCCGAGGTCGAGCGCCTCGGGGTAGTTTTGTACGCCCAAAGGACACTCGGAAGTTCCTCTACCCATCTTCCTTTGGCTCAGTCTAGTCTCTTCTTGAGTCTTTCAAACACTATCTTGTTAGAGATTTCAGCTTGTCCATTGCTCTGGGGGTATGCTGGAGTGGAGTAGTAGTTCCTGATGCCAAGCTCTTGACAGAAGTTCTTGAAGAAGTTGGAGTCGAACTGAGTCCCGTTGTCCGAGATCTGTAAGACCCCTACCCGAGTGATCTCGATTAGTACTAATTAAGTCGCGTGTTAGTGCCAAGCATGTTTGATAGAATTTACTAAGTTGGATTAGTATAGTTCTTGTTATAGCTTTGGGAAATTTTAAGTGTTTTGTGTTAGTGGGACCCTTTGAGGGTTCCTTTTTGTTAGTTTTGCGTTACTTGGGGGATTCTTGAGATTTCTGTAACTCTTATCTTGATCCGTTTCACTCGTCCCGATAATCCCTACAACTTTCATGTTGATCTTGTAACCGTCCGGAACCGCGAAACCCGATTTTCTTACATTGAGGGCAAAACAGTCTTTTTATAGGAAATCTGTACCCAAAAACTTGATATCCCCAAAACCCGCGAAACATATACTTTTTGAAAACTAGATATTTCGGTGATCACTTTTCTCTTCTTCGTTGATTTCATTCGAGATCCCGAAATTAGTGATTTCAGCCCTTAGAGATTCCCATTGGTGAAGCCCACGCCCACTTGTATATAAGGAGACCCTTCTCTTTCATTTTCCTTTTTCCAGCACAACAACAACTCTAGGGCTTCTTTCTCTCTTTCTCTTCTTCTTAGTGCTTCCCCATCCTCAATCTCCACCAAGCTTGCACCTAGAGTTCAAATGGAAATCATCATCTTCTTCCTCACCACTTGGGCTCTCCATTGATACAACTTTTGTAGAGAAACCTCCATTCCAAGTTCTTCTTTGAGCTAGTCTCGCCTTTTTTAGGAGCCCTTTTGTAAGTAATCCTTCCAACTCTTTTGTTATTGTGTTTTCCTAGCCTTAGAGGAGCTTCATTTCCATTATTGAAGCTTTCTTCTTCCTATTCCTTGTTTGACCCATTTTAGGGTTTGTATTTGGGGGTTTTTGTGTAGATTGCATCCTTGGCTTGGAAGAGTGTCTAGAAGCTTGATTTCCTTGATTAGAGATCTAGAGGCAAGTGGAATGAATTGATGTTTTGAGTTTGGAATGGTTTTCATGACAAGTGTGATTGATTTTGTATTGCCATAAATGTGAAATAAATGCTCTTGAAGAGGTTGGTTAGTTCATTTATTGTCTTAAAAATGTGGTTTTGAAGCTCTTGCTTAGGACTTAAATGGATCACTGTGGTTGTAGTTATTCTCCTTCTATTTGGGTTGGAATGTGGAGAGGAAGGAAGTGATTAGAGAGTGGTTTGTAGAAGCTTTGATATGGGAGAAGTGTTAAAGGTTGAATTGGAGGAGCTTTTTAGCTCATGTTTTTGCAGGAAAGTGAATGGAGAACGAAAGAAATTGGTTTGGAGAAGGGAAGACCTGAATCTGAACCCAATGAGGAAATTCCAGTGACTGGCGGTCAGCTGGCGGTCACCCTGCGGCTAGCCGTTTGGTGACTAGCGGCTAACCGAAGCAGTTTCGGTCACTTTTCAAGAGAGCTGCAACCTCATGGTCAGCTAGCGGCTAACCGCCGAATCCATCGGCGGCTAACCGGCAGCCAACCGAAATGAGGCGGTCACAATTCCAGAGAGCTGCAATCCCACGGTCATCCTCACGGTCAGCCAGTGGTTATCCGCCAGATTCACTGGCGGCTAACCGCCATCTGACCGCAAGGTAACCGAAATTCCCTGAATTCTATGAATAAAGGGGGGTTGAAAGGAGCTTCCATCCCATTGCTTGTGAACCTTTCTGAGAGCAATGGGCACCGCTCACCTGGGAATGTGTTCGAAGCAGAGATGAAAGGTTTGTTGGGAGCCCGTTCGAGAGAGAAACCACATCACAGAGATTCATTTAAGCATTGAGGCTACTATAGTGTATAAGGAACACGGTATGTCTTCCAAATTCAAAGAGTACCAAGTTTTCATTATTATACAGACATACGGGATCCCTATTCACCTTGAATTAGTTTTAAACCCCGATATTTTGAAGGTTTATTTCAACTGTTTATTCCAGAAATTTATGAATTATGATTTATCGATTCCGAAAGTATTGTATTTGTACTTGCACTCTTTTTATTAGTCCCGAAATGCATGCCCGACATGATGTGACCCGATATTGAAATGATGTTTGTGCCTTGAGCACCCCGTTTTGCTCGTTTATACGATTTCATCGTAAGTGTTTTATACATGCCCGATTTCTTGCATATGACCTATGAGTCGGTACCACTAAGCTTGGATAACCTTGTCAGTCTGATCCACTGACTTGGAGATCCCTTCCCGTCCCGCCAGCTGCAGCATGGATCCTAATACCCGGTTTATTAACCGTGGACCCGTCCCGATACCCGGCTCGCTCCCGTGGTTCCCGATATCCGGTTCGCTATCGTGATTCCCGACACCCGGTTTGCTACCGTGGTCCCGTCCCGTATTATTGTATATGTATATGTAAATTGGTTGCACCTCCTCACTTCGATGACTGTGGTCAACACCTGATACTCTTGTCACTTCCGTGATAGAGGATTTAGCTTCTTGTGGATGCCATCTTGATTGTTTCCCGATTTCCTTGATTGCCTTACATGTTTTGTGACTGCATATGCGTTTTAATTAAATGATTCATTTACTTCTTGAAAGTCACTATTTAAACAGGTTTATATGTTTTCCAAGGTAAAGGTTTTTAGTATTGGATGTTTATATCTGTTCACCCACCTGCCAGACTGTCGTGTCTGATCCTTTGCTTTAGTACTCAGGTCCCGTTGTCGATTATCCCGAGGAGGAGCCAGAGGAGGCGGTCGGAGAACCGCAACCGCTAGTTGAGTGGCGTACCGACGATGTTATGTAAACATCCAGTTGTCAAGATGCGAAACATTTTGGGGGTGGTTGGATTTATATTTTTGGTGGATATTGTTTTGTCTATATTGGCCTTTGTTGGCCTCTATTTTTGGGAATTATAATTAAATTATCTTTTGATTAAACTTTAATATGTGCTTTCGGGTTACGTTATAGGACATTTCTCATTCTGATGCTCGTTATTTAAATGCAATCAGTCTCATGTTATTTGGAAATGATTACATGCTTGATTTGCTACACGCTTCCGCAATTATACAAATGTTCATGTTGTGAAATCCTCACCGCGGACTCCAGTGGGAAATCACGTGCATGGGTAATGCGTATTCTTTTATTATCCCGTGTGCGTTGGGCATCAAACATACCTTTTCTTATTTACTTCACAACTAGTCCCGATCCCGGATTGGTCCCCAAACCCGGTCCGGGGTCGCGACAGACTGGTATCAGAGCGAGACGTGTTTCAGGCAATTAAAAGAAACTAGAAATCCTAAGGACGTGGCGAGGATTCGTTAGATCTCCCGTTAACTAGAATCGCGTGAGCAATGTGTGACCCTATTCTTGATTATCAAGTGCTAACAACTTGTTTTGCAACATCATGCCACCTCGTACGCGACCCGTAAACGGCAATCCCACCGCAAGCAACAGTGATTATACCGGGCTAGTTGAGGGTACAGGGCCAGTTGGAGAAGATAGAACTGAAAACATAATGCCAAATCAGTTTTAGCAGATGTTGCAGGCTATGCTTGATCAGCAGCGTCAAGCCAATGAGAATTAGACTAGACTTCAAGAGCAAATGCTGAAGAAGGATGAGGATCATGCCAGAGAGTTGGCAAAAATGCAGAGACAGTTATTGGAGGTGTTACAGAGAAGGCCAGAACCAGTCCAACCTCAACCTGCTATTGTTATTAATCAGAGGGAGCATGACCCCAATGCTTTGTTTGAGCGATTCAGAAAGAGGGCACCCAAAGATTTTATTGGCTCAGAAGATCCCTTGACTGCAGATGCTTGGCTGGACCATACAGAGAATATCTTCAAAGTCTTCAGGTGCACAGGAGGAGAGAGAGTAAAGCTGGCAACATCTCTATTCACCGGGTTGGCAGACATCTAGTGGAAAACAGTAAGGGAAGAGTATAGAACAATGGCTGACGTAGTTGCATGGCGAAACTTCAAGATACTGTTTCGTGACAAGTATGTGCCCACGCACATCAGGAGACGGACGGCTGTGGAGTTTCAACAGCTTGTCCAAGGCAATACGACTGTTCAAGAATACCTCACTAAGTTTGAGAGGTTGTCCAGATATGCCCCCGAATTAGTGGACACGGTGGAGAAGAAGATAACCAAGTTCCTTGAAGGACTTTACCCCATCATCGAGAGAGATGCTACGGGAGTTATACCACCGGTCACTTTTGAAGAGGCAATCAAGAGAGCCTACAAGTTCGAGAACTTCCACCACAAGGTCCTTAGATCTCAAGGCAAAGGACAAGGGCAACCTCAGCAGCATAATCACCAGCAAAGGAATCAGCAGAACAAGAGGCAGAGGCAAGACCAGAATGTCCAGCTCGTTTGTACCCACTATGGCAAAAACCATGAGAGTGCCCAATGTCGTACCATCATCGGAGCATGCTTTAGATGTGGCTCCATGGATCATCAGATGAGGAACTGCCCGAGACCGAATAGGCAGAATCAGCAGCCTCAAGGAGCACCATGCCCAGCACCGCCACAGAATGCACTAGCAGTGCAGAATCAGGCAAGGCCACTCCAGTAGCAGGCACCACCGCAACAGTGTAGGCCCCAACAACATCAGCAGCAAGCCCGTCAGCAAGGACAACAACAGAATCAGCGTCCCCCGCAACAGAACAGAAATGCCCCTCAAGGCAGGCAGCAGCAAGCACCTATCAGGCCACAGCAGCGAGGACAAGTATATGAGGTCAACAGAGCTGATGCAGAGGCAGCAGGCAATGTTGTGGAAGGTACACTCCTTGTTAGTGGGATAGAAGCTAGAATATTGTTTGACCCTGTCTCCACGCATTCATTTATATTCCATGCATTTTCTAGATTGATTGATATGCATGATAGAGATCTTGAGTACATTTTGACTGTAGTGACACCAGTAAGAAAACAAGTTTTTGTGTACGGTTTATTAACCTAGTTATACAGTCCGGATAGGAGAAGTTGTGTTACCCACAAATCTTATTCTGTTGGAGATGAAGGATTTTGATGTCATCTTAGGGATGGATTGGCTGGCAGGGTACCATGCCACAATGAATTGTTTCCATAAGACCCTTACATTCAAGTTGGATGAGACACCAGCAGGGGTGTTGTTCCAGGGAGAGAGGAGAAATCCTCGTGCAGGGTTTGTCTCAGCGTTGAAAGCTGATAGACTTTAGAGAAGTGGATGTGAAGCCTATTTGGCGTTTATCACGGAGGATAAACGGTCCCAAGGGGTGGAGGAGATCCCTATTGTTTGGGAGTTCCCGGATGTATTTCCGGAGGAGATTCCGGGATTACCACCCATGAGAGAAATTGATTTCACTATTGAGTTGTTACCAGGGACTGCTCCGATATCTATTGCACCATATAGAATGGCTTCGGTGGAATTGGGAGAGTTGAAGATACAGTCACAAGAGTTATTGGACAAAGGTTTTGTGAGGCCTGGTATCTCACCGTGGGGAGCTCCGGTTTTGTTTGTTAAAAAGAAGGATGGTTCGATGAGAATGTGTATTGACTACCGGAGATTGAATCAAGTGACCATCAAGAACAGATATCCGTTGCCAAGGATAGATGAACTGTTTGATCAATTACAAGGTGCTTCATACTTTTCGAAGATTGATTTGAGATCCGGTTATCATCAGCTGAGAGTTAGAGAATCAGATGTGTTGAAGACAGCTTTCCGGACAAGATATGGCCACTACGAGTTCCTAGTGATGCCATTTGGACTGACAAATGCACCGGCAGTGTTCATGGCTTTGATGAACAAGATCTTTACGCAGTACCTGGACCAGTTTGTAGTGGTGTTTATTGATGATATTTTGGTGTACTCCAAGACCAAAGAAGAGCATGAAGAGCATCTGAGGATAGCATTGCAACTTTTGAGAGAGAACCAGTTGTATGCGAAGCTCAACGAGTGTGAATTTTGGTTAGAGCAAGTCGCATTTTTTGGACATATTATCTCCAAGGAAGGATTATCAGTAGACCCGTCCAAGATTGAGGTAGTAGTGAAATGGGAAAGACCGAAGAATGTGTCAGAAATCAGGAGTTTTCTTGGATTGGCGGGATATTACCGGAGGTTTGTATAGGGATTTTCGTCGATTGCAGCACCGTTGACGAAGTTGACAAGGAAGAATGCACCCTACGTGTGGACAGATCAGTGTGAAGCTAGTTTTCAAGAGCTAAAGAATAGATTAACTACCGCACCAGTCCTTACTTTGCCATCCGGGAGCGGCGGTTTCACCATTTTTACCGATGCTTCGAACGTTGGACTCGGTTGTGTATTGATACAGGAAGGAAGAGTTGTGGCATATGGGTCCCGGCAGTTGAAAGATCATGAGAAGAATTATGCAACCCACGATCTTGAGTTGGCAGCGCTTGTCTTTGCGTTGAAAATGTGGAGACATTACCTCTACGGAGAGAAGTTTGAGGTTCATTCCGATCACCGCAGCTTGCAATACTTATTTTCTCAGAAGGAATTGAACATGAGGCAGAGGAGATGGATGGAATATATCAAAGACTATGATTTTCTGATCAAATATCACCCGAGGAAAGCGAATGTAGTTGCCGATGCTTTGAGTAGAAAATCAGTAGGCATGGCAAATCTAAGTGGTACTTGCATTTTCGATCAATTTGAGGAGTTGAAGATAGACCTACGGCCACTGAGGAAGGGTGTTATATGCGCCAATATGTCAGTGTCAGAGCCTTCATTCATTCAGAAGATCAAGAATAGTCAGTTGCAAGATCCAGAGTTGGCCAAGATTGCAGATCATATAGTGGAACGTCCTGACTTTCGTATCATTGACGGAGTTCTTTACTATCGAGACCGTCTATGCGTGCCTAACATAGAAGATTTGAGGAATGACATTATGACAGAAGCTCACAGTACAAAGTATTCCATGCACCCGGGCAGTACGAAGATGTATCAGAATTTGAAGGGAAGATTTTGGTGGAACAATATGAAGAGAGAGATTGCAGCGTTTGTCTCTCATTGCATGACGTGTCAGTTGATAAAGGCAGAACATCAGAAGCCTTCAGGATTATTGCAGCCATTAGAAATCCCGGAATGGAAGTGGGAGCACATTACCATGGATTTCATTTCAGGACTACCAAAGACTAGCAGAGGCAATGACGCAATATGGGTTATTGTGGACAGACTCACCAAATCAGCTCATTTTATCCCCATGAAGACAGAGAAGAAGATGCACATGTTACCCCTGGCAGAGTTGTTCATCAATGAGATCTTCAGTAGACATGGACAGCCAGTTTCCATCACATCAGACAGAGACAGCAGATTCGTCTCGAGGTTTTAGAAGACCCTACATGATTCTATGGGTACGAAGTTACAGTTTAGTACGGCTTATCACCCTCAGACCGATGGCCAATTAGAGAGGACAATTCAGACCCTCGAAGACATGCTTACGTGCTTGTGTGTTAGACTTCAAGACTCAATGGGATGAGACTCTACCGTTGTGTGAGTTTGCCTACAACAACAGCTACCACTCTAGCATTGGGATGGTACCTTTTGAGGCTTTGTATGGCAGAAGGTGTAGGACACCAGTATGTTGGGAAGAAGTTGGCACCCGCAGTTTCCATGGACCAACCATAGTGAGTGAAACCAGTGACAAAGTGAGACAGATACAGGAATGTTTGAAGGTAGCCCGGAGTAGACAGAAAAGTTATGCAGACGCTCACCAAAGGGATCTACAGTTTAAAGAAGGGGATAAGGTTTTCCTGAAAGTGTCACCCACCAGAGGAACATTGAAATTTGGACAGAAGGGCAAGTTGTCACGGAGATTCATCGGACCGTATGATATCATGAGTAAGATTGGTGATGTGGCCTATAGATTAGCCTTACCACCCGAATTATCCGATGTACACAATGTCTTCCATGTGTCAATGTTGAAGAAGCACGTCCCCGATCCATCACATGTCCTCCGGCATGAACCGTTGGAGATCAGAGAAGATGCTACCTATGTTCAGAAGCCCATTCAGATCATAGACACAAAGGAGCAAGAGTTGAGGACACGGACTATTCAGTGGGTGAAGGTACTTTGGGAGAAACATGGGCCGGAAGAGGCAACATGGGAATCGCGAGATCAGGTGCAAAAGAAGTATCCACATCTCCTACCCGAGGTGAGTTTTGTATTTCATTTGGAGGACCAAATGCCCTAAGGGGTGGAGGATGTAAGACCCCGACCCGATTGATCTCGATTAGTACTAATTAAGTCGCGTGTTAGTGCCAAGCGTGTTTGATAGAATTTACTAAGTTGGATTAGTATAGTTCTTGTTATAGCTTTGGGAAATTTTAAGTGTTTTGTGTTAGTGGGACCCTTTGGGGGTTCCTTTTTGTTAGTTTTGCGTTAATTCGGGGATTCTTGAGATTTCTATAACTCTTGTCCTGATCCGTTTCACTCGTCCCGATAATCCCTACAACTTTCATGTTGATCCCGTAACCGTCCGGAACCTCGAAACCCGATTTTCTTACATTGAGGGCAAAACAGTCTTTTTACAGGAAATCTGTATCCAAAAACTTGATATCCCCGAAACCCGCGAAACATATACTTTTTGAAAACTAGATATTTCGGTGATCACTTTTCTCTTCTTCGTTGATTTCATTCGAGATCCCGAAATTAGTGATTTCAGCCCTTAGAGATTCCCATTGGTGGAGCCCACGCCCACTTGTATATAAGGAAACCCTTCTCTTTCATTTTCCTTTTCCCAGCACAATAACAACTCTAGGGATTCTTTCTCTCTTTCTCTTCTTCGTAGTGCTTCCCCATCCTCAATCTCCACCAAGCTTGTACCTAGAGTTCAAATGGAAATCATCATCTTCTTTCTCACCACTTGGGCTCTCCATTGATACAACTTTTGTAGAGAAACCTCCATTCCAAGTTCTTCTTTGAGCTAGTCTCACCTTTTTTAGGAGCCCTCTTGTAAGTAATCCTTCCAACTCTTTTGTTATTGTGTTTTCCTAGCCTTGGAGGAGCTTCATTTCCATTATTGAAGCTTTCTTCTTCCTATTCCTTGTTTGACCCATTTTAGGGTTTGTATTTGGGGGTTTTTGTGTAGATTGCATCCTTGGCTTGGAAGAGTGTCTAGAAGCTTGATTTCCTTGATTAGAGATCTAGAGGAAAGTGGAATGAATTGATGTTTTGAGTTTGGAATGGTTTTCATGACAAGTGTGATTGATTTTGTATTGCCACAAATGCTTTGGTTTTATTTGTATTCAATGTGAAATAAATGCTCTTCAAGAGGTTGGTTAGTTCATTTATTGTCTTAAAAATGTGGTTTTGAAGCTCTTGCTTAGGACTTAAATGGATCACTGTGGTTGTAGTTATTCTCCTTCTATTTGGGTTGGAATGTGGAGAGGAAGGAAGTGATTAGAGAGTGGTTTGTAGAAGCTTTGATATGGGAGAAGTGTTAAAGGTTGAATTGGAGGAGCTTTTTAGCTCATGTTGTTGCAGGAAAGTGAATGGAGAATGAAAGAAATTGGTTTGGAGAATGAAAGAGTACCAAGTTTTCTTTATTATACAGACATATGGGATCCCTATTCACCTTGAATTAGTTTTAAACCCCGTTATTGTGAAGGTCTATTTCAACTGTTTATTCCAGAAATTTATGAATTATGATTTATCGATTCCGAAAGCATTGTATTTGTACTTGCACTCTTTTTATTAGTCCTGAAATGCATGCCCGACATGATGTGACCCGATATTGAAATGATGTTTGTGCCTTGAGCACCCCGTTTTGCTCGTTTATACGATTTCATCGTAAGTTTTTTATACATGCCCGATTTCTTGCATATGACCTATGAGTCGGCACCACTAAGCTTGGATAACCTTGTCAGTCTGATCCACTGACTTGGAGATCCCTTCCCGTCCCGCCAGCTGCAGCATGGATCCCGATACCCGGTTTATTAACCGTGGTCCCGTCCCGATACCCGGCTTGTTCCCGTGGTTCTCGATATCCGATTCGCTACCGTGATTCCCGACACCCGGTCTGCTACCGTGGTCCCGTCCCGTATTATTGTATATGTATATGTAAATTGGTTGCACCTCCTCACTTCGGTGACTGTGGTCAACACCCGATACTCTTGTCACTTCGGTGATAGATGATTTAGTTTCTTGTGGATGCCATCTTGATTGTTTACCGATTTCCTTGATTGCCTTACATGTTTTGTGACTGCATATGCGTTTTAATTAAATGATTCATTTACTTCTTGAAAGTCATTGTTTAAACAGGTTTATATGTTTTCCAAGGTAAAGGTTTTTAGTATTGAATGTTTATATCTGTTCACCCACCTGCCAGACCGTCGTGTCTGATCCTTTGCTTTGGTACTCAGGTCCCATTGTCGGTTATCCCGAGGAGGAGCCAGAGGAGGCAGTCGGAGAACCGCAACCTCTAGTTGAGTGGCGTGCCGACGATGTTATGTAAACATCCAGTTGTCGAGATGCGAAACATTTTGGGGGTGGTTGGATTTATATTTTTGGTGGATATTGTTTTGTCTATATTGGCCTTTGTTGGCCTCTATTTTTTAGAATTGTAATTAAATTATCTTTTTATTAAACTTTAATATGTACTTTCGGGTTACGCTATAGGACATTGCTCATTCTGATACTCGTTATTTAAATGCAATCAGTCTCATGTTATATGGAAATGATTACATGCTTGATTTGCTACACGCTTCCGCAATTATATAAATGTTCATGTTGTGAAATCCTCACCGCGGACTCCTGTGGGAAATCACATGCACGGGTAATACGTATTCTTTTATTATCACGTGTGCGTTGGGCATCAAACATACCTTTTCTTATTTACTTCACAACTAGTCCCGATCCCAGATTGGTCCGCAAACCCGGTCCGGGGTCGCGACAACATCAAAGCTCGAGGCACTCTAAATCTCGTCACGATGT
Organism: Umbellularia californica; assembly: GCA_028538565.1. Classification (NCBI taxonomy): domain Eukaryota; kingdom Viridiplantae; phylum Streptophyta; class Magnoliopsida; order Laurales; family Lauraceae; genus Umbellularia; species Umbellularia californica. The sequence continues at coordinate 68,658,194 of JAPQWN010000002.1, read as the reverse complement.
TCCTCCACACGAAGTTTTTAGTATCATTCTCGGTGATGGAGGACAACGATTCAGCTTCTATCCACTTGGTAAAATAATCGGTGGCTACTTTTAACCATCTCTTATTCCCTGGAGCCCGGTGGAGAGGTCCCCCCAGGTCCAATCCCCATTGGGCGAAAGGCCAAGGACTGGAGAGAGGACTCAAATCATGTGCTGGTTGATGGAGAGAATGAGAGAACTTCTGGCACTTCTCACATTTCCTAGCATAGACCTGTGCATCCTTCTGCATGTAGGGCCACCCACCAGTAGCCCTGGTTGATAGCTCGGTAAGCCAGCAACCGACCTCCAATATGACTGCCACAGATCCCTTCATGGATTTCATAAAGGAAGTCTTCAACTTTGCTAGGGTGAACGCACTGGAGGTAGGGGTCATTGTAGGACTTTTTGTAGAGCTTGCCACTGCTTTCAGCCTGATTTTGTGGGCCTGGTTTTTGTCCTCGGGGAGCTGGTCGTCCTTGAGGTAGGAAATGAACTCGTCCATCCAGCTCGGACCGAGGTCGGCACATAGGATGTACCGAGGTGGGTGGATTTCTATGCTCGGTCTGTCCAGTGCTTCCACTTCGACAGTCCTTTTTCTTCCTGCCATGACGGCAGAGGCCAAGTTTGCAAGTGCATCGGCGTGAGAGTTGGAATCTCTGCCGATCTGCCTGACTTCAGCTCTTTGGAACTGGGAGAGAAGTTGCTTGGCGTGGGCTAGGTAGGCTGCCATCCTATCGTCACGGGCCTGGTAGTCCCCATTCAGTTGGCTCCTCACCAGCTGTGAATCACTCAAAACCACAAGTTGCCGTGCCCCCAGAATTTTTGCGCTACCCAGCCCTGCGACCAGCGCTTCATACTCAGCTTCGTTATTAGATGCTTTGAAGTCGAGAGTCAGGCTTGCTCGATGACAAGGCCCTCTGGAGACTGAAGGACTATGCCTGTGCCAGCTCTCTTGGAGGTTGAAGATCCATTGACGAAGACCTTCCAAGATGAGTCGAGGAACTGTTTCCAGGACCGCTCTTGTTCTGTTTCGGTCTCGGCGGCTGCCCCCACCTCCTTGCCCTCCAGTTCGATATCGAGTTGGCTTGGTGCTGAACTAGGAAAGGTGAACTCCACAATAAAGTCTACCAACATGTCACGACCCGAAACCCGGGGTCCGTGAAGTAATACTTATGTTTCTCCCAAGATCCGCGTGTGTGAGGATTACAAATAAATTCCAACACACTCTGAATATTTAGCGGAAGCTTTGGTGGTGTTGCGACTCGGAGTCCGTGGCCATTGGATTCCGCACCACACTTGACCCAAGCATATACTCATTTTATCAATGATCCATCTTAGATTGGAATAAACCATCACAATAAAGTACAGAGCTGACAGTAACAGGATATTACATTCCCATATATGTTCAAGTTACAAATAACAATGTGTCTTAATTACAAATCCCAAGAAAAAGGCTAACAGAAGCCATACAAAACAAGCTAATGATCACTACCCCATAAGTGACGTAATACCGATGTCAAGCTCGATGTCTACGTGACATAGCTGACAAACCACTTGTAAGCTCATGGCTCCACAGCCAACACGTGCACTCATCTCGAGTGAAGAAGTCTGAACCTGAGTGCCAGAGTAGTGGGTCAGACACGACGGTCTGGCAGGTGGGTGAAAAGATATAACAATATACTGAACGATAAAACATGCAATAATTCATGATGTCTGATCAAAGTTGTACATAATTACAAATGTATAGGAAATCATGAATATCTAACAAAATCCTGTATTCATATAAAACGGGTATGAAACATAGACATTTGACAAAACATATATTCCTTTAAAGCATGTATAAAACATGAACATTTCACAAATCGAGAACTCGTTTAAAACGTGTATAAACAATAAACGTTTCACAAATCGAGTATGCCTCACGTTGTAAACCTGTTTAAACAATAATCTTCACGAAAGAAATCAATCATTTACTGAAAACATGGACGCGGTATAAAGCATGTAAAGGTAACCAAGGAATTCGGGAAACAAGCAAGATGGCAACCACAAGAAGTTAAATCCTCTATCACCGAAGTGATAAGAGCAAGCATGTCAAGGCGTTGACCTCAGTCACCGAAGTGAGGAGGTACAACGAAATTAGATATACATATATACTATACGGGACGGGACCACGGTGGCAAACCGGGCATCGGAAATCACGGTAGCGAACCGGATATCGGGAACCACGGGAGCGAGCCCAGTATCTGGACGGGACCACAATTAATAAACCGGGTATCGAGATCCAAGACGGGATCTCCAAGTCGGTAGATCAGACCGACAAGGTCATCCAAGCTAAGTGGTGCCGACTCATAGGTTATATGCGAGTAAACAAAACAAATACATGTATGCATGTTCTCTTTTTGGCTCATGGGCTCGCACTACAAAGCTCTGGCCCCATATTGCCTCAAGGTTTTGGCTCATGGGTCATATACAAGAAATCAACAAGTACGAATATAACGAGACGGGATACCATAGGCACAAAAGCATATTTGTATTGGTCGGGCATGTACGAGCTAGCAACAATGCTAAAAACATGGATTTCAATACTGTCGGGTAAGTCTAGTCATAAAACACGAGATTTAAAATGTACAAGTGAAATTCGGGTTAAACACGACATAATGGATTTCTATACTTTTCTGGGTCAATCGTTGAGGGTCCTAGATTCATATCGATGTGAATAGGGTCCCGTATGTCTAATTTGACATAACTTGGCACTTCATGAGAATTAAGGACATCTCGGATCCCTATGCACATTGACGAGTCTAAGGATCCTTGACGAATCTTCATAACGAATTTCTCTTCATCCGGACTCCATAAAATGCCTTCCAAGTTTTTTACATTGCATTGGGGCTCCAAACCATACCTTCCCAATCTTAAAAACAATGTTTCAAGGCCCCAAGTATTGATAGGTCATATCCAAGAAATCGAGCATGTATAAAACACTTGATGAAATTGTATAAACGGGGGAAACAGAGTGCTCAAGGCACAAATATCATTTCAATATTGGGTCATGCATATCGGGGCTAGCACAAATGCTACAAATACAGTTCAGTGCTTTCGGGATGGATAAATCACAACTCAAAAATTTCGGGAATAAAAAGGGGTGCAATAAACTTTCGAAATATCGGGACAGTATCGGGGTTCAAGATAACTCAAGGTGGATAGGGATCCCGCATGTCTATTTTTCAGTAATCACTTGGTACTCTTTGAGTTTAGAGACATTCCGGGCTCTTACACACCTTAGTAACCTCAACATTTCAACGAATCTTGGCGATGTGGTTTCTCACTCGAACGGGCTTCCAACAAACATTTCATCTTTGTTTCGAACATATTCCAGGTGGAAAGTGCCCATTGCTTTCGAAAAGGTTCACAAGCAAATGGAATGGAAACTCCCTTCATTTCTCTTTATTCCCATAATTCTGGGAAGTTCGGTTACCTGGCGGTCACCTGGCGGTTAGCCGCCAATGGATTCGGCGGTTAGCCGCTGGCTGACCGCGGGGCTGACCGTGGTTGACTTGACCAAATGCAGCATTCTGGAAATTTAATTGCTTCAGTTCGGTTGGCTGGCGGTTAGCCGCCGATGGACTCGACGGTTAGCCTCTAGCTGACCGCGAGGCTGATGTAAGGTTACAGCTCTCTGGAAAAGGAAACGAAATCGGTTCGGTTAGCCGCCAGTCACCAGATGGCTAGCCGCTAGGTGACCGTTGGCTGACCGCCAGTTGCGGGAATTCCACAATGCAGTTCAGATTCAGGTCCTCTTTTCTCCAATCCATTCCTTTCCCTCTCCAATCACTTACCTACAATAAAATGAGCTGAAAGCTCCTCCTATTCAACCTTCAACTCTTCTCCAACATCACAACTTCTACATATCATTATCCAATCACTTCTTCCTCTTTCACCCTCAACCATAAGAGAAGAGAAACTCCACAATCACCAAGATTCATTTAAGCCAAAAACAAGAGATAGACAAAGACTAAAATCCACCATGTTTCCAAAACATTAAATGTACTTCCAAATCAATGTGAATCATAAAGAAAACATGAATAGTGATAATGTGAAATATCATGTATGAAATAGAAAAACCGCATTTCTCATAAAACATGTAAATATCAAATCATCCACTTGCCTTGGGTCTCTAATCAAGCAAATCAAGCTCAAAACACTAACAAGATCAACCTACAAGCAAAGCAAAGAAAACCCCCAAAACAAACCCATCTTAGAACCCTAAAATGGTAAATCAAGAAAGACAAGGAATGGGTTCAAACAAGCTAAGAAATAGGACCTAGGGGAAAGCCATTGCTCAACAATAGAAGATGAAAAGAGATCCTTACATCTAGGGCCATTAATCAACAAGAAGTAGCTTGGAAAAAGGGCTGCCCACCTTGGTTTCCCACGAAAATGGTGTCAAAAGAGAGAGGAGATGAAGGGGAAGAAGTTGCCGGAGTTCCCTCGTCGGATTGGTGGCTTGGAGGCTTCATTTGAGCAAGAGGAATGGAAGAAAAGGAAGGAGGAAGGCTGCTGGTACTGTAGTAGGGAGGTTGCAACCAATGGAATGGAAAAATGAGGGAGAAAGAGAGGAAGTTGCCCTTTTATAAAAGGGTGGGTGTGGGGTCCACACTAAGTAGAAATTGTAATGAAGATTAGCGGGCTTTCTAGACCTCGGATCAAGAAACTTAAAACATGAAAAGTGTTCGGCATAAAATTATCTTTCCAACAAGGTTAATATTGACATACTTTCGGGGTCAAAGGGGTTAAAGAGTGGAAAATTTTGGATTTTTGGAAAAACTGATTTTTAGGAGTTTCGAATGGGCACGGAGTGAACACGAAAGTTGTAGGGAATGGCGAGATTAGTCAATCGAAGCTAAAATGGGAATTTTTGGGAATCACTAAGAATCTCCCCACGCTGATCACGCAAAACAAATGGGACCCTACGGTCACTGTCTAGGTTCACTGACTCTCAAAACTTCCCAAAGCTAAAGAAAGTCATTCTAACTCGAAAACTCAACCAAACAACCACTAAAACCATCGAGAAAACCAAATCACGGTTAAAACCACACTAAATCAGAAAATTAAGGGTCGGGTTCTCACACAACACCTGGGCTGGGGATTGCCGTTCTGGGCTGATATTAGATATCATACTGTCCGATCTCGACAACCCATTTGGACACTCTTCCAGAGAAGTCTGCTTTTCGGAACAGAGACTTGAGTTGGTGTTCAGTCACAACCATGATGGAGTATGTCTGGAAGTAGTGGGAAAGCTTCCGGGAGGTGCTGACGAGCGCGAGCGCTAGCTTCTCCAATGGCAGGTATCTTGTCTCGGCATCTAGCAAGATTTTGCTCGCGTAGTAGATAGGCCTTTGCTGCCTGTCTTCTTCTCTGATGAGCACCGAGCTCACTGCATGATCCGAGACGGCCAGATATAAATACAAGACCTCGCCCTGCGTCGGGGTGGACAGCAGGGGAGGTGAAGAAAGGTATGCTTTGAGCTCCTGAAAGGCACTTTCGCACTCTGGAGTCCACTGGAACCTCGAGCTCTTTTTCAAGAGTTGAAAGAAGGGATGGCATTTATCCGAAGCTCTGCTGATGAAGCGATTCAGTGTAGCTGCCATCCCTGTAAGCCTCTGGACTTGCTTCGCCGTGGTTGGACTTTGGAGGGCCTGGATCGCCGAGATCTGCTAAGGATTGGCCTCTATTCCGCGTCTGGTGACCAGGCTACCCAGGAACTTACCCGAGCCGACACCAAATGCGCATTTGGAGGCGTTCAGCTTGAGCTTGTATTGTTTGAGGACGGCGAAGGTTTGATGTAGGTCAATCAAGTGGTCCTGCGACCTTTTAGATTTGACGACCATGTCGTCACTGTAGACTTCAACCGTCTTGCCAAGCTGGGCCTGGAACATCTTTGTTACCAACCTTTGGTAAGTGGCACCGGCATTTTTTAACCCGAAGGGCATCACTTTGTAACAATAGATGCCTCTGGGTGTTATGAACGTGGTCTTTTCTTTGTCAGGCCCATGCATTGGAATTTGATGGTAACCTCGGTAAGCATCGAGGAAACTCATCCTACCGTGCCCAGCAGTGGCATCGATCAGCTGGTCTATCTTTGGAAGGGGCAAGCTGTCTTTGGGGCAGGCTTTGTTGAGGTCGGTGAAATCCACGCAGACCCTCCAGCTGCCATTTTTCTTCTTGACCACTACTGTGTTGGCTAACCACACAGGGTAATGGACCTCCATGATGGCTTCAGCCTCCAACAGTTTTTTGACTTCTTCGGTCATAACCTCTACTTGCTGGATTCCCATCCTGCGAGTCTTTTGGACCACAGGTTTGTGCTCGTGATCCAATTCAGCTTGTGGCTCATGACCTCGAGATCGATGCCGGGCATTTCATATGGGGTCCAAACAAAGACCTCCCTGTTCTATAACAGGAAGTCAAGCAGCTCGGTCCTCTCTTCGTCCGCAAGTTGACTCCCGAGCAGGAAGTACCTCTCTGGATCATTGGGGTCGATCCTGACCTCGGTGAGGTCTTCTATGCTCTTTTGCTCAGGAGCTCGGCCGACCGCTTCGAGCTCGACCATTTGGACTCTCTGCGGCTCTGCTTCGCCGGGGACTACGGCCATGAGGCATTCTTTGGCCATCTGCTGGTCACCGCGGACTATGATTACTTCGAAGTCTCCATCTTCATTCTGCAACGGGAACTTGAGCTTCTGGTGATGAGTGGAGGGAACAGCCTCCGTGTTATGCAGCCAGGTCCTTCCATGATGGTATTGTATGGGGATGGTGCATCCACCACCAGGAAGTCTGCTGTCATGGAGGCTCCTCCCACTTCGACTTTGAAGGAGATCTTCCCTTTGGGGTATACAGACTTAGAGCTGAAACCCACCAGTGGGGTGCGGGCTTCCTGCAGGTCCTCCTCTTTCAGACGCATTTTCTTGAAGCAGTCAAAATAGAGGATTTCCAAGGAGCTCCCGAGGTCCACTAGGATCCTTTTGACATTGAAGTTCTACAACCTCATAGTCAGGAGCAAGGGATCATTGTGGGGTAGCCGGACCCCGTCCAAGTCTTTGTCAGAAAACCAAATCTTTGGTCTCTCTACGCATGCCCTCTTTGCTGAGGGACTGAGCTCCGCCGTCATTACTTTTTTGCCGTGCTGGGCCCTCCTGGCCTCAGTACGGGCCTGGCTGCTTCCCTTAGGAGCGGAAGCTAGATGGATGACGTCGATGGTCCCTACCGGCTCACCGCTATCCCAGTCGTCGGGCTGATGTTGTTGAGCACGGTTTACTCTACCCTCCTCTTTGACGAGATCCTTCAGATGCCCATCTTTCACGAGCCTTTCGAGGTGTGCCTTAAAGGCATGGCAATCCTCGGTTATGTGCCCATTCTGTTTATGGTAGCCACAGAACTTGCTCTGGTCTCGGGAGGAGGTGTCGCCCTTCATAGGCTGGGGCCATTTGAAGAAGGGTTAGGTTTGGATCTTGCTGAGGAGCTTGTAAATGGGCTTTTTGAAGATGGTGTTGACGACCTTGTAAGAGGCGCCACTTGACTTCGGCTTCACGCTGCCCCTTGAGGTGGGAGCGAAGCGTCCTACCGAGCTGAATGGTTCTCTGTTTCGGTCCGCCTCCCTCTTGGCTAGCTTCTTTTCCTTCTTAGAGGGTCGGCCCTCCTGCCAGATGTTATGGCTCTCCCGAGCTTGGACTTCGTCTTCTTCTTGCTCGACGAACTGATTCACCCGGGCCTCAGTGCTTTCACCGAGACCACGGGGAACCGCACCAGGTCCCTCCGGAGCTCGTTGCCTGGCAACAAAGCTTGTTGGAAGGACTTAAGGGCGACTTCGTCGTTGTCATCTTCGATTTGACTGTAAATGGTCCAGAACCTTTTGGCGAACCGAGTGATATTCTCGGCCGGCCTCATTCTGATGGACATCTAGTCGGAGTCTGTCTTCGGGATAACTCGGTGCGCTTGAAACTTCTCGACGAAGGAGTTTCGGAGTTGTTGCCAACTCGAGATCGATCCCTCGGAGAGCACGCAGAACCACCGAAGTGGGAGGTCACCTAGACTGGAGGAGAAGACCTTGCAGTCCAGGTTGCCATCGCCGCCATACACCGACATTTTCTGGGTGAAGTGTCGGAGGTGTGCTTTGGGATCCGAGGTCCCGTCATATAGGTTGAACCTCGGGACGGTGAACCTCTCGGGGACGTGCTCTCTGATCTCCCGAGAGAAAGGAGACGTGCCGTGATTGTCACAGTCTCTGGTAGCCAATCGACCTCGAGTGAGGCTGGCGAACTCCATATTCTGCTGCAAGGCCAGCTTGATTTGCTGATTGATCCAATCATCCATGTCGGAGTCGGCACCCTGCCTTTGTCTTTGGTGCTGTTACTGGTCAGCGCTGGCGTGGGTGCTACTCGAGCCTTCTTCGCGAGCTCGGTCACGCCTTTTGTTTATGATTTTCGTCAAGTCCCGCCGAGCTTTAGGAGCTTTCCGGGCTCGCTGCTGTACACGAGGCACGAGCGGAGTCCTGGTCGGGGCTTCTTCTCCTCGAGCTGTTGCTGGAGCTGGAGGATCTGAGCTCTTTGCTCTTCAATGATTTGGTTTTGAGCCCTGATTGCTTCGGCGTGTGCCTCGTCATCCTCCAGGGCCATGTCGTCGTCGCCCACGTCGTCGAGGTGCACATGGTCCTCCTCCATGCGGTCCTGGTGACAAGACTGGCGTGGATCAGACTGCACTGGAGTCTTACCCTGTTGGGACTATCCCTGAGGAGGAACATCCTTACGGGGCAACTCGGTGAAGACAACGTCCAGACGTGGACGCTTTGCCTGAGAGGTAGTTGGCCTGACCCGTTCCAGTACGGGACCGTGACGAGGAGATGCTGCTACATCCCTCGACGACGAATGTGTCAGGGTGAAAGGCGATCCTACACTTCTTATGCCAGGTACCTCGTCAACCCTCCTCTGCTGAGGGTCAGGCGGTGCTTGTCCAGTTGCTCCAGCCTGGCTCGTCACCAGTGGAGGCGGCATGAGAGGCAGAAATGTTTCTGGCGGTACGACCTGGATGGTCCAGCAACGCCTTTTCCCTTCCTAGTCTTTGGAGGCATAGCTTTCAAGATGAAAAATATGGTTTCTTCAAATCACTTCCCACGGACGGTGCCAAATTGTGCTTGCCTAAAAATTACGGACTTGGTTTGGATATTAATGGGGGTTAATGAGGTGTTGTTTAGCTGATCGGGAACGTCGCCGATGGCCTGAATCCTGAAAGGGAGAAAAACAGAGGTCAGGGCCCCGAGCTGCTGCCAGCCAAAGGCACTCCGACGCCTGAGTTAGTGCAGTCACTGAACTAGGGTGAAGTGAGGAGGAAGGCTTAAGCAAAATAATACAGTGAATGTTGTCTATTGCGTACCTGTTCATGGCTTACCATGCAAGTATACATAGGAGAGAGTGAAAGGTTCCATAGTGGAGGTAGGTGAGGATACTTGTCCCATCAGCCCATACCTAGGAGCCTTAGAGGGGGTAGGTGAGGGTACTGTCCCATCGGATCTCTCCTCAAATCCCTCACATAAATGTGGATGTGATCAGCTGATAGGAAGGAGCCCTTATCGATGGCCTGTGGCCACCCTATCTGTCAGGGCTCCCTGCGATGTGGCTGTCCCATCTCATAATGGGGATTAGACGCCCGTTGTTCACCTCGGCCAAGAGATCGAACTGGAGAAGGCACCGAGGTCGGCCAGGCCTGAGGTCGAGCACGGATACCGAGACGCACGAGGCTGAGTTCAGAAGGGTGCGGTCGGTACTTTTACCGAGACCAATCCCATCTCGGTTCCAGCTGGCACGCTGGCTCGCTGGACAGATGGAAGTCGAGGCCTTCCCTGATTAGTACTGTTACCGAAGTCAGGAGTAACCTCGGTTTTGGTGAAAACACTCCACACAACAACCATCAGCTCGGCCAGTCACCTCCATCACCGCCCAGTGTAGATCCACCATCTCACCCTCCATCAACGCGCGCAGACCATCTCCTTCACCCACCATCTCATTCTCCCTCACACGTTCAGAACCCATCTCAGGGCTCTCACCGCCCATCGTACTCCTTCTCACCATCAACCTTTCCATCGCCCTTCATCCCCCTCGATCCATCATCCATCACACGCCAGACGCACGCCTGACGGACGCAGCAGCAGCCCCGATCACCCATCTCTTCCGCCTCTTCCCCTGCGCAGAAAACTGTCCCAGGCATTCCTTCCACCTGCGGCCATCATCACCCACTTCCCACGCGCAGAACAGGCACACCGTACGCCCAATCAGGTACGCTCTCTCCTCCCCTATCTCATCCCTGCATCATCGCCCGCCTGCACCCACCTTCTCTTTCTTTCTCTCTCTGTTTCCCTCCTTTCTTCCTTCTCCATTCTCTCCTTCTTCTTCTTCCTCTTTCTTTCTCTGTCACGCCCTCTCTCCTTCTCCACTCCATCTCCATGCCTCTCCCTCTCTGCGCTCCATCCTCCTTCCTCATCTACCACCCGTCCCTCCTTCTTCTCCGCCTCCTTCACTACACTTCCCTCTCCACTCTTTCCTTCTCCGCTCCATCTCCCTGCGCACCCACATTCCGTCCAGCACACATACCCCTTTACTGTTTTCTTTCCTTTTCATTCCCTTTCCTCTTCTTCTTCCACCTCTTTTATTTTCCTCTTCTTTCTCTTCTTCTTCCTCTCCTGTCTCCCCTCCACCTGCGCCTGCTGCAGCGCCCATCCGCGCTCATCTTTCCCTCTCTTTTCCATTCTCTTCTTCTTTTCTCTGCCTCACCCTCCTCCCTCTGAGCTCTCTCTCCCTTTCCTGCTCCTTCTATTCCTCTCCTCTCTCCCGGTTTTCCCTTCCTCTAATCTGTCTCTCTGTTCTCTCCCTCTCCGCCCTCTGTCGCCCCTTCTCTTTCACCTTCTTCCTCTCTTCTCCCCTGCTCTTTGCCTACTCCGCCCCAGTCCCTACGCCGCACCTATCTCTCCCTTCCTCTCTGTCTGTTCTCTCTCTCTCTCTCTCTCTCTCTCTCGCCACACTCTCTCTCTACCACTCACTCCTTCCTCTCTCTCCGTCCATTCTCTCCCTCTCTCTCTTTTCCTCCTTTTCCCCCTTGCCTCTCTCTCTCTCTTTTCCTTCTTTTTCCTCCCTTGCCGCTACACTACCATTCCTGCTGCACTCCACACACCTACTCACCTGCACACAACCCACCTATTCATTGACCCATTTGCCAATCTAAACTGAATCACAAAAACAGGTCCACCAAAACAGCCCATAACTCATCGAATTCAGCTCGCCATACCTATTAATCCCGGCCAAACTGCTACCTTTCCTAATCAAGCCCACCTGTCAGCCCACTTACAACCCATCAACCAATCAACTAACTCTTTCAACTCAAGTCAAGCCTAAGCCCATATTCGCTTGTAGCACACTAAACTCCTATCAATACCCTCGTAAAGCCCAACATCTATAACTTCACAAACTTCTCAACCCTCCAATCCCAGTCATCACTAGTGGCTGGTCCATATCATCAATATCACCCTTGTCATCAAGTCGGGGCCCACTTCAGAAGGTTGCTCTATATCTGAACATAAGGCCGGATTTCAAAAGTCAGATCCTAAATTTATAGCGAGAACTGGTGTGATGTTTTCTTTCTTTTTAATATTTTATTCTTGTTAGTTTCAGATCTTGGTAACTTGTGTAATTATGTGCATATTTAATTAGTTTTTTTTAATTTAGTTCCATATTCATCATTAATTTATCTGCATAGTAGTTTAATTGTGCGTGTTTTAGATCTCATTGCATACATTCATTTAATTCATTCATAATTTGTTTATTTGAATCATTTGTACGTAGTAGCTTGCATTGCATTCAAGCATCAATCATTTGCATCCATTCTCCGTTTTCGTTAACTTAGCCCTTTCGGGACTAGGAGAGCAGCGGTAGACGGGCTCGCCCATTTATGGGGTCAGCCCATCTATGCACTCCAATCCGAAAGAGATGAATGGTTAGATTAGGTTCCATGCACACCCATAGTTAGGCCCTTCTAGCCCTATATTTACAAAAATCCAAAAAAAAATCAGAAAATCCCAAAAAATAAAGAAAATGATTTTACTTTTTTTTCTTCATTCAACCTCCGCCAATTTTTACCATTGAGCTTCACGCTATTAGGGTAGGCTGTACTTGATCTATTAATTCATTGATATTTGAAAAGGAATTTTCGGCACATGCTATATTTTCAAAACTATTTTTCATCCATGCTTTCATTATCGCTTTAATGCATTGAGTAACAACAACCCTTAGGTGTTAGTGACCACGACATCGTCCACCCTTCTACGTGACTCCCTAGGCCGTACGGTGATAGCCTCCTAGTGGACTCTCTATGATTGACAATGGCACACAGGTCCCTCATTCTCTCCTAAGTTAGGTTAGCTTAGTGTGCATCCATCGATTCCACCCCCAACGTACCATAAGCGATTGTTGGTTTTAAGATGGGCCTGACGGACGATAGTCCACTTCTCTAGGTGATCTTTCCCTAGATCGACCAGGCACCTTAGTCCTCCCATCTTTAGACCAACGTTGTAGTGAGCACCCAGGCTTTCATTTTTCAACACCATGTCGCATGTGCTTTTGACCCTTTTTCAAGCATCCTTGCATGCATGTTTTTCAAATAAAGCATACCCTTTTCCCGCCAAGGGATTCGAGGAGGGTATCCGGTGAACGGAGTTGATCCCCCTCAATGAATATTGGCACCAAACCCTTTATTTATTTATTTATTTTATCATTTTCTAATATATTTTTTTAGCTGAATGAAAGAAGGTAAACGGTGCTTGACTTTCCTTTGGGATTGTAAATTGATGATAGGAATTTCTTTATTTCATGTTTCAATCCGAATCATGCCTTGCTGATTTTTTGACTCATGTATATCTAAATCACCTTTCCAATAAGTCCAGAATCATGAAGTTTCGGTCTAAAATGGATTTTCTAAAAATCCTGAACCAAACTAGTCAAAGCTCACAAATTGCTCTGTAGCAGATTTCTAAAGCCTATCCACTGTTTTCAAGGTCCTCTTTCAATGATTTCTAAGTTGAATTGAGATTCACTGATATTTCTGAGTATTATCATGTCAGTTTTATTTCATTGAGATTTGGTTTCAACTGATTTCAATTTTTCAAGAAATTATTAAAAATCGGACAGCGGGCCTGAGTCATGGACTCTGCACTGTAGAAAACTCAGCATGTTAACCGGGATTTATGCACATAATCACAAGGGTTTATTTTCATTTAAAATTCATGGAAATTTTATATGAGCTTCCCCTTTGGACCTATTAACTCCCATAAAAATTTCAGATTAATTGGATCCTTATAAAATTTATCAAAATCCAGATAGTGGGCCCTGGTCATAGACCAAATTCTGCAGTACAGAAAATCCAGCAGGCTAATTTGGATTTGTGTGCATAATGATGAAAGGTTATGTTAAGTCAAAATTTGTGGAAAATTTACAGGAGACTCCTCTTTGGGTCCATTAAGTCTCATAAAAATTTTAGAATAATTGGAGGTCTGTATAAATTATAAAAATTCGGAGAGTGGACCTATGTCAGGGGCTAGATTCTGCAGTGCAGAAATTCCAGCATATTTAATCTGATTTCTGTGCATTAATTCATGAGGTTCCAACAACCATAAAAATCCAAAATTAAATATGGGACTTTATCATTGCATACATTGAATCCCTATAAAGTTTGAGACCGATCCGAGTTACAGAAAAATTATTAAAAATTGGACAACAAGCATTCAGTAACCCATAGAATTCAAGATTATGTTACCTATTTCATATTTCAGCCATTTCTCTTTCTTTTCTTCTAAATGCATGGAACTTAGTCTTCACACTCACCTCAAATTTCAAAGATGGACTAACTCCATAACAATGACCCAAAATAATATTGATGAGACCATCACGCGTCGCCGGCGGCGTTGTGATGAGTGGGACCCTTAATTTCCCGCATGGAGGCGATCAAACTGAGTCGTGGCCGTTTACCATGACTGGCGATCACATTTTTTTAACCATTTCGAGGATTAGTCGGGAATCCTTGGAATTGGTCGGTACTTTCACGTATCGCTTTATATAACACTGTGTTTCCACCCACATCGGGTCCGGAAATTACATCCGACAAGTAGATTAAAAATAATTCTTTATTTTACTTGAATTCTGTGTATACACATTTATTTTACTTGAATTCTAAAATAATTCTGTGTATACACATTTATTGAGCTGTCTAAGATTCTATTTTCGCCCTACTCATACTGCTGCTCTTTTTTGTCATAGAGCCTTAACATTATGATTAGTGTGAGCATGCCTCTTTTTTTTTTAATGTAATGTTTGACTCTAATCTAAGATATAAGTAACTATTGGGATTTGTCATCACAAAATTTGCATTATTTGTAGCCGTTGACCTTTGAGGAGCAAAAATCAGGGGTTAGGATTGTCATGCCTGTAACTGGGCACGTAAGAAATGATTAATACATACATCGCATTGTTTGGAGTTGTGCATGTGAAATGCATCTGCTTTGATTAATCACTAAAAAAGATTATTGATATCATATTAACGTATTAGATAAACTATTTATAAAAGGCTGCATTTATTTGAAAATCTAACTTTTTACCTTAAAAGAATAGAAGTTAAAGTTATGGTATATGATTATGAGAATGCACAGGGCGGAGCAACGATTTTCTTCCAAAAGGGGCAAGCCATAGTTGACTAACCGCGGCGGAGGCAATTTTTTTTTCTAGAGTGAATCAATAATATCTTCTATTATTAATTCTTCACTTATGATTTTAAATAAATCTGTTTATCTTTTATATTTTTTTTTTAACTAATATCTATAAAAAAATTCCTATATTGAGAAATACTTTAATAGTTTTAAGGACACAATTTCTCGAAACCAATCAAAGTACGACCTACATCAAATTGATCACATATAAACTAATCTACCCATAATTAATTAACAAAAATAAGTTGATTGGTTAGTACTCATGACCATTTAATTAGTGACCATGCCTATGATAGACATGGATGGTTAAAGATCCATTGACTGGTTACTATTATACTTGTGGTTGGCATGGATGATTGAAAGCACACTACTGATAGCTATTAACCCCTAAAATCCATAGTGCTTAGAACAAATGGCCTCTTCTTAAATGGACTTTCCTCAAATTCTAGAGTTGATCCCACCATAAGCTTGAGTGCATCATATTTTATACATATGCTCAAATATGGTGGGACCAACTGCTATTTGAATCTAAAGGAAAGCTAGATCCCCAAATCCAACTAGTTGCAGAGTTTTCAAAAAACCTTGGAGGAGAAATTTCGACTTCCAATTTGGAAAGAAAAGGGGAGGGAAGGTCAAATTACTTTTAACTATCTCCATAAAATTCTCCTTGAGATGTGGATAATGTTTTACTTTATCTTTTTGGAAGCAAGCAAAAGATTAAACAAACCTTGATATTTTTCAAATTCTCTCATATTATAAAGGCAAAAGAGGATGGAAAAGATTACAAGAAACCAATATACATTGCAATCATTCCCACGTATTCTGATGATCAAATAAAGTTGAGGGGAGGGGGTCAATTGCCCCTCCTTGACCCCCTCCCTCCGCCCCTGAGAATGCACTCAATTATGAACTTAACTATAATTTTTAAAAAATCCATTGTTGATTGTGCTTGGGAATTTGTAAAAAAAAAAAAAAAAAATACTAAATAGTATTTTAAATGTTTAGTTGATAAAACGACTAATATATACATAAAACAGGGCAGTTATTTTTTAAAAAATATGATTCTAGAATTTCATTTCTCAAGAAATCTTTAAATATTCTGTTTTAATATTTCTTATCTGCTGTTTTTTACTTACCGTTATTACATGGAAAATATGAATCAGTTTTTGTCCAATAATGATATTTAGAACCATACTTAAAATCCATGTAAGTCAAGTAAACTCTATCAGCAAATTACTGAAATATCACATTGCAGTATTCATAAAAACGAATTCACAACCCTTTTTAGCTCTAATCAAAGGATCAAAACACATCTTCTCTTATAGCTTTTTACCTCAAGACCCATAACTTTATACAACCACTTGAACGAACAGGGAAAAGTAATTCCATGGAAGGCACAAAGGAGAGATCTGCGGTTGAGAAGCCTTTGTTGATTGATCAAATTCTTCATGGTGGGATGGGGACATACAGAATGGACCACAATTCAACTTTCACCCACGCAGTTGTGAAGCCAGAAAGAAATGCATACACCATGGTTCAAGAGACCAATGTGGACAGAAATAGGGAAACTAGCAACACTAGTAGTAACTGCAGTTCCTACAATGGAGGGGGTTTCACATTATGGGATGAGTCGTCTGTTAAGTTGAGGAGTGTGGGCAAGGATAAGGTGGGAGAAAGTCAGCTAACTAGAGGTACATGTTGCCTTACAATATGCTTTATTTCTTATTTTATTTTTTTCAAAAACCAAACTCTTTGGTCTTCTCCCTTTTTTTTTTTATTTATTAAGGGTGCATTTGTACAATGAGAGGTATCCATACCATGTTAGGAGGAAAATTGCTTTGACTTTCCGTGTAGCATTTTTGTTGTCATTTGGTTCGACACCTTTTTCTCACAACAAATATAAAAAATGAATGAACGAATTTTCCTCAATAGAACGGATATATTTTTTAAACTGCACAGTAGGGTTCCTCTCTCTCTCTCTCTCTCTCTCTCTCTCTCTCAAAATCGGAAATTCACGTAAAGCAAAATCCACTGCACAAACACAATATGTTGAGCCAAGGACCAACTCATTTAGATATTGGACTAAAACTAGGAATAAATAAAAGCTAAGTATCACATTATTTAAATTCATCGTGTTTTTCTCTTATTATAATATATTAAAGCCGGGCGTTTTGGCACTAATTTTGATTAACAGTTGTGATTTTGACTTCTAAGTTATCCCAATAACTATAATTTGTTCTATTCCTACTTGTAATAGTAACTCCCCGGCCCACTTATTCAACCCCCTATCTTATTCAACCAACCATTCCTATCTCATGGAACCACTTATATCTATTCTTCCATTCTCCTTTTCTTTTTCTGCCACACCTTCCTTTCTTTCTCAACTTACATTCATTTTTACATGTTCTCCGACTCCTTTTGTATTCTACTTCTCTTAGTCCATTTCTACTTGAATCAATTACTGATGTCATGCACTTTTCTTCTTTTCTTTTCTTTCAAGAGATTTACTGTTGCATATAATGCGAATCTGCATATAATATGTCTGTTAAATTGTCTGAAGTTAATTATTATTCAAATTTATGGTGTTTTCTTTTGATCATTGATGAAGAGAAAAAGATTTTCAATTCACTTTTCTTTTTTGTCCTAACTTGTTTATAGTGATTTTCTCCCTCTTCTTAGATTACCTAATTCCTCCATCAAAAGTTTGATGGAAAATCTGAATCTTAATTTTCAATGATCAATAATCAGTTTTTTTCTCTATATATATTTTTATAATGCATAGATGTTTAATTTGCATTGTGTGGACATATTCGTGCTCAGCACACGGATTAATGTGCTAGTATACAATTAATTTATTTTTTAATAGGTGCATTGACTAGAATTAATGAATCAGTTCACGGAGCTAACAAATCATTCTCGAACTTCAAAAGCTTAAAACATTATTAACTCTAGATGGCACTTATCTGCAAAACCTACAGGGTTTTTTTAAACAAAGAAATATCAACCCACAAGTTAAGAGCTTTTTTTTAATTCGTGAAACTAAAAATATATTTTTGATCCTTTTGTTCTTTTACAAACAACTCCTTCTATTTTCTACGTTTATTTATTTTGATACTGTTTTATCTCATTGTTCCCTACAAATGCACAAAGTTTGAAGGAAATAGAGGCCCTTTCGGATTTAGTCACAGGCATTTCACCATGGCCAAGACCATTTGGAAATTTTCATTGGGCCCATCATGGGAAGGTCACAAGCCAATAGTAACACATAACATGCAATCACGATCATTCAATTTGGCCATTCACACTGCCGTTACAGTCATATTTAATAATATACACAGGCTGACTCTATTGAGATGGCCCACGTATTTCTACCTGCCAATCACAGTCTTACGTATAATTGAACCCCACTTCATCAGTAATTTAACATTGCTGACGTCATGCATCTCCAACAATCCCAACGCCGAAACATCACCTTGCAAGTCACGTGATTTCACATGCGCACAAAATCTCAGCCTGGAAGGCAGGTTAGAACACCCCACGTGCGTATGTCAACAAAGACCCACAGCTCTTGCACTGGATTTCTTAAACAGAGGCTTTTTCTTGTAGAGACGTCCGAGAAATCAGCGCAACTTCCACCGTTCATTTCTGGCAGCAGCTGCTTCGGCTCCATGGCTTCCTCCAACTTGGTCTCTCTCTCTCTCTCTCTCTCTCTCTCTCTCTCTCTCTCTCTCTCTCTCTCTCTCTCTCTCTCCCTTTTTTCTCTATTCTTGAAATTTGGATTCTCAGATTCTCAGCCTTTCTTGTTTGTTATATGGGATGTAATTGTTTTTCTGACTACTGGGTTTTTTTTTTTTTTTTTTTTTTTTCAAATTTGTCCTTGAGAGCAGGTATCAGGGGTAGAGGAGTGAGAGGGGGTTTATGGAAATTATGAAGGCTGTGAAGGGGTTTCAAGAAGATGAAGAGTATGATGAGGATGACTATGTTAAGAAAGATTCCTCTTCCCAGCAAGGTCAGTTAGTAGAGTTGCTTTTATTGCATTGTGGTCTTAGTTTTTGAGGGGGTTGTAGGCTATTCTAGCCTTTCTATGAGCATATAACAATTTGAAGAAAGATACAAAAGACAAAATGATTACACTCTAGTTCATATTTTTTCATGCCATAAACAAATCTCAACATCCTTATATAGGATTTCTACATTCATCACAATAAAAGCAAATACATGGACTGTTATGTATTCCAAGAATACAATTAACTCAACACACTAATCCAAGAGACACTTCATACTAACCGAAGAGACACTTCAAAAGTGAAATGTATGCACATGGAAAGGTGCAACACAAAACTCTAGGAGCATGTACCTAGCAAATGCATGAACAGTGCGTTAATTCAACACTCCCCCTTAATGCACTTTCTTGATTACTCCAATCATTTTTCGAAGATAGCAAAAATTTCCTTTTGGAAGAGCTTTAGTGAAAATATCCGCCAGCTGATCTTCAGTTTTGCAAAACTTCAATTCAATTTCTTTATTCTCAACAGCTTCCCTAATGAAATGGTACTTGATGGAAATATGCTTCGTCCTGCTATGATGAACTGGATTTTTCGCCATTAAAATAGCAGATTTGTTATCACAGTACATCACTGTTCCTCCATCTTGTTTCTCACCGAGATCTTCGAGAATTTTCCGCAACCATAATACTTGACAAGTTCCAAGTGACGCAGATACATATTCTGCTTCAGCCGAAGATAGAGCAGTAGTATCTTGTTTCTTTGATACCCATGAAAAAATTCCAGAACCAAAAGAGAATGCATAACCAGATGTACTTTTCATGTCATCCTTTGATCCTCCCCAATCACTATCTGTATATCCTATCAACTTTGCATCAACAATAGGATAGTACATAATTCCAAAATCAGAAGTTCCTCGAATGTATCGTAACACACGTTTTGCAGCGCGCAAGTGTGTTTGATTTGGACAATGCATAAATCTTGAAAGTAAACTTGCAGCGAACATAATATCAGGCCTTGTAGAAGAAAGATACAAAAGACTCCCAATCATACTTCTGTATAAAGATTCATTTACCTTTTCTGACCCATCATCTTTCATCAACTTCTCATTCACTACAAGGGGAGTAGTGACAGAATTGCATTTATCCATGTTGAACTTCCTGAGAATAGATTCAGCATACTTCTTTTGACAGATAAAAATTCCCTTGTCATTTTGAGACATTTCTATTCCCAAAAAATAATGCATGAGGCCAAGATCATTCATCTCATATGTTTTCATCATGTCAGCTTTGAAATCTTGCAACATTTTGTGATCATTACTCATGAAAATCAAATCATCAACATATAGTGAGACGATGATTATAGACGAACCTTCAGTTTTGATGTACAATGTGGGTTCACTCTTGCATCGATGAAAACTCTTCTTGATAAAGTATCCATCAATCTGACTGTACCAAGCACGTGGTGCTTGTTTTAGCCCGTACAAGGCTTTCTTCAATCGGTAGACTTTATCTTCCTTTCCTTCAACCACAAAACCTTGTGGTTGACAAACATAAATTTCATCTTCAAGCACTCCATTCAAGAATGCTGATTTTACATCAAGCTGATAGATTGACCATTTTCTTTGAGCTGCAAGTGCAATAAGTGTACGTATGGTCTCCAATCTAGCAACAGGAGCAAAGGTTTCATTGTAGTCAATACCTGGTTGTTGTGTGAAACCCTTTGCAACAAGTCTTGCCTTGTATTTATGAACCGAGCCATCTGGATTGAGTTTAGTTTTGTAAACCCACTTCACTCCTATGACATCTTTGTTAACTGGATGGTCAACCAACTCCCAAGTGGAGTTTTTCTCAATCATGACGATTTCTTCCTCCATAGCATTTATCCAGTTCTCTTGCTGAGCAGCAACTTCAAAGCTTTCTGGTTCTACAACCAGAAAATTGCATCTTTCATATATGTCCACCAAAGATCTTACTTTCTTTGGAGGTGATTCTGATGAGTAGCTGGATGCTGGAGATCTTGATGGTGAAGATTGAGTAGATGTTGATGATGGTGTTGCAGGTCCAAGGTCTTCATCTCTGTTTTCCTCCATTCCTACTCCCATGCCTTGAGCATTTTCAGAGTCGTCATCTTCAAAATAAACCTTCTTTTCCTGCACCATTTTATGGTTCCAATCCCATGCTTCATTTTCAACAAATAAAACATCTCTACTAATCATTAGTTTCCCTGTCTCAAGGTTATATATTCTATAGCCTTTAGACTGTAAACTATAACCAGTGAAAATACATAACTCAGATTTTTTATCAAGTTTTTGACGATTTTGAGAAGGAACATGGACGTAGCAAATGCATCCGAAAACTTTCAGATGTTTTACTGAAGGCTTGTGTCCCAACCATACCTCAATTGGTGTCTTGTCTTCAATGGCTTTTGTAGGACATCTGTTAAGCAAATAAACAGCAGTCGATACAGCCTCTGCCCAAAAAGAGTTTGGCATGTCTTTTTCCTTCAACATAGAACGAGCCATTTCAACAATGGTTCTATTTTTGCGTTCTGCAATGCCATTTTGCTGCGGTGTATAAGCAACTGTGAGATGCCTTTGAATTCCTGCTTCTTCACAATATGATTCAAATTCTTTGGAATTGTACTCGCCGCCACGATCACTTCTTAATGTCTTGATCTTGAAACCACTTTGTCTTTCAACTTTTGCTTTGAAAGCCTTGAAGATTGAGAAAGCTTCTGACTTTTCCTTCATGAAGTATACCCATACCATTCTTGTGAAATCATCAATGAAAGTGATGAAATATATTTTTTGTCCAAGTGATGGAGTTTGCATTTTTCCACAAATGTCTGTGTAAATTAACTCCAAAGGTTCTTTAGCTCTCCATGAACTTTCTGGAAAAGATACACGATGTTGCTTTCCCAATGCACAACCCGAGCATAGGTCATTTTTCATTTCAATAGTTGGCAGTCCTTCCACCATGTTTTTCTGGCTCATCAATTTTAAGCTATGAAAGTTCAAATGGCCAAACCTTCTATGCCAAAGCCAAGACTCATCAACTGCATTGGCTTGTAGAGCACAGTCTAAAGCATATCGAAATTTGATAGGAAAATTTCGATTTCTTTCCATACTCACTTTGGCAATAACATGACTTTTTTTATTACTATCATAAATCAAACAAGAGTCATTTTCAAAGCAGACAGAATATCCATGTTGAACAAGTTGTCCAACACTCAACAAATTTTGATGCAAATCAGGTACCAAGAGGACATCCTTTATGTACTTGATTCCTCTCTTGGTTTCAATGGCAATCGTCCCCTTTCCATTTGCTTGAACAACAGCCCCATTTCCCATTCTAATTTGTGATTTGACAGATGAGTCGATATTTGTAAATATTCGATCATCACTTGTCATATGATTGCTACAACCACTATCCAAATACCAAGTATCATCATTTCTAGTGGAAGTGGCTTGACAAGCAAGAAACAGATTTTCTTCAGACTTTTCTTCAGTGAATTTTGCAGCTTGTTCATTGTCCTTAAACCGACAATCTTTTCTCACATGCCCATATTTTTTGCAGTTAAAACATTGAGGCTTACCTCTATTCCAACACTCACTTTCAGCATGTCCAGATTTTTTGCAAAAGTCACATGTCATATCTTTGCCTTTTCCTTTGTTTTGATTTTGCGAGTTTCCTTTCACAAACCTTCCACCCTTCTTGTTATTATGCTGCCTCTTTCCGGGACTAACTTGAGTCTTCTCAGAAGGCTTTTGCATACCCATTGAAAGTTTTGTTTGAAAAGCACTTTCAATTGGATTTACTTCATGTCTTAGCAGCCTTTGCTCATGAGATTCTAAAGAACCCATCAATTCAACCAAAGATAAGGTTGAAAGATCTTTAGATTCTTCTATGGCAGCAATTGAGGCATCATACTTTGAAGGAAGGCTAATCAAAACTTTTTGGATAATTTTTTCATCAGAAATAGGATCTCCATAGATTCTAATTTGATTGACTATCTCCATAACCCGAGAGAAATAGTCATTCATCTTTTCTGAATCTTTCATCTTCAAATTTTCATACTCTCTTCGTAGAGTTTGCAACTTCATAGCAATCACCTTAGATGAACCTTTGAATTCATTTTGCAAGGTGTCCCAAGCTTGCTTTGCAGTTTGAGAAGAAATAAGTCTTGAAAAGATTGATTTAGAGATACCTTGTTGGATGAAGAAGAGGGCCTTCGCATCTTTCTTTCTATTTTCCTTCAACTGTTCTTGTTGTGCAGCTGAGAGAGAAGTGACATCAGCTGGATTCTGATAGCCACTTTCAACCATCTCCCACAACCCTTGGGACATAAACAATGTCCTCATCTTGATGCTCCAATGATCAAAGTTCTCTCCTTCAAAGATAGGCATTGAAGGCTGAATTGAACCATTGCCTGAAGCCATCGATTCTACTTCAAGTAGAAATCTCTAACGCCCAGTAAGACTCGAAACTATGCTCTGATACCACTTTGTAGGCTATTCTAGCCTTTCTATGAGCATATAACAATTTGAAGAAAGATACAAAAGACAAAATGATTACACTCTAGTTCATATTTTTTCATGCCATAAACAAATCTCAACATCCTTATATAGGATTTCTACATTCATCACAATAAAAGCAAATACATGGACTGTTATGTATTCCAAGAATACAATTAACTCAACACACTAATCCAAGAGACACTTCATACTAACCGAAGAGACACTTCAAAAGTGCAATGTATGCACATGGAAAGGTGCAACACAAAACTCTAGGAGCATGTACCTAGCAAATGCATGAACAGTGCGTTAATTCAACAGTGTGGAACATAAAATGACTCATCTCCTTGTTGATAGGGGGATACACTGTTTGTCTCACTGAAAAAAGGTCTACTCTAATGTTGCCAGTAATAAAATAAACTCCACTTGCAGCAGCAGAAAAAATAATAATAATAAAATGAAAATGACACATCTCCTTTTTTTTTTTTTTTTTTTTCAAACCCATCAGTTAGACTGAGGCCAAAAATGCCTCCTAAGTAACCTAGTTTGCTGATTGGGATTTATTGTCTCTGTGAATTCCATATGCTTGTCGAACTTTGTTTCCAAATTCTCTGCTTGGCAAAGAGAATTTGAAAATCCATCTACAGTAAAATGGTAAATTAGCTTTTTGAATGATCCAATGGAATTCTAAATGCTTTCTATAGATATGCAGTTGAGAGATTTTAATGGTAGAGATTCTGAGAAGAATTTGAAGGGCTTTGAGATTCGCCGGATTAAATATTTCTCAAATTCTTGTGAGGAACTCTTTCATTTGGACCTCCTCGAATTCCTATCTCTAAACTGCATTTCTAATTCCAGAAATTTGGAGCATTCCATGTTTGCATAGGGCATTTAGATTCTTTATTGTAGCCATTTATTTTAAATCCTTTCTGTCAAACAGACAATTTTGGAATAAGATAGATAGATAAGAATTGTTTGATGAACA
This sequence comes from Umbellularia californica, assembly GCA_028538565.1. Classification (NCBI taxonomy): domain Eukaryota; kingdom Viridiplantae; phylum Streptophyta; class Magnoliopsida; order Laurales; family Lauraceae; genus Umbellularia; species Umbellularia californica. The sequence continues at coordinate 68,633,875 of JAPQWN010000002.1, read as the reverse complement.
GATTCAGCATATTTATTTATGAGATATGTGGTTATTTGCTGTGTCTTTTACTAGAGGTCCCATGATCGCAGCGCCCACCTACTGAGTTGCTTTGCTTGGGTCTATACTATGTTTCATGTTCTTAAATCTATCAACGTCTTAGAGCACTGATTCGTTTCTAGTTTCTAGCAGGGGATGTTGGAGTAAAAGTAGGTGCGAAGGGTACTGAACAGAGAACAAACACTCCACGATCAAAGCACTCTGCTACTGAACAGCGCCGGAGAAGCAAAATCAATGATCGGTATGGTACTTATTATTTATTATTTGTATGAAATGATTTCTCTTTCTGCATCATGTAACAATATGATATGAGAATGTTGACACTATTCATTGTGTTTGGATGTGTTAGCTTGAAGTTTGTGTTGAAGATCCTTTTATGGTTTTCTTTTCCCAAATTTAGAGACATCATGGGGTTGGCAACTGGGATATGTAGGGGTACCTATTAACAAAAAAAATACAAAAGGTGGAGACTAATAAAGTCCTTGAATGAAAAAGTGAGAAATGACATTATAGATTGTGGAATTACAAAGAACATTGCTTTAAATAGCGTTGGGTGGAAAGATACAAACAAAGCGGACTGCAAATGGATATGATGAGGGCTCAATGATGATGAAATTATAGGGGTTGGGCTGTAAGAATATTGCAATAATCATTTGTGCCCTTTCTCTCATATCAACTATTTCTCTCTTTACTTCTGGGTTTTTCATATTGAGAAGTTCACAAAAGAGGAAATGGAGAAAGAGAGAAGAAAACTATCCTGTAATCTATTCTTAATTACTTCTTATGATGACAATCGGTATTGTGCATGTTTATATGTAAGACATACAATCTTGGGTCAGACAATTTCAAGTTGTTACTCGACCCGCAAAAAACCCATAGGATTATACAGGCGTGGTATACTAATGTTTGTGATGGTGATGCACCAGTACATGCTGAACTCGTATAGTTTGCTAGTAAACAGTTGCAAACATAGAAGTGTTTGAAGAACCAAATGTGTGAGTTTGACATATTCATAGTTATTTTATTAGCAAAGGCTGATTCAATCATTTTACTGATGTGGAGGCTCGAGATCTAGGCCTTTTCAAAATGCTTGTCCAAGTTAAAGATTAAAAATATATCATCAATTTGACCTTCTATTTTGATAGGTGGATTTTCAATTTGTTGAGTGTTCTAACATCTCAATTTATAAGTCTTCCGAACTATTTTCTTTGTACTAAACTGAGATTTGGAAACCAAATCTTTTTCCAGTTTTAACTCTCTCAATTGATAGATTTCTAAATTATTGCGCAGATTCCAGATGTAACGCCCCAATTCCGAATACCGAGAAAACTGTCAAGGTACTCGAATTTGGCGCGCTACTTCCCAAAAAATCCGAGAACTTCCAAGATCATAAGTCCACAGTGAGGTCCAATTTAAAGCTTTTTGACCGATATATAATCAATGGTTAAAATTTGCGGAAGTGTAAAGAGTAAAGTGGAAGCATAAGGTATCATAGAGATATATCAAGTGTAACAGGGCTGAAGTCTAGCCTAAATCTCAAAGTATAATTAAGAACATATTTATAAACATATTAGTCTAACTTCCCACTCATCACATAAGAAAACACTCAAACCCAAAAGTGATAATCACTCAATCCCCCGGTACAGGCGCTCCATCCTCCAGCTCGACCCCCTGGTCGGCTGGTCCCCATCCATAGTCTCTGACTATGGGCGCCTCGACGAGCGCGTCGTCCTCATAATCGGGGTCATCACCTAAGCACCAAGAATGGGTCAGATCCAAGAATCTGGTAAGTTGCAGTATACAAATAACATAGGATGTATGCATCAAAAGAATAGAGGCAGTAATAAGATCAATAAGAATATCTAAGGTACAAATCTAGGCAATTGAGCAAGATAAACATTTAGAATCAGGAAGATAAGATAAGCCAATCTATCTACACAAAATGGCACATTCACACAAGCTGGATACCGCGGGATATTATGCCGCGACTCTCCCATACTGAACACAGTCGCGGTGGGGAAATCTCACCAGTGCTGGGGATCACTAACCCCGCAAATCACTCATCAATCTCAAACACTCATCACTCGAGAGACTGGATCGGTATCACAACGTCCGTCTAAAACATAACTCATCACTCAACACTCAAATAGCTCCTACCAGTGATGATCAGTCAATAGGCTGAGCTTAGAACAACTGAATGAATATTAGTGCTGACTCAGGGAATCAAATACAGGTCTGTGTCTATCTAGGCTTGCCTTGCGCGAGCAAGGTCCTAACAAATCCCTAAGAGGTCCAAGTACAATACCATGGAATACAGTCCAAATCCAAGTCCAAGTCCAATCATTGGATCCATACTAAGGCCCATCAAGCCATGGCCTTAGTCTAAACAGTCTGGGAGAGATCAAAATCTCAATCCAAAACCAGTCAGTCCATTCTCATCTATAATGAATCACAAGTCCAACCTTGTTGACACCAAAAAAGTCACTATGTCTCCTCAACATCAAGATGCCTCGTGAGGCTGCATCCTGCTACAAAACAGGCAAGGCTACTTCAAGCATCAGTTTTTGTCAGAATCAGACAGAAACTGAAAGATCCTTCAAGACAGCCAAAAGAGGGGTACACCTGAGGTTTCGAGCCATTCTAACATCGTTTGGCCTAACTTCACTGCTCCGATAGCTAAACAAGCGCTCCCGGCAGCGACAACATCGAAGACACCAAAACTTCGATCAGAGCCTACGGATGACTCCAGAATGTCTTCAAAGGGCTTCATGCCAAATTTCAAGTCAAACCGACAACGTTTGACCCTCCATCAATGCTCGAACAGCAAAATCAAGCCTCCCGGTGGCGAGAACCACAGAAGCCATCACTCATCAAACAAAGTACATGAGTGGCTTCAACATGCCTCCAAAAGGCTGCACATTGAATTTCAGGTCATTCCGACAACGTTTGACCAGGTTTCGATGCTCCGAAAGAAAATCAAGCCTACCGGCGGCGGAGCAACCCGGGACCATGACATCCAAAACGGAGCTGATGGAACGTCTCAAAATGACTCCAATAGGCTCCCCGTCAAATTTCAGGTCAATCGGACATCGTTTGACCACATATCAAAGCTCGGCATTTTCCCCGTAGCAAAATCAAGTCAAGCATCGATGGGACCCCAAACGGCTTCAAAACTCAAATAAAAGCTCATGGTTGGTCCTATCCACTGCTCAAGAAGATTCACGTCAATTTTCAGGTCATTCCGACATCGTTTGGCCTAGTTTCGACTCTTAACGGAAAATCGGCTACAAAGTCTTCGGCTCTCCCGAAAAATGGGAAACTTTGTGCTCCGATTTCGTACGGGTTCTCGTCAAGATTTCTCCAAGAAAATCAAGTCAACAATTGAGGAAAAATGTCAAGAAAAATACAGAAGAAAAAAGGAACGAAAAAGACGAAAAAACGGGCGAAAACGACGCTCGGCGACCAAACGGGCCAAAGCCCTATGGTCGCCGGCGACCGTGGCCCAGGGTCGCCGGCAACCCTGCAAATCCGGGTCGCCGGATTTTGCACCAAAACGTCCGTTTTTCGATTCTTTTCGCGTTTCGGGTGTTCCTGCCTCTGTGATTTTCTAAAAATACAATGTTCGATGCTTGAAAACGACTGATCTTCGTCGACATCTCGGATCCGCCGTCAAAAGCATGAAATCATCACCGATCGCTCCAAGATCGCCAACCGGCTGACCAAGAAAGTACACTTTCTGTCCGACCGATCGTGAAATCGACAAGACAGATGTCACCGGCCCACCAACATCAATCAATGTCTGAGATTGCACTGCAATCCGACATCAAACAATGCGTGGATCCACCTGTGATAATCGCAAGAAGAATCTCAAAAGACGCGGCGCGGCCCGCGACTCTTCACATGCTTTGGCGACCACTTAATGACGTTAATTGACTCATTTATAACAACTTAATGCGGTCATTAACTCATTATTTTGGACGGCCCAATCAGATTCAAGCATTTGGGAGTTACAAATCCAAGCAATCATGGCATTTAACCCATGAAACTCCCATCATCATGAAGCTTAAAGGGAATTAAAAGCCCACTACCTTCATCGGCCAATCACAAGCTATGAAAAAGGAGTTACAAAATCAACTTGTAACTCCTCATCAATTCTTTCATCATGGCCATCAATGCCAATAAACACCTCATGGCTACCAAAAGCCTATAAAAGGAGGTCCATTCCGAAAAAAAAAAAAAAAAGATAGATCCCAAGTGTAAGTTCTGAAAATCCAGAAAAATCCAAGAGAGAGACGAAGTCCTGCTGCTTTGCTCTCGGAAGCACCACAAGGTGATCAACATCCCTTAGGGGGGGCCATCCCTCAAGGTTCCCTCCTTCTCCAACATGGCCTAAACGCTGCTTTTCAGCCCGTTTACTTGGTTTTTCATTGGATATAGGACCTCCTCTTGGTCCTTGTCCTTTAAAAAACCGAGGTTAGGAGCCAAGCCAAATAATCAAAGCATCAACCGTTCTCATTTAAAAGGACGATGGCGAAGTCCATACATGACTTGCGACCGTCGATCTCAATTTGTCCTCACAATCTCTTGAGAAGTTAGATCTCTTTTCTTACTTTTCTATTGTAGTTTGTATTTCTTAAAGAGACAAAAAAAAGAAATCACAATTCTTGTCTTTCATATTTGATGAGTTTTGTAAAATCGCCTTTCACGGCAAACAAACAAAAACGCCTCCTACGGCATTCTCAAAAAACAAACTTGTCTCTTTTCTTAATATCTATGCAATTTGAAAAGTTAGAAAAAAGGATTGATTTCCTTTCTATTTATGAAGGTGAATCTCCGGATTATCACCATTCCAAATTCCAAGTAGAAAGTAAATCTGGCATACCCGTACAAAAAATTTTTGATACCCGCGATTCTCCCTCCTCCGCCAAGACCCAGGTCAACCCCCGGGGTGCGGAAGGAGAGGACAGAAGATTCCCGAGGGTCCATCAAACCTAATCAAACCTCTTCACCTAGGGTATCATACATCCCAACTTAGGTCGTATGAGGGCCCGCCTAGACACAGACACGGGTTATTGACCACCAATCACATCACCAGGTCACCTCTAAGTAATCCTAGGTTCAGGACCTCCAGTTTCCACTTACATTAATAGGTTTATAACAAGAACAAGGAAATGAGAGAAGTAAAATGTATAATAACCTCCAAGTAATAGAATCAAATGGAATAAAGTAAGGGTCCAACCTAGGTAATGGTCCACTCTCAGGTTCAGGGCCTTATCAAATAATTGGATCCCTAACCGCAGTCTCAGATGCCAAAAATGTTATATTTGGTGCTCCTGAAGTTACGGGCATCTTTGACTACGTTTAAGGGTCGAATCACTAACAATTCCAATCCCTAAATTCTATTTGGTGGTCCCCACGAGTCAAGGTCAAGCCACACCATTGACTCGTACTTGGCATATTGATGGAAGTTCATTTGGATGGTCAATGAGTATAATTTATCCAATTAATAGGGTATAACAATATAATTTAACATATAAAGGAAGAACTAAAGGAAATTTCAGGATAATTAAAGAAGAATAATAATAATAGAGAAATCAAACCTTAGTCTAGCACATTGATAAATAGAGACACCATTCAAAATAAATTTACAACTAATGATACATAAAAAACTTAATTTATAATTTTAGAGAACCTCAAGACTCAACCAATACTTTTTCTACATTCAAAATAGTCAAAGGATCTAATGGGGTTCATTAAAGGCTAAGGAGTCTTTTATTTTAAATTTCTAAAATTAATGGGGTCGAGAAATATTATAAAAGTAGTATGTTAAATTATTCTAATTGGGTTCCTTAAAAACTATGGGACTTATTTCTAATTTTTAAAACAAATGGGCTAAGGTATTAAATATAAATAAGTTGTATGTCACCACATCACTACACCCCTCTCTTCTTTCTTTTCTCTCTTATTTCTCTCTTATTCCCATAGACCCTCAAACCACCATACTACCCATTATTTCACCTTTATGTCACATGGGGAGGACTACATTTCTCATACACCCATGGAGTACAGTATCTACCCAACTACTACTTTTTCTTTCTTACTTATCCATACTCTACACGTCACCACTATCTCTCCTTCTTCATTCAAATGCATAGTGCTCTCTGCAACAGAACCTACTAACAAACAGAGAACGTCTACCATTGAGGTCGCCCAAGGCCCTACTACAAGATGTAGGGTCCATATCAAAGTTAGTGGCCTACCTGGCCCCCACAGTCTAAAGAAAACGGAAACTACATTTCCTTAAACATTACTGTCATGCCACCTTTGGGACTTTGGATGGTGGACCAAATGGGGTCCACCTCACATGGGTTCACATCCCTAACGTCACCCCACCATTTCCGGCCCGATGGACGGACCAGATCCGCAATCGGATCAACTAGTGGGTCCCACAATCATGTGCTGCAAACTAACTTTTTCCCAAAACCACATCCTCCGTTGATCAAGCTAATGGATAGTGGGTCAGGGATGTCTACTCCCTATGGGACCAGACCCTTTATGGTCGCCCGTGGGTCTTCTATCAGATCCACGGTTCAGATTGATCATCGGGTGGCCCACCTGGGTCCCGGTCTCAACGCAGGGAAATTGGAACCTCCTTGTTTCTATGACAGGAACTGTTACAGTCACCCCTTTCCATCTGAATTCCATTCAAATTAATTTCATTCACCTCCATTCATCAAATAAACAATTAAAATCATAAAAACACTTCAATGCCCAACCATCCATCAATCCATCCGGACCATTGATCTTCCAAATGAGATAAACTCATCCATCAATGGCCAAAAACCATAAAAATAAGCTCAAAGGTAGATCTACTCATTTCTAGCATAATTGAAATGGAATTATAGAATCAATAATAAAAATCATGCATTCTATGCTAAGTGATATATTGCACTTGCCTCAAATCCGGGTTTGCAAGAGAAAATATTAAGAAGACCCAATCCAAGCTATCCAAACCAATCCAATCTATCAAGCCTAGTACCCATCCCACAAGAGAAACAAAGATTAGAAAAGAAACCTAGGGATAGAGAAAATCCTAGAAAATCATATGGAAATTGGCTAAGGAATGAGCCTTACCTTGATTGGTAGAAGAGAAAGAGATTGATAAGAGAGGTAGAAGATGGCTCCTCCTTCTTCTTGCAATTAGGGTTTTGGAGATTTTAGCAAGGGTTTTGTGAAATGAGAGGTAAATTAGGGATAAATGAGAGTGAATTTAAGGTTCATTTCCCAATGCAATAGTTTAGGTTATATAGTCTAGGGTTTTTGAGACAATTACCAAAAGGGCATTTTTTATTGCATAGGAATGTGGATAAGGACATGGGCATTTAGGTCATTTGGTGGAAATTCTAGAATGTTCTCAAGTGTGGAAAACCCCCTTTATAAAAACATATTTACTAGCAAGGGCCTCAACACCTAAAACCCTACAAAAATTATAGAAAGACACTCTATAAATCTATAAAATACACAATATGCCTAAATCCCATAAAATAGACTAAGACTTAGGAAAATATCTATATACCCTTACTAACCCCTATTAATTAGTACAATTATGCTATATTATCATAATTAATAGTATTCAAATTCAAAATGAGGGCCCACCAAAGGTGAGGCCTCACACCAGATGTTGAGACAACTCATACCACATAGTGATCAGAAGAGGGACATGGCTTGATTCCTTTTAGAGGTATATGATGTAATCATAACATTCTCTTTTTCTTTTTGTTATACTTTTTTTCCCTCTTTTTTTCATTTTTCTTCTTTTCCCCTTTGTTTGGGTGTGTGCGTCTTCGTGCACTCTTAGCATTTACCCCTGACAACCAATCCATCTTCATCCTATACAGGTAATCGAATACATCCAAGTTTTACAAGAGAAGGTGCTTAAGTATGAGGCAGCATTTCCAGGATGGAATCAGGATACCATGAAATTCATGCCATGGGTAAAAATTTAACATCTTGCCACCCCTTAAAACACAGACATGTGCACAAAATCTTATACTTTGAAATTAGATTTTGTGCATGATGCATGCATGCAACTTGAGCATTGTCAACATAATATGTATATGTGGTTATATTCACATGGAATGTTGGTTTTGCATTACATGCCTTCCTGTGCATATTATCATGCACCTGCATGCACATAACCAAAAATTGATATGCTGCATGGGGGTTGTTGTTTGCATTACACGCCACATTATCATGCACCTGCATGCACATAACCAAAAATTGATACGCTGCATAACCAAGGGTGGACTGAAGAAATTTAGCTTGATGAATATAAAAGAAATATTGGGGGAAGAAGCAAATGTAAAACAAAAAAAAAAAAAAAGAAAAGAAAAAAAGAACATATTAATTCTCAGAATTTGCAGGGGTTCTTAAAAATTCTCAACTTGTTTCAGGTATGCGTGGGGGCTTCAGCCCTCAGACCCTTGTACCTGGGTCTGCCCGTATGTATGTTGTTCATCGTTGAAAGCAGTCGCAGCACTATTCATTTTATCAAAAGATATATTAAAAAATAATTCGGGGCTGTTCTCTTGTGCTTAAGGAAATCTTTGTAGTCGGCTACTTATTTTTTACTCTTCCCTCATGCCATGCATCCATATTTTTTCAAAAGATAACCATTGTGAATTTACCATTTGAAAGGGTATAATGGTTTAGCAATGGTGTTGGCCTGGGTCATTATGTGATTAGATTGAAAAGCTGTCAATAGTTATAATGCCAAGATCATTCATCTGCTACAATGTACAAATGTTGGTACTTTTCAAAAGAGAAAGGTTTTTTAAGTGAAACATGATACGAAGTGAGTGTGGGAATGGGGGCTGAGTTGAATAAAGCTCATACAGAACTGAATATTATTCTCACATAGGTCATTGAGCAAAAATCTGCCCTGCCCCTTCTGTGATCTATTTTCATCTTATACATTGTTACTAATCATAAAATTGTAAATTAGTTTTTAAGCTTTGTTTAGCTCAGCATTATTAGATTTTTTATTTTTTTTTTGGAAATGATTTACTCTTTTTCTGATATTCTTAGAGCCAACTGAGTTATTCATTCTTGGTAGATGTAGGGCTACCGGTTTGTTGTAAGAAATCTGATTTCACAGAGCATTAGTTTTGACCCATATTATTCTATTTTCCATAATTCTTGAGTTCCCTGATCATTTCAAAAAAAGTAAAAATATAAGAGCATCTTACGTTACTACATAATAGTCTATAGTCTATGAGAGTTGCATTGTGGCTTGGCACTGAGTTAATTTGAGAATCCATAGCTTGAAAATAAGTTGGTATTGAACTTCATTCAAGAATCTTCTATCGTCCATGCAGTCTGTCTTCATTTTTTACAATAATTTAACAAAAATCTGTTTTTTTCTTTTTCTATTTCGACTCTTTAAACAGAAACACAACCATGGTCAAGGAGAGAGTATAGCAGATCATTTTAGAGCTACAAAGAATGGTGTGGATCCTGAGCTGATGTTTGTTCATAAGTTCAATGATAATAATGTTGCAGTCATCCCATCCAGTGGCGGACCCATGTATATTCACCTAGGTGCACCTGCACCCGGTAAACTTTGAAGATCCAATTAAATGGATATGGGCCATACACCCCTGCCCCAGTTAAAAATGCCTTTTGCACCCCCATTTAAGGCCCATAGTTAAAATGCACACCCACATCAAATCGAGAAATTCTCAGTTCCCCCAAATCGTTCGAAAGCCCTTTGTCTCTCCAACCTTTCTCCCTCTCCACATCGCACCCAGGTCCAGTTTTGTCCAGCACTGGCGACGATGGCGACCATCATGCAGAAAATGGAAGACATCAAAGAAGAGGTATCCTTTCCTTTCCACTTCTCCTCTTTGAAAGTAGCTGGTCTTCGATTTCTTTTGGAAGGGTATTGCAGGGGGTCTCAAATAGAGGATCTTGTTCAGGGTATTGCAGGGGGTCTTTGAAAGGGGGTCTCAAAGAAGGGTATTTGTTCAGGGTATTTGAAAGAGGGTCTCAAATACCGGCTATTTGAAAGAGGGTATTTGACAGAGGGTCTCAAATACCGGCTATTTGAAAGACAGGCCCTGAACAGGCTAGAATACATTTGATAGTTGAGACCCCCTGTCATATATCTTCACACCGGTATTTGAGACCCTCTGTCAAATATCTCCGGTGTGAAGGTACTTGAAAAGAGGATCTCAAATGTATTCTCCCTGAACAGGTCGGAATACATTTGAACAGGGCCTAAACAAATGTATTCTCAGTCCTATATCAACTACATTTTCTCATCAAAAGGTATTTGAGATCCCCTTTCATTTTGTATATTCATGTGTTTTGAATATTCATTTTTCTTCCAGGTTTTCATTTGTAGAAAAGATACAGGTCGGAACATATTATCATATGCAATTTGATTGCTATATTTTTTCTAGATTGATTGATAAGCAAATTTCTCCAGTGAGATATATTTTCTTAAGATTGACACAACAAGATGAGATATTCTTTTGTGCTTTACCAGCAGAGATCTTGCTGTCAGCTTTGTCATTATGGAGAACAATAAATTCCAAAGACTGGAAGTGTTTGCTTCTCAAATAGTTGAATTAAAGTTCACACTAGACCAAGACTCACAACTAAAGTGGAGAAAAATAACAACAAAAATCTGTAGAGGCTTCAATGAAAACTCATGAACTATCACTGATTTTGAAACCTATAGATGCAATTATTGTAGGGAATGATTACTCAACACTCATTACTTGAATTACTATTAAAATGCATCCCACATAATTTGAATTGTGATTCCCACGCTGCCACGGACTGCATGACTCCTTTCAAATCGCATTAGTAGTATAGAAGAGGTTTTGTAACTGTGAATTCTCTTGTGAAAAAACTAGATGATGGAGCAAATTCAATGTTAATATATTCAGGTTTATGGCGTTTGAACTATATCTAATAATCTAACCAGTCAAATTTGAAAGGAGTCCAAGTTACAAAACCTGGACACAACATATATTTGTAGCGTTTTGTTAATATATATTTACAATCATCTAACTCCATATCTAATTTTATTGCAATAGACTCTAATAAAAAAATGTGATTAGAAATCAAAAAACTTTTTATTTACATGGATTTATTTTTTCATTATACACAGGAGAGCTGTTTAGCTACTGATTGGAGGTGCATCATCTAATAGTTCTTGTAACGCCCAAATTCCGAATACCGAAGTTACCGCCAAGGTACCCGAAATTGGCGCGCTACTTCCCGGAAAATCCGAGAACTTCCAAGATCATAGTCCGCAGTGAGGTCATATTTTTAAAACTTTTTGAACAAATAGATAATCAACAGTTAAATTGCGGACGCATAAGGAAAGATAGCGGAAGCAATAGGTATCATATAAGATAGATCAAGTAAGGCAGAGCTTAAGTCTAACAAAATCTCAAAGAGTGAATAACAAATATATATATATATATAACATTCTACTTCCCGCTCACTACAAGTTCACTCAAAATCCCAAAATAAAACTACTCTCAAACACCCGGTGCAGGCGCTCCATCCTCCGGTTCGACCACCTGGTCAACTTGTCCCCACTCAAAATCGCCGGCTACAGGCGCCTCATAGTACGCGTCATCCGCGGGGTCAAGGTCGAGACCTAAGCACCAAAGTGGTAAGGCACCATATACAGATAACACAGGATGTATGCATCGAAGAGAATGAAGACGATCATTTAATCATAAAAATAACAATGAAACATAAACTAGGCAATTGTGCAGTAAATAACAATTTAGAATCAGAGATATCAAGAAATCTAATCTAACAGATATCAAAATGGCACATTCACACAAGCTGGATACCGCGGGATATTATGCCGCGGCCCTCCCATACTGAACACAGTCGCGGTGGGGAAAAGCGAAGTAACAATGTAAGGGATAACAGCCCTGCTAATCATAATATAAAAAATAACACCGATCACACCCCTTTATCGCTCCGATCACACCCCTTTATCGCACCGATCACACCCCTTTATCAGGTTAGACCGGACCCGGTATCACACCGTCCGTCTAATCATAGCTCATCAAGATGGCTCTAACATAACCAATATAGCTCCTACCAGTGATGATCAGTCAACAGGCTGAGCTTAGATCAACTGAGTGAATGTTTAGTGCCGACCCGGGGAACAAGTACAGGTCTATGTCTGTCTAGGCTTATCTCCCGTGAGCGAGGTCCTAACCAAGCCTCTAAGAGGTTCAAGTACAATTCCTTAGGATATAATCCAAATCCAAGTCCAATCATCATTGGATCCATACTAGGCCCATAAACACTGGCCTGAAACAATATAAGTACAATACTATGTTCATTCAACAAGTAACCAATCCATACTCATACATAATGAGTCATCAATCCATCATAACTGACCTCTCCATTCTAGGATACCACACACCCAACTTAGGCCATATGAGGGCCCGCCTAGCCACAAACACGGGTCATTTATCTCCGATTATATCACTGGGTCACCACAACGTAATCCTAGGTTCAGGTCCTCCAATTTCCATTTAATTAACAGGTTTATAACAATAACAAGGATATGAGAGAAGTACAATGATTAATAACCTCCAAGTAATAGAATCAAATGGAATAAAGCAAGGGTCCAACCTAGGTAATGGTCCACTCTCAGGTTCAGGGCTGTTGACACCAAAAAAGTCACTATGTCTCCTCCACATCAAGAAACCTCGTGAAGCTGCATCCTGCTACAAAACATGCAAAGCTACTTCAAGCATCAGATTTTGTTAGAATCAGACAGAAACTGAGAGATCCTTCAAGACAGCTAAAAGAGGGGTACACCTGAGGTTTCGGGCCATTCCGACATCGTTTGGCCCAACTTCACTGCTCGACAGCTAAACAAGCACACCCAACGACGACATCATCAAAGACACCAAAACTTTGATCAGAGCCTACGGATGACTCCAGAATGTCTCCAAAGGGCTCCATACCAAATTTCAAGTCAAATCGACAACGTTTGACCCTCCATCAACGCTCGAGCAGCAAAATCAAGCCTTCCGGCGGCGGGAGCCACAGAAGCCATCACTCATCAAACAAAGTACATGAGTGGCTTCTACATGCCTCCAAAGGGCTGCACGTCGAATTTCAGGTCATTCCAACAACGTTTGACTAGGTTTCGATGCTTCGAGAAAAAATCAAGCCTACCGGCGGCAGAGCAACCCAGGACCATGACATCTAAAACGGAGTTGATGGAACGTCTCAAAATGACTCCAATAGGCTCCTCGTCAAATTTCAGGTCAATCGGACATCATTTGACCACATATCAAAGCTCGGCATTTTCTCCGTAGCAAAATCAAGTCAAGCATCGATGGGACCCCAAACGGCTTCAAAACTCAAATAAAAGCTCATGATTGGTCCTATCCACTGGTCAAGAAGCTTCACCTCAATTTTCAGGTCTTTCCGACATCGTTTGACCTAATTTCGACTCTTGACGGAAAATCGGCTACAAAGTCTTCGACTTTCCCGAAAAATGGGAAATTTTGTGCTCCGATTTCGCGCGGGTTCTCGTCAAGATTTCTCTAAGAAAATCAAGTCAATAACTGAGGAAAAATTTCAAGGAAAATACAGAAGAAAGAAGGAACGAAAAAGACGGAAAAACGGCCGAAAACGAAGCTCGGCGATCGAAAAGGGCAAAACCCTAAGGTCGCCGGCGACCCTGCAAATCCGGGTCGCCAGATTTTGCACCAAATTGCCCATTTTTTTATCCTCTTCGCGTTTCGAGCATTCCTGCCTCTGTGACTTTCTGAAAATCCAATGTTTGATGCTTGAAAACGACTGATCTTCACCGACGTCTTGGATCCGCCGTCAAAAGCATGAAATCATCACCGATCGCCTCAAGATTGCCAACCGGCTGACCAAGAAAGTATACTTTCTATCCGACCGATCGTGAAATCGACAAGACAGATGTCACCGGCCCACGAACATCAATCAATGTTTGAGATTGCACTGCAATCCGACATCAAACAATGCGTGGATCCACCTGTGATGATCGCATGAAGAATCTCAAAAGGCGCAGCGCGGCCCGCGACTCTTCACATGCCTTGGCAACCACTTAATGACGTTAATTGACCCGTTTATGACAACTTAATGCGGTCATTAACTCATTATTTTGGACGGCCCAATCAGATTCAAGCATTTGGGAGTTATAAATCCAAGCAATCATGGCATTTAACCCATGAAACTCCCATCATCATGAAGCTTAAAGGGAATTAAAAGCCCACTACCTTCATCGGCCAATCACAAGCCATGAAAAAGGAGTTACAAAATCAACTTGTAACTCCTCATCAATTCTTTCATCATGGCCATCAATGCCAATAAACACCTCATGGCTACCAAAAGCCTATAAAAGGAGGTCCATTCCAAAAAAAAAAAAAAAGATAGATCCCAAGTGCAAGTTCTGAAAATCCAATGTTTGATGCTTGAAAACGACTGATCTTCACCGACGTCTCGGATCCGCCGTCAAAAGCATGAAATCATCACCGATCGCCTCAAGATTGCCAACCAGCTGACCAAGAAAGTATACTTTCTTTCCGACCGATCGTGAAATCGACAAGACAGATGTCACCGGCCCACCAACATCAATCAATGTCTGAGATTGCACTGCAATCCGACATCAAACAATGCGTGGATCCACCTATCATGATCACAAGAAGAATCTCAAAAGGCGCAGCGCGGCCCGCGACTCTTCACATGCCTTGGCGACCACTTAATGACGTTAATTGACCCGTTTATGACAACTTAATGCCGTCATTAACTCATTATTTTGGACGGCCCAATCAGATTCAAGCATTTGGGAGTTACAAATCCAAGCAATCATGGCATTTAACCCATGAAACTCCCATCATCATGAAGCTTAAAGGGAATTAAAAGCCCACTACCTTCATCGGCCAATCACAAGCCATAAAAAAGGAGTTACAGAATCAAATTGTAACTCCTCATCAATTCTCTCATCGTGGCTATCAATGCTCATAATCACCTCATGGCTAACAAAGGCCTATAAAAGGAGATCCATTTCCAAGAGAGAGACATCTATCGGCAAATCGATACACACATCGACTTGAAATTCTGCATTTCTCCCAAAGAAATCCAGACGAAGTCCTACTGTTCTGCTGCAAGAAGCACCACAAGGTGATCAACGTCCCTTGGGGGGCCATCCCCCCAAGGTTCCCTCCTTCTCCAACATGGCTTAAACGCGGCTTTTCAGCCTGTTTACTTGGTTTTTCATTGGATATAGGACCTCCTCTTGGTCCTTGTCCTTTAAAAAACTGAGGTTATGAGCCAAGCCGAAGAATCAAAGCATCAACCGTTCTCATTTGAAGGACGATGGCGAAGTCCATACATGACTTGCGACCGTCGATCTCAATGTGTCCCCACAATCTTCTGAGAAGTTAGATCCCTTTTCTTACTTTTCAATTGTAGTTTGTATTCCTTAAAGAGACAAAAAGAAATCACAATTCTTGTCTTTCATATTTGATGAGCTTTGTAAAATCGTCTTTCACGTCAAACAAACAAAAATGCCTGCTACGGCATTCTCAAAAAACAAACTTGTCTCTTTTCTTAATATTTATGCAATTTGAAAAGTTAGAAAAAATGATTGATTTCCTTTCTATTTGTGAAGGTGAATCTCCGGATTATCACCATTCCAAATTCTAAGTAGAAAGTAAATCTGGCATACCCGTACAAAAATGTTGATACCCGCGATTTTCCCTCCTCCGCCGAGACCCAGGTCAGCCCCCGGGGTGCGGAAGGAGAAGACGGAAGATTCCCGAGGGTCCATCAAGTTGGCATACCCGGTGGGACTCCATTGACTTGAGAACGTGATGCTTTGATCCCTTGGCTCCTTTCTAGTTGGTGGCCTATGTTGCATTTTGCATCTAAAAAAAAAAACATGAGATGGGATTTTAATTGTTCTTTCTCATTTCAGAAAAAAAAAAAAAACAAATATGATCTCCTTTTCTTAAAAACTCAACTTTGAGAAATTTTGATCTTTCCCTCTTCGAACTTGATAGCTCACAGAAATGTTCGCAGCTATCGTTCATATCGGGGATTGGGCCATCTTTTCTCTTTGATGAGTCCAATTGGGATTTCAAAAAAAAAAAAAAACACCTTCATTTCAAATTCTTTCAAAAAAAAAAAATGATCTCTCTTTCTCAAGATTCAACTTTGAGAAATTTTGATCCTCTCCTCTTTGATCTTGATAGCTCACAGAAATGTTTGCAGCTATCGTTCAAATCGGGGATTGGGCCATCTTTTCTCTTTGATGAGTCCAATTGGGATTTCAAAAAAAATTATAATTTCAAAAAAAAAAATCAGTTTTCTTTCTTTTGGGCTCAAAATTGAGAAATCCTGGTTCCTTTCTCTTTCGGATTTAACGCTCGCAGAAATGTTGAGTTGTGGTTCGGATTGGAACACCACTTGTTCTCTTTGATGAGTTCATTAGAAATCTTTCAACAAAAAAAAAAAAAAAAAAATAAAACACTGGGACTGCATCAATTGCGCTCTTTGACTAAAGTGGATTCAAGAAAAGCCTTGTCCAGAGTGTGGAGACAGCTAGACTGTTCGAGGCAAGGGTCCTCCAAACGGGTTCATTAAGTAATCCTACCCTTACCTGGGGGCTAATCTATCTACTAAGGTTTCATAAGATCGAATTGGAAACCTATGTGCATTTTTTTAAAAAAAAAAGAAAAAAAAATTCCCGTCATTTTTGAGTTCAGAATTGAGAAATCTTGGTTCTTTCCCTTTAGGATTTAACGCTCGCAAAAATATTGAGTTGTGGTTTGGATTGAAACGCAATTTTCTCTCTTTGATGAATTTAATCTTGACCTTTCAAAAAAAAACTTCCGTCAATACTGGATTCACATTTGAGAAATCTTGGTTCTTTCTCTTTCGGATTTAACGCTCGCAAAAATGTTGAGTTATGGTTCGGATTGGAATACCGTTTGCTCTCTTTGATGAATTTAATCTTGACCTTTCAAAAAAAAAAAAAAAAAAAAACTTCTGTCGATACTGGATTCACATTTGAGAAATTCTGGTTCCTTTCTCTTTCGGATTTAACGCTCGCAGAAATGTTGAGTTGTGGTTCGGAATGGAATACCAGTTGCTCTCCTTTATGAACCCAAATTTGACCTTTTTTTAAAAAAAAATCCCATCTTGTGTCCTTCCCAAGGATGCGATTTGTAACATTTGTGCCTAGCGGTGCTAGTACGCCCTTTTGGGTCTACTGTATTCGCGACCGACACACTTGTATCTCCAACCTTATATCATTTTACCTCGAGTGAGCCTTGCTTCTCGATAATTTGAATTAAGGTCTACAATTGCTTCTAACAGTCACTGGAACGCTTACTCTGAGCCTACCATACTTGCATTTTAGAACAATTGTATCCTCTATGGCTTTTTGCCTTCTTTATCGTCCTTGGGTTGGGCCATGTCCCCTCAAGTGATTTGAAAAGACAAAACCATAGTTGTTCTCCATTTCTGATCACTATATTCTAGTGATTACTAATGGATTTGGTCTTGTTTCAGAAGTTTTCCAAAAAACTAACAATGGCAGCTTCATTAACCATCACTTTCGATGAGAACAAGTACCAGCTTATGCTTCAAGACAAGCAAAACAAGCATAAGTGCCCTGCCAGTTGCCGAAGCGTCATCTCCCTCGACAACTCTCCAAACACCGGGTCAACTTCAACTCCCCGGACCATCGTCTTCGGGTTGCTGGGACCATTCCCACTCCCCGCAGAAGACACTTACCTGCCAAGAAGTAGAAAACCGCCCTGCAACGTGTCACTAACACGGCACCAAGGGCGAATAACAAAAAGCCTGAAGCCCGTGGCGCTCCCACGAAGCCTCAACCCATAAGAAACCAGGTTTACCTCAAAACCTGGTCCCCGAGATCTTCACCAAAGCAACAGAGGTCCCGAACATCTACAAAGCCAGCATACCTGGCCCCTCTCAAGGAGAATCGGTTCTACCCTCTCTCTTACATGAAAGAGGAGAAACCTACCCTCCACAAAAAAAACAAACAAAATCATCATGAGCCGGCTTGCTCCTACAAGCCCAAAATCAAATCCTGCATCGTTAGGCCTCGGCAAAAACATGCTGAATCCTGCACTCCTACGAGTCGACCCTTCATCTCAACAGGGGCCGAGCTCGCAAAATTCAAATCTTCACTGCGACAAACAAAGGACCGCGTCCAGATTCTGTCCTTGCCAAGCTTCAAAAAAGACAAACTCGGCTGCTGCGCACAAGGGACTACATCCTTGATCGCCAGAGCCTAGCCAGACCTGACTGAAGCTCAAATTGCTCGTCGTATGCGTCGTCGTGCAGTATATCGACAAAAGGGACTTGAGAAACAAAGAACCCAGTGTTCTAATTTCCATGTCTCAAATAAATGGGTCGAAAAAGAAAGACCCGACCAATTCGTTGCTGTTCATATGGTTGGCAAAATCATAAAACGCCAGAAGTCAGCAACCAAAATCAGTGTTAGACGTCCGGTGACTCGTAGCGTCTCCCGGACACGAACACATCTATAAGAATCCTCCACTCCTCCAAGCCAAGGACACCGGAGTAACCACTCCTCAGATTCTTCATCCAGAAGAATGAGCCCCAGCTCAGTCACCAGGACGATTTCTTCGTTCGAATCCCGAGGGATGAACGTCTTGGCTACAAGTTCTGAGCAGCCTCCACCACATGATGTAACTACACGCATCCAGCAGTTGGAGCAAGGACAACAGAGAATTGAGGCTCTGATGGAAAACCTTATTCTCACTCTACAGCGTCCACCACCTGACAATGAAATCCCTCCGAATCATGAAGATGATGAGGGCAATGTAGAAAACAATGAGTCTCGCGCCCTTACCAAAAAGGACGTGGACGATATCCTCGCAAAAGCAAAAGAAGAGGATACATTTAAGGAACATGGGATCAAGCCACCCTACCCTTTATGGATGGACTCGGTTCCGTTTCCTGCAAAATTCAAGCAACCTACTCTCCAGACATATACTGGGAAGGGTTCAGCCAAACAGCATGTCATCCATTTCAAGATCCTGACGGGAGCCATTGCGGATCAAGATGCCCTCAAGATTCGCCTCTTTGCAAGTACCCTAAAAGGTACAGCCTTTGATTGGTAATCCACTCTGCCGGAGAACTCCATCCAGAAATAGGCTATGCTAGAGACACGCTTCCTAACCCACTTCCAAGGTGAGGATCATCCTGTTATTATGGCTCAACTCTGCAGCCTCAAACAGGGAGAGAATGAGTCAACATACGACTTCATTCACAAATGGAAGGCAATGGCATACAAATGCTTAGATGTACTGCCACAAGCGTCGCTAGTCGACATCTGCCGTAACAATATGAGAGCAAAAATTTGCTCCATGATCATCGGCAACAAATCAAAGAACCTGGGAGAACTTCTCGAAGCTTCCATGGAAGCTGAAATGGTGATCAAAGACCTCAACAGTCAGAAATCATCAAAGAAAGAGCTGACTGCTGTTACAACCTCAAAACCAAAAAAAAATGAGGTTCTCAATGTACAGACTAAATCATCTCCTCAGCAGCCAAAGAAACCTGAAAACAAAACTGCAGGTAAAAGACCCGAACTCTCTGATGCCTTCAAAGAACGTGTAGAAAAGAAATATCCATTCGATGAAGATGTCGAAGAAATCTTTGAGGCTCTCCTAGCAAATGGTAAACTCATTTTGCCAGAGCCCAAAAGACCGGGAGATGTTGGCAAAACCAATGATCCCCGATACTGTCCATACCATAAGATGATCTCACATCCTCTCAATCAATGCTTTGTTGTGAGAGAGAAGATCAATGAGATGTGGAAAAACGGAGTCATAACCTTTGATAAAAACTATGGCCCCGCCTCTGTCAACATGGTGTCATGTCGGCAAACTTCAAAGTCACCGAACGAGAAAATCACTACTTCATTCAAGGTTATAAAAATGGCTCAAGCGTCCCAAGAATTGGTTCCCTATCCAACATCAGATGGACAACCTATATGGGTGCATCCCGATCTCCTAGATGATGAAAATTGGGAGATCGTCAAAACAAAGCCGACCGCTCAGCAGCGAAGGCAAGCCAAGAGACAACTCCGCAAGCTCAAACAGCAGAAGAAGTCTCAACCTGATGGACCCGAAAGAAATCTTCCGTCCTCTCCTTCCGCACCCCGGGGGCTGACCTGGGTCTCAGCGGAGGAGGGAAAATCTCGGGCATCAACATTTTTTGTACGGGTATGCCAGATTTACTTTCTACTTGGAATTTAGAATGGTGATAATCCGGAGATTCACCTTCACAAGTGGAAAGGAAATCAATCCTTTTTTCTAACTTTTCAAATTGTATTAATATTAAGAAAAGAGACAAGTTTGTTTTTTTTTAGAATGCCGTAGGAGGCTTTTTGTTTGTTTGTCGTAAAAGGCGATTTTGCCGTGAAAGGCGATTTTACAAAACTCATCAAATGTGAAAGACAAGAATTGTGATTTCTTTTTGTCTCTTTAAGAAATACAAACTACAATAGAAAAGTAAGAAAAGGCATCTAACTTCTCAGGAGATTGTGGGGACACGTTGAGATCGACTGTCGTAAGTCATGTATGGACTTCGCCATCGTCCTTCAAATGAGAACATGTGATGCTTTGATTCTTTGGCTTGGCTCCTAACCTCAGTTTTTTAAAGGACAAGGACCAAGAGAAGGTCCTATATCCAACGAAAAACCGAGTAAACGGGCTGAAAAGCCGCGTTTAGGCCATGTTGGAGAAGGAGGTGACCTTGGGGGGGGTGGCCCCCCAAGGGACGTTGATCACCTTGTGGTGTTCTTTGCAGCAGAGCAGTAGGACTTCGTCTGAATTTCTTTAGGAGAAGTGCAGAATTTGAAGTCGATAGATGTCGATGATGATAGATGATGATAGATGTCTCTCACTTGGAAATGGATCTCCTTTTATAGGCTTTTTGGTAGCCATAAGGTGATTATGAGCATCGATAGCCATGATGAGAGAATTGATGAGGAGTTATAAGTTGATTTTGTAATTCCTTTTTCATGGCTTGTGAATGGCCGATGAAGGTAGTGGGCATTTAATTCCCTTTAAGCTTCATGATGATGGGAGTTTCATGGGTTAAATGCCATGATTGTTTGGATTTGTAACTCCCAAACGCTTGAATCTGATTGGGCCTTCCAAAATAATGAGTTAATGACCGCATTAAGTTGTCATAAACGGGTCAATTAACGTCATTAAGTGGTCGCCAAGGCATGTCAAGAGTCGCGGGCCGCGCCGAGTCTTTTGAGATTCTTCTTGCAATCATCACAGGTGGATCCACGCATTGTTTGATGTCGGATTGCAGTGCAATATCAGACATTGATTGATGTTGGTGGGCCGGTGACATCTGTCTTGTCGATTTCACGATCGGTCGGACAGAAAGTGTACTTTCTTGATCAGTCGGTTGGCGATCTTGGAGCGATCGGTGATGATTTCATGTTTTTTACGGCGGATCCGAGATGTCGGTGAAGATCAGTCGTTTTCAAGCATCAAACATTGGATTTTCAGAAAATCACAGAGGCAGGAACACCCGAAATGTGAAAAGGATCGAAAAACAGGGCTTTTGGTGCAAAATCCGGTGACCCGGATTTGCAGGGTCGCCGGCGACCATAGGGCTTTGGCCGGTTTGGTCGCCGAGCGTCGTTTTCGGCCGTTTTTTCATATTTTTCGTTCCTTATTTCTTCTGTATTTTTCTTGACATTTTTCCTCAATTGTTGACTTGATTTTCTTGGACAAATCTTGACGAGAACCCGTGCGAAATCGGAGCACAAAGTTTCCCATTTTTCGGGAAAGCCGAAGACTTTGTAGCCGATTTTCTGTCAAGAGTCGAAATTAGGTCAAACGATGTCGGAATGACCTGAAAATTGAGGTGAAGCTTCTTGAGCAGTAGATAGGACCAACCATGAGCTTTTATTTGAGTTTTGAACCCGTTTGGGGTCCCATCGATGCTTGACTTGATTTTGCTGCGGGGAAAATGCCAAGCTTTGATATGTGGTCAAACGATGTCCGATTGACCTGAAATTTGACGGGGAGCCTATTGGAGTCATTTTGAGACGTTCCATCAGCTCTGTTTTGGATGTCATGATCCCGGGTTGCTCCGCCGCCGGTAGGCTTGATTTTCTCTTGGAGCATCGAAACCTGGTCAAACGTTGTCGGAATGACCTGAAATTTGACGTGTAGCCTCTTGGAAGTATGTTGAAGCCACTCATGTATTTTCTTTGATGAGTGATGGCTTCGATAGTTTTCGCCGCCGGGAGGCTTGATTTTGCTGTTCGAGCATGGATGGAGGGTCAAACGTTGTCGGTTTGACTTGAAATTTGGCATAAAGCCCTTTGGAGACATTCTGGAGTCATCCGTAGGCTCTGATCAAAGTTTTGACGTCTTTGATGATGTCGCCGCCAGGAGCGCTTGTTTAGCTGTCGGAGCAGTGAAATTAGGCCAAACGATGTCGGAATGGCCCGAAACCTCAGGTGTACCCCTCTTTTAGCTGTCTTGAAGGATCCTTCAGTTTCTGTCTGATTCTGACAAAATCTGATGCTTAAAGTATCCTTGCCTATTTTTAGCAGGATGCAGCTTTATAAGGCTTCTTATGTTGAGGAGACATATTGACTTTTTTGGTGTCAACACAACCAAAACAAGAAGTCCTTGAAAAAGCAGAAACTTCTTCCACTGCTTCACTAGGGACAACGGAAGAATCTCTTCCCAAAACTTCAAAGGCGGTAAGAAAATTCACCCTTGATGATTTCATGCCACCTCGATACAAAAATGAAAATGTGCAGGGGCATCATACTCTTGCAACTCTGTAGTTGGATTCTCCATGAATGGATACGAGTCCAGTGATACTGCCAGTGATATCGATGAGACCTCTCCGACGAGGAATGGATTCCCGAGTCTCATCTTATGCCAGTAATCTGGTATAACCCATTACAGCCACAAGGATCCTGGTCCGATGACGAAGAAGACCAGGACCCTGTTCAAGAAAATGTAGTCGTTCCAGCACCAACCAATGTTCCGGTGGAACCCAACATGGGCGAACCACAAGGAGCAGATGACGAAGAAGATTTGGCTCCTATGCCTGATCTTAAGGAATATGCAAGAATCTTGCAACATCTTGGTATAGAGCAGGAGCAGGATCGCATCAATGATCTTCGTCATGATCCAGAACCAGAATTCCCTAAAAATCAATGGGAACTTTCTCCCTTAACTCCTGAAAATGGAGAAAACAATTGGATCGATGATCCTCTTACACCTGAGGATGAGTCTGATTCCCAACAGTCCGCACTGGGGGCATCTCTTATCCGGATGACCTGCAATGCGATAGCTCAGGACGATAGTGCCCTGAAGCTTCCGAAGACACGTACACCCCAACCGGTAATGTATCATCTGGAGCTACATCTTCTTAGGTGACTTCCACTGAGATATCATCCTCTCAGCCCTCGTCTCTTGAAGCTGTGACATCGGAACTCAAGCTTCTCCTGATTGATCATCTTGAAGAAACTCCTACCAATGAAATCTTCTTCAATTAAAGCCCAGTCGATTGGTCCCAGATACCCGATCTCATAGACGATGCCCGGACTAATCAAGAAAGGTTGTCGGATGCTGTTCAGGATTTGTTCCCGGAAATTACTCCGTGCAACACAATCACTGAAGAAGCCAATGCTGTTACAGAAACGTCTTCAGCAAATGACAAGGATCAACCCATTGATCCTGAGAGTGATCTTCCAAAAGAAGACCCTTCTCTAGAAGCTCTTGAAGTTGGTAGAGGTACCCGTTCTGGCCTGGATTACCACAAAAATTACAACCAACCTTCTTCTTATGTAAATCCTTCGGGAAATCAAGTAGTAAGCGCCCCAAGTGGCAATAATAATGAAAATGCAGGCCCGAAGGAGGCTTTCAAGTACGACTTGATCGAGCACTTCAAATACATACCTGCACGTCTGCACATCCTTGACTTATTACGAATGTCTCCACAAACTCGTGATAGTCTCATTTCAGAATTACAAAGGCTGAATGCGGATGTCGACAAACACGCCCCACAAGTCCTACAAATTGAAATGGACTACAGGGTCAAAAAATCAAATACTCCCCCAAAGGGAGAAAAGAAGAAAACTGAGGGATTAAGCAATGAATGCCTCTCGGTACAAAAAGCAGCAAGTGCAACAATTGCCTTCAACAAGGACGACCTCCTGCTAGGCGAGACAAAGCACAACCGACCCTTGTACTTTACGGGGTACGTCAAAGAAATGCCAATACACAGAGTTCAGATCGATCCAGGTTCTGCACTCAATCTCATTTCTACTTCAGCACTCTAAGAGCTGGGCATCCCACCTAGCAAGCTGAGTCACACGTCTGTATCCATCTTCGGATATAACTGCAGCGCTCAAAGGCCTATCAGCAAAATCAAGTTCAAATTGCAAATTGGTGATCTTATTTCTGAAGTCACTATGTATGCAATAAGGACCCCTTCATGTTATAATATACTCCTTGGACGCCCCTGGATACATGAGAATGGTGTCGTCCCTTCAACTCTACATCAGTGCATCAAGTTCATTGGCAACGATGGCTTGATACATCGAGTGTTTGCAGACAAAAAGCCCTTCAAAGGCAGAGATGTCCATTTTGCAGATGCTCAAATGTATAAAGATGGAAAAGAAGAACAGGAGGAAATAACAATTCACTTTGCCGACAGTCTCCAAAAAGATAAAGGCAAGGCTCCTCAGCAATCACCGGAGGTAAACAAACCCTCCACCAAACTCGAAGTAAGCGGTCAAGCTCCCTTCGTCGTCTCCTTCAAATCTCCAAAGCCTTTGGTAATCACTACCAAAGTAAAGAAGACAAAACAAAAGGCTGGGGGCAAGTTCACTGTCTACTTTGTGTCTATTATGCATGACACAGACTCGGAGTCAAAGTCAGAAGATGACACAGCATCAAGCCAAGCTGATACTCAGCGAGATCAGCCCCCTCTCAATCCATTGGAGACAGTTGCTGACATAGAAGACCCTACGTCGGCTTCCTTTGTTATTCCGGCAACTTCGCCAAAAGAAAAGGCAATCTTCTTCCATAGATCGGGAGCATCTCCACTGAACTCTTTGCTTGAACCTTTCCAAAACGAAGGTATGCCTCAGCTATCCCTGTGTAGTCCGATGGCACAAGCTATCAAGAAGAAACTGGGCTACGACGCTCAAAAGTCTGACTGGTTTGGGAGGTGGTCGTGGTATTCTCACACCATTGGACCCACCCTGATCAAAAGTCAACCAGAAGATTGGAAAATCCACCTTCATAAAGGTAAGTCTTCATATGAGTTGGGGTATGATCCTACCGCTCCTATAAGACAGTTGACACCATGGCTACAAAGTCGCTTTACCGACCAAGCCTCAACATCTCATGAACACATCGATATCCTTGGATATCTCTTTAAGGAGTCACTCGTCAAGGATCCAGAAAGCTCCTCCAATTGGTATGATTTCTCTGATAATAAAGAGGAATTGCCCGATGACATAGACGCGCGGTTCTCTGACCCAGAAGAACCATCGTCTCCAAAAGAAGTACCCAACTTCAACCCGGTTCTAGCAAATGAGTGGGACCATCTCATTGCAAGCCTTGATAAGGACACTGATCAAGAAAATCCATGGACAGAAACAGAGCCTCAGTCTGAAAATGTCTTTGGCACTCCAGAAGGTCTTGTTGAGTTGGAAGCCTCCGAAAATACTGTGGAGGAACCACTTTCAAACCTTCCGACAGAAGACCCTGTTCAAAAGATAAACTTGGGAACACCTGATAACCCACGTCCTGTATTCATAAGCAAGAATATAAAGGATGATGAGTTACCCGAGTATATCTCTTTTCTTCGTGAGTTCGTTGATTGCTTTGCATGGTCTTATGCTGAAATGCCTGGCTTGGATCCCAAAGTAGCAGTCCACAAGCTCAACTTGCAAAAAGAAATCAAGCCTGTCAAACAAGGCCAAAGAAGATTCCGTCCCGATGTGATGGAAAAAATAGAAAAAAAAGTTCAGAAACTCAAAAACGTTGACTTCATCCGCGAGGAACAGCATCTTGAATGGTTAGCCAACATCATCCCCGTGACAAAGAAAAATGGGCAGGTAAGGGTCTGTATTGACTACAAAGACCTGAATAATGCATGTCCTAAAGATGAATTCCCACTCCCCATACCAGAGGTGATGATTGACAACACCTATGGGTTCGAGCGAATGACATTCATGAATGGATTCTCTGGCTACAATCAGATAAAAATGCATCCTGAAGATGAAAGGCACACGCCATTTCGCACACCATTTGGTGTGTATTGCTACACTGTCATGCCATTTGGTCTGAAAAATGCAGGTGCAACATATCAGAGGGGTATGATGAAAATATTCCAACATATGCAGCACAAGACGGTCGAATGCTATGTTGACGACCTCGCCATCAAAAGTAAAAGAAAAGAAGACCATCTCAACGATCTTCGAGAAGTCTTCCTCCGACTTCGCAAACACAAATTGCGGATGAATCCACTAAAATGCTTTTTCGGTGTATCATCGGGTAAGTTTCTCGGATTCATAGTACGGAAAGATGGAATAGAACTTGACCCCACTAAAGTCAAGGCTATCCTGGAAATGCCATCTCCAAAAATCGTAAGAGAATTAAAAGGGCTTCAAGGAAGGTTGGCGTACATCCGATGGTTCATCTCCAATCTGTCAGGGAAGTGCCGTCCATTTTCTCGCTTAATGAAGAAAGGCGTAGACTTTGTCTAGGATGCTGAATGTAAAAATGCATTTCAAAACATCAAAGCATACCTCACCAAACCCCCAGTGCTGGCTGCCCCCACAACTGGAAAACCATTTATCTTGTACACAAGAGCTCTCGACCACTCTTTGGGTGCTCTGCTCGCACAAGAAAACGACGATGGAAAAGAAGCTGCTCTATATTACGTTAGCCGCATGTTGGTAGGTGCAGAGTATCGCTACTCACCAGTCGAAAAAGAATGCCTTGCAGTGATGTTTGCCGTACAAAAGCTACGTCACTATCTGCTGTCTAATACATTCTACCTGATTTCGAGGATCAACCTCCTAAAGGTCCTTGTCACAAAAGCAAGTACACTCAATGCCCGACTGGCAAAATGGTCCATCCTTCTATCACAATTTGATATTAGGTATGTACCACAAAAAGCAATCAAAGGCCAAGCTCTAGCAGACTTTCTCGCAGAGCATCCATTGCCTAAAGATTCTCCACTCAGGGATGATCTCCCAGACGAATTTGTTTACAATGTGGAAACTTCCATATCAAATGCTTCCTGGGACATGTACTTTGACGGTGCAAACATGACGAATGAAAAAGGAAAGCAAATATCGGGAATTGGCATCTTCTTTGTCAGCCCCGACAAATACATGATTCCACATGCCTTCTAGCCACTGGAACCATGTTCAAACAATGCAGCCGAGTACCAAGCCCTGATTGTGGGATTGGAACTCGCCCTCGAATCCAGCATCACCATGCTGGAAGCTTTTGGAGACTCTCAACTGATCGTCAACCAGATGAATAAGAAATAAGAAGTCAGGAAGCTTGATTTGCTACATTACTACAATAAGGCGCAGTCGCTTCGACAAAAATTCAACATCTATCATATCACCCACATCCTCAGAGGTGAAAACATCCGTACAGATGCCCTGGCTGGACTCGCCGCATCCATGGCAATCCAAGAAGGGGAAAACATGCAAATCACAGTGTGTCAAAGAAGGATTCTCCCTCCTCTTAACACACACCAAGCAGTTGCTGAATGCCATCAAGTGGTTGGAAGTCGGATGTCCATCCTCAAACCTCCGATCGGGGACTGGAGGGATCCGTTCATTGATTACATCATGTTCGGAATCCTACCTGAAGATTCAAAAGAACGGGTAAGCATCCAAAGACGAGCCCCGAACTTTCATTTGGATATACTTCAAAAGCACTTTACAGAAAATCCTTCAATGGAGTACTCCTACGCTGCTTGTCACAACAAGAGGCTGAAGAAACTCTTAAAAAAGTACATGCTGGTCTTTGTGGAGCCCATCAGGATGGTCCTAAGCTCTACAACCAGATAAAAAGGCTAGGTTATTATTGGCCTACCATGGTAGCTGATGCAATACAATTTGCCAAGCGCTGCCAAAAATGCCAGATTCATGGAGATTATGTCCACATGCCTCCAAATGGCTATATCCAACAGCAATCTCATAGCCTTTCGAAGCCTAGGGTATGGACATCATAGGTCCTATTTTTCCCCCATCAAGCAAAGGTCATCGCTACATCTTCGCCGCTACGGATTATTTCTCCAAGTGGTCAGAAGCATTTGCGCTCAGCGAAATGAAGACTTCATCAGTCCTTCAGTTCTTGCGCACCAACAGTATTTGTCGCTTCGGTATACCTAAAAGATTCGTTCATGATAACGGACCACAATTCCGGGATCACAGATTCTACAGGTTCTGCGACAAGTATAAAATCCAAAGTTGTCCTTCGACTCCATATAATCCAGTAGCGAACGGACTAGTAGAAGCCTTCAACAAGAGACTGCAAAATTCTCAAGAAAATGATCTCTAGTCACAAAAGAGACTGGGGCGACAAACTGCCAGAAGCTTTGTGGGCCTATCGAACCACCGTTCGAGGACCAACCCATAGCACACCATTCTCCTTGGTCTATGGATGCGAAGCTGTTGTCCGTTTGGAAGTACAAATTCCTTCCCTAAGGGTATCTTTGCAAAATGACATGACGCAAGAAAGCAATGTCAAATTGAGACTCCAAGAGCTGGATAATCTCGATGAAAGACGACTCGAAGCTCTACAAAGCATTGAGTTGTACCAAGCACGCATGGCAGGATCTTTCGACAAGAAGGTCAGGCAACGCGCCTACAAAAAGAGTGACTTGGTTCTTAAAGTAAAAAGACCATAGTCTTTGCCCACAAATCCAAAGGCAAATTTGAACCAAAATGGGAGGGACCCTTCGTCATCGACAAAGTCTTCTCCAACGGTGCATACGCTCTTTTAAACAGTGAAGGAGACAGATGTATGCTACCCATCAATGGCAAGTTCTTGAAGCGGTACTACCTTTGAAGACTTCCTCAAACGGGTCAGAGCGATATCTACATGGCCAAAGCTTATTTCCAAGGTACTTACTCGTCAAACCCACCCCTTTTGAAATTTTCATCTTTATGTTGAAGTTTCCAAAAAAAAAAAAAAATCTTTCAAAACAATGCTTACTTTCATCGTTTCATTGTTAAAAAAAAAAAATCAAAATAAAAAAATCCAAGTTTAGGAGCCTCTTCCCAGACTTGACCAAAATTTCGATCCTTGAACCCAAAATTCATGGTTTGAAACAAAAATCGGGACTTAGGAATTTTCACCCTAGACCGCCTCGGCTTTTACAACCAAAATGGTTTTAAGTCAAAATTTATGACCCTCGTGTCTTTAAACAAAAAAATTGGTTTTTAGAAACCGCGGGGAAGCGACACTTAGTCGATACTCGCAAAACCCAAAAATCGCGGAAGGATGCGAACCCCATTCGATACTTCCAAAACCCAAGAAAAAAAACGGAAGGATGCGAACCCCATTCGATACTTCCAAAACCCAAAAAAAACGGAAGAATGCGAACCCCATTCGACACTTCCAAAACCCAAGAAAAAGCCGGAAGGATGCGAACCCCATTCGATACTTCCAAAACCCAAAAATCGCAAGGAAGCGAACCCCATTCGATACTTGCAAAACCTCAAAATTTCAAAATCGTGGAGACGCAATATTCCAGTTGCTATCCACAACCCAAATTTCAAATGGTTCGAGAAAACCTCAAATTTCAAAAATCGCGGAAAAACGACATCAAGTCAGTACCCGTAAAACCAAAAGTTTGGAAAAGGCAGGGAAGCGACGCTTAGTCGATACTTGCATCCCAATTCGCGAGGAAGCGCCATTCCATCGATACTCGCAAAATCCAGCCCGCGAGGAAGTGACATTCCATCAATACTCGCAAACCGAATGAGCAAGGAAGCGACATTCCATCGATACTTGTAAGACCATTCAGTGGGGAGGCGACGTTTAGTCGATACCTGCATTTTGAAAACCAAATCCGGCTATAAACTTCAAAAATCGGCTATAAACGCCAAAATTCGGCTATATATGCCAAAATTCAGCTATAAACGCCAAAAATCGGCTATAAACGCCAAATTCGGTTATAAATGCCAAAACAAAAAAAATCGGCTATAAACGCCAAAATTGGCTTTCATGCCAACAAAACAAAAACTTGTTTTCAAAAATCTGGCTTCCATGCCAAAACAAAACAAACAACAAACAAAACAAAATTAGGCTCCTATGCCATTCCAAAAATCGGCTTTCATGCCATCTAAAATTCGGCTCCTATGCCATTCCAAAAATCGGCTTTCACGCCATCCAAAAACTTTGGCTCTCATGCCACAAACAAAAAACCTTGGCTCTCATGCTACACAAAAAAAAAAAAAAAACTTTGGCTCTCATGCCACAAACAAAAAAACCTTGGCTCTCATGCCACAAACAAAATTTTGGCTCTCATGCAACTAACAAAACTTTTGGCTCTAATGCCATCTCAAAATTTTTGGCTCACATGCCGGAAAACAAATTTTGGCTCTTACGCCACAAAATTAGGCTTCCATGCCACCAAAATTTCGGTTTTCAAGCCATCAAAAACCAGGCTTTTTGCCAGAAAATTGGCTTTCATGCCCAAAACAACTCTTTGACAAAAGATTTTCACAAAATGACAACCTTTTGATCAAATTCTTAAACAAACATTGCTATCAACTTTTGCTTAAATTTGTTTTCATCCAAAAATGATTTAAGTTAAAAGAATGGGATACAAAAATATAGTACCAAAACTGTTTATACATGGAGGTACCTAAAAAAAAAGAAGAAGAAAAGAGTTTGTTACAACTCAGGAGCTCAATCCAACATAGTCTTCAACCAAAGGTTCAACTCCTCAAACAGACTCTTGGCCTTAGCTTCCAAAGTTTTTAGGCCACAATTCTTCAGAATGTTCCCATAAAACGCGGCCGAATGCCGTGACCCATCTGCAGCACGAGGAAGTTCTTCCCAGAGTACCTGCCACTGCTCATGCTCCTGAGTCTTCCTCCGGACATTACCTTCAGCTTCCTCAACCTGACGAATGAGAGTCCCCTCTTTCTCCCAAGCCTACTGAACGGCCGCATTGGAAGATCTAGCAGACCGACAAGGTGAGTCAGTAACAAGACCTTTACCCTTGTTCGTTCTAGAAGAACTACCTGCAAAAGATGGAAGAGAAAAGTTCAATCAACATCAAAATGATAGAATTCTGCTACAAAAATTCTAGCAAAATTTTGACATGGTTCCGGGGCAATTCCAAAGAAAAGGAAAATACTCCGAGAAGACAGGAAGCCTGAAGATGAGCTCAACATCGCTGCGAGCTCATAGTCAGTGGAGAATTCTCAACGAAGGTTCGAACTCAACATCGCTGCGAGAACGAGCTAATCTCATCAAACTTCCGCAAAATCTGGAAAAGAACTCAACATTGCTGCGAGCTTCAGAATCCAAAAATTACAAACTTCCTCGAAATCCAGCAAGACCGAGAAAGAGCTCAATATCACTACGAGCTCAAAATCCCAATACTTGCAAAATATTTTCAGGTATGCATCATCATACTTCCGAATCCATTTACAAAATCATGCATAAAAAAATATCATCATGCATTAGATGCTAGGAAAACATTGACCAAAGTTTGACCAATTCCAACCCAATTTGGTCAAAACCAATCAAAGTTTGTCCAAGTCAAAAATCATGTTGGCTTGACCTAGAGACTCTAGCCTTCTATCTTGATGCATAAAAAAAAAACTGCATACATATTGAAATTGCATAGCCTCATTATCATGGTGAGCAAACAAGGAAAAAGAAAAAGAAAGAGAGAAAAAAAATCTCAGCAAAAAAAAAAATTCTGGCCCACAGGTCGTGGCCCACTGCCACGTGGCAGGCTGTCCGTACAGCCAAGAAAAACCAAAAAAAAAAAAAAAAGAAGCAAAAATGCTGAAAAAAAGGGGGGAAATCAGCGGACAGAAATAGAAAAAAAAAAAAAAAAACCAGAAATCAGCGTGGAAAAAAAAAAAAACAGAAACTCTGACAAAAAAAAATTAAGCGTGAAAACAGAAAAAAAAATCGCTGACAGAAAAAAAAATGTCAGCGTGTGGAAAAAAAAACATAGACACGGTAAAAAAAAAAAGAAAACCGTGAAAAGAAGAAAAAAAGAAGAAGAAGTGTTGGCACCAAAAAAGTCAATATGTCTCCTCAACATCAAGAAGCCTCATGAAGCTGCATCCTGCTAAAAATAGGCAAGGCTACTTCAAGCATCAGATTTTGTCAGAATCAGACAGAAACTGAGAGATCCTTCAAGACAGCTAAAAGAGGGGTACACCTGAGGTTTCGGGTCATTCCGACATCGTTTGGCCCAACTTCACCGCTCCGACAGCTAAACAGGCGCTCCCGGCAGCAACATCATCAAAGACGTCAAAACTTCGATCAGAGCCTACGGATGACTCCAGCATGTCTCAAAAGGGCTCCATGCCAAATTTCAAGTCAAACCGACAACGTTTGACCCTCCATCAATGCTCGAGCAGCAAAATCAAGCCTCCCGGCGGCGGGAACAACCGAAACCTTCGCTCATCAAACCAAGTGCATGAGTGGCTTCAACATGCTTCCAAAAGACTGCACGTCGAATTTCAGGTCATTCTGACAACGTTTGACCAGGTTTCGACGCTCCGAAAGAAAATCAAGCCTACCGGCGGCGGAGCTCCCCGGGACCATGGTTTCCAAGATAGAGCCTGTGGATCATCTCAAAATGACTCCAATAGGTTCCCTGTCAAATTTCAAGTCAATCGGACATCGTTTGACCGCACATCAACGCGCGGCATCTCCCTCGCGGCAAAATCAAGTCTACTGGTGACGGGACCCCAAACGGCTTCAAAACTCAAACAAAAGCCTATGGTTGGTCTTATTTATTGCTTAGGAGGCTTCACCTCAAATTTCAAGTCATTCCGACATCGTTTGACCAAGTTTCAGCTTCTGGCGGAAAATCAGCAGCTCTACGCGACAAAGTCTTCGGCTTTCCCGGAAAATTGGAAACTTTGCACTCTAAAAATGCAAGGATTCTCATCAGGTTTTCTACAGGGAAATCAAGCCAATAAATGAGAAGAAATGTCAGGAAAAATACAGAAGAAAACGGCGACGAAAAAGACCGCAAAACCGACCAAAAAGGGGAGAAAAACCCCCAGGGTCGCCGGCGACCATGGCCCATGGTCGCCGGCCACCATGGAAGTCCGGGTCACCGGATTTTTCGCCGGTGACCCGTTTTTCCGTCCCTTTTCGCGTTTCGCGCACTTTGGCCCCTGTGGTTTCCTGAAAATGTGATTTTTAGTGCTTGAAATTGACTCATATCCGACGACATCTCAGATCCGCCGTCAAAAGCATAAAATCATCATTGATCGCTCCAAGATCGCCGACCGGTTGACCTAAAAAGTGCTCTTTCTGTCCGACCGATCGAGAAATCGACAAGACAGATGTCACCGGCCCGCTGCTAGCTATCAATGTCTGAAATTACACGGTCATCCGATGTCGATCAGCATGTAGATCCATCGGTGATCATCTCCAAAAGAATCCCAAAAGACGCGGCGCGGCCCGCGACTCTTCAACTGCTCGGCGACCATTTAATGCAGTTAATTGACTAGCTTTATTGCAGTCATTAATTCATTTCTTTGGACGGCGCAATCAGAAGCAAGCATCCAGGAGTTACAAATCAATTAAGTCATGGCATTCAAGCCATGAAACTCCTCCCATTATGGTAATTAAGGCGATTAAAAGCCCTTAATCTCCATCGGCCAATCAGATTCAAGGAAAAAGGAGTTACAAAATCAAGAAATAAATCTTGCAACTCCTCCCATTAAAGCCATTAAAGCCCATAAACTCTCCTAATGGCTACCAAGAGCCTATAAATAGGAGAGCTTTCCAAGAAGAAAGGGATCGGAAAAGGACGAACGGAAAACCGAAGATCGAAAATCAAAAGGTGCAGAGAATCCCGAATTCCAGACAGACAGAGTCTAGAGAAAGAGAGAAAATTCTGCAGAAATTCTACATCAAGCACCACTACAAGGTGACAAAAAGTCCCTTGGGGGGTACTCCCCCCCAAGGTCCTTGCCTTCTCCCGCTGCCTCCAATGGTTTAGACGTGGCTTTTCAGCCCGTCTACTTATCTTTTTATTGGACATAGGACCTTCTCTTGGTCTTTGTCCTCTAAAAACCTGAGGTTATAGCCAAGCCAAGCGAATCAAGAGCATCCTCTGTTCTCATCTGCATGGATGATGGCAAATCCCATACATGGTTTGCGTCCGTCAATCTGAACGAGTCCCCCACAATTCCTGAAAAGTTAGATCCTCCTTTTCTTGCTTTTCATTGTAGTTTGTATTTTTCTAAAAGAGACAAAAATCACAACTCTTGTCTTTCATTATTGATGAGAATTGTAAATCGGCTATAAACGCCAAAATCGGCTATAAATGCCAAACAAAATCGCCTTTCACGGCAAACCAAGAAAATGTCTCTTTTCTTAAATATTTGTGCAATGGAAAACTTGAAAGAAGTTGATTTCCTTTTTACTTGCGAAGGTTGATCTCCGGATTACCACTTGCAATTCCAAGTAAAATAGAAAATCTGGCACACCCACACAAAGAAATGTTGATGCACGCTTCAGCCCCCCGGGCGCGAAAGGGCCGGACCCGACGGACTCCCACGTCCGCCGACCTCGGTAGCACCCTCGGCAGGAGCGCGTTCCATCAAGAAGAAGCACGAAAAAAAAAAAGGAAAACGTGCTTGAAGAAAAAAAAAAAGAAAAGAAAAGAAAAAGAAGAAGAGAAGAAAAAAAAATAAAGAAGCTACTTCTACAATGGAGATTCTTGTGGAGAAATGTTGAGCCCGTTCGACTAAGGTTTTGGGCCATCGTTTCTCTTCGATGAGTTCATTAGAGATTTCAAAAAAAAAAAAATTAATAAAAAAATCAAAAAAATCAGTTTTCTTAGTTTGAATTCAAAATTGAGAAACTTTGATCCTATCCTATCGTTCTTTGGTGCTTGCAGAAATGTTGAGCCCGTTCGACTAAGGTTTTGGGCCATCGTTTCTCTTCGATGAGTTCATTAGAGATTTCAAAAAAAAAAATAAAAAAAAAAATCAGTTTTCTTAGTTTGAATTCAAAATTGAGAAACTTTGATCCTATCCTATCGTTCTTTGGTGCTTGCAGAAATGTTGAGCTCATTCGACTAAGGTTTTGGGCCATCGTTTCTCTTCGATGAGTTCATTAGAGATTTCAAAAAAAAAAATTAATAAAAAAATAATAAAAAAAATAAATAATAAATAATCAGTTTTCTTAGTTTGAATTAAAAATTGAGAAACTTTGATCCTATCCTATCGTTCTTTGGTGCTTGCAGAAATGTTGAGCCCGTTCGACTAAGGTTTTGGGCCATCGTTTCTCTTCGATGAGTTCATTAGAGATTTAAAAAAAAAAAAAAAATATATATATATATATATAATAATAAAAAATCAAAAAATCAGTTTTCTTAGTTCTGATTCAAAATTGAGAAGCTTTGATCCTATCCTATCGTTCGTCGTGCATGCAGAAATGTTGAGCCCGTTCGACTAAGGTTTTGGGCCATCGTTTCTCTTCGATGAGTCTATTTGGGATTTGGAAAAAAAAGACATAAACCACTAAGGTTAAACCAATTGCGTTCTTTGATCATGATTGACTCAAGAAAAGCATTGTCCAGAGTGTGGAGACAGCTTGACTGTTCTAGGCAAGGGTCCTCCAAACGGGTTCATTAAGTAATCCTACCCTTACCTGGGGGCAATTTTATCAATTGAGGTTTCATAAGACCGGGTTAGGAGGCCTATGTGTACTCTCTCGTCTTTAAAAACCTTCAAAAAAAATATATATGTATAAAAATAAAAAAAAAATCTTCAAAAAAATAAAAATAAATAATCTTAAAAACAAATATTTTAAAAAAAAATAAAAAAATAAAAATAATAAAATAAAATAAAATCATTTCAAAAAAAAATCTTCAAAAACTCGTCACTTTTGATTTCAGATCTGAGAAATTTTGGTTTCTTCTTTTCTGAGCACTGGCGCTCGCGGAAATCGCCGAGACCGTGTTCAGATTGGAATACCATTTGCTCTCCTTGATGGAACCAATCTTGACATTTCAAAAAAAAAAAAAAAAACTCGTCACTTTTGGATTCAGATTCGAGAAATTGTGGTTTCTTTCCTTCTGAGTACTGGCGTTCGCGGAAATCGTTGAGCCCGTATTTGAATCGGAATGCCACCTGCTCTCTTTGACGAATCCATTTCTGACCTTTCAAAACAGAGAATCCCATCTTATGGATGCGATCTCCAACATTTGTGCATAGCGGTACTAGTACGCCCTTTCAGGGTCTACTGTATCTGTGACCGGCACATTTTGTAACTCCTACCTTATATTCTTCTTATCTCGAGCAAGCTCCGCTTCTCGATAAGTCGAATTTAGGTATACAATTGCTTCTAGCAGTCATTGGAACGCTCATTTCGAGCCTACCATGCTTGCAACCAGAACAATTGTACCCTCTATGGCTTTTTGCCTTCTTCATATTGCTTGGGTCATGTCCCTTGAGCGATTTGAAAAGACAAAATCATAGAATTCCCCATTTATGATCATCATATTCTTGTGATTACTAATGGATGTGGTCTTGTTACCAGAAATTTTGAAACTAACAATGGCAGCTTCACTGATCATCACCTTCGATGAAAACAAGCACCAGCTCATGCTTCAACAGAAGCAAACCGAGCGCACTTACAAGCGCCCTGCTAGCTGCCGAAGCACCAACTCCCTCAACAACTCTCTGAACTCCGGGTCGACCTCGACTCCCCGGACCATCGTCTTCGGGACACTGGGACCATTCCCACTTCCCGAAGAAGAAATTGCTCCTGCCAAAAGGCAGAAGGTCGCCTCGCTACTGTGACACCAAAGGCAACTGCCAAGAAGCAGAAGATCGCCCCTCAACGTGTCACTTCTGTGACACCAAGGGCGAACCCCAAGAATACTAAAACCCGCGGCATCCCCGCGAAACCTCAACCAACAACCAACCAGGTCTACCCTAAGACTTGGTCTCCAAGACCTTCCCCAAAACAAAGAAGGTCTCAAACCTCCACCAAGCCAGCATACCTAGCCCCACTCAAAGAGAACCAGTTCTACCCTCTTGCCTACATGAAAAAGGAGAGACCCATCTCCAACTTGACTCCCAAGTCAACCCAGCATGAACCGGCTTGCTCCCACAAGCCCAAAATCAGATCATGCATCACTAGGCCTCTACAAACACCTGCCAAGGCCTACACTCCTTCAGTTCGACCCTTCATCTCTACAGGGGCCGAACTCAAAAGGTTCAAAGCTTCACTACAACAGGCAAAGGACCGGTTCCGCATCCTTTCCTTGCCCAATTACAAAGAAGACAAGCTCGGCTGCTGCGCCCGAGGGAGTACATCCTTCATTGTTAAAGCCCAGCCAGAGCTAACTGAAGCTCAAATCGCTCGTCGAGCACGCCGCTGTGCGTCGTATCGACAAAAGAGACTAGAGAAGCAACGGACCCAACCTCCTACACTTCAAGTCTCCCACAAATGGGTCGAAAAAGAAAGACCCGACCAAGTTGCTGCCGTCCATATGGTTGGAAAAACCAGAAGACGCCAAAAGTCAGCATCAAAAATCCATGTCCGACGTCCGGTGACCCGTAGCGTCACCAGGACACGAAGACATCCCGAAGAATCTCCTGCCCCTTCAAGCCAAGGACGGGAGAGTAATCCTTCATCAAGCTCTTCATCAAAAAGAATGAGCCCCAGCTCAGTCACCAGGACGGTTTCTTCGTTTGAATCCCGAGGAATGAACGTCCTGGTTACAAATTCTTAGCCACCACCTCAGAATCCACCTCAAGATGATGCGCTCACACGCATCCAGCAGTTGGAACAAGGCTAGCAGAGGATTGAAACTCTGATGGAAAACCTTCTCCTTGTTGTCCAAAATCAGGTGAACAACAAGCCTCCTCCGAATCATCGCAATAACGAGGAAAATTGTGAAGAAAATGAGTCACGCGCCCTTACCAAAAAGGACGTAGACAGTATCCTCGCCAAAGCTAAAGAAGAGGATATACTCAAAGAGCATGGGATCAAGCCACCATATACCGTATGGATGGACTCAGTCCCATTCCCAACAAAATTCAAACATCCTACTCTCCAAACATATACGGGGAAAGGATCAGCCAGACAGCACGTCATCCACTTCAAGATCCTGACGGGAGCTATTGCAGATCAAGACGCCCTCAAGATCCGCCTCTTCGCAAGTATCCTAAAAGGTACAGCCTTTGATTGGTACTCCACTCTGCCGGAGAACTCCATCCAGAACTGGGCTATGCTAGAGACACGCTTCCTGACCCACTTCCAAGGTGAGGATCATCCTGTTACTATGGCTCAACTCTGCAGCCTAAAACAGGGAGAGAATGAGTCAACATACGACTTCATTCACAAATGGAAGACAATGGCGTACAAATGCTCAGATGTACTGCCACAAGCATCGCTGGTCGACATCTGCCGTAACAATATGAGAGCAAAAATCCGCTCCATGATTATCGGCAACAAATCAAAGAACCTGGGGGAACTCCTCGAAGCTTCCATGGAAGCTGAAATGGTGATCAAAGACCTCAACAGTCAGAAATCATCAAAGAAAGAGCCGACTGCTGTTACAACCTCAAAACCAAAGAAAAAGGAGGTTCTCAATGTGCAGACTAAGTCAACTCCTCAATAGCCAAAGAAACATGAAAATAAAACTGCAGGTAAAAGGCCTGAACTCTCTGATGCCTTCAAAGAACGTGTAGAAAAGAAATATCCGTTCGATGAAGACGTTGAAGAAATCTTTGAGGCTCTCCTAGCAAATGGTAAACTCATTTTGCCAGAGCCCAAAAGACCGGGAGATGTTGGCAAAACCAATGATCCCCGATACTGTCCATACCATCAGATGATCTCACACCCTCTTAATCAATGCTTCGTTGTGAGAAAGAAGATCAATGAGATGTGGAAAAATGGAGTCATAACCTTTGATAAAAACTATGACCCCGCCTCTGTCAACATGGTGTCATGTCGGCAAACTTCAAAGTCACCGAAGGAGAAAATCACTACTTCATTCAAGGTGATAAAAATGGCTCAAAGCATCCCAAGAATTGGTTCCCTATCCAACACCAGATGGACAACCTATATGGGTGCATCCCGATCTCCTAGATGATGAAAACTGGGAGATCATCAAAACAAAGCCGACCGCTCAGCAGCGAAGGCAAGCTCAAACAGCAGCAGAAGTCTCAACCAAAACAAGAAGTCCTTGAAAGAGCAGAAACTTCTTCCACTGCTTCACTAAGGACGACGGAAGAATCTCTTCCCAAAACCTCCAAGGCGGTAAGAAAATTCACTCTTGATGATTTCATGCCACCTCTATACAAAAATGAAATTATGCAGGGGGCATCATACTTTTGCAACTCGGTAGTTGGATTCTCCATGAACGGATACGAGTCCAATGACACTGCCAGTGATATCGATGAGTGGGAAGAATCCCTTGAAACAGGAGAATACCTCTCCGACGAGGAATGGATTCCCGACTCTCATCTTATGCCAGTAATCTGGTATAACCCTTTGCAACCACAAGGATCCTGGTCTAATGATGAAGAAGATCAAGTGGCTGCACAAGAAGATGCTGTTAACCCAGCACCTGTCATTGCTCCAGTGGAAATCAACTATGTTGAGCCACACGGAGAAGACGAAGAGGAGGATCTGGCTCCCATACCTGATCTTGAAGAATATGCAAGGATCTTGCAGCGTCTCGCTCTAGAACAAGAGCAAGATCGCGTTATCGAGCTCCTCGCAACCCAGAGCCTGAAGTCCCTAAAGATAATCAGGTACATCCACCCTTAACTCCTGAAAATGGAGAACATTGCTGGATAGACGATCCTCTTACATCCGAGGATGAGTCTGACTCCGAGCAGGCAACATCTCCTATCAGAGCTTCCTGTAATGTAATATATCAGGACTATAGCTCTTCTGAAGCGTCGTCTGATGAGATTACCTATACTCCGACGACGCCTAGCAATGTATCCTCTGGAGCTACCTCGTCTCACGTGACTTTCACAGAGATGACACCCTCTCAGGTTTCTTCTCCTGAGACTGTGACTTCAGGATACACATTCTTCCCGACTGATCATCATGAAGAAAACCCAGATAATGATGCTTGGGATGATGAAATAGTCAACACAGAAGAAAAGCTGCTGGATGCTATTCAGGACTTGCTCCCGGAAAATGCTCCGTGCAACACAATCACTGAGGATGGCAACTCTGCTGCAGATACATCCCAAGTAGATGAAAAACGACAGCCTCTTGATCCTGAAGACAATCTTCCAAACGAAGATCCTTCTCAAGAAGCTCTAGAAGTTGGTAGAGGCACCCGCTCTGGCCGGGACTACCACAAGAATTACAACCAATCTTCCTTTACTTATGTAAATCCTTTCAGGAAAAGATGTTGTAAGCGCCCCCAGTGGCAAAAACAATGAACATGCAGGCCCCAAGGAGGCTTTCAAGTATGACTTGGTTGAGCACTTCAAACACATACCTGCACGTATTCACATCCTAGACTTATTGCGAATGTCTCCACGCACTCGTGATAATCTCATCTCAGAATTACAAAAACTGAATGAGGATGTCGACAAACATGCCCCACAAGTCCTCCAAATTGAAATGGACTACCGGGTCAAAAACTCAGAAACCTCCTTAAAAGGAGAAAAAGAGAAAAGCGAGGGATCATGCATCCAATGGATCTCGGTTCAAAAGGCAGCCAGTGCAACCATCGCCTTCACTAAGGAAGACCTCCTACTTGGCGAAGCAACGCACAACCGACCCCTGTACTTCACAGGGTACATCAAAGAAATGCCGATACATAGAGTTCAGATCGACCCAGGTTCTGCACTCAACCTTATCTCCACTTCGGCTCCTGAAGAGTTGGGCATCCCACCCAACAAGCTGAGCCACACATCCGTATCTATCTTTGGATACGATGGGAGTACTCAAAGGCCTATCGGGAAAATCAGGTTCAAATTGCAAATCGGTGATCTTATCTCTGAGGTCACTGTGTATGCAATAAAAACCCCTTCATGCTACAATATCCTTCTCGGACGTCCTTGGATACACGAGAATGGTGTTGTCCCTTCAACTCTACATCAATGCATCAAGTTCGTCGGCGACGACGGCATGGTACATCGTGTCTTTGCGGACAGAAAACCCTTCAAAGGTAAAGAAGTCCACTTCGCAGACTCCCAGATGTATGAAGGAGAAAAAGAAGAAAAGGAAATAGCACCCCCTGCTGAAAATCTCCAGAAAGATAAAGGCAAGGCTCCTAAAAAATCACCGGAAGAAAACAAACCCTCCGGCAAATTAGAAGAGAGTAGTTAATCTCCCTTCGTCATCTCCCTCAAGAATTCAAAACCTTTGGTCATCACGACTAAAGTGAAGAAGGCGAAACAAAAGTCTAGGGGCAAATTTGTTGTTTCTCTCGTGTCTATCATGCAAGACACAGACTCAGACTCAGAGCCAGAAGACGATGCATCGTCAAGCCAAGCTGACACTCAGCAAGTTCAGCCTGCTCTCACTCCGATGGAGACACCTGCTGATGTAGAAGATCCTACGTCTGCTACCTTTGTTGTTCCGGCAACATCACCAAAGCAAAGACCGATCTTCTTTCATAGATCGGATGCTTCTTCATCAAGTTCCTTGCTTGAACCTTTCCAAAACAAAGGTATGTCTCAACTATCTCTATATAGTCCTGTGGCACAAGCTATCATGAAGAAAATGGGCTTTGACGCTCAGAACCCAGTCGGTTTGGGAGAAGGCCGCAGTATTCTCACGCCATTGGGGCCCGCCTTGACCAAAGGCCAGCTGGAAGATTGGAGACTCTACGGATATGTAGAAAAGTCTTCACATAGGTTAGGGTATGATCCTGATACCCCCCTGAGACAGTTGACACAAAGGCTTAAAAGTCGATTTACCGACCAAGCCTCAACATCTCAAGTCCATAAAGACATCGATCTCCCTGGATATCTCTTTGAAGAGTCGTTTGACAAAGATCCAGGAAGCTCCTCCAATTGGAACGATTTCTCTGATGATGAAGAGGAATCGCCCGATGACACAGACGGGTGGCATCCTGACCCAGAAGAACCCTCGTCTCCAAAAGAAATACCAGACTCAACAGGCGATTGGGACTATCTCATAACAAGCCTTGAGGAGATCACCAATCAAGAAAATCCATGGAAAGGAACAGAGCCTTGGTCTGGTAATGCAGTTGAAACTCCAGAAGGTTTCGTTGAGTTGGAAGCCTCCGAAAATATTGTGGAGGAACCACCTTCGAACCTTCCGACAGAAGATCCTGTTTAAAAGATAAACTTGGGAACACCTGATAACCCACGTCCTGTATTCATAAGCAAGAATATAAAGGATGATGAGTTACCCGAGTATATCTCTTTTCTTCGTGAGTTCGTTGATTGTTTTGCTTGGTCTTACGCTGAAATGCCTGGTTTAGACCCCAAAGTAGCAGTCCACAAACTCAATCTTCAAGAAGACATCAAGCCTGTCAAACAAGGCCAAAGAAGATTCCGTCCGGATGTGATGGATAAAATTGAACAAGAAGTTCAAAAACTCAAAAGCGTTGGCTTCATCCGTGAGGAACAACATCCTGAATGGTTGGCCAACATTGTCCCCGTGACAAAGAAAAATGGGCAGATCAGAGTCTGTATTGACTATAGAGACTTGAATGGCGCTTGCCCTAAAGATGAATTCCCACTCCCCATACCAGAGGTAATGATTGACAATACCTGTGGATTCGACCGAATGACATTCATGGATGGCTTCTCTGGCTTCAATCAGATAAAGATGCATCCTGAAGATGAAAAGCACACTTCATTTCGAACTCCATTTGGTGTGTATTGCACACTGTCATGCCATTTGGTCTGAAAAATGCTGGTGCCACATATCAGAGGGCTATGATGAAAATATTCCAAGATATGCAGCACAAGACGGTCGACTGTTACGTTGATGACCTCGCCGTCAAAAGCAGAAGAAAAGAAGACCATCTCAAAGATCTTCGGGAAGTCTTCCTCCGACTCCGCAAACACAAACTGCGGATGAATCCTCTAAAATGCTTCTTCGGCGTCTCGTCGGGTAAGTTTCTCGGATTCCTTGTTCGGAAAGCTGGAATAGAACTTGACCCCATAAAAGTCAAGGCTATTCTAGAAATGCCCCCTCCAAGAACCTTAAGGGAACTAAAAGGGCTCCAAGGGAGATTGGCCTACATCAGACTGTTCATCTCCAATCTTTCGGGGAAATGCCGTCCATTCTCTCGATTGATGAAAAAGGGTGTAGACTTTGTCTGGGATGCCGACTGTGAAGCCGCATTTCAAGATATCAAGTCATACCTGACCAAACCTCCAGTGTTAGCTGCCCCTGCCACTGGAAAACCATTCATCTTGTACACAAGAGCTCTTGATCATTCTGTAGGCTCTCTGCTTGCACAAAGGAATGGTGAGGGAAAGGAAGCTGCTCTATATTACCTCAGCCGCATGCTAGTAGGTGCAGAGCATCGTTACTCTCCAGTCGAAAAAGAATGCCTTGCAGTGATGTTCGCCGTACAAAAGCTACGTCACTACTTGCTTTCCAACACAGTCTACCTCGTCTCAAGGATCAACCTCTTGAAGGTCCTTGTTACAAAAGCAGGTTCTCTCAATGCACGACTGGTAAAATGGTCCATCCTTCTATCACAATTTGATATTAGGTATGTGCCACAAAAAGCAATCAAAGGCTAAGCTCTAGCAGATTTCCTCGCAGAGCATCCATTGCCTAAAGATTCACCACTCAGAGATGATCTCCCAGACGAACCCGTCTACAACGT
Source organism: Umbellularia californica (assembly GCA_028538565.1). NCBI lineage: Eukaryota > Viridiplantae > Streptophyta > Magnoliopsida > Laurales > Lauraceae > Umbellularia > Umbellularia californica. Next base: position 68,589,682 of record JAPQWN010000002.1, on the reverse strand, counting down.
GGAGACCTTCTCGCCAAATGCCTCCTAGGACATGTACTTTGACGGTGCAACCAGGACAAATGAAAAAAGACAGCTGATCTCGGGAGTTGGCATCCTCTTTGTTAGCCCTAATAGATACATGATTCCACATGCTTTCTCGCTATTGGAACCATGCACAAACAATGCAGCTGAATACCAAGCTCTGATCCTAGGATTGGAACTCGCCATTGAATCCGGTGTCACCATGCTGGAAGTCTTTGGAGACTCTCAACTGATCGTCAACCAGATGAATCAGAAATATGAAGTCAGGAAGCCTGATCTGCTGCCTTACTACAACAAGGCACAATCGCTTCTGTAAAAGTTTGACATCTGCAACATCACCCACATTCGTAGAGGTGAAAACATCCGTACAGATGCCCTGGCTGGACTTGCTGCATCTATGGCCATTCAAGAAGGGGAAAACATGCAAATTATAGTGTGTGAGAGAAGGATCCTCCCTCCTCTTAACACACACCAAGCAGTTGCTGAATGCCACCGAGTGGTTGGAAGTCGGATCTCTATCCTTCAAACTTCAATCGGCGACTGGAGGGATCCGTTCATTGATTACACTATGTTCGGAATCCTACCTGAAGATCCAAAAGAACGGGTAAGCATCCAAAGGCGAGCCCCAAACTTTCATTTGGATATCCCTTCAAAGATCCTTTACAGGAAATCCTTTAATGGAGTACTCCTACGCTGCTAGTCACAACAAGAAGCTGAAGAAACACTCAAAGAAGTTCACGCTGGTCTTTGTGGAGCTCATCAGGCTGGTCCCAAGCTCTACGACCAAATCAAAAGGTTGGGTTACTACTGGCCTACCATGGTACCCGACGCAATGCAATTTGCTAAGCGCTGCCAACAATGCCAAGTTCATGGAGACTACATTCACATGCCTCCAGAATGGCTGCATCCTACAGCAATCTCATGGCCTTTTGAAGCATGGGGCATGGACATCATAGGTCCTATCTCTCCCCCTTCAAGCAAAGGTCATCGCTTCATCTTCGCCGCTACGGATTATTTCTCCAAGTGGTCAGAAGCATTTGCGTTCAACGAAATGAAGACCTCATCAGTTCTTCAGTTCCTGCGCACCAACATCATTTGTCGTTTCAGCATACCCAAAAGATTCGTCCATGATAACGGACCACAATTCCGGGATCATCGATTCTACAGGTTTTGCGACAAATACAAAATCCAAAGCTGTCCTTCGACTCCATACAATCCGGCAGCAAACGGATTAGCAGAAGCCTTCAACAAGACACTCTGCAAAATCCTCAAGAAAATGGTCTCTAGTCACAAAAGAGACTGGAGCGACAAACTGTCTGAAGCTTTGTGGGCCTATCGAACCACCGTTCGAGGACCAACCCATAGCACACCATTCTCCTTGGTCTATGGATGCGAAGCTGTCGTGCCATTAGAAGTCCAAATTCCTTCTCTGAGGGTATCTCTACAAAATGACATGACTCAAGAAAGCAATGCGAAATTACGACTTCATGAGCTGGACAATCTCGATGAGAGACGGCTCAAAGCTCAACAAAGCATTGAACTTTACCAAGCACGCATGGCAGGATCTTTTGACAAAAGGGTCCGGCAACGAGCCTACAAAAGGGGTGACTTGGTTCTTGCGGTAAAAAGACCAATGGTCTTCACACACAAATCCAAAGGCAAATTTGAACCAAAATGGGAGGGACCCTACGTCATCGACAAGGTCTTCTCCAACGGCGCATATGCCCTCCTAAACATGGAAGGCGACAGATGTATGCTGCCTATCAACGGCAAGTTCTTGAAGCGGTACTACCCTTGAAGACTTACCCAACAGGGTAAGAGCACTGCCTGTATGGCCAAAACCTGTTCTCAGGTACTCGCTCGTCAAACCCACTCTCTTTAGAATTTTCATATCAAATGTCAAAATTTCTAGAGATTCAAAAACAATGCTTACTTTTATCGTTTCATTGTTCAAAAACAAAAAAATCCAAGTTTAGGAGCCTCTCCCTGACTTGACCAAAACTTTCGATCCTTGAACCAAAATTCATGGTTTGAAAGAAAAATCCGGATTCAGGGATTTCCACCCTAGTCCACCTTACCTTTTACCGCCAAATGGTTTTAGGTCAAAATTTACGACCCTCGTGTCTTTAAACAAAAAAAAATGGTTTTTCAAAAACCGCGGGGAAGTGACACTTAGTCGATACTCGCAAAACTCAAAAAATCGGAAGGATACGAACCCCATTCGATACTTCCAAAACCTCTAAAATCGTAGAGACACAACATTTCAGTTGATATCCACAAACCAAATTTCAAAGGTTCGAGAAAACCTAAAATCGTGGAGACACAACATTTCAGTTGATATCCACAACCCAAATTTCAAAGGTTCGAGAAAACCTAAAATCGTGGAAACGCAACATTTCAGTTGATATCCACAACCCAAATTTCAAAAATCGTGGAGATGCAACATACCAGTTGCTATCCACAACCTAAATTTCAAATGGTTCGAGAAAACCTCAAATTTCAAAAATCGCGGAGAAACGACATCAAGTCAGTACCCGCAAAACCAAAAGTTTTGGGAAAAGCAGGGAAGCGACGCTTAGTCGATATTTGCACCCCAATTCGCGAGGAAGCGACATTCCATCGATACTCACAAAACCTAACCCGCGAGGAAGTGACATTCCATCAATACTCGCAAAACCGAATGAGCAAGGAAGCGACATTCCATCGATACTTGCAAGACCACTCAGCGGGGAGGCGACATTTAGTCGATACCTGCATTTTGAAAACCAAAATTCGGCTATAAACGCCAAAATCTGGCTATAAATGCCAAAATCTGGCTATAAATGCCAAAAGTCGGCTATAAATGCCAAAACAAAATTTTTTCGGCTATAAACGCCAAAATCGGCTTTCATGCCAACAAAACAAAACTTGGTTTTCAAAAACTCGGCTATAAACACCAAAATCTGGCTATAAACGCCAAAACTCGGCTATAAACGCCAAAATCCGGCTATAAATGCCAAAATTCGGCTATAAATGCCAAAAACAAAATTTTTCGGCTATAAACGCCAAAATCGGCTTTCATGCCATCTCAAAATCGGCTCTCATGCTACAAACAAAATTTTTGTCTCTCATGCCATCTCAAAATTCGGCTATAAATGCCAAAACAAAAAAAATCGGCTATAAACGCCAAAATCTGGCTATAAATGCCAAAATTCGGCTATAAATGCCAAGACAAACAAAACAAAATTTGGCTTCTATGCCATTCTAAAATTCGGCTTTCACACCATCCAAAAATTTTGGCTCCCATGCCGCAAAACAAATTTTAGCTCTTACGCCACAAAATTAGGCTTTCATGCCATCCAAAATTTCGGTTTTCAAACCATCAAAAAACCAGGCTTTTCGCCACAAAATTGGCTTTCATGCCCAAAACAACTCTTTGACAAAAGATTTTCACAAAATGACAACCTTTTGATCAAATCCTTAAACAAGCATTCCCATCAAACTTTTGCTCAAAATTGTTTTCGTCAAAAAATGATTTAAGTGAAAGGAAGGGGATATAAAATATAGTGCAAAAATTGTTTATACATGGAGGTACCAAAAAAAGAAGAAGAAGAAAAGAGTTTGTTACAACTCAGGAGCTCAATCCGACATGGTCTTCAACCAAAGGCTCAACTCCTCAAGCAAACCCTTGGCCTTAACTTCCAAAGTTTTTAAGCCACGCTCCTTCAAAATGTCCCCATAAAACGCGGCCGAATGCCGTGACCCATTTGCAGCACGAGGAAGCTCTTCCCAGAGGGCCTGCCATTGGTCATGCTCCTGAGTCTTCCTCCGGACATTACCTTCAGCTTCCTCAACCTGGCGAATGAGAGTTCCCTCATTTTCACGAGCCTCCACAATGGCGGTCCATTTGGCAGCAGCCTCTTCCTCTAAAAGATCAAGACGTTGCCTAGCCTCAACGACCTCCTTATCAAGGCGGTCCAAGTCTTGCTTCAGCCCCATGATGGATAACTCGATAACGTTCTTCTCCCGAACGATCTGCCTCCGAGTCTTCGTGACCTCAGTCAGCTCAGCTTTGACTTTGCTGGAAGGTTTTATGAACATCTCATCAAAGAAGTCACCATCTGGGAAACTCTTGGTCTCAGTCCATTTGTTCCCCAAGGTGATAATCTCCTCAACAAAATCCTCGGCACTTGCGATGTCCAGACCGACTTCTTTGCTATCAGCGAGGATGTCCTGCACATGCTTGATCATGCCAAAACCAGCTTCCAAATGACCTGAAGAAAGAGTCTCAATCCATGAGCTCAAGAAGTCTTCAACACCTTCCTTGCATACTGAAGGTGCGGTGCAGATGAGGATTCGCCATGCTCTGGTGCCCGACTGCCCACATCATGCTCCATTGGAAGAGTAATCAATAAACTCTTTCCAACGGAATAAGCTGACTCATTGAAAGTGGAAGAAGCCCCTACTTCTGCATCAGCCGCAGGTATCCCCTGTTCTGGCTCTGAGGAAGACGGGGGAATCTCTCCTGCTGCTTCACAATCTGTCAAAGAAAAAAAGAAGGAAAAGACAAAAAGGTATGAATATAATCTTGTCAAAAATATATCAAGATTATTATTGCAAATATACCTGCTTCGATGACCGGCGGAGTACTCTCTGCCTCTTTGAGCTCATCCGAAGCATCATCAAAAGTTGCGTCCATGGATGGCTCGAAATCGTCGGAATCCTCTGGCAAGTCAGCTACGTGTTAGCAAATGACAGCAAAAGAAAAAAAAAAGCAAAAGCCAAAGCAAATCATACCAGGTGAAGGTTCTGGAACCACTCCAGAGTCCCTGGGCTCTTCCTCAGATGCCACGATTGGATCCGTCATCGCCTCATCGGCAGGAACCTCAGGCGTCACCAGGTCGTCATCCTCTGCTAAAAAAAGAAGCAGCGGATCAAAACAAAACCTTTCACAAAAAAAGAAAAGAGGAAGAAACAAAAGGAAAGAAAGGGGATCATACCAGCTATCTCCTTTTCCCTGCTTCTCTTCTCCGGAGGCTCGTCAACATCCTCAGACACCTCCTCAGCAATGGTGAGAGGAACTTCAAGATCAGAAGGACTATCGTGCTGTCTCATATTACGGCGCTGTCCTCTCTTCCTCTTGCTAGGCGGGTCAATCTGCTCGACGATCCTGCCACACTATCGACATCAGGCCTCTCACAAGAGTCCTCACTGGATGGTCTACTTTTCTCAGTAGACTCCATGGAAGTCTTCGTATGCTCTGCCTGTATCATAGCATCGATCTCGGCCTCCTCCTCTTCCAGCTACCTCAAGACCTCACCAGGAATCCCTTGTGCAGCTCCTGATCTGATGATGTCCTGCCCGTTGAGAAAACCTATCTTGTGCTTCTCTCCAGAAAGGAAGGCCAAAACTTCCTCCCGACGGACACCATCCGATTTGCCAAGACTCTTCCCAGGAGATTGCTTAATATCGAGCTCTTTCTTGGAAAGCCCCCGGTACACTGAAAAGCTCTCCACGAACCACTTCGTGAAGCCAGCAGTCCGGAAGGTGGGCAGCTCAGGATAAGAAATCATGGCGGTAGTGTCCTCGGCGCTATAAAATGCCCATGCATTTCTCCCATCCTGCAGACCTCCAAAACGCTTCACCATGCTCGAAGGCGCTCCAACAATGCTTTGAGAGAAGCCAAGCTGCAACGCAAAACGCGAAGGGACATACGGTTGGATGTCGACGAAAAGATGTCTACGGTACACCATCGTACCAACCCGTATGTTGAAGAGCCACCTCTTCTCCGCGTCCGTCAAAGCATAGTGTCTTCCCGACCCTGCCCTGGTCGAATCACGGGAGACACCAAAGTCAAAAGCCTTCTTCCGCAAGCCCGGAGAAAGCTTCACTGAAGACTGCCCAATCTCGACGTCACTAAATCGTCGGATCCTTAAACGGGCAGATAAAAGTGATTCGTGAACGGCTGTCCCTCTAGCCAAACGAATCATAAAGGGATCTTCGTCCTGTGCAACTCCCAAACGATGGAAGTTAGGACAGTGGTATACATACCACAAATAGAAGATGTGGGCAGAAAACACCCTGTTCATAGGAAGCCCAAGCCGAACCAGGAAAGCAGCAGCCTGCAGTTCGGTACACAAATAGGAGTAAAGAGCAGGTACCAAAGCCAGCCGCTCTCCAAACGCCATCTGACAAGCTGGAAAAACACAGTGCGGCCTGATGTGCATCCCATCTCCTCCAGCAAAAACAGCCTCACCCAGCCAATAAGTGAGGTAAACAGCGAGATCTCTCCGCAACGCAATGTCAGGACAAATGGCATCCGTGCTTGCGAAGAACTTCTTCAAATCTTCTCGCATAGCGGCGATCTTCAAACTTGATGTTTTAGCCCTAACATCCTGGGCCATGCCATCAGAAGAATCCCCACTGTCAAAAAAGTTGGAGCTACAACTTCTCCAACTGCTGCATCTAACTTTCGAGCCCTCCTTCTCCTTCAGAAAATCGTAGAAGGCGACAAGCTGAAAGTACACAAGCCTAAACTCCTCAGACTACTCCTCAAGGACGCTGTCAATAGGCATAAACTCCTCATAGAGTTTTCCGAGGATAGGCAACCCGGTGATGGCGCTCAGCTCCTTCAAAGAAAAACCAATCTTACCATTCGTCACAATGAAGGTGTTGGTTTGTGGAAGGAATGACTCCAGCATGGCCATGAAAGCCTCATCGGAGAAAACGACGGTTTGCCGAAAAGCGCGAACCGCGTCAAAAATCTCGGCCTCCCGAAGAACGGCCTCACCAATCCTCAAGGTGTGATCAGTCCATGACTCCCAGCTCGAGTCAACACTGAAACGGCCACGAAGTCGAAAAGGCTTCACCCAATTGCTGCAGTCACCCTGAAAAACGACAAGGCCCACCGGTCTCAAATCAACCGATGGATGATCAAAACCTTGGTAGCCACTGGCTGGCATCAACACGTCCATACGGACAGGTGGCTTCTCTGCAAAACCGGAAGGTCCACCAACAAAAACCCCAGTCTTGATCACACTGGTCCTCTTCACCCAACTCGGAGGATCTTCCCTCTTAGGGCACGTGGGAGAAAGGCTCAGGATCGAGATGGTCCGATCAAAAGACGACCGGGTAGAAATAGTTCTCTCCTCACCATCTGCTGTGTAAGAGAACTGAAAACATCTCCTTTGGTATGTCAAGTCGTCGGGGACTGCATCACCGAAGAAGAAGATAGGCTTGAGCACAACGCTCTGATCGTCTGTAACCCAGGGACGGCTGCTTACCATGATCTTATAGAACTCCTCATCCTTGAGAGCGATTAATCGCTGTCTCATCTCATCACGATTGAGGGAATCGCATTCTTCCAAGTTTTTCTCCACAAACTGGACCTTCTCCCAAGCCTGCTGAACGGCAGCATTGGAAGATCTAGCAGACCGACGAGGTGCGTCAGTAATAGGACCTTTACCTTTATTCGTTCTAGAAGAACTACCTACAAAAGATGGAAGAGAAAAGATCAATCGACATCAAAATGACTGAATTCTGCTACAAAAAATTCTAGCAAAATTTTGACATGATTCCGGGGCAATTCCAAAGAAAATGAACATACTCTGAAAAAGACAAGAAGCCTAAAGATGAGCTCAACATCGCTGCGAGCTCATAGTCGGTGGAGAATTCTCAAAGAAGGCTCGAACTCAACATCGCTGCAAGAACGAGCCAATCTCATCAAACTTCCGCAAAATCTGGAAAAGAGCTCAACATTGCTTCGAGCTTCAGAATCCAAAAAATTGCAAAACTTCCTCAAAATCCAGCAAAACCGAGAAAGAGCTCAACATCGCTGTGAGCTCAAAATCCCAACACTTGTAAAAGATTTTCAGGTATGCATCATCATACTTCCAAGTCTATTTACCAAAACTCATGCATCAAAAATATATCATCATGCATTAAATGCTAGGAAAACCTTGACCAAAGTTTGACCAATTCCAACCCAATTTGGTCAAAACCAATCAAACTTTGTCCAAGTCAAAAATCATGTTGGCTTGACCAAGAGACTCTAGCCTTCTATCTTGATGCATCAAAAGAAAAAAAAAATGCATACATATTAAAATTGCATAGCCTCATTATCATAGTGAGCAAACAAGGAAAAAGAAAACGAAAGAGAGAGAAAAAAATCTCTGCAAAAAAAAAAAAAAAAAAAAAATTTGGCCCCACATGCCGTGGCCCACTGCCACGTAGCAGTACGGTCAGGTCCGTACGGACCTGTCCGTACGGCCAAAAAAAAAAAAACAGAAACAGAAAAAAAAAAAAAGAAAAAAAAGAAAAAAAAAAGAGAAACACGCTGAAAAAAAAAAGGGAATCAGCGTGGAGAAAAAAAAAACAGAAAGAAAAAAAGAGAGAGAAGCACGAAAAAAAAAAAACATGCATGAAAAGAAAAGAAAAGAAAAAAGAAAAAAAGAGAAGAAGAAAGAAGAAAAGAAAAGGAAAAGAAGGAAAAAATGAAGAAGCTACTTCTACAATGGAGATTCTTGAGGAAGAAAACTTACTTGAAGCCATTGATGGAGAAGAAGAAGAAAAGCTTGGAGATCCTTGAAGAAGAGAAAGCACTTCTTATCTTGGAGAGCACTCTTGAAGATTTCTTGCAAAAAGAAAGCAATGGAGCAAAAGCATCAACCCTCCTTGCTTTTATAGAAGAGAGCAAGCCAAAAGAGGAAACAAGTAAAAAAGAAAGGAGGTAAGTGCTAAAATTTAGCTACTTTCCCAAAGAGAAAGATTTTTGAGAGAATCTTTCCACAAAAAGAAAACTTGAGAAATTCTCTCCAAGTAAAGATATTTTTAGATATTCTCTACACAAAAGAGATATTTCTGGATATTCTTTACAAATATGACACTATATGAGATCTAGGCTATCTCCAAAGCCTAAGGCCACATGGGTTAGCCCATATGAGCCAGGTTTGACCACCTAGGCACTAAAAGTGGCTTTTAGTCAAAATATTCCTCTTACCAAGAGCAAAAAAAGAAAAGAGCAAAAAAAAGTCCCATGCCTCTTTTGAGTTAATGGGATCATTCAAAAAACAAAAAAAAGAAAAAAAAAAGAAAAAAAAAAGTCTCATGAGTTTCCAAAAACCAAACCATCCAACCTCATGAACCAAATTGAGCCAAAATCTTGAAATTGACATTTCACAAAACCAAAATCCGGTCCCCTATCTCGCCACATACAGCTTGTTAGGTCACAAGACCAAAACCAAAATCAAAATCCAAAACCTACAAACCAAATCTGACCCCCCAACCTGCCACATACAGCTTGTTGGGTCACAAGGTCAAAATCAAAATTAAACCCCGACACCCTAACCTGCCACATACAGCTTGTTAGGTCACAAGGTCAAAAACCAAAATCCAAAACCCAAAATCCAAATACCCCATGTCATTTTCAAAACTTTGCCTTGAGATGGTACGTGATCCCTCTCACTACCATAAAATTCCCCCGGAAACTCAGAAGGCTATTCAAAAAAAAAAAAAAAAAAAAAGCTCAAGACTCTTGGTCAAGTTGGAATCTTTCCTCCAAGTTTCTCTTCGAGGCACATCGACTCCAAAAAAGCTACTCGTCGCTGTACCTCGAGGGGGCATTTGTTGACACCAAAAAAGTCAATATGTCTCCTCAACATCAAGAAGCCTCCTGAAGCTGCATCCTGCTAAAAATAGGCAAGGCTACTTCAAGCATCAGATTTTGTCAGAATCAGACAGAAACTGAGAGATCCTTCAAGACAGCTAAAAGAGGGGTACACCTGAGGTTTCGGGTCATTCCGACATCGTTTGGCCCAACTTCACCGCTCCGACAGCTAAACAGGCGCTCCCGGCGGCAACATCATCAAAGACGTCAAAACTTCGATCAGAGCCTACGGATGACTCCAGCATGTCTCAAAAGGGCTCCATGCCAAATTTCAAGTCAAACCGACAACGTTTGACCCTCCATCAATGCTCGAGCAGCAAAATCAAGCCTCCCGGCGGCGGGAACCACCGAAGCCTTCGCTCATCAAACCAAGTGCATGAGTGGCTTCAACATGCTTTCAAAAGGCTGCACGTCGAATTTCAGGTCATTCCAACAACGTTTGACCAGGTTTCGACGCTCCGAAAGAAAATCAAGCCCACCGGCGGCGGAGCTCCCTGGGACCATGGTTTCCAAGACAGAGCCTGTGGATCATCTCAAAATGACTCCAATAGGTTCCCTGTGAAATTTCAGGTCAATCGGACATCGTTTGACCGCACATCAACGCGCGGCATCTCCCTCGCGGCAAAATCAAGTCTACTGGCGACGGGACCCCAAACGGCTTCAAAACTCAAACAAAAGCCTATGGTTGGTCTTATTTATTGCTCAGGAGGCTTCACCTCAAATTTCAGGTCATTCCGACATCGTTTGACCAAGTTTCAGCTTCTGGCGGAAAATCAGCAGCTCTACGCGACAAAGTCTTCGGCTTTCCCGGAAAATTGGAAACTTTGCACTCTAAAAATGCAAGGATTCTCATCAGGTTTTCTACAGGGAAATCAAGCCAATAAATGAGAAGAAATGTCAGGAAAAATACAGAAGAAAACGACGACGAAAAAGACCGCAAAACGGACCAAAAAGGGGAGAAAAACCCCCAGGGTCGCAGCCCGCGACCCTGGCTCATGGTCGCCGGCGACCATGGAAGTCCGGGTCACCGGATTTTTCGCCGGTGACCCGTTTTTCTGTCCCTTTTCGCGTTTCGCGCACTTTGGCCCCTGTGGTTTCCTGAAAATGTGATTTTTAGTGCTTGAAATTGACTCATATCCGACGACATCTTAGATCCGCCGTCAAAAACATAAAATCATCATTGATCGCTCCAAGATCGCCGACCGGTTGACCTAAAAAGTGCTCTTTCTGTCCGACCGATCGAGAAATCGACAAGACAGATGTCACCGGCCCGCTGCTAGCTATCAATGTCTAAAATTACACGATCATCCGATGTCGATCAGCATGTAGATCCATCGGTGATCATCTCCAAAAGAATCCCAAAAGACGCGGCGCGGCCCGCGACTCTTCAACTGCTCGGCGACCATTTAATGCAGTTAATTGACTAGCTTTATTGCAGTCATTAATTCATTTCTTTGGACGGCCCCATCAGAAGCAAGCATCCAGGAGTTACAAATCAATTAAGTCATGGCATTCAAGCCATGAAACTCCTCCCATTATGGTAATTAAGGCGATTAAAAGCCCTTAATCTCCATCGGCCAATCAGATTCAAGGAAAAAGGAGTTACAAAATCAAGAAATAAATCTTGTAACTCCTCCCATTAAAGCCATTAAAGCCCATAAACTCTCCTAATGGCTACCAAGAGCCTATAAATAGGAGAGCTTTCCAAGAAGAAAGGGATCGGAAAAGGACGAACGGAAAACCGAAGATCGAAAATCAAAAGGTGCAGAGAATCCCGAATTCCAGACAGACAGAGTCTAGAGAAAGAGAGAAAATTCTGCAGAAATTCTACATCAAGCACCACTACAGGGTGACAAAAGTCCCTTGGGGGGTACTCCCCCCCAAGGTCCTTGCCTTCTCCCGCTGCCTCCAATGGCTTAGACGTGGCTTTTCAGCCCGTCTACTTAGCTTTTTATTGGACATAGGACCTTCTCTTGGTCTTTGTCCTTTAAAAACCTGAGGTTATAGCCAAGCCAAGCGAATCAAGAGCATCCTCTGTTCTCATCTACATGGATGATGGCGAAGCCCATACATGGCTTGCGACCGTCAATCTGAACGAGTCCCCCACAATCTCCTGAAAAGTTAGATCCTCCTTTTCTTGCTTTTCATTGTAGTTTGTATTTTTCTAAAAGATACAAAAATCACAACTCTTGTCTTTCATTATTGATGAGAATTGTAAATCGGCTATAAACGCCAAAATCGGCTATAAATGCCAAACAAAATCGCCTTTTCACGGCAAACCAAGAAAATGTCTCTTTTCTTAAATATTTGTGCAATGGAAAACTTGAAAGAAGTTAATTTCCTTTTTACTTGCGAAGGTTGATCTCCGGATTACCACTTGCAATTCCAAGTAAAATAGAAAATCTGGCACACCCACACAAAGAAATGTTGATGCACGCTTCAGCCCCCCGGGCGCGAAAGGGCCGGACCCGACGGACTCCCACGTCCGCCGACCCCGGTAGCACCCTCGGCAGGAGCGCGTTCCATCAAGAAGAAGCACGAAAAAAAAAAGGGAAAACGTGCTTGAAGAAAAAAAAAAGAAAAGAAAAGAAAAAGAAGAAGAGAAGAAAAAAAAATAAAGAAGCTACTTCTACAATGGAGATTCTTGTGGAGGAAGAAAACTTACTTGAAGCCATTGATGGAGAAGAAGAAGAAAAGCTTGAAGATCCTTGAAGAAGAAAAAAAAAACACTTCTAATCTTGGAGAGCACTCTTGAAGATTTCTTGCAAAAAGAAAGCAATGGAGCAAAAGAAACAACCCTCTTGCTTTTATAGAAGAAAGCAAGCCAAAAGAGGAAATAAGGAGAAAAGAAAGGAGGTAAGTGCTAAAATTTAGCTACTTTCCCAAAAAGAAAGATATTTTGAGAGAATCTTTCCACAAAAAGAGATATTTTTAGATATTCTCTACACAAAAGAGATATTTTTAGATATTCTCTACAAAAATAACACCATATGAGATCTAGGCCTTCTTCAAGCCTAAGGTCCCATGGGTTAGCCCATATGAGCCAGGTTTGACCACCTAGGCACTAAAAATGGCTTTTAGTCAAAATATTCCTCTTAACAAGAGCAAAAAAAAAAAAAAAAAAGAGAAAGAGCAAAAAAGTCCCATGCCTCTTTTGAGTCGATAGGACCATTCAAAAAAAAAAAAGAGACAAGAAAGCCTCATGAGTTTCCAAAAACCAAACCATCTAACCCATGAACCAAATTGAGCCAAAATCTTGAAATTGACATTTCACAAAACCAAATTCTGGTCCCCTAGCTCGCCACATACAGCTTGTTAGGTCACAAGACCAAAACCAAAATCAAAATCCAAACCAAACCAAAACCAAAAACCCAAATCTGACCCCCCAACCTGCCACATACAGCTTGTTGGGTCACAAGGTCAAAATCAAAATCAAACCCCGACCCCCTAACCTGCCACATACAGCTTGTTAGGTCACAAGGTCAAAAACAAAATCCAAAATCCAAATACCTCATGTCATTTTCAAAACTTTGCCTTGAAATGGTGTGTGATCCCCCTCACTACCATAAAATTCCCTCGGAAACTCAGAAGGCTATCCAAAAAAAAAAAAAAAAAAAGGCTCAAGACTCTTGGTCAAGTTGGAATCTCTCCTCCAAGTTTCTCTTCGAGGCACATCAACTCCAAAAAGCTACTCGTCGCTGTACCTCGAGGGGGCATTTGTTGACACCAAAAAAATCACTATGTCTCCTCCACATCAAGAAACCTCGTGAAGCTGCATCCTGCTACAAAACAAGCAAGGCTACTTCAAGCATCGGATTTTGTCAGAATCAGATAGAAACTGAGAGATCCTTCAAGACAGCTAAAACAGGGGTACACTTGAGGTTTCGGGCCATTCCGACATCGTTTGGCCCAACGTCACTGCTCCGACAGCTAAACAAGCGCACCCGGCGGTGACATCATCAAAGATACCAAAACTTTGATCAGAGCCTACGGATGACTCCAGAATGTCTCCAAAGGGCTCCATGCCAAATTTCAAGTCAAACAGACAACGTTTGACCCTCCATCAACGCTCGAGCAGTAAAATCAAGCCTCCCGGCGGCGGGAGCCACAGAAGCCATCACTCATCAAACAAAGTACATGAGTGGGTTCAACATGCCTCCAAAGGGCTGCACGTCGAATTTCAGGTCATTCCAACAAGCCTACTGGGGGCAGAAGAACCCAGGACCATGACATCCAAAACGGAGCTGATAGAACGTCTCAAAATGACTCCAATAGGCTCCTCGTCAAATTTCAGGTCAATTGGACATCATTTGACCACATATCAAAGCTCGGCATTTTCCCCGCAGCAAAATCAAGTCAAGCATCGATGGGACCCCAAACGGCTTCAAAACTCAAGTAAAAGCCCATGGTTGGTCCTATCCACTGCTCAAGAAGCTTCACCTCAATTTTCAGGTCATTCCGACATCGTTTGACCTAGTTTCGACTCTTGACGAAAAATCGGCTACAAAGTCTTCGGCTTTCCCCAAAAATGGGAAACTTTGTGCTCAATTTCGCGCGGGTTCTCGTCAAGATTTCTCCAAGAAAATCAAGTCAATAATTGAGGAAAAATGTCAAGAAAAAATACAGAAGAAAGAAGGAACGAAAAAAATGGAAAAACGGCCGAAAACGAAGGTCGGCGACCGAAAAGGGCAAAACCCTAAGGTCGCCGGCGACCCTGGGTGCATGGTCGCCCGGCGACCCTGCAAATCCGGGTCACCGGATTTTGCACCAAATTGCCCGTTTTTCGATCCTCTTCGCGTTTCGAGCATTCCTGCCTCTATGATTTTCTGAAAATCCAATGTTTGATGCTTGAAAACGACTGATCTTCACCGACGACTCGAATCCGCCGTCAAAAGCATGAAATCATCACCGATCGCCTCAAGATCGCCAACAGGCTGACCAAGAAAGATGTCGGTGAAATCGACAAGACAGATGTCACCGGCCCACCAACATCAATCAATGTATGAGAATGCACTGCAATCCGACATCAAACAATGCGTGGATCCACCTGTGATGATCCCAAGAAGAATCTCAAAAGACGCGGCGCGGCCCGCGACTCTTGACATGCCTTGGCGACCACTTAATGACGTTAATTGACCCGTTTATGACAACTTAATGCGGTCATTAACTCATCATTTTGGACGGCCCAATCAGATTCAAGCATTTGGGAGTTACAAATCCAAGCAATCATGGCATTTAACCCATGAAACTCCCATCATCATGAAGCTTAAAGGGAATTAAATGCCCACTACCTTCATCGGCCAATCACAAGCCATGAAAAAGAAGTTACAAAATCAAATTGTAACTCCTCATCAATTCTCTTATCATGGCTATCAATGCTCATAATCACCTCATGGCTATCAAAGGCCTATAAAAAGAGATCCATTTCCAAGAGAGAGACATTTATCGGCAAATCGATACACACATCGACTTGAAATTCTGCATTTCTGCCAAAGAAATCCAGACGAAGTCCTACTGCTCTGCTGCAAGAAGCACCACAAGGTGATCAACGTCCCTTGGGGGGCCATCCCCCCAAGGTTCCCTCCTTCTCCAACATAGCCTAAACGCGGCTTTTCAGCCCGTTTACTTGGTTTTTCATTGGATATAGGACCTCCTCTTGGTCCTTGTCCTTTAAAAAACTGAGGTTAGGAGCCAAGCCGAAGAATCAAAGCATCAACCGTTCTCATTTGAAGGACTATGGCGAAGTCCATACATGACTTGCGACCGTCGATCTCAACGTGTCCCCACAATCTCCTGAGAAGTTAGATCCCTTTTCTTACTTTTCTATTGTAGTTTGTATTTCTTAAAGAGACAAAAAGAAATCACAATTCTTGTCTTTCATATTTGATGAGCTTTGTAAAATTGCCTTTCACGGCAAACAAACAAAAACGCCTCATACGGCATTCTCAAAAAACAAACTTGTCTCTTTTCTTAATATTTATGCAATTTGAAAAGTTAGAAAAAAGGATTGATTTCCTTTCTATTTTTGAAGGTGAATCTCCGGATTATCACCATTCCAAATTCCAAGTAGAAAGTAAATCTGGCATATCCGTACAAAAATGTTGATACCCGCGATTTTCCCTCCTCCGCCTAGACCCAGGTCAGCCCCCGGTGTGCGGAAGGAGAGGACTGAAGATTCCCGAGGGTCCATCAAGGGCCTCATCAGATAATTGGATCCCTAACTACAGTCTCAGATGCCAAAATATTATATCTGGTGCTCCTGAAGTTATGGGCATCTTTGACTACATTAAAGGTTGAATCACTGACAATTCGAATCCCTAAAACCTACTTGGTGGTCCCCACAAGTCAAGGTCGAGCCACACCATTGACTCGTGCTTGGCACATTGATGGAAGTTCATTTGGATGGTCAATGACCCCCACAATCGATCAATCACAAAACATAAACTAAACTCACAACTTACTGTTCATAGTGTGGCAGGTTGACCTGACAAAGGTCGGGTCGACCTGGTCCACCGGAATCAAGGTTGGGACTTGGTTTGGATTCTGGAATTTCCAGTGTACTTGGTCGACCAGTTGGCCAGCCGGTCGGCCTGGTACACAGGTCTACTTGAATCAACAGATTCCAGGCCAAATCTCAACTTCTGCGGTTTTCAGTGTGTCCGGTCGGCCGGGATAGGGTCCGGTCGACCACGCACACTGAATTCTGGGTTTGAGGAAAAATCCAGGTTTTACACAAAAATACCAACTGGGTTCAATAAAATACTTAGGGTTTATCTAATTCTAAAATCTAATGTAATTTCTAAAAATATAATCTTAAGGGTCCAAACTTAATTTAGGTACATTGAAGAATAAGGGGTCTTATATTTCTAATTTCTAAAACTAATGGGTCATTTTCCTAATTTCTAAAAACTAATGGGCTAAAGTAACACACATAACTCCCTCACCCCATTTCCCACGTCAGTACACATGCACTCATTCCTCTCCTTTTTTTTTTCTTCTCTCTAATTCCCATGGACTCTCAAACCACCATATACCCATCATCTCTTATTCAAGTCACATGGGGAGGACTACAT
This sequence comes from Umbellularia californica, assembly GCA_028538565.1. Taxonomy (NCBI): domain Eukaryota; kingdom Viridiplantae; phylum Streptophyta; class Magnoliopsida; order Laurales; family Lauraceae; genus Umbellularia; species Umbellularia californica. The sequence continues at coordinate 68,572,945 of JAPQWN010000002.1, read as the reverse complement.
TTCCCATGCACCCACATGACACTACACCACCCAACCACCTTACCTTTTCTAACTTATCCACTCACACACGTCAGCAACATCATCTCCTTCTTCATTCAATTGTGTTGTAGCCAAACAACACTAACAGAGAACAAAAAAAAAAAAAAAAACGTCTCTAGCATGCAGCAACTGGGAGGCTCGGATGGTGGGTCCCACTGACCCAACCCATGATCAACTCCACCCTCAAGGTCGCCCAAGGTCCCTCTACATGATGTATGGTCTGGATCTCGAAAGGTGGCCCACCTAGGTCCACAGTTTCCAGAAAACCAAATAATACTATTCACGATTTTGGGTTTATCAGTTGGGTGTTACTACATGGATTGTGGCCCCTCTCTGATCAAATCCAGATCAGACTTCACACACATGGTCGCCCAGCCACAGGCAACCCAAGGGTCGAACCTGATCCATGATCAAATCGCCCTGTGGGTCCCACAACAGATCGGAGCTAAATCTGGTTTTCTTTAAAAACACAATTATCTTTTCTATCAAACGCTGGATAGTGGGCCAAGGGGTATCATCTCACCATGGGACCAGCCCCTCTAGGGTCGTCCGTGGGTTCTCTATCAGATCCACGGTCCGAATCGGAAATCGGGTGGCCCACCTGGGTCCCGGTCTCAACACAACAAACAACCCAAATCACTATTTCCACTCCAGGGTCGGTTACAGCAAGTGAAAATCCCTGAATTTCTTCTCAACCCCTCTACCATTCATCACATAAACAACAAGAAGCATGAAAATCACTTCTATGATCATCCATCAATCACCAAACCGGGCCATTGATCTTCCAAATGGGAGAACCCATCCATCAAATGGCCAAAAACCCATGAAACAAAGCTCAATTTGTAATTCTAGACATATACATACATCAATTGAATTAAAGATACAGAATCAATAGAAATAAATCATGCATTCTATGATATTAGTATAGGGTACTTGCCTTATTCCGAATTTGTAGAGAGAATTGACAAGAAGATAGGAAATCCAAGCTCCTAGAAGGTTGATAATGCAATAGAGGGAGGTCTTCTATTCTTCTTATGCTAAGATTTGGGAAATTAGGGTTTCTTGGGGAGAAAGATAGGGGAAGATGAGAGATGAGAGTGAATTAGGGTTTAGGGTTCATATTATTGCAATAGTTAGCATATATAGGTTAAGGGTGTAGTGGCTATTTACTAGAAAGCCCTTAGGGTTAAAATGGAAAAGAGGTTTAGGGTAAGGGTAAATTGGTCAAACTTAGGGATTCTAGAAGGTTCTCTCAAGTAACACCCCTCCTAATAATACTAAATTACTAACTAAGTCCTATTCTAACTAAAATCTTAATTAAACTACAAAAATCACCCTATAAGTAAATAAAAAGCCTAATCTTAAGATTTAGGAATATTAATAAACTATTCTAATAAATCCTATTAAATAGTATAATAAAATAACTATTAATATAATAATAATTATTCAAATCAAACTGAGGGCCCACAAGGGGTGGGGCCTCACAGTTCTACAACTTTGGTGGGTCCTCTCTTTGGCAGCGTACTGCAGGTATTCTCCCTCTCTCTCGATCGTTTTTAATTTGTATATCATAGTCAAATTAAATAAATTGTGGATTTGATTTAGAGCTTTATGCTTTTAACTCTATACTGGCAATTTGATGTACAAATATTCATATTTCTATGATGGATGTGGTTTACATATGCGTAGTCATGATTGATTTGTGTCTTAAGTATTTTCGTATGCCCATGTGTTCGTGTCCCAACTTTGCCAACAATCAATTAAGTTAATGTGCTCGAACTAAGTTCTTTTCCAATCAAGTTATGCGTTTCTACTAAGTTATGTGTTTTTAGGCAAGCGTTGATTTTGATGAAATTTTCTTTACCTTTGAATCAGATATGGAAAATTATTTCAAAAGAAAATCAACTCCTAGCCTACCATGTCCGAATTTAGAGAATGATAACAATGACCAAGTGTCATCAGCTTCGAAGAAAAGTCGTGTAGAAGTTAACTTGGCAGATCTTCCTGCAGATCCTGGGTTACGAAATCCAATCTTGAGTTATCATCCTATGGATCGAGACCAAATCCGAAAAGCGTATCTACAAAAGGGTCCTTGTCAGCCTCGTGATCATAAATTTCCTTTTACGGAGTCTACACAAGATAAGAGGCGATTTAATCCGGCTTGGTTTAAGGATTATGGTAGTTGGTTGGAATACAACATAAAAAAAGATGCTGCATTTTACTTATGCTATTATCTTTTTGGAGAGCATGTACGTCATGATGCCTTTATAACTTAAGGATTCAGAAATTGGAGGAAAAAAGAAAGAATTGGAAATCATGTGGGAGGCCCGAAGAGTGCTCACAATCAAGCATATGAGAAGTGCCAAGATTTATTAAATCAAAAGCAACAAATTGAGAAAATTATTGTCAAGCAATCGGATCAAGCTCGGATTGAGTATCGAATACGCTTAAATGCAACGCTTGATGCCATTCGCTTTCTTCTACGCCAAGGGTTGCCTTTTCGTGGTCATGATGAATCTGATGATTCAAATAACATGGGTAACTTCCTTGAGCTTTTGCAAGTAATTGGCAATCAAAATGAAGCTACTAAGAGAGTCATTTTAGAAAATGCTCCTGAAAATTTGAAACTTACATGCCTAAGATTTAGAAAGATATTGTAAATGCGGCTTTTATGGAGACCACTCAGGCTATCATTTCTGAACTTGGAGATGCACCATTTGCTCTTTTGGTGGATGAATCTCGTGACATCTCTATGAAAGAGCAAATGGCCATTGTTTTACGCTATGTGGATGAGCGGGGATGTGTGATTGAGCGCTTTTTGATAGTAGAACATGTCACAAACACTACTGCTCAATCACTTAAAGCAGCAATCGATGCGATATTTTCCAAACATGGATTGAGCATAACAAGTTTATGCAGGCAAGGTTATGATGGAGCTAGTAATATGCGGGGTCATCTTAATGGTCTTAAAACACTCATTCAAAATGAGAATCCTACTGCATTTTACGTTCATTGTTTTGTACATCAGCTTCAATTGGCACTCATTGCTGTCGCAAAGAAACACGTACCAATTGCCATGTTCTTTGAATTGGTTTGCTATACATTGAATGTTGTTGGAGGCTCTTGCAAACGCCATGACATGCTCCAAAATATACAAGCTGCTAAAGTTGTTGATGCGCTTAATACTGGTGAACTTGAAAGTGGACAAGGTTTGAATCAAAAGACTAGTCTCAAACGGCCAGGAGATACACGATGGGGCTCGCATTATGGTACATTGATTAACTTGATCCACATGTTCTCCTCTGTGATTGATGTGCTTGAGATTATTGTAAAAGATGATACAAATGAAAATATGGGTAGTGCAACTCACTCATTGCTTCAATTGGAATCTTTTAATTTTGCATTTAAAATGCATTTAATGACAAATATTTTGGGGATCACGAATGTCTTATCCAAGGCATTGCATCGAAAGATCAAGATATCGTCAATGCCATGGAAATGGTAAGAATATCAAAACAAAAATTGCAAATGATGAGAGACGATGGGTGGGATTCTCTCCTCTCTGAAGTTCATTTATTTTGTGATAAATATTAAAAATCCCCATTCCAAATATGGATGATTTGTTTGTTGATCGAAAGCGATCATGACGCAAAGCTAAAGTGACAAATCTACATTTTTACCGCGTTGAGTTATTCTATACTACTATTGACATGCAACTTAAAGAGCTCAACGATTTCTTCAATGAGGTGACCACCGAGTTGCTTCTTTGTGTGGCATGCTAGTGATTCATTCTCTGCCTTCAACAAGGAAAAACTAATCCGCCTTTCTCAATTCTATCCAGATGATTTTTCAGACTCAAATCGATTGATACTTGATAATGAACTGGAGATTTACATTATTTACATGCGGACCAATAGCAAGTTCTTAGAAGTAAAAGGAATTATTGGCCTTGCTCAGAAGATGGTTGAAACAAAAAAGGACATCCTATATCCTTTGGTTTTCTTGCTTTTGAGATTGGCGCTAACTCTACCAATTGCTACTGCTACTGTTGAGAGGGTGTTTTCTGCTATGAAAATTGTGAAGAGTCAACTACGCAATCGAATGGAAGATGAGTGGATGAATGATTGTTTACTTTTATATATCAAAATGGACGTTTTTAATAGCATTGACGATGAGACAATCATGCAACGCTTTCAAAACATGAAAAACCGTCGAGGGCAATTGTAAAAGCTTTGTTGTATAGTTGATATATGACTTTTGATGAGAAAGTGTAGTCGATACACTTGAATATTTTGTAATCATTTAAATGTAATACATTTTCTCTTTTTTCATTATTAATGTGAAGAATGTGTCACAAAATAATATTTTTGGACCTTTTCAATTGCCATCATTTCGTACCCCTCAAATGAAAATCCTGTGTCCGCCACTGATCCCATCCATGCTTGGGAATAAACAGAATCCAGTGGATTCTACCAATATGAGCATGGGTACTCATAAAGAAGTGGATCACCATGTGGATTTGGCAAATAAGGCATCTTCCTTGCCCATTCCTTTGCAGCAAAGTGTTTACACTTCTTCTGCTGGAAGGATTAGTGGGATTGCTCAATGGCAACATGGACTAATTTCAGATGCAGAAAATATGGTTTCTCAGTCTAAGCATCACTTGTGGCAAAGGTCATGTCCTGCTGACAATGGTATGTTGAATGAGCATGAGGAGCTGGCAATTGAAGGGGGCACAATTCGTGTATCCAGTGTCTACTCTCAAGGGTGAGGTCAAGAGGCTCTTGGTTTTATTTCTTTATTTGATTGGGGAAAGTATGATCAATATATTTCATTTTGAATTAGATGTACTGATGTTTTATTTTGAATTAGACATACCAATAAAAAATATTAGAACTGTTTTATTTATTGAACTTTTGCAATCTTGAAGTTCTATTCCGTAATCAAATATTCCATTCCGTAATCAAATATTAACTATCTAAACAGAACAAGTTGGAATTTTATGTTCCACAGCCTAAACATATCTATATTTCCTCAAGTTTTGAGTATGTTGAAGCTGTAGAAGTGTGGCTGGGTTTAATGATTCATTTATTTATTTATTTATTCAAATGGTCTGCATTCAAAGATTTAAGCTCTTGTCCACCATGCTCCGTTTCCAATGAGGTATCATAATCCTACAGTAAATTGATTTAAATGGACCATTTAAGTAACAGAAAGTTCATATCTGGTCCTTTTCAAAATTTTAAACATATATTGGATGGGTAGGCGATACTAATATAGTTAACACTTGGGGTATGGATTGTCCACAGTTGGCCCTTCAAAATTCAAACCAAGCTAATTGGATCCCTGATCCATGGTGCTAACCTGAACTAGCTCAATGGGAAAAGTTCAATGATGCCCTTTTATTTTGTATAATGAAAGAAAAAAGGGTAATGGAGAACACATTTGAACACATGGAATGAAATCCTGGTCGGTACACAAGGGCCTCGGCCTAGTAGCAAAGGTAACAACAATTGTTGAGTTGAATGAGACATTTGTATTTACCGGTACTAAAGGGGATTGGGCATGAGCACTAGGATTAATTTCTAGTTCAAATGAATATAAAATATGTTGTGATAAGTGAAAATTATATTATTAAAGATACTCTGAGATTTGGAGTGTATCTAAGATTTGGACTTATATATGCATACCTCGAGTGATGGCCCAATGCTTCATGCTGTATTGCCATTTTATGCACGAAGGGAGAATGCAATGATAGAAATACTGAAAGAAAGAAGTTGCATTGAGGCCCAAATCAGTTTAGTTAATGCAATAGCAAGGTCATTGAATGAATATGAAGTTTGAAGGGCAACTTTATTGAAGAAAGATAATAGGATCATCACTGTACAAATTGCTTTGTTAACTTGCTGTCTAAAAGAATTCACAACATTTAGATGTATTTTATTAATCATAGGAACCATTATTTTTCCCAGGCTTACCATAAAAAAACCATCTAGTCGGACTCCGTCACTTTATCTGATTACCAACAAATGCCCCATGTTGTGCTTCAAGCTATCATTGTTTTTTCCCTGAAACTTTTTTTTATATTAATTGCTGGTTTTCAGTTTCTGCTTCAACACTAACAATGTGGGCATCCACTCTATATCTGAGAGGCTGGACAGAGGATCAGATGATATTTTCAACTGATTGCAAGCTGGTTTGATGTGAAACAGGTTATTGAATTCTCTAACACAGGCACTGCAGGGCTTAGGCATAGATCTGTTACAGGCTAGTGTCTCTATGCAGATTGATCTTGGCAAGCGAGCAATTTGTAGACCTCCGACCACAACATCTAGTTCTAAGGTAAATTTCACCATTTTCTCATTTTCAAGTTGTTTCACTTTTCTCAAATAGAACTTAATCGACAAAAGTTTGGCGAGATCATCTTTCAGCATGTATATGTTTCTTTTAAAACTGGTATCTGTCCTCTCATGTTGATCTTTTCATTTTTCCAATGGAGTTTGCTGTTACCTACAAAAGGGGGGAAAACCAAATAAAAAGCACTCTGTAGAAACTAGTTATGGATCTCACCCATAGGACAATTTCATAGGAGGAATTATATGATCCTCGACCTAGGGATAAACGAAGTATCATTAGGCCATGTGTACGAACAAGTGGGGTCAAAAAGTTTAGATGATCCAAGCCATTGATCTGTTGTAGACATAGACCATCCACAGTATCTTCAGGACATGATTATTAAGCCTTTGATCAACCGTAATTAATTGGTATGCAGTTTGACCAATTCGACTCACAATTTGAAGTTCGAGACAAGCTTTTTTTTTTTTTTTTCTGTTTGAAACAGTAAATTCAAGACAAGTCTTGATTAAAAAATTCAATGGGGTAGCCAGCAGATTGATTTGATTTGCTTTTCCACTCATCTGATCCAGAGTGCTTCAAGTTCAATGAGTTTGATAAACTAATTGGTCTGAGTCCATGCTATCAATCCATCACTAGGGCCCACATCTAAAATCTAAACTACTTGGGAACCGTCCTTGTATTAACTATTGGTGAAGTTTCACTTCAGTTTAGAGTTGGGAAACCTATTAGATTGATCATGTCTAAGAGTTTGATTGAAATGAAACCAAAGGATTCTTAACTAATCAATCTTAAGGTGCGGCAAACTTTGACTAGAGTTAGATATGTTAATTGTAGGCCTATAGTGCTTTTGAGCAGCTTGAATTTCTTAGGTTGGCTCCATAGATGGATTTATAGGACTCGGCTTAAAGAATTTTATGAGAACTCTTCATGAACTAAATATGTCACAATTCGAGGGCCTAATTAATGAACTTGGTAGCTATGCAACAGCCAGCTCCAGATTTAGCAAAAAAAAAAAAAAAAATAGAGAAAGATATTAGATTGCAAGGTCTTTTTGTCTTATTTGGGCATGATCATCCAGTGGGGCCCATCATGATCAATGAGCTGTGGATCATCCAACCATGGAAACATTTATGAAAAAAAAAAAAAGATATTAGATTGCAAGGTCTTTCTGTCTTATTTGGGCATGATCGATCCAGTGGGGCCCATCATGATCAATGAGCTGTGGATCATCCAACCATGGAAACATTTATGAACTCATAAAGGAATCGAGGACAGGCATTTGTTTCCGTGGGTGAAAGATCCTCCAAGTTATGGCGGAACCATGTTCTTATTACTTCTTTTCATCCACAAAGTTTAAGTATCAGGACCGAGCACTAGACTCATTGGGAACCAGAAAACTAAGCTTAATTTTTAGAAAAAAAAAAGGGGGAAGGACCCCGGTGAGATCCATGTCAACAAACTGGGTTTTCAAAATATTCTTGTTCATTAATTATTCTTCCTTTTCTCATTTAGGATCATGAGGAACCTTCATCCTGCAACAGGGCCATTGAACATTCAAGGGTGGCCAGCAGTGGTGAGGACTTAGACCAGGTACATAAGAGACTCAGGACAGATAACAGATAATACTTGCAACCCCCTGCTTATTTCAACTTTATCTTGCCCAGTTGATTAAATGTCAGCTCAGTGTACATGCTGCTTTACGGTCAGGTCCGCTGGTTTGTCAGTGCAGCCAATTAGGTATTCTTTCATTCGTATTTTCTCCTCATATATGCTTCGTGAAAAATTTGAGAAGCTGCTTTTCTTTCAAAGCTTTTATTCATACGAGAGGTCTCTTTTCCATTTTCTCCTTTTCCCCCTTCCATTGTTTTAGAGTATCTGTATAAGACTCCTAACGCTTTTGTTCTCAAATTTCTATCTATTGCTTGCTATCTCTATAGCATGTATCAAATGTAAATGTGGGATAATTTAGAAGAAGAGAGTGATTTTTGTATCTGTATCATACTTGGATTCTCTCTATTCAGATTTGTAACATACTTCTATTCTTTGTTTTAACTTTCTTCTTTCAAGGCAATTTGGGTTTCTGTGTATATTTAACTTCTTAATTTTCAGTGTATCTTTCAAATTTTTTAGTGAAAAAAATCAATAATCAGTATATAGAAATATTTGATGCATCACTAAGAATATACTCTTATTGAAAAAAATCAATAATCAGTATATAGAAACATTTGATGCATCACTAAGAACATACTCTTATTGATACTCTTATTGTCCGGTCCAAGGGAAATATGAATGCTTTCAATTTTAGATGCTCGCTGCTCTTCGACACTGAGTACTAAGCATATGGAATTGCATTATGTTATAAGAAAAGGCATTTTCTCATCTAAGAAGTTGGGTAGATTGTTTGCAACCATTTATGTAATGTAAATTGGGGTGGTGCGTAATGGTTACGTGCCAAACATGTTTGTTTTCACTCATTTATGCACATCACAAGTGTGAATCAAGTGTATAAATGGTGTGAAGCAACACATTTACACACCAAAATTTACACTCTCATCCTAGTAAAATGTTTTACACCTCGTGTAATGGTGCTCAAAAGGCACTGCTACAATGGTTTTTCATGTTCCATTGGGTGTCACTGGTCTTTTCTATAAAGATATAGGTCAGCTCGACCCATGAATTGGGTCAGCCCACAAATCAAGTCATTGTATGAATTGTCAATAGATACTAGTTACCTTAACAATATCGGTAATCATGTAATTAGGTTCTCTAATCTAGGCAATACAATACCTGTAGTCTAGGCTATACTGTATTATATATGGATCCATCGTCAATACATGTATTGACGATGGATCCATATATAATACAGTATAGCCTAGACTACAGGTATTGTATTGCCTAGATTAGAGAACCTAATTACATGATTACCGGTATACTGTATTGACGATGGATCCATATATAATACAGTATAGCCTAGATTACAGGTATTGTATTGCCTAGATTAGAGAACCTAATTACATGATTACCGGTATTGTTAAGGTAACTAGTATCTATTGACAACTCATACAATGACTTGATTTGTGGGCTGACCCAATTCATGGGTCGAGCTGACATGTATCTTTACAAAGAAGAAACATGTGGAACCTATACATGTTCTGTCAGCAAATGTTAGTACCCCTCAGAATGATCGCTCTTTTCCACCGGTACCAATGACTTTTGTAATTATTATAAGAAGAAAGGACACTGGAAACGGGACTGCCCAACCAGACCTCAAAGGCCAAATAATAAGAACAAACAATCCGGTTAACAGCCCAATCATGGTCCCAATCAATCTTATTCTCAGCGATCCTACGCTGTCAATGTTACTGAAGATGATAGTTTTGTGCCTCCGTAAATGGATCTTACATCTCAGATCTAGGCTATGGTTGATGAGCGCATGAACAGTTGTTTCTGGCTTCCTCCACTGGTTTTGCTTTTCAGATGGCCACTACCCCCTCAGCCTCTGGTTCTTCTATGACCATTTCTGGTCCTTCAGGTACACATGATACTACATGGATTTTTTATTCTGGTGCTTCCTATCATATGACAAATGATACTTCCAAACTTCATAATAGTTATACTCCTGCTAGCTTTATCACCATCCATATAGCAGATGCCACTCCTCTACCAGTCTCCCTGATTGGCTACGTTTCAAATAAGTTGCTCTCTCTCAATAATGTTTTGTGTATTCCCCACCTCTCAATCAATTTAATCTATGTTAGTCAACTGACTTTTTTTGGATTTCTTGTCTCATTTTCTTCCACTGGATGTTCTGTGCAAGATCCGCCCACAGGGAGACAGATTGGGATCGGCCTTAGGTTAGAAGGACTTTACTATTTCCACTCGCTGTACCTTCCATCATCAAGCATCTCTCTTGTTGCCCTTATTTCCTCTACATCACCTTTTGCTCTTTGGCACTCTCGTTTAGGCCATTTACTTTAAATAAAATGAAGTTTTTATTTAATAGTGGTGTTTTTGGTAACATTTCTGTATCAGACATTTCTACTTGTTTTGGTGGCCACTTTGGTAAACAATATGCATTTCCTTATAATAAAAGCACTTCTTTTACTACTGCTATTTTCGCTTTGGTGCATTCTGATGTCTGGGGGACCTGCCTCTCAGCCAACGAAAGGTGGTTTCATTTATTATGTGTTGTTTATTGATGATTTCACTAGATATACATAGTTGTATTTGATGAAGAATCTTTCTGAGTTATATAACGTCTACCATGGTTTCCACTCAATTTGACACGAGGATTAAAATATCCAAATCTGACTCCGTGGGAGAATACATGTCTCATTTCGGAATTTCGGCGAAATATTTCGGAGTTCTATTTATGAAAATAAAAAAATAAAGCACCTGGCCCAAGCTCCAACCCTTTCATAAAACTTGCCCCGAAGTAGGCCCAGCCTTATAATTAGCCCCATCTCCCAACCCTAGGCACTAGTCCAAACCCAATCCCAGGCCCAGCCTCATGCGCGGCCCAAACCCACCCCCAGGCCCAGCCTCATGCACAGCCCAATACCCAGCCAGCAAGGCACTTTTCACTTATCTAGAAGAGTACAGCTGTCCAACACTCATCCATCACTTCCACTTCCAAAACCAGATCTCGATGCAGACTTGCAGAGCCAAAACCAAAAATGAAAGGAGGGAAAAAAAGAAAAAAGTAAGAAGAGAAAGAGACGGAAGGAAGAAGAACATGAGATAAGGATGAGTCGATGAGATAAAGAGAAGAAGATGAGATAAGGTGGGTACATGGGACGGCGACGACGAGGCGGGGTTGACGGAGAGAGAGGATATCGAGCAAAGGACTTTCAGCCCTCTTCCTCTCTTTTTTTCTTTCCAGCAACCACCCATCTCTTCCCCTTCTTCCTCTTTTTTTTTTTATTATTAAGCTAGGGTTGCGTTTTTCTTAAAAGAAAAATGGAAAAACGAAAAAAAAAAAAATCAAGATTTGGCCATTTCGGGAGAAATCTGTGATTTTCGGCCGAAAAACCCGAGATAGTCCGAGATCTAGGCCAAAAAGTTTTAGCATGTGTATCGTTTCGGTTGCATGGCCGAAATGAAATTTTTCGGCCATTTCGGCCGAAACGAAACGGTATTAATAATTATGCTGACCAGTCAAGGGACTCTAGCTCATGAATTATATTGTCCTGCCACACCACAGCAGAATGAAGTGGCAGAACGAAAATATAGACATATACTCGAGACTGCTAGATTCTTGCTTTATTCCTCACATGTTCCTCTGCAATTCTGGGGGAAGCAGTCCTGACTACCACATATCTGATTAACATAACACCATCCACTATCTTATCTGGCACATCACCGTATGAAAAATTGTTCTCCTGTAAACCTGACTTGTCCTATCTCAAAGTATTTTGCTGCACCTGTTTTGTTCTGTTGCCTGATAATGAGAGAACCAAACTTGCATCCAAATCCACTGTCTGTGTTTTCTTAGGGTATGGCATCGAACAAAAAGGATATCGATGCTATGATCCTAAAACCAATAAGTTACGGGTCTCTCGTAATGTCACCTTCTTGGAGCATATACCTTTCTATACATTACCCATTGGATTCTCTTCTCCTGAGCAACCTACTGTTTATCCTCTTAACCCCTTTCTATACATGTTTCCCTCCGATACCCCTTCTCCTCCACCCCTGCAAGTATATCATCGTCGGCCCAAAACCCCGTCTGCTCACTCGGAATCTGCAGCCCCACCTCCTACTTCTGACCATGGGCCTTTCCTCTTCTCCAGATGTGCAGGATCCTTCATGTTCCCTTGGGTTTGAGTCCATCCAAATGGGTTGGATAGTGATCGGTTTGCCTATTTGTTCGTAGGACTACCAGGGTCAATGGACATGAGAGTCAGTGGGGCCCAACCCTTTCGTGACTGGAGACAAAACGAACATCAACTTTTTGTGTACGGGTATGCCAAATTTTCTACTCTACTTGGAATTGATAACTTACTTTACAAGTAGAAAAGAAAATTAACCTTTTTTTAACTTTGATTGCACATGTGTTAAGAAAAGAGACATGGTTTGATTTGAATGCCGTGAAAGGCAATTTTCATTTATTTGCCGTGAAAGGCAGTGTTTTTATCGTGAAAGGCGATTTACAATTCTTATAAAAAAGAGAAAACAAGATTTGTGATTTTTATGTCGGCTAAATCAAGTACACAACACGGCATAATGAGTAGTCCTCACACGGTACATACAAGAGTTCACTAGAACACATGAAATAAGAAAACTGATTATTTTTAGTAAAATGAGTATAATCAAGCGATGAAAGGAAAAACGAGTAAATTTGGTAGGCCAAGCGTTGAACGAGCATGATGATGAAGTTTAAAACAATTAAAAGCGAACACATAAAAGTAAACCGGATACATTTGGGTGAATCTAGGTTTAACGGTCAATTTCCAAGTACACGTTCTGTGGACAAGCTGAGACCGCACCATTTGGCTGAGTTTGCACTTAAAGCCCCAATGTCGGGTTTTCTTAATGCTTGGTGCTCCCAAAGTTAGGCAACATTTCAGTCTTCTAAGTGCACAAACATCTCCCTGGGTTAGGCCCCCACATATGTTCATTTCTTTCATAAATTTGAGCTCAATAGCATGATTTAAGGTCAAGGGAAAAACCATCTTCTAGGTCCAAAGTTAGGACCAAGGGTCACTAAGGGACTAAAGCTAGTTGGCATGCTCGCTCGACCCAACCCAGACCTGGGTCGAATGTGTTACCTTGTTGCTTGGGCGGGCCAAATCGCTCAACCTAGAAAATGTTGGGTCGAGCGAGCTAAGCCCCTACCTGTTGTCCCTAATACAACAGGCCCGCTCGCTTGACCCAACAAAGCTTGGGTCGAGCGAACACTCCTGTTCGAGTCAAGCGAAAGCTGAGCCTAAAATGGGCTCTGTCTAAGGTTCATTCTTCAATTTCTTCCCTAAAATTTTAAAACAAAACACCTACACCAAGAGCCTCCAATGCCCCTTAAAGTCCCTTCATTCATCAATCAAATCCACCAATTCCGGCCCATTAACAATTAAAGAGGCAAAGTCATGCATGGAGTTAAAATTTAAGAAAACTAAGACGTAAATCTCATGAATGAAAGAGAAGCTCAACATATATGGATTGTAAAAGTTATTCTTGAAAATGCATTACCAACCCAATAAAAACTCAAGCATGCTATCACTAGAAACATAGAAATAACGCTAGAAATCTTTTAAAAAATAGGGTTGGTATGCTTAAATATTCCAAATCAATCACTTGCCTTGGTCTCCCAAAGCACTCAAAATACCTCTCTAAGCACCTTCCAAGAGCTGGAACCCTCAAGTTATAATACCCCCAAAACACCCATCTTAGAATACCCAAAATAAAGAGAACAAGAAAAAAAAAAGGGGATAAGGCTTGCATGTATGATGAACATACACTCTAGTTGATGCCAAAGCCTAAGCTAAAGAATGAGAAGAGCCTATTACCTGTAGGAGCTCTAAATAGGGAGGATTTACTCAAAGAAAGGCTTGTCCCAGTTGGTGTGGCTTTAAAGAGAGGTCTATGGCAAGCTTAGAAGGTGGGGAAGAAGGTGATGTACTCCATTCTTCAATTTGGCAAGGGTTTGGTGGGGATTAATGAGAAGAAGCAAAAAGGAGAGGAGAAAGGGGAAAACCCAAAATCTGCTGGAGCTTCTTTCTCTTTGCTAGAAATGGATAAGGAAAGAAAAAAGAGACTGAGTGACTATAAATATCAAGTGGGTGTGGGCCCTACAGCTTCTAGACTATGATAGGGTTAAAACATGGGATTTAGGCCTCGAACGCGATTGATGAAGAAGATAAAATTTATTCTTCATAAAATCTAGTTTGCAAAAAGTATAAATTTGGCATGGTTTGGAGGTGTTGGATTTTGGGTCCAGATTTCAATGTGAAAAGATTGTTTTGCCCCTAGGGCTGTGAGAATATTGGTTTTCGAGCTCCGAATGGGCACAGAGTGAACACAAAAGTTGTAGGGAGTGATGAGATTAGTCTACTGAAGTTGAAATGGGGGTTTTCTAGAATTTACGAATTGCCCCCTACACTTATCATGAACGACACATAGGATCCCACGAGTATCAAATTGGGCTCAATGGCTCTCAAAACTTTTCAAAGTTATGGAAAAAGCTACCCTAACCTATAAACTAACTCGATTAAACTCTAATCCCACTTAGAGAGCTAACGTGCAACTAAATTAGTACTAATCACGGAAATTAGGGGTCGGAGTCTTACACAGGCTATCCACAGAAAAATTTGTCATATATGTATATGTAAATATATGAAACTAATTTTTATAATTATATCAATCAATATGAATATTTTTTATGTGCATATGCATTCAATTTGATGAAAAAACACACTCATTTGACAATGAGTTCCTATGTATTCCAATTCCTAGCAAAGAAATAGGCCCATTTAATCAAGAGCTTTTTACAAAAAGCCCCCTATATTTTTATGATACCTCAAAAAGTCTCATGTATTTTATGTTTTTATTGATAGTCAAAACTGTACAATGAGTAACTACTTCTTGAGTTACCCTTGTTCGTCACCTGTAACCCATCCGATCGGGCTCCATCTCCACCCTATATGAGAAACACCATCTTTTGTTCATTATCGGGTATGATCCTGTAATCGGAGATTAGAAACAATCAAGCAGAATGCTTTGTCACGCATGTCAACGTGTTAATGCTTCATGGTTGGACCCACCTATGGATTTGGTGGAAGATAGGCGTTGAACTCTTGGTTTCGATCATGACCCATTTTGCCTCTTCTTCAAGAGCCAAAATATTGAGTAGCATCTATGGTGGGGCTCCGTCATCCGATGGCCATTGTGCATAAAAGGTGTGCCTAGTGGCCAGCGTATTGGCAAGCTCCTCCCTGGTGTACACCAACTGTTTGATAAACTCAAGTGGCATTTGTCCTGGGGATTGTGCCCACATACTATACTGCATTCAAATTACAACTCAATTGAATGTTGAATTAACTGAATCCAAGCGTTCTATTGAGTTAGTGCCACATTTCGGTGATATAGATCATTCCTATTGCTCTTCCTTCTTTGAAACTCTTTAATGGAATGTGTTTATGTTCTCATTTAACTATCCATTTAGTAACCCAGTTGTTATGAAATAATTATAAGTAGCAAGAAGGGTCACAGATACTGTTTATGGTAGAATTTAATATCAAGGACAGTGGGGAAGCCGAGATCAACTTCCCCATCACTGCATGCCAACCAAATAGCCACCATCAACTTCACCCTCTCACTACTTGAGATCTCTCTATTTCTTTCTTGACCAACACCCACATTCGTCTTCATCAGATCATAGCCCGACCATTAGAGCCACCATCTCTCCCATTCACTACTCCAACATAGCCAAACACCACAGGACCCTCTCTTCTCAATACAACCCTCTCTTCTCCATCATCTTCATGCCGCCCTGTGTAACCAATCTAGTGTTGCAACCAGCCTACACAACCAAACACACGCAACAACCGCTGCAACCATATCACTACGTATATCTTCATCACCACATCAATACCCCTCCTTATTGACCAACACCATCACCCGTAACCTACTATCTTACCAACCTAGACGCCGCCAGCCCTTACATAAAACTTGCCTGCTACTCAGCAGTGAGCACACGAATCCATCAACCAATTGCCCACTCGATTATGTTTTTCTCAGGGGCAAAATGGTCAAAAATAAAAAAATTTTGAGAGGGAGAAAGAAGCGGTTACTCCTTGTACAGTTTGACTATCAGTAAAGGGAGCTATAAGTAAAAATATAAAATATGGGGGCCTTTTTGAGGTATCATGAAAATATAGTGGGCTTTTTGTAAAAAACTCTTTAATCAATTACTTCCTTTATATTCCAATTCCATGAGGCCTATTCCATCAATGAATTGTACGTATTCCAATTCCATGCAAACAAAAAAGCACAAAATCCCATCAATGAATTCTACACATTCCAATTCTTGTTTGAGTGCAAACAAATTTACCCATTTTGAAAATAAATTCCCATGTTTTAATCAGATGTCATGAAAACAATCAAACCAATGTGAAAAATGAATTCTCACGTGTATCAAATTTCCTACAAATAAGCAAGCCATATGAAAATGGATTCACATGTATCCAATTCCATGCAAACTAACAACCTCATTTGAATATATAGTTTCCGATTCTAAGAAAAAAATGTGCCCCATTAATAAGGCCCATTTAAATGTATATATTAAAAGAGAAAAAGATATTATTGCAAACCTGTCTATATTAGAGACGAAGGTGCCCTATACAACTTCGACATCAAAGGAGATGTGGATAATTTACATATAATTGCATTTTATACCATGTTGGAATTTTTTTCTGTGCTACATTTAGGACTCAAAGCCATGCACTCCCATTAAAACTCATGTCCTAAACAAGTTGATCTACAAATTATAACTATAGTGCATTGATATTATCAATACCAAATGGCGTTGGATTCTATAAGATTTAACATCGATGGTAGTTTGAAAAGGAAAAATAGAAATGAAGAAAGCCTTTCCTGCTACGGACACAGGCCTATCTAGTCTAGTGTAGTTCCATCTAGGGCTTTGGCTGAGTCTAGGCCTCACCTTATTTGTGCTGGTCGGGCTGGGCCCGGCCATTTTAGGGCTCTACTTCCCACTCAAGTGCAATGGGCAATTTTGGTGGGTTGGTGGGTGGAGTTATCTGCCTTCTCATTACACCCAGCGAACCTAGTAATCAAAATCCAAGAGGGAAAATGGCCACCACACTCCTCTCATCCTCTCCTTCCAACCCTCTTCACCTCTTCTCCATCAAACCCCAGCACCCCCAACACCACGCTCTTGTCTCTCTCCATTCCCTCCAAAACCACCACCATTCTCTATTCCTCATCCCCTCTAAACCCCTCAAACCGCCCAAATCCAGACCCATCTCCTCCCAATCCAACAACAACAACGACGACTCTGCAGATGTCCCTGACCGCCTCATCTCAGCCGTCTGCTACTTCTACCCCTTCTTCGACGGCATCCAATACGGCAAGTACGTGATCACCCAGTTCTCACCTTTCCAAATCCTCCTCCAGCCCCTAGTCCCTGCGATCAGTCTTTAAGGGCTTCCCTTTAAATGGTTTCTTGGTCTTCCTCGCCCTCTTTTGCAGTTGTGAGTAACCCCAACTTCAGTAGGTATGTGAGGTTCAACACCATGCAGGCCATAGTCCTTGATGTGCTTCTCATCTTTCCAGATCTTCTTGAGAGGTCTTTCTCCCCCAAGGAAGGTCTGGGCTTGGATGTTGTGATGAGCCTGGACAGCACTGTCTTTCTGTATCTTCTGGTGTGTTTGATATATGGGTCGACTTCTTGCTTGCTGGGGCAGCTGCCCAGATTGCCCATTGTCGCCGAGGCGGCCGAGAGGCAAGTGCTTTGAACTCCCAATTGATGGGTTTTCTTTGATTTGGGATTTTGTTATTCTGCCCTTCAATTCATGTGGTTTGGATGAAAGGTGGTGTTGGATTTTGTGGTGTTTTGATTTTTATGGGCTTACTGAAGTTCATATATTGGGTGGAATCATTGTATTCCAACAACAAAATATAATTAGTTTCTGTTGTATTAGTGAAAAAATCAGCATTTTTTCCTTCCCTATTTTGTGAAATTTGTTTGTCAGGTACTTTTATTTGGGATTCTGTTATTCTGCCGTTTGATTAGCATGGTTTGGATGAAGGGTAGTGTTGAATTTTGTGTTGTCTTGGTTTCTATGGGTTTTCAGAAGTTCATATTATTGGGAGGAATGCCTGTATCCCGACAACAACAAAACACAGCCGGTTGGGCCTGTTTGTTTGCATAAAATGCATAGGAATTAATGGCGAAATGAGTTCAACCTTAGGATTAGTAGGGAAGTAATTGTGTGCAACTCATTTGCACTGTAAATCTATATGGGTTCTCCAGATGATGATGTAGACTGTTTGAATCAGGGATCCCACCTTTGGTTGTTCACAATTAGGGAATTATAAACTTGTTCTTGAACTGATCTCAACCATCTAACTTCTGGCCTAGTAATGGATGGTCACTGTAAAAAGAAGCTTTTTTAATTCCCGATATCCATTTTAGAGGCCACTGTTTGGACGCCAATTATTAGACTAGGGAGGCACGTGTAGCAAGCTCAAGCCCTGTTTATCTTGGATCCTTATTATAGTCTTCATAGGGATTCAAGATATTCTCTCTCTCTCTCTCTCTCTCTCTCTCTCTAAAAAAAAAGAAAATGAAAAAAAAAAAAACTTTGAAGTATTCTGTCCAAGTGAGTTGAAACTAGCGGACCTTCCTATTTTAACTCAGTATCGTTAGTAAATGAAAGAAAGAACGGTGATGAAGGGATTTTAAACCAGCCCAGAAGTAAGAAACATGTCAAATGCTTATTCACCTAGGTGGGAAATAGGAAGCTCCTTGGAGATGGGAATATTAGACCAGGAACAAAGAAAAAAAAGGGGCTTGTTGAAACTTTCTTACTCATTTGGATTAGAGAACTTTAAGCTGTTAATTTTGTCTACAAACTGGTAAATAGGCGTACTTTTTGCTCTACTAGTGTGCAAACTCATGTAAGCTGGTGTTGTTTTTCACAAACTGGTACTCATGCAATTGGTGTGGTGATGCAGGAGCATGCACTGTCCAGGTTCAGTGATAATGAAGTTTCTAGATTTATGTGATTTCCTATGCTATTCTAGAAGTCATAGATGAGTTAATTTGTTTTAGTTTTCTGTTCCCTATCATAAATGAGTCAATGTGTGCTAGTTTTCTATGAACTATCATAAATGTTTCTAGAGTCTTCTAAGGTAGTTTAAAAGGCTACCTTGCCCTAGTCTGGAATAGGTCCTTTTATGAACAAAAAAAAATTTATTACAGAGGTTCTTTTCGAAAACTTAGCATCTGACTTACGTTCTATCTCCAATATAGCCCAATTTTAGCCAAGTTTACGTTCTTTTCTTGCTGTATTTCCTTTACCGCTGCACCAAATTGGTATCAAAGCCATGGCTGGACGAGGAAGGGGTCGTGGTGTAAAGGGGAATCAAAACCAGCAAGCAGAGGTGGCTAAGTTGAGCCAAATGATTGAAGATTTGTCGCGGGCTGTGCAAGCTTTGCAGCACCAGGAACGTGTGGGAACTCATATGGAGAATTCGGAAGGTGACCACAGATCTCTAGACACACCGGAAGGTGATCTAGAAGATGGAATTGATTCTGACGAAAACACAAATCCCTTCTATGATGTTGGACGCGCAAATAATGAGGTAGGAGGCGGGTTGGAAGATCGGTTAATACTTGCTCTTGATTTAAACGGTGGAGGAGTTAGAATTGAAGTTGCTGATTTCTCTGGGAAGATGCATGTTGAAGATTATTTAGATTGGGAAGCTACTCTGGAGAATTATTTTGAGTGGAAGCCTATGTCAGTCGAGAGGAAGGTGCTGTTTGTTAAGCTAAAATTGAAGGGGCCTGCACTTCAATGGTGGAAGCGAGTTGAAGAGCAGCGTGCTTGACAAGGAAAGCCGAAAATTAACACATGGGAACATATGAAGGAGAAGTTGCGAAAGCAATTCTTACCGGCTGATTATGCCATGGAACTGTATGAAAGGTTTCATTCTTTGAAGCAAAGAGGAATGACCGTGGAGGAGTACACTTCGGAGTTCATTAACTTGTTAAATCGAGTGGGGTTGAATGAGAGTAATGAGCAGCTGACAGCTCGTTATCTCTTTGGTTTGAATCAAACCGTAAGAGATGAATTGGGAGTTGTTCGTCTGTTCAATCTCGAAGATGCTAGACAGTATGCCTTGATGGTGGAAAAAAGGATATCGCGTTATGGAGCACGAAGGCCTATTTCAGGACGAGTTGATAATTCTATTCAGAAGCGTGCAGCTGCTGATTTGGGTGTTCGGGGAGAGAAAATAGCCCAGAAATTCGATCGAGGAGTTGTCATAGCTGGCAAAAACAACAATAGTGGAAAGGGGAAAGAAATTGCTGGACTTGAAGGGAAAAATATTGCTGGTTTGGGGTATACAATTTCTGGCAGTAGCTCGCAAATTCGCTGCTTTACTTGCAGGGAGAGAGGCCATACCTCCTATGCATGTCCAAAAAAAAAGAGTGAACTTGATTGAAGTAGAGGATGAAGAAGAGGAGTTTGCTTAACCGGTATTCGATGATTCGGGAGAAGATGATCAAGAGGTGGATGTTTTACTGGTCGAAGGAGAGTTTTTGGTGGTGAGGAGAGTGATGACAGCACCAAAAGTCGAAGATAATGAAGATTGGCGGAGGCACAATATCTTCAGAACTCGTGTATTTTGCAATGGGAAGGTTTGCAATGTTCTACTAGATGGAGGTAGTAGTGAAAATATAGTATCAAAGGAAGCGGTGGAAAAGTTGAAGCTGCCGGTGGTGGAGCACCCAACACCTTACAAAGTTGCTCGGTTTCGGAAGGGAAATGAGATACCCGTCACTTCTAGTTGCCTAGTTAAATTTAACATGGGCAAAGACCTTGAAAAGGAGGCGTGGTGTGATGTTGCACCCATGGATGCATGCCACATTCTACTAGGAAGACCTTGGTTGTATGATAAAGACATGGTTCATCACACAAGAGCCAACACGTATGCTTTCAAAAAGGGTACTAAAACGCTGATTTTACAGCCTCTGAAAGAAGAACAAGTTGCTATTAACAAAAGCAGTAAGGTTGCTGTGTTCTTAACTGTCCATCAATTCGAAGAAGAAAGCAAGGAAATGGGCATTATTTATGCGCTGGTCGGAAAGGATAAAATGGAGGAGCATTTGCAGGAAATTCACGATTATCCATATGAAATTCAGCGGCTATTGAAGGATTTTTAAGAGATAATCTGTGACGAGTTGCCTAAGGAGCTTCCTCCAATGAGAAGCATTCAGCATGCCATTGATCTTGTGCCTAGAGCTCCTTTACCAAATCTAGCGGCATATAGAATGCCTCCTGCCCATCGAAAAGAGATGCAATGACAAGTCGAAGAGCTGATTTCTAAGGGCTTAGTGCAAGAAAGCAAAAGTCCATGTGCTGTTCCAGCTTTATTGACACCAAAAAAAGATGGCTCATGGAGAATGTGCATCGACAGTCGTGCAATCAACAAAATTACGGTAAAGTATCGATTTCCGATTCCTCGTTTTGAAGAGATGCGTGATATGCTCGTGGGTTCTAAAATATTTTCTAAAATTGACTTGAGGAGTGGTTATCACCAAATAAGGATGCGGAGTGGTGATGAGTGGAAAATTGCTTTTAAAACTCCCGACGGATTGTACGAGTGGTTGGTGATGTTGTTTGGGCTCTCAAATGCACCAAGCACGTTCATGCATGTTATGACAGAAGTACTCAAACCTTTCTTGGGTTCATTTGTAGTTGTTTATTTTGACGACATCTTAATATATAGTAAACCCCGAGAAGAGCATTTGATGCATTTACGACAAGTCATGAGTGTACTTTGCAAGGAAAAACTCTATGTCAACTTGAAGAAGTGCTCGTTCTTGTGCGACAAAGTTGTGTTTCTTGGCTTTGTTATTTCAGCTGAAGGAATGCAACCGGATCCAGCAAAAGTTCAAGTAATTAAAGAGTGGCCAACTCCAAAGTCCATGGGAGATGTTCGAAGTTTTCATGGATTGGCTTCTTTTTACAGGAGATTTATACGAAACTTTAGCTTAATCATGGGTTCGATCACAGAGTGCTTGAAAGGAGCAGTTTTTGAGTGGTCAAAGGCAGCACACAAGGCCTTTGAAGTAGTGAAACAGCAGCTAACAGAAGCTCCAGTACTTGTCTTACCAGATTTTGAGAAGTTGTTCGTTGTAGAGTGTGATGCCTCACACATGGGGATTGGAGCAGTTCTCAGCCAAGAGGGAAAACCAGTGGAGTTTTTTAGTGAAAAGTTGACCGGTGCGAAGCGGCGTTATTCGACTTATGATCTGGAATTCTATGCATTGGTACGGGCAATACGACATTGGGAGCATTATTTAGCATATCGAGAGTTTGTGGTGTATTCAGATCACCAAGCTCTAAGGTACTTAAATTCTCAAAGCAAACTGAGTCCACGTCATGCAAAATGGAGTTCTTATATTCAAGAATTCACATTTTCGCTTCGTTATAAAGCTGGTGAGTCCAATAAAGTAGCAAATGCTTTAAGCAGACAATCTCTGTTATTAACCGTGATGAGTACACAAGTTATAGGCTTCGAAGAGTTGAAAACTCAGTATGTTGACGACCCAGACTTCAGCTCAATTATTGCTGAATTGCAGGGATCAACAGGTTGTAACAATCTGCCATATAGGTTGCAGGAAGGTTATTTATTCAAGGGAAACCAGCTTTGGATTCCTAGAGGTTCGCTACACGAGCAGATCATAAGAGAGCTTCATGGAAATGGATTGGGAGGACATTTTGGCAGAGATAAGACCATGGCAATGGTGGCAGATCGTTATTATTGGCCTCACATGTATAAAGATGTGGAAAGGATTGTCAAACGTTGCCAAAAATGTCAGCTTGGTAAGGGCAGTGCGTAAAATACTGGTTTGTACACTCCATTACCAATTCTAGATATTCCTTGGGTTCATCTTAGTATGGATTTTGTGTTGGGGCTTCCAAAAACAGCAAAGGGATTTGACTCGATCTTTGTCGTAGTGGACAGATTCTCAAAAATGTTGCATTTCATTCCTTGTTCAAAAGCTGCAGATGCTTCGCATATTGCTGATTTATTCTTTAGGGAAGTGGTTAGGCTTCATGGTTGCCAAGATCTATTGTGTCCGATAGAGATGTGAAGTTCATGGGGCATTTTTGGAGGACTTTATGGCGGAAAATGGGAACTGAATTGAAATATTCCAGCACTTGTCATCCGCAAACTGATGGCCAGACTGAAGTAGTTAATAGGAGCTTAGGAAATCTGCTAAGGTGCCTTGTCGGGAAGTATATGAAGACTTGGGATTTAGTTCTTCCACAAGCTAAATTTGCTTATAATAATTCTGTGAACAGAAGCATCAAGAAGACTCCATTTGAGGCTGCTTATGGCCTTAAACCTCAAATTGTTTTTCATCTAGTTCCACTGCCTCAAGATTCTAGAGTGAGTGATGAAGGGGAAACTTTTGCTGAACATATCCAAGCAATTCATGAAGAAGTGCGAGCAGCAATTAAGGCCAGCAATGAATCCTATGCGGCAGCAGCTAATCGACATTGAAGGGTGCAAGAATTCAGAGAGGGTGATATGGTGTTAGTGCATTTAAAACGGGAAAGGTTCCCTGAGGGAACTTACCACAAACTTAAGGCGAGGAAGTTTGGACCATGTAAGGTGATGAAGAAAATCAGCTCTAATGCCTATATAATTGAGCTGCCACATGACTTACAGATTAGTCCAATCTTTAATGTTCGCGATTTGTATCCTTATGAAGGGCCAGATGATGAAGATAAGTGCAGTTGCAGATCAAATTCAACAGCTTCCAACTGTAACCAGGGACATTATAGAGATGTCCTGGATGTTAGAGAAGTGAGGTCAAGAAGGGGTAACTCATATAGGCGTTTTTTGGTGAAATGGTTGGGTAAACCGGCTAGTGAAAGTACTTGGATTGCTGAAGAGGAGCTGAAGAAAGTTGATCCCGAGACTTATGCTGAATTCCTCAAAGTCTACTCACCATACAAGAATTCTTCTCCTACCCGGGGGGATTGATGCAGGAGCATGCACTGTCCAAGTTCAGTGATAATCAAGTTTCTAGATTTATGTGATTTCCTTTGCTATTCTAGAAGTCATAGATGAGTTAATGTGTTTTAGTTTTCTGTTCCCTATCATAAATGAGTCAATGTGTCCTATCATAAATGAGTCAATGTGTGCTAGTTTTCTATGAACTATCATAAATGTTTCTAGAGTCTTCTAAGGTAGTTTAAAAGGCTACCTTGCCCTGGTCTGGAATAGGTCCTTTTATGAATAAAAAAAAATCTATTGTAGAGGTTCTTTTCGAAACCTTAGCATCTGACTTACGTTCCATCTCCAATCTAGCCCAATTTTAGCCAATTTTACGTTTTGTTCTTGCTGTATTTCCTTTACCGCTGCACCATGTGGTTACTAAATTTTTGCTAAAGCTACTGAGGACCACTAAAAGGCAATAAAGTTACTTTTTCACTGCTTCAAGGATGTTAGATGTTGGTTTGATATTTGCAAGGAATGATCAATGTTTGTGTTTAAGCAATATAGAGACAATACTATGACCCGTTTATACCTTTCTTTAGAAGTTAGAGTAAAAGTGGGTTCTAAGGAAGGACTATTAAGGAGGTCAAGAGTGGAAGGTATATCAATAGTCTCAAGAAAAAGTGAAAAAAAATTGTAATGTTTAAGGTGCATGAATCCCCTTAATTGGGGCTCATTTAATCTTTAGAGATTGATACATTATTGTACATCTGCATTCCAATATATACGGTAGTTTCTCGAACCATTCTTGTCTAGTAGCAGCAATTTTGTGCATTAGAAATTGATGTTGAGCATGAGATAGCGCTTTGGTGAAGACAGAGGCAATCTGGAGCTCTAAATATACATGGGGAAGAGTAATAATGCTGTTGTCAAGGTGATACAGCCCGACGGAAGATTAGGGCCCGCAGGCCCCCCTGATGGACCATCTAATGGGGTCTGTGAGAACCCGACCCCTAATTTTCTGGTTTAGTGTGGTTTTAATCGTGATTTAGTTTTCTTAATGGGTTTAGTGGTTGTTTGGTTGAGTTTTTGAGTTACAATGACTTTTCATTAGCTTTGGGAAGTTTTGAGAGCCAGTAAACCTAGACAGTGATCGTAGGGTCCCATTTGTTTTGCGTGGTCAGCGTGGGGAGATTCTTGGTGATTCCCAAAAATTCTCATTTCAGCTACGTTTGACTAATCTCGCCATTCCCTACAACTTTCGTGTTCACTCCGTGCCCATTCGAAGCTCTGAAAATCAGTTTTTCCAACCATGGGGGCAAAATCGGTCTTTTTCACAAAATCTGGACCAAAATTTCGAGATTTCAGAACCATGCCAAAATTATACTTTTTGAAAACTAGATTTTATGAGGAACATTTTTCTCTTCTTCGTCGATCGCATCCTGAGCCCAGAAATTGATGTTTTAATCCTGACAAGTTTAAGTGATGGTGGAGCCCACACCCACCCTTTTATAAAAGGACCACCCCTCTCCCTTCTTCCCCATTCATTCCAACATTCTTAGGAGAGGAGCTCCAGCTCCTTAGGGCTTTTTGCCCTTTTCTCTTCTTCTTCTTGCTCCCTCTCACAAAATCCACATCCAAACCTTGCTAAAATGGAGACTTGAGCTCAACTTCTTCTCCTCCATCCTTCTAGCTCTCCATGGACATCATCCTTGTACAAATCTCAGCTGGGCAGCCCCTATTTCAAGCTCCTTCTTGTTGATTAATGGCACTAAAGGTAAGGATCTCTTTCCATCTTCTATTGTTGAGCAATGGCTTTCCCCTAGGTCCTATTTCTTAGCTTGTTTGAGCCCATTCCTTCTCTTTGATGAGTTACCATTTTAGGGTTCTAAGATGGGTTGCTTTTTGGGGGTTTTTGTATAGCTTGGAGCCTTGGCTTGGAAGAGTGTGTAGAGCTTGATTTGCTTGTTAGAAGACCTAAGGCAAGTGGATGAAATTATTTATTTTCATTAATCATGTTTTTATGCAAATGATTAGCTTTTATTATTGATTTTTCATTGAAATGTTCAAGAGATGATTTATGTCTATTGTTTCTCTAAGTTGATGTTTCAACTATATGGATTTTATTTAGCAATTAGTTGTCTTTGGATTGGTTATATGTATTTTAGAATTTTAGTGATTTTGGTGAATGTTAATGTTTTGTCATTGTTAAAAAATTCATAGAAATAATGGAATGATTTAGTGTATGATGTTTTAATGGAGTTTGTTAAGGCTAGGAGAAAGCCCAAATTGTATAAGAATGCAAATAGAAGGGATTGGGGGAGAAGAGAATAAAAAATGCACAAAAAGTGCAAATTTCTGCACTTGAAACGGGCCCAGGCAGCAGCCCGGCCCGCACGAGCGGGCTTGGGCTGTTTTATGGGCCACTTTGAAACGCCCATAACTTTTTATCCCCATGTCGGAATTGGACGTTCTATATACCGTTGGAAAGCTCTTGAAGCGAGGAATCCAATGGTATACTTATCTTAGTGATCAAGGATTGGTAATGAAAGTGAATATTTGTACCAATTGAATGGAAACATGAAAGAAAGTTTTGACATGGGATTTTACCCAAGAATTCTTATGAGTCTTAAAGCATACTTTATAATCTTAAGTGTTGTGGATTTTCATTGGTGCCAAACTCATTATTATAAATCAACCTTTAGATATTAAGTATGCATTGAGACTCCCCTTGGTAAACCATTGAATTACATACACTATTCCATTCCATGTTAGAAAAGTTATATGCTCTTGTTGTAAAACGATTTGAAATGTACTTGAGTGGTTCGCCACGATTGAAAATGATATCTTGAATGTATAAGTCCTAATTGATTTTACATTATGGATTTCTTATGGTTGAATGTGAATGGGATGAAGAGGTTGGGTTCATTTTGTGAAAGGATTTCTTGGGGTTTTGAATGAGGTTTTAAGACCTCTAAAGTTGTGTGAGAAGGGTGCTCAAATGTATAGAAAGAGTGGATGGGAGAAGGGAAGGAAAGATTTCTTTTAAAGAAAGTGTGGAGCTATATTGAAGAAGAAATCCCTTTATCATGTTGTTGTTTAGGTCTTATAGACTTGTCAATGTATATAAGGTCCCGACATGTTATCAATTCTTAAAGAGTACCAAATGCATATCAAATTCGACATACGGAAC
This sequence comes from Umbellularia californica, assembly GCA_028538565.1. Lineage (NCBI taxonomy): Eukaryota > Viridiplantae > Streptophyta > Magnoliopsida > Laurales > Lauraceae > Umbellularia > Umbellularia californica. Next base: position 68,545,656 of record JAPQWN010000002.1, on the reverse strand, counting down.
CCTATTTACATTGATTCAAATCTTGGACTTTCAACACTTGGCCCGGAGAATGTATAGAAATCCATTATGTCTTATTTAAACTCGAATTTCGCTTGTACACTTTCAATCTCGTGTTATATGGCTAGACTTGCCCCGACAGTATCGAAATTCATGTTTTAGCATTGTTGCTAGCCCGTACATACCTGACATATACAGATGTGCTTTTGTGCTTATGAGCATCCCGTCCTGTCATATGTATTTATTTGACCTGATTTCTTGTATATGACTCATAAGCCAAAACCTTGAGGCAATATGGGGCCAGAGCTTTGTAGTGCGAGCCCATGAGCCAAAAAGAGAACAACATGCATACATGTACTTGTTTTGTTTACTTGCATATAACCTATGAGTCGGCACCACTAAGCTTGGATGACCTTGTCGGTCTGATCTATCGACTTGGAGATCCCCCTCTTGTCCCGCCAACTGCAGTTTGGATCCTGATGCCCGGTTTATTTAACCGTGGTCATGTCCCGATACCGCAGATTGCTACTGTAGTTCCTGATGCCCGGCTCGCTACCGTGATCATGTCTTGTATATAGTATATATGTATATGTATTTCGTTGTACCTCCTCACTTCGATGACTGAGGTCAACGCCTTGACTTGCTTGCTCTATCACTTAGGTGATAGAGGATTTAGCTTCGTGTGATTGCCATCTTGATAGTTTCTGATCCTTGATACCCGTACTGCTTTACATTGATCACGTCTTTTCTTAATAAATGTTCATGTTTTATACATACTTTAAATGAATACATGTTTTGTCAAATATTTATGTTTCATACCCGTTTTATATTAATACAGGATTTTGTCAGATATGCATGATTTCCTATACATTTTTAATTGTGTACAATTTGATCAGACAATATGATTTATTGCATGTTTTATCGTTCAGTATATTGTTATATCTTTTCACCCACCTGCCAGACCGTCGTGTTTGACCCACTACTTTGGTACTCAGGTCCAGACTTCTTCACCCGAGATGAGTGCACGTGTTGGCTGTGGAGCAATGAGCTTACAGGTTGTTTGTCGGCTATGTCATGTAGACATTGAGCTTGACATCGGATTACGTCACATATGGGGTAGTGATCATTAGCTTGTTTTTGTATGGCTTCTGTTAGCCTTTTCCTTGGGATTTGTAATTAATACACATTGTTTTTGTAACTTGAACATATATGGGAATGTAATATCCTATTACTGTCAGCTCTGTACTTTTATTGTGATAGTTTATTCCAGTCTGAAATGGATCATTGATAAGATGACTTATACTTGGGTTGAGTGCGGTGCGGAATCCAATGGCCACGGACTCCGAGTCGCAACACCACGAAAGCTTCGGCTAAATATTCAGAGGATGTTGGAATTTATAATCCTCACACACGCGGATCTTGGGAGAAACATAACTCTCAATTCACGGACCCCGGGTTTGGGGTCGTGACAGGGTCCATATGATCTTTGATTCAATCAGAGATCCTTATCCTTATAAATTAGTAAAATTACTTAGTTGCTTAACAAGATTGCTTTCTAAATTCTATTTAGGGTAGGATTAGGTAACTTCCTATTGTTAGTATTTTGACTAGTTTAGAAACAAGATGCTCTAAATATACAGAAGAGAGGTATTGTTTTTTATCATGCTTGTTCAATTAATAAAAACTATCATGAGTTATTCCCTTGAGTTCATGGCCGTGAGTGTTCTTTTGTGTGGAATCCCTTTGTTGGGTTCGATCAACCTCATCTGAGAGGTTGGTCTATTTGATCGAAGGTCCGGGGCTGCTCCACAAGGTCCTCACAAATTGTATGACAATCAACCTCAATATGTTTGGTCCCTTCATGAAAACTAAGATGGGACACAATTTGAATAGCACTGGTATTATCAGCATGGAGAGGCGTTGCGTGGTTTTGACCAAAGCTATGCTCGGAAAGCAGTCCTCGAATGCAATGAATTTCGGAGCAATCGGATGTAGCCCAATGCTCAGCCTCGATGGAGATTTGGAAACCCAGTCTTGTTTCTTGCACTTTCATGAAATTATAGTTGAAAGTTGAAACCCAATATTTGTAGAATCTAGGTTTTGTTCAAGTAGGTTTACAGTACCTTAGAGGAGAAGAAGAGAGAGAAAGAGAGGGAATTCGGTGGGAGGAGGGGGGGGGGAGAGTTGTACAACATAGAGCTGGCCAACTGATCCTATTTATTAACATCTTAAATTTCTTGAATTACAAAACCCCTCTGAAGTTTCCTATATTACATAAAAGTCCCTGATGTTAAAAGATTTACAAACAAGTCTTATATTAATTCAAAACTCTCCCTCTTAAGCTGGTACATATATATTCACTATGCTCAGCTTGGACGAAACATCATTTAATTGTTTTCTACTAACTGCTTTTGTAGGAAAATTTGCAATTTGATCAACTATACTTGTGTATGTTGGTACCACTTCTTTTTCTTCAATTCTTTCTCTGATGAAGTGACAATCAACTTCCACATGCTTTGTTTTCTATTTATATATTATAAGATTTTGCTAGTTTAATTGCTAAAACACTATCACAATGCAGCACTATGGATCCACATTGAGCCCTATTCCTTCTAATAATATTTTCAGCCATACAACTCACAGCATCTATGGGCATAGCCCGATATTCATCTTCAGTGCTTGATTTTGCAATAACTATTTGATTTCACTTGATTTTGCAGTAACTATTTGAGGTTTTTTTTTTTTTTGAATTGCAACTATTTGATATTTTCTCTTCCAAGAAACAAGGTTTACGCCAAACATAGTACAATATTCTACAGTAGATCTTTTGTTTGTCTTGGATACAGTCCAATCAACATCAATATACGCTTGTGCTCTCACATGGCCATGTGACTTTTTAAGTGTTTAGGAATTCTGTGAACCACAACTAAATGATCAATCCTGGGAGCATATATGAACTGGCTTACTAAGCTGATAACATAGGAGATGTCTAGCTTGGTGATAGTTAGATAAATCAACTTTTCTAATAGTCTTTGGTATGACTTTTTGTCATGAAGTAGTTCCCCACTGTGAGAATGCAACCCGCAATTCTATTTTATTAGAGTATTAACCAGTTGGGCTCCTAATTTTACTGTTTTTTGAAAAAAAAAAAAATATAAAGTATACTTTTTTTATGAGATGACAATACCATTTTTGTATCCGACAACTTCAAGTTTGAGAAAACATTTCAGTAGTCCAAGATCCTTGATTTCAACTTCAGTTCTCCGAAAGCCTTTTAAGTTCGTTAATTTTGTCACCATCATTTCTAAGACTGATCCTACAAGTGGGGTTTTATATACACTATGTACAAGCCTTGATGGGCTGGGCCTAAGTGGGCCTAAGCCGCACTTCTACATTATCATCAGCATACACTTGTATTACCACTTTTATTTTCTTCCTTTCTACAAATACAGTATGATCCGCATGACATCATCTGATTCCATATCTAATTACTGCTTTACTGAAATTGTCAAACCATGTCCGAGGTGACTTCTTTATTCTATATAAAGACTTCTTAAGTTGACAAACTTTGCCTTCCTGTCCTTTTACTATAAAGCCTATGCTGCTGATGACCATATCACACTCATAGAATTCAATTTAGCGACTGGAAAAACAGTTTTGAAGTAGTCTATTCTATATGCTTGGGTATATCCTTTTGCAACATTAGGGTCTGGTTGGTTGCAGGCATTTGGAGATTTCACCATTCAGAAAAGGAAAAAAAAACGCATTTGGATATTTCTTGTCTGAAGCATTTGGTGTATTTCAAATGTTGTGGAATTCCAAAATGCTCAGAGCAGTCTAACATTTTGAATTTCGATTTTTTGAGGAAATCTGCATGGCAAAAGTGGCATTTGGAATGCCAACTTTGTGTATTCTCATGAATCAAATGTAGAATTCGGAATTCCACTAAGGCAACTCTTGCATTGCTGTCAGGAATTCTAACATGGGGATATCTATCAGAATTGCTTGTAGCCAAACAGGCCCTTGGGGAGACCAAGGTCAGAAGTAGAAGGACCTAATTGAGCACCCAACTCTGGCTGAGGTTGGGGATCTGAATTTAGGGCTTTAGGCAATGATGATGATGGCTCGGGCGAGGACAATGATCTACTCTTTTCTTTTCTTCTGCAGGACACTTGCACTAATTTCTTTGGCACTTTTGTTGCCTTGTTTTTCAAAGGAGTGTGGGATTCTTTATTGTTGCCATTATTTGTTGGTCCTTGATATGATGGAGGAGGTACGGAATAAGAAGCACCAACTCCCCCTTATTCTCTTCGTGTATTAACTCTTTACTTTCTTGCGAGTGGTAGAGATTATCTTCATAAAATGTTTCGTCCATCATAAAAAAATACTCTTACCGTTTTTAGGAAGATAGCACTTGTATCCTTTCTAAGAGCTAAGTTACCCTACAAATATCCTTTTTGTTACCTTTGAGTCTAATTTGTCTCGTTGTTGCTTCGAGTGAAACTTGAAATAGCCAAGCACTTGGACTCATTTTGAAACATTCATTTCAATTAGAAAGGCTCTTGTACTTTCTAATTTCTTTTGTTCAAAACTCCATTCTACCATGCACATGAAGTTTGTAATTCAATTTCATTCTTGGGTTAAGACAAAAACTCTTAGGAAATATGTTTTCCTCCATTGTTGGACTGAATATCCTTGATTTTCCTGTCAGACTTGGTTTCTACCAATTTTATGATAAGTTTTGAACATATGATTACTTCATCTTTTTATTTCATGAGATATACCTATGTGCATCTAGTGGCAACATCAATAAAAGTAACAAATTCATGACAACCATAAATAGAAGTAAGAGAAGTATACCAAATATTAGAATGTATTAAATAAAAAAGACTACTGTATTTATTAATGTTAACAGGGTATTTGCATGAGTTTTAGTGAATTGACAAGTGTCACCATTTAAATGCTTAACATTGTTTTTTTATGTCTAAAAAAGTACTCCTAAGACTCTGAATGAATCCATATCTAAGACGCCGATGTCTAACACTGTTTTTAACAAAGTCATGACGGCCATAAATAGAAGTAAGAGAAATATACCTAATATTAGAATGTATTAAATAAAAAAGACTACTGTTTTTATTAAATGTTAACAGGGAATTCACATGACTTTTAGTGAATTGACGAGTGTCACCAATTAAAAGCTTAGCATTGTTTTTTATGTCTAAAAACGTACTCCTAAGACTCTGAATCAATCCATGTCTACGACACTGATGTCATAACAAAAATTTTTATCATTATCAATAGTTGCAAACTTGCAACACTCTCAACTTCTTTCTTCTCGGCTGCAAAAATACAGGGACCATTATTCCCATGTCCACCACCAATCCCCTGCCCTGTCCTCTAATATTGAAAGAAACAATGGGAAGGAAAAAACATAACATAGCAATTAAGTGTTTAGTTTTAAAACTAACAAATACAAGATTAAACGAGAACTTTGGAACATGTAAAATAGATGATAAGGACAAGTCAGGCAGGACACTGATCGATCTTTTTCCAGCTACCTGGGTGGGTGCCATCAACAATTTTCACACTCCCACCAAAGGTTGGTTTGTAGGACTGAAATTGAGAACACAAACGTATCAGGTGATCTGTGGTAAATGAATCAATGACCCAGGTTGAAGTAGATGATGAAGAGGCCAACACAACTGGGTTATGAGAGGAAGAAATCATACAACTGTAGATGCTTGAGTTCCACCCTCTAAAACTTCTCGCCTTTGACAAAGAACCTTCCAGTTGGGTTGCTCCTCAATATTTTTCTCTTGTTTACTTGAATTACTGTTTTTCTCTGACTCAGCCAGTGCTGCAGAGGCATTTCAGTTTCTGCCAACTAACTCCCAACATATTTCAAGAGTATGTATCTCCCACAATAGGTAAAATAAAGCTTGTCACAGTCAACACTGGACTGTCTGCCATGACCATGTTCTGCACCTGTGCAGAGATGACTTTTGCCACCACCATTCTCTGTAAATCCACACTGGGATTTGCTGTATTGTTGTTGGCAAGGGCAGATCAATCAGAAGGTGCAGCACTCTGACTGACATAATATTTCTTCGGCTTTCTTCTCCTTGAAGAAGTGCAAATACTGTTTCAATAGGAGGTAGAGGATCTTGACTGTTTATCTGCACACAAATTATTTCATATTTTTGGTTTACACCACCCAGGAGTTAAATAAACATGTAGGTATTTTAACAGTTTAGCTTGTTTCTTTGCACAACAGGGCTCAAGACTCAAATATAATTCCAACTCACGCCACAGGGCTCGGAACTTTGCATAGTAGTTTCCTATCGATTAATCTCTTTGTCTAAATGTTGCAATTTCCTTTTTTAATTAAAGTATCCTAGCATTATTCCTCTTCTAAGTATGGTTACCTAAATAGAGTCCCAAAGTTCCTTGCTGTGACAGAATATTTGAAACTAGCAGTAATAGTCCTCCATCAAGTTTAATATCTAGTTCATAATCATCATATTTTCAAAAACCCAGTCAAAATATATAGAATCCATTTTCGGGGACTCTTTATTTGAAATAGAAGTTTAACTCCCATTACAAATTAGCAACATTCTCTTTTTCTAATTGAAATAGAAGTCTCACTTCCACAATAATTAGTAAGTTAAGTATATTATTACCACTATTAGAAGTCCTACTCCAAATAGAAATAATAACTTTCTAATTCCTTCCTTTTAGAGTTAAGTAGGATTAGTATCTTTCTAATAACTTGGGCTAGCGTGGGGACCACTAGGGATTCCATAGAAAGATGGCTCTAACTGGGACACTGCGACCCCACATCTCATATGCAACCCGGGCCCACAGTTAATTGCAAATAACACCACTATATAAATGCAATTGCACTCCAGTCTTAGAAATAAATTACATAGAAGACCCTAAACTTCCCAATTACCACAAATAGGCCCATCTATCAATATCCATAGATCAATTGGAATAAATCTGTCTCTTCCAATCCTAGTTCCACATCTTATTATCCTTGAGCCCCAATTAATCACAGTGATCATCAGTACCATCCAATTAACCTTTAATCGAGATGGGTGCGCACTTACTAATGATAAATCCATTAATTGGCACAAGGGGATAATAGAGATAGATTCCATCTTGAATATTCAATGTTCCCACAGTCCCACTACCACATACCTAAGATACCGAGGTGTTGACCTACAGTTGGCCTCACTCATTAGTGACTCAAAGCAAATGAATAGATAGAAACTTGAGTTCATCAATGTCTCAGGATTGAGAGCCTATTGCTAGGGAATTATGAGAGCATACCTTATTATTGAGACGGAATTCCATAAGGTGCTTCTCATGGTCCTTCAATACATCCAATGTACTAGCACCATGATCAAGAATCTTCCATTCTGATGATCGAAACAAATCACATTATCTCATAGTGATCAAAGTGCTGCAACCTTATCAAATGAGATGCCCAATCTCATCACTGGTTGTGAAGCTATTTAAGTATAAGATTTGTGACATATGTCTCCCATGTGTGGATCTCTTCCATACACATATATCACATCTAATATATTAATGGGACCCGGTTCAACTCATGAACCATTATATCATATGTATTGGTCATGTGCATGAAGTAATGAAATAACATTCATCTCATGAAAGTAAAGCATGATTTTATTGATAAATAAAGAAATTAATCAATTTATTACATCAACTGATGGATTGAGTCCATACAATCTAACATTTAGGACATTATAGATCATTCATATTTGCATAAAAAGTGATTTTGATAATTAGGATCTAATTTAGGAAATTTTGTTTTGATTTATCTTATATTAAATTGGTTGTTTTGATGAGTTTGTTACTTTTGCAGGTTATAGTTAGAATAGGGTTGAATAAACTAAGTTTCTTTACTTAGTTTTGGTTTATTTTTTTAATTGGAA